>OU342735.1:413019717-414354717 GCA_910589765.1 Avena atlantica | reverse complement strand
CTGAGAATGAAAAGGCTGTGGCACATATGAATGAGCTTTCCACTATGAGTGCCTTATTTTCTGATGATGTTAAGATGCGTACCTACTTTGTTGCTAAAATCTTCCCTTTTTCACTAAAAGGAGAAGCTAAAGCTTAGTTTAAAAGTTTACCTCCTGTATCCATTGATAGCCCTGATTGGTTGATTGCTAATTTCTTTCAGAAATATTTTGCTCCTAGTGATAGACATGCTCCTTTGTAGAAACTTTTTTTTTATTTTAAGCAGGGAGAAGGGGAGAAATTGCCTGAGTCATGGATAAGGTTCTGTGCCTTGATTCATGCACATCTTGGATGTCCATTACCTAAAAATGAGCTTCTTGATATCTATTAGAATGGACTAACTGATGATTCTAGGACATACCTAGATAGTTTTGCTTATTGTGTTTTCAGGAAAAGAACTCCTACAGAAGCTGAAGAATTAATGGCTAAAATAAGCAAAAATTATGATGATTAGACTTCAAATGAGACAATTGCACCTTAGCCTACTACACCTGAAGCAATTGTGCCTGAACCAATCCCAACACCAACACCGAAGAAGAGGGGAGTGATTGAACTAAATGATGAAGTGATGAACGAAGCTAAGAAATTCCTTAAGGAGAAGGGTATTAGATCTGAAGATGTGAAGAATTTGCTTCCTATAGAAGAACTACGTAAGCCAATTTCTCACTCATCCACTATGGAGGTACACTCTCTCCAACACTTTAATGAAGGTGCTATTCCCTATGGTAAACCTCCTCATCAATTCTTAGAGGAACTTGACATTTTTATTGTTAAACAAGGTAATTTTAATAAACAAGTTTAGAATCATTTATTGGAATACTCCAGAGCTATTAATGAGTTGAAAGATATTGTGGAAAAAACTTCTAATGATGTTAAAATGCTTGTTAAACACTTCCAAATGGTTCAAACTCAAATTGATCAACTTACTAAGGTACAAAAAGATATGCTAGTTAATGCTTCTAGAGATAAACATGCTTATGGAATTAGAACTAGCAGTGGTGTAGCCACTCAAGACCCTTTATATCCTGAAGGACACTATAAAAGAATTGAGCAGGATTCTCAACAAGTTGAAAGTGGTAGTAGTCCTCATAAGATAAAGAAAAATAAACATAAAACAATTGTAGAATCCTCTGAACCTGCTGTAGATCCTAATAGTATATCTGTCTCTGATGCTGAAACTGAAAGTGGTAATGATAAGAATGATGCTCCTGATAAGGAAGAAATTGAAGAAGAACCTGAGAAGCTACGGTGACCCAGCATACCACTGCATGTGTAGTATACTATAGTCGTTGACATGACATCCACAGAACACCGTTCTGTAAATATCACATCTCTCAGAGTGGTACAACAGAAACATTGCGGGTCCATATTACAAATGTACACACCTTATTATTATTACAATACCGGAAGTTCAAGACTTCCAAAAGATCCAACAGACAAACCAAAATATAAAGTGTTTCAGCGGAATTTAAAAGTAGCAACTCCGTCTAGGAGTTGAGCTCAGCAGCTTATTCTATAGAGTTCATGCTGCTCGGCTCCGTCGGTTACTACTAACTAGGCTACTTAGTTAGGTTCGTTATCATCGACACCGTAGCGGATCTCGTAATCCACTCCTTCAACACCTCCAGATAGATCAGGTTCCTCGTAGAACACATCTTCTTGGCATTCAGCTGCATACATTGGCACGTCTTCGGGATCCTCAGAGTCTAAGCAAGGGATCAAAGGAAAGGATGAGTAACAGCGTTACCCAACAAGTTCATTATATGCAAGGTGGGAAGTTTGATGCTCTAACTACCACCTCGGATTATAAATCCTTGGCACTATGCAATTTTTGTAAATCTTTCTTCAAAGATTGATTTTATTCTAAAAAACTATGACAATCAGCCTTCACAGGTTGACCAGAACTTTCATGGAGTTCCTTTCCTGCCGCGTTCGTAGCTCCTTCCCGGAACAGGGAGTAACAAGTTATAGTTCTGACACTCTGCAAAGGTGCGTTACTTTACCCATGAGAGATCAACTCCTTGTTGCACAACCGGGCATACTTTCCCGTCCACAATTCCATGATGTGGGGCCCAGTAGTTGGTCCAAGCCAATCACTGCCCCCTTCGTGACCTCGCATGCCTACTTGGTGTACACCATGCCCACATAATGAATTACGGCGATGGTTTGTACAAACCGTTAGATGCCAGAACTATCGTGGGATGATGAGGGTTCCCACCCATATGCTGCATATCCTCTACGAATTACCAATTAATATGCACGCTACGAGGATAACAGCCACGACCTGCACATCCGGCTTTATGCGAGAGGAAGAAGATATAGCTGACTTCTCTGTCCCATTCCAAATCTCATGGCTAACGCGTAATATACGACGCTAGAATCACTGATGTCAGGGGTTATTAAGTCCCTATTTGATCATCATTGTTTACAACTAGAACCCTAAGTTCTATTGCTCCAATATATCACCACTTAGGATGGTATCTATGATTCCTTTATTTGTGAAAATAATATTTTCTTTCTTTTATATCATGTATGATAACACACAATTTGTAAATACTTTGATAAATACTCTTCAAAGGACATGAGAAAGTGATGAACTTGCCTTGTGATGACAAGGTAGTGAAGTCTGATGCTTGCAGTGGACCTTGAGCTTCTATGTCTACAAAAACATCATTATTGCCCGGTAAGGACAATATTTAAAGAAGCAAAATGATTATGCATGTAATGTAATGCATTATTTAATTTGATATGCAGTTACCCTATTATTATATAAGGTTCTTTTTAATAATCATAAAGCATTTATAAATATTATTTTTCAATATTTATAATATATATTGAATTATTTTATTTTATTTCCCTTTTATTTGACTTTTATTGATTTAATAATTCTATTAGGAATTATCAATTCTACATTAAAAATTGTCATAAAATATTTATTTAGTATTTTTTAAAAATACTACAATTTTAATATATATAATGAAAGTGCTTTTTATTTATTTTTATCAACTTTTAATAATTTTGTAAAATTCCATAAGGAACATATAAATTACAAAATTCTTAATAAAAATTTAAATGTCTAAAATTTTATATCTTATTTTATTTAGATAGTGTGGATTATTGTGAATCCAAAAATATTTTATTTATAATTTTTGGACTTTTATTTTATTTTCCAGAATTTTAATTAAGTCTAGGGGTATTTTGGTCTTTTACTTTTTATTCAAACAGGCCTGAAAGGAATGCTGGGCTGGTTTAAACTTATTGGGCCCTAGTGGACCATTAGTCATAGACAAAAGAACTACCCCGAAGGGTCTGGCCCAACTCGGCCCATTCCTCTCTGCCTCTCTCTCCCTCGATCTCATCCTCTCCTCCTCTGACCCCGACCCCGTGGCCGGCGATGTCGCCACTGGCGATTCCCGCCGTCGTAGGCCGTTCCGGTCGCCGCCGTGGTGCAAGAGGGGGTTGTCGATGATGCTTGTCCTTTCTATCTAACTGGATTCGATCCCGGGGCTCTCCTGTGACGGATCGATGCCGTCCCAAACCCTAGGGTTTGGGGGTTGGCCTGGATCCAGATGTTGCTGCCGCCGTCACGCATCATGGTGATGCTCCTCACCTCTATGTGTGTCCTTGGTCGCCGTCGTGGCGCCGTATGGGTTGCAGCGCCCCTCCTGGGGTGCTCCTCATGCCGCCATGGTCGTCGGCCCCTCTGCTTCCTCTTCTAGTCTTCAGCGAGGACCTACGGTGAGTTCCGTTTCTCTCCCCTTGTGCTCCATGTGCTTGTTCATCCCATGCTGGATGTTGGCAATACCCCTCTGGTTACTGTCTGATTCTGATTAGGAGGATTTATCCATTTAGGGTTCCTATCATGTGATTAATCATGTACTGGATGAATTGGATCATGTTTGGATGATTTGTAAACATGCTAAGTGGTTATTGGCCTGAGGCTTGTTGCTTGAGATGATCTATAATGTTTCTGGTGGCTTATTAGATGATTTTATGCTTGGATTGCATCTGATTCAGATGGTATAGTTGCTTGGGAACCATACTTGATAAAGTCAGTGACTTGATAAGTTTTCACTATTATTTCTGGGTTTATGATCATGGTTATGATATGATGAAATCACTGTCCTAGTGCTGTTGGCTTAGAACTAGTGTGTGGTTTGATCATGATCTCAAACAGTGAAGTGTAACATAGGAATATCCTAGTTATGATTCCTATGTTAACAGGAAAATGATTAGTAAGTTGATTGTTTGCATTTGTGATGATTAAATGTCTATCCTGATTCATATAGAATTGTTCTTGTGACACCATCATGGTATGGCACACAAGTTTGATTCTCATCCATTGATTGGGTTGGTTTATGCTTTAGACAAACTTGACTTAGAGAGATAAACATAGATGTTCTTTTCTGAATTCCCTAAGACCAATGATGTTGGTATGAGGATTAGGGATTCAGACCTTATCTAGTTGATTCATATAGATAGTTCTAGTAGTGGTACCAGCTATTGTTCTTGAATCAAATCTTGGGGAAAATGATAGTAGGCTTGATCATTCTATTGATCCAAAAGATTTGTTCTAAGGTGCTACCCTTCCTTTAGGGATGTGCCTAGAAATAGATCATAGCTATATTTATGCTTGAATTGTAATATATAGCCTAACAATCAGAGCAATGATGTTGCTCTGAGCTCTGGCTGGATTCTGGTACTTTGCTGTTTGCTTTTAGAGTTTAAAATCCCTATGATGGATTCACCCCACTTGGGTGCTTTCTGAGGGTTTGTTTTATAAAACAACACATGCTTCTCTCTAGATGATATGATTAGATCATGTGAAGGTTTTATGAAACTCACCACAAAATCTGATGTTTGTGGAGTAAGGTGGTGATGATGATCTTGTTTTGATGTGCTTCTGTGCTTGACCTTGAGCTAGAATGCTCCTCCTAGCTCCTAGATTTGTCCTTGAGCTAGCCTTCTCCTCCTAGCTCCTGGACTTGGCCTTGTTGTCCACCTGATCCCCCCTCCTTATGTCACCATCCCGGTGATGTTTGGTTGATTCTTGGTGGTTTAGTTTGGCTGCTGTGCTTGGTAAGCTGTTGTCTAAGCTGGCTGTTCTTGTGTGCAAGCAGTGGAGAGTTGCACTTGTGCCTCTCCACGGCCGTGCTTGTGGTTTTGTGAGTTTGGGGCTGTGCTGTGAGGCTAACAACACACCACATGCATGTTGGTGTGTGTCCTGCCTATGTGCTTGCTATGCACTTGTGGATATGTTCAGAATTTTGAAACTTACTGTTATCTGGTTACTTTCACCTGACTGGTGAAGTTTGCCCCACTTGGCTGTCATTTGACTTCTGGCTTGAAATTTATGAAAGATAAATTCTTTCACATTTGGTGAAACTTGCCCCTTTTTATAAATTTCTCAATGATGAATTTGTCTAGTGCACTTCACTGACATGTTTGAGAGAAAATAATACTAGCTCTAACTTTCCTTTTTATTTTTAGCTTCTGTTTGTTTTGCAGGTACAGATATAAATATGAAGATTTTATATTAGGTTTAGTTTTTCTTTTATAGAATAGTTGTAGTATAGTTCAATGTAATCTTCTTATTCTTTTGTAATTTTCATTTCATTATCTTGTAATCTTCCTTTTATTCTTTTGTAATAAACATTACATAATTTTCAATAAAGAAATATTTTTATTCTTTATTCTTTTGTAACTTGTTTATATATTGATAATATGAAATCAGTTTTCATATTCAAAATTGATTTGTTTAGATAATGTTTGAGTCAAAATAATTAACTCCTAATTAAATCAAGATTCAAATATTATTCCTAATTCATTTGAATTATAATTCAAACACTCAAGTTTAAAAATTCAAATTGACTTTTCAAACACAAAATTCCTCAAAGATCATATCAAAGTTTATAACAATCATCCTTTATGACTAAACCTAATCTCAAAGTATGAAAGAAACATTGATCACTTTAGGTTTTTATTTGGCGAAAATTTTACCCACATTTTCACAGATGAATGCATGCAACATTCCATATTCCTAAATCTACCCTTCGTTAGTTCCTAAATGCTGGGATGTTACAGAAGCACACTAAGAACACTAAGTACACTAAGGAAGATTTTATTGCTAATAAACATGGTAGTGAAAGATAACCTTGGGTGTAGAAACCAATGCCTTTTCCTAATAAGAAACACAAGTCAAAGGAGGAAGAACACTATAACAAGTTTTGTGAGTGGATGACACCTTTATTTCTGCAAATTCATTTGACTGATGCATTAAGTTGCCTCCTTATTCAAAGTATATGAAGGATATTGTCTCTAATAAAAGGAAGATTCCTAATGAGGAAATTTCTACTTTGCTTGCTGATTATTCCTTCAATGGTAAGGTTCCAAAGAAACTTGGTGATCCAGGTATTCCAACTATTCCTTGCTCTATTAAAAATAATTATGTTAGAACTGCTTTGTGTGATTTGGGAGCTGGAGTGAGTGTTATGCCTTTTCTCTCTCTATAAGAGACTTCAACTAGAAAAATTGATACCAACTGATATATCTTTGCAAATGGCTGATAAGTCTACTACTATTCCAGTTGGAATATGTGAAGATGTTCCTGTGCAAGTGGCTCATAATTGCTTGGTTTTAACTGATTTTGTTGTTCTTGAGATGCCTGAAGATGATAATATGTCTATTATTCTTGGGAGACCTTTTCTTAATACTATAGGTGCTGTCATCAATTGTAATCAAGGAAAAGTAACTTTTAATATTAATGACAAAGATCATACTTTCTATTTCCCAAAGAAGATTGATAAGAGCTATGGCCTGAATTCAATTGAAAATATTGAGGGCATCAAAGTTGGAGAAATATATTGTCCCATTCCACAAGAAAGTTTTGAAACTATTATGATTGCGACTATTGCTATCAAGATTAAGGTAACATAATCATTTTGTGAAATGCAAAGTTTTGTTTCATATAAGATGTTTTTGGTAACAAGACTTGATCAACCTTGTTAACAAAGAGATTTTAATGAACAAAACAATCCTTTCACAATGGTTATACTTGCTCACTTTTTTTCTTCTTTCCAATCTTTGATCTTCCTCTTGTTAGCTTTAGTTTTACTAGTTGTTTGCTTTTTAGAGTGTCTTAGAAATTCTGTAGTTTTGGTTTTTTTTCCTTTTTATGTCTTTCAAAAAAATATTTTTCTGCGAGAAAATCAATTTTCATAACCTAAAAATTGGCCAAAAATGAAGTTTCCCAAAAAATTTCAGAAAATTCATATTAATTTTTTCCTCGGAAAAAGGGGCAGAGGGGCACCTGGATTAGCCTAGGGGGACCCACCAGGCCAGCACACCCCCTGGTGGCGCGGCCAGCCCTAGGGCGTGCCTGGCCTAGGTGGGACCCACTTTTGGCCCTCCAAGATGCCTCCTCCCAGCCACTTCTTTCTCTCTCCCTAAAAATACCGAAAATCTTTCTTAAGCTCGAGTTCCTGCTGTTCTTGCTCCCAATTTTCGATCTCCTTTCTTAGTCCATCTTTGCTGCTGATTTTTGGAGGGATTGCTCTCCGGTATGTGCCTCCTTTGCTTGTCCAATTAGATTTTTGATTGGTGGATTGTATCTTGAGTATTTTGCTACTGTAGGTGATAGGTTGTGTGAGCTTGCATGCTTGTTTTATGCTTAGAGATTTCATTTTGATGCATGTTTATCCCTCTAAAAAGATCCTATAGTAGTTCCTCATCATTTATCAACTTGGAAATCACTTGGTTTGATGTTTGTCTAAAAATTTCAGAAAAAGGGTCATGGACAACCACACCTTCGGAGAAGTGTTTAAAAGTGATGCACCTAGGAGAATAAGGCCTTCGAGATCATCCTCTCGAGCTAGGCCATCATACAATGAAGACCTTATTGCGTAGTGTTTTGGCAACGAGGGAGATGAGGGGGATGCGCACCCTTCTACCTTCCCTTGTTTTACCTTTTAGCAAGCTATAGGGATTCTTGATGTTTTCCTAACTCTTGTTCGGAGGGTTGGACTAACTGATTATATGCAGGATGAGAGTGAGCAATATGCTATGCTCACCAAAACTTTTGTGGAGAGTTTCTCTTTCACTAACACCCCGTTCAGGACGGATGTTTCATTCAAAATCTATGATAGGCCTATCACCATGACATTGAAGAAATTTTGTGGCATTATAGGTATTGGCATGGCTGGAACAGTGAAGAAGATTCAAGCTTGACCCGCTGATTTGTTGGAGCTTTACCGTGGGGTAACTAATGATGATGACCGCACAACCCAACGCGGGAAGATAAGAAATATTCAACTCACAGCTATCAGATATGTTGCTTATTATCTTGCCACTAGTATTCTTGATAGGGAGAACACTAGCAATATTTCCAACTATCATTTGTCCTTTCTAGCTGCAGCACTCAACAATGAAACCAGGTATAATCTTGGTTCTCTCATTGTTTGTCGCTTAGCTACTAGAGGACCCATTTATGGAGGTATTATTGTTGCACATGTAGTTGCTGCCTTAGAACTTCGTATTGATCCAAATGATACAATATTAGCTCCACAGAGGCTTGATTTAGCTGCCATGAAAGCGCATCACTTTGTTACTGCTAGCTCTAGCCTTAAGAGTTTAGTTTACAGGATGATGTTTATTGATGGGGAAGAGAGGGAAATTCCTTTGCCACAAACCACTTTGTTCAGTATTTGTAGGGGGCTTGGTCATGCTCCAAGGAGGAGATGGACCAGCAGCTGCGCATTCGTGGTTTCCACGAACACTACTAGGTGGACACGTCCTCTTATGACCACTCTGTGCACTACACAGGGGCTTCCTCGAGCATGTACCAAGACGAAGGGGCCTCTTCGTCACATTACGGAGGCGCACCTTCTTGGCCAGGCTGGGATTGAGCCCTTCTTAGTCCAAAAGCCTAAGCTTGGGGGGAGGTACACCGACACCACACTCATCTATATATCATTTTCCGTCGGTACTTTGTATATCCATGTTTTGCTTTCTTTTTAGTTTTTGTTTCTTCTTTCTCAAAACACAAAAAAGACCAAAAATATTTTTGTTGTTTCTCTTGGTTTGTTTATTTGCTTTTTAGATTTGGTTTTCTTCAAGAAAAATCAAAAAAGATTTTGATTTGCTTGTTTTTGCTTTGAGTGCTTGCTTTAAAAAATCGAAAATACAAAAAATATTTGTTCTTCTTCTTTGGTTTTGTGAAGTTCGTTGCAGGGGTTCCGCGGTCCTCAGTGGATTTTGGTTTCATGTTTTTATTCAAGCCACACAAGTGAAGGGCAATAATGAAGATTAATGGCAACTCGAGGTATGGTAAGAGGCTGGTAATGAACTCTATTTGTCTTCATTTTTGTACATATACTCAACATTGTGAGCATGCTTAGTATGTTCATGTAAGGTGTATGTATTTATTGGATGCTTAGTAGTTCTTGCTCTCTTATGATTAACTCCAGCTTGCTAATAGTTTGTAGCATGTAATATGAATGCTTGCTTGCATTGTTCTATTCATAACTTGGTATGAAATTGTGGTATCCTCCTCTGAATGTTTCATTTGAATCGACTTGGCACATGCTCACGCATGCATATGACTAAACAAAAGTTAGTAAGCCTCGATGATTTATTTTGCCTCAGAGTTCTTGTATCACTTTTATGCCATACTTAATTCTGTTTTGTTGCAAGCATGATTATGACAGTTATTGCTCTCTCGTTTATCGCTCCCTTTCTATTGCTAGCCTTCACTTGCACTGAGTATGAGCTTTACTTGTGCATCCAACTCCCCAAAACCAAACTTGTCAAAAAATTTCCACCATACCTACCTACTAGCATCACTTTCTATTCTGTGTATATTCATTATGACTTGTTTTGTTCCAAATAAAATATTTGCTTGTTATGAGAAAGTTAGTTACTAAAGCTATCACGAACTTGATGACACACTTTATTTCTTGCACTTAATAAACCTGAACCATTGTGACTGTCCATGAAAGTAATATGCTTGCAAATTATAGGCTGGGAGTTAGCAGAACCGTGCTGACATGGGGAATGCTTTGAACACCTGTAATTATTTACCCAGTTCATATCATGCTCTTTTGTGTACGGATGTCGTTGGTGTGAAATAAAAGGGGAGCTTGTAAGTTCATGGAGTTATGTATATGTGTTAGAGAAACGTCTGCGCTGCTAGCCTAAGCCATGCTTAATCATGGTGGAAACTTGCAGCATAACCATAGTGAGCAATCTATGAAGCTTTCTTCTTATAAAAAAAGAGACACATAGAAAAGAGGAAAGAGAGAAAAAAGCACCATTTTCCCATGGTAAATAAGAAGATTGCTGAGATGCTCATTGTATGCTTGCCTTGTCATTTTGATATAGGATAGCTCCTTGATACGTCAGAAACATATCTATAATTTTTGATGCTCCATGCTTGTTTTGTATCAACTTTGATATGTTTTGTATACACTTTGAGGTATTTTTATACACTTTCTGGAACTAAGATATTGACAAGATGCCACAGTGACAGTTGCCTGTTTTCTGCCGTTTTTGGTTTCAGAAAGCTAAAAAATTAATATTCTCGGAATTAGACGGGACAAAAGCCAAAGATCATATTTTTCCATGAACGATACGGAAAATCGAAGACGAGACGTAGGAGGACACCAGGGTGTAGAGAGAGAATGATGTAATGACATGAAGAATGGACAAAAGCTCAAGCTTGGGGATGCCACCCCGTGTCACCCCAAGAAATATTCAAGAGGTACAAGCGTCAAAGCTTGGGGATGCCCAAGGCATCCCGTTCTTCATCAATAAAAATCTCAGGTCTTTCTAGACACTTCATTTTTTTGTTTGATGCACTATAGTGTTGTTCTTGGAGCGTCTTAGTTTTTGTGTTTAGTTTTATTTTTCTTGGTTTGCTGCAATAATTTGGTTGGATCACAACACACTTCTTTTTGGAGAGAGACACACTCTGTTTTCATTGCCTAGAACACTCTAGTTTTCATTCTTATTGTTCTGCGGGTGTTCACTTTTGCTAGCACTGTGTTTAGCCTTAGTTTTATTGTGCTTTCTACTTAGAACTTTTTAGTTCTTCTTTGTGGATTTATGAGACAAGCTCACTGATCTTTATTGAGTATTATCTTTGTGAGTTGTTCCAATTAAGTCGATTGGTGTGGGAAAAAGAGTAGAAAGTTTCATGCTTAAGTGGTACAAAAGGGAGCTTGCTTTGACTGTGGCTTAGACTTTATCATGTCATGCTAGATGTTATTTTGACCTTATGCTTAGTGATTATTGCTGTAGCATGACTTGTTCCAAACAATTAGGATTGCTTAATGTGCCTAGAAAAAATCATGCGTTGTTTTAACATACAAAAGCATAGTATTGTGGTATTCTCCTTTGATGCTTTGTTTGGGTTGACTTGGCACATGATCACACCATGTTATGACTATGAACCAGTCACCTTAGCCTCTATGATCATTTAGTTTTTGACTTGTGGTACCACTTTATGCTTTGATTAGTAATGTTTTGTCGCTCTACATGATTATGGCCATTATTGCTCTCTTAGTTGGTCACTCCCAGTCTTTTGCTAGCCTCCACTTGTATTGAGTAAGCTCTACTCATGCATCCAACTCCCAAGAAACCAAGTTATTCCAAAGTGTCCAGTATAAATTCCTATGCATGGCGTGTTACACCATTCCAAGTATATTCTTGTTTCATTTACCTTCCAATTAACAAGTCTTTTTGTTATGTGAAAACTTAGTGATTAAATCTCTCACAAACTTGATGACACACTTTATTTTTATTGCCCATAATAAACTTGAACCATTGTGTCATCTATGTTGTATATGCTTGCACTTATACGTTGGAATTAGCAGAACCGTGCTGTCACGGGGAACACTTTCAACATTGCACTTGTACATTGTACCTAGTTGATATCATGCTCTTTTGTCTATGGATGTCGTCGGTGTGAAATAAAAGGGGAGCTTGTAAGTCCATGGAGTTATGTATGTGTGTTACAGAAACGCCTGGGCCGCTAGCCTAAGCCATGCCTAATCATGGTGGAAACTTGCAGCATCACCATAGTGACATCTATGAAGCATTCTTCTTATAAAAAAGAGACATATTGAGAAAAGAGGAAAGAGATAAAAAAGCACCATATTCCTATGGTAAATAAGAAGATTGTTGAGGTGATCATTGTCTGCTTGCCTTGTCATTTTGGTTATGGGATAGCTCCCGTACCATGTGCAAGGGGTACCCCATTGGCGATTCTCTATGATACTCATGTACTTACCATGACAAGAACTTACAGGTGAATAAAGTTGAGTAGCATGAGGAGCGGCCCTCGTATTCAAGGGACATGAGATTGACAACTTATACTTTGTCAAGCATATACTCCATAGTTTGTTCACTTTAACCTTAATCACTTCAAGATGCTTATGATGGGGGCAATGAGAGTTGAAAGCTAACAACTACCATAATTTTTGGAAGGTCTTTTTGAGACTTGAAATCCCTGCTTCCCTATATGAAGGGCCTTTCTTCCACCATTATATTGAGTATCCACCTTCTATCCTTTAGGCACCAGTTAAGAGAGCATAGTTGCCATTCTTAGTTCTATGTGCGTTGTCCCAAAACTTATTGATTGATGCATATTGTTGATATTACTTGTTATTGTGCTATTTGTATCTAGTCATTCTTATGAACTTTGAAGGTGTCCTATGCATCTATTTGCTACTCTATGAGGGACAAGCTGATTTCCACTATGCCATGTTTTCTGTAAGTGAAACAAACAAACATTTTTCAATGCATGTTATTCATGATCTTTGTTTGTAGCCTTTCATGTTGCATGCATAGTTACTCTGTCTTACTGTTATAACTCCATATTTCATGCTCGTGTTTAGAGTTCTTTGATCCCAGCTTTCAATGCTTGCAAATGGTTTGATCTTGATTTTGATGGTGCATGTCACCTCAAAAATTATTATTTGTATCACTTACCTACTCGAGGACGAGTAGGAGTTAAGCTTGGGGATGCTTGATACCTCGGAAACGTATCTATAATTTTTGATGTTCCATGCTTGTTTAGTATCTACTTTACTTTGCTTTGTCTACACTTTGAGATGTTTTTATATGTTTTCTGGTACTAACCTATTAAAAAGATGCCACAATGCGAGTTACCTGTTTTCTTCTATTTTTGGTTCTAGAAAGGCAGAAAATCAATATTCTCGGAATTGGACAGGACAAAAACCAAAGTCAATATTTTAGCGTGGGGAACACGGAGCCAGAAGACGAGATGGAGGAGGACCTCGAGGGACTAAAGTTGAGTAGCATGAGGTGCGGCCCGAGTATTCAAGGGACATGAGATTGCCAACTTATACTTTGTCAAGCATATACTCCATAGTTTGTTCACTTTAACCTTAATCACTTCAAGATGCTTATGATAGGGGCAATGAGAGCTGAAAGCTAACAAGTACCATAATTTTTGGAAGCTCTTTATGAGACTTGAAATTCATGCTTCCCTCTGTGAAGGGCCTTTCTTCCACTTTTATATTGAGTCTCCACCTTCTGTCTTTGTGCACCAATTAAGAGAGCATAGTTGCCATTCTTAGTTTTATGGCATTGTCCCAAAACTTATTGATCGATTCATATTGTTGATATTGCTTGTTCATGAACTATTTGTATCTAGTCACCCTTATAAACTTTGAAGGTGTCCTATGCATCTATTTGCTACTCCATGAGGGACAAGTTGAATGCCACTATGCTATGTTTACTATATGTGAAACAAACAAACGTCTTTCAATGCATTGTTATTCATGATCTTTGTTTGTAACCTTTCATGTTGCATGCATAGTTACTCTGTCTTACTGTTAGAACTCCATCTTTCATGCTCATGTTTAGAGTTCTTTGATCCCAGTTTTCAATGCTTGCAAATGGTTTGATCTTGATTTTGATGGTGCATATCACCTCAAAAATTATTCTTTTATCACATACCTACTCGAGGACGAGCAGGAGTTAAGCTTGGGGATGCTTGATACGTTGGAAACGTATCTATAATTTTTGATGCTTCATGATTGTTTTGTATCAACTTTTCTATGTTTTGTCTACACTTTGAGGTATTTTTATACACTTTCTGGAACTAACCTATTGACACAATGCCACAGTGCCAGTTGCCTGTTTTCTGCTGTTTTTGGTTTCAGAAAGCTAAAAAATGAATATTCTCGGAATTGGACGGGACAAAAGCCAAAGTTCATATTTTTCCCTGAACGATACGGAAAATCAAAGACGAGTCGTAGGAGGACACCAGGGTGGCCACACCCTAGGTGTGCGCGGAGCCCACCCTGGTCGTGCCCATAGGGGGGGCTCCACCGACCTTGCCTCCTTCGCCTATAAGAAGCCCCCGACTTAGAAACCCTAAATCATCGACCAGAAAGCTACGAAAATTTCCGCAGCGCCTCCACCACCGAAGGGGAGATTCGGGGGACAGAAAGTCTCTATTTCGGCACCCTGCCGGGACGGGGAAGTGCCCCCGGATCCATCTCCTTCAATCTCCACCACCATCTCCATCGCCGTTGCTGATTCCCATGATGAGGAGGGAGTAGTTCTTCCTCGGGGCTAAGGGCTCTACCGGTAGCTATGTATTCATCTCTCTCTCTCTATGCATGATCATATTGTGGTCATGAGCTTTGTAATCAAGTATATCTACCTTTCTACTCAAGTGCTTCAATAGATCTCTGCTCTCCCCATGTGTGTGAAAGTGACAGCGTGCACGCCATGGTGGCACTTAGGCTAGAGTCTACATAAATACTCATCGTGCTTTAATAGATCTATGCTTTTCCCCACGTGTGTGAAAGTGATAGCGTGCACGCCATGGTGGCACTTAAGCTAGGTTACATATATATATATTCATGAGTATATTTTGAGTTGGATGTCTGTATGAAATTGTCGTGTTTGTTGGAACCATCTAGCGCTCAAGGTGACAGTGTGGGGTTATCTAGATGGGAAAGGCGGACTTTGAGGAGTGCTGTTATAGCCCTACCATGGATTAGAGTTCACCAACCGGAGAGTAATTAAGAGTAGTATCATGAAGAGAATATATTTATATGAGAGAGTGTTCACTAGTGAAAGTATGATCCCTAAGCCTTGTTTCTAAGCATTGAAACACCGTTTGAATCTAGATCTGTTGCACGTTTGCTTGCTTCCATCTTTATTTCAGTTTGCCTTTAGTTTCTCCCACGTAAACAACAAGTCAGAAGCTCTTTTCTGGCACCGTTACCACTTGTATTTCACTATCTCTTTGCCGAACTAGTGCACCTATACACCTGACAAGTGTATTGGGGGTGTTGGGGACACAAGAGACTTCTTGTATCTTGATTGCAGGGTTTCTTGAGAGGGATACCTTTGACCACTTCCTCCCTGAGTTCGATAAACCTTGGGTAATCCACTTAAGGGAAACTTGTTGCTGTTCTACAAACCTCTGCACTTGGAGGCCCAACAACTATATACAAGAATATAAGTGCTTGGACATCACTCCTGTATCATGTGCAAGGGATACCCCGTTGTCGGTTCTCTATGATACACATGTATTTACTATGACAAGAACTTACCGATAATTAAAGTTGAGTAGCATGAGGAGTGCCCCTCAAACTCAAGGGACATGACATTTCCAGTTTATTGTCTGTCAAGCATATAACTCATTTTGGACCTCACTTTCACCTTAACCATCTAACGATGCCTATGATAGGGGCAATGAGAGCTCAAAGCTAATGAGTACCATACTTTCAGCATTAGGAAGCCTTTCAAACTTTTCAAAACCTTTTCACTTCCTTGTCGAGTCACCACTTATTCTTTGAGCACCTTCTTGAGATCATAGTTGTCATTCTTAGTGTAATGTGCTTGTCTCAAAACTTGGTTAATTATGTCATGACTTTGATGCTTGTATCTTTGATATCTTTACTTCTAGTCTTCACTTGAACTTCAGAGGTGCCTGGGCATTGATACGTCCAAAACGTATCTACTTTCCCGAACACTTTTGCTATTGTTTCTCCTCTAAACTTGTGTGATTTGGATACAACTAACACAGACTGACGTTGTTTTCAGCAGAATTACCTTGGTGTCTAGTTTTTGTGTACAAAATCAACTATCAGGAAAATTCCCGGAAAATATGCCAAAAATTATATTTCACCAGAAGATTCACGGAGCCAAAATACGAAATGGAGTGGAGGCCTGGGGGGCCCACACCCCTGCCAGGCGCGGGTGGGCCCTGCCCGCGCCTAGGGGTGCGGCCACCCCAGGCACCCCCTCGGGCTCCCTCCTCGCCTATAAGTTACCCCTTGACCTAAAAACCGAGGGGGGTTTGTCATTTTTCCAGAAAGAGTTCCGCTCCGCCGCCACCATCAGAAACCAAGATTTAGATCCAGAAACTCCGTTCTAGCACCCTGCTGGGACGGGGAATTTGGAGAAGATCATCGCCATTGTCATGACCAATGCCTCTCCATCAACCATCGATGTTTCCCTCATCCATGAGTGAGTAATCCCCCGATGTAGGCTATGGGGATGGTAGGGACTGGATGAGTTCTATCATGCAATCGAATAAGATTGTTAGGGCAGATTGCCTAGTATCTCTATTAGTGTTATTTGACTTTGTTGCAACTTGTTGTGCTTAATGCTTGTCACTAGGGACCGAGTGCCATGATCTCAGATCTGAACTTATTATTGAATCATTATGATAGTATTGTTTGTGATCTTATCTGCAAGTTGAGTACACATATCATTGCCTGTATCCAAAGGCCCGAAGTGATAGAAATTGGGACAACCGGAGGGGATGGCTGTGTTGTGAGGATCACATGTGTTCACGGAGTGTTAATTCTTTGCTCTGGTTCTCTATTAAAAGGAGCACCTTAATTGTTGGTAGTTCCCTAGAGGCCCCGCTACAACGGGCTAGCTGGACAGAAGATGTTGTGCAAGGTCTCATTGCGAGGACGTATGACTATATATGGAGAACATGCCTAGGATTGTTTAGTTCTTGGATGTTTATTCTTATTTATCTGCAATGCCCTAGATCTTGAAGTTACATGTTTAGACTCGTCCATGCAACGCCCGTCCATCCATCCCTATGCCTACCGCACTCGAATCCCACTATTTTCTACTACCGTTACTATTGCTCCTGTTTCACTATTGATGTTGCTTTGCTGTTGCTACTACCAAACTGTTGCTACTGATAAACTTCTGTGAGCAAGAACTATTTCCAGGTGCAGCTGAATTGACAACTCAGTTGTTAAGGCTTGCACGTATTCTTTGGCTCCCCTTGTGTCGAATTAATAAATTAGGTAATACTACCCACGAAGACTGTTGTGATCCCCTACACTTGTGGGTCATCAAGACTATTTTCTGGCGCCGTTGCTGGGGAGCATAGCTTTATTTGTAAGTTCACTTGGATCTATCATTGTTCACTGCTACTCCTTTCATCATGGGGAAGTCTCGTGATGGAAAGTTTCCTATTTTACCATCCACTACAAGAAGAGGTACTGTCCTAAACACCTCTTTTCTCTTGATTCACCGTCTGTTTTAAGTAAGCTTGTTACACCACCACCACATACACATGCTACACACACTGCTAATACTGCTGAGTCTGAAACTGCTTTTGATACTCATGATGTTACTTCTACTGTGCTTGATGCGAGTGGTTCATTAGGTCCTTTCCTATATGCTAATATGGCTAGTCTAGGAAATACCGAAACTCCTAGTGAAGACACAGTTACACCTGTTAGCTCACCTGAGTCTAGAGAGAGTTATGATATTAATGATGGTTACATTGAGTTCACTGATGAATTTGTTGAAGAGTGCCGAAACACACATGGTACTAGTGCTATTAAGAATCTCCTTGATAGGCATATCATTATTCCTAAACTCTCCTCTGATCCTAAGTTTGCCACCTCTCCCATAGATATTAAAGATAAATATTATGATTTCTCTCTTGATTTATCCTATTTGTACATTGTTGAGAAAGAACCTTTTTTTGGGACTGAAAATGAGAGTGTTGTGGCTCATATGAATGAGATTTCTACTATGAGTGCTTTATTCTCTGATGATTTTAAGATGCGCAAGTACTTTGTTACTAAGATCTTCCATTTTTCACTACAAGGAGAAGATAGGGTTGGTTTAATAGATTACCTCCTGGTTCCATTGATAGCCCTGATTGCTTGATTGCTTCTTTCTTCCAGAATTTTTTTCCTCCCAGTGCTAGACATGCTGCTTTGCAGAGACTTTTTTATTTTAAATAAGGAGAAGAAGATAAATTTCCTAAGTCACGGACATGGTTCTGTGCCTTGATTCATGCACATCCTGGATGTCCATTGCCTAAGAATGAGCTTCTTGATATTTATTATAATGGACTAACTGATGATTCTAGGACATACCTAGATAGCTTTGGTGATTGTGTTTTCAGGAAAAGAACTCCTACAGATGCTGAAGAATTAATGGCTAAAATAAGCAAGAATTATGATGATTGGACTTCAACTGAGCTAAATACTTCTGAGACTATTATTCCTGAACCAGTTGTGCCTGAACCAGTTCCAATACCAACAACAAATAAGAGGGGAGTTATTGCATTAAATGATGAAGTGATGAAGGAAGCTAAGAAGTGTCTAAAGGAGAAAGGTATTAGAGCTGAAGATGTGAAGAATCTACCTCCTATAGAAGAATTATGTAAGCAAATTCCCCACTCATCCACTATTGAGGTACACTCTCTCCAACATTTTGATGAAGGTGATATTCCTTATGGTAAGCCTCCTGATCAATGTTTAGAGGAACTTGACATTTTTATTGTTAAACAAGGGAATTTTAATAAACATGTTCAAAATCATTTATTGGAAAACTCTAGAGCTATCAATGAGTTGAAAGATATTGTGGAAAGAACTTCTAGTGATATTAAAATGCTTTGTAAACACTTTCAAAAGGTTCAAACCCAACTTGATCAACTTTCTAAGGTACAAAAGGATATGCTAGTTAATGCCTCAGGAGATAAACATGCTTATGGAATTAGAACTAGGAGTGGTATAGCTACTCAAGATCCTTTATATCCTAAAGGACACCCTAAAAGAATTGAGCAGGATTCTCAACAAGGTGAAAGTAGTGGTAGTCCTTGTAAGAGAAAGAAAAAGAAAACATAAGATAGTTGAGGAACCACTTGAACCTGTTGTAGATCCTAATAGTATATTTGTCTCTGATGCTAAAACTGAGAGTGATAATGGTAATAATGATACTCCTGATAAGGAGGAAGTTGAGGAAGAACCTGAGAAGAACACTAAGAACACTAGGTACACTAAGGAAGATTTTATTGCTAATAAACATGGTAAAGAGAGAGAACCTTGGGTGCAAAAACCTATGCCTTTTCCAGGTAAGAAACACAAGGTAAAGGAGGAAGAACACTACAACAAGTTTCGTCAGTGGATGAAACCTTTATTTTTGCAAATTCCTTTGACTGATGCTATTAAATTGCCTCCTTATTCAAAGTATATGAAGGATATTGTCTATAATAAAAGGAAGATTCCTAATGAAGAGATTTCTACTTTGCTTGCTAATTATTCCTTCAATGGTAAGGTTCCAAAGAAACTTGGTGATCCAGGTATACCAACTATTCCTTGCTCTATTAAGAATTATTATTTTAGGACTGCTTTATGTGATTTGGGAGCTGGAGTTAGTGTTATGCCTTTTTCTCTCTACAAGAGACTCCAGCTAGAAAAGTTGATACCAACTGATATATCTTTACAAATGGCTGACAAGTCAACCACTATTTCTGTTGGTATATGTGAGGATGTTCATGTTCAAGTAGCTCATAATTGCTTGGTTTTGACTGATTTTGTTGTGCTTGAGATGCCTGAAGATGATAATATGTCTATTATTCTTGGGAGACCTTTTCTTAATACTGTAGGTGCTGTTATTAATTGCAATCAAGGAAAAGTAACATTCAATATTAATGACAAAGAGCATACTTTCTATTTCCCCGAGAAGTTTGCTAAGAGCTATTGCCTGAATTCCATTGAAAATATTGAGAGCATCAAGGTTGGATAAATATATTGTCCCATTCCACAGGAAAATTTTGAAACTATTATGATTAGGACCATTGCTATCAAGTATGAGGTAACATAATCACCATGTGGAATGCAAAGTTTTTTTTCATATAAGATTGTTCTGGTAACAAGACTTGATCAACCTTGTTAACAAAAGGATTTTAATAAACAAAATAATGCTTTCACTATGGTTATTCTTGCTTTCTTTTACTTTTCTCCTTCCTAGTCCCTGACATTTCTTTTGCTAGCTTTGGTGTTGCTAGTTGTTTGCTTGTTAGATTGCCTTAGAAATTATGTAGTTTGGATTTTGGTTTGCTTTTGCTTCTTCTAAAAAAAACATTTCTGCGAGAAAATCAATTTTCATACCCTGAAAATTGGCCAAAAATAAAGTTTCTCGAAAATTCCTAGAAAATTCAAAATAATTTTTCCTCGAAAAAAGGGGCAGAGGGACACCTGGAGTGACCCAGGGGCCACCCCAGGCACCCACACCCATGGTGGGCGCGGCCCCCCTACAGGTGGTGCCTAGGGGGTGTGGCCCACCTGGGCCCCTCCAAGGTGCCCCCTCATAGCCATCTTCTTTCTCTCTCCCGAAAAACACCAGAAAACTTGCTCAAGCTCGATTTCTTGCTGTTCTTGCTCACAATTTTTGATCTCCTTGCTCAGCCCATCTTTGCTTCTAATTTTTGGAGGGATTGCTCCTTGGTATGTGCCTCCTCCACTTGTCCAATTAGATTTGTGATTGGTAGATTGTATCTTGAGTATATTGCTGCTATAAGTGCCAGGTTGTGTGATCTTGCATGCTTGTTCTATGCTTAGAGATTTCATTTTGATGCATGTGTATCCCTCTAGAAAGTTCCTATAGTAGTTTCTCATAATTTATCAACTTGGAAATCACTTGGTTTGATGTTTGTCTAAAAATTTCAGAAAAGAGTGGTCATGGACAACCACCCATTTGGAGAGGGGGTAGGACTGAGAAAATAGTTTGTTTGCATGCACCTGCTTTGTTTAACTTTGATAACAGGCAAGGATGGTCACTCACGGAGGAGGAGTTTGACACATACGTGGCGGAGCTCTCCCAACAAGAGGAGAATGTTGGAGAGGATGCCGAAGACGATTCGGTCCAGCCCTCCAACTTGGGAGAGTCTTCATACCATCAGCCCTCATTTGATTGGGGCGCGTCTTCTTCTTAATCACAAGCGCCTGACTATGATCATTCATATGATGACCCACCAGCTTGGGGTTACTACCCGCGCTATTGAGCCCCACTTAGGCCAAAAGCCTAAGCTTGGGGGAGGTATACCGACATCACACTCATATATATATATATCATGTTCGGTCGGTTCTTTGTATATCCATTGTTTCGCTTTCTTTTTGGTTTTTGTTGCTGCTTTCTCAAAACACAAAAATACCAAAAATATTTTGTTGTTTCTCTTGGTTTATTTCTTTGCTTTGGTTTGCCTTAAAAGAAAAATCCAAAAATATTTTGCTTTGTTTGGTTTGTTTTTGCTTTGTTGGCTTGTTTGAAAAATTGAAAACACCAAAAATATTTGTTCTTCTTCTTTGGTTTTGAGTTCTTTGCAGCGTTCAGCCGTCCTCAGTGGATTTTGGTTTCATGTTATTATTCAAGTCACACAAGTGAAGGGCAATAATGATGATTAAGACAACTTTAGGAGTGGTAAGAGGCTGGTAACGAACTCTATTTGTTCTTCATTTTTGTACATATACTCATCATTGTGAGCATGCTTAGTCTGTTCATTATAAGGAGTGTGTTACTGATGGATGCTTAGTAGTTCTTGCTTATCTGTGATTAGCTCCAGCTTGCTAATAGTTTGTAGCATGTCATATGAATGTTTGCTTGCATTGTTCTATTCATATTTTGGTATGATATTGTGGTATCCTCCTCTGGAAGTTTCATGTGAATCGACTTGGCACATGCTCACGCATGCATATGACTAAAAAATAGTCAGTAAGCCTCGATGATTTATTTTGCCTCAGAGTTGTTGCATCACTTTAATGCCATAATTAGTTCCGTTTTGTTGCAAGCATGATTATGACAATTATTGCTCTCTCGTTTGTCGCTCCCTCTCTATTGCTAGCCTTCACTTGCACTAAGTATGAGCTCTACCTGTGTTTCCAACTCCCCAAAACCAATATTGCCAACTGTGTCCACCATACCTACCTATTAGCATCGTTTGCTATTTTAGTGCATATTCTATATGCCTTGTTTTCTTCCAAATAAAATGTTTGTCTGTTTTGAGAAATTTAGTTAGTAAAGCTCTCACAAACTTGATGGCACAATTTATTCCTTGCACTTAATAATTCTGAACCATTGTGACTTGTCCATGAAAGTTATATGCTTGCAAATTATATGCTGGGAGTTAGCAGAACCGTGCTATCACGGGGAACACTTTCAACACTTATGGATACCTATCTAGTTGATACTTTGCTATTTTGTTTGCGGATGTCGATGGTGTGAAATAAAAGGGGAGCTTGTGAGTTCATGGAGTCTAATCATGGTGGAAACTTGCAGCATCACCATAATGAGCATTATGTGAAGCATCCTCAATAAAAATCTATGCACATAGTAAATAAAAAGATCGCCGAGATGCTCATTATCTGCTTGCCTTGTCATTTTGATCAGTGGATTGTTTACCTTACACACTTTGCTTAAAGCAGTTGTCTGTTGCTTTGAACTTAATACTGTAGGGGGTTCGGATGATAAACCAAAGGTGGACTTCTAGTCATAGATGCAGTTGGATGGCGGTCTATGTATCTTGTTGTATTGCCCAATCGAATCTCATAGGATCATGATGTCTAGTATTGCATTGTTATGCCTTGCTCAGTCCTGTCAATTGCCCTGCTGTAATTTGTTTACCCAGCATGCCATGTTTTTTTATATAAGGAGAACACCTCTAGTGAACTATGGACCCCGGTCCATCTTTACCATTGATACATCTTCCACTGTTTACCGTTTACTTGTTGCAAACCACCATTACCTTCCACACCATACAGTTAATCCTTTGTTACAGCAAACCGGTGAGATTGACAACCTTAGTGTTTGTTGGGGCAAAGTCTTGAGTTGGTGTTATGCAGGTCTCCAAGTTGCTAGCAACACCTTTGAGTCGTTTCCTTCCTCCTACTGGTTCTATAACCTTGGTTTCTTACTGAGGTAAAACTTGTTGTTGTGCTCATCATACCTTCCTCTTGGGGTCTCCCAACAAAGTGTTCACGCACTCATCAAGCCTTTTTCTGGCACCGTTGCCGGGGAGGCTAAGGACATCTTTACAAGGGGAGTCCTCCACGACCTTTCTCTTTACTTTGTTTTTGTTTTGCTTAGTTTCTTTTGCTTGGTTTTGTTTGCTTTCTCTTATCAAAAACTCAAAAAAATAGTTTAGTTTGGTTTGCTTTCTCTTCTCAAAAACACAAAAAAAATTAGTTCCTGCTCTAGTGGCTGGTCTATTATTGCCTTTCTTTGTCATGCTTTCTATCAATGGATGGTTTCTTTGAAACTAGTTCTTATTGGAAAGGTGGGTTCACGGAATAACAAAAGAATTATTATAAGGAACACCGTTTGTCACAAAAAGGGAAACACTTATGGGAACAAATTGATAAATTGAATACTATTGCTAGAGAGGTGTGCTCTACTTATAATGTTACTTATTGCTTTGATAAAGCTTGTTGCTGTAGGAGGTATAAACACCTCCCTTTTCAATGTGAGTATAATGATAATGTTACCATATCCTCTTATGTTAAAGGAAATTATGACTTTTATGATGTGGAACAAATTGAAGAATTTATTGCCTTCAAGGGTGCATTTGAACTTGCTAGTTTGCTTGAAAATATTGATGATACACCTTATGAATATGAGGTTTATGAGATACTTAAATTTTGCTTTGATAATTACAAGGAATAAAATTGATATATTCTTGAATATTTTAATAGATGCTTTCCGCAAATGGAAGAGACTAATACCTTGCAGGAGATTATGGAAGAAGAAATTGTTGAAACTGGAAGCTCATTGGATGAAAAAGAGGAGGAGAGTGATGGTCAAGAGGAGGAAGAATGGATCTACCCATGCCTACCTTCTAATGAGACTAACTCTTTACCTCTTACATTATTTGATTGTCCCCCATGCTTACCAAAGGAGGATGAATGTTATGTTCCTGTGGATTCTTTTGAAATATCTGCTATGGGTAAAACTCATGATAATAGTTATGCTCCTGTTATCTATGATAATCCTTTATTTGTGCCTAACTTAGAAATACATGGTACTAAATATTATTGCTTAGAAAATGTTTATGATAAAGCTCTATATGATGGTCCTATATTGAATGATCAGTCACCTTATTATAAAATTGTTAAAAGTGGGTTTGATGGTTTTACTCCCACTATTTTTGAGCTTGATAGAAATTATGTGTTTGTATATCATGAAAAGCATGATTTATGTGATAGCTATATTGTTGAGTTTATTCATGAGGCTACTGAAAATTATTATGAGAGAGGAAAATATGGTTGTATAAGTTTTCATGATACTGAAACACCTCTCTATGTGCTGAAAGTTTTGAAGTTACTCTTGTTTTATCTTCCTATGCTTGACACTTTGTTCTTTGTGAATTTATTTGCGTACAAGATTCCCATGCATAGGAAGTGGGTTAGACTTAAATGTGTTTTGAATTTGCTTCTTGATGCTCTCTTTTACTTCAACTCATAGTTCTTATGTGAGCATCTTCTCAAATTATCAGTGCCTAACTTAAAGGCGTTAAATAAAAGTACTTATGGGGAGATAACCCAAAAGTTTTCTTGAGTCTTGGAAGTTATTACTTCAGTAATGACCTCTTCTTATCCTTTTTTTGCCTTTTGTGCCAAGAATGACCTCTAATGAGAGGGAAGTAAGATTTGGGGAGTTGCTATCCCGAAATAAATTTGTATGCTCCACCGTAAAAATTCGCGAGGAATCGCTGTAAGTCGGATTGAGCTGATATTTTATGAATAAATCCCCCACTATGTTAGCTAACTTTCGTTAGTTCATAACCTTTTGATTTGATCAACAGAAGGTCTTAGAAAAAATTGGTTTCTACCTGTTGGTCTGTTTGATAGATTTCTGCCATTATTTGCATTTGCTTCTTATTGATTCCTTTTTGGGTTCTTTTTGGGAAATTGAGCTTTTTGAGGGAATTGCTACAGTATCTAGTGTTTTTAGTAAAAGTTTTGCTGTTCTAAAGCTAAACCCAAGGGTCTATTATCTTTTGAATACACTAATGTTGCTAATGAAGATTGTGTGAAGTTTTGTATCAAGGAAAAATTTCAGGTGTAGAGAGAGAATGATATAATGAGACGAAGAATGGACAAAAGCTCAAGATTGGGGATTCCACCCCGTGTCACCCCAAGAAATATTCAAGAGGTACAAGCATCAAAGCTTGGGGATGCCCAAGGCATCCCCTTCTTCATCAATAAAAAGCTCAGGTCTTTCTAGACACTTCGTTTTTATTGTTTCATGCACTGTTGTGTTGTTCTTGGAGCGTCTTAGTTTTTTTTTGCTTTGCTTAGTTTGCTTGAATAAAGTAGTTTGGACTCCCGTTCTCGCTGTGTTGTTTCAAATAAGTTGATTGTTGTTGGAAAGGAGTAGAAAGTTCTTGCTTAAAATAGTGCAAGAGGAGCTTGTTTTGACTACGACTTAGACTTTAGCATGTCATTCTAGTTGTTGTTTTGACCTTATGCTTAGTGATTATTGCTGTAATGTGACTTGTTCCAAACAATTGGGATTGCTTAGTGTGCCTTGAAAGAATCATGCGTTGTTTTAGCATGCAAAATCATAGTATTGTGGTATTCTCTTTTGATGCTTTGTTTGGGTTGACTTGGCACATGCTCACACCATGTTATTACTATGAACAAGTCACCATAGCCTCTATGATCATTTAGTCCTTGACTTGTAGTACCACTCTATGCTTTGATTAGTAATGTTTTGTCGCTCTGTATGATTATGGCCATTATTGCTCTCTTAGTTGGTTGCTCCCAGTCTTTTGCTAGCCTCCATTTGTATGAGTAAGCTCTACTCATGCTTCCAATTCCCAAGAAACCAAGTTATTCCAAAGTGTCCACTATAAATTCCTTTGCATGGTGTGTTACACCATTCCAAGTATATTCTTGTTTTCATCTACCTTCCAATTAAAAAGTATTTTGTTATGTGAAAACTTAGTGATTAGATCTCTCACAAACTCGATGGCACACTTTATATTTCTTGCCCCTAATAAACTTGAACCATTGTGTCATCAATATTGTATATGCTTGCAATTATACGTTGGAATTAGCAGAACCATGCTGTCATGGGGAACACTTTCAACATTGCACTTGTACATTGTACATAGTTGATATCATGCTCTTTTGTCTATGGATGTCGTCGGTGTGAAATAAAAGGGGAGCTTGTAAGTCCATGGAGTTATGTATGTGTGTTAGAGAAACGCCTGGGCCGCTAGCCTAAGCCATGCCTAATCATGGTGGAAACTTGCAGCATCACCATAGTGGCATCTATGAAGCATTCTTTTTATAAAAAAGATACATATTGAGAAAAGAGGAAAGAGATAAAAAAGCACCATATTCCCATGGTAAATAAGAAGATTGTTGAGGTGCTCATTGTCTGCTTGCCTTGTCATTTTGGTTATGGGATAGCTCTTGTACCATGTGCAAGGGGTACCCCGTTGGCGGTTCTCTATGATACACATGTACTTACTATGACAAGAACTTACAGGTGACTAAAGTTGAGTAGCATGAGGAGCGGCCCTCGTATTCAAGGGACATGAGATTGACAACTTATACTTTGTCAAGCATATACTCCATAGTTTGTTCACTTTAACCTTAATCACTTCAAGATGCTTATGATGGGGGCAATGAGAGTTGAAAGCTAACAACTACCATAATTTTTGGAAGGTCTTTTTGAGACTTGAAATCCCTGCTTCCCTATATGAAGGGCCTTTCTTCCACCATTATATTGAGTATCCACCTTCTATCCTTTAGGCACCAGTTAAGAGAGCATAGTTGCCATTCTTAGTTCTATGTGCGTTGTCCCAAAACTTATTGATTGATGCATATTGTTGATATTACTTGTTATTGTGCTATTTGTATCTAGTCATTCTTATGAACTTTGAAGGTGTCCTATGCATCTATTTGCTACTCTATGAGGGACAAGCTGATTTCCACTATGCCATGTTTTCTGTAAGTGAAACAAACAAACATTTTTCAATGCATGTTATTCATGATCTTTGTTTGTAGCCTTTCATGTTGCATGCATAGTTACTCTGTCTTACTGTTATAACTCCATATTTCATGCTCGTGTTTAGAGTTCTTTGATCCCAGCTTTCAATGCTTGCAAATGGTTTGATCTTGATTTTGATGGTGCATGTCACCTCAAAAATTATTATTTGTATCACTTACCTACTCGAGGACGAGTAGGAGTTAAGCTTGGGGATGCTTGATACCTCGGAAACGTATCTATAATTTTTGATGTTCCATGCTTGTTTAGTATCTACTTTACTTTGCTTTGTCTACACTTTGAGATGTTTTTATATGTTTTCTGGTACTAACCTATTAAAAAGATGCCACAATGCGAGTTACCTGTTTTCTTCTATTTTTGGTTCCAGAAAGGCAGAATATCAATATTATCGGAATTCGACGGGACAAAAACCAAAGTCAATATTTTACCGTGGGGAACACGGAGCCAGAAGACGAGACGGAGGAGGGCCTCGAGGGGGCCACACCCCCTGGCCGCGCGGGTGGTCCCACCCCGCTCCTGGGGGGGTGCATCTGCCTCGGGCACCCCCTCGGCCTCCCTCTTAACCTATAAGAAGTCCCCGATGCCTAAACCCTAAGTATCCGATCAATATTCCACGAAACCGTCTGTAGTCGTCGCCACCATCGTCCCTAGATCGGGGGGATATGAAGCTCTTCTCGACACCTTGCCGGAGGGGAGATCGTCCTGGAGGCCTTCTTCTTCATCATGCCAGCCTCCGGTATGAAGCGTGAGTAGTTCCACCTTGGACTACGGGTCCATGTAGTAGCTATATGGTTGTATCTCCTCTTGTGTGCTTTCATGTCTAGATCTTATGAGCTCCGTTCATGATCAAGATCTCATCTATTTGTAATCTGCATGTTGTATTTGCGGGGATCCGATGGATATTGAGATTACTGTGTCAGATTGATTAATGGTTTGGTCTTATTGACTCTATCATGTCTGTGTTGTTTGTGATCTTGCATGCTCTCTGTTGTTATTAGCTATCTTGGCCAAGTAGTTGCTAGTGACTCCAAGAGGGGGTATTTATGCTCGATAGTGGGTTCATGCCTCTATTCAATCTAAGGTAAGTGACATAAATATCTAAGGTTGTAGATGTGTTGTTGCCACTAGGGAGAAAACAACGGTCTCTTGTTCATGGAACAAGTGGATTATTTACCTTACACACTTTGCTTAAATAATTTGTTTGTTGCTTGCAACTTAATACTGGAGGGGGTTCGGATGATAAACCAAAGGTGGACTTCTAGTCATAGATGCAGTTGGATGGCGGTCTATGTATCTTGTTGTATTGCCCAATTGAATCTCATAGGATCATGATGTCTAGTATTGCATTGTTATGCCTTGCTCAGTCCTGTCAATTGCCCTGCTGTAATTTGTTTACCCAGCATGCCATGTTTGTTTATCTAAGGAGAACACCTCTAGTGAACTATGGACCCCGGTCCAATCTTTACCATTGATACATATTCCATTGTTTACCGTTTACTTGTTGCAAACCACCATTACCTTCCACACCATACAGTTAATCCTTTGTTACAGCAAACCGGTGAGATTAACAACCTCACTGTTTGTTGGGGCAAAGTCTTGAGTTTGTGTTGTGCAGGTCTCCAAGTTGCTAGAAACACCTTTGAGTCGTTTCCTTCCTCCTACTGGTTCAATAACCTTGGTTTCTTACTGAGGGAAAACTTGCTGTTGTGCTTATCATACCTTCCTCTTGGGGTCTCCCAACGAAGTGTTCACGCACTCATCACCAATGTTGGATCAACATTTGCAATTGTTACTGTTCTCAACTTCTTTGTGGTTTTCAGGAGGGTATTACTTGATGAGTTGCATCAAGGATGTCCCCACACTTAGAGGCAACAACTACTCCGAGTGGAGAAAGAAGGTGGGTGTGGCATTCATTTGCGCTGAGGTGGATTGGGTCCTTGAGACCAAGCCTCCTCCAAAGCCAACAGAGCCAGTCTGTGAGGCCGCTTGTTGGGGAGGTGACCCCGGATAGAGTCAAGACAGGGGAAATACGAAAGGAATCTCCCTTGTCGTGAGCCGAATTACTGATTGTGTCGGCCGAATCATGTAAGTGTCGGCCGAGATAAGCATGGCCATGACGAATGTAGAATGAGTAACACCTTACTCGGCCGACATATGAATTAAGTCGGCCGAATGAGTCTGACTAACTTGAATGCAGGTGAAGGCCGAGCCGAGTTATGCGAGACAAGGCCGAATAACATGAAGCTAGCAGGAGAAGGAGGTGCCTATAGTCAAACCCTAGTCACTGGCTAAGAGGAATCTAGACAGAGCCAAGCACGAAGGACAAGGAGCAGAGCAGCAGAAGGTCAGACGAAAGTCACGGAAGTGACAGTGAGGAAGCCCGAGGCGCGCATGTGAAGGTTTCTGGAGCATTGCCGCCGATAGAAGGGCGACACGGAAAGGAGGCCGCCGAGTTACCATATTGGGACAAGCATATTCCAAGAATATGCTCGCCATTTCAGCCCTAGAAGGAACCAAGGCACCCCTTTATAATGAGGGACGCGGGCTCCTGAGGGGAGATCGATTCACTCTACGCCGGAAGGCTCGTGTATTAGTGTTCTTCCTCTATATGAGACTCCTCTAAAAACACTTGTATCCTTTGAGAAGAGGAATAGAGATTTACTTGTAGAACTGTTGAGTGTAGAAATCACTACATCTTCCCTCCCCAGATCCCACTAGCATCCATTGCCCCATACTTTAGCCTACCTATGGCATCTGTCGTGCCACCACCACGACAGTTGGCGCCCACCGTGGGGCTAGCAGCGGTGCTAGCTGGAGTCAAGATCCGGACGGGAAACTTCATCCACACCGGCGAGCGGGTTGTCTCTGGTTTAGTCCAGAGATTTTATCTCTGGGACTATGTCAGTGATAACGCAGGTAGCTTCAGGAGGAAAGCGTCTCCGTGCAACGGCGTCTTCATCAACCTATGCACGCACAAGGTCTACATCGGCATCGACACGTCTTGTGTCTATCCTCGTCGAGTCGTTGAAGCAGGGGAGCCTCCCCTCAGTGTTGCTAACGGTCCGCGTGGTGCACGCCCCGTTGGCAGCGTCGAGGTGATGGTGACAGCCACAGCACCGACGACAGGAGCAGGCGCCGGGCCAAGCAAGGACCCAGTGAAAGGAGGACAAATGGTCGCAAAGAAGACAACTCAGTAGCTCACCGAGGTAAATCTGTCAGCAGCCAAGTCAGCTGTGGTACAGGAGACGACCCCAAAGGCGGCAAGGGTAAGATGGCCACCTCTTGAGAGACCAGAGAATATTCTCCAGGCAACTATAGATAATCTAACCACGCTTGTGGCACCGATACTTGATCCGGCTAACGCCTAGGCGGAGTTAGAAGAAACTAGACAAAAAGTACTGGTAGAGGCAAAAAGGTGTCGACCTTGCGGGAGTCCTTGAACAGGACCCTGCGAGAGTATGCTAAGGCAAGCAAACTGGACGTGGCCCCCGAGCGGGTAGATGAATTGAGATTGAGAGGAAGAACCTCATGAATGATATCAACAAAGAGCATGAAGATCATGAAGGTGATTCAGTCGACCTAGGCTTGCCGAGGTATAGTACCCCGGCAAAGAACCTAAGGGCGACAAATGCCGCTGCTTTGGAACTAGAAGGGTTAAGCGGCAAAGCCTGGCAGAAACAGCAAGAAAGAGTGAATGAGCTGGTGCGCATTGCAAACCAGCAGAATGAGGAAATGCTTAAAGCTGACCCGGCAAGACCGGGAGCTTCGTGTATGGTTCATTCGGCTAGAGCAGCACCCACACTATCTGCGGCAGCAGCATCCTCACCCCGAAACAACGCGCGAAAAGATAGAGCAGTGACTACAGGAAAAAGAAATAAGCAAATTGTTCCATAACGGTGGCGATAGAAACCCCGGCCGTGCGAACAAAGGGCACGGGGACCTCGGAAGGGGAAATCATGATAACAATAACCCGGCGGAGGGCAGGAGAAACCCTCCACCATATCCTCAGCCGAGGTATGATCCTCGGCAAGAGCGAGAAGTGAGACCAGCTGTAACACCCTCAGAATCGTCCCTATGCAAGTTTCAGCGCTTCCCGCCAAACCCGCATAGAAACGATTCAAAGGTGCCCACCAGGCACTTGCGTGCAGGTGGAAAACGAAGTAATATCATTACACAATAGTCCTCGATGGAACCCACAAAACATATGTATACAACAGCGACTCAAAGAGTCAAGAATACAGATATACAATACAAAGATCCAAATCACCTTTTAAACGATATAGCATCCGAGTACGGACAAGATGCAAATTGAGCTAAGAGCCCTGAAGAATAACCAATGGCGTCCATAACCCTGCCCAGGCCAAGCCGGAAGGGTAACCCTGCTAACGACGTCGATCTCAAAACCTGCTTAAACAAAAGGGGTGCCGACAAAGGGCAAAGGAAAAAGAGAGAGCGGTCAGTACTGAGGCCAGTACACGGCGAGGCTAGAATTCAGCGGTCCTCGCCTACATAGGTATGGTGGACTGAAGCGGCAGCGCAACATGCACTAAACAACCTATAGAGACTCGATATAACTGTCGGCTATCAGAGAGGGATAAGAAAGACTTATTCGGAACCATCCTGATACTACCACCAAACATACCCATCCTGGTATTTCCCCCTCGAGACCAAACGAGGAAGTCAACCGAGGAACTCACACAGTTGGCAGTTTTATTTATTCAGTTATCGTTGCAGCAATTACTAGTCAGGTATAGATGGTCATCCTGATACAATAAGCAGTGGGCAGTTTTAGTTAACCATTCCGTTGTAGTTGCAACACTTACTAGTCAGATACAATAAGCATGAGATATTCCAAACCCAGCAGTTGTTGGTTCTTTTATTTAGCCATTCCGTTGTAGTGAAGTTGATTACTAGTCATATCGGATACAAGTCAAATTATAGCAATAAACTTTAGTTATAGTTGTCTATGATCGAGAACTATGCTCCAAGTCGTCCATAACCGCGGACACGGCTTCTCGAAAAGATTTAACCCTGCAGGGGTGCACCAAAGTATCCACAAGCAGTTTGACCCTTTTTGCCAGATCAGTTAACATACACCCATCGGTATGTCGGCGGGGCCTAAGTCATGACGTTTCCCAGACCCAAAGAAAGTACATGGGGGCCACCCCACTAAGCTACCCGCAACGAAGTCGGCCGGTCTCCGAGACGGACTCAGGGTTTGTGTAGACGGCTGTAAACGACTGGGAACCCGAAAAGATGACTGGGCTTGTCGATACAGCGAAAACGTGTCACGGCCCTAAACAGTACAGGTGCAGTACCTCGCACAATTTAAATTAAGCAGTAAAGCATGGCATAAGTACAGAATAGTAATAAATCCCCAAACTACTTGTGGCCCCCAGTACAGTACTTTTAAATCAGGTACTAAATCGATGGGGTGCCCATACATCCCACATGTGGTTAGCGCGCTCGATCTCGGAACAGGTGTCAAGAACTCGGGGTCCTACGGGACACAAGTGGACGGTTAACAACCAAATAACATCTATTGCCCACCTGTGCCTCTGCATTACCTACTTCAATTTTAGTTATTAAACGATAATTAAATCCATGATCATATCCAACATTAAACATGCGGCAAAACTCCAACAACTGTGGTACTTGACGACACGCAACAGCACTTGAGCAAGCGACTACGACGCGCGAGTCCAACTATCTACCAATCAACAGGTAATAGGATGTGTCCAAGGCAATATAAGGTTGCAAGGGATATCACGGGTACGAAAACTATAGCATCGCAACACAGATAGCAATAGATCAACAGGAGGGAATAAATTCTATAAAAGCAAGATAGGTAGAAAGGGGGAGATGCTCGCCTGGAAACATTGCCGAAGGTTCATCCGAAGATCGGGTCGACACTCGCATCAACTCATCGGCCTAATCCGCGAAGAAGCAAAACACTAGAAGAAACACCGGATGCACTATTTAATACTACGGTATAAAATCGGGCATGATGCATGTATGATGCATGACATGGAAAAGGTGCGATGCAATTAGGCCATATTAAGCGGAACCGAGGCCCCGGCAATATTTAAGCGGTTCCAGTTGTTTAGATACCCTGCAATTTAAATGTTGTCTTAACATGGCAAAAGATAGCACCGGTTTGCTACACCAATTTAAATGGGACCAATATACGACTAGATTTGCCCGCATATGGATCCCATATTTAATTTAGGTGAATCGGCATAAGGCCCCCAAACCACATAAATATGTATGCAAACATGTATGATTTAATGCAACAAGTCTATATCATTATAAAAATAGGGGCTTAGGGAAAAGGTTCACACATCTGGGTTCGGACGATCTTGGGGTTCGAGGGGTTCGGGGTCGGTCTCAGGGTCTGGATCTGGGATTCGGTCTCGGCGGGATCGTTCTTGGATAACGGAGTAGATCTCGGCGCATCCGAGAAGGACTTGGTTGGCGTCGGGGGCACATCGGATCCGCCCTGGTCGGTGCCGATCTTGTCGTCGATGGCGAACTTGAGTGGATCGGGTACCGGGGTCTTCGGATCCGTGAAGTATATCTTGTCGCACGGTGTACGGGGTAGACGAACTTGGCGTATTCGCATCGGCGATCTTGGCGTTCGGGTTCTCGACTTCGCATCCGGGTCGGCGCGCTCGAGGTCTCGGCCTTCGGAAGATCTTGGGGTACTGGCGGGTTCGTTGTCGGTGGTCCTTGTACAACTTAGCGCCTCGGCCGGTCTTGTCCGACAGGAGATCTTGCTATTAATCTCACATCCTCGTGGAACCTCCAGTTCGCGCAAAACAAGCAGACGCTCGGGCATCGAGCAACAGGGTCGTGCAGGCATACAGGAACTTGGAGTCAGAGAACACCACAGCGAAGGGAAGCACCAGAAATTGTAGGAGGATTGGACATCAACAAAGGGAGCCAACACGAGTGCGCACTCGCTGTAGAGGATATCTAGCAGGGGCGATCAACGGCGCCTATGCGCTGGAAGGAGGCGGAGGCCGACGGCTCGGAGCAAGGGCGACATGGGCGTGGGCGAGCCGGAGGACGGCAGGGCGCGAGGAGGATGCTGAGGTCGGCATCCGGCGTGGGGGAGTAAGGAGGCCGGCGGGGTCTGGGAGCTTGACCGCATAACCAGGGGCGGCTCGATGGAGGTGCTGGCGAGGAGGAGGTCAACGGCGAGGGCGCAACCGGACACGCTCCTGGCGACGGAGGTCGCAGCCGGGAGGCGGCCTTGGCCAGAGGGGAGAGGGTCGCCGTCAGGGAGACAGAGGAGGAGGAGGGCGACTGGAGGCGGGGACTTGGCGCTGGCGGCGAGGCGGGGTGGAGGCCGCGGGCGGCGGTCGCGGCTCAGGGAGGCGGAGCGCGAGCGGACCCGACGAGTGTAGGGGTTCGTAGCATGGAAAACAAAAATTTTCTATCGCATGCAAACAAACAAGCCAAGATCTATCTACTAGATTGTAGCAACGAGTCGATGGAATAACTTACCCTCGAAGATTCCAAAGCGGTTAACGAGAGCAGATTCTCGTGGATGATGTAGTCGTACACTTCCGATCTCAAGATCGCGTAGACGATCCTTCCGGCGCCACGTTCCGGCAGCGCTCCCGCAGTCGGTCACACGTTCGGTACTCGACGAAGACCTTCCTCTCCCTTGTTCCAGCAGGCAGCGGAGGTTGTAGTACTCTCCTCGCGATTCCGGCAGCACAACGGCGTGGTACCGTAAGTAGAGGGGAAATCCCGCAGGGCTTCGCCTTAAGCCGGTGCGAGTATGGTGGATTATGAGAGAGGCTATTTAGAGGCTATTAGTGATCTAGTAATTAGACACACCAATTAGAAGGCTCTAAACCAATTAGAAGGCTCTAAACCGATGGCTAAAGCAATTAGAAGCTCTAAACCAAAACGGCTCTAAACCGGGAGAAATAGATAGGAACTTGTGTGTACTAGGAGGGGAGCCCTGCCCCTCCTTTTATAGATGGAGGGGCCGGCCAAGGGGAAGGAGAGTCCCTCCCCAACTCGGCCTTGAGGTGGTGCGCCGGCCCAAGGAGGAACCCTCCTCCAATTCGGCCTCCACCAAAAACCTCCTTCTCCTCTTTCCGAAAACTGGCAGTTTGACTTTTCAAACTAGTCGTTTGACTTTTCAAACTAGGATTTGAATTAACCCTTTATTTCGGACAGCGATGACACTTAGTACATGATGCAATCATACCAACTTGATATGACACACTCATGTACCCCTTCCTCCCCGGAGTGCCGGACATTCCGGAACCTTCTAGAATGTTCCTGATGAAAACACCGGAATCATTCCGTTACTCCGAAACGGGACTTTCCTTATATGAATCTTATTCTCCGGACCATTCCGGATCTCCTCATGATATCCCGGATCCCATCCGAGACTCCGAACAACATTCGGTCTCTTTCTCATAATACCATAACTACTCAAACAACGTCGAATCCTTAAGTGTGTCTCCCTACGGTTCGTGAATTATGCGGACATGATCGAGACACTTCTCCGAACAATAACCAATAGAGGAATCTGGAAATTCATATGGCTCCCACATATTTCTACGATTACTTTGCGATCGAATGAACCACTTACATACGATACCAATTTCCCTTTGTCTCACGATATGTTACTTATCCGAGGTTATGATCGTCGGTATCTCTGCATACCTAGTTCAACCTCGTTACTGATAAGTACTCTTTTCTCGTTCCCGTGATATGTGATCCCTTGTGACCAAGTCACATGCTTGCAAGCTAATTGGATGACATTCCACCGAGAGGGCCCAGAGTATATCTATCCGTCATGTGGATGGACAAATCCCACTCTTGATCCATGTGTCTCAACCAATACTTTCCGAACACTCAATGCCACCTTTATAACCACCCAGTTACGGTGTGGTGTTTGATGTCATCAAAGCATCCATCCGGTAAAGGTGATATGCATGATCTCATGGTCGAAGGAATTAGGTTACTATGTATCAGAAAGCATATAGCAATTGAACTATTGAAATGACTTGATCTTTATGCTACGCTTATCTATAGGAGTATGTCCATCACATCATTCTCCTAATGATATGATCCTGTTGTTAATAACATCTCTATGTTCATGATCAGGAAACCATGATCATATATTAACCAACAAGCTAGTTTAACAAGAGGCTTCACTAGGGACTCTTATTTTAGTTTACAAATCACACAAGTATTAATGTTTCCGGTTAATACAATTATAGCATGGTATGTAAACATTTATCATAAGTATGAAGATATGATAATAACCCACTTTATTATTGCCTCTTGGGCATATCTCCAACAGTCTCCCACTTGCACTAGAGTCAATAATCTAGTTTCAAACCTTTGTGTATTCAACACCTATGGCTTTCCGGTGTTGTATGTACACCATTGCTAGTGGTCAACTGATCTCCGGATCTGACACTTCCAGGTCCGTGTGTAATTGCATGTCTTTGCGTCTCTACGCATCACTCATTCTCTAATGAGATGGCTTTGTATAAATTTGGTCTTTCGGTGTGACCTTTAGCTCTTTGGGGTTAAAACATGTTGATAATATTGTCGCACAATATATCTTCATAGTATTATCCCACTGTGAACTACACCTAGTTTGATAACAAACTACTTGACACAAATGCCCTCTTTTGCTGCTAAAATAGCAGTCATATACTTAGCCTTTTGTTGTAGTATCTGTCACAATGTCTTAACTTTGGAACTCATACAAATCCATTATGGAACTCACTTTCCATTATATTGTGCCACCCTTAGTTTAGATTGAGATAAACTTAATTTGTACTTTGTGACAAAACTAGTATCAATGTAGTACTTTTACAATGAACTAACCATCTATTTGTCACTTCTACAAATATTATACTCTTAGTTCTTCCAAAAGATCATAAGAATATCCTTACTATTGTCCAATGATTATCTTATGAATCATTCTGGTATATGCTCATAACATTTAGAGCATAGGACATATCTGGATTTGTACATATCACAGTATGATTGATATAAATAATCTTTGTGATTTCATACATCAAGTATCAATCTATACTTGATTATTTGTTTCACTTTACCAAATGTCAATACACTTGAATATATCATCAACATTGAACTCATTCAATCCTTTCTGTGCGACAAGAAACTTTCTTGTAGTTTCTATATTGAACTCATTCAATATCTTGTCTATGTACTTCTGGCATAACCATATTAGCGTATAATCATGCCTAATATTTGGGTTTTGCCTAAGTCTTTCATCGAGATGAAATTCTTATCTTGTGTTAATAAAAAGATACATCACTTCCAATCAACAATATGTCTCCTACATAATGTATTAGAAATATGTCTTAGCGCTCCCACTTAATTTCTTGCAAATGCAAGCATCTTCATTGTCTCTGATGAATTTAAACTCTTTTAACAATTTCATCATTGTGAAGATTCCAACTCCGCGATGCTCACTTCAACCATTGAAGTTTGCATATGCTTTTAGCATCCTTTGAATTAACAAAACCCTATGGACCGTGTTATACACATGTCCTAGGTAATGATTCTATTAGAAGAACTTGTTTTGTTTATTCAACTACCATATAACAAATTATATGTAGTGGTTGCTACATTAATCCGTCTAGACCAAATATCACTATGAAAGATCAAATCTTGTCATAGTCAACCTTTGAACATTGTTGTGAACTCTTTCCCATCATGTCGACTATTTTATAGATGTAAAACATCCATGTCTATTTCTTTATAGATCCAAACATGACTGTAAGGTCTTACACCTTTCTCGAGGGTCCTTCAAGTTCAAAACTTGATTTCTCGTGTATGGAACTATCACGGATTTTATGGCTTCAAGCCATTTGACGGAGTCAGGGCCCATCATCGCTTCTTTGCATGTAGTCGGTTCATTATTCTCAAATAATGATTCAACCCTCAAATCTTGGTATTTGATTGTTTACCCGACCTACTTGTTTCAATAGGAACTTAGATCTCCGTGATCACAACCTTTGAGGCACGTGAGCCATGAGCATTGTTGCTGCCTCCGAAACACTTTTCGGCGTTGCGCAACTCTGCACATATAGCTAAGGTTCTTTCAACCTTATCAAAGTTCTATTGTCCTCCCACTTAACTTTTCACAAAAAAATTCCTTCTTAAAGAAACTTGACGTTCTAAGCGACAAACACTTTTGTCTCCGGTGTTATGGAGAAATACTTAACAAAGATAGATTCATCCGACTTTGGTTGCAAACATCTTTCTTATGTATAGCATACCAATGTTTAAGAAAGGACTACCTGGGTTTTATCCCAAACCATAACCTTATATGGTGTCATTTCAACGGATTATGATGAAGCTCTTTTCAGTGGAAAAACGGTAATCTCTAAAGCTTTTAATCTTTAAAATACAATGGCAATTTTATGAATTACACCTTTGATCTCACCATGTCAAACAAGGTTTAATTACATATCTCGAATGCTCCATACTCTTATGGTGTTTCGGGAAATGCAAATCCACGGAACGATTCCTTAAATCTTAGGTATTATGCTAAACTCTGTAACTCAAATATCTTCCTTTATGATCTTTATCATAAACTGTTTATATTTTTGTTACAATGATTTTGCACTTCATCTTGAAAGTCTTTGAACTTTTCAAATGTTTCATACTTCATCCTTATTAAGTAAATATTCATATATTCACTCAAATTTTCAGAGAAAGCATATGAAGTTGAAATCCATCGCTCTTGACTACACATAATGGACTTCGTACAACAATATGTACAAATTCCAATAAGCTAGTCTTTCGTTCCCTTTTGGCCTATGAACGAAGTTTTAATTATCTCTAGGAAAGTTACACAAGCGTCATTTGATCAAAATCAAAAGACTCCAAAATTCCATACATATGGAGTTTCTTCATGTTTTCTTTCCAATATAATTTAAACGGCGATGTCACTTCCTAAGTGATCTTTCAATCAATTTGTCTTTCGACATCTTTAGCATTAGCTTTATGGATGTGATTTTTCCAACGAGATTTGTGAATCATCCATCTTTTATGGATTACGGCAATTATTTGAACAACCCTTTTGTTCTCATAACACCTGATAAAACAAATCTTGAAGGCAAGCTTTGATGTTTAACGAGCAACACAATAACCCTTTACTTGTTCTCGATGAACATCATCACATATTCTTTTGCTAATTATTTAGGCCACTGTAGTTCATGAATTCTGTTGTTTTGTATGACGATTCATACCAACAAATTCAGTATCAAATACTTAAGAACCACATTGTTTAATAAGCAAAGAATATAGCCATAACATGTATATCATCTATATACTTAAACTGAACAATTCTAGTCTTTTCTTTTCTGCCATATATTTATGAGATTCTCTTTCAGTATTTCCTTTTCTGTTTGAAAAAATCTATCAATATCAATAGTGGAGTCATACATATGACACATAGTCCAAAGTGTGTATAGTTAAATACCAATGTCTTTGGACTTGCACTTTGAAGTAGATCACCATCATCAAATGTTTGGTGTTCTTTCAAATTCCTTTCTTTAGTAATCTCTTGGTGTAGTAAACATTTTACCTACATCAAATATTCACCCTTATCATGGATTTATCCATGATCAAGTTACTTTTAGCTTGTAACGGTGAATCACGAGTATAATGTTGCTCTCCAAAACCTTTTGGAAGATTAGGACAACTAGTATCTCCAACCCTTTTGCAAATTCTCATCAAAATATGAGAACATGACTTTTGACATATTATACTCTATCATGTTCCAACCAAAACTTCGTTTCAGATATCACAATATCTTCCACACATCATGGTTTCTGAAACAACTCTTTCAGATCCTAGATAACCTTGATATTAAGACAATCCTTTGAATATCAAGAATCATGGAGACAAACATGATACTTATATACTAACTTTGGAATTGTTACTCTTGTTTTAATACCAATTATTAAACTTCATCGAGTAACCGGAACTTACTGAAAGCTTGCAATAGGACTTTTAAACTTTAGATTAACACTTCAAAACAATACGATACCAGTTCGTAAAGTAACTAACCAGAATTCTATAGTTCTATCATCTCAATTATAACTAAACGCAAGGTGGTAAACGGATGCCAATGACTACAACAACTATGCAAATTCACTTTGATTTAGTTTATGATAAATTGAGTTCTAATTAATAATTAAATTAATCTAGGTGAACTCCCACTCAAAACAATATCCCTCACATTGTATTAGTGATCACACGAACCAAATCCACCACATCAAAACCGATCATCACGAGAGTTGACATAGCTTCAATGGCGAACAATCAACATGTTCATCATATCTCCTATATGACTCATGCTTTACCTTTCGGTGATCCGTGTTCCTGAGACCATGTCTGTACATGCTAGGCTCGTCAAGATCAAACCTTAGCTTCCGCATGAGCAAATCTGGCTTGCCCACGTTGTATACACTTGCGGAATCTGACACACCCGATCATCACGTGGTGCTTCGAAACAACAAGCTTTAGCAACGGTGCTAACTAAGGGTGAACACTTTATGACTTGAAATTCATGTGCATGAGGGATCATCTTATAATGCTACCGTCGTCTACTAAGCAATACAAGATGCATAAAGGATTAACATCACATGCAATTCATAATATGTGATATGATATGGCCTTTCTTCTTGTGCTTCCGATCTCCATCTTCAAGCACGAACATGATCTCCATCATCACCGGCATTGCATCAAGGTCAATGACGCTTCTCCATGGTTGTCGTCCACCGGCTTCAACTATTACAACTACTTTGAATAGACACGCGGGTCTTAACATAAATTAAAGACAACCATATGGCTCCTGCCGGTTGCCGACTTACAATAAGGAACATTGCATACATCATATATAATCACAATCATGGCCATATCACATCACTGCACACCCCTGCAAAACAAAGTTAGACGCCTCTACTTTCTTTGCATGTTTTACGTGGTTTGGGGCTTTCTATAAGTGTCGTTCTAACTTACGAACATGAACCACAACGTTGACACAAGTATTGTTAATCACCCGTTGTGAATTGGATCTATACTATGCTAGGAGAAACAGGCACCCGCAAAGCCACTTATGCAATACAAGTTGCATGTTAAGCGTGGAGCAAGTCTCATGAACGATGTCATGTAAGGTTAGCCCGGGCCGCTTCATCCCAACATACCGCAAGATGTAAAGTACACAAGAAGCAATCGACAATAAAAGTATCAACGCCCACAATGACCATTGTGTTCTACTCGTGCAACAGATCTACATATAGACACGGCTCTGATACCACTGTAGGGGTTCGTAGCATGGAAAACAAAAATTTTCTATCGCATGCAAACAAACAAGCCAAGATCTATCTACTAGATTGTAGCAACGAGTCGATGGAATAACTTACCCTCGAAGATTCCAAAGCGGTTAACGAGAGCAGATTCTCGTGGATGATGTAGTCGTACACTTCCGATCTCAAGATCGCGTAGACGATCCTTCCGGCGCCACGTTCCGGCAGCGCTCCCGCAGTCGGTCACACGTTCGGTACTCGACGAAGACCTTCCTCTCCCTTGTTCCAGCAGGCAGCGGAGGTTGTAGTACTCTCCTCGCGATTCCGGCAGCACAACGGCGTGGTACCGGAAGTAGAGGGGAAATCCCGCAGGGCTTCGCCTTAAGCCGGTGCGAGTATGGTGGATTATGAGAGAGGCTATTTAGAGGCTATTAGTGATCTAGTAATTAGACACACCAATTAGAAGGCTCTAAACCAATTAGAAGGCTCTAAACCGATGGCTAAAGCAATTAGAAGCTCTAAACCAAAACGGCTCTAAACCGGGAGAAATAGATAGGAACTTGTGTGTACTAGGAGGGGAGCCCTGCCCCTCCTTTTATAGATGGAGGGGACGGCCAAGGGGAAGGAGAGTCCCTCCCCAACTCGGCCTTGAGGTGGTGCGCCGGCCCAAGGAGGAACCCTCCTCCAATTCGGCCTCCACCAAAAACCTCCTTCTCCTCTTTCCGAAAACTGGCAGTTTGACTTTTCAAACTAGCCGTTTGACTTTTCAAACTAGGATTTGAATTAACCCTTTATTTCGGACAGCGATGACACTTAGTACATGATGCAATCATACCAACTTGATATGACACACTCATGTACCCCTTCCTCCCCGGAGTGCCGGACATTCCGGAACCTTCTAGAATGTTCCCGATGAAAACACCGGAATCATTCCGTTACTCCGAAACGGGACTTTCCTTATATGAATCTTATTCTCCGGACCATTCCGGATCTCCTCATGATATCCCGGATCCCATCCGAGACTCCGAACAACATTCGGTCTCTTTCTCATAATACCATAACTACTCAAACAACGTCGAATCCTTAAGTGTGTCTCCCTACGGTTCGTGAATTATGCGGACATGATCGAGACACTTCTCCGAACAATAACCAATAGAGGAATCTGGAAATTCATATGGCTCCCACATATTTCTACGATTACTTTGCGATCGAATGAACCACTTACATACGATACCAATTTCCCTTTGTCTCACGATATGTTACTTATCCGAGGTTATGATCGTCGGTATCTCTGCATACCTAGTTCAACCTCGTTACTGATAAGTACTCTTTTCTCGTTCCCGTGATATGTGATCCCTTGTGACCAAGTCACATGCTTGCAAGCTAATTGGATGACATTCCACCGAGAGGGCCCAGAGTATATCTATCCGTCATGTGGATGGACAAATCCCACTCTTGATCCATGTGTCTCAACCAATACTTTCCGAACACTCAATGCCACCTTTATAACCACCCAGTTACGGTGTGGTGTTTGATGTCATCAAAGCATCCATCCGGTAAAGGTGATATGCATGATCTCATGGTCGAAGGAATTAGGTTACTATGTATCAGAAAGCATATAGCAATTGAACTATTGAAATGACTTGATCTTTATGCTACGCTTATCTATAGGAGTATGTCCATCACATCATTCTCCTAATGATATGATCCTGTTGTTAATAACATCTCTATGTTCATGATCAGGAAACCATGATCATATATTAACCAACAAGCTAGTTTAACAAGAGGCTTCACTAGGGACTCTTATTTTAGTTTACAAATCACACAAGTATTAATGTTTCCGGTTAATACAATTATAGCATGGTATGTAAACATTTATCATAAGTATGAAGATATGATAATAACCCACTTTATTATTGCCTCTTGGGCATATCTCCAACAACGAGGCCCCGGCGAGGTCGGCCATGGCGGTGGCGATAGTGGACGGGGTAGGCGGAGGAGGGCCCGGGGAATGGCGGCGGGGCGGTGAGCTCGAGCGGCGGGGCGGGGAGGCCGTGGCGGCAGGCCGAGCGGGGGCCCCTGGGCGACGATGGCGGAGGCGCGGGACTGGCACGGAGATGGGCGGCGGAGGTTGGAGAAAAGAGGGAGAGAGACGGGTCGGGGAGGTGGGTGCGGGAGTGGATGCGTGTGGATGAGGGAGTGGTGGGCCAGGGCGCGGTGGGACCGGGGTGGGGCACAAGTGGGGTCAAGTGTGAGCATGGTGGTGTGTGTGTGTGGTGGCGTTGGGGATTGGGGTGGGGTTGGTGAGGTGGCGGCATAGGATAGGATAGGGGGAAGGGAGTGGTGAGGTGGCGGCAGGCTATTGGGTGGGGTGAGGTGGAGGCAGAGTGGGTAGAATAGGATTGGGTAGGAAAAGGGTTTAGGGTAGGCTGGTTTTGCACTGGGGGTGGTCGACTGGGTCGGATCGGCCCGGTACGGCTGCCCCCTAAAAAATAAAATAAAAATTTTATTATTTAAAAAGGGGCGTTTGAAATCCGTTGGTAGACGAAACAAAATATTCCGGAGACCCGGGTGTTGGATTTTGAAATAAAGGCGGGGTATTTAGAAACAAAATATGTTTTTCGAAATTAGTTTTATGCAAACAAATGCAAGATGACATGACGATGCTCAAATGCAATGTGGCATGATGACATGAGCATGCGGTCATGATGATGCAATGCACAAAAATAACGCGATTTTCTAGTAGTGGTTTTTGCGGGATGCCACAATTCGACACCACTAACAATGGATCTCGCCCTCGAGATCCGCCTCATGGTACCGTAAGGGAGGTCGGCGATCTGCGTCTTCTCGCTTCGTGTAAATCCTCGCGACACCACTAACAATGGTTCTTTCTCAGCTTGAAAATGGCGACACCACCAACAATGATTGTTCCCCATTCGTCGAGAGATCACTCCGGAGAAACAAAGATGAAGGTAAAGGTCTCAAAAGGGTAAAGCCACCTCTAACTTCCGCGGAAGGAGTATAACTGCAATGATTCACCATTCAATGTGCAAGAGCGAATGATAAGAGTAGTCGGATGGTGATCAGTTGTGGCATCCCGCAAAAACCACTACTAGAAAATCGCGATGTTTTTGTGCATTGCATCATCATGACCGCATGCTCATGTCATCATGCCACATTGCATTTGGGCATCGTCATCATCTTGCAATTGCTTGCATAAAACTATTTGCGGAAAGACCTGTCCTTATTTTCTAAACGCCCCGTCTTTGTTCAAACGCAAAACCCGGGTCACTGGATTATTTTGTTTTGTCTGCTATCGGTTTGCAAAAGCCCTGTGTTAAACAAATAAAATTATTTAATTATTTTTGTGGGGGCAGTCGAACGGGCCGACTCGACCCAGAAGACCACCCCCGGTATTAAAACGGTCCACCTAAACCAGCCCCCTCTAATTCCTAAAACTACCCAAACCTATTCTACCCACCACTCACAGCTCGCCACCTCACCCTCTCCCCCAATTCCTACCCACCTGCCACCTCATCCATCCTAGACTTTTTCCCCCCCTCTCTCTTTTTCTCACCTAGTCCCTTCTACCCCCCCACTTACACCCCGGTCCCACCGTCCATGGCCCACCCGCAGCTACTCCCTCTCTCCCCCTGGTCAAACCTCCCCAACCCCACTCACACCACACACCGACACACACGCCTGCCCCTCCCACTCGCCGACCCCAGCCGGCCCCACCCTGGACCCGACAGCCCCCTGGCCCGCGGCCCCACCCTGGCCCCGCGGCCCCGCTCTCTCTCCTTTCTCCTCTCTCCCCCCGTCCTCTTCCACCTCCCGCACGCGCCCACCCCTCTCCCTCTCCCTGGCGTCCCTGACCCAGTCTCTCCTCCCTCGCCGCGACCCCTCCCCGCACGCCGTTCCCCCACCGCAAGCCCTCCGCCGCCAGGGCCCCTCCTTCCCCTCCGCCGGCCACCTCTCTCTCCCCGAGCGGAGCTCGCCCTCGCCGGCTCTGACCGCCTCACGCCGGCCGTCTCATCCCGCCACCGCCGGCTGCCTCACCCGCCGGCCACGCCTCCCCCGACCTCCGCGCGACCTCACCGCCCCTCGAGCTCTTCCACGACCCCTCTCCTCCTACGGCCCTCCCCGTCGAGCTCGGATCGCCGCCGCCGCCCTGGGTCTGAACCCCGCCGCCGCGTCTCCCCTCCGCGTCCGCCGGCCTTCCCCGAGCTCGCCCTCCCCGGCTCCTTCTCCAGCGCGCCGCCGGCCCCGCCTCGCCGGGCCGCGTCGGCCCCCTCGCCTCCGCGCCGGGCGCCACCTCGAGCTCGTCGTCGCGCCCCTGGCCGCGCCGCCGACCTCGCCCCGTGCCGCCGTCCTCCGCCCGCGCACCTCCCTCTAGCTGACCTCCTCCTCGCCACCGTCGGCCTCAGGACCCGCCACCGCTCCTCCCCCTCCCTCGCCCGGCAGCACCGGTCGCTGGGGCCCGTCCTCCACCGCGCCCCGAGCTCCCGCTCGCGCCCCGCCAGGTCCTCCGTCGAGCCCGCTCCGCCGACCGCCGCCCTCCGGCTCGCCGACCCCGCAAGCGCACCACCTCGCCGGACGTCGCCCTGCCCCGACCCCGACTGCCTCTCGGGCCGCCTCCTCCTCGCCGCGTTTGGCCCGCCACCAGCCCTGCCGTCGCCGCGTCCTCTCTGCTGAGCCTCGGCACCAGCCACCGCATCGGCCCCGCTAGCCTTGCCCTCCGTGTCACCATGGACGAACGGCGCTGCCTGGAGCCGCATGTCTGTGGCCTCGCAAACGTCCTCCCACAGTTGCAGCCGTGTATGGAAATGGTGGCCAGGTGATGTTGACGATTCCGCGAAGATGGTGTGGTGCTGTCCGACGAACCGTGCCGGGCATAGGCCACCCGAAGACTGCACCGATGTAGATCCCAAGTTCGACAACGATCCTCTAAGCCCGAAGACCATATCGGGATGGGGACACCCGAAGAATCGCCGGCAAGGACCGTCCCTACATCAAGATCTGCTTCCGAACACTTCGACCCGAACGCCAAGACCGATCCGTTGCCGACCCAAGTTCTTCCTCCCGGACCAGTCGAGACCTCCGTCACCAAACCCTCGCGGCTTTCCGCACGGAACACCGAGAACTTCCCCCTGAACGCCAAGGTCGTCGACACGGTTACGACATGAACTTCCGCTCGGCAACGCCAAGTGCTCCTTCCCGGACCCGAAGACCATCGGTCAAGTTCACCACCGACAAAAGACGGACTACAAGTTCTACTTCACGGATACCAAGCGACAAGATCTACTACCCCTATCCGAAGACCCTAACCCCGGAGTCCGAGAACGATCCCGTCGAGACCGATCCCGTCGAACCCCGAACCCCAGATCCGGACCTCGAGACCCGTCCCCGAACCCCGCCGAACCCTAACCAAGATCGACGAACCCTAATGTGTGACCCCTTTCTCGAGCCCTATTTTATAAATATAACATTGCCTGTTGCATATTAATTTGTTCATGCATGCATACTTGTCGTATGGTTTGGGGGCCTTATGCCGATTCACCTTATAATTAAATATGGGGCCCATATGCAGGCAAATCTAGTCTAATATTGGCCTCATTTCAATTTGTGTAGCGAACCGGTACTATCTTTTGCCATGTCAGACAACATTTAAATTGCGGGGTATCTAAACAACATGAACCACCTAATTAATTGTCGGGACCCCGGTTCCGCTTAATATGACCTAATCGCATTGCATCTTTGCCATGTCATACATGCATCATGCCCGATATTTTGCCATAGTATTAAATATTGCATCCGGTGTTTATTCTAGTGTTTTGCTTCTTCGCGGATAAGGCCGTTGAGTTGATGCGAGTGTCGACCCGATCTTCGGTTGAACCTTCGACAATGTTTCCAGGCGAGCATCTCCCCCTTTCTACCTATCTTACTTTTATAGTATTTACTCCCTCCTGTTGATCTATTGCTATCTGTGATGCATTGCTCTAGTTTTCGTACCCGTGATATCCCTTGCAGCCTTATATTGCCATGGCCACCTCCTATTACCTGTTGTTTGGTAGATAGTTGGACTTGCGCGTCGTAGTCGCTTGCTCAAGTGCTGTTGCGTGTCGCCATGTACCACAGTTGTTGGAGTATTGCCACATGTTTGATGTTGGAGATGAATATGGCTTTACTTATCGTTCACTTTAATTCCTGTTTAACAACTAAAATTGAAGTAAGTAAGCAGAGGCATCAGTGGGTGATAGATAATATTTGGTTTCCGACCGCCCACTTGTGTCCCGTAGGACCCCGAGTACTTGATACCTGTTCCTTGATTTATCGCGCTATCCACATCCGGGAGGATTATGGGACCCCCCCTGAGCCAGAGCTTGATTCATTCTTATTTCTTGGGGCCACAAACTAGTTTGAGGTTTTATTACTATCCTGTACTTATGCCATGCTACTGCTTTAATTACGATTGTGCGAGGAGCACACTGTACTGTTTAGGATAGTGGCACGATTTCACGGTGTCGACAAGCCCAGTTTTGGGTTCCTAGTCGTTCACAGCCGTCCCCACAACCTTGAGTCCGTCTCGGAGCCGGCCGGCTTCGTTGCGGGTCTACTTTAAGGGGTGGCCCCCTGAAATATTTCTGAATCCTGTGATTGCTTTGTCGTGAAGGCCTCGTTGGGTTTTGAGTTGGTTTTTCCGAGGTTGATCGAGTGTGTGTTGCTATTGGTGCACCCCGGCCGGGTAAAACTTTCTGAAAGCCGTGTCCGCGGTTATGGATGACTTGGAGCACAGTATCTCGATCATAGACAACTATAACTAAAGTAGTGCTATGAATTTGACTTTATAATGACTAGTAACACTACTAGGAAAATGGTCGTTTGTGGCGCACCTGAAAGGCCCATCCGTGGCGCACCTGTAGTGCGCCACGAGCCTTGCGCTACGGCTATCTCTCAGCCGTGGCGCACTGCCTAGTGCGCCACGGTTGTGTAGAGATAGGCGTAGCGCACCACCTAGTGCGCCACAGAAGTTTGGCATGGTGCGCTACCCCTTGGATCTTCTGTGGCGCACTACCCAGTGCGCCACTAAACATCCATGGTGCGCTTTAGGTGTAGTGCGCCACAGAAGGTAGAACATGTGTGCCACAGATGTATTTTTTGTTTTTTTTTAATTTCCAAGCCAGATTATATGCAATACAGATTATATACAATATTACAGCAGATATACACACACAGATACAAGATATACAATTATATATATAATACTCGATATGAAAAACAAGATTGAAACAAATACATATAGATAAGTCTCATACATGAATACATAGTCCAAGTTACATTGTTTTTGATCATGTTACAAGTAGTAGTTGGTGACATGCGAATACATGTGTCGATCGAACAAGTTAGAGCTCGGAAGCTCGCCTAGACATCTAAACTAGCTAGCTAGACACAAACGCGGGATAAATAACCAAAGAAGATAAGCATGATCACCGCCGCGACGAAGGTGTAGGGTCTTCATCCGGTTCCTTGTCCTAACTCCCGCTAGATAGCGCGTGTATCTATCTTCCGCCTCCGCCATAGTGTTGTACCCTTTGTAGCTATTGCCGCTGAAACGGTGCACCTGTCTCCGCAGTCTTCCCAATCATCGTAGACTCCGGGAACCCGTCCTTGTACACGACGTACCACGTCATCTACAGTTGACAATAATAACTAACCGTGTGATTGAAAAAACATGTATAATTAAAGTCGCATATGAAGATACACTTATAAAAAGTACTCTTAAATCAAAAAGAGCAAACTCAAAAAGCATGCCTCATATATAACTAGCTAGGTCGTTGGACACAGGATGCTTGCTATGACGGGACTGTTAGCCAAGTAGGATGCACAATTCCTGGACTTGTGCATATCACAAGGCTAACAATCCCGTCATAGCCACATTCACATATATATTGTGCCACGACATTTCAATCATCGGCATATTCTCGAAAAAGACAAAAATAACTCGAAAAGCATGCCTCATATATAACTAGCTAGGTCGTTGGACACAGGAATTGCTTATGACGGGACTGCTAGCCAAGTAGGATGCACAATTCCTGAACTTGTGCATATCACAAGGCTAACAATCCCGTCATAGCACATTCACATATATATTGTGCCACGACATTTCAATCATCGGCATATTCTCGAAAAAGACAAAAATAACTCGAAAAGCATGCCTCATATTAACTAGCTAGGTCGTTGGACACAGGAATTGCTTATGACGGGACTGCTAGCCAAGTAGGATGCACAATTCCTGGACTTGTGCATATCACAAGGCTAACAATCCCGTCATAGCACATTCACATATATATTGTGCCACGACATTTCAATCATCGGCATATTCTCGAAAAAGACAAAAATAACTCGAAAAGCATGCTCATATATAACTAGCTAGGTCGTTGGACACAGGAATTGCTTATGACGGGACTGTCAGCCAAGTAGGATGCACAATTCCTGGACTTGTGCATATCACAAGGCTGACAATCCCGTCATAGCACATTCACGATATATTGTGCCACGACATTTCAATCATCGGCATATTCTCGGAAAAGACAAAAATAACTCGAAAAGCATGCCTCATATATAACTAGCTAGGTCGTTGGACATAGGAATTGCTTATGACGGGACTGTCAGCCAAGTAGGATGCACAATTCCTGGACTTGTGCATATCACAAGGCTGACAATCCCGTCATAGCACATTCACATATATATTGTGCCACGGCATTTCAATCATCGGCATATTCTCGAAAAAGACAAAAAAACTCGAAAAGCATGCCTCATATATAACTAGCTAGGTCGTTGGACACAGGAATTGCTTATGACGGGACTGTCAGCCAAGTAGGATGCACAATTCCTGGACTTGTGCATATCACAAGGCTGACAATCCGTCATAGCACATTCACATATATATTGTGCCACGACATTTCAATCATCGGCATATTCTCGAAAAAGACAAAAATAACTCGAAAAGCATGCCTCATATATAACTAGCTAGGTCGTTGGACACAGGAATTGCTTATGAGGACTGTCAGCCAAGTAGGATGCACAATTCCTGGACTTGTGCATATCACAAGGCTGACAATCCCGTCATAGCACATTCACATATATATTGTGCCACGACATTTCAATCATCGGCATATTCTCGAAAAAGACAAAAATAACTCACCACTTGTCGTCCGAGAACCAAAGAGTAAGCAAAAAAACCAAAGAGTAGCAAAAAAAACCAAGCATTGATTGATATATAATAATAATAAGCAAAATAAGTAAGCGGTGATTCATAAACCTAATAAGATAAGTACACTTGTCGTCCACACACACACAAAGGTCATCTATAGTTTGCAACTACAACTAGGCCAACATCAAGCCTTCTGGCTCGGCTTAGGGAACGGGAGGACGCCCTGCCTCGTCATGAACTTCTATAGTCACCCTGCATCTCTAGGCGATCTTCTATGTCACGGTTATTCGGGATATTTCCTCCGTAGAAGATCCCCCCCGAAGTCATGACATCACGAAAGATGATTGCCCCAAACTGCTGCTGGATGCGATACATCTCTTGTCTAATATCCGAATCATTGATCTTGGCCTTTGCTTCGGCCCACTGTTTGAGATGATCTGGCAGCGTAGAATTCTGCTGGTCAAGTAGGAACGCCCTCATGTGATGGAGTGCGTAGTAGGCTTCCTTCTTACTGTTTTCCGGCTGCTTCACGCAGGGGAACTCTGTTACGTGGTTGAAGACGTGCCTGCCGAACTTGACCTTCTTACGCACGAAGCTGGTGCCTTCCGTCGAGGCAAAGCCAGTGAGAGAGCATCATCCAGAACTTCCTTGATCTTGTCGTAGTTTTTCTTCTTTTCTAGACTCCCCGAGTCGAAATACGTGGCGTGGGAATGCTTCGGCGATAAGGAGATGAGCGTGCAGTGTTCATCTCTGCGCAAAAAAAATTCAAATGGAATGTGTGAAAAAAGAATGATGATGATCTAATAAAGCCAATCGACGGTGGCGACTGAATAACGACTTACTCGGGAAAGTAAGGCACGAGAATGTATTCCTTTGTCTTGTTCGCCACGAGGATTCTTTTTAGGTACGAGGCCACGATACGTCGTTCGGCGGGGGAACCCAAGCAGCCGTCACGCATGTAGTAGGGGTCCACTATAGCGATGCCCGGTGTGTTCTCTCTAATGATCTGCGTGGCCAGGCTGAGAGAAAAGAGACGGACCATGGTATAGTGCAGCGGGCTAGGTAAAAACATATTGAAGATGTCCTCGAACAGATCCGCGGCGGGGCAGTGTCGACGAAGCCCAAGCCTGGTGGCACCTTAACCACGAATACCGGGTGCGAGGGATCTTTCTCCGATAGAAGGCGTCTCTCTATCGTCAGCACGCCGTCATGCACACTCTGCAGTTCCGAACTGGCGAGCTTCCGCAAATTCTTAGGTAGCATGGGCTCACCCGCCACATGAATCCTCCACATAATACCCTCGGGTCTTGGTGGCCCGTCCCGAACCTGATCGGATTCACAGTTGTTGATGCCACCGGCTGGCTCGAGCTGCTAGATTCTTTTTCCTACCCTTTTTTCCTTTTGGAGAGCGGGCAGGCACCGCAATCTGAGCACCGGCCGCCCTATGTAGTGTGTCAGGGCTTAGAATAAAGGGCCGGTGTTGTTTGTATCAGCTGGCTCTGTAAAGGCGCAAGTTGGAGGCGTCTCCTGAGAACCAAACAGACGCTTGGTGATAGTGGCTTTCTCTGTGGGGCCACCAGCTAGGTCTTCTTCGTTGCCAAACTGAGTGCTGAAGAAGTGATCATTCCAGTCTTCGAAGTCCTCGGCCGGATCCTGCGCCATGTCATAATCATCAACATGATCATCCGACCCACCGCGTGGAGGTGACGGCGAGGCGGGTAAGGGGCCTTGCCACCGCTTGTCGCTGGCACGACAGGCGGTGCTGTTTTTGTTGGCGTGATGGCCCCCGCCGTCCCCAAACGGATCATGCTCTTTGGCCATAGCATGAACAAGCCGAAGCAACTTCTGAGGACAGACGACTCTTCTTCATCCGCTCCTGGGGGTTGAATGGGAGGTTCCAGGTCGTCGCAGCCCCTTAGCACCCGACTAATTTTAACCCTCTGCACGCTATCTGGCATCGTCTTTGAGTGGAACGTGCGCTGCAAGGGTTGAACGATGGTACCCTTGGCAACATCCCTCAGCTCGTTGTTCACGTAGAATAAGAGAGTGCAAGGAACATCCGTCTGCGGAAAACATGTACGGCGTCGTCAGAGCGAGATGCCACAAGAGTAATATATAGATGGCATGAAAGGCGGTAATTAAAGCAATTTGTTTACCGTGATGGCGTCGAGATCGGCTAATGTCGACGTACCGCATACGGCGACGGGCGTGCAAGAGACGGAAGGGCTGCTTGATGGCGCGGTGCTGGCCGCCGGTGTATTCTCCCTACCGACGGGTGCTTGGAGCTCCGGTGCCGCCGCGACGATGGCAGGGGGGGCACCAACATGTACTCTGGCGCCGCGGTGATGGCAGGGGGAGTCACCAACACTTGCGGCGCCGCGGTGCTAGCGGGCGGAGTCACGAACACGTAGTTCGCCTGATTCGTCGGCGCCGCGTTGTTCGAGTGGCTGCTGACCATGCTTGGAATCGGGCACGGCCCTACTCGACCACCGCACTCCAGTTCGCTATTGACTCCACCAAGGTAGGCAGGAAGGACGTAGGGTGATTGCCAGGTTGTCTTGGACGATCTTCGGGATCCGCACCACTTGTGCCTTAAGTTCTTGAACCTCTCTGTTTTCCTCCTCCCTTCCCGACGGCGCCACATGCGTCCTCGGCGGTGGACCAAAATGATCCACCCAATTCTTACCCCCGAGGCCGGCCAGACGGCCAGCCGACGACGGCTTCTTCGTAACCGGCTCTATTTTCTTGGCCCGGTTCATCGCCCTGTTAAAAGGGTTATCCCACCGGGTGGCCGCCGTCGACCCCTGGGATGAGGAACCCTGGGATCCATGACTAGCAACAATTTCCTCCTCCTGCAGAAGAAGTAACAGTGAATCATTTAGATCATCGATTAGATTGCAATCATGTTGATCACCGGTAATTAGATTATACTTACCACAATTTCCTCGAATTCCTTCACCGCAGGATCCGCGGTGAGTTGTTTGGTTTTTGGGTCCACATGGTAACGGGCCCTGATGAAGTTTCGAACCTGCCCGGGTTCGAATTTAGCAAAGGGGTTTTCTATCCCCTTGGATCTATACTCTTCGTCCTCCTTATTCATTTGGCCTCCGCGGTTCTGTATCCACCAGATCCGAGATGGTGATGACCTATATCATCGCCTGCAGCACCTTTCCCCGATTACTATTGGCCAGGGCTCTTTCGGATTCACACCTCTCCTTGAACTCCGGAACTGATCTTCGGTGATCTGCGGGTCAATCTTCTGGATCTCCTCGAGACTTTTGCCTTCTTATAGATCTTCTTCTTTATCCGGGTTCTCCAGCTGGCCAGGGCGGTGCTCATCTTTGTGAGGGCGGATTTGTTTACTTCGTTCCCATGATAATTTGTGTTCTGATACTTAGCGGGGAACTTGTATCTCGGCGCAGCTTCTCGAAGAGGAGTGTGCGCAAGTGGCCATTATCTTTATGCCGGAGATTCTCGGTGTTGATCGAGATGGTTGTCCGGGTGATCGCCGCCACTTGCCCACCGTACCCTTTGACGACAAGGGCGGGCTCCAAAGGAACCCCTGATGGGCTCACTTCGGTAATTTCCTCCCTGACCGTGCCGACCGTGTTCGGGCGCCGGTCCTTCGGCTTCTTCTTCTTAGGAGGGTTGCTACCACTCCCTGTGCCCTCGCCGCCATCAGTGGTTTCATCGTCCGCCGTTCCTTCGGCTTCTTCCTCCGCGTCTTCCATCTCATCATCCTCGCTCTCCGAAGGATGGTATTCTTCATCGTCTTCTAGACGCTGGGCCGCCCTCCAGAATGTCAATTGTTTATTCGGAGGTCTGAGTTCTCCTTCAGCGCTGATGCGCTTAGAACATCCAGCCTCCTCGTTGTCACACATCTTTGCACTAATAAAAAACAAATAATTGGTTAAATGCACGGAAAAATCCGGCATGACCTTTGCTAATTTTCTTAAACTAGGAGTGCCCGATTTCTGCCGAAACGGAAGTTAATCAACATTCCGGCAAAAATCGGGACTCATTTCATACAAGAACCTGCATACACGACATAATAAAGTGCTTCATATACAAGCACAAGCACAATTTTAGTTCTACAATTATATTACCACAGATCAGTACTACTAGACACCATCTCCAGCAAGCAAACCAGTACTAAAACCATCACCAGGATCAGTACTAACACCATACAACATAACTAGGATTTCAGCATGAGCATTTCATCAGTTATACATCATAACTAGGATTTCAGCAGGAGCATTTCATCATTATATACACATTGTTTCATCATAACTAGCATTGCAGTAACAATATAAGATGTACTGCATCCCAGTGGCAGTGCTTGACAATGTCTCTGTTTGGTAGAGTCTTGACACTCTGTTAGTGGAGGAGTTAGTAGTACTGGTACTCTGGTAGGGTTATTACTAGGGTCTGTACTATATATTGTTCAGGTGTTTGTTTAGGAGATGTAGCTGGCTAGAACAGGACACTTGAAACAAAATAAGGGGCTTGCAAAGCAAGTACCAGCTCAACATCAACACCATAACATGTCTCTATCAGCTGTTCAGAAGCAGCTGGCTCTGCATAAGATTAACAACTGGAGCCATCACTTGAACAAATGGAGCCATCACTTGAACAAATGGAGCCATCAGCATCAGATTAACAACTCATTTGACAGCAAACTTTATTTATACAAGGGAGACCTCTGGCTCTGCATACATGGCGAGGATGCCATATTCCAAGATGACATGTGATGTTGTTTATTGGATTGATTGATGCTCACATGGAGACAGAATATTGGAGTTCTTAATATGAAAGTGCCAACATTCTCAACTCATTTATTAACAGGAAAACTACTGCACTGGTTTAACTAGCCCATTTCAAGCCAAAAATAGAAGTGACATGATTGACTGATTTATTAACAGAACATGGAGAGGTCCAGTGTAGTGAAATTGTGGTACCCTAACCCATTTTTGTCTAACATTCTGCAAGCACTAGCACATTTTTGTCTAACATTCTGCAAACACCAAAGTACAATAGCCTAACCCTAACCAGATGCAATGGATTCAGGAAGAAAATAGCCTAACCCTAACCAGATGCAGAGGAGGAGAAGGATAGAGGGGAGGGCAAGAGCTCACCTCTGAGATTGCTCGAGGAGAGAGGGGAGATGACGACGACGAGGGCTGGCGGACGACTCTGCAGGAACCTCCTCCTCCTGGCGCGGGCAAGGCGGCCTCCTCCTCCTAGCGTGGAGGCCTCCTCTCCTGGCGTGGCGTGGCGGCCCCTCCTCCTCCTCTTGCGTGGCGTGGCGGCCTCCTCCCGGCGTGGCGGCGGCGGCCTCCTCCTGGCGTGGCGTGGCGGCCTCCTCCTCCTGGCGTGGCGTGGCGGCCTCCTCCTCCTCTTGGCGTGGCGTGGCGGCCTCCTCCTGGCGTGGCGGCGGCGGCGCCTCGATGCGGGGATGGGGATGGGGATGGGACGATGATGTGTCTGATGAGGACGACGATGGGAGGGCTGGCTCACGCGCGCAGTGACTAGTCCAACCCACACACGCGTAGCGCACCCTGGCCAAGTGCGCTACGGATAACCGTAGCGCACTTGGCCAGGGTGCGCTACGCGTGTGTGGGTTGGACTATCAGATAAGTACTTGGCCGTCCCACTAGTTAACACTAGTACTGTCTTACCCCACTGGTTCTGCCCTTGCTCTATTCTAAACGATGAGCACCAGGTTCGAATCCTGGTGCTCCACTTTTTATTTTTACTTTAAAAATAATTAAAATGTTCCAAAAAATACTTTAAAATGTTCCAAAAGTGGTGATACATGCCATACAAATTTGTTTTGTTTTTAAAATACTTTTAAATATTCCAAAAATGCCCAAAAGTGGTGATATATGCCATAGAAGTTTTATTTTGATTTTAAAATACTTTTAAATATTCCAAAAATGCCCAAAGTAATAATATTCCAAAAATGCCCAAAAATATGATTTAAAGTATAACTAAATTTCATAATACTTTGTTCATGAATATTACAATCTTTTTTGACCAGGCGTTTACAATATTTTTTGAGCTAGCGTTTTACAATCTTTTTTCCCTTCTTTGTCGCGGTTGAATAATTTAGCCCCGGCACTTTAATGTTTCTTCTTTCGAATGGGCTACCTTTTTTGGGTAGGGTTGTCCTTTTTCTTCTTGTGATGTATGTTGCCATCGTAGTCGTCGTCATCTTCAATCTTTGGATCGCCGTACTGGTCGAAGTCTTGCTCGTTGGCGACTCCATCCATTCCGATGATGTTTCTTTTTCCTCTCCTCACGACAACACGGCTAGGCTTTGTCGGGTCGGTAATGAAAAAACATTGGTCCACTTTGTTAGCCAGTACCCACGGTTTCATTTTTCGCGGCCACGTTTGCACCGGCGGCCTTGGATTTGGCTGCTTCGGGTATAACCATGGTTGTGAAATACCGGTCTTCTCTTTCGACGCTCTTTGCCCATCTGACACGGAACATCGGCACCTTTTCTCCACAGTAGTCGAGCTCCCAGATCTCCTCGATTCTTCCGTAGAATCTTTCCTTCACGTTGTCATCGGTGTAGAATTCCGACGTTACGCCTGAGTTCTGATAATCACACTTGTTGTCCTTTTCCTCCGTGTAGAATGTGTAGCCGTTGATATCATACGCCTGATAGGTCACCGGTTTTGCATCGGTCCCTGCGACAAGGTGAATATGATCTTTTCCGTGTCAGAAGAATGCGAGCGCGGGGGATTATCAAGGAGCGTCTGCCTAAACCAACGCGTGAAATCTGAGTTGTGCTCTTTGATTATTTCTCCATGCGTCCTCTGTATGCCCGGTCACTGTACTTCTTCTCGATTAACCTTTTGTGCTTCTGTACCCAAGGATCGACCAGTTCTAAATGCTGTAGCGCGACGAGGTTTGCTCGATCAAAGTCTGCGCGTCGAAAATCGAAGTCTGCATGCAGTATGCGACGACCCTCTCGGTGACCAGATCCGTCGAGCTTGCCAAGGTGTCTGTTGACGGGAAGACCGACAGGGTTCTCGATGTCTAGATAATTCGTGCAGAAAGAGATGCACTCTTCAGCCAGAAAGCCCTGGCTATGCTTCCATCTGGACGGGACCTGTTGCGAACGTATCCTTTGATGTGTCCGTTCATCCTTTCGAACGCCATCATGCTGCGGAGAAACATCGGCCGAGTTGTACGATGTCCTCCACGACATGGACCAGCAGATGCACCATAATGTCGAAGAATGCGGGTGGGAAGTAGACCTCAAGCTCACATAGTATCACCACGATCTCCTCCTGTAGCCTTCCGAGCTGATTCAAGCCAATCGACTTCCTAGAGATGACGTCGAAAAACTTGCATAGGCCAAATAACGTTTCACGGACGTGCTCGTCCATTATCCCTCTTAGTGCGACCGGAAGTACCTGCGTCATTAGCACGGCACAGTCGTGAGACTTCATGCCACTGAACCTCTGCTTCGCCTCGTCTAGGTATCTGCTTATCTTGCCCGCGTAGCCGTAAGGAAATTTGACTCCTAGAAGGCACTTGAAAAACTGTTTGATCTCATCCTGGCTTAGAGTGAAGCAAGAAGGAGGGCAGTAATATTCGTTCTTCTTGAACTTTTTACCCTTCCGACGACCTTGTGTCGTCTCCGACTCATGATCATCGTCATCTTCCTGATCATCAGGAGTAGTGCGTCCTCCGTGAAGCTCCTTCCGGATACCCAAGCATATCAGGTCGTGCCTTGCTTTCGGACCATCTTTCGTCCTATCTGGCATGTTGATTATGGTGGCGACCAGACTCTCGCACACGTTTTTCGTGATATGCATGATGTCGAGGCTATGAGGCGTGCGGAGAAACTTCCAGTATGGCAACTCCCAGAAAACAGACCTTGTTTTCCATACCTTCATCAGCGGCTTGTCTTGTTGCTGCCTCTTTCGCTTCTTTCCAGGCTTAGGACAATCTTTCCAGTTTTTCAGCAACTCTTCCACTTCTTCGCTGCTCCTACGCTCTGGGATTCCTCGGGTCTCTGATTTGCCATCGAACAGGTCTCCACGTTTTCTCCATGGATCATTCTTGCCGAGCCACCTCCGGTGCGCCATGAACACGTTTTTCGATGACCCTGGATCTTTCTCTAGTTGGAGATAGCTTGTGTTATCCATGCACCTAACGCATGCGTAGAATCCTTGGATAACCTGCCCCGAGATATACCCGCAACCTGGATAGTCTTGCACCGTAGTGACCAACGCGGCTCTCATAGTGAAATAATCTTGTGCGACGGCGTCGTAAGTATTGGCTCCAGATTCCCATAACGTGGCTAGCTCCTCTTTCAACAGCCCGAAATACAGATTGATGTCGGTACCAGGTTGTTTCGGCCCTTGAATTAGCATACTCATTTGTATGTACTTCTTCTTCATGCACAACCATGGAGGGAGGTTGTACATCCATACAAACACAGGCCAAGTGCTGTGCGTGCTGCTCTGGCTATCGAACGGATTGAGTCCATCGGTGCTCGCACCAAGCCTGATGTTCCTCGAATCTCCACCGAATTCTGGGAATTCGAGGTCCAATGCTTTCCACTGGCTAGCATCTGAAGGGTGCGTCAGCAGCTCATCCTTTTCGGGGTCATCATCATCTCCTGGCTTCTTCCTTTCCGCATGCCATCGCATGAGCTTCGCTTCCTTAGGGTCCGCGAAATAGCGCTGCAGACGAGGGGTGATAGGAAAGTACCATACCACTTTTCGAGGTGCTTTCTTCCCTTTCTTGTATCGACTCACGCCGCACACCGGACATGTGGTTTTCTCCGCGTCCTCGCCCCGATAAATGATGCAATCGTTGATGCATACGTGATATCTAACGTGCGGTAGATCGAGAGGACAGACGATTTTCTTGGCATCCTCGATACTAGTTGGACATGTGTTCCCCTCCGGGAGACGATCGTGCCAGAATGCCATCATATCGTCGAAGCTTGCGTCGCTCAATTTGTGCTTTGCCTTCATCTCCATAGCCTTGAGCGTTACATTCAACCGGGTATCATCGGGCCTGCATCCTTCATACAATGGAGTAACCGCGTCTTTCTCAAGTTGCGCAAGCTTGGCTTTCTCTCTAGCGGCAGCCCTGGTGTTACTCGTCTGCTTGAGAAGCATCTCTTGCACATAAGGGTCCCGCACCCAGCCTGACGTTGTTCCATCGTCGTCTGCTCCTCCGGCATCTAGATCATCATCATCCCGGTTTGCTTCCGCACCTTCACCATCTCCAGGAGCCTCTTCATCATCTCGCCCGTTCTCGCCATGATGATGATCATCGTCATGTTGGCCACCTTCTTCACCGTCTCCATCATCTACGCCATCGCTTATCCAATGAGTGTATCCATCCATGAAACCATGGCGGAGCAGGTGCGCCTGCAGATTCCCGGAATCTGGGTCGATCACCCAGTTGAGTTTGCATCTTCTGCACGGACATCTTATATCTGTCTTGTTATTTCGTATCATGTCGGCCGTCGCACATTTCAAAAATCTAGCCACAATGCCTTCGCTCATTATGCGGACCATTTTTGCCTGCACGATGTACACGGTACAATTTTGAAGTCTATTAGAACCACATAATGAATGCATGCATGCAATGGTCGATAGAAAATTTCGGCATGACCTATCCTAAAATTAGGACCTTTGCGAAATGCCAAAGTCTTGCCAAAATGGAAATGAATCAACATTTTGGCAAAACAAATAGCAACTTGTTCACATACAAACACAAGAGAGAGAGAGACCGATCCATACACACATGAACATATCATTATCCTCTCCATACACACATGCATGAGCATCATCGATACTCTCCATATACACACACATATGACCATCGATCCTCTCCACACATACACACATCATGAGCATCGATCATCTACATACATATGAGCACATGCATCATCCATATACACATGAACACATCCTTACATGGACAACTTACCGAGATGAGAGACCGATCGCGAGAAAGATGGAAAGGAGAGGTGCGCGCGTCGACCGGAGACGGATAGATGAGAGACCGGAGACCTCCTATATTACTTATGTAACATCCAAAGCAAGTTTTACATGCTAAAAATGGTGAATGTATGGAGAAATTGAGGTGGGAAGGAGAAGATCCCGACTAGATCTAAGGAGGAAGAAGAAGGGGAAAGTGAAGTGTGGGTGGTGGATGTGTGGGCACACATGTGCACATAAAGTGCTGCCCTAAAAGAATCGAAACATCCGTGGCGCACACGGCCCCAGTGCGCCACAGGGAGTACAAACTTCTGTGGCGCACTAGGCCGAGTGCGCCACAGATGCTCCTAGTCCCTGTGGCGCACTAGGCGGAGTGCGCCACAGAAGTTTGTGGCCGTTTCAGAGCAGAGGTGGGCATGCGCTTAGTCGTAGCGCACCATGCACACGTGCGCCACAGATGACCCTAACAACCCTGGCGCACATGACTGTAGTGCGCTACAGAAGTTTGGCGTGTGGCCAACAGGGCCCTGGCCCACACACTTCTGTGGCGCACTATGGTCATGTGCGCCACGGTTGTTCTAGTTATTAGTAGGGCACTTCCCACAGGTGAGCCACGCCTGTTTTAGCCGTGGGGCACTTCAACCATGTGAGCCACGGATGTGCTGATTACCTATAGCCGTTTTCCTAGTAGTGTAACCAGCTTCATTATAATGGAATGGACAAATAAAACTGCCAACAATTGCTTGTTTGGGTGTCGCTTGCGACCGTTGTACCTGACTAGTAAGTATTGCAACTATAACGGAATGGCTGAATAAAAGTACCAACAACTGCTGGGTTTTGGGCTATCTCATGCTATTTGTATCTGACTAGTAAGTGTCGCAACCACAACGGAATGGTTAATCAAAAATGCCCACTGCTTAATTATCAGGATGATTAACTATACTTGACTAGTAATTGCTGCAACGATAACCGAATAAATAAAAATGCCAACTGTGTGAGTTCCTCGGTTGACTTCCTCGTTTGGTCTCGAGGGGGAAACACCAGGATGGGTTTGTTTGATGGTAGAATCAGGTTGGTTCCGAATAGGTCCTTCTTACCCCTCTCTGATTGCCGCCAGTTGTATCGAGTCTTTATAGGTTGTTTAGTGCATGCTGCCGCTGCCGCTTCAGTCCACCATACCTAAGTAGGCGAGGACCGCCGAATTCTAGCCTCGCCGTGTACTGGCCTCAGTACTGACGCTCCTCTTTTTCCTTTGCCCTTTGTCGACACCCCTTTTGTTTAAGAAGGTTTTGAGATCGACGTCGTTAGCAGGGTTACCCTTCCGGCTTGGCCTGTGCAGGGTTATGGACGCCATTGGTTATTCTGCAGGGCTCTTAGCCCCATTTGCATCTTGTCCATAGTCGGATGCTCTATCATTTTCAAGGTGATTTGGATCTTTGTATATTATATCTGCATTCTTGACTCATGGAGTCGCTGTTATATATATATATCTGTTCTGTGGGTCCCATCGAGGACTGTTGTGTAATGTTATTACTTCGTTTTCCACCCGCACGAAAGTGCCTGGTGGGCACCTTTGAATCGTTTCTATGCGAGTTTGGCGGGATTCGCTGAAACTTGCATAGGGTCGATTCTGAGGGTGTTACAGAGTGGTATCAGAGCTCAGCAGTTGCGATACCCCACAAGTCCAGCCTGTAGGATAACCTAGCTAACGGCCGAAGTAGAGTGTCAAAACTATTTTTGAAAATCGGTTGGATAGTTCTGATTAGGTCTGATTTTTATTCTTACCCCTCTGCTATTCTCCTCTTACCTCTGCGTGTTTTGAATCCGCTCTCTTCTCTCTCTTCGAGTCCAGGATTTCTCGTGGTTGGGTTTCCGTCGTACCTTCAGGGTTTCGCTTTCTCCCTTTTGTAACGGAGGTGCTACGATCATCAATCTGCAACTTGTCTGTTGTACCCTTCATCCAATCTTTTGTTCTTGAGCTCTTTATCTATATGTGTTCCTTGCTGGATATCCGTATCGTTGAAAAACATATGAGAAGGACGAGCATTGGTGAAGTTGGAGTATACCTTGAGCATGTGTTGTTCATGCCAATGGAACCATCCTGGAACCTAATCATTGTGTCTTTCATACGAGTTCTGTTGTATCTTCCGGTGTTTTCCGATGTGATGACCTCATCTACATCAGATCCAACGCAGAGCTGGCATCATCCCTTTGTTCCGAATACCGCTTGTGAAGATCTTCATTCTAAAATCTCGAGAGTTGAGTTGCCTGATTTTCCTATTCATGTATAGAGTTGATAGTTTGGGTACGGGATGGATTGATCACCCTACCCGACTCTTGATGTTCGCTCTGTACATCGAACTGGTGGATCAATGTAACTTTTCCTCTTCTAATGGAAGTGAGAGGTGGCCTTATCGTTTGATACCTCTACCTTCGTCCTTTGTTTCTCCGGAGTGTTCGCTCGACGATCAGGAACAACGACCCTTCGTTGGTGGTGTCGCCGATTTCAAGATGGAGGATGAACCCTTGTTAGTGGTGTCGCGAGGATCTACACGAAGCGAGAAGACACAGATCGCCGACCTTCTTTCCGGTACCATGAGGCGGATCTCGAGGGCGAGATCCATTGTTAGTGGTGTCGAATTGTGGCATCCCGCAAAAACCACTACTAGAAAATCGCGATGTTTTTGTGCATTGCATCATCATGACCGCATGCTCATGTCATCATGCCACATTGCATTTGGGCATCGTCATCATCTTGCAATTGCTTGCATAAAACTATTTGCGGAAAGACCTGTCCTTATTTTCTGAACGCCCCGTCTTTGTTCAAACGCAAAACCCGGGTCACCGGATTATTTTGTTTTGTCTGCTATCGGTTTGCAAAAGCCCTGTGTTAAACAAATAAAATTATTTAATTATTTTTGTGGGGGCAGTCGAACGGGCCGACTCGACCCAGACGACCACCCCCGGTATTAAAACGGTCCACCTAAACCAGCCCCCTCTAATTCCTAAAACTACCCAAACCTATTCTACCCACCACTCACAGCTCGCCACCTCACCCTCTCCCCCAATTCCTACCCACCTGCCACCTCATCCATCCTAGACTTTCCCCCCCCTCTCTCTTTTTCTCACCTAGTCCCTTCTACCCCCCCCCCCCCCACTTACACCCCGGTCCCACCGTCCCTGGCCCACCCGCAGCTACTCCCTCTCTCCCCCTGGTCAAACCTCCCCAACCCCACTCACACCACACACCGACACACACGCCTGCCCCTCCCACTCGCCGACCCCAGCCGGCCCCACCCTGGACCCGACAGCCCCCTGGCCCGCGGCACCACCCTGGCCCCGCGTCCCCGTTCTCTCTCCTTTCTCCTCTCTCCCCCCGTCCTCTTCCACCTCCCGCACGCGCCCACCCCTCTCCCTCTCCCTGGCGTCCCCGACCTCGTCTCTCCACCCTCGCCGGCGACCCCTCCCCGCACGCCGTTCCCCCACCGCAAGCCCTCCGCCGCCAGGGCCCCTCCGCCGGCCACCTCTCTCTCCCCAAGCGGAGCTCGCCCTCGCCGGCTCTGACCGCCTCGCGCCGGCCGTCTCATCCCGCCACCGCCGGCTGCCTCACCCGCCGGCCACGCCTCCCCCGACCTCCGCGCGACCTCGCCGCCCCTCGAGCTCTTCCACGACCCCTCTCCTCCTCCGTCCCTCCCCGTCAAGCTCGGCTCGCCGCCGCTGCCCTGGGTCTGAACCCCGCCGCTGCGTCCCCCTCCGCGTCCGCCGGCCTTCCCCGAGCTCGCCCTCGCCGGCTCCTTCTCCAGCGCGCCGCCGGCCCCGCCTCGCTGGGCCGCGTCGGCCCCCTCGCCTCCGCGCCGGGCGCCACCTCGAGCTCGCCATCGCGCCCCTGGCCGCGCCGCCGACCTCGCCCCGTGCCGCCGTCCTCCGCCTGCGCACCTCCCTCTAGCCGGCCTCCTCCTCGCCACCGTCGACCTCAGGCCCCGCCACCGCTCCTCCCCCTCCCTCGCCCGCAAGCACCGGTCGCTGGGGCCCGTCCTCCACCGCGCCCCGAGCTCCCGCTCGCGCCCCGCCAGGTCCTCCGTCGAGCCCGCTCCGCCGACCGCCGCTCTCCGGCTCGCCGACCCCGCAAGCGCACCACCTCGCCGGACGGGTCGCCCTGCCCCGACCCCGACCGCCTCTCGGGCCGCCTCCTCCTCGCCGCGTTCGGCCCACCACCAGCCCTGCCGTCGCCGCGTCCTCTCTGCTGAGCCTCGGCACCAGCCACCGCATCGGCCCCGCTAGCCTTGCCCTCCGTGGCACCATGGACGACCGGCGCTGCCTGGAGCCGCATGTCTGTGGCCTCGCAAACGTCCTTCCACAGTTGCAGCCGTGTATGGAAATGGTGGCCAGGTGATGTTGATGATTCCGCGAAGATGGTGTGGTGCTGTCCGACGAACCGTGCCGGGCATAGGCCACCCGAAGACTGCACCGATGTAGATCCCAAGTTCGACAACGATCCTCTAAGCCCGAAGACCATATCGGGATGGGGACACCCGAAGAATCGCCGACAAGGACCGTCCCAACATCAAGATCTGCTTCCGAACACTTCGACCCGAACGCCAAGACCGATCCGTTGCCGACCCAAGTTCTTCCTCCCGGACCCGTCGAGATCTCCGTCACCAAACCCTCGCGGCTTTCCACACGGAACACCGAGAACTTCCCCCTGAACGCCAAGGTCGTCGACACGGTTACGTCATGAATTTCCGCTCGGCAACGCCAAGTGCTCCTTCCTGGACCCGAAGACCATCGGTCAAGTTCACCACTGACAAAAGACGGACTACAAGTTCTACTTCACGGATACCAAGCGACAAGATCTACTACCCCGATCCGAAGACCCTAACCCCGGAGTCCGAGAACGATCCCGTCGAGACCGATCTCGTCGAACCCCGAACCCCAGATCCGGACCCCGAGACCCGTCCCCGAACCCCGCCAAACCCTAACCAAGATCGACGAACCCTAATGTGTGACCCCTTTCTCGAGCCCTATTTTATAAATATAACATTGCCTGTTGCATATTAATTTGTTCATGCATGCATACTTGTCGTGTGGTTTGGGGGCCTTATGCCGATTCACCTTATAATTAAATATGGGGCCCATATGCGGGCAAATCTAGTCTTATATTGGCCTCATTTCAATTTGTGTAGCGAACCGGTACTATCTTTTGCCATGTGAGACAACATTTAAACTGCGGGGTATCTAAACAACATGAACCACCTAATTAATTGTCGGGACCCCGGTTCCGCTTAATATGACCTAATCGCATCGCATCTTTGCCATGTCATACATGCATCATGCCCGATCTTTTGCCGTAGTATTAAATATTGCATCCGGTGTTTATTCTAGTGTTTTGCTTCTTCGCGGATAAGGCCGTTGAGTTGATGCGAGTGTCGACCCGATCTTCGGTTGAACCTTCGACAATGTTTCCAGGCGAGCATCTCCCCCTTTCTACCTATCTTACTTTTATAGTATTTACTCCCTCCTGTTGATCTATTGCTATTTGTGTTGCGTTGCTCTAGTTTTCGTACCCGTGATATCCCTTGCAGCCTTATATTGCCATGGCCACCTCCTATTACCTGTTGTTTGGTAGATAGTTGGACTTGCGCGTCGTAGTCGCTTGCTCAAGTGCTGTTGCGTGTCGCCATGTACCACAGTTGTTGGAGTATTGCCACATGTTTGATGTTGGAGATGAATATGGCTTTAACTATCGTTCACTTTAATTCCTGTTTAACAACTAAAATTGAAGTAAGTAAGCAGAGGCATCGGTGGGTGATAGATAATATTTGTTTTCCGACAGCCCACTTGTGTCCCGTAGGACCCCGAGTACTTGATACCTGTTCCTTGATTTCTCGCGCTATCCACATCCGGGAGGATTATGGGACCCCCCCTGAGCCAGAGCTTGATTCATTCTTATTTCTTGGGGCCACAAACTAGTTTGAGGTTTTATTACTATCCTGTACTTATGCCATGCTACTGCTTTAATTACGACTGTGCGAGGAGCACACTGTACTGTTTAGGATAGTGGCACGATTTCGCGGTGTCGACAAGCCCAGTTTTGGGTTCCCAGTCGTTCACAGCCGTCCCCACAACCTTGAGTCCGTCTCGGAGCCGGCCGGCTTTGTTGCGGGTCTACTTTAAGGGGTGGCCCCCTGAAATATTTCTGAATCCTGTGATTGCTTTGTCGTGAAGGCCTCGTTGGGTTTTGAGTTGGTTTTTCCAAGGTTGATCGAGTGTGTGTTGCTATTGGTGCACCCCGGCCGGGTAAAACTTTCTGAAAGCCGTGTCCGCGGTTATGGACGACTTGGAGCACAGTATCTCGATCATAGACAACTATAACTAAAGTAGTGCTATGAATTTGACTTTATAATGACTAGTAACTAGCTTCATTATAATGGAATGGCCAAATAAAACTGCCAACAATTGCTTGTTTGGGTGTCGCTTGCGACCGTTGTACCTGACTAGTAAGTATTGCAACTATAACGGAATGGCTGAAAAAAAGTACCAACAACTGCTGGGTTTTGGGTTATCTCATGCTATTTGTATCTGACTAGTAAGTGTCGCAACCACAACGGAATGGTTAATCAAAAATGCCCACTGCTTAATTTATCAGGATGATTAACTATACTTGACTAGTAATTGCTGCAACGATAACCGAATAAATAAAAATGCCAACTGTGTGAGTTCCTCGGTTGACTTCCTCGTTTGGTCTCGAGGGGGAAACACCAGGATGGGTTTGTTTGATGGTAGAATCAGGTTGGTTCCGAATAGGTCCTTCTTACCCCTCTCTGATTGCCGCCAGTTGTATTGAGTCTCTATAGGTTGTTTAGTGCATGCTGCCCCTGCCGCTTCAGTCCACCATACCTAAGTAGGCGAGGACCGCCGAATTCTAGCCTCGCCGTGTACTGGCCTCAGTACTGACGCTCCTCTTTTTCCTTTGCCCTTTGTTGACACCCCTTTTGTTTAAGAAGGTTTTGAGATCGACGTCGTTAGCAGGGTTACCCTTCCGGCTTGGCCTGGGCAGGGTTATGGACGCCATTGGTTATTCTGCAGGGCTCTTAGCCCCATTTGCATCTTGTCCATAGTCGGACGCTCTATCATTTTCAAGGTGATTTGGATCTTTGTATATTATATCTGCATTCTTGACTCATGGAGTCGCTGTTATATATATCTGTTCTGTGGGTCCCATCGAGGACTGTTGTGTAATGTTATTACTTCGTTTTTCACCCGCACGAAAGTGCCTGGTGGGCACCTTTGAATCGTTTCTATGCGAGTTTGGCGGGATTCGCTGAAACTTGCATAGGGTCGATTCTGAGGGTGTTACAGAGTGGTATCAGAGCTCAGCAGTTGCGATACCCCACAAGTCCAGCCTGTAGGATAACCTAGCTAACGGCCGAAGTAGAGTGTCAAAACTATTTTTGAAAATCGGTTGGATAGTTCTGATTAGGTCTGATTTTTATTCCTTACCCCTCTGCTATTCTCCTCTTACCTCTGCGTGTTTTGAATCCGCTCTCTTCTCTCTCTTCGAGTCCAGGATTTCTCGTGGTTGGGTTTCCGTCGTACCTTCAGGGTTTCGCTTTCTCCCTTTTGTAACGGAGGTGCTACGATCATCAATCTGCAACTTGTCTGTTGTACCCTTCATCCAATCTTTTGTTCTTGAGCTCTTTATCTATATGTGTTCCTTGCTGGATATCCGTATCGTTGAAAAACATATGAGAAGGACGAGCATTGGTGAAGTTGGAGTATACCTTGAGCATGTGTTGTTCATGCCAATGGAACCATCGTGGAACCTAATCATTGTGTCTTTCATACGAGTTCTGTTGTATCTTCCGGTGTTGTCCGATGTGATGACCTCATCTACATCAGATCCAACGCAGAGCTGGCATCATCCCTTTGTTCCGAATACCGCTTGTGAAGATCTTCATTCTAAAATCTCGAGAGTTGAGTTGCCTGATTTTCCTATTCATGTATAGAGTTGATAGTTTGGGTACGGGATGGATTGATCACCCTACCCGACTCTTGCTGTTCGCTCTGTACATCGAACTGGTAGATCAATGTAACTTTTCCTCTTCTAATGGAAGTGAGAGGTGGCCTTATCGTTTGATACCTCTACCTTCGTCCTTTGTTTCTCCGGAGTGTTCCCTCGACGATCAGGAACAACGACCCTTCGTTGGTGGTGTCGCCGATTTCAAGATGGAGGATGAACCCTTGTTAGTGGTGTCGCGAGGATCTACACGAAGCGAGAAGACGCAGATCGCCGACCTTCTTTCCGGTACCATGAGGCGGATCTCGAGGGCGAGATCCATTGTTAGTGGTGTCGAATTGTGGCATCCCGCAAAAACCACTACTAGAAAATCGCGATGTTTTTGTGCATTGCATCATCATGACCGCATGCTCATGTCATCATGCCACATTGCATTTGGGCATCGTCATCATCTTGCAATTGCTTGCATAAAACTATTTGCGGAAAGACCTGTCCTTATTTTCTGAACGCCCCGTCTTTGTTCAAACGCAAAACCCGGGTCACCGGATTATTTTGTTTTGTCTGCTATCGGTTTGCAAAAGCCCTGTGTTAAACAAATAAAATTATTTAATTATTTTTGTGGGGGCAGTCGAACGGGCCGACTCGACCCAGACGACCACCCCCGGTATTAAAACGGTCCACCTAAACCAGCCCCCTCTAATTCCTAAAACTACCCAAACCTATTCTACCCACCACTCACAGCTCGCCACCTCACCCTCTCCCCCAATTCCTACCCACCTGCCACCTCATCCATCCTAGACTTTCCCCCCCCCCTCTCTCTCTTTTTGTCACCTAGTCCCTTCTACCCCCCCCTTACACCCCGGTCCCACCGTCCCTGGCCCACCCGCAGCTACTCCCTCTCTCCCCCTGGTCAAACCTCCCCAACCCCACTCACACCACACACCGACACACACGCCTGCCCCTCCCACTCGCTGACCCCAGCCGGCCCCACCCTGGACCCGACAGCCCCTGGCCCGTGGCCCCACCCTGGCCCCGCGTCCCCGTTCTCTCTCCTTTCTCCTCTCTCCCCCCGTCCTCTTCCACCTCCCGCACGCGCCCACCCCTCTCCCTCTCCCTGGCGTCCCCGACCTCGTCTCTCCTCCCTCGCCGGCGACCCCTCCCCGCACGCCGTTCCCCCACCGCAAGCCCTCCGCCTCCAGGGCCCCTCCTTCCCCTCCGCCGGCCACCTCTCTCTCCCCAAGAGGAGCTCGCCCTCGCCGGCTCTGACCACCTCGCGCCGGCCGTCTCATCCCGCCACCGCCGGCTGCCTCACCCGCCGGCCACGCCTCCCCCGACCTCCGCGCGACCTCGCCGCCCCTCGAGCTCTTCCACGACCCCTCTCCTCCTTCGTCCCTCCCCGTCGAGCTTGGCTCGCTGCCGCCGCCCTGGGTCTGAACCCCGCCGCTGCGTCCCCCTCCGCGTCCGCCGGCCTTCCCCGAGCTCGCCCTCGCCGGCTCCTTCTCCAGCGCGCCGCCGGCCCCGCCTCGCCGGGCCGCGTCGGCCCCCTCGCCTCCGCGCCGGGCGCCACCTCGAGCTCGCCGTCGCGCCCCTGGCCGCGCCGCCGACCTTGCCCCGTGCCGCCGTCCTCCGCCCGCGCACCTCCCTCTAGCCGGCCTCCTCCTCGCCACCGTCGGCCTCAGGCCCCGCCACCGCTCCTCCCCCTCCCTCGCCCGGCAGCACCGGTCGCTGGGGCCCGTCCTCCACCGCGCCCCGAGCTCCCGCTCGCGCCCCGCCAGGTCCTCCGTCGAGCCCGCTCCGCCGACCGCCGCCCTCCGGCTCGCCGACCCCGCAAGCGCACCACCTCGCCGGACGTCGCCCTGCCCCGACCCCGACCGCCTCTCGGGCCGCCTCCTCCTCGCCGCGTTCGGCCCGCCACCAGCCCTGCCGTCGCCGCGTCCTCTCTGCTGAGCCTCGGCACCAGCCACCGCATCGGCCCCGCTAGCCTTGCCCTCCGTGGCACCATGGACGACCGGCGCTGCCTGGAGCCGCATGTCTGTGGCCTCGCAAACGTCCTTCCACAGTTGCAGCCGTGTATGGAAATGGTGGCCAGGTGATGTTGATGATTCCGCGAAGATGGTGTGGTGCTGTCCGACGAACCATGCCGGGCATAGGCCACCCGAAGACTGCACCGATGTAGATCCCAAGTTCGACAACGATCCTCTAAGCCCGAAGACCATATCGGGATGGGGACACCCGAAGAATCGCCGACAAGGACCGTCCCAACATCAAGATCTGCTTCCGAACACTTCGACCCGAACGCCAAGACCGATCCGTTGCCGACCCAAGTTCTTCCTCCCGAACCCGTCGAGATCTCCGTCACCAAACCCTCGCGGCTTTCCACACGAAACACCGAGAACTTCCCCCTGAACGCCAAGGTCGTCGACACGGTTACGACATGAACTTCCGCTCGGCAACGCCAAGTGCTCCTTCCCGGACCCGAAGACCATCGGTCAAGTTCACCACTGACAAAATACGGACTACAAGTTCTACTTCATGGATACCAAACGACAAGATCTACTACCCCGATCCGAAGACCCTAACCCCGGAGTCCGAGAACGATCCCGTCGAGACCGATCCCGTCGAACCCCGAACCCCAGATCCGGACCCCGAGACCCGTCCCCGAACCCCGCCAAACCCTAACCAAGATCGACGAACCCTAATGTGTGACCACTTTCTCGAGCCCTATTTTATAAATATAACATTGCCTGTTGCATATTAATTTGTTCATGCTTGCATACTTGTCGTGTGGTTTGGGGGCCTTATGCCGATTCACCTTATAATTAAATATGGGGCCCATATGCGGGCAAATCTAGTCTTATATTGGCCTCATTTCAATTTGTGTAGCGAACCGGTACTATCTTTTGCCATGTGAGACAACATTTAAATTGTGGGGTATCTAAACAACATGAACCACCTAATTAATTGTCGGGACCCCGGTTCCGCTTAATATGACCTAATCGCATCGCATCTTTGCCATGTCATACATGCATCATGCCCGATCTTTTGCCGTAGTATTAAATATTGCATCCGGTGTTTATTCTAGTGTTTTGCTTCTTCGCGGATAAGGCCGTTGAGTTGATGCGAGTGTCGACCCGATCTTCGGTTGAACCTTCGACAATGTTTCCAGGCGAGCATCTCCCCCTTTCTACCTATCTTACTTTTATAGTATTTACTCCCTCCTGTTGATCTATTGCTATCTGTGTTGCGTTGCTCTAGTTTTCGTACCCGTGATATCCCTTGCAGCCTTATATTGCCATGGCCACCTCCTATTACCTGTTGTTTGGTAGATAGTTGGACTTGCGCGTCGTAGTCGCTTGCTCAAGTGCTGTTGCGTGTCGCCATGTACCACAGTTGTTGGAGTATTGCCACATGTTTGATGTTGGAGATGAATATGGCTTTACTTATCGTTCACTTTAATTCCTGTTTAACAACTAAAATTGAAGTAAGTAAGCAGAGGCATCGGTGGGTGATAGATAATATTTGGTTTCCGACCGCCCACTTGTGTCCCGTAGGACCCCGAGTACTTGATACATGTTCCTTGATTTATCGCGCTATCCACATCCGGGAGGATTATGGGACCCCCCTGAGCCAGAGCTTGATTCATTCTTATTTCTTGGGGCCACAAACTAGTTTGAGGTTTTATTACTATCCTGTACTTATGCCATGCTACTGCTTTAATTACGATTGTGCGAGGAGCACACTGTACTGTTTAGGATAGTGGCACGATTTTGCGGTGTCGACAAGCCCAGTTTTGGGTTCCCAGTCGTTCACAGCCGTCCCCACAACCTTGAGTCCGTCTCGGAGCCGGCCGGCTTTGTTGCGGGTCTACTTTAAGGGGTGGCCCCCTGAAATATTTCTGAATCCTGTGATTGCTTTGTCGTGAAGGCCTCGTTGGGTTTTGAGTTGGTTTTTCCAAGGTTGATCGAGTGTGTGTTGCTATTGGTGCACCCCGGCCGGGTAAAACTTTCTGAAAGCCGTGTCCGCGGTTATGGACGACTTGGAGCACAGTATCTCGATCATAGACAACTATAACTAAAGTAGTGCTATGAATTTGACTTTATAATGACTAGTAACCAGCTTCATTATAATGGAATGGCCAAATAAAACTGCCAACAATTGCTTGTTCGGGTGTCGCTTGCGACCGTTGTACCTGACTAGTAAGTATTGCAACTATAACGGAATGGCTGAATAAAAGTACCAACAACTGCTGGGTTTTGGGTTATCTCATGCTATTTGTATCTGACTAGTAAGTGTCGCAACCACAACGGAATGGTTAATCAAAAATGCCCACTGCTTAATTTATCAGGATGATTAACTATACTTGACTAGTAATTGCTGCAACGATAACCGAATAAATAAAAATGCCAACTGTGTGAGTTCCTCGGTTGACTTCCTCGTTTGGTCTCGAGGGGGAAACACCAGGATGGATTTGTTTGATGGTAGAATCAGGTTGGTTCCGAATAGGTCCTTCTTACCCCTCTCTGATTGCCGCCAGTTGTATCGAGTCTCTATAGGTTGTTTAGTGCATGCTGCCGCTGCCGCTTCAGTCCACCATACCTAAGTAGGCGAGGACCGCCGAATTCTAGCCTCGCCGTGTACTGGCCTCAGTACTGACGCTCCTCTTTTTCCTTTGCCCTTTGTCGGCGCCACTTTTGTTTAAGCAGGTTTTGAGATCGACGTCGTTAGCAGGGTTACCCTTCCGGCTTGGCCTGGGCAGGGTTATGGACGCCATTGGTTATTCTGCAGGGCTCTTAGCCCCATTTGCATCTTGTCCGTAGTCGGACGCTCTATCATTTTCAAGGTGATTTGGATCTTTGTATATTATATCTGCATTCTTGACTCATGGAGTCGCTGTTATATATATATCTGTTCTGTGGGTCCCATCGAGGACTGTTGTGTAATGTTATTACTTCGTTTTCCACCCGCACGAAAGTGCCTGGTGGGCACCTTTGAATTGTTTCTATGCGAGTTTGGCGGGATTCGCTGAAACTTGCATAGGGTCGATTCTGAGGGTGTTACATCAGTCCATCGCGCACCCAAAGCATTACTCTGCACATGAATAGGAAATTATGCAACCAACTCTCAGAATTCAGATTGTAGATCTCGACAAGCGAGGTTCGGAAACAAAGGAGTGATGCAGACTCTGCATCGGATCTGGCGTAGATGATGTCGTCACGTCGGAAAAACACCGTAAGGCACGAGGAGGAGCAAAGAGAAGTCCACCAGACGAAGGATTCCTCGGATAGCATGAAGACCAGATGTAGCAACACCGTTACCAAAAGAGGAAGTGAAACCCTGAAGGTACGATGGATCCCAACCACGAGAAATCCTGGACTCGAAGAGAGAGAAGAGAGCGGATTCAAAACGCGTAGAGGTAAGAGGCGAATAGCAGAGGGGTAAGGAGTAAAAGCAGACCTAATCAGATCTATCCAACCGATTTTGCAAAAATAGTTTTGACACTCTACTTCGGCCGTTAGCTAGGTTATCCTACAGGCTGGACTTGTGGGGTATCGTAACTGCTGGGCTCTGATACCACTCTGTAACACCCTCAGAATCGGCCCTATGCAAGTTTCAGCGCTTCCCGCCAAACCCGCATAGAAACGATTCAAAGGTGCCCACCAGGCACTTGCGTGCGGGTGGAAAACTAAGTAATATCATTACACAATAGTCCTCGATGGAACCCACAAAACATATGTATACAACAGCGACTCAAAGAGTCAAGAATACAGATATACAATACAAAGATCCAAATCACCTTTTAAACGATATAGCGTCCGAGTACGGACAAGATGCAAATTGAGCTAAGAGCCCTGAAGAATAACCAATGGCGTCCATAACCCTGCCCAGGCCAAGCCGGAAGGGTAACCCTGCTAACGACGTCGATCTCAAAACCTGCTTAAACAAAAGGGGTGCCGACAAAGGGCAAAGGAAAAAGATAGAGCGGTTAGTACTGAGGCCAGTACACGGCGAGGCTAGAATTCGGCGGTCCTCGCCTACATAGGTATGGTGGACTGAAGCGGCAGCGCAGCATGCACTAAACAACCTATAGAGACTCGATATAACTGTCGGCTATCAGAGAGGGATAAGAAAGACCTATTCGGAACCATCCTGATACTACCACCAAACATAACCATCCTGGTATTTCCCCCTCGAGACCAAACGAGGAAGTCAACCGAGGAACTCACACAGTTGGCAGTTTTATTTATTCAGTTATCGTTGCAGCAATTACTAGTCAGGTATAGATGGTCATCCTGATACAATAAGCAGTGGGCAGTTTTAGTTAACCATTCCGGTGTAGTTGCAACACTTACTAGTCAGATACAATAAGCATGAGATATTCCAAACCCAGCAGTTGTTGGTTCTTTTATTTAGCCATTCGGTTGTAGTGAAGCTGATTACTAGTCATATCGGATACAAGTCAAATTATAGCAGTAAACTTTAGTTATAGTTGTCTATGATCGAGAACTGTGCTCCAAGTCGTCCATAACCGCGGACACGGCTTCTCGAAAAGATTTAACCCTGCAGGGGTGCACCAAAGTATCCACAAGCACTTTGACCCTTTTTGCCAGATCAGTTAACATACACCCATCGGTATGTCGGCGGGGCCTAAGTCATGACGTTTCCCAGACCCAAAGCAAGTACATGGGGGCCACCCCACTAAGCTACCCGCAACGAAGTCAGACGGTCTCCGAGACGGACTCAGGGTTTGTGTAGACGGCTGTAAACGACTGGGAACCCGAAAAGATGACTGGGCTTGTCGATACAGCGAAAACGTGTCACGGCCCTAAACAGTACAGGTGCAGTACCTCGCACAATTTAAATTAAGCAGTAAAGCATGGCATAAGTACAGAATAGTAATAAAGCCCCAAACTACTTGTGGCCCCCAGTACAGTACTTTGAAATCAGGTACTAAATCGATGGGGTGCCCATACATCCCACATGTGGTTAGCGCGCTCGATCTCGGAACATGTGTCAAGAACTCGGGGTCCTACGGGACACAAGTGGATGGTTAACAACCAAATAACATCTATTGCCCACCTGTGCCTCTGCATTACCTACTTCAATTTTAGTTATTAAACGATAATTAAAGCCATGATCATATCCAACATTAAACATGCGGCAAAACTCCAACAACTGTGGTACTTGACGACACGCAACAGCACTTGAGCAAGCGACTACGACGCGCGAGTCCAACTATCTACCAATCAACAGGTAATAGGATGTGTCCAAGGCAATATAAGGCTACAAGGGATATCACGGGTACGAAAACTATAGCATCGCAACACAGATAGCAATAGATCAACAGGAGGGAATAAATACTATAAAAGCAAGATAGGTAGAAAGGGGGAGATGCTCGCCTGAAAACATTGCCGAAGGTTCATCCGAAGATCGGGTCGACACTCGCATCAACTCATCGGCCTAATCCGCGAAGAAGCAAAACACTAGAAGAAACACCAGATGCACTATTTAATACTACGGTATAAAATCGGGCATGATGCATGTATGATGCATGACATGGCAAAGGTGCGATGCAATTAGGCCATATTAAGCGGAACCGAGGCCCCGGAAATATTTAAGTGGTTCCGGTTGTTTAGATACCCTGTAATTTAAATGTTGTCTTAACATGGCAAAAGATAGCACCGGTTTGCTACACCAATTTAAATGGGACCAATATACGACTAGATTTGCCCGCATATGGATCCCATATTTAATTTAGGTGAATCGGCATAAGGCTCCCAAACCACATAAATATGTATGCAAACATGTATGATTTAATGCAACAAGTCTATATCATTATAAAAATAGGGGCTTAGGGAAAAGGTTCACACATCTGGGTTCGGACGATCTTGGGGTTCAAGGGGTTCGGGGTCGGTCTCAGGGTCTGGATCTGGGGTTCGGTCTCGGCGGGATCGTTCTCGGATAACGGAGTAGATCTCGGCGCATCCGAGAAGGACTTGGTTGGCGTCGGGGGCACATCGGATCCGCCCGATCATGTCGTCGATGGCGAACTTGAGTGGATCGGGTACCGGGGTCTTAGGATCCGTGAAGTAGATCTTGTCGCACGGTGTCTGGGGTACACGAACTTGGCGTATTCGCATCGGCGATCTTGGCGTTCGGGTTCTCGACTTCGCATCCGGGTCGGCGCGCTCGAGGTCTCGGCCTTCGGAAGATCTTGGGGTACCGGCGGGTTCGTTGTCGGTGGTCCTTGTACAACTTAGCGCCTCGGCCGGTCTTGTCCGACAGGAGATCTTTCTATTAATCTCACATCCTCGTGGAACCTCCAGTTCGCGCAAAACAAGCAGACGCTCGGGCATCGAGCAACAGGGTCGTGCAGGCATACAGGAACTTGGAGTCAGAGAACACCACAGCGAAGGGAAGCACCAGAAATTGCAGGAGGCTTGGACATCAACAAAGGGAGCCAACACGAGGGCGCACTCGCTGTAGAGGATATCTAGCAGGGGCGGTCAACGGCGCCTACGCGTTGGAAGGAGGCGGAGGCCGACGGATCGGAGCAAGGGCGGCGTGGGCGTGGGCGAGCCGGAGGACGGCAGGGCGCGAGGAGGATGCTGAGGTCGGCATCCGGCGTGGGGGAGTAAGGAGGCCGGCGGGGTCTGGGAGCTTGACCGCGTAACCAGGGGCGGCTCGATGGAGGTGCTGGCGAGGAGGAGGTCGACGGCGAGGGCGCAACCGGACACGCTCCTGGCGACGGAGGTCGCAGCCGGGAGGCGGCCTTGGCCAGAGGGGAGAGGGTCGCCGTCAGGGAGACAGAGGAGAAGGAGGGCGACTGGAGGCGGGGACTTGGCGCTGGCGGCGAGGCGGGGTGGAGGCCGCGGGCGGCGGTTGCGGCTCAGGGAGGCGGAGCGCGAGTGGACCCGACGAGGCCCCGGCGAGGTCGGCCATGGTGGTGGCGATAGTGGACGGGGTAGGCGGAGGAGGGCCCGGGGAATGGCGGCGGGGCGGTGAGCTCGAGCGGCGGGGCGGGGAGGCCGTGGCGGCAGGGCGAGCGGGGGCCCCTGGGCGACGATGGCGGAGGGGCGGGACTGGCACGGAGATGGGCGGCGGAGGTTGGAGAAAAGAGGGAGAGAGACGGGTCGGGGAGGTGGGTGCGGGAGTGGCTGCGTGGGGGTGAGGGAGTGGTGGGCCAGGGCGCGGTGGGACCGGGGTGGGGCACAAGTGGGGTCAGGTGTGAGCATGGTGGTGTGTGTGTGGTGGCGTTGGGGATTGGGGTGGGGTTGGTGAGGTGGCGGCATAGGATAGGATAGGGGGAAGGGAGTGGTGAGGTGGCGGCAGGCTATTGGGTGGGGTGTGGTGGAGGCAGAGTGGGTAGAATAGGATTGGGTAGGAAAAGGGTTTAGGGTAGGCTGGTTTTGCACTGGGGGTGGTCGACTGGGTCGGATCGGCCCGGTACGGCTGCCCCCTAAAAAATAAAATAAAAATTTTATTATTTAAAACGGGGCATTTGAAATCCGTTGGTAGACGAAACAAAATATTCCGGAGACCCGGGTGTTGGATTTTGAAATAAAGGCGGGGTATTTAGAAACAAAATATGTTTTTCGAAATTAGTTTTATGCAAACAAATGCAAGATGACATGACGATGCTCAAATGCAATGTGGCATGATGACATGAGCATGCGGTCATGATGATGCAATGCACAAAAAAAAATGCGATTTTCTAGTAGTGGTTTTTGCGGGATGCCACACCAGCTCACCATAATCAGGCGAATGAGAGGTACAATGATGGGTACTCGGATATGGAGAATGCAGAACATGGTGGGAATAACCACTATGGAACACAAGAGAGGATCATATACAGAAACTTGCCGTCAAATGATGTAAGACTAAAACTGGACAGGTTGTATCGGTCCGAGTTATTGGAGGAACAAGGTCCGCCTGGTCCAGCGTGCTTCGCACCTCAGATCATGGGGGAACCACGGTGCCGAACTTTCAATTGGCAAGGGGCACAAAAAGATACAATGGGAGCACAAAACCACAAGATTGGTTAATTGACTATGCCACTACGGTAAAGATAGCTGGTGGAAACCTACGATGGGCAGTGAGATATGTCCCACAGATGCTGGAAGGACCAGCCAGAGTATGGATAAACAATCTGCCAGCAGGCAGTATCAACTGTTGGTTAGATTTTGAAGAAATGTTTGTTAGCAACTTCACCAGTACCTATAAAAGGCCAAACAGGCCACATCATCTCGCTATGTGCAAGCAGAGGCCGAATGAGATAGAAAGAGAATTCTTGACTCGGTGGTGTAACCTCAGAAACTCATGCGAAGGAGTTATAGAGTCTCAAGCGATAGTTTGGTTTGCTCAAGGCTGCCGATATGCAAGTGTATTATGGCAAAGGATACAAAGAGATATGACGACCATGTTGGCAGAAACCATCAGGATAGCAGACTCGTATGCTTTAGGGGATCCGACGCAACCAGAGTTAATGTTGGCAGAGCATCGGGAGCATCAAGATCGATATGAGAGAGATGCAGCCGGATCATCAAGGCGCAACGAATTCCGAGGTAGAAGAAGGGAGGAGAGGCCAGATTACAGATATTCTTCCAACCAGGTGGCAGCGGTGATACAAGATCAGCCGAGTCATGGAAACAGTCAGCGACAGAAAAATGGTCCTTAGCAGTGGACACCGAGGAATGAAGGGAAAATACAATGGACACCAGAACAGAAGAAGCAGTGGCAGGAAAGGCCGAAGTACACATTTGAATCCATGTTGGATCAACCGTGTAAGTTCCACACTCCAAACCCGACCAAGCCGGCTAATCATACAACTCGTCAATGTGCTTGGATGAAAAATACAATGGGGAACCTGGCGGGCATGCAAGCGCCTCCTCATCAAGCGCATCAGCAGCAGCAGCCACAGCTAACCGGAGCAAATGCACATCAGTTAATGTTACCGCCACCTCCTCCGAGGTATGATAACTCGGACCGGAGGGATGCAGTGCATCAAGTGATAAATCAAAGTCAAGATGGAAGGGCAAACCCTGGAAACAACGTACATAATGATTACAGGGAGCATCATCAATCATATTGTGTGTTCACAACAGAACAGCAAGACAGGCAGAGCGTACAACACCGGCATATGGAGGTGAATGTTGTTATGCCGGCAGTACCAAGATACGTGCCTTGGTCTGACCAGGAAATAACCTGGAGCTTAAAAGATCACACGAAGATAATGCCGAATCCAGGGTCGTATGCATTGGTACTAGATCCGATATTTGTCAGACCCAGCATTAATGTGAAATTCTCAAAAGTAAGATAATGGGAGTAGTATCAACGTTATGTACAAGGACACAATGCACAAATTAGGAATAACACAGAATATGTTACAACCCACGAGAACCACTTTCCATGGAATAGTGTCGGGTCTCTCGTGCGAACCCATTGGGAAAGTCCGAGTAGATGTGTTATTCGGCACAAGGGAGAATTGTAGAGTAGAAAATTTGGATTTTGAAGTGGTGGACCTAGAAAGATGCTATCATGCGTTACTCGGACGACCAACACTGGCTAAATTCATGAGCAGCTGCCACATTACTTATCTGAAAATGAAGTTACCCGGCCCACAGGGGGTGATAACGGTAGCCGAAGATTACAGAAAATCAATGGAGTGTGCTTCGGCCGGATCAAACCTGGCCGAATGGTTGGTAATTGCAAGAGAAAAAAAGGAGGATTCAGGAAGTAGCGGCTCTGGCTCAGTCGGCACAGCTGAATATGCCAGCATTAGCCAACCCCCATGGAAGTGTTTCTTTCCAGCCGACTAAAGAGACGAAAAAGATCTAGATAGGTGAGCAATTCCCAGAGCGCACCATCACGATTGGTGCCGGCCTAAATGCCAAATAGGAAGGCGAGCTCACCAACTTCCTCCATGAGAATCGGGATATCTTTGCATGGTCGACTCAAGACCTGCAAGGTGTGCTGAGGGAGTTGGCTGAGCACTCTTTGCATGTAAGGCCAGGAGCAAGGCCGGTGAAGCAACCTCTCCGCCGCTTCGTCGAAGACAATAGAAAAATAATAGGGGATGAGATAGCTCGGCTTCTTGCAGCCGGGTTCATCATGGAAGTTCTTCATCCGGATTGGCTATCAAATCCGGTGTTAGTAGAAAAGAAAAAGGATGACCCGATGTGGCCGTGGTATGGCGAATGTGTATCGATTACACGAACCTAAACAAGGTGTGTCCTAAATATCCTTTTCCTCTACCTAGGATAGATCAAGTCATTGATTCGACCGCTGGTTGTGAGCTATTGTCATTTGTAGACGCGTATTCTGGCTTCCACCAGATACCGTTAAATCCGGCCGATCAAATAAAGATTGCGTTTATTACCCCGTACGGGGCTTATTCCTATCGCACCATGCCATTCGGCCTGCGTAATGCAGGAGCAACATACCAAAGATGCATGCAAAAGTGTCTACATGACCAGATAGGAAAAAATGTACAAGTATATGTAGACAATGTGGTTATAAAAACCAAAGAGAGCAACACGCTCCTTGATGATATTCGGCAAACATTCACAAACTTGAGAAGATTCCGGATGAAGCTTAACCCAAAAAAATGTACCTTCGGTGTCCCGGCTAGAAAATTACTCGGTTTCCTCGTGTCCAACCAAGGTATAGAGGCAAATCCAACAAAAATCCGAGCAGTTGAAAGAATGGAACTGCCGAGGTGTCTGAACGATGTACAAAAGTTCACGGGATTCTTGGCTTCGCTGAGTAGATTTGTATGTCGGCTAGGGGAAAAGGCGTTGCCTCTATATCAACTGATGAAAAAATCTGATAAGTTCATCTGGACACCACAGGCTGATAATGCATTTCATGAGTTAAAAAATATATTTGTCACAGCACCGATCTTGGCTTCTCCATTATCAAAAGAACCTATGTTACTTTATGTGGCCGCCACTAACAGAGTGGTAAGTGTGGTGATTGTCGTGGAGCGAAATGAAGGGGATAAGTCAATACAAAGGCCGGTATATTACCTAAGCAAGGTATTATCGGCCTCAAAGCAGAACTACCCGCACTACCAGAAGATGGCTTCTGGAGTATACATGTCGGTGAAAAAACTCAAACACTACTTCGAAGAGCATCCGATAAAAGTGATTTGTGAAGCGCCCATAGCCGAAATATTGAGCAACAAAGATGCAAGTGGCCGAATAGCAAAATGGGCAATCGAGTTATCACCTTATGCTCCCCAGTTTGATAGGCGAGATGCAATTAAATCTCAGGCAGTGGCTGACTTCTTTGTGGATTGGGCTGAGGTACAATATGAACCACCATTACTAGATCCAAATTATTGGACAATGCATTTTGACGGATCCAAGCTGAGAAATGGTTTGGGGGCAGAGATAGTATTAACTTCGCCGAAAAAAGATCAGCTGAAGTATGTGCTGCAGATACATTTCGCCGCCTCAAACAATGTAGCCGAATACGAAGCACTCATCCACGGGTTAAAAATGGCAAAAGAGATTGGTATAGGTCGGATCCTATGCTATGGGGATTCAGATCTGGTTGTACAGCAAGTATCAGGCAATTGGGACGCACTAGATGCGAATATGGCCCTATATAGATTTCATGTGCAAAAAATCAGTGGTTATTTCGATGGATACGAATTTCACCATATACCTCAGGCGGAAAATGACGCTGCAGATACACTGTCAAAACTCGGATCAACTAGACAATCAATTCCCCCAGGCATTGCCCTAGAGCACCTGAGAAAACCATCGATTACACCATCACCAGAATCCGAGTCAATTCGTATCTCGGTAGAACTAATAGAAGGAAGTATGCCAATGGAAATCGACAAAAAATATGACCCGGGTTCTCTAAAGGCAAATCCGGTCGTCGCACGAGCAAACACAGAAAGATCCGAAGCTGTTATGTCGGCGGAAAATATGGAAATCGACAGTGAAATTATCCCAGAGAAAATCATGCCGATATGGGCGCAACCCATATTCTCATTCCTTAAGGATGCAAACTTGCCGAGTAATGAGGTACTGGCTAGACAGATAGTAAGAAGAGCAAAAGCTTACACAATCATAAACAATGATCTATATAAGAGAAGCGTCACAAGCGTACCGCAAAGATGTGTTGACTCGGCAGAAGGGCAGGAGATACTCCTGGTGACGAGGTTTAATCTCGTCAATGCCCATTGTTATGGACTTGGGTTTTGGAGAAGATGGGGATGCTGGAGATCGTGGAACGGTTAACATACAACCAACCAGGGGACACGAGATTTACCCAGGTTCAGGCCCCCGGAGGGAAAACCCTACTCCTGCTTGTCTGCTCTTGATTACGGCGGAATCGAAGGTTACAGGGTGCGCATATTCGATCTGGCGTGAGGTGTGTATGCGAGAGTATGAGTCGACAGATCTAGGACGTGCCCTCCTGGCCTTTATATAGACTTAGGCAGGTCCCGGGCATAGTCCTAGTCGGTTATAAGTTCTAGGGTTTTACCCCTTTGAATTTCTTATCTATGCTAGTCTTGTTCTCCAAGGATCTGAAGGCGTCATGGGCCTTGGCCACCCGAAAATCTTCATGGGCCAGCGGATGTCTGTTGTGGGCCTTTCTTGGGCTGGACCTGGTATGCTGAAGTCACGTACCCGTAGGGTATAACCATGTCAGTAGCCCCCGAGTGATCAGTCGAATCGTAGATTCGGCTGAGGACTCTTCCATCCTTCGGGTGCAACTATGTATTAATAGTATATGTGTGTAGGGATTGTTGACGCGTGTGCCTGACTCACCCGACATATCAGGGTCAGTTAACTGTCTTAGGATGAAACAACACGATCTTCTTCAGGTTCGAGTCCCTCAACTTGAACCCGGAACATATGTTGGCGTAATTCGTCTCAGGCTGCGGAGGACTTACAAGAGTGGAATTCCAGTGTTTTTAATTGATGTACCCAACGCGTCCTTCGGGATTTTTCATCACGCCTGTTGGCATGGATTCATACTAGCAGAGCGCAGTCGTGTACGTCGCTAGGCCATCAGATGATATCTGCAGGTCTTATCTTTGCGTCGCAGACGCAGCATCCGAACATTTGTCACCATAGAGGTGCTTCGGGTGGCCAAGGAGATTGTTGCTCACTCAGTATTTTGTTGGGGCAGAGTTGCCAAAAAGTTTTTGCGTGCTGATCCGAAAGATCACAGTCGAAGATTTCATAGGGTGCGCGACCAGCGCTCCCTATGGGAGTAGCCCCCGAGTGTCTGTTCGAGTCGTAGACTCGAGAAGATACTTTAGTTCAGGCATTGTTCAGTTGTTAAGTCCGTAGGACACGAAAATTTTCGGATGCTTAAATTCATCCTCCCTATGGGAGTAGCCCCCGAGTCCATAGTGGGGTCGTAGACTCGACGTAGGACTCGAAGAAATACTTTGTCTTTATTTATCTTCCGGGTGCGCGGCCAGCGCTCCTGATAGGAATAGCCCCCGAGTATTAGTCGAATCGAAGATTCAAGTGAGTACTCTTAGATGTGGAGTCGAAGAATTGTAGTTGGTGCTAGTATAGCTTTTGATGACATCAGTGCTGACGATCAAGTGACCTCAAGCGTCTGCTACGCTAGAGATGACTTGACTGGACGAACGTGGGTCCCACTTGCTGACTTTGAATTGACCGGTCACGCGCGGCGTGGAGATAATTGCGGCGTCTCCTCAATTTCCGCGCGTAGTGGACGTCGTGGCAACGATGGTTCGTTGTGATGTTGACACGTGTACGGTCAGATCTGCCGTTGGCGCTAGGTCTTCTGGATGGACGGCTGTCGTGCGTCGTCTTCGCTGTTATAATCATTGGGGAAAGCCGCGGTTTGTTTTCACCGCACTAGTTCCTGTGTTCACTGCCTCCTTGTGCTCTAGCGATTCTTGCTGCGCGCTGGGATTTCCTTCCACATTTCCGTCGTTCTTTCTGCATTTTCACCGCCGGCGCCGCCGTAGCGCAATGGGTAAACCAAAGAAATCTTCATCTGCGGTTGGGACCAGCGCCGCCGGAGGAAAGAAGGGCACCGTCGCTGCTCGTGTCACCGATGGTGGCTGGCGGCGATCAGAGACGCGGGAGAGCGATCTCCGCAAGCTTCGCGAGCGGGGCCTGATCCCGCTGGATAGGGAGGCCGTCAAACTCCCCAGCAATGAGGTAATCCCCCGTCCCCCATCTGGGTATCGGGTTATGTTTCTCGCCTTCGTTTTGCGTGGGTTTTCTTTTCCAGTCCACGACTTCCTCCGTGGACTGCTCTTCTTCTATGGGATTCAGCTTCATCATCTGTCTCCCAATTCTCTTCTCCACATTGCTTGTTTTATCACTTTTTGCGAGTGTTGGCTTAGCATTGAGCCTCACTTTGGCCTCTTCCGGAAGCTCTATTCCGTGAAGAGGCAATCTGGTTCGGATGGTGTGTATCCCATTGGGGGTTGCATCATCTCCCTTAGTCCCAATCTTCTCTTCTTTTCTTTTTCCATGTCCGAATCTGTCCAGTACTGGCGGAGGCGATGGTTTTATATCCGCGACTCCGTAGTGCCCGGGCAAGATTTTGGTCTTGTTCCCTTTGACCCCTCCCAAATGATTGAGAAGAAAAGGTCTTGGAAGAACCAAATCTTGGACGGTGAGGTGGCGGAGATAGAGGCCCTTTACCGTCGGGTGGAGGATCTCCAGCTGATTCCGGAGAAGGAGGTGAACGGTGTGGACATCATCCGGACGTTTCTTGAGCGTCGGGTGCAGCCCTTTACCCGATGTTTCTTTATTCTGGGCGCCGTGATCCGACGAGGGTTTCGGCTGAGAAAATGCCCGAGAGGGATCTTGACAGGGGCCTTCGCGCGCTGCTGAAGTTCAAGGCCGGAGAAAAAATCCCGGGGAAGTCGCTAACTCCTCCATTTTCTTCGACGTTGGCAGTACCGCATGTGTAGATTTGTGCACGTAGTGCTTTTTGTCGACTGTGCATTCATTTGCTTTGTTTGCTAACAAAATTCCTTCTGATTTTCCAGAGCTTCAAAGTGCCGGGCATGGTACCGCCATTGCCCGAAAGGTATCCGAATGCCCCGGATAATGAAGTGGTGGATTCCGTGTCCGAGCTGCCGTCGGCGCGATCTCCGGCGGAGGATGCCGACGAGTCGAGTGAGGACCATTCGCGCAAACGATCACGGAGCTCCAGCGAGTCTTCGAATGCCTCGACTCCTCCGACTCCCAGAAACCTCTGGGCCTTGAGCGTCATAGTGATGGTCATGGAGGTTCTTCCTCTCCCCTTCCTGCCATTCCAGTGCGGGCTATAGCGCCGCACCCGCCAGCGAAGCGGAAGAAGGAAGAAAAGAAGGAGGAGAAGAAGGAAGAGAAGAAAGAGGAGAAGAGGGCCCGAAGGGCTCCTCCTGTCTTCGACCTGAGCTCATTGGGCTCGTAAGTTTCTTGTTGTACTATTGTCCTTGTTTCTTCATGATTTTTGCACTTGTGCTGATTGGTTCGTATGCAGGCACTCCTCCCATGATTCCTCCAGTGATGGTGGGAAGGAGATGATGGGGGAGTCGAAAATTGCGTCTCCTCCGCCTCAGACGGTGGCGACTTCGGGTGGCGTGGCTCCGGATCCTCCGTTGCAGGAGGTGCAGGTGGTTGCGCCTCAGAATTTCGCAGGCGGTCCTTTGGAGTCGCCATCAGAGCATGTAAGTTTTTCTGCTTCATGTCACGGGGGGAGCCCCCGAGTGTCTTCGTGTGCGAATGTTGTTTTTACTCCTTTGCGTTGGGCGTAGCCCCCAAGTCCTTTTCTTACTGCTATTTCTTTTTCTTCAGCCTTTTGTGCAGGAGGCCAAGCGGCTGGTGCAGGAGCGCTTGGCGCTGGAAGCGAACCTTCGGCAGCTTCAAGGTACCTATCTGCCTTTTAGCGCCTCTCTTATTTATCCTGGTCATGTTCTTTGACACTAGCTTGTCTTGAATGCAGAGGAGCATAACAATTCTCTCCGTGAGGTCGACGCTCTCAAGAAGAGCCTTGGTCAATTGGAGCAGAAGGCCGAAGCCGCCGTTGGCGCGAAGGAACGCCTCGAGCTAGAGCTGACTAAGGTAGCCGAAGCGAGAGAGCGTCTGCAGCAGGAGGCCGCGGACCGTGAGGAGCAGCTGGCCACTGTTGCGGCTGCACGCGAGAGAGAGGTAGCGGCGAAGCTCATGGCTGCTGCCAAGGCTATTTCGGGTGAGTGCTAGTTTTGTACTTGTTTCTTTTTCTTCGTGTCTTCTTCTGTGCTGCTTTTCTTCATGTTTTACTTCTTATTTTTGTCTCAGATGCCGCAGGCATCGAGTTCGACCGCGGTGCTCTAGAGCACGAGAGTGCTCTAGATGATGCCACTGTGGCGGTCGAAGACCGCTGCAGCACCGTCGTCAGCTCCCTTTCCAAGGCGAAAGAGGTCCTTGGTCGCTTCTACAAGGAGCTTGTCCCGAAGGGCGCAACCCTTGATGATGTGGATGCTCTGGCGGAGGCTCTATCAGCCGAAGCGCCTACGGCGTACAAGCGCAAGCAGAAGGGCATCGGCGCGTCCGTCGGGCTGGCGATGGCCTTGGCGGCTGGAGCGGAGCTGGATCTGCCCCAGATCACCTCGCGGATGCCGACGACTGCGGATGGATCCGAGGTAGCCTTTGCTGCCTACTCTGCTTGCTGCAAGCGATATGGGCCCAAGCTCATTGATTTGATGTCTGAGTATGCACTGCGGCAGCAGGGCGGGGCCAAAGCTAGGCAGTCTGGCTCCGAGGCGACTCAGGGTGCCGCATCTTAGGCGTTGTAGACGTAGGGTAGTTTGTAGTCTACTTTTGTTGTAAATATCTTAAAGAACACCATCCTTGTGCCACGTAGTGGCCTTTTATGTTTTAATGAATTCTTCTGAGTTGTGCTCTATCATTGTCTGAAATGTGTTTGTCCCTTTCTTTTCCTGCTGCTCTAGGTTCCTTCGGGTGCTGACCCTGTTGACACCCCATCCGCAATGCCGTTGCGACCGTCTTTGGATGATTCTTCGTAGCTCACTTTCCTTCGGGATCGTGTGCGTAGTCTGGAGAGGGAGTTGCTCGGGTTACGCGGTCATGCCGACGTTTGGAAGTCCAAGGCGGATCGTGGTGCAGCCAGAGAGGAGTACTTGATGGCGGAGCTGGTTCGGCTGTCCGAGCAGTTGCAATGTAAGTTGTTCTTTGGTTCGAGATGTAGCTCAGTTCTTCAGATGGGCCTACTGGCCTTACTCTTGTTTTGTGCGATTGTCGCAGGTGCGAATCTTGCTCCGAGGGAAGAAAAGGAGCGTGTCGCTGTTCGGGTCAATTGCTTGACTCAACAGGACATGGAGGCCGGCGGCTTCTTCTGGATGGACCGCGATCGCGCCATGGCTCTGGCAACGGTGCAGGATCATGTTCATCAAGTTTCGCGGGTGCTCTGCCAAGTGCAGACATCGCTTGCCTCGGTGCTGCACGTCATGTTCCCTATGGATGCCGTACCGACAAGCCTTGCGGGTCTTTTGTCGAATTTTCGGCACGTGAGCAATGTCAAGGAGCTGGTGCGGCAACAGCTCGTCGCAGGAGTGAAGGCTGCTTTATCTCTTGTGAGGCTGCACCGGCCTGACGTGGATTTGGCTGCTGTGGCCGCTGGGCCACCTCTTCGTCCTGATGGTGGTGAGTGGGACATGCGCCTGCATTACGCGGCTGTAAGGTAGTATGCCGAACAGGTCGTAGATTTGTTTGAGCAGCGTGCGCAGGTTATTCTTCAGAATAGGTAGAACCTGAAAAAAGAGATAGATGTAAAACTTGTATATTTCGGCTGGGCGTGTTGTGCCCTTTGTTGTAAAGGTTTGTTTGTTGTGAGCACGCAGTGCTTTGATTGAGTACGTGTCCTTTTCGTTTGCCTGACGTTGTCAGCTACTCAGGTGTACACGTTTGATCCTCAGTCGATGAAATCGTGAGGTGGGGGGAGCCCCCGAGTGTGTTTGTAGCATGTAGTAAAGTTGCGAAAATAGTGAACTGAAGATTTGGGGCGAGACACTTAGCTTTATTTATATTGTAATGGAGGAGGTACATTGTTCGGCTGAATAGCCTTGGCTGAAAGCCTTATTGAAATTAAAGGGGGTAGTTTGCTACGGATAGAATCGTCGCAGGTGCGCGATGTTCCATGGGTTGGAGTATGCGACTCCAGACTCCACGTGCTTGAGGCGATAGGCGCCACCTGGGATGACTTCGGTGATGACGTATGGTCCTTCCCATGGTGACTCGAATTTATTCGGTCGCTTTTTCTTGAGTCGCAAGACGAGGTCTCCTTCGACGAAGGACCTTGGACGCAGCCGGCGGCTGTGGTAGTTGCGGAGACTCTGCTGGTACACTGCTGATCGAGCTGCTGCTATGTCCCATGCTTTGTCGAGTGTGTCGACGACATCTTCGAGTGCAGCCGTGGATTCGGCTTCACTGTAAGCGACGACCCGTGGGGCCTGGTGGCGTACTTCGGCTGGTAGCACGGCCTCGGCTCCGTGTACCATGAAGAACGGTGTGTAGCCGGTGGAACTGTTTGGCGTAGTCCGTAAGCTCCACAGGACGGATGGTATCTCTTTCGTCCAGTTTCCAGCTTTTTGTTCGAGTGAGCTCATGAGGCGCTTCTTGATGCCAGCGCCGATTAGGCCGTTGGCCTTTTCCACTTGCCCGTTCGTTTGCGGGTGTGCCACTGAGGCGTACGTGATGTTCATCCCAAGGCCTTCGCAGAAGTCCTGGAATTCTTCGGAGATGAAGTTCGATCCGTTGTCGGTGATGATGCTGTCTGGTACGCCGAACCTGTAGACAATGGACTCGAAGAACTTGATGGCAGTTTTGCCTTTCTGGTTGGTGACCGGCATGGCCTCGATCCACTTGGTGAATTTGTCGACTGCAACCAGAAGGAAGACGTGTCCCCCTTTCGAGGATTTTGGCAGTTTGCCGATCATGTCTAGGCCCCATTGAGCAAAAGGCCAGGCTATGGGTATGGGTCTGAGCTCGGACCCAGGTGCGTGCGGTTTGTCGGCGAACCGTTGGCATCTGTTGCATCTTCGGACGATGTCCTTTGCGTCGCTCATGGCCGCTGGCCAGTAGAATCCTGCTCGTAGAGCTTTGGCGACAAGGGAGCGGCTGCCTGCGTGATGGCCATAGATGCCCTCGTGGATGTCTTGGAGGATTGCTTTCCCGTCGTCGATGGTGACGCACCGTTGTAGTACACCGGTAATGCTGCGTTTGTACAGCTCGCCGTTGATGATGGTGAAGGCTTTTGATCGAAGAGATATGCGCCGAGCATCTGTCGGACTGTCAGGCAGTTCTTCATTTAACAAGAACTGGAGGTATGGGTGCGTCCATGTTTCTTCGACTGCCATGACCTGCATTAGGTTGACCATGGCTACCTCTGTGTCCAGTTTTTCGGGTCCTTCGTGTCCTTCGGGTAGCGTAGCTCCCGAGTGTTCTGCTTCTTCGGGTGATCCCTTGGGGAATTTCCGCTTGATGGATGGCACACAGATTTGTTCGAGGAACACACCTGGTGGCACCTTTGCGCATGTGGAGCCGATGTTGGCGAGTCTATCGGCTTCCTCGTTGCTTTCTCTTCCAACGTGCCGAAGTTCGCAGCCGTCGAATTCTCCTTCGAGTGCGTTGTAGAGCACGTGGTACGCGATCATATTTTCGGCGTGTGCGTCGCACTCATTCATCGTCTGCTGGACGACGAGGTTGGAGTCACCGTAGATGACCAGGCGCGTTGCGCCGCATATCTTTGCCATCCCCATGCCGTGGATGAGGGCTTCGTATTCGGCCTCGTTGTTGGAGGCTCTGAATTTCATCCTAAGAACGTACTTCATCTTGTCGCCTTGCGGGGAGGTCAGTATGACCCCTGCACCTACTCCTGCTTCACGCTTGGAGCCGTCAAAGTGCATCGTCCATGACTGTGACATATCTGGGGTGTCTGGAAGCTGCAGCTCCATCCAATGTACTAGGAAATCCGGAAGGACTTGAGATTTGATTGCGTGTCGCTTCTCGTAGACGATGTCCAAGGGTGATAGCTCGATGCCCCACAGGGCCACCCGTCCTGTGGCCTCTGGATTATTCAGGATGCTGTTTAGGGGTGCCTCGTTGACGACCATCACTTGGTGCTCCTGGAAGTAATGGCTCAGCCGTCGAGCCGTCATGAACACGCCGTAGGCTAGCTTCTGGTAGTGAGGGTACATCTGCTTTGTTGGTGTCAGTACCTCGCTGAGGTAGAAAATTGGGCGCTGGACCCCGTGGGTCTTGCCTTCTTCGGGTCGTTCGACCATGAGTACGGTGCTGACCACCTGGTGTGTGGCTGCTATGTACAGCAGCAGGGGCTCGCGCTCCTTTGGCGTGACCAAAACGGGCGACATGGAGAGGAGCCGCTTGAGGCTTTCGAATGCGTCGTTGGCTTCTGGTGTCCACTTGAACTTGTCTGCCTTGCGCAGCAGCTGGTAGAATGGTAGGGCCTTCTCTCCCATGCGGCTGATGAACCTGCTTAGCGCCGCTACTCGTCCTGCGAGCTGCTGGACGCCTTTGAGGTTTTTCGGCTTCTCCATCGTCATGATGGCTCTGATTTTCTTCGGGTTCGCCTCGATTCCTCGTTGAGAGATGAAGTACCCGAGAAGCTGACCCGATGGGACGCCGAAGGCGCACTTTTCGGGATTGAGCTTGATCCTGTAGCGATCAAGATTGTCGAACGTCTCGCGGAGAACATCGATAAGTGTCCTTGCCTCCTTGGTTTTTATTACTATGTCGTCGACATAGACTTGGACGTTGCGACCGATCTGGTCCTTGAGGCAGGCCTGCATGCATCGCTGGTACGTGGCACCCGCGTTCTTTAGCCCGAAGGGCATTGTGTTGTAACAGAATACTCCGAACGATGTGATAAACGCCGTTTTCTCCTGATCTTCGACCTTGAGTCGAATCTGGTTATAGCCTGAGTAGGCGTCGAGGAAGGAGAGTTTCTCGCAACCTGTAGCCGAATCGATGATCTGGTCAATTCGAGGAACAGGGAAGTGGTCCTTTGGGCAATGCTTGTTTAGTGACGTGAAGTCCACGCACATTCGCAGGATGTCCGTGTCCTTCTTTGGGACCATCACTGTGTTTGCGAGCCACTCGCTTTCCTTGATTTCCCTGATAAAGTCTGCAGCGAGCAGTCTATTGATTTCCTTGCCGATAGCTTCGGCTCGTGGCTCCGACAGTCTCCGGATGGACTGCTTGACTGGCTTGGTGTCTGGAAAGACATTGAGTGCATGCTTGGCGAATTCCCTGGGAACTCCTGGCATGTCCGCAGGACACCAGGCGAAGATTTCCCAGCACTCACGGAGGAATTCGACGAGCGCGCCTTCCTATGCGGAGCTAAGGTCGTTGGCGATCAGGGTCGTCTTCCAGGCATCCGTCGGATGGACCTGTACTTTCTTGGTGTTGACGGTGGAGTCGAAGGACATGTCAGGTGCGTTCTGCCTTGTGAATGGGGGTACCCCATTGTCTGTCACCTCACGGAGCCTTACAAGCTCGTCTTGCATGCCGAAAGACTGGGGGATTTTGTTGAAATCCTTGTCGAATTGGTCCAATCGGGTGAAGCTCCCGTGGACCGTGATGACGCCCCTTGGTCCTGGCATCTTGATTAGTAGGTATGCGTAGTGTGGGACGGCCAGGAACCTTGCGAATGCTACGCGCCCCAGGATGGCGTGGTATTGTGACGGCCAGTCCACCACTTCGAATTCTAGACGCTCCTGCCGAAAGTTGTCCGGCTTCCCGAAGATGACGCCGAGCCCTATTTTGCCCAGGGGGAATATGCCTTTCCCTGGGACGATGCCGTGGAACGTTGTGTCTGATTGTTCCAGGCTGCATTGCGGGATCCGCATTGCTGCTAGAGTGCTTGCGAACATTAGGTTGATGCCGTTGCCACCGTCCATGAAGACGTGACTCATCTCGAAGCCTCCGATCTGCGCCTCCAGCACCAGGGCAGCATGACCTGGGCGAGGGATCTGGCAAGGGTGATCCGCGCGAGTGAATGTAATGCAGGACTCCGATCCGCTGAGGTACTCAGGGATTGCAGGCGGATTTGCTACGGCCAAGTTGATTTGTCGGGTGATTTTCTTCTGCACCCTATTTGTGGGGCGTCCCTTCTGGATCATATTTAGTGCTCCTTTTGGTGGGGGGTACCCGATCCCGGTGTTGTTCTGCGCTGGATCGACTGGTTGGTTTGGGCCTCCAATAGGCGGTGGCAGAGGAGCTCCGTGTGCTACTTCTCCTGGCGCAGGCGCGTTTCCGAACGCAGGGATTGGGGCTTGTTGCCTCATCTGCACCATGCTTTCGCTGAGTTTCTGGAACTCGCGGCAGTCCTTGAGCATGTGGCTGGCTTTCTTTTTGCCATCCTGTTTGTCGATGTAGAAGTGGATGGTGCATGGACCCGAAAGTTTGTCGAATATTGAGGGTCCGTTGTCGCGGTCGTGGCGTTGCCACGACTGTGCTGGTCGTCCGCTGTCGCGGAAGTTTCCTCCGCGCTATCCTCCGCTATTGCGGATGTTGTCGTTGTGGCGGTCGGCGTAGCCGGCCGCAACCATGTCGGGTCCGTCGCGGTCCTCGTAGACGCGCGATCTCCTCTTGCTGCGGCGTTCCCGTCTTCGGCCGTAATCGTCCTCTTCATCTGATTGCGCTCGGTGAATGCAATCTTCGCCGTTCGCCCACCTGTTGGCGATGTCCATGAGGTGGTCGAGTGTCTTGGGCTTGACGCGCCCAAGTTCCTCCTTGAAATCTTGGCGTTTGACGTCGTCTCTGAAGGCGTCGATGGCCCTCTCCTCGGATATATGTGCTGCGGAGTTCTTGGTGGTAGACCAGCGTAGTATGTACGAGCGAATAGATTCGCCCGTTCTCTGAGTGCAGGCTCGCAACTCTTTGATTGAGGCAGGACTCTTGCTGGTGCCCTTGAAATTTCGAATGAAGCTGTAAGCTAGCTCCTCCCAACTTCGGATGGACCCTGATGATAAGCTGCTGAGCCAAACCCGCGCTGCACCTGTCAGCTGCAGCTGAAGGCATTGCATGGCGGTTTCTTTGTTACCGCCGTGCAGCTTGACGGATGACAGATGGTCGATGAGCCAAGATTTTGGGTCTTGCGTGCCGTTGAACTTCAGAGTATCCGAAGGAAGCTTGAAATTGCATGGCATCTGTGTTCGCCGAACAGATCTGCTGAAGCATCGAGCTCCGCAGAGTTCTCCTTCATCTTCATCCATCTCGGACTCGGACGAGCATGCGCGTTTGGCTCGTGCTTTGTCGATTATGCGCTGTGTAAGCGCGTCTCTGGCGTCGTAGTCGCGTTTATGGCGATGCGAGCTCTTCTTCCTTCGAGGAAGGTCGTGCTCCTATTCCTCTTCGGATGAGGGGGTGGGGCTCCGGTCGCGCCTGGCCGGAGCTTTCTTCTTCGGCTCCGCAGGAGCGTCTTCGTGGAGCGCTGTAGCATCCCAGTTGTCTAACACCTGTAATGCTACTTGTTATAATAATAAAAAGGGCCACTTCCAATATATAATTGTTGCATCATCATCATATCATGCTCATGTCATCATGTCACCTTGCATTTGAGCATCATATAAAACCTATTCTTGTTTGGTTCTTATCTCACTATTAATTGTAATTGCCTCTTGATATTGTATTTGGCTCTTGATATATTGTTAAATGCCCAAGTTGAGTTGGGGGCATATCTCTTCTAAACTCCACCACCTTTTCTTTCACCACCTTATATTCCACCATCCAATTAATGTGAGCTTGGCATTTTATTTGAGTTATCTCTAGCTCATGTTGGTTGGTTGGATTCCACCCATAATCTTTTGCTTGGCCTTCGCCCACCTTTTGGGAATGCAAAGAATAATGCCACATGAATTAATGTTGTTTTCACAATATAACTACATGGCAAATATTGTTGCATGGGCCATGCAAGTGCCACCTTTTCTTGGCTTTGGGAATGTTTTGGTTTTGCTTGCTTGGATCATCTCTCCTTTGTTTTAAATCTTGTTTTGGCTTGTAGTTTTCTTCACCATATCATCTTCCTCTCTACCCTCCTATAGCTAAAACCTCATCACCTTTCTCCATGCATACACATGTGCTCATGTGTGAGCATAAGTCTATACCCCATCTTTCTCCCTACCTCTTTTCGTTTGATCTTGCTTGTTCTTTGTATGGAGCATGCATGATTCAAAATCTTTAGCTCAATATTTCCCTTGGCTTGATCTTGACAAAAGCAACACCAAATCTATCTCTCTTCTTTTTTCTCTCCTCCCTTCTCCACCCTCTCTAAACCACCCCATCACACCTCTTTTAATCTTGTGTTGGTTCTTGATAAACCTCACACTTCCCTCTAATCTAACCAAACCCTCCCTATTTCCACCTAGCCCTAGCTGGCCACATGACCCCCATGTTCCTATCTACCCCTTCCTCACCATCAAAGGTCCCCCCTCACCTAACCCTAGACCGAGCCGGTCCCTCTCCCTCTCACTTCTTTCCTCTCTTCTCTCTCCCTGCCTACGGGCCCCCTCTCTAATCCTACCTGTCCTCGAGCTCCCCCTGGCCACCTGAAGTCCCCTGGCCCCACCTGGCAGCCGGCCAGCCCGTGCCTGCCCTGCCTGGCCGCCCTTGCACGTGATGGACAAGGTGGCACCAAGGCCACCTTTCCATCAACCCCTCCCCCACGCTAGCCCACGCCATCTACCTGCCCCCCCCATGGAGCTCGCTGGAAGAAGCCGAAGATGTGGGCAACGATCGTTCGGTGTAGAGATTCCGGGAACGGGGATCCGTGAGACCTGTAGTTGGGATGTGCTTATTTCTATGGCATCTTATGCCGATTTGCTTCTTATCCGTACCCGGATTTGGTTTGCCGCTTCCGCATGATACTCTGATGTGTGTTGTATGAGGAAGTATCCTAAAATATAGATCTATCTAGGTCATTTGAATCTTGCCGTATGGCGTTGCTATATTTCCTTTCTTTCTAGATGGTGTGGCTCTGATGTACTCTTGTATGGTGGCTTGCATACATACCCACTTGTGTATGTAGTTGATCCCTTCGCCTGCCGATTACGCCGCCCGTACAGGTCCCGTTGAGAGGGTAGTGGTTGGGACGTCCGAAAGGACTACCAGTGAGTGGCTTTTGGGGCCCCACCGTACTATTTCAACCACTACCACTCATCCAGGCTTGTATCTAGGAGCGTAATTCACCGAGGTAGTTACAATTGGTATCAGAGCCATCCCGACCTTCAGGGTTTCAGCCAAACGGTCGTTGTCAGTCTAGCAAATATTTTGGTAGTTATGTATATTAGGGAAAACAAAACGCGAGAGTAGGACTGCTTCCACTTTTCTTCTTACCCTCCCACCCACCCTTTTCTGGTAAGGAAGTGCAACGTTTTCAATCCTCTTCTAAAAATTCAAACTAGGATTCACGTGTTCTGGGTTTCCGTAGTACCATAGGTTGTGTGTGTGTGTGTGTGTAGTCCCTTGTCTATCTGTTGCATCCAAGTTGTTATCTTATCTGCCTTTGGTTATCAACTGTTGGTACATTCCATACCGACAGGCTTTTGCAAACCGATGCAATCTATCTTCCTATTTGTATCCGACGCTATCTTGTTTGGGGTATTCGTTTCCGTAGTTACCAATCTTTAGGTTTCGTCGTGAGAAGAAGGGGTTAGGATATGTGTTCCACTTGTTCATGTGCGGAGTAATGATTTGAGTGCGGGATGGAGTCGCGACCATACCACTACTCTTCTCATTCGCTTTTGTATATTGAATCGGTAGAGTCACTAATCTTGATTCGTTAAGTAATTTTGCGCATCTATTGGTATTTTCGTGCCGAAATTTGTGAAAAAAAATTCTTTGATATATTTGTGTACCACACTCCTTTTCAGTCGTGTGCGATATGCTTAATATCTTTTTAGGTGCTTTGAACTTTGTTGATATTTTAATATCATCTCAGTAAATTGTATCCTTTAATCTTGGTTAATTCCATCTTGGTACTATTTTGGATTATTATCATTTTCCATTATAGTACTGACTTGAGTTTTATATCAATGACAGGATGGCTCCACCACGCCGGACAGAAGAGGACATACCTCCGGAACTGGGCTCCGCGCTGTCAAACATAGCTAATGCTTTGGCAGCTATGCAAGAGAACCAGCAGCGCTTTGAGGAGAGTGTCAGAAGAAACGAGTTTGCTCCACTTCCTCCACCTCCCAAGCGAGGAGACATCAAGAGCTTCCTCAAATTCAACCCTCGTCAGTTTGATGTTTCTGACCGACCTCTGGACGCGGATGATTGGCTGCGTGAGATCTCAAGGTTGCTCGAGACTGCTGATGTTCCGGAGCAGGAGTGGGTCAAGTGTGCTACTCACCTTCTCAAGGGAGATGCAGCTCTTTGGTGGGAGAATTACTTGAAGGCAAGCTGCACTGGGTTCCAGCCTACTTGGGAGAGGTTCACTGCAGCTTTCAAAGAGCAGTTTCTCTCAGAGATTGTAATGGAAAGGATGAAGGAGGCTTTCCTCAACCTGAAGCAGGGAAATGATAACGTCAACACCTATATCAGGAACTTCATGAATCTATCTCGTTATGGTGGTGATGAGGTATCTGATGACAAGAAGAAGCAGAAAAGGTTCAGGCAAGGGCTCAATGCGTCGATCAAGTATGCAATCACACATGCAAGACCGGCAACCTTCCTGGAACTACAGCACACAGCACTGCAAGAGGAGGCAAGCAGGCAAATGTTTTAGGAGTCCAAGAAACACAATAGGGATGCATCAAGCTCTGCAGTGATGGCAGCTCCTTCTAAGCGGCGTGTCTGGGTTCCTAACACCCCACCGTCGCTCCCGGCTCCACCAAGACCTGCAAGTTTCGCGCCAAGGCCACCAAACTTCACCACTGCGGCTCCCAGGGGCTACAACAACCACTACCCTGGAGCGCCTGGCGGAGTCCCTGGCTACTCTGCTCCACGTCCACATGGTGCTTGTTTCACGTGTGGAGATCCTGGACATCCCCACTGGAACTGTCCAATGAAGAACAAAGCTCTCCCTCCACCCCCGCCAAGATCTGCAACAAGCTCTCCTTCGGTTCGTGCACCACCGCCTCGGGCTCTCAACATCAACACCAAGCCCGGGTCTGCGGTTGTTCGTGCCAACTGCGTCAACGCCTCTCAAGCTGAGCTCGCACCTGGAGTTGTGATGGGTATGCTTTCCGTTAACTCAGTCCCTGCACGAGTTCTCTTTGATTCTGGTGCATCGCATTCTTTTGTGTCTCACAAGTTTGCACATGAGAATGACTTAACAATGGAGCCTATTCTTAAGCGGTTAATGGTTCTTTCGCCTGGAGCAAATATGATAGCATCTAAGATCAGTCATGGCAATCAAATTGAGATTGGGGGCTCTTCATTCTTGGCTTCTTTGATTGTTCTGGGCAGCTCTGACATTGATGTCATCTTGGGCATGGATTGGTTGACAGCAAATGCAGCTGTGATTGATTGTGCTGAACGCTCAGTGTCTCTAAAGATTCCTGAAGGCCATATAGTCTTTTCTCCAAGTCTGTCTCCTGCTGTCCAGCTCTATTCCTTGGCGGCTCTGAATGATGATGTTATGCAAGCTATTCAAAGTGTACCAGTGGTCTGTGAGTTCCCAGATGTCTTTCCTGAAGAGTTGCCGGGTATGCCTCCGGATCGCGAGGTTGAATTCGTGATTGAGCTTGAACCTGGAACGGCTCCTATCTCCAAGCAGCCATATAAAATGGGTCCTTCTGAGCTGGCTGAACTCAAACGACAACTTGATGAACAAGAGAAGTTGGGTTTCATTCAACACAGCACTTCTTCTTGGGGTAGCCCAACAATCTTTGTGAAGAAGCGTGACAGAACTGATAGGCTATGTGTTGACTACCGGGCTCTCAATGCTAAAACCATCAAGAACAAATATCCCCTTCCGCGGATTAATGATCTCTTCGATCAGCTAGCTGGAGCTGTGGTATTCTCTAAGCTAGATTTGAGGAGTGGTTATCACCAAATCAAGATTCGCAAAGAAGATGTGCCCAAAACAGCTTTCACCACCCGCTATGGCCTGTATGAGTACACGGTCATGTCTTTCGGTCTCACCAACGCACCTGCTACCTTCTCGAGGCTGATGAACTCCGTTTTCATGGAATACCTTGATAAGTTTGTCGTGGTATATCTGGATGACATTCTGGTCTATTCCAAGTCTAAGGAAGAGCATGAAGAACACCTGCAGTGTGTCTTAAACAAGCTTCGTGAGAACCGCTTGTATGCAAAGTTCTCAAAGTGTGAGTTTTGGCTGCCTGAAGTAACCTATCTGGGTCATGTTATCTCTGCCAAGGGCATTGCAGTCAACCCGGAAACTGTGAAGACAATTGTTGAATGGCTTCCTCCTGTTAATGTCAAAGAAGTGCGGAGTTTCCTCGGTTTGGCTAGTTACTGCCGTCGCTTCGTTCAGAACTTCTCGAAGATAGCGAAGCCTCTTACCGATCTCCTCAAGAAAGGCAAGAAATACCTGTGGACTCCTGCGTGTCAAGAAAGTTTTGAGACACTCAAAGAGAAGCTCACTTCCACACCAGTCTTGGTTCCTCCGGATACATCTAAGCCTTTCCAGATATTATGTGATGCCTCTTTGCAAGGATTGGGTGCGGTCCTTATGCAAGAGAAACAGGTGGTTGCTTATGCCTCTCGTTAGTTGAAGACGCATGAGATCAACTATCCCACACATGACCTTGAGCTAGCAGCAGTTGTCTTTGCTTTGAAGCTATGGAGGCACTACTTGCTGGGTAACCGTTGTGAGATCTTCTCTGACCACAAAAGTTTGAAGTATATCTTCACTCAGCCTGATCTCAACCTTCGGCAGAGGAGATGGATCGAAGCAATCAATGACTTTGATGTGACCATCAATTACACACCGGGCAAAGCTAATGTCATGGCCGATGCTCTCAGCCGCAAAGCTTATGTCAACAACCTCATGATAGAAGAGCAGCAGCCTCTCTTGTGCGAGGAATTCCGTCAGCTCAACCTTGAAGTTGTGGAACAAGGGCATCTCCTGAACCTTCTGGCTACTCCTCTCTTGGAAGAAAAGATTCGCTCTCGTCAGCTTGGTGATCCGCACACCAGAAAGCTCATCTCTAAACTTGGGCTCCCGAAGTATGAGGCCTTCCACGTTGATGATCAAGGCACGCTCTTCTTTGAACACCGGATGTTTGTTCCAAACTACCCGGGTCTGAGAGACCAAGTTCTCAAGGAGGCACATGATTCGGTTCTTTCTATCCATCCTGGCAGCACAAAGATGTACATGGACTTGAAAACACAATACTGGTGGCCTGGGTTGAAACGGTATTGTGCCAAGTATGTCTCAGAATGTGATGTCTGCCGCAGAGTGAAGGCTGTCCATCAGAAACCATTCGGTCTTCTACAGCCATGGAAACCACCGGAATGGAAATGGGAGAAAGTAGAGATGGACTTCATCACTGGGTTTCCTAGATCGCAGAAGGGCAACAATGCAATCTTTGTTGTCATCGATAGGCTTTCTAAAGTGTCTCATTTCTTCCCAGTCAAAGAAACAATTTCTGGAATTCAGTTGGCTGAGCTCAATATCAATAGAATTGTCTCTCTGTATGGGGTTCCACTTGAAATCAGTTCCGACCGTGAGAGCATCTTCACCTCAAAGTTCTGGGAGAGTTTCCAAAAAGCTTTGGGAACAAAGTTGAACTTCAGCACTGCTTACCACCCTCAGTCGCAAGGACAAGTGGAGAGGATCAATCAGATTCTGGAGGATATGCTTCGGGCTTGCGTCATCTCTTTTGGCATGAAGTGGGAGGAATGCCTTCCATATGCTGAATTCTCCTACAACAACAGCTTCCAAAAGAGTCTAAAGATGGCACCATTTGAGGCTCTCTATGGTCGCAAGTGCAGAACTCCGATTGGTTGGTCAGGTGCAGGAGAAAGAATCTGGTTTGGCCCTGACATTGTAACTCAAGCAGAGGAGAGGGTGCATATCATTCTGGAGAACCTGAAGATTGCTCAGAGTCGTCAGAAGAGCAACTATGACAGGAAACACACGGATATGGTATATGCCCCTGGTGATCTCGTCTACCTTCGTGTCACTCCCATGAGAGGAACACACCGCTTCGGTATCAAAGGAAAGTTGGCTCCTAGATACATCGGTCCTTTCAAGGTTCGTGGTAGAAGAGGAGAAGTTGCTTATGCACTTGAGCTTCCGGAAAAACTCAAAGTCCATGATGTTTTCCACATCTCTCAGCTCAAGAAGTGCTTCAAAGATCCTGGCAGGACCGTGGATCATGAGCTAATCGATCTCCAAGAAGACTTGTCTTATCAAGAACACCCCACCAAAATCCTTGAGACCGCAGAACGAAGGACTCGCAACAAGTCCATCAAGTTCTGCAAGGTGCAGTGGTCACACCATTCTGTTGATGAAGCCACATGGGAGCGTGAAGATGAACTCCGTGCCAACCATACTTCTCTCTTTGTATCTTCTTCTACTTCCTAGAATCTCGGGGCGAGATTCCTGTTTAGTGGGGGAGAGTTGTAGCATCCCAGTTGTCTAACACCTGTAATGCTACTTATTATAATAATAAAAAGGGCCACTTCCAATATATAATTGTTGCATCATCATCATATCATGCTCATGTCATCATGTCACCTTGCATTTGAGCATCATATAAAACCTATTCTTGTTTGGTTCTTATCTCATGTGCACTATTAATTGTAATTGCCTCTTGATATTGTATTTGGCTCTTGATATATTGTTAAATGCCCAAGTTGAGTTGGGGGCATATCTCTTCTAAACTCCACCACCTTTTCTTTCACCACCTTATATTCCACCATCCAATTAATGTGAGCTTGGCATTTTATTTGAGTTATCTCTAGCTCATGTTGGTTGGTTGGATTCCACCCATAATATTTTGCTTGGCCTTCGCCCACCTTTTGGGAATGCAAAGAATAATGCCACATGAATTAATGTTGTTTTCACAATATAACTACATGGCAAATATTGTTGCATGGGCCATGCAAGTGCCACCTTTTCTTGGCTTTGGGAATGTTTTGGTTTTGCTTGCTTGGATCATCTCTCCTTTGTTTTAAATCTTGTTTTGGCTTGTAGTTTTCTTCACCATATCATCTACCTCTCTACCCTCCTATAGCTAAAACCTCATCACCTTTCTCCATGCATACACATGTGCTCATGTGTGAGCATAAGTCTATACCCCATCTTTCTCCCTACCTCTTTTCGTTTGATCTTGCTTGTTCTTTGTATGGAGCATGCATGATTCAAAATCTTTAGCTCAATCTTTCCCTTGACTTGATCTTGACAAAAGCAACACCAAATCTATCTCTCTTCTCTTTTCTCTCCTCCCTTCTCCACCCTCTCTAAACCACCCCATCACACCTCTTTTAATCTTGTGTTGGTTCTTGATAAACCTCACACTTCCCTCTAATCTAACCAAACCCTCCCTATTTCCACCTAGCCCTAGCTGGCCACATGACCCCCATGTTCCTATCTACCCCTTCCTCACCATCAAAGGTCCCCCCTCACCTAACCCTAGACCGAGCCGGTCCCTCTCCCTCTCACTTCTTTCCTCTCTTCTCTCTCCCTGCCTACGGGCCCCCTCTCTAATCCTACCTGTCCTCGAGCTCCCCCTGGCCACCTGCAGTCCCCTGGCCCCACCTGGCAGCCGGCCAGCCCGTGCCTGCCCTGCCTGGCCGCCCTTGCACGTGATGGACAAGGTGGCACCAAGGCCACCTTTCCATCAACCCCTCCCCCACGCTAGCCCACGCCATCTACCTGCCCCCCCCCTCGTTGCTCTTATCCTTCCCCCTCGCCCTAGCATCCCCCAGATCCCCCAGGTCTCCCTCCTTCCTCCCCCAGCGAGCCATAGCCACACATGGCCTCTAAACCCTAACGGCGACCCCCAGCGTCCCTTCGCTCCAGAGCTCCCCGAGGCGCGCCAGCAGAACCAGGAGCTGCACCTTCTTCCTCTGCTTCGCCGTGACGCGCCGGAGCTCGCTGGATCTCGCCGGAGGAGTCGCGCCGCCGCCGTGCCCGTGACCGCCAGGACGCCCCGATCAGCTGCCCCCTCGCCGATCCTCGCCCCCCCGAGCCTCGCCAACCGCATCGTCGAGCTGCTGGTGAGCTCCTCTTCCCCCAGACAAGCCCCTCTCCCCTCTCGCGCGCCGTAGCCTCGCCACGTTCCGTCGAGCGCTCTGCGCGCGCGCCGCGCGTCGCGTGCTGGCGACAGCAGCCGCTGCAGCAGAAGATCTGGCCATGTTCAGCGCCCTGCCCCGCGCGCTACGGCCCTCCTCCGCGCTAGAACCCTGAGCCAATGTGGTAGTCCGTGGCTCCCTCTACATTTTTCGTGTTGGGGCCATGTTGTTTTGTTCAGCAGCGGCGTCGCCATCATCGATCAAACGACGGCCGCTCGCAGTCGCCGGCAGAGCGCTGCGCCGCTGCCGTCCGACAGCGTTTGGCATTTTTGCGTTTAGGTCCTCCCCCTTTTTCCCGCCTAAAACCCGCAGCCCTCGACCCCACCTACCAGCGTCTGTTGGAGTTTTGCAAAAAGGATCCTCAGGTTCTTTTGTTTTCCGCCCGCGGTCCCTGGATCGACCACGTGTCGCCACCGGGCAGCCGCGCGCGCGTGTGGGCCTGCTGGCGCCTGGCCCCGCCTGTCAGCCTCGCTGGCTAGGGTGAGCCTGGGTGAGGAAATCTGGCGCGTGTGTGTGACGGCCCAGTCAGCCCAGTGACCCCACCTGTCATCCTCTAGCGCGGTTCCTGCTGTGTAACAAAAGTCCAGGGCTTTCTGATTCAAAATTTTCAAACAGATTTCAAATAAATTCAAACCTGATCCAAATTTCATTGAATTCATAACTTATTCCTGGTTTAGAATTTGAATTCAAACCTTATATGAAAAATGATTTGTTTTTGAATGTTAATTCAAATCTTTATTCAAATATCTTCAAAAATTAATTTAATTAATTAACCTTTGACTTTGACCTAATTTGACTAATTTTGACTAAAAAATAAAATTAAATTCATAATTCCAAATAATACAAATAATATATGTTTTTGAATCAGAAAAATGTGAGGAATTCAAATATGCCATTCAAAATATTATTTGAACATTTTAAAATTCCAAGTTGAGTTAATTACACAAATGCCACTAGAACTAAATAATTTCACAACTTTTGATTTATAATTCCAAATTTAACAAATGATATGTCTAAAATGATCAGCTCGACGATACCTTTCTGTTTATGCTATCCATAACTTCAATTGCAGCATGCATCGTATAAATATATAGTGAACAGCAATTGTTATGACAACCAATTGTGATCCAAAACCCCATTAAAAATGTTACTACTTGTCTTCCACACCTCACCATGCCATGCTACCTTATTGCCATGTAAATTGTGCATCATTCATCATGGCATGATTGTTTGCTTGACGCATCTTATTCATATGCTCGTGCTCTATATTCATGTTGGCCTTGTTTGTTTGGTTTTTCTCGGATAGACACTGAGCAGGGGTTATATCAAGAGAACCAGGAGCACTACCCAGATCCGTCCCTCGCTTCAACTGAGTTATCAGGCAAGCACTTCCACATGCTTGCATACATACAGTACCTATTGCCTCTATCTTATTCTTGCATCATTGAGTCACGAATTGCATTAAATTGAATCCCAAGTATGCATAGCCTTTACTTTTAAACCCCACCAAGCTTGTTCCTCCATCCCATGAGCCACTACTATAGGAGTTGTTTGAGCCATGCGAGTCGTAGAACAGCATGTGTAGGGTTTGTGAGTGTCTGATGGATAACGAGGTACCTAAACAACTTAACCTGAGTAGTAATGGGATAACTAATGAAAGTGGCACCGGTGAGCAACATCTGCTATTTGGTTTTTCCTGCTCACTTGTGTCCCGTAAGACCCCGAGTACTTGATTCCTGTTCCTTGATTTATCGCGCTATCCACATCCGGGAGGTATATGGGACCCCCCTGAGCCAGAGCTTGATTCAGTCTTATTTCTTGGGGCCACAAACTAGTTTGAGGTTTTATTTACGATCCTGTACTTATGCCATGTTTTACTGCTTTATTTACGATAGTGCGACAGATAGCACCTGTACTGTTTAGGATCGGGACACGATTCCGCGGTGTCGACAAGCCCAGTTTTGGGTTCCCAGTCGTTCACAGCCGTATACCCAGACCTTGAGTCCGTCTCGGAGCTAGCTTACTTCGTTGCGGGTAGCTTAATGGGGTGGCCCCCTGAAATATTTCTGAATCCTGTGATTGTTCAGTCGTGAAAGCCTCGTTGGGTTTTGATTTGGTTTTTCCGAGGTTGATCGAGCGTGTGTTGCTATTGGTGCACCCCGGCCGGGTAAAACTTTCTGAAAGCCGTGTCCGCGGATATGGACGACTTGGAGCACAGTTTCTCGATCATAGACAAGCATAACTAAAGTACCGCTTTAATCTGACTAAATAATTTGACTAGTAAATAGTGCAACACTCATGGAATGGTTAATAAAATTGCCAACGGATGGGGAGGTTGTTCGTCCGCTTCCTTGTTGGTAAGCAGGGAGGAGGATGGATCTGATGAGATTACCATTATAACTGCTGTTCTTAATTCACGGACATCCGTCTATCATTGGTTAGGCGGATGGTTAGTGTTTATCTGTAGAACTGCTAGGGTTTATCTTTCGCTGCAATTGCGTCACCCCAGGTTGTGTCCCCTTTAGAGGCATTAAGACTTGCTGAGTACCCTTAGGGTCTCACACGATAAATTATTGGTTCAGATGGATAGGTACCGGCACAGGACGGATACTGGGTGGAAGAAGCCGAAGATGTGGGCAACGATCATTCGGTGTAGAGATTCCGGGAACAGGGATCAGTGAGACCTGTAGTTGGGATGTGCTTATTTCTATGGCATCTTATGCCGATTTGCTTCTTATCCGTACCCGGATTTTGTTTGCCGCTTCCGCATGATACTCTGATGTGTGTTGTATGAGGAAGTATCCTAAAATATAGATCTATCTAGGTCATTTGAATCTTGCCGTATGGCGTTGCTATATTTCCTTTCTTTCTAGATGGTGTGGCTCTGATGTACTCTTGTATGGTGGCTTGCATACATACCCACTTGTGTATGTAGTTGATCCCTTCGCCTGCCGATTACGCCGCCCGTACAGGTCCCGTTGAGAGGGTAGTGGTTGGGACGTCCGAAAGGACTACCAGTGAGTGGCTTTTGGGGCCCCACCGTACTATTTCAACCACTACCACTCATCCAGGCTTGTATCTAGGAGCGTAATTCACCGAGGTAGTTACAAGCGCAGCTCCGACGAGTCCGAGTCCGGTGAGTGCGGACTTATGCATGGCTCTTTTCGGGTCCCCTTCCGGAGGTTGGTGGGCCGCGAGATACGCAGTGGCTGCCATGATCGCAGCTTGCGGTGTCTTCGGGATGATGTTGTCGTCGGCATCCATATCCATGAACGATGTGTGGAGAGTTCGGGTCACATCACGGCGCTCCTTGAGATCCATGTTATCCACCCGCGAGTGGTGCTTGTTTCCCTGGTTTCCGTTCGTGGTAGAACCGGGTGCCATGGCGGAGAGTGCAGCTCGTCGCGCGCTGGACTCAGAGGCCGCTTGCTTGCGTTTGTCGAGCGTCTCCTGCATCTTGACTTGCTTCTTGCGCTCCTCGATGAGGAGGTAGTGGTATGCCATCAGTAGGTCACGTGGGGAGTCCACAGGCAGGACTATGTCTCCTGCGACGGCACGGCGTTCCTGGACCCATCCTTCTTTGCTAAGTTGGATGACGTGGCCGTTGTTTTCCCCTACGGGTGGGGGGACTGGCTTCTTCTGTTCCCGCCGTTTCCGCCGTTTCTGTCCTGCGGGTTGGGGTTCGTGTTGGGCGGCGGGTTAGGCGTTTGCTGCTCCTGGATGACTGCGGAGCATTGGTAGCGCTCGTAGATTGGTCCGCTGCTGCCGCAACTTTCAGATCCGGAACCGTAGGTCCCTTCATCCGAAGGTGGATCGCACAGATCAGAGTTGTAGCTGCTGCTGTCGCAGAACTCATCTGTCGATGGTGATGTGCGCAGCACGGGGTGTGGAGCCCATGAGGCGGGCCTGATTGATGGCACGGGCACCCGCTCAGGAAGGCGGAGGGTGCCAGTTTGTCCCACCTGGAAGTAGAAGCTCCCGAACAGAATTTCGAGTCCGTCGCCTACGGGCTCGAAATCCTTCATGGTGGCCGGCGAGTGGGCGGTGAAGTCGAAAGCGCCGAAGAGGAGGTGATTCTCCGTCACCGCGGAGTTGTAGATTGATCGGGTCGGGACCGTCACGATCGCACAATCAGCAGCCCCGATTCCCACAGACGGCGCCAATTGACGAGGTTTAATCTCGTCAATGCCCATTGTTATGGACTTGGGTTTTGGAGAAGATGGGGATGCTGGAGATCGTGGAACGGTTAACAGACAAGCAACCAGGGGACACGAGATTTACCCAGGTTCAGGCCCCCGGAGGGAAAACCCTACTCCTGCTTGTCTTCTCTTGATTACTGCGGAACCAAAGGTTACAGGGTGCGCAGATTCGATCTGGCGTGAGGTGTGTATGCGAGAGTATGAGTCGACAGATCTAGGACGTGCCCTCCTGGCCTTTATATAGACTTAGGCAGGTCCCGGGCATAGTCCTAGTCGGTTACAAGTTCTAGGGTTTTACCCCTTTGAATTTCTTATCTATGCTAGTCTTGTTCTCCAAGGATCCGAAGGCGTCATGGGCCTTGGCCACCCGAAAATCTTCATGGGCCAGCGTATGTCTGCTGTGGGCCTTCCTTGGGCTGGACCTGGTATGCTGAAGTCACGTACCCGTAGGGTATAACCATGTCACTTGGATATACATCAGGGAGAATGCGGGCATCATGCCTCGTCCAGAGATTTAGTGGCCAAAGCATTTAGGCATGGATTTTATTGGCTGACGGCATTGAAGGAGGCAAAAGAGTTGGTAGAAAAATGTAATGGTTGCCAGAGATACGCCAGCAAGATACATCTTCCCTCGTCCGAGTTAAAGACGATACCAATCACTTGGCCTTTTTCTGTGTGGTGCCTGGATATGGTAGGTCCGTTCAAGCCGGCCTGGGGCGGAATGACTCACATTCTAGTCATGGTGGATAAATTCACAAAGTGGATCGAGGTGAAACCAATAAGTGTGACAGACCAACAGCGGTAAAATTCCTCAAAGATATTATCTTGAGATATGGATATCCACACAGTGTTATCACGGATAATGGCACAAATTTTGCTGAAGGAGCCTTTGCTAGATTCTGCCAAGAAAAACACATAAGACTAGATGTTGCCTCGGTAGCTCACCCAGCATCAAACGGGCAAGTAGAAAGATCAAATGGGCTGGTATTATCCGGAATAAAACCCCGGCTTATCGAACCACTGCAAAGGTCGGCAGGATGCTGGATCGAGGAACTTCCAGCAGTGCTGTGGAGCCTCAGAACTACCCCAAACAGGTCAACAGGGTATACCCCATTCTTTCTAGTATATGGGGCAGAAGCTATGCTTCCAGCCGACATAATGCATGATTCGCCAAGAGTGATCCAGTACACAACCGCTGAGGTAAATGAAGTAGCTCGGCAAGATGATGTTGATTTGCTAGAAGAAGCCAGGGAATTGGCATTATCAAGATCAGCTATTTATCAGCAAGACCTCAGACGATATCACAACAAGAAAGTCAATCCAAGAGTTTTTAAAGAAGGAGATTTGGTTCTTCAGCTAGTGCAACGCACAGCCGTCATGCACAAACTATCACCCCCATGGGAAGGACCATTCATCGTGAGTAAAGCATTGCACAATGATGCATATTACCTAATCGATGCTCAGTCACCAGAAAAGAACAAGGCAAACAAAGCCGGGGACGAATCAAAAAGACCGTGGAACATAGCCTTACTTCGCCCGTTCTACACTTAGAGGCCATATATTGGACGTCACGGTGTGACGCACCAAGTCAGAGTATCGAGCATGTATTAGACCTCGGCACCCTGAGCAGCGACCCAGGGACTGCCTCATGTTGTATCTTATTTTGAATTATGTATTAAACCTTGGCACCCCGAGCAGCGACTCGGGGACTGCCTCATGTTGTATCTTATTTCGAATTATGTATTAAACCTCGGCACCCTGAGCAGTGACTCGGGGACTTCCCCATGTTGCTTCTTGTTTTTAAAGTTGCGTATTAAAACCTCGGAGCCACAAGCAATAATTCGGGGACTCCCCCGTGATGCTCTCAACATTGAATTATGCATTATGTTTTGATGACCCAGATAATAACTCGGGGACTGCTGCATGATTTTAGATAGTTTTTGAGCACACACAAGAATTTAGTAACCCGAGTGATAACTCGGGGACTGACTTATATTACCCGCTATTTGTCGCCAGACACATAAAAGTTCCATAGCTCAACTATAGACTCGGGGACTCCCCAAAATTGTTGATCATAACTTGCAGGATATGATATCAAGCTTCCCTCGGTCATCAAAGGAACAGCAAAGCGGAAACAAATAAAGATCTCTAAGGATAATGGTAACAAGAATAACAACCCCAGCAAATCGAAGTATGATAAGGGATGCAACCTATTTATATCACTCTACCAACTATGAGCTTCGAGCATTGCACTTCAAGTAGAAGTTGAGAACACAACAGCTACACAACCAAGTTTACAAAGGGAAATCAAGATAAATGCCGAACAAAGGTCAGTCACATGGGAGAATACAATCCAGCTTTACGAAATAAAAGTTCGGCAAACCAAAGATATGAAGAAATGAGATTTACTTAGATGGAATAATAACAGTTACCATCACCAATGCCTCAGCGGCGCAAGGCAAAGAGGTTCACACCACACCAAAAGACGGGCAATTGTTCCATAGACATCATATGCCCGGCATACCGGGGACTTAAAACAACTTAGAGTTTTTTAAACCTAAATAACGAAGAAGGCCAAATCACCCTTAAGGGGCAGTAGCATGGTCAGGAGCATCGGGCATGGGTATCTCGGATGATGGCGGAGCGGCCTCGGTCTCCTGCGCAAGGGTATTTTCAGGAACTGGGCGCTCCAAAGTAGCTGGCGCCTCAATCGAAGTTACTTTGGCTTCAACAGAAGCGATAGTAACCTCGGGGACAAGCCCCGGCTGCTGAGAAACATCATCTTGAGCTCGAGAATTCTCAGTCCCTTTAGAGGATGATCGCGCGTCGCCATCCTCATCCGAGCTTTCATTTGAATCGCGGGAATTATCCGAATCACCCTCCGGTTCATCCTGATCGGCCGAATCATCACCTGATGCATCTTCAACTTCGACATCATCCGCCGGATTAGGAAGAAAACTCGGCCCTTCGATCCAATTATGCAAGTCAGCATACTCGATAAGCTGGAAGGCACGAGCTTGACGGCGAGCAATATACTCCGGATTTTCCACCCAAGGAGAGCCAGTGTGCAGATTCATCAGAGTATCGAGGGAGATATCTTCATACCAAGACAACAAGGCCGTAAGGGCCATGTCAGCACCAGCCCTCCCAGCAGACTCCCTCCAGAGGTTAACTTGGGTTTGAGATGCCATCAGCCTTGACACAAGCACTTCAACTTCATCAATATCAGGCGTTCCAGAGGTGTTCGTCCAAAGAACATGGTAAGCCCGGATAGCTGATTGCACCCGATCTCTCCCCATAATCTTCATTGGTCCAATAGCAACACCGACCGCAATCAGAAAGTCCTCAATAGAGTATTCCTGATCCGAGGTAACAAGAACACCTCAGCGACCGCGAGCGGTCACCACTGCCTTGGAGCTCACCGGCTTAGCTTCGGGGAAATGATCTACAAATAAAGGCACAATATAAGATAAGACGAGCAAAAGAAAAACGTAAGTCGGCAAAGAATAGAGACTTACGGTGAATATAATTCAGCATTTTATGCAGATCCTGGGTCCAGTTGGCCTTATTCTTCTCAAAGCGAGTGATTTCCTCGCTCATCGCCCGGTTCTTTAGCTCGGCAGCGTCAAGAAGTTCCTTATCTTTCTACAACTGCAGGCTTAGTCGATTCTTTTCTTTAGAGAATTCCTGATCAACTTTTCCAATTTGGATTTCTGGGAAAGCTTGAGAGACTCAACCTCGGCGTGTAACCGGGTTATCTCATCATCCTTTTATTTGAGTTGCGCCGAATGAGTGGCAGCTTTCTCTAAAAAATGCAGCATCATATCAGGCATAGGTATGCATTCTTGATGCGATGCTGCAAATGTGTGTAACTCGGCTATACCAAAGCCGGAAGGCTATAAGAAACCCAATATTCATCTCGGACAGGAATTAACAAATTAAAAACCAAAAACGAGGAACCAACCTTCAAGAGCGTCAACTTTCTTGGTAAGGCGGGTATTCAGATTATTGATACTAGTTGCACACCAGCAAAGAATGAATTAGCACGACAAGCCAAAAATGTTACGAACTTAAGGAACAATACAAAGATTTATTAAATTACCAGTTTTCTTCACTACGGGAACAACCTTCTCAAATTTTTCTTGCAGTTTCTTGTGGGCAAAGAGCAACCTTTGAAATTCGGCAGTTCGCCGATCATGGGGAACCTAGATATAATAGAAGGTTACAAAACTGGATATTCAAAGTTAAAGCTGATCCGGATCAAGTGAAACTTGACTCGGATCTAGATGGCTGGATATTCAAAGTTAAAGTAGATCCAAATCAAATAAAACTTGACTCGAATCTAGGTGGCTGGATATTCAAAGTTAAAGTAGATCGGAATCAAATAAAACTTGACTCGGATCTAGGTGGCTGGATATTCAAAGTTAAAGTAGATCCGAATCAAATATAATTTGACTCGGATCTAGGTGGCTGGATATTCAAAGTTAAAGCTAATCTGAATCAAGTGAAACTTGACTCGGATCTAGATGGCTGGATATTCAAAGTTAAAGTAGATCCGAATCAAATAAAACTTGATTCGGATCTAGGTGGCTGGATATTCAAAGTTAAAGTAGATCTGAATCAAATAAAACTTGACTCGGATCTAGGTGGCTGGATATTCAAAGTTAAAGTAGATCCGAATCAAATAGAATTTGACTCGGATCTAGGTGGCTGGATATTCCAAGTTAAAGAAAATCCAACTTAAGTGTAACTTGACTTATATCAAAGTGGCTGGATATTTAAAGCTAAAGCAAATCCGAACTGAGTAAAACTTGATTCGGTTATCACGGCTAATCCGAGTCATGAAATTTGAAGCCTGACAAAGCTTCCAAACGAACAATAAGTTATCCGGTTGCAAGCTTCGGGGACTAGTGTGTATATAATACCATTTGAATGATAGACAAAGTATCAAAGAAAGCACTTACCTCATTCATCTTGTCACTATCAAGGACAATCTTAGCAGCCATGTGCAAGCGACTGCTGATGTCGGAAAGCTGGAATGGTTGGCTACTTGGATTGCCTCCAAGTTGATCCGTGGCGTTCCAGTTATTGGCATACTCCACCAAAGAGTCGAGGTTGTTTCCGCTCTCAGTGCGTGTCAACACTTTACCTTGGGCCCGTTGTGTGACCACCGTCATTGCTGGACTCTTGTGAAGAGTAAGTTGAGTGTCGGCAGCAGGGTGACAACAAGCTTAGTGGAGGAAGCTCCCTTGCGAAGTGCATCAGCTATGTTGGGCTAAGAAGAGGAGGCTGGACCTTTTTGAGATGCCGAAGGTTTAGTAACAACAGTCTTCCTACTTTTAGTAGAGACTTCGGCAGGGGCAGCAACCTCAGCACTAGGAATCACGCCCTGGGGGGCGGGAGGAACTGAAACCTCCAAGGGGGGCGAGGTGGTGATATCCTCGGATGGAATTGGAGTAGCAGCTGGGATTGTGGTGATCAAAGGATCATTGGGGGAAACTTCGGTGGTCGTGATAGGAGCAACAGGCTCAGCCGGATGATCCGGTGTGGGAGTTATGTCGGCAGAAACGGTGGGGGCAATAGGCAAGTCTCGTCCAGGCGACATATGTGTCGGCGCAGGAGGAGAATCAAAACGAGGGGGGCTGGGAACCCGAGTATCTCCTAGAGGAGGAGAAGGCGGCCGAGTAGTATGGACCGCTAGGCTTTGCGGAGAGAGGAGCTCTGCGAAAGACAAAAAAGTCGAGTCAATAGACAGAAAGAGAGAAACAAGAAATACAAATGAAAGTAAACTCACCCAGTAACCGTAGGCATGGCCTTACGCCTCGGAATATGCTGCGCAGACTTCTTCACTCGCTTCTTGGGGGCAGCACCGGAGGGATCTGTCGGAGCGATGCGCTTCTTCGAGGTAGCAGGAGCTTGAGAAGCAAGAGGCTCGTCGTCGTGCACCTGACCAGCTGGATTAGCTGGGAAAGTAGGAGCCGGAAATGCGTAAGAGATAGGCACCGCGGCAACCACCTCAAGAATTTGGATGTTGTCCGAGTCACCTTCATCTGCGTGGGCCGAGGTCTTGCCACGGGCATGAACCGGAGCAACATCCTACTTAGGGACGAACTCCTCCGAGTCAGGTTCCCCGTTGTCCGGGCTATTCTGATCTGCAGTCCACGGAAGAGCCAAAACCTCGGCATCCTCGGTCTTTTGTTCCGCAAACCTCTGCGAGAGAAAAAACAAAGTAGGATTAGCAAAAGAACAATCACAAAGGCGACTCGGAAGCAAACACCAATACGTAAATTTACCTGAGGAGGGGGACTCCCGCGAGTGAATGGCTTCAGTCCCCATGCCCACTCCTCCGGCATATCGGTCTTGAAGATAGCTTGGACACGCTTATAAATGTGATAGTCGTCGAGCTCAACCGTTGAAACTCGGTTGGGGTCGAGAGGACCACTCATGTAACAAATCTTGTGAGAGCGAAGCTAAAAAGGGCAGATTCGGTTGCTGATGAACACGGTCATCAGATCCTCGCCACGGAGCCCGGCGCGGATCAACTCCTTGAGCCGAATCTCAAACACCTCGGCCAGAGCATGGCTCTTCCTGTTGGAATTATGCCCTAGAGGCAATAATAAAGATGTTATTATTATAATTCTTGTTCATGATAATGTTTATATTCCATGCTAGAATTGTATTAAGCGGAAACTTTAATACTTGTGTGGTTTGTGAACAACACCGTGTCCCTAGTACGCCTCTATGGACTAGCTCATTGATCAATGATGGTTAAGGTTTCCTAACCATAGACATGAGTTGTCAATTGATAATGAGATCATATCATTAGGAGAATGATATGATGGACAGACCCAAACTAAGCGAAGCAATTAGATCGTGTCATCGTGTTCGTCTTTGCGAAGCCTTTCTTATGTCAAATATTGTATTCCTTAGACCATGAGATAATACAACTCCCTGGTATCGGAAGAAAGCTTTGAGGTCATCAAACGTCATCCTATGAGAGGGTGATCATAAAGGTGTCTCTCAGGTGATCGGAAAGTATCTGTTGGGTTGTATGTATCGAGATGGGATTTGTCCCTCCCAAGTCGGAGAGATATACTTCGGGCCCACTCGGTAATCGATATCAACACCACTTGCAAGCATGTGGTTAAGGAGTTAATCACAAAGTGATATCGGATTACGGAACGAGTAAAGTACTTGCTGTGAACGAGATTGAACTAGGTATGACGGTACCGACGATCAAATCTCGGGCAAGTAAAATATCGCGAGACGAAGGGAATATATATATGGGATTGATTGAATCCTGGCATCGTGGTTCATCCGATATGATCATCGATGAATGTTTGGGACTCAATATGGGTTTCCAGACCCCGTTGTTGATTATTGATAGAAGATCATGTTTGCATATTCTCGAACCCGCAGGGTCACACACTTAACGTGTCTCGACGCTAGGATAGATTGGATAATTGGTTTATGAGTTTTTGTTCGGAGTCTCGTATGGGATCCGGGACATCACGAGAGGTTCCGGAGTGGTCCGGAGAATAAGATTCATATAAGGCAGTGCAGTTTTTGGAGTTCGGAATTGTTCCGGGTTAATCGGTATTGTACTGGAAGCTTCTAGAACCTTCCGGAAGGGGACCAACGTGGCCCCACCTTCTGGGAGGGGGCATGGGCCTATGAGGGAGTGCCCTGGCCGCATTGGTCCAGGGGCACAAGGCCCCATAGGGCCCAGCCGGCCAAGAGAGGTTTAAACTCGAGATAGACCTTCTAGAAGGGGGGGTTTCCTTGCCCCCCCACTCCTTATCCTTTGGGGCCGCCGGTTTGGGCTTGGGGGAGGGGCTAGGGCTGCGCCCCCCCTCTATATAAAGAGGGGTGGGGGCGCACCAACTACACACACCTTCCCCTCCAACCCTAGCCGCCCTGTTGCCCTCCACTCTCCCTCCCGACTGCTTGTAGGCGAAGCCCTGCTGCAGAAATTCTCCACCAATTGCACTGCGCCGTCGCATTGTAGATCCAACCCATCTATCCACCATACTTGCTCGACCAAGGAAGGAGGAGACGTCGAGGTGCTGCACGTGTGCATCTCACGGAGGCACCGCCACTTGTGGTGCTAGATCGGATCGGATCGCGAGGAGGAGAAGCGAGTACGACTACATCACCCACGTTCCGACGAATGTTCCGCTGTGTGAATCTTCAAGGGTATGAAGATCTAATCCAATCTCTCTCGTTGTTTGCATCTCCTAGATTAGATCTTGGCTTTCCCTCTGTTCGCATCCGTAGAAAATTTTGATTTACTATGCCGCGAAACCCTTCAGTGGTATTAGAGCTAGATCTATGCGTAGATGTGTTTCACGAGTAGAACGCAACATGGTTGTTGCGGGCGTTGATGTTTTCTGTTGCAAGCCTCTTGTTTGTGTTCTTCTTATGACGTGGGATAGTGAGATTGAAGCGGTCCAGGCCAACCTTACGCGACGTCGTTCGCGAGACCGGCTCCGCACTTGACGTGTGGCTTGTTCCATACATGCGGCTGGTGGATGTCAGTTTCTCTCACTATAGTTGTCATGGGATTAACACCGGAGTTTGGCAACCATAATATCACCGTTGTGGCTTTCCGTAGGTAAGAATCGTTCTTAGCATCTACTCCCATAAGCCACGTAAAACATGCAACAACAAAGTAGAGGCGTCTAACTTGTTTTTGCAGGGAGTGTTTTCTGTGATATGGTATGGCCCAAGATGTGATGTGTATAATGTATGCGATGATCATGTTTTGTAATGTTTCACGACTTGCATGTCGATGAGTACACAACCGGCAGGAGCCATATGGTTGTCTTTATAATTGTATATGACCTGTGTGTCAACTTCTTATACGCCATGTAATAGTTTCACTTTATCGCTAAGTAGTTAGCAATAGTTGTAGTTGCTATTCGTGGTGGAGGCAATCATGGTGGAGTGATGGAGATCATGCCGGAATGCACAAGATGGAGATCATTGCGCGAAGATTGGCTATACCATGTCACATAAAGTTATATGCATGTGATGTTTATCCTTTTATGTATCTTATTATGCTTAGATCGCGACAGTAGCATTATAAGATGATTCCTCATTTAAAGATCAAGATAAAAACGGTGTTCTCCCCGAGTATGCACCGTTGCAAAAGTTTGTCGTGTCCAAGCATCACGTGATGATCGGGTGATATAGACTCTACGCTCACATACAACGGGTGCAAGCCAGTTTTGCACACGCGGAAATACTCGGGTCTAACTTGACGAGCCTAGCATGTACAGACATGGCCTCGGAACACAAGAACCGAAAGGTTAAGCATGAGTCATATGAATGATATGATCGACACTTCTTTGTCCACCATTGAAACCACATCTCTTCTCGTGATGATCGGATTAGGTGTGGTGAATTTGGATCATGTTCACTAAACAACTTGAGGGATGTTGAATTTAGTGGGAGTTCATCTAGTAATTTGATTAAGTTGAACTAGTTATCATGAACATAGTCTAATTTGTACTTGCAAATACTGTAGATCACATGGCTAAGTCCAACTTCAACTTCAACGTTTTTGTTGAGAAGGAAAAGCTTAGAAAAAATGGGTCTAACTTCACCAATTGGTTCCGCAATCTAAGAATCATTCTCTCTGGCGGTCAAAAGGACTATGTCCTTGGAAAGCATTAGGTGACCCCCCTGCTGCAACTGCGCCGGCTGATGAGAAAGCTGTCTATCAGTCGCGCAAGGATGATTATGGTGTGATTAAGAGCACCATGTTGTTTGCTATGGAACCGGAACTTCAAAATCGTTTTGAAGACTATCCCGGGCCCTTTGAGATTCTCGAAGAGCTGAAAACCATGTTTCATACTCAGGCCCGTTCTGAGAGATATGAGATCTCTGAGAAGTTCTTTAACTGCAAGATGGAGGAAGGGAGTTCCGTTAGTGAGCACGCCATTAAGATGACGGGCTACACTCAACACCTTGAGCAACTGGAATGCACGATTCCAGAGGAGCTAAAGATTGACAGGGTTCTGCAATCACTCCCTCCCAGCTACAAAAGTTTTGTAGTGACTCACAATCAGATTGGTTCCACTGATACGATCACCGAGCTCTTCGCAAAGCTGAAGGCTGCGGAGGTGGACATCAAGAAGGATAATCATGTGTTGATGGTCAACAAGCCCTCCTTTAAGAAAGGTAAGGGTGCAAAGAAGCCCTTCAAGAAAGGCGGCGGCAAGCGTGTTGCCCCTGCTGAGAAGAAGCTCAAGTCTGGTCCTAAGCCGGACACTGAGTGCTTCTATTGCAAGGACAAGGGTCACTGGAAGCGCAATTGTCCGAAGTACTTAGCGGACAAGAAGGCTAGCACCATCAAAGGTATATTTGATATACATGTTATTGATGTTTTCCTTACTAGCCCTCGTTGTAGTACATGGGTATTTGATACTGGTTCAGTTGCTAATATTTGTAACTCGAAACAGGAGCTACGGAATAGACGGCGGCTTGCGAGGGATGAGGTGACGATGCGCGTTGGCAACGGATCAAGAGTTGATGTGATGGCCGTCGGCACGCTCTCCTTAGTTTTACCTTCGGGATTAGTTTTAAACCTTAATAAATGTTATTATGTGCCTGCGTTGAGCATGAACATTATTTCTGGATCGTGTTTATTGCAAGACGGTTATTCATTTAAATCGAAGAATAATGGTTGTTCTATTTATATGAGTAACATCTTTTATGGTCATGCACCTCTTGTGAATGGTTTATTTCTTCTAAATATCGAAAGGGATGAAACACACATCCATAACATTGAGGCTAAGAGATGCAAAGTAGATAGTGATAATACTACTTATTTGTGGCACTGTCGTCTAGGTCATATTGGTGTAAAGCGCATGAAGAAACTCCATTCTGATGGACTTTTGGAGTCTCTTGATTTTGAATCATTTGACACATGCGAACCATGCCTCATGGGCAAGATGATCAAAACCCCGTTCTCCGGTATGATGGAGCGAGCAACGGACTTGTTGGAAATCATACATACCGATGTATGCGGACCGATGAGTGTTTCGACGCACGGTGGATATCGCTATTTTCTCACTTTTACCGATGACTTAAGTAGATATGGGTATATCTATTTAATGAAACATAAATCTGAAACGTTTGAAAAGTTCAAATAATTTCAGAATGAAGTGGAGAACCATCGTAATAGAAAGATTAAGTTTCTACGATCCGATCGTGGAGGTGAATATTTGAGTTATGATTTTCTCACGCATCTTAAAGCAAGCGGAATCGTTTCGCAACTCACGCCACCCGGAACACCACAGCGCAATGGTGTGTCTGAACGCCGGAATCGAACCTTATTAGATATGGTCCGATCGATGATGTCTCTTACTGATTTGCCGTTATCATTTTGGGGTTATGCATTAGAAACCGCTGCATTCGCTTTAAATAGGGCACCATCTAAATCCGTTGAGACGACACCGTATGAACTGTGGTTTGGTGCTAAACCTAAGTTGTCGTTTCTTAAAGTTTGGGGATGCGAAGCTTACGTCAAGAAGTTGATGCCGGACAAGCTCGAACCCAAAGCGAAGAAATGCGTCTTCATAGGATACCCTAAGGAAACTATTGGGTACACCTTCTATCACAGAACCGAAGGCAAAGTGTTTGTCGCAAAGAACGGTTCCTTTCTTGAGAAGGAGTTTCTCTCGAAAGAAGTGAGTGGGAGGAAAGTAGAGCTAGACGAGGTTATTGAACCTTCTCTTGAGTTGGAGAGTAGCGCAGCACCTGAAATTGTTCCAGTGCCGCCTGCACCAACAATAGAGGAAGCTAATGACAAGGATCATGAAGCTTCGGACGATGCTACTACTGAACGTCGCAGGTCGACAAGGTCGCTGCCCCTCCTGAGTGGTACGGCAACCCTGTCTTGACTGTCTTGTTAGTAGAAGACAGTGAACCTACGAACTATAAGGAAGCGATGATGAGCCCAGACTCTGAGAAATGGCTAGAAGCCATGAAATCCGAATTGGGATCCATGAGCGAAAACCAAGTATGGACTTTGGTGGACCCTCCTAGCGACCGAAAGGCCGTTGAGTGCAAATGGATCTTCAAGAAGAAAATGGACGCGGATGGTAATGTTACCGTCTATAAAGCATGGCTTGTCGCGAAAGGTTTTCGACAAGTTCAAGGTGTTGACTACGATGAGACTTTCTCTCCTGTAGCGATGTTTAAGTCCATTCGGATTTTATTAGCAATTGCTGTGTTTCATGATTATGAAATATGGCAGATGGATGTCAAGACTGCGTTCCTCAATGGAAACATTGATGAAGAGTTGTATATGATGCAACCCGAAGGTTTTGTCGATCCTAAGGATGCTGATAAAGTATGCAAACTTCAGCGTTCCATTTATGGACTGAAGCAAGCATCTCGGAGTTGGAACCTTCATTTTGATCAAGTGATCAAGAGATTTGGATTTGTTCCAAATTGCTACGAAGCTTGCATCTACAAGAAAGTGAGTGGGAGCTCGGTGACGTTTCTGGTACTATATGTGGATGACATATTGATTATTGGAAATGACATCAACATGCTTAACGATGTGAAGAGTTATTTGAACAAGTGTTTTTCAATGAAAGACCTAGGTGAAGCTTCTTATATATTGGGCATCAAAATCTATAGAGATAGACAAAGACGCCTGATAGCTTTAAGCCAGATTACATACCTAGACAAAGTTCTGAAAAGGTTCAAAATGGATAAGGCAAAGAAAGGTTCAGTGCATATGTTGTCAGGTAAGATATTGAGCAAGGCTCAGTGTCCAGCTACGGTAAATGATAGGGAAGCTATGAGCAAAGTGCCTTATGCCTCGGCCATACGTTCTATCATGTATGCCATGCTGTGTACTAGACCGGATGTGTCCAATGCTCTTAGTTTGACGAGCAGATATCAAAGTGATCCAGGAGTGGAACACTGGACTGCCGTGAAGAACATCCTAAAGTACCTGAATAGGACTAAAGAAATGTTCTTAGTCTATGGAGGTGATGAACAGCTCGTCATAAAAGGTTACGTCGACGCTAGTTTTGACACCGACAAGGATGATTCTAAATCTCAGACAGGATACGTGTATATTTTGAATGGAGGAGCTGTGAGCTGGAGAAGCTGCAAGCAAAGCGTGATCGCGGGGTCTATAGTAGAAGCGGAATACATGGCTGCTGTAGAAGCATCAAGTGAAGGAGTTTGGATCAGAAACTTCATCATTGAGCTTGGCGTGGTTCCAAGTGCATTAGACCCACTGGAGATATTGTGTGACAACACTGGCGCCATAGCACTCGCTAAGGAACCAAGATATCATCCAAAGACCAAGCATATCAACCGCAAGTTTCATATAATCCGAGATTATATAGCAGATGGAGATATGAAGATTAGCAAAGTACATACAAATCTGAATGTCGCAGATCCATTGACTAAACCTCTTCCACGTGTAAAACATGATCAGCACCTCAGTGCCATGGGTGTGAGATTGTTGCCAAATGTAAGCTAGATTATTGACTCTAGTGCAAGTGGGAGACTGTTGGAATTATTATAATTCTTGTTCATGATAATGTTTATATTCCATGCTAGAATTGTATTAAGCGGAAACTTTAATACTTGTGTGGTTTGTGAACAACACCGTGTCCCTAGTACGCCTCTATGGACTAGCTCATTGATCAATGATGGTTAAGGTTTCCTAACCATAGACATGAGTTGTCAATTGATAATGAGATCATATCATTGGGAGAATGATATGATGGACAGACCCAAACTAAGCGAAGCAATTAGATCGTGTCATCGTGTTCGTCTTTGCGAAGCTTTTCTTATGTCAAATATTGTATTCCTTAGACCATGAGATAATATAACTCCCTGGTATCGGAAGAAAGCTTTGAGGTCATTAAACGTCATCCTATGAGAGGGTGATCATAAAGGTGTCTCTCAGGTGATCGGAAAGTATCTGTTGGGTTGTATGTATCGAGATGGGATTTGTCCCTCCCAAGTCGGAGAGATATACTTCGGGCCCACTCGGTAATCGATATCAACACCGCTTGCAAGCATGTGGTTAAGGAGTTAATCACAAAGTGATATCGGATTACGGAACGAGTAAAGTACTTGCTGTGAACGAGATTGAACTAGGTATGACGGTACCGACGATCAAATCTCGGGCAAGTAAAATATCGCGAGACGAAGGGAATATATATATGGGATTGATTGAATCCTGGCATCGTGGTTCATCGGATATGATCATCGATGAATGTTTGGGAGTCAATATGGGTTTCCAGACCCCGCTGTTGATTATTGATAGAAGATCATGTTTGCATATTCTCGAACCCGCAGGGTCACACACTTAACGTGTCTCGGCGCTAGGATAGATTGGATAATTGGTTTATGAGTTTTTGTTCGGAGTCTCGGATGGGATCCGGGACATCACGAGAGGTTCCGGAGTGGTCCGGAGAATAAGATTCATATAAGGCAGTGCAGTTTTTGGAGTTCGGAATTGTTCCGGGTTAATCGGTATTGTACCGGAAGCTTCTAGAACCTTCCAGAAGGGGACCAACGTGGCCCCACCTTCTGGGAGGGGGCATGGGCCTATGAGGGAGTGCCCTGGACTCATTGGGCCAGGGGCACAAGGCCCCATAGGGCCCAGCCGGCCAAGAGAGGTTTAAACTCGAGATAGACCTTCTAGAAGGGGGGGTTTCCTTGCCCCCCCACTCCTTATCCTTTGGGGCCGCCGGTTTGGGTTTGGGGGAGGGGCTAGGGCTGCACACCCCCCTCTATATAAAGAGGGGTGGGGGCGCACCAACTATACACACCTTCCCCTCCAACCCTAGCCGCCCTGCTGCCCTCCTCTCTCCCTCCCGACTGCTTGTAGGCGAAGCCCTGCTGCGGAAATTCTCCACCAATTGCACCGCGCCGTCGCGTTGTAGATCCAACCCATCTATCCACCATACTTGCTGGACCAAGGAAGGAGGAGACGTCGAGGTGCTGCACGTGTGCATCTCACGGAGGCACCGCCACTTGTGGTGCTAGATCGGATCGGATCGCGAGGAGGAGAAGCGAGTACGACTACATCACCCACGTTCTGACGAACATTCCGCTGTGCGAATCTTCAAGGGTATGAAGATCTAATCCAATCTCTCTCGTTGTTTGCATCTCCTAGATTAGATCTTGGCTTTCCCTCTGTTCGCATCCGTAGAAAATTTTGATTTACGATGTCGCGAAACCCTTCACTTCCTAGGGTTGTAGTTCCAATTCTTCTTGGAAGGGGGCCGATAGAAAAAGTGGGGAGCCAAATCTTATCTTCTTTCCAAGTATTTTTGACATAGAAAAATGATCTATGCCATTTCTTACAAGACTCGAGGCCGGCGACACGCGGAAAATCAGAGTTTTTCCGAGGTGTAATGGACGCAGCCCCGCATTGGGTAAGAGATTTCTCGGAAGTGTGAAGAGATTTGTCTGGCACGATATTAGATCAGATTTGGAAGAATTTGGACCAGACATGTACGGAGGGCCAAAGGCCGAAGTACCCCTCCGAAGCCGAGATAAAAGCTGACAAAGAGGCGATAGCGTTGGCCGACAGATGATGCGGCTGGAGGCCGAAGTAATCGAGGAACCCCCTAGCAAAATCGCTAAGGGGGAGGCCGAACCCATGAGCAAAGTGGGACATGAAAACTACATACTCTCCCTCGTTGAGCACTGGAGAGGATTCTTTGTCAAGCAAGCAACAGCTTACCTCAGCGGGGATCCGGCGCGTCTTAATTAGCCACTCTTCCTCACGAGAGTGACAGTGGAACCCTGCCAAGAACTCCGTTCTGGACCGGACGCAAAGTCATCCTCCTCAACAAGGGCTCCGCTGGCAGAACTAGACATGGGCTCGTCGGAGGAATCAATGGAGGAGAAACTAGCGGCGGGGAGAGGCCTAGAGGTGCAGGGCCCCGTCGTGATTTTAACAAGCGCGGCGGCGAAACAAAGAAGAACCTCCGCGAGGAATCTGGGAAAGCAGAAGGAATGCCTAGGGCGGAAACCTAGCGGCGGTGCCGTAGGATAACTCACCAGCGAAGGCGACTGAGCGAGGGAACGGCGGTGAGGTCGTCGGAGTAGGAGAACTGCGGCGTGACCGTCGAGGAGGTCGACGATGGTGCAGCCGCTAGCACACGGATGGAGGCACCGGAGCGAGGAGGAAGAAGAAGGGAAAACGAAGGGGGAAAGTAAATCATCTAGCCCCGCTCCCCTCTTTATAACCGCGCAGTATTAGCGGTAGTGGGATCGTGGGTGCGCCACGATAACCGTGTAATCACGCGCGTGGCGGAACCGTTCGCAACTAGTGGAGCCACACCACAGGCCACACGGCACAGGAGAGGATCGGGCCAACTGACCGATGCGGTACTCGAGGCGTCACTACGCCGACGCGACGGGCGCAGTAATCACTGTAGCTTGTCAGTGAACACTGTAGAGGAACAAAAAACTAGAAGAACAATGATGAGTGGTACACGTAGGACGAGGCGTGCTCAGGAAGCTGCACGGATACCTCGAACAGAGAGAAGTAACTCGGAAAGAAAGAGAAAAGTATGTTGGGAAACTGATGTAGCCCGGCCGAGGTTTCAGGCAGGACCACACCAGCTTCGGGGACTAATGTTGGGAAGGTGACCCCGGATAAAGTCAAGACAGGGGAAAAGACGAAAGGAATCTCCCTTGTCGTGAGCCGAATTACTGATTGTGTCGGCCGAATCATGTAAGAGTCGGCCGAGATAAGCATGACCATGACGAATGTAGAATGAGTAACACCTTACCCGGCCGACATATGAATTAAGTCGGCCAAATGAGTCTGACTAACTTGAATGCAGGTGAAGGCCGAGCCGAGTTATGCGAGACAAGGCCGAATAACATGAAGCTATCAGGAGAAGGAGGTGCCTATAGTAAAACCCTAGCCACTGGCTAAGAGGAATCTAGACAGAGCCAAGCACAAAGGACAAGGAGCAGAGCAGCAGAAGGGCAGACGAACGTCACAGAGGTGACAATGAGGAAGCCCGAGGCGCGCATGTGAAGGTTTCTGGAGCATTGCCGCCGATAGAAGGGCGACACGGAAAGGAGGCCGCCGAGTTACCATATTGGGACAAGCATATTCCAAGAATATGCTCGCCACGTCAGCCCTAGAAGGAACCAAGGCACCCCTTTATAAGGGGGGACGCGGGCTCCTGAGGGGAGATCGATTCACTCTACGCCGGAAGGCTCGTATATTAGTGGTCTTCCTCTCTATGAGACTCCTCTAAAAACACTTGTATCCTTTGAGAAGAGGAATAGAGATTTACTTGTAGAACTGGTGAGTGTAGAAATCACTACAGTTCCCTCCCCAGATCCCACTAGCATCCATTGACCCCATACTTTAGCCTACCTATGGCATCTGTCGTGCCACCACCACGACACCGCTGATGATGATGCGGCATGGGAGAAAAAGAAAAGGGACTATGCTCCGTTGGAGCTGTCCTATACTTTGGAGAACAGAAAATGGCAGACTGCCAATAAGAAATGCGTGAAATTTATAAATAACACAATAGAGCAAGCTATTGTTGGATCCATTGTAGAGTGTACTTCCGTTGCAAAGTACTTGGAAAAGATAAAGATCCAGTTCACTGGCTCTTCAAAGACATATGCAACCCAGCTGCTGAAGCAGCTGGTGACAGAAAAGTACCACGACGATGGACACAGCATCAGGGAGCACATACTCCGGATGAGCAACATGGCTGCCAAACTGAAGCCCATGGATGCTGATCTAGAGCTAAAGCTTGCTCTACTTTTCCACTTGGTGATGGCATCATTGCCTCAACAGTTTGATAACTTCGTTGTTAATTACAACATGGCCCCTGAAAAATGGGACATATAAAAGACCATCGTCATGTGTGATCAAGAAGAGGAGAGGCTTAAAGCCCAGAATGGTGGTTCCTTGAATTTTGTCAAGGACAATAAGAAGAGGACCTTTACTCAAAGCAACCATTAGCCTCATGGTGGCTTCCCTTCTAAGCCACACGGTAAATCTCCCATGCACCATCAGCTTTAGTATAGGCCTTCCCTCCCAGTGAACATTGATAAAGATGCTTGTCTTCACTGTGGCAAGAAAGGGCACTTCAAGAAAGATTGCTCCGTTTTTCTAAAGGAGCTAATGGCAAGGAAAGGTAATAATATAGTTTCATTTGTGAATGAATCCATGTATACACAGTGCACATCAAACGCCACACAAAGCCTAACCCCAAGATGTGGAGACGCACCACTCACCGACACCACAAAGTCTCACCTTATTCTCCTGAATGCGCGGCTCCAAGGCATGCACCCGACCCACCAAGGTGGGCACCAAAAACTGTACAAACTTGGGGCAATCTCCACAACTCAATTGGAGTCTCCTAAATAATCACCACCAAGGCCACAAAATCATCTAGGGTTCGAAGAACCCAAGAGAAACAAGATTCGCGAACAAACTCCAGAAGTCACAAGCTCTGGTTTCCAAGAACCAAAGAGTAATAAGTTTCACACTTTCACCAACTGATTCTCTACGGAGAACACAAAACGATGTGTTGAATGCAATGTTAAGAACACAAGTGCTTCACTCCAAAATTCCACCAAAGCTATAAAAGATATTTGGATAATAAGAGAGAAAGAATACAAGAGGAAATCCACAAAAGGCTCCAAAATCTAGACCCAAAAGGTTTTACTCATTTATAAGATTGTGTCATTCCCACGGGGTCGGTCATGCTGTTAATTTATGGTAGAAGAGAGCGAAGCCATAGATTGGTGTCGGTCTTGCCATGGCTTTAATTTTATGGTGATATTATCTTGGTTTGCTTACGAAGGATACATTGACATTAATATTTCTTACGATACCATGAAGACATATTTCTAATTAAGGCAAGCTCTTCATGCATCTTTCATATATTTTGTAGAAATATATGTTGCTGCTAAAATTGCATGCTATATGTGTGATATGTGAATATGGCTTGAAATATACATGGACAGATACCTTTAAACACTAGGTGACATGGATATACCCTACAGGTGCATAACGTTGGTATACCCGGTCCAGCCCAAGGAAGGCCCACGTGAATACTTGCAGCCCAGGAAGATTTCGGGCCCAAGCCCTGGCGAGTTCGACTTCTTGGAGGACAAGTCTAAATTAGATAGAATTTTAAAAGGTTTCAACCCTAATATGTAACCGACTCAACCTATCCTGGGACCTGGCCTATCTGTATAAAGGCCAGGAGGGTACAGCGAGAAGGATCTCAACACCTCATATACACACCTCCACGCCAGATTGCATCTGCGCACCCTGTAACCTTCGGTTCCACCGTAATCAAGAACAAACAAGCAGGAGTAGGGTTTTCCCTTCGGGGGCTGAACCTGGGTAAACTTCGTGTCCCCGTGTTGCTTGTCGGTTAACTGTCTCGCGATTTCCAGCATCCCCATCTTTTCCAAAACCCAAGTTTATAACAATGGGCATTGACGAGTCGCCACTAGGTATTAGCAAAAATAATCTAAGAAATTAGAAGTTAACCTAAATTAATTAATAGTCCAAAAAATCGGGCTATCATATCCTACCCACCTTATTAGAATTTCGTCCTCGTAATTCAAAATCAAAGACAAACTTACATTTTTAAGCTATTCTCTAATTATTTGTTAGTAAAGCAAACTATTATAGCATGAAATCATACACACATAATAACAAATTTTAACTAGATGTTAGTAGTGGTTTAAAACGCGAAAACAAGCATCCAAGGTTAGTCACAAACTCTAACGCTCTACCCATTTTTCCCGCGTCCTAAAACTAGAGCTCCGATACCACTTTAAACACTAGGTATTAGCAAAAATAATCTAACCAATTAGAAGTTAACCTAAATTAACTAATAGTTCAAAAAATGGGTTATCACAAATTGATTGGTGAAAAGGGTAGATCTAGATCTCCTCTCTCCTCAAAGATATGCAAGAATAATAGGAGAGGGAGTATACAACCTCGAGGAGGTCAACAATAGAGGGCAAAAAGGAGCTCAAGTTATGCTTAGATGGATAAAATTAGGGGAAAGAGGCCCTTAAATAGGACCCCCAAAATCCAACCGTTACAACCCAAAGTCGTCCAAGGAGCGGTACTACTGCTTCAGACCCTGCAGAGAGCCCGGAAGCGGTACTTCGGGCGGTACTACGGCTATTGGGAAAATCCACTACTACTTGGTACTAAAAATGTGATAACTTTGATTCTGAACTCATATTTCAATGATTTTGGGCTCGTTTTGAATAAATTATTGTTTAATCATTTTTTTGCAACATTACTCTTTATGAAATTAGTTGGGCCTATTTGTTGTAACGGTTCTTTTTTTGTACGCGGTTGTAGGATTTTTGCTGCAACACCCAGGATGGCTCATGGTGGCATTTTGCATTAATATTGGAAATGTCAAGGCCAAAGCGGTACACCCTTTCAATTTAAGTCGACAGGTTAGGACCACGAGTTGATTTTTGTAAACCGAGGGACCAAAATGTAAATGTATGTTGGGGCTAGTACCGGATGTAGGGTGTCGATTGATGAACAGTAAAAAGAACAACCGAATTTTGGCAAAGAATGCGACCAATGCCTAGCGATCGCCTTTTGATAAGCAACTAATTAGGAACAAACTCTTTGAGATGCCGGACTGTTTAGTGTCTAGCCACAATTTATCAAGTCAAAGTTTGATAATTTAGTATATGCTTGTTTTTATCACACTTTGGCTTGCCACACTTATTATTTGTAAGACCCATTCATCATAGAGTGAATCTTTTGCAAATTTTAACAACACTTTGTGGCATTCAATTTTTTATCCACACTTTATGGCTGCCACATTTGCCAAACTATGGCTTAGCACAAATTGTGGCCGGGAATCAAACAAGCCGCATGCCCATGTCTCTTGCGGAACAAGGTGCTGATCTGCGGTTGAACAATCAGCTACGGTTAGGTTCAAAAGCGAAGAACGAACTCTTGCGTGGAATAATTACGGACGCACATCCTGATAACCCGATCGAGTATATAGCTAGGAAAAGACCACGTGCCATGCATAGCTTGGCACCCAAGGAACGCCTGCCGTCCGTTCTCCACTTGTCCTGCTCTCACTCACGTGCAAGCAAAAAGGTGGACGAATTTTCCAATCCTTCTTGGAGGTGAAGGCACGGTTAAAAGAAGCCAGGATTTGTCGTCTGTCGTGGAGACGCTGCGCCCCAATCAAGCTGCTTCGGCGCGAGTCTCCGCTGACCAGCCTAGCACACGGGACAACGCCCGTCTCTGTCCAGCCCTTTACACGGACGACGATGCGCATGGGAACTATTATTACTACCACTGTATAAAAGAGCGTGAAATGTTCCATGAATATAAGTCTTTTTCAAGTATATGATGCATAGTATCCGATAGTCAAATCAGATGACTATCATCTGTCCACTCCTTTCCCCACGGAGAATAATGATCAGTGAACCTTAGTAGAGAGCCCAGCCTAACAAGCTAGCGCATGATGCGAGGAGATCACAGGAGAAACGCAGTCCATCTGACTGACAAGGAAGTTGGGAGACAGCGTACCACTTGACTTGTTGCACCTGTACCTGTAGTAGTTCAGAATCTTATACTAGTACAAGAGAAACGCAATCCATCTGAATATCTGATTTGACTGACCACGCTAAAAATAGCACACGAGATGACAGAGAAAGCTAGGTGACACGTACGACACTTTGACTTGTTGCACCTGTACTAGTAATAGTAGTTCTGAATCTTCCCATAATCACATGTCATTTTTAACGACATAATAATCCGCGCGCTGCGTTCGTCCGTCCCATCAGTCCGTGTGCCTTTTTTCCATCGCAAACCTTCCCGGTCGCTTCCAGCTTCCAAGCACCCAGCAACTAGCTTAATAAGCACTTCGGGAGGCCGGCAGAGTGCGTATAAATAGTGCCCTCCACCACTCCCCGGGGACAGACAGGAACTACACACACGGACCCAACTGCGGCCGGGCTCGTCCAGCACACCAGCAAACCTGCCGGGAAATGGACGCGACAGCAGCAGCAGCGGATGGCAGTGGAGAAGGAGCACGCCACGGCGGCGGCAAGCGAGGAAAAGATGGCCGGACGGAGAAGGACGAGGCCACGAAGAAGGTGCCGTTGCTTGGCATGTTCCGGTACGCCGACCGCGTCGACATGCTGCTGATGGTGGTCGGCACGGTGGGGGCGATGTTCAACGGCGTGGCGGAGCCCTTCATATCGGTGCTCTTCGGGAACGTCATCAACTCCTTCGGCGAGAGCACCACGGCCACCGTCCTCGACAGTGTGACCAAGGTGCGCCATGGCTGTGGCTTACGGTGATCACCTCACTAGATAAAGAGTTGCTAGCCACCCGGTTTAACAGCTGAGTGTTCTTTCTTCAGGTTGTTCTGGACTTCATATATCTGGGCATTGTGACAGCAGTTGCTTCCTTTCTTCGTAAGTGCAATCTGCCAATCTCCGTTCTAATCTTAGAATACTGTCAATGAAACTTTAGATGTCAAGCAATAGTAGTACGCAGGAAAAGATAATCATGCATTCGGCATATAAAAAATTGTACAGTAAATAACTAAACTGCAGAGGATAATTAACCAAGCTATTTACCAGGGTAAATATCACACGGAAACCACCTTATCCGTGGAAACTCCATGGAGAGAGCTGGTATTCTATAAACTTGTGAAAATTCAATATCAAAATCAACTGCACTTCAAAGATATGAAACAGTGATACACAACCGTATTTCGCTGTGACACTCAAAAGTAGTTCTCTCTATATTTATTTCACACATTCCTTTGTTGAGATTCCAAAGAACCTATGAGGTAATACTTCGAGTTGAAAGTTCTCATAAGTGAACATTGTGGAACTAGGACACACAAATCTGTTCTCCCTTGAGTGACGAATATGCAGATGATACGACGATCAAAACAGAGTAATTGTCATAAACTGTCATGTATTCATCCCATGAGAAGTACCTTAGTGCAGTCTTAATAATCGAATATTTCATCCATGCAATTGAACCAAGGAGGGTTTTTCCCTCCCTAATCATCGAAAAAGGGCTCACTCCTCGGTTTTTCTCCAGAGGTGTCATGCTGGACGATGGCAGGAGAAAGACAATCAGCCCGCATCCGTTCTTTTTACCTCAATTCAGTTCTGAGGCAAGATATTGCGTTCTTCGACACAGAAATGACGACCGGCGAAGCAGTTTCTAGAATGTCGAGTGATACAGTCATAATTCAAGATGCTCTTGGCGAGAAGGTAATACTTTCTTTAGGGTACTATATAAATAAAGAAGCATAATATTTTCATCACATTGCAAGGTGTGCACAGAACTGCAGGCACAAGTTAACGACAAGTGTCGGTATTTGCACTTTTAGATTTTTTTTTTGCAACTACATAAATTTTTGTGTAACTTTAAGAAGTGTATTTCATTCATTGTAAGCAGCCCACCTAGTGCCGCAGGTGCTGACATTCATGCATTCTCATTTACAGGCAGGGAAGCTTGTACAACTCACCTCTGGCTTCTTTGGTGCTTTTATCATAGCATTCACAAGGGGCTGGCTCCTGACTCTTGTCATGCTAGCATCACTACCACTAATTGTGGTTGCTGGTGCGGCTTCTGCACAGATGCTAACCCGGGTTTCTAGCAAGAGATTAACATCGTACAGTGATGCTGCAAACACAGTCGAACAGACAATTGGATCTATACGAACAGTGAGTTCAAATTAGAAAGTTATTCAAAATTATATCAATTTTCTCAGTTAATTCAAATTATATAAATTATGCGGTAACTAGCAATTAAGTTAGCAACTCCCATGTGAACAGGTTGTGTCCTTCAACGGTGAGAAGAAAGCTATAGCAATGTACAATAATTTCATAAAGAAGGCTTACAAGACTGTTATCGAGGAAGGTCTTATCAATGGTCTTGGCATGGGCTCTGTCCTTTGCATCTTATTTAGCAGCTATGGCCTAGCTTTCTGGTATGGTGGAAAGCTAATCACTGACAAAGGTTATACCGGAGGGATGATCACCACTGTTTTGTTTTCCGTACTGATTGGCGCAACGTGAGTTTCTGAAATCTTTACATTGCAAAGAGCTTTGTTGATAATACACTAGTGAGGTTCAGTGCATATAACTCTCAATTTATTGGTCTAAATGCATGAATGGAAATACAAAACATCAAATAATAGTATTTTAAAATCTAGAGAACCTTTTTCTTACACATGCCATGTGAATACATATTTTTCTATAAATTTTGTAAGAAACTGTACGTGGTGGTTTGATGTTCCTTTCAAGGTGTTTATTTACTTATTTATTGCTTAATGGTATATAATTCAACTGGCAATGCTAGAGCTCAAGACTAGTACCTTTTTTAATATAAATACATGTATCTCACGAGATTCGAAGTGCCTCCTTCCCTTTGAGGATAAAAGAAATCCAATGGTAATCCTAAAAGGAAAAAACATAGAAATTGTAGATAAATAAAATTAAAATAGAATGATCCACCTGCTATATTATCAGATCAGATTACAAGAAGAAAAATTCTCTCTTGAAGATCAACCCTGTCTACAACAGGAAGTACAATTTAAACCAAGGATGTAAATTGCATACTGCACCTTCATATCGGGGTTCTGAGAATTCCCTTAAAGCTATAGCAGAATTTTGTAGCAAATATATGTCTCATTATAAGATAAAGATGAAGATAGAACTACGTGTAAGCTTTAAGATGAAGATATTGCCAAATAATTGAAAAATGTACTTCATGTCAAGAAATAGAAATTGATCATTGCATATGGTATATTAATGTCCTAAACCTGGTATTTTTCAAATGTTTGTAACAGTTCGTTAGGTAATGCAACACCATCAATTTCTGCAATTGCGGAAGGTCAAACTGCAGCATACAGATTGTTCGAAACAATTGAGAGGAAACCTGAGATAGATTCAGACGATACCAGTGGAATGGTTTTAGAAAATATCAAGGGTGATGTTGAGCTAAAGGATGTGTACTTTCAGTACCCTGCAAGACCTGGGCAGTTAATATTAGATGGATTGTCATTACAAGTAGCCAGTGGAACAACAATGGCCATAGTTGGAGAGAGTGGAAGTGGCAAGTCAACTGTTATCAGTCTAGTTGAAAGATTCTATGATCCACAGGCTGGTGAAGTTTTGATAGATGGAATCAATATCAAGAATCTGAGTCTTGATTGGATAAGAGGGAAGATCGGTCTTGTTAGCCAAGAACCGTTGCTCTTTATGACCTCCATTAAAGATAATATAATGTATGGTAAAGAACATGCGACAACAGAAGAGATCAAGAGAGCATCTGAGCTTGCAAATGCAGCAAACTTCATCGACAAGTTACCAAATGTATATATAAATAAAAGTTGAATGCTTCAAATAACTTTCTTGAAATTTATGCTAATACTATTCATTTCATATACCAGGGTTACGATACAATGGTTGGCCAGCGTGGCACTCTACTTTCTGGTGGGCAAAAACAAAGAATTGCAATTGCGAGAGCCATCCTTAAAGATCCAAAAATCCTCTTGCTAGATGAAGCAACAAGTGCATTGGATATGGAATCTGAGAGGATAGTTCAGGAGGCACTCAATAGGATCATGGTCGAAAGAACCACACTCGTCGTTGCTCATCGCTTGAGCACTGTAAGGAATGTTGATTGCATCACGGTTGTTCATCAAGGGAAAATAGTTGAGCAAGGTTAGACTCTCATGAATACACATTATTTTTCCTTACTAAAAAATTTCTATTGTGAATCTATGACTATTCACTTAGACTCTCATGAATACACATTATTTTTCCTTACTAAAAAATTTCTATTGTGAATCTATGACTATTCACCCCCCCCCCCCCCCCCCCCCAATCATATCTTCTGTGTGTACAGGTCCTCATCATGCATTGGTGAAAGATCCCAATGGAGCTTACTCCCAGCTTATTAGGCTACAAGAAAGTCGCGGTGATGCAGGGCATAAAATAAAAGATTCTGGAGTGTCCAATTCCTTATCAAAAAGCACTAGTTTGTCAATCAGGCGGTCAATGACTAAAGATTCTTTTGGAAATAGCAACAGATACTCCTTCAAGAACCCCTTAGGATTATCTATTGAGTTGCATGCTGATGATATCACAGGTGAACAGAACAAAGACGACCTTCCCGATGGCAAGACCCTCAAGAAAGCACCAATTGGACGTCTTTTTTATCTTAACAAGCCTGAGGTGCCATTTCTTCTGCTTGGTTCTATAGCAGCAACGGTGCATGGAGTCATTTTACCATTGTTTGGCATAATAATGTCTGGTGTTATAAAATCATTCTACGAGCCACCAGATAAGCTGCAAAAAGACTCGAGATTTTGGGCACTGATATGTGTTGTTATGGGGATTGCATCTTTTATTTCAATCACAGCAGAGTATTTTTTGTTTGGAATTGCTGGTGGCAAGCTTATAGAGCGTGTTCGTACTCTATCATTTCAAAATATTGTGCGCCAAGAAATTGCTTGGTTTGATAAACCCTCAAATTCCAGGTAACATATTCAGATGTTCTTAAATATTTTATCTTCTCATACATAGATCTAAAAAATACTAACATTCTGCTTTATCACATACAGTGGGACACTTGGCACACGGCTCTCAGTTGATGCATTAAATGTCCGGCGCTTAGTAGGAGATAACCTATCTGTTATAGTGCAGTCTGCAGCTGCACTAATCACTGGCTTGGTCATATCGTTTACAGCAGACTGGAGACTTGCTCTGGTTATCATGTGTGTCATCCCTTTAGTGGGTGTACAGGGTTATGCTCAAGTGAAGTTCTTGAAGGGGTTTAGTGAAGAAGCTAAGGTGATGCATAAGAACTCTAAAATTTATTTCCTGACTGATTCAGGATGAGCAGTCCTAAGGTAGATTATGATAATGTGATCTTATCATTAAACAGGAGATGTATGAAGATGCAAGTCAAGTTGCAACTGATGCTGTTGGTAGTATCAGAACTATAGCATCTTTCTGCGCAGAGAAAAGAGTGGTTACAACATATAACAAGAAATGTGAAGCTTTAAGGAAACAGGGAATTCGAAGTGGAATCGTTGGAGGGCTTGGTTTTGGTTTCTCATTCTTGGTGTTGTATCTGACGTATGCTCTATGTTTCTATGTTGGTGCACAGTTTGTACGTCAGGGAAAAACTACCTTTGCAAATGTTTTCAGAGTAAGAATTCCTAGAACATTTAAAGTTAATATTATTGTATGGGTATTAGCTTCTAATAACCGTCTCAAATTCACCGGATGTTTTCCAGGTTTTCTTTGCTTTAGCTTTCGCAGCTATTGGGGTTTCACAGGCAAGTGCATTGGCATCTAATGTGACAAAGGCAAGGGATTCCGCCATTTCTGTTTTCAGTATTCTAGACCGGAAGTCCAAAATCGATACAATTAGCGATGAGGGCCTGATATTGGAAAGTGTCACCGGCGACATTGATTTCACTAATGTCAGTTTCAAGTACCCATCACGCCCTGATGTCCAAATATTCAGTGACTTCACGTTGCACATTCCTTCCAGAAAGGTATAATTTGCAAGTCTTCTTTACTTTCATTGCAACCAATTGTTTTCCATTCAGATAATTAACTTTAACTGCCACCCCTTGGCATAAAGCCAAGAATACATACTTAAAAATGGTGTGATGTATCTAGTTCCAGTGTTATCATATAGCAAACCTCCAGCTACTTTATTTCACATGTGATCATTGACAAGCACTAAAATGGCTATTGTTGTAACCATTTCCTTCCTTTTCCACAGACCATAGCACTCGTTGGGGAGAGCGGTAGTGGCAAGTCCACAATAATTGCTTTACTGGAGCGTTTCTATGACCCTGATTCTGGTAGAATCTCACTAGATGGAGTCGAAATTAAGAGCTTAAGAATAGGCTGGTTAAGGGATCAGATGGGTCTGGTAGGCCAGGAGCCAGTGCTTTTCAACGACACAATCCGTGCCAACATAACATATGGGAAACACGGAGTGGTGACAGAGGAAGAAGTCACGGCCGTGGCCAAGGCGGCTAATGCCCATGAGTTCATATCAAGCTTGCCGCAAGGATACGACACTATGGTCGGCGAGAAAGGAGTGCAACTATCTGGTGGGCAGAAACAGAGGGTAGCCATCGCAAGGGCCATCATAAAGGACCCTAAGATACTACTACTTGATGAGGCAACAAGTGCCCTGGACGCAGAATCGGAGCGCATCGTTCAAGATGCATTGGATCGGGTCATGGTCAGCAGGACCACCATAGTGGTGGCGCACCGCCTCTCCACAATTAAAGGTGCTGATATGATTGCAGTCCTGAAGGAAGGCAAAATTGCGGAGAAGGGAAAGCATGAGGCCCTGATGCGAATCAAGGGTGGAGTTTATGCTTCGCTAGTAGAACTGCGCTCAAATTCTTAGTAGAGTTGTTTATGTTTTGAATATTTGTATATTTGTTTGTAAGTACAACTAGATACAATTATTTGTGATTTGAGAAATGAATACAAGATGTTGGCACTTTTTGCAAGGAAGACCAAGATTAGTATAGTATAGTAGGTAGTCAGAGTAATCCAGCTGTGTTACACGAGAACATTCGGCCTGTGCCAACACTGTTACTCATTTTTTGGCTTTAAATACTAATAATCTGCATCAACGATAATACTACTCCCTCCGACCCATATTAGTTGACTCAAATTTGTCTAGATTTGGATGAATCTAGACACTATTTAGTATATAGGTTCATCCAAATTTTGAGAAATCCAAGTCAAGTAATATGGGTGGGAGGGAGTAGTAGAAAAGAGACCAAAATTCGAGCTCTGAGCCTCTTGTTCACGAAAATTGCAGGGTTCAACGCCAACATTTCCGCACGCTGCGATGAGCAAAATCGTTGTCCCCCATGCTCCAACAAGCATCAAATGACTATGACGAACAGCTTACAGGTTTTCTGGGAAGGGGGGTGGGGGGGAGGAGGGAGGGCGATACCGGCTAAAGTGCTAAACGCGCCTACTGAATGTGCGTAGGGTCTGAAGGGAAGAATCAAGATGCATGCAGATTTTAGAACACGGCATACCTCTGGAGTCGGGACTTCCGGAGCGGTGAGCTCCTCGTCGCGGTCGCGACCGCGCCGCCGCCGTCGGCCCCGCCGTCTCTCCCGGCATCTATGTATCTCTCCCTTTTTTTTTTCTGAAGCCACCTTCTGGTTTGTTTACTGGGCTGGGATGGGAGCCCCCTGGGCCGAAATGGGCTTTGAATAGTTTCCTTACATGGTTTACTTCCATGCCACACCGCTCGAAGATGAAGCAACCGGAGCCCTTTTCCCTCAAAGAAAAATGAAAAGAAGAAAAGCAATCGGAGCCCTTGATTCAGCTTTTGAGACGGCTGACGAACGGTAGTTTCTGTGGGACGGCGGCGCGGCGGCGGTGGCAAATCCGTCTTCGGCGGCTCCACGAGGTAGGAAGACTGGATCGCCGGTGGGCACTAACTCGAGCGCCGCGGCTAGCTTGGCATCCAGGACCTACAGGTGGGAGACCTCGCAGTACCAAAGGTACACCGTCCTACACTTCACATACCCCGAATCCGCATGGTTGATTTTTTTGGGCTAGTGTAGTCGTAGATAGTTGCGGTACATCAATTGTTTAAGTATACATAGTGTGGTCCGAGATTCTTTTTTTCAATGTATAGAGATAATTGTTCAGGGACTACACTGATGTAGTGATGTGCTCTTCTGTACTATCACTGCATACCCCCAGAAAGCAACCGAAAAAATGCATACCCCCATGCCAAGGCTATCTTTTATCTCTGATGTCTTACGCGTAGCGGAAACTATAATCCTAGGCAATTAGCCTTAACATTTGTTTAGAAGTTACACCACTCGACTTGCAAATTACAATGCAAATGCCACACGAGCTTTTCATTTTTAGTTACAAGGGAAGAGATGAACAGTTAATATCGGCGCATCTCTTTAGGATGCCTTTGAGTGTAGTTCGACCAGTGATGCATAGACTCCACCGCTGATGCCTATGAGGGACTCATGTTTTCCCTTCTCAGCAACTGAACCATCTTTAATGACGGCTATCATATCTGCCCCTTTGATCGTGGACAGACGGTGTGCTACCACAATGGTGGTCCTGCTGACCATTACATGGTCCAATGCATCTTGAACAATGCGCTCTGATTCAGCGTCCAGGGCACTTGTTGCCTCGTCGAGCAGAAATATTCTTGGGTCCTTCAAGATTGCCCTTGCAATAGCTACTCGTTGTTTTTGCCCACCAGAAAGTTGTGTTCCTCTCTCACCAACGTTCGTGTTGTATCCCTGAGGCAGGCTCGATATGAACTCATGGGCGTTGGCTGCCTTGGCGACACTGATAATCTCTTCTTCAGTTGCTTCTCCTCGCTTTCCATATGCTATGTTGGCCCGGATCGTGTCATTGAAAAGTACTGGTTCTTGGCTTACCAGTCCCATTTGGTCTCTTAACCAACTCAGTGTTAAGGTTTTGAGTTCTATACCATCTAGTGAGATTGTGCCAGAATCCGGATCATAGAATCGCTCCAGCAAAGCAATTACTGTGGACTTGCCACTGCCACTCTCTCCAACAAGCGCAATAGTCTGCATGTGAAAAATAATTTTAAAACCATCAGCCATCGCTAACGTGGAGGGAAAATATAAACTGAAAGAAATTCCAAATTTGTTCTTTGTAATTTTCATTTCCATAAAAGATCCAGTGCTCCAGTTTTACTGACATTGAATAGGCAGGGACTAGAGAACTCTAAGTCTCTAAGATCATTAAATCTTAGTGCATAAGCTTTCTTGATTTTCTTGTTTTCTCCTGAGGATGCATCCAAATGTATGTTTTTTTGTATTATAAGAAATATCTAGACAACCAAACCCTTACAACTCAACACCAAAAGAAACTGCAAAGCAAGAAACAAATGGTAGGCTAACCAAACAGGGTTAGCCTTTTAAAGTCTAAAGTTTGTACAATGCCAGATGAAATTGGTATCACCTATCTAGAATTTTGTGAAACTTAGGTATAGGGTGCGCATTCAAGATTTGGAGTATATTTGCAAAGTATTTGTAGCACTTCATGTTCTTCCCGGTGATGTTCAAATAAAGTAGTCCAAGGCTGCTACAACCCTTTGGTGGAACATATGGCACAATAGTACATCAATGCTTGTAGCAGCGTGATCTTATCTCCATGCTAGGCAGGAAACTAGGTACAGTAAGAATTTCTCCCATTTTTGTAATGATAAACATTAAACTTTTATTACTACAAGAATCATGACAAGATTCATGTCAGCTGTACCTTTCTGGAGGGAATACCCAAAGTAAAGTCTCTCAGTATCTGGACATCTGGTCGGGATGGGTACTTGAAGCTTACATGGTTGAAATCTATATTGCCATCAACTTTTTCTAGCTTTATACCTTCATCATTAGTTGAGTCAATTTTGGACCTCCTGTCTATGAATGCTAGTATGGATATTGCGGATTCTTGACCTTTTGTTGAATCTGATGCCATTGCACTTGTTTGGGTAATTGCAAAAGATGTGAAAACCAAAGCAAAGTATACCTGCAAATACCAGATTCATTTATCAAGTCATTGAATAAAACGACCTCACATGTAAATGTGTATATCTTACTCTGAAAACATCTTTAAAGGTTGATTTTCCATCATGTACAAACTGTGCACCAACATAGAAACAAAGAGCATATGTGAGATACATCATTAAGTTTGAGAAGCTGAAACCTAGACCTCCAACCATTCCACTTCTAATTCCCTGTTTCATTGAAGCTTGGCATTTTTGGCTGTACTTGTTAATCACTCTCTTCTCTGCACCAAAGGATGCTACAGTTCGTATACTGCCAATTGCTTCAGCCACAACTTGAATTGCATCTTCACACGTCACCTGTAGTTGGGAGGTAGTATTTTATCACTTATACTTCTAAGTAATACATTATTTTGATAGTAAGCTTCCAATATGTGATTAGTAAAAAAATTGCACCATGTCTGGAAACCTTTACTAATGCGAAATTTATCAGGAATTGTTTGCTTATATTTTTTCTAAATAAAAAACAATTGCAAAACATGGTTAACTCTGATTTCACCTTAGCATCTTCACCGAACCCTTTCAAGAACCTCAACTGAATATAATTCTGCAACCCCAGAAAAGGTATCACACATATGATGCTCAGTGTAAGCTTCCAGTCAGAAGCAAATGCTATGGCAAAGCCAGCAACAAGTGTTACTGTACACTGCACTAGTATGGCCAAGTTATCTCCTACAAGGCCTCGGATGTTCAAAGCATCAATAAACAGCCTTGCACCAAGTGCACCACTGTAAAAGTTAGAAGGAAAACTTGATGTCCACTCTGTTGAAGATAAAGATAAACTCGCACATAGAAAAATGATTACCAAACCTGGAATTTGAAGGATCGTCAAACCAAGCAACCTCTTGATGAATAATGCTTTGGAAAGATAAAGCACGGACACGTTCTATAAGTTTCCCACCGGCTACTCCGAATAAGAAAAATTCCAGTTGGATTGAAACCAGACAAATGATTGCCATAAGAAGGCACATCAATGCCCAAAACGTAGAATCTTTTCGAAGTCGGTGTTCTGGATAGTAGAAACTTCTTATGCCACCAGTCATCATAATACTGAATGACGGGAAAAGAAGTCCGTGCACAAAGGCAGCTATTACAGCTAACAACAGAATTGATGCTTCTGGCTTACTAAGATAAAGAAGACGTCCAATTGTTGTTTTCTTAGGAGCCTCATTATCACCAATTTCTTCGTGTTCCTGTGTGCTTCCAACATGCCCATGCGAACTGTTGGATCTAGACAGCCCAAGGGATTTTAGAGAATGCTGTGTTCTATTTCTGGGAGAATCTCTGATTGATTCTTCCAAAGATGAACTTTCAATTTCCAGCCTTGAACCTGACACATATGGCACCTCGTGTGTTTCTTCAGTATGAGCCTGTTGTAGCTGAATAAGCTGAGAGTAAGCTCCATCAGGATCCTTTATCAACTCATCATGGACACCTGTATGAAATGAATTTGTGAACAAAAAGAATTGAATCACCTCCAGTTCACACTGGTTAGTTGATTCAAAGAAGAACAGAACAATGTAAAAGATGTGGAACTATCTCTTACCTCGTTCAACTACCTTTCCTTGATGAACCACTGCTATGCAATCTGCATTCCTGACAGTACTCAGACGGTGAGCAACGATGAGTGTAGTTATCCCTACCATGATCCGATTTAGTGCTTCTTGAACTACTCGCTCAGACTCCACATCCAAAGCACTAGTAGCTTCATCCAACAGAAGGACTCTTGGATTTTTAAGGATCGCTCTTGCAATGGCAATCCTTTGTTTCTGCCCTCCAGAAAGCTGGGCACCATTCTGACCAACCATTGTCTCGTATGCCTGTATTATGTAGAAATCAGGTAAGCATTAATTGCAGAAACTTGAGTAAGATACTTTCATAAATAAGTAATGTTTTTGTTACATTCGGCAGCTTCTCGATGAAATTTGCTGCATTTGCAAGCTCAGCTGCTCTCTTGATCTCTTCAAGTGTAGCATCCTCTTTACCATAGGTTATGTTGTCTTTGATGGAGGTCATAAAAAGTAATGGTTCTTGGCTAACAAGACTGATCATTCCTCTTATCCATTGGAGTTTCATAGTCTTGATGTTGATTCCATCAATCAGCACATCACCAGCCTCTGGGTCGTAGAATCTCTCTACCAGACTAATTATTGTTGATTTACCACTTCCACTCTCTCCAACTATAGCCATTGTAGTACCACTAGCTACTTGTAGAGACAACCCATTAAGTATCAACTGCTCAGGCCTTGCAGGATATCTGAAGAACACATTGTTGAGTTCGACATTGCCGTTGATATCGTCCAATACTATTCCAGAAGTGTTGGTGATGTCAATCTTTGATTTTCTGTTGATTGTTTCGAACAACCTGTGTGCTGCGGATTGTCCTTCTGCAATAGCAGAAATGGAGGGTGATGCAGTACCTATAGCCCTGTTGCAAATTGTTAAGATCTGATTGTCAGAATAAACTATAAATACCATTTGAGGCAAATACTATGGTTATCCTCATTATTTTCGTAATAATTTGATTCAGTTTTGGAGCATTATTCCTTATGTGATGCACAAGAATGTTAGGCCCACCTGTGGAGTTGGAAAAGTTGTATATCATCCCGCTACCTAAACAATAATAACTATGTAACTAACTATTTTTATATCAGAAAAATGTCAAGTAACATGAAAAAAGTAATTTGTAAGTTGTTGAGCTCTAAAAGTTTCTCTGCTTTTTAACAAATATGTAAGTGGAGTATTCTTGTTTTTAGATTAGAAGAGTTTTGACTTTATGTGTGCAAGACTTAAGTGCTACTTCACTCTAACATATCATATTGTCATTTTTTTATAATATATAATTGGAAATTGGAAAGCTTACATCGAACCCATTAAAATTGCAAATACGACATTGATGACCTGCCCTCCAGTATATCCTTTGTCGATGATTAACTTAGCACCATACCAAAAGGCTAGAGAGTAACTGCAGAAGAAAACAGAAAAGATACCCCCTGTTCCTAGACCAGTGACAGCCCCTTCCAAGACCGTGGCCTTGTATGCTCTTTTTGTGAGGGTTTTGTACAATGCAATTGCTCTCTTCTCACCATTGAAGGAGACAACCTGCTTTGAAATGTTATCAAATTGAAAAACTTGACTGACCAGAACCAGGGACCAGCCCTTTGTGCCATTGTTTTTATAAATAAGAAAAGGAAGCATGAGCACCCACCCTGCTGAGGTTGTACCTCGAACATGGGTGGGTGGGCCTGTGAGCACACCTGCTCCAGCTAGCCACCTGAGCAGACGCTCGGTCTCTCAAGTCTTAGAATAGTTATTTATAGTTTAAAACCATCAGAACTCACCGTTCTTATAGCTCCAATGGTCTGCTCGACGACATTGCCCGCCTCACCATATGATGCCTGCCTCCTGGCAGATATCTGAGCACGGAATCGAGCGACAATTGCAAAAGACAGAATATTTGGTGGTATGCATGCCAGCATAACAAGAGCCAACATCCAGCCTCTTATGAATCCGATGGCAAAACATCCAACACAGGTTGTCAAAAGCTGTGCATACTTGCCTACCTGAACACGAGGAAATCATGTTACTTGAAATCAAATGATGCATTAATGAAAATATATTTATTTGAGTATTTTTGTATGTTCCAAATGCATTTGTTACCTTCTCTCCAAGGGCATCTTGGACCAGTACAGTGTCCACGGACATTCTAGAAATTGCTTCCCCGGTTGTCATCTCCACATCAAAGAAGGAAACATCCTGCTTTAGAACAGCTTCGAGGTATAGAGATCGGATGCGTATTGCCTGCCTTTCTCCAGCCAGTGTCCAGCATAACACCTCTGGCACAGATAACAGGTTAATGCTAAAGGCTTTCAGCCACTCATTTGAAATTCTGCTGCATGTGAATGTAATCCAACTGAAAACACAGATTATGCATGCTGCTAACTACTTTGCTAACTTGGTTCAAGCTAAAACTAGAAAACTAGTGCTAACTTGCTAAGGGCCCATGCATTGCTGCAGGACAATTCACCATTCTATATTGATGACATTGTCGTTCGATTTTACGCACGGAAGCGTTGGACATAGCTAGTACTCCTAAAGTCAGTGACTTTTTCTTTCTACAGTTCGTGTCGACAGATAACACTTAATACTCCAGATATACTTGACAGCGGCGGTGATGATCAGCTGTGTCGCTCTGCGTCTTTCCGTCCGACAACTATGTTCTGCCTCTCTACGAGAATGCACTCATTTCATTGGTACAAATATGTTCCATATCCTAGAGCAAGATTAATCTACAGACTGATTGCACTCCTTCCGTCAGCTTCAAATTCTCTGCTAACCGCCATTACCATTAGTGGCTGGTCCTGATTTGAGATGGAAGAATACTGCACTTTGTAGAATCGTCAGTTGTGATGTTGCATTTCCTACTTTGCGAAGAAAACTTCATAATGAGAGTGATAATGTGCCCCTATATCAATTATATTTTCTGTGCTTTACAAATTGTATATGATAATAGTGAGTTTAAATTTAATTGTGGGGGTAAACTTGTTGCACTGTTCATATAGTTTTATGTTGAGAATCAGTACTGTTTCATTAAGTTATGGATTTTCTGATAAGTGTTGCTATTGCTGGGCTACAGGGGTATGAACGCATGGGCTGGCGCTTGGAAACATCAAAGTTGTGTTACCAGTGTAAAAACACATGAATCTTATAAACTCCCTCTGGTCCATATTAATGGCATCAACTTTGTCTAGATACGGAAGTATCTAGTCTAAATACTTAACTAGATATATATGAATCTAGACAAATTTGAGACCATTAATATGACCGGAGGGAGTATTTGTAGCAAATAGTTCAACTATTTGTGCCAATTTATACCCTCCACACGTGGATTAAAATGGTGAATGTTGATATTTGTCTCGGTTCGATTTTGAGTGTTTGATTGTTTATCATGCGTCGTGACCTGATAAGCTGAATGCCAGAAGTTTCAATTTGGAACTGAATTGGACTTGACGTCTCACCTATCATCTGTCGAAACATTTAGTCCAAGAGTAAAATTGCACTTACGAAGGAATGAAGCTACCGCCGACCCAATTCCCAAATAGATGTAGTACATAACATCCTGGAGAAAGCAAGTGTCAAATAAAATTAGTATTGAACTGTTGAGGCATTGTTTTTGTTATCATGTGAAAGTAGGTCTGGCAGTTTGAGATCATACTGTGTCATTCTTAAAAAAAAAGAGGAAGATAATTTGTCTTCTTTTCTTTTCCTGATATATAGGTTATTAATACTCTCTCCGATCCAAATTACTTGTCGCGGAATTGGATGTATCTAGACATGTTTTAGTGCTAGATATATCCAATCCATTGACAACTAATATGGATTGGAGGAAGTAGTAGGTTAAAGTGGAAGGGTGTGCATTCCGCGGTTGTCATTTTCATTGAACAAGTCAAGTAAAACTCGGTCTACCTTGCATACCATCTAATGCATGTTTTTGCGTCTGTCCCAAATTATAAGATGTTCCGATAGCCTATTTTAGCCTACCAAAAGGTTTTATAATTTGAAACGGAGGTAGTAGTAGCAAACATGCAGGAGGCACCGAACTGTAGCCTGGATGGCTGGCCATGCGCAGCCCAACGCACTGCTCTGCTTTGTTTGTTTTTGCTATGACAAAGAAACACTACTGCACACGTATTCCCTCCACTCCAATGAATAAGTCTTATAAATTTAGTTAGACTTAACTTTTAAGTTTGACCAATGTTTTAGACAAAACTGTGACAATTACAATACCAAATCAACGTCAATGGATTGAACATAAAATACATTTTCGTGATGTATTTATTTCACAGCGTGGATGTTGACATTTTTCTACTCCATATGTTTAGTGAAACCTATCAAGGTTTGACTTTTGAGTAAGTATATAAGGCTTGCCCATTGAAATTGAGATAGTACTAAACAGCTTTCTAAATACATCCTTGCAGATAATGCTGCCATAAGCTGGGTTCACATATATAGTCTCAGAAACATCCACAATGTATTAAGGTTATGCTAGGGCCTACTTTAGCTTGAAAAGGTAGCCCATCCAAGAGAGAGACGAGAGTAAAAGATGTATTACTACGTTTGTTTTTTGCTAATGAGCTGCACACAAGCCTAAGGTTAAGTGTCTCATGATTATTTGGATCAAAAATATTCTCAGACCGTTCATGTAATCCCGACGGCCGAAGGTATGGCCGAGTTCTCTGGACTAGACACTCAGAATCAGAACCGGTGGCTGAAAATGCACATCCGTACCTTGCTGACCCGCTGGAGGACGGTGCTGTTGTCGCCGGCGCCGAAGGACTCGATGACCGTGGAGAAGACGACCGTCATGAGCGGGTCCGACATGCCGTTCACCATCGCCGCGACGGTGCCGACGGCCATCAGCGCCAGGTCGCCGCGTCCGGCGTACCTGAACATGCTGAAGAACGGCACCTTCGTCGCCCCCGCACCCTTCTTCTCGCTCCCCTCCGCCTCCTCATTGCTGTCTCCTCTGTCTCTCATTGTCTCTTCGCCCATTGACCTCTGTATCTCCCTCTTTTCTCCTCCCCACGACTAGCTAGTAGTGCTGCTTAAATATCCCAGTCTCTCCTCGTGTTTGTGATGATGAGCTATCAGCTGTGTATGCAGCCGGCCTCGTACTATTTATTCTAAATCAAGAGAAACTGACATGATTGTCGCCTGTATTGTCGGTACAGGTATTGGTTGGTAAGGCAGTGCTATCGAAAGGGTGGCCGCCTATTTTTCGTGTACATAGGGGCGGGCCCATAATTTTCTAAAATGGGTGTTCAGGGTCGTGGAGTAGTTTTTTTTTTTAATTTGCGAAATAGATGTAGTGTAGTACTATTCAAGAGTGAGACAAAATTTCACGATTACTTGAAGATTCTTCATGTCTCTCCTCTGTCTCTCATTGCCTCGCCACCCATTAATCGAATATTCCTGACTGAACTTCTAACAATCGATTATAAATGATTTTCTAAATAAACAGCATGTGACATTAGGGCATCTCCAGTAGTTCCAACTGCCTAGTCATCGTAGGTTATCTCTCTACGGCAAAATCCTATGTGAAGAGACCATTATTAGGAGAGGTGATTCATTGTTGGTTAAACTTCATATCATTGCTGATGGATTGAAGCCGGTGCAAAACAAGAAGCTACAAAGACGAGAGGAGAAAAAAACCAACATGACGCCGTTGTTGTCGTCGGTATAGGTGGTTTTGGTAGTCAGGGATATAAAAAATAGCTGTCATCCTGATTATTCATGTACAATCAAGCAATGGTTAAATCATTATCTATTTTTGTGAAGGAACAAGTTAGCGTTCAGGTGAAGAAATAGGCTTTCGTCCGCTTTATGACTAAAGTCACACGGCCAAACTGATAGAAAGTGACGAGGCAACACTTCTACAAAACAGATTGAAGAAAAGACAAAAAAAGTGAAGGAGTAGCTATGCCCTCGAAGAAGAACCCGAGACTTACTAACTAGAGGTGTCACCACGCCTCCTTGTGAAACCATCGAACATCGTCGCACCGTACCCACCAAGTTGTCGTCGGAGAGGGCAGTCTACCCTCTCCATCCGGTTCTTGGAGTGCCAATCCTTCAAGCGGACAAAGAGGGTGAAGAGTGGTGATAACGAAGTTACATGTAAAGGATAGTAGGACGCCGAGAGCGGCAGAGCGCCCCTCGCCGATGCCAAAAGTGCCTTGAGACAGGATCCACACTTGCCTACCGATGACAGCTAAGCGAGACCACGAGGTGCCGGAGGTCCACAACGACACCCCTAAGAGGATGACAACGCAGCACACCGCGGTCGTCGAGACCGAGACGGACAAGTGTTTTCTCCTGGGGCTCGGACAAGAGGAAGGTAACCACAGCGGTGCCCCAAGAGGGTTATGACACCCGTATGCATCGACACAGCTGGAGCCGAAGCAATAAGCTTTTTCCCGGAAAAACCTTCGCCCACAACCTGATACCTCGAAGTGTTCGCTGTCACCAAGCCATGCCTCCAGAACACGATCTAGGAACCGACAGGAGAGGTCACAGTGTCTCGAGCGACATTGACGCAATGGAGCCAGTTGAGGACTAGGAGGGAAATCTCCAGGGATAAATAAGCCGGAAAAATCATCCATAAGATCTGGGAAGGTATATTTTTACCGAAGAGGACTGAGTAAAATTTTAAATAGGGTAAGAACTTGAACAAGTTTTGTTAAATGGGGTAAAATTGAAAACATTCTGCTAAATGCGGTATTATTGTCGCAAGTGACAAACTAGGGGTAAAACATAGAATTTTACTCTATAACTTTAGTGGCATTGACGAAGTAGGATCGATAAAATTTGCGATGTGTGGGACATCTTGATTGACCCAATAGGTGAGAAAGTATTCTAGAAGATCATTCTGATTGGTTCACTAGGATAGAAATTGTTCTAGAAGTTCTTCCCGATTTGCATAAGAGACTGGCATATTTTCGTTCATAGAATTAATTAACACCCTCCTGTTGAGATAATACTTATGTCTTGATTATATATAAGATATCGTGGTGTAGGTGTGTGAAAATCCCTAATTGAATATATACTAGCTATTACTACGTCTACCATTCACCCACAACTTGCCAGTTTGATGCTATGTTGTTTCTATTTAGTGTGATCATTGTCTTTCTTGGAGAATTGCTACTCGTGAAACTAATTCCATGTTTATTTTAGTTTACTTTTGTGCTTGTTACTTGATGTTTTAGTGTTTGCTTTAGCGTAGTTCTTTGGACAGTATTTGCAAGTTCATGGTTCCTGGCTAGTTGGGGTAAGAGTTTGTGCGCTTTCCTTTTCATTGCTCACTTGTCTTTGCGAGTTTCAGGTTTTTGGAAGTTCCAAAGAGAGCAACAAACGATGATTGGTGAGGATTTATATTGGTAATGACTACGGATGGTGCATTTCTTGTGGCGTGTCTTATCTGCTTCTCAAGGATGGAGATGTTCTCTACTCTAATGGTGGGTATCAATGTCGTATTTGGAGATGTCGGCATGTGGCCTCAAGTCCGCCACCGGTGAGGCGAGTATGGAGGCTTTTGAGCTTTACAATATTTATTGTCGTATCAGTGTGTTTGTATGTGGTCTCTATGCTTTGCTAACATGTAGGAGCTTTTTTCATCCAAATTTCTATAACCAACATGGAAAATATAATAGCTCGCAAAAACTTCCTGAGGGTGGTATTTGGCTCCGCGAAGCATATGCTCCTGGATGAACAATAAATTAGGAAAATGATATTTATAGAAAACCATGTTAATTCTTGTTTTTACAATTTATCTTTTATGACTTTTTCATGTGTGCAAAGTTTCATAAAAAAGGCATATGTTATCTAGTGCGGAAACATTGTCGAAAAAGTGATTTTTTAGCACCTTTGCTTTTTTACACAGGTAGCAAGTCTTGTTTATCTAAAAAATTGTGTGTGAACATAGAACATCGACATGTACATGTGTAAAAATAACAAACTTTTTTACATTTGAAATGTCTTTTTTTTAGGTAGGATCACATGCTCTCGTGCTCCACTTTGGATTTCCTAAGCTTCATGCTCTTTTGAGATCTTGAAAAATAATGATTTTGTGCAAAAAAAAAACATGATGACAAAAACGGAAAGCACGAAAGTAACTTTATTGAAAGCAAACTAATGATGTGAACTTTTTGCACGATCTGTGAAAGTGCAGACGTGTAATCTTAAGCTGGATATGGTGGGCATATAAGACAGTAGAAAATAGATTCACTAGTCTCGATGGAACTTGATGACTAACAATTCTAGGATAACTATGCGTGCCTAAAAAGGAGAACAGTCTAAAGGACAGTCCCGCCATCTTTATTGTTAGTAAAGAACGAGTAATGTAGAGTAGTGCTTCCAATAATGGTGACTAAAAATATATTTTGCAAACACATAACTTTATATCTGATTGATCGCGCAATAACCATAGATATATGCACATCGGCAGGTCGCTACTTCTGTGTCTCACATTGTCATCTTAGTTTCCTCGCTACCCACGTCATCTCCCAACTGCATATGTTCGCCTTGGTCCCGTGTTTCGTTTCTAAGGCTGGTCGTAGTGGTGGGAGTATCATATATATTATGTTGGCAAAAATCTAATATGGCATAATAATTAATAAAAAAAAGATTGTTGTCGTATCATAGCATGTAAAACTAAAAAATCCTCATACAAATAAATCTTGTACATAATTTTATATTAAAATTTTATAAATTATTAAATATATTACTAATATGATACTACCACTATGATCAGCCTAACGGATCAATGGCGAGTGGCACTTCTGGAAACCGCGCCGCCCATGGGTATCCCGCTCCGAGACGTTAATTAAGCGCGGGAGAAGAACTTCATTGAAGGGCCACCCCTACTCCGTCTCTCAACCTCAACCTCGAACTCAACCGTCAAAAACCATCTTCAGTCTCTCTCCACTGATTCGCCAATGGAGGCCGCAGTGCCGCGTCGTCCTCCATTTTGGGAGACACTAGCTATTATTTGCTCCTTTCCGTTTGCGTCAGTCTCAAGATCCCGTAAAGCAGTATTGGTATCTCCAGATTGGTAGGAGCTTTGTTAGTTTGTTCTAAAGCAAAGTCATGGTGCAAATCTTGATTATAATTTAGGCACGAAAGCTACCGTGGATTTCTTTGACTGGTTTAGCTTTTGGTTACTAAATGGGCAAGTGGAACGGCTTTACCACAAATGTTCTAGGCACAAGATATTACACGAGGCTTTGAACTAATAAAACCCCTCAAACAGGCCAAACTTTATACAAAGAGACGAGGGAAAACAGCTAACAAGGCATCAGACGAGACAATGGACCAGAGTTGAACCGAATGCAAGATCTTGATGACCTGATAGCCAAGAGAAGAGATTGAGCAGTTCTGGTATACAACAGCTGGGTCGAAGTGAAAGCAATGGAATTCAAAGACCCTTCACTAACTTTTGTACCTGCCACTTCCCGTTGACTAAAACTCTCCCTAGAGCAAAACATGATCTACACCAAAACTCCATGGATGTTAGATACATCACTATGTAACTAGATTATTGTCTCTAGTGCAAGTGGGAGACTGAAGGGAATATGCCCTGAGAGGCAATAATAAAGTGTTTATTATGTGTATTCCAAGTATATGATAGATGTTTATTTTGCATGCTATAATTGTATTAATACGGAAACGTTAATACATGTGTGTTTAATAAACAAACAGAAAGTTCCTAGTTATGCCTCTCTCATAAACTAGTTCGTTGATTAACAAGATGATCACAGTTTCCTGATCATAGACATTATATGTTGTTAATAACGAGATCACAACATTAGTGTAATGATGTGATAAACATTCATCCGAAGTATAGCATTACGATCAAAGTCATTGAGTTTATATTGCTATAAACAACTTACGAAGTGATCATAATCCTTAGACCATGAGATCATGCCAATCACTAACACCGGAAGAGTTTCTTATTGACATCAAACGTCACACCGTAACTGGGTGATTATAAAGATGGCTTCAAAGCTACTAAAGTGTTATGTTGAGAATCATGGATCAAGAGTGGAATTTGTTCATCCCGATGACGGATAGATATACTCTGGGCCCTCTCGGTGATATCACATTGGTTAGATTGCAAGCAAGTGATTTGATCCCTAGAATGTTATATCACGGGAACGAGAAAAGAGTGCATGTCAGCAACGAGATCAAACTAGGTATGGAGATACCGATGATAGAATCTCGGACATGTAATATATCGTGAAACAAAGGGATTAAGATACAAGCGTAAAAGGTTCTGACGATCACAGGAAAGTCATCGTTGAATGTGTGGGAGTCAGTATGGATCTCCAGGTCCCGCTACTGATTATTGATCGGAGAAGGGTCTCGATCATGTCCGCATTATACGCGAACCGTAGGGTGAAACACTTAAGGGACACTGACATCCAGTTGGAGAAAATGTTTCATGCCGGAAAGAATAACAAGCGCAGGAATTTATTTCACTAGATACTGAAACAGGTTTTCGGGTGAAATTGCAAAAAGTGGTTTTGCATGTGAAATAGAATTCTAGCAAGGGGTTATATGTGAATGTTTGTCATTAAAGTAATTGACAAATTCTGAATAAATAAAAGTGTTTTATTTAATGAGAGTTTGCATTAAATTTGGTGAAAATTTAATAGCAAGTTGGAGTGGAGGAAATTGAAAGGGTTTTTGTGAGTGGAGTGTCCACCCACATGAAGAGGGGAGGGCAATGGGGCAGCCCTCATGCGCCGGCCACCCCCTTGGGGTTCCCCCCCTCTCCTATAAAATGCACCCCTCTCCTCACTTCCCACTCACACCTCCTCGTGAAGGATCTCTCTCCCCCTCTAGAATTTATCCCCCATGGTCTCGGACTAGCGAGATACATGTTCCCGGTGGCTATTCGACAAGAAAGAGTTGTTCTTCCACTGCATCGCTGGAGCGAGGAGGCGGAGGTTGCTCGGTGTCTTGTACGTGTGTGCGAGCATGGATGCGCTGCTGCTTTGCGGCGCTAGGACTTCCTCTCGATCTTGAGATCGGCAAGAGATCATCTACATCAACCACGAGTTGAACTCGTTAAGCTTTGTCGGTCTTCAAGGGTATGTTCTCTACGGATATACATCCACCCGTTGTTTGTATCTAGTAGATAGATCTTGGTACATAGTTCCCATCGTAGGAAATTTTTTGTTTTCTATGCTGCGAACCCTACAGAGACCCCCTAGACCCCCCTAGTCGTAGCACATTTTTGTATCTTGTTAAGGTAACTAGGTGCTGCGAGGTCACGTGATCCGGTAGAATGTGATTCTATGCATAACTTGTTTTTGCAGGATGTATGTGATCAGTATGGCCCATATATGTATGTGATGCATGTATGAAATTTATCATGACCTGCGTGTCGTGAGTAGGGCAACACGGCTGGAGCCATGTGTGTTGTCAATTATTGTAATGGCCTGCGTGCCAACTTGTGATGATCTCAATTCTATGTAATTTTGATTACTAGCTATTAGGGATAATAGCTTATATTAGTTCTTGGAGGACTCATCACTTGGAGGATGGCTCACATGTAACATGAAGATGGAGATCATCATGGTGGACAGGTTCTATGGCGATAGAGATCACCATGAGAAAATAGGCCATAATGTGTCACAACTATGTGAATGCTATTCTTATGCGTTTTACTCTATACATTCTTAGATGATAGAAGTAGAACGATACCTCACAAAGTTTAAGTTAAACCATGCCCTCCCAACCAAACCTTGCACCATCCTATGCCTTGTACAATCGTTGGTGGGCCTATGAAATTAGGGTGTCGCGGTTTTCCTTGGCTGGATGGGTTTGTATCGGATACCTACATGCATAAGGGTTGGTGATCTTGACAAGTTCATCTTAACAGTTAAGGACCTTGGGGCATAAAGGTTGGGCGCCTAGTTTTGACATAGAGATGTCACCCAACAACAAGAGTCATATGTGATATGATTAGCAAGTGTTGCTTACCGATTTACCTTGTCTTCTAGCAGTGATGCTAAAGCTCACTAGTCGACTTGTTAATTGTGGATCTTGAATCACTTAGTATCAATAGAGGGATATGTCAACACCCGGATTTTTAATCCCAGATGCCTGTTATGCCATACATCGCAATCCCAGGATTACCATTTTTGCGAGACATAACAGAATTGGATACCACAGTACATCATCCATTACAAACCATACATAAGGTCTTACACAAATAAGTATCTCATGATCCAGTTCTTAATACAACTCAAGCAGCGGAAATACGTAATAATAACGGTAGCGTAGGCGAAGCTCCATCTTCGGGGTCACAGGCAATGCTGACGATGGGAGATGATCCTAGTTGTCGTAACCTTCCTGGGGTCCATCCTCCAGGTACTCCTCTTCATAGTCTGGCCACGGGAATAGCCAGGGACAAAGCCATGAGTACTCTTTAAGTACTCGCAAACTAATACTAACAAGTGAAGGGGGGTTTTGTAGTAGAACACTAAGCTCTAGGGTTGTTTTGCAAAAAGCCAGATTTACCTCTACTAAGTTTGGAAGTAAGAAAAGTTAGTTAAAATTTTATAACACATAAGTGGGAACTTGTATTTCATATCACAACTCTGTTGTGGTCAAGTCAAAGTCTCAATTCATTTCACAAGTCATTTTGAAAACATCTGACGGGGGAACAATATGGCCACTCCAACTGTCCATAACCGCGAACGCGACTATTCGAATAGTTAGACACTCTGCAGAGATTGTACACTTTCACCACAATATTCGATACATCCATTAGGAACAAATCCTGAATTCACCATACTCAGTATGTGGATAATCAATCCTAACCTTTCAATTACACGCCCTAGTATAAGCACCTCTCTTGTGAGTTTGGCCTCCCAACCATGACCAACTGTCATCTTGGGTACTGCACAGGTGGACAATCTTCACAAGGTAGCCTCACCTCAGACCTTGGCCGTGAGGGAACTAATACTAAGGTATATTAGTTTCCAGTCAAGCCCTACCCAATTCTCGGGTATCGTGGTTATACGGTAAAATTGGAATGGTCTCGCATCCAGACAACCATCAGTTTTATAAAGGGATAAGGCTCATGCCTCAACATTTTCATCACCATAAATCATCTGGTGTTCGGAAACACATGTCCAAAACATCTCAATAGAATGATCCATCATTCCAAGGTTTTCATAACCATTTTCCACCAAGTATTCCCATCTAAGTTGATCAGGTTTTATGCTTAGCACTAGCATCTACAAGTGGGGGTAAGTACTAATGAGGGGTGGTAAACTAGTGGAGTTTAACTAAGTTCAATCGCATGCCTTAGGATGACATAAATATTATCTAGCTTAGGCCAAATTTTATGCTCTTTATGCAACCTTCAATTATCTTTCTAGTATCTACAAATCACTTAAGTAAGCTCTAAGTACTAGCTTTGATAAAGAAATAAAGTATAAAGCTTGTAAGTAAAACTAGGATTGGTATATCAAGTGGTTATGATCATATATGCTTAAGGCATATAGTTCGCATGGTAACAAGCAAGTATTTGCTTGCATAGGTCAACTTGATTAGTAAGGCTTGCTAAAGTAGAGTATCTTGCAAGTGTTAGCTTGCACATTCAACTGGTAGTATTAGGCTTGCATCAATATCAGTATAAGCTTGCTAAATTGCAAGTGTTAGCTTGCAAGTATTGGCTTGCCTTGTGCAGAGCAGTGGTTGAAGTTCTCCCCGGCTTCTTCTTCTTAGTATCCTCCTTCTTTCTTGTATCCTTGGTCGGTACTAGCGTCTATAAATAAATACGAGGTACACAATCACCAAACAATATTTAACTAATTTCAATCATCACACAAAAGGGTCCTATGGATGATCTAGCATCATCACTATCATTACAAGATTAAAGCTTGGTTTAATTCCTTTTATTTTTGGAAAAGTAATTTCTACTCATTGAAAAAATACTTAAGATTTAATGTTCTCCAAACCAAACATGGGATCATGTTGACACATGTCATCACCACATATTTTAGTCCATAGGAATGTGATTTAAAGTGGTGTCACAATTTAATAAGGTTTAACCTTTTATTTTACTTAAATAAAGTGACTAGAAATGCCTATGTGGCATTGTTTTATTACTTGAACATTATTTATATAAGTAAACCAAAATGTTTTTATATATTCTGAAAGGTATGATCAAATGTGATTTTTGAGAGTTGGAATCAACTCAAAAGCTATGATGGTTTAAATTTGAAAAAATGTTTAAATGCAGAAAAGGTTCTGCCTTGTTATTTTTACCAAGGTTGATCTATAGATTCAAATGATTTGAATCCAACGGGCTTGGATTAAGCATTTCAATATATTTCTAACAAAATTGGTTTCATTCAATTTGGTTTACTGAATCGAGCTAGGTTGATTTTTGAAACTAGGTACAGAACTGTGTTTGAATTAAAATGGAAAAAGTTAAATTCAAACGACTGGGCTGCGCGGAAACTGCTAATGGGCCGGCCCGGTGTCACTCCGCGGCGCGGGGCTCAACTGACAGGGGGGGTTCCACCAGTCAGTGGATCTTTAAATGCGAAGCGGTACGGGGCAATCTCATCTGCATGATCTAAGTCTAATTGAACGGCTGCTACTCATCGTCCACGTCGGGCTGCGCCGGCGAGACAGAAACCTAACACGGCAGGTGGGGGTCGTCGGGGGCTCACCGGGGCTCAGGAGAGGGTCGGTGAGGCGGGCGAACAACGAAGTCGACGACGGCGAACCTCCTGGTACCGGCAGCTTCTCCTGGGGTGGACGAAATCGACGACGCCCTTCTTCTCCAGAGGTGGCCTGCTCCGGCGCAATTCCGGCGATGCACTACTCGCCTTGCTCCGGCTACGGGTTGGAACGATCAGTGAGGAGAGGGGAGTGAGATGGTGTGAATAGTTTGAGCGGGGGAGGCCTCTATTTATAGTCTCGACGACGAGACCGAACGGAATGGGCAGGCGACGGTGGCGACATGGCTACGGGCTGCTAGACGCATGGCCGACGGTGGCGATCGATCGGTGGTTGTGGCATCCCGCAAAACCACTACTAGAAAATCGCGTCGAATTTGTGCATTGCATCGTCATCATCATGCATTGTGTGCATAAAACTATTTCGCAAAGCCCGTTTTGTTTTCTAAAACGCCCCGTCTTTTATTCAAACGCCAAAACCGGGTCCCCGGAATATTTTGTTTTGGCCGCTATCGGTTTGCAGACGGCCCGTTTAAAACAGACAAACGTTTTAATTGTTTTAGCGGGGCAGTCGAACGGGCCAACCCGACCCGAACGACCACCCCAGAAAACTAAAACGGTCCAGCTTGCCCGCCCTTCTAATCCTATTCCTACCAGTTAGTCTACCCAACCCTCCTCTCCACCTCACCCTGCCCAATAGCATCTCGCCACCTCAGCTTCCCTCTCCCCTCACCCAATCCCACGCTGCCACTTGTCCCTCCCACTCTCTCTCCCTCTCTCCCAATCACCCATCCAGCCCCCCACACACGCTCAAGCACACACGCAGCCCCCCAGCCCCTCTCAGCTTCCCCCTCTGTCCCGCGGGCCCCCCACGCGCCAGCCCCGCCCCGGACTCGGTCCACCCCTGCCGCGCTACCCCTGTCCCACCCGCGGACCCCACCACCTGTCCCTGTCGCCCCCTCCTCCCATTATCTCTCTCTCACGCCGCACGCCTGCCCACCCCGCAGCCCCGCGGTGCCCGACCCCGCCGGCCTTCCCCAATCCCGCTCACCTCGCCGGACCCGGCCGCGCGACCCCCGCCACTCGCCCCTACTCCGACCCCCCCTCTCGCCGCCGCGCGCGAGCCGCTCCGGCAAGCCGCCTGCCCGCCTCCGCGCCCCGCAGCTCCGCCCGGCCCGCTCGCCGCCGCCAGGTGCCGTCGCCAGCCCGCGTCCCCGCCTCCCCTCCGCGCCACCGGAGCTCCTCGGCCTCGCCACGCTCGCCCCGGCCCCCGCGCGCCCTCCGAGCTACGCCGCCCCCTCCGTCGGCCAAGCCCTGCCGCGTCCGCCGCTCCGTGCGTGCGCCTCGCCGCCGCCTGAGCCCCGCCTCCCCTGGCTCGTTGCGCCTCCGCCCGGCGCGCCGCTCGCTCCCCGCCGGCCAGAGCGCGGCCCCCGTCTGCCTCGCCTCCCGCCGGAACGCCCCGACGCCGTCGCTCGCCGGCCGCGTCTCCCGACGCTCCTGCGCCCCGCGCCGGCCCATCGTCCGCCGCCCGTCTCCGCCCGCCCTCGCGCCGGCCCAAGCTTGCCTTCGCCCCCTCGGCCCGTTCTGCTTCGCCGTCCGCCGTCTCTGGCCAGGTCCGCCGCCGCCGGCTCGCCCGTCCGCGTCGGCCTTGTTGGTCGCCCGTGTGTGTGCAGGCAGTACCATGGGTGCGCGTGTGTATGTGTTGCCTTTGTTCCGTTGTTGTTCGCGAAAACCAGTTGGGGTACAGGGATTCGGAGGAGGTGGTACTGTCTAAGACCGTTTCGTCGACAAGATCGCCATCCCGGAACCAAGTGCGAACCCCGGCATCGTCTTCATGTACTCCTTCACGGATGCAACGAGACCTTCGACGCGAACACCGAGATCTCCACCCCGGACCGTCGAGTGCTACTTCCCGAAGTCCGAAGGACGCTCTCGCCGAGAACTCGGAACGCCAAGTCCACCGGATCTATGACCGAGACCCCGAGCCCGATCCGAAGACCGAGAACCGCGACACTCCAAGATCTCCTCACGGACGTTTCCGGACCCGACGACCGCCAAGATCTTCGTAACGACAAGTTCTGCCCCCGGACATCGAGAACCCCGATGCGACAAGACCTACCCCGATGTTCGTGAACGTTTCCGCCGAGACCGAACCCGTCGAACCCTGGACCCCGAGACCGGACCCTGGACCCTGTCGAACCCCGAACCCCGGATCCCCAAGTTCGTCGAGACCCCTTAATGTGTGAACCCCTTTTCCTCGAACCCTATTTTATAACATAACAATTTGTTGCACATTAAATTGTCATTCCCGCATGCATAGCATTGGTTTGGGGGCCTTATGCCGATTCACCTAATAATAAAATATGGGGCCCATATGCGGGCAAATCTAGCCTTATATTGGCCTCATTTAAACATGTGTAGCGAACCGGCTCCATCTGTTACATTGCTAAACAACATTTAATTTGCGGGGTTTTCTAAATAACTTGCACCATCTAATTAAATATCGGGACCCCGGTTCCACCTAACATGACCTAATTGCATCGCACCTTGCCATGTCATCCATCATACATGCATCATGCCGATCTTCTGCCGTTTTATTAAATATCGCATCCGGTGTTTCTTCTAGTGATTTGGTTCTTCGCGGATAAGGCCGTTGAGTGGATGTGAGCTTCGACCCGATCTTCGGTCGAACCCTTCGACAATGTTTTCAGGCGAGCATCTCCCCCTTTCTACCTATCTTACTTTTATAGTATTTACTTCCCTCCTGTTGATCTATTGCTATCTGTGTTGCGATGCTCTAGTTTTCCGTACCCGTGATATCCCTTGCAGCCCTATATCGCCTCGGACACATCCTATTACCTGTTGTTTGGTAGATAGTTGGACTTGCGCGTCGTAGTCGCTTGCTCAAGTGATGTTGCGTGTTGTCAAATGCCACAGTTATTGATGTATTGCCGCATGTTGATGATGGAGATGATCATAGTTTTACTTATCGTTCACTTTAATTCCTGTTTAACAACTAAAATTGAATAAGCAGAGGCATCGGTGGGTGATAGATATTATTTGGTTTCCGAACGCCCTCTTGTGTCCCGTAAGACCCCGAGTACTTGATTCCTGTTCCTTGTTTTATCGCGCTATCCACATCCGGGAGGTATATGGGACCCCCCTCAGCCAGAGCTTGATTCCGTCTTATTTCTTGGGGCCACAAACTAGTTTGAGGTTTTATTACTATCCTGTACTTATGCCATGCTTTACTGCTTTATTTACGATTGTGCGAGGAGCACACTGTACTGTTTAGGATGCGGAGTGATTACGCGGTATCGACAAGCCCAGCCACACTTTCGGGTTCCCAGTCGTTTACAGCCATTGGCGCAGACCTTGAGGCCGTCTCGGAGCTTGCTTACTCCGTTGCGGGATCTACTTAAGGGGTGGCCCCCTGAAATATTTCTGAATCTTGTGATTGCTTTGTCGTGAAGGCCTCGTTGGGTTTTGATTTGGTTTTTCCGAGGTTGATCGAGTGTGTGTTGCTATTGGTGCACCCCCGGGTAAAACTTTCTGAAAGCCGTGTCCGCGGATATGGACGACTTGGAGCACAGTTTCTCGATCATAGACAAGCATAACTAAAGTTTACTGTTATAAATTGACTTGTATCTGATATGACTAGTAATCAGCTTCAACTATAACGGAATGGCTAATTAATACTGCCCACAATTGCTTGTTTGGATGTCGCTTGCGACAATTGTATCTGACTAGTAAGTATTGCAACTACAACGGAATGGCTGAATAAAAGTACCAACAACTGCTGGGTTTTGGGTTCATCTCATGCTATCTGTACCTGATTAGTAATTGTTGCAACTATCACGGAATGGTTAACTAAAAGTGCCCACTGTTTACTTGTCAGAACGATTATCTAAACCTGACTAGTAAAGTGCCGCAACTATAACTGAATAAGTAAAACTGCCAACGGTGTGAGTTCCTCGGTTGACTTCCTCGTTTGGTCTCGAGGGGGAAACACCAGGATGGGTTTGTTTGGCATTAGCTTCATGGGTGGATCCGGATAGGTCTATCTTACCCCTCTCTGTTTGACGTCAGTGTATCGAGTCTCTATAGGTTGTCTAGTGCATGCTGCCGCTGCCGCTCAGTCCACCATACTTATGTAGGCGAGGACCGCCGAATTCTAGCCTCGCCGTGTACTGGCCTCAGTACTGACGCTCCTTCTTTTTCCTTTGCCCTTTGTCGGCACCCCCTTTTGTTTTAGCAGGTTTTGAGATCGACGCCGTTAGCAGGGTTACCCTTCCGGCTTGGCCTGGGCAGGGTTATGGACGCCATTGGTTATTCTTCAGGGCTCTTAGCCCCATTTGCATCTTGTCCGTAGCTGGACGCTTTGTCGTTTTCAAGGTGATTTGGATCTTTGTACCGTATATCTGTATTCTTGACTCTTTGAGTCGCTGTTATATATATATCTGTTCTGTGGGTCCCATCGAGGACTGTTGAGTAATGTTATTACTTCGTTTTCCACCCGCACGAAAGTGCCTGGTGGGCACCTTTGAATCGTTTCTATGCGGGTTTGGTGAATTTTGCCCAAACTTGCATAGGTCCGATATTGAGGGTGTTATAGAGTGGTATCAGAGCTCAGCAGTTGCGATACCCCACAAGTCCAGCCTGTAGGATAACCTAACTAACGGCCGAAGTAGAGAGTCAAAACTATTTTGCAAAATCGGTTGGATAGATCTGATTAGGTCTGATTTTACTCCTTACCCCTCTGCTATTCTCCTCTTATCTCGACGTGTTTTGAATCTACCCTCTTATCTTTTCTTCGAGTCCAGGATTTCTCGTGGTTGGGTTTCCGTCGTACCTTTAGGGTTTCACTTCTCCCTTTTGTAACGGAGGTGCTACGATCATCAATCTGCAACTTGTCTGTTGTACCCTTCCTCCAATCTTTTGTTCTTGAGCTCCTTATCCATATGTGTTCCTTGCTGGAAATCAGTGTCGTTGAAAAACATACGAGAAGGACGAGCTTTGGTGAAGTTGGAGTCGACCGTGAGCATGTGTTGTTCATGCCAATGGAACCATCGCGGAACCTAATCAGTGTGTCTTTCATACGGTTTCTGCTGGCAACATTCCTTTGTTCCGGATACCATCTAAGAAGATCTTCAGTCTAATTCCGAGAGTTGGATGCTTAATCCGCTTATTCGTGTGCGGAGTAATGGTTTGAGTGTGGGATGGAGTAGCTACCCTACCACTGCTCTTATCAGTCGCTCTTGTACGTCGGATCAGTGGATCCAGCAGTTTTACTCTATCCATGGAAGTTAGAGGTGGCCTTACCTTCAACTTCGTCCTTTGTTTCCCCGGAGTGTTCTCCCGACGATCAGAGATAACGACCCTTTGTTGGTGGTGTCGCCGATTTCAAGATGGCGGTTGAACTCTTGTTAGTGGTGTCGCGAGGATCTACGCGAAGCGAGAAGACGCAAAACGCCGACCTTCCTTCCGGTACCATGAGGCGGATCTCGAGGGCGAGATCCATTGTTAGTGGTGTCGAACTGTGGCATCCCCCAAAACCACTACTAGAAAATCGCGTCGAATTTGTGCATTGCATCGTCATCATCATGCATTGTGTGCATAAAACTATTTCGCAAAGCCCGTTTTGTTTTCTAAAACGCCCCGTCTTTTATTCAAACGCCAAAACCGGGTCCCCGGAATATTTTGTTTTGGCCGCTATCGGTTTGCAGACGGCCCGTTTAAAACAGACAAACGTTTTAATTGTTTTAGCGGGGCAGTCGAACGGGCCAACCCGACCCGAACGACCACCCCAGAAAACTAAAACGGTCCAGCTTGCCCGCCCTTCTAATCCTATTCCTACCAGTTAGTCTACCCAACCCTCCTCTCCACCTCACCCTGCCCATAGCATCTCGCCACCTCAGCTTCCCTCTCCCCTCACCCAATCCCACGCTGCCACTTGTCCCTCCCACTCTCTCTCCCTCTCTCCCAATCACCCATCCAGCCCCCACACACGCTCAAGCACACACGCAGCCCCCCAGCCCCTCTCAGCTTCCCCCTCTGCCCGCGGCCCCCCACGCGCCAGCCCGCCCGGACTCGGTCCACCCCTGCCGCGCTACCCCTGTCCCACCCGCGGACCCCACCACCTGTCCCTGTCGCCCCCTCCTCCCATTATCTCTCTCTCACGCCGCACGCCTGCCCACCCCGCAGCCCCGCGGTGCCCGACCCCCGCCGGCCTTCCCCAATCCCGCTCACCTCGCCGGACCCGGCCGCGCGACCCCCGCCACTCGCCCCTACTCCGACCCCCCCCCCTCTCGCCGCCGCGCGCGAGCCGCTCCGGCAAGCCGCCTGCCCGCCTCCGCGCCCCGCAGCTCCGCCCGGCCCGCTCGCCGCCGCCAGGTGCCGTCGCCAGCCCGCGTCCCCGCCTCCCCTCCGCGCCACCGGAGCTCCTCGGCCTCGCCACGCTCGCCCCGGCCCCCGCGCGCCCCTCCGAGCTACGCCGCCCCCTCCGTCGGCCAAGCCCTGCCGCGTCCGCCGCTCCGTGCGTGCGCCTCGCCGCCGCCTGAGCCCCGCCTCCCCTGGCTCGCTGCGCCTCCGCCCGGCGCGCCGCTCGCTCCCCGCCGGCCAGAGCGCGGCCCCCGTCTGCCTCGCCTCCCGCCGGAACGCCCCGACGCCGTCGCTCGCCGGCCGCGTCTCCCGACGCTCCTGCGCCCCGCGCCGGCCCATCGTCCGCCGCCCGTCTCCGCCCCCCTCGCGCCGGCCCAAGCTTGCCTTCGCCCCTCGGCCCGTTCTGCTTCGCCGTCCGCCGTCTCTGGCCAGGTCCGCCGCCGCCGGCTCGCCCGTCCGCGTCGGCCTTGTTGGTCGCCCGTGTGTGTGCAGGCAGTACCATGGTGCGCGTGTGTATGTGTTGCCTTTGTTCCGTTGTTGTTCGCGAAAACCAGTTGGGGTACAGGGATTCGGAGGGGTGGTACTGTTTAAGACCGTTTCGTCGACAAGATCGCCATCCCGGAACCAAGTGCGAACCCCGGCATCGTCTTCATGTACTCCTTCACGGATGCAACGAGACCTTCGACGCGAACACCGAGATCTCCACCCCGGACGTTTCCGGACCCGACGACCGCCAAGATCTTCGTAACGACAAGTTCTGCCCCCGGACATCGAGAACCCCGATGCGACAAGACCTACCCCGATGTTCGTGAACGTTTCCGCCGAGACCGAACCCGTCGAACCCTGGACCCCGAGACCGGACCCTGGACCCTGTCGAACCCCGAACCCCGGATCCCCAAGTTCGTCGAGACCCCTTAATGTGTGAACCCCTTTTCCTCGAACCCTATTTTATAACATAACAATTTGTTGCACATTAAATTGTCATTCCCGCATGCATAGCATTGGTTTGGGGGCCTTATGCCGATTCACCTAATAATAAAATATGGGGCCCATATGCGGGCAAATCTAGCCTTATATTGGCCTCATTTAAACATGTGTAGCGAACCGGCTCCATCTGTTACATTGCTAAACAACATTTAATTTGCGGGGTTTTCTAAATAACTTGCACCATCTAATTAAATATCGGGACCCCGGTTCCACCTAACATGACCTAATTGCATCGCACCTTGCCATGTCATCCATCATACATGCATCATGCCGATCTTCTGCCGTTTTATTAAATATCGCATCCGGTGTTTCTTCTAGTGATTTGGTTCTTCGCGGATAAGGCCGTTGAGTGGATGTGAGCTTCGACCCGATCTTCGGTCGAACCCTTCGACAATGTTTTCAGGCGAGCATCTCCCCCTTTCTACCTATCTTACTTTTATAGTATTTACTTCCCTCCTGTTGATCTATTGCTATCTGTGTTGCGATGCTCTAGTTTTCCGTACCCGTGATATCCCTTGCAGCCCTATCGCCTCGGACACATCCTATTACCTGTTGTTTGGTAGATAGTTGGACTTGCGCGTCGTAGTCGCTTGCTCAAGTGATGTTGCGTGTTGTCAAGTGCCACAGTTATTGATGTATTGCCGCATGTTGATGATGGAGATGATCATAGTTTTACTTATCGTTCACTTTAATTCCTGTTTAACAACTAAAATTGAATAAGCAGAGGCATCGGTGGGTGATAGATATTTTGGTTTCCGAACGCCCTCTTGTGTCCCGTAAGACCCCGAGTACTTGATTCCTGTTCCTTGTTTTATCGCGCTATCCACATCCGGGAGGTATATGGGACCCCCCTCAGCCAGAGCTTGATTCCGTCTTATTTCTTGGGGCCACAAACTAGTTTGAGGTTTTATTACTATCCTGTACTTATGCCATGCTTTACTGCTTTATTTACGATTGTGCGAGGAGCACACTGTACTGTTTAGGATGCGGAGTGATTACGCGGTATCGACAAGCCCAGCCACACTTTCGGTTTCCCAGTCGTTTACAGCCATTGGCGCAGACCTTGAGGCCGTCTCGGAGCTTGCTTACTCCGTTGCGGGATCTACTTAAGGGGTGGCCCCCTGAAATATTTCTGAATCTTGTGATTGCTTTGTCGTGAAGGCCTCGTTGGGTTTTGATTTGGTTTTTCCGAGGTTGATCGAGTGTGTGTTGCTATTGGTGCACCCCGGCCGGGTAAAACTTTCTGAAAGCCGTGTCCGCGGATATGGACGACTTGGAGCACAGTTTCTCGATCATAGACAAGCATAACTAAAGTTTACTGTTATAAATTGACTTGTATCTGATATGACTAGTAATCAGCTTCAACTATAACGGAATGGCTAATTAATACTGCCCACATTGCTTGTTTGGATGTCGCTTGCGACAATTGTATCTGACTAGTAAGTATTGCAACTACAACGGAATGGCTGAATAAAAGTACCAACAACTGCTGGGTTTTGGGTTCATCTCATGCTATCTGTACCTGATTAGTAATTGTTGCAACTATCACGGAATGGTTAACTAAAAGTGCCCACTGTTTACTTTGTCAGAACGATTATCTAAACCTGACTAGTAAAGTGCCGCAACTATAACTGAATAAGTAAAACTGCCAACGGTGTGAGTTCCTCGGTTGACTTCCTCGTTTGGTCTCGAGGGGGAAACACCAGGATGGGTTTGTTTGGCATTAGCTTCATGGGTGGATCCGGATAGGTCTATCTTACCCCTCTCTGTTTGACGTCAGTGTATCGAGTCTCTATAGGTTGTCTAGTGCATGCTGCCGCTGCCGCTCAGTCCCCATACTTATGTAGGCGAGGACCGCCGAATTCTAGCCTCGCCGTGTACTGGCCTCAGTACTGACGCTCCTTCTTTTCCTTTGCCCTTTGTCGGCACCCCCTTTTGTTTTAGCAGGTTTTGAGATCGACGCCGTTAGCAGGGTTACCCTTCCGGCTTGGCCTGGGCAGGGTTATGGACGCCATTGGTTATTCTTCAGGGCTCTTAGCCCCATTTGCATCTTGTCCGTAGCTGGACGCTTTGTCGTTTTCAAGGTGATTTGGATCTTTGTACCGTATATCTGTATTCTTGACTCTTTGAGTCGCTGTTATATATATATCTGTTCTGTGGGTCCCATCGAGGACTGTTGAGTAATGTTATTACTTCGTTTTCCATCCGCACGAAAGTGCCTGGTGGGCACCTTTGAATCGTTTCTATGCGGGTTTGGTGAATTTTGCCCAAACTTGCATAGGTCCGATATTGAGGGTGTTATAGTGGTCTCCTGTCAAGGGTGGCGCTCTGGCGCACGCTCGGCATGATTTTGAAAACATCTGGCCGGGAGACCACCGATCGATCGCCACCGCCGTCCATGCCTCTAGAAGCCCGTAGCCATGTCGCCACGGTCGCCTGCCTATTCCGTTCGGTCTCGTCGTCGAGACTATAAATAGAGGCCTCCCCCGCTCAAACTCTTCACACCATCTCACTCCCCTCTCCTCACTGATCGTTCCAACCCGTAGCCGGAGCAAGGCGAGCAGCGCATCGCCAGAATTGCGCCGGAGCAGGCCGCCTCTGGAGAAGAAGGGCGGCGTCGATTTCGTCCACCCCAGGAGAAGTTGCCGGTACCAGGAGGTTCGCCGTCGTCGACTTCGTCGTTCGCCCGCCTCGCCGACCCTCTCCTGAGCCCCGGTGAGCCCCCGACGACCCCCACCTGCCGCGTTAGGTTTCTGTCTCGCCGGCGCAGCCCGACGTGGACGATGAGTAGCAGCCGTTCGATTAGACTTAGATCGTGCAGATGAGATTACCCCGTACCGCTTCGCGTTTAAAGAGCCACTGACTGGTGGAACCCCCCCTGTCAGTTGAGCCCCGCGCCGCGGAGTGACACCGGGTCGGCCCATTAGCAGTTTCCGCGCAGCCCAGTCGTTTGAATTTAACTTTTTCTATTTTAATTCAAACACAGTTCTATACCTAGTTTCAAAAATCAACCCAGCTCGATTCAGTAAACCAAATTGAATGAAACCAATTTTGTTAGAAAGATATTGAAATGCTTAATCCAAGCCCGTTGGATTCAAATCATTTGAATCTATAGATCAACCTTGGTAAAAATAACAAGGCAGAACCTTTTCTGCATTTAATTTTTTTTCAAATTTAAACCATAATAGCTTTTGAGTTGATTCCAACTCTCAAAAATCACATTTGATCATACCTTTCATAATATATTAAAACATTTGGGTTTACTTACAGAAATAATGTTCAAGTAATAAAAGAATGCCACATAGGCATTTCTAGTCACTTTATTTAAGTAAAATAAAAGGTTAAACCTTATTAAATTGTGACACCACTTTAAATCACATTCCCATGGACTAAAATATGTGGTGATGACATGTGTCAACATGATCCCATGTTTTGGTTTGGAGAATATTAAATCTTAAGTAGTTTTTCAATGAGTAGAAATTACTTTTCTAAAAATAAAAGGATTAAACCAAGCTTTAATCTTGTAATGTTAGTGATGATGCTAGATCATCCATAGGACCCTTTTGTGTGATGATTGAAATTAGTTAAGTATTGTTTGGTGATTGTGTACCTCGTATTTATTTATAGACTCTAGTACCGACCAAGGATACGAGGAAGAAGGAGGATACTACGAAGAATAAGCCGAGGAGAACTTCAACCACTGCTCTGCACAAGGCAAGCCAATACTTGCAAGCTAACACTTGCAATTTAGCAAGCTTATACTGATATTGATGCAAGCCTAATACTACCAGTTGAATGTGCAAGCTAACACTTGCAAGATACTCTACTTTAGCAAGCCTTACTAATCAAGTTGACCTATGCAAGCAAATACTTGCTTGTTACCATGCCAACTATATGCCTAAAGCATATATGATCATAACCACTTGATAAACCAATCTTAGTTTTACTTACAAGCTTTATACTTTATTTATTTATCAAAGCTAGTAATTAGAGCTTACTTAAGTGATTTGTAGATACTAGAAAGATAATTGAAGGTTGCATAAAGAGCATAAAATTTGGCCTAAGCTAGATAATCTTTATGTCATCCTAAGGCATGATATTGAACTTAGTTAAACTCCACTAGTTTACCACCCCTCATTAGTACTTACCCCCACTTGTAGATGCTAGTGCTAAGCATAAAACCTGATCAACTTAGATGGGAATACTTGGTGGAAAAATGGTTATGAAAACCTTGGAATGATGGATCATTCTATTGAGATGTTTTGGACATGTGTTTCCGAACACCAGATGATTTATGGTGATGAAAATATTGAGGCATGAGCCTTATCCCTTTATAAAACTGATGGTTGTCTGGATGCGATACCATTCCAATTTTACCGTACAACCACAATACCCGAGAATTGGGTAGGGCATGACTGGAAACTTATATACCTTAGTATTAGTTCCCTCACGGCCAAGGTCTGAGCTGAGGCTACCTTGTTGTGGCATCCCGCAAAACCACTACTAGAAAATCGCGTTGTTTTTGTGCATTGCATCATCATGACCGCATGCTCATGTCATCATGCCACATTGCATTTGAGCATCGTCATCATCTTGCATTTGCTTGCATAAAACTATTTGCAGAAAAACCTATTTTGTGATTTCTAAACGCCCCGTCTTTGTTCAAACGCAAAACCCGGGTTACCGGAGTATTTTGTTTTGTTTGCTATCGGTTTGCAAAAATCTGTTTGAAATAAATAAATTATTTAATTATTTTAGTGGGGGCAGTCGAACGGGCCGATTCGACCCAGTCGACCACCCCCATGCAAAAACAATCGGTCCACCCAAAATCCTAAAACTACCAGACCTATTCTACCCACCCCTCCTCCACCTCACCCCCTCCAATCCCCTCTCGCCACCTCAGCCTGGCCCTCTCCCCACCCAATCACCAACCTCCACCTCCCCACTCCCTCTCCCTAATCCAGCCGCCACCTTAGCCGAGGCCCCACCCCGCTGACAGTTTTCCCGCCTGCGTCCGCACCTGGGCGCGCGCCCCCGCGTGGCTCCCGGTCCAACCCCCCCACCTGCCGCACCAGATCCCCATGCCCCGGCCCCGCCTGGTCCCACGTGGCCCCACCTAGACAGACCCTCCCCGACCCCGCTCCCTCTCCCCCAGGTTCCCCGTCCTCTTCCTCCTCGCCCCCTCGTCTTCCTCCCCACCAGCGGCCGCCAGGCCCCGTCCTCTCCGCGCCGCCAGGCCCCCCCCCTTCGCCACCGCGATGCCCCTGCTTGCCTCGCCCTCGCCGCGCCTCTCTCGGCCGCGTTGCGTCGCTCCCCTCCGCCCTCTCTGCCCCGACCTCCTCGCGTCGCCGGACCGCCCCGCGAGCTCCAGCCTCCTCCGCGCGTCCCCGCCGCCGGAGCTCCCCCGCCTCTGCTCCTTCCCCTCCCGCGAGCCCGAGCTTCCCCGCCCTCCGGCCGCCGTCCTCGGCCCCGAGCCTCCCCCTCCTGCGTGACGCCGCCGACGGGCCGCCTCAGCCTGCGACCGCCCGCCTCCACCACCGCGACCCCGACCCCCTGACCCCCACCTCGCCGCGGACCCCCCCTCGCCTCGCCGGCATTCCTCCTGCCGCGCCCTCCCTTCCCCGCCTCGCCGCCGTCACCGGCGGGCCTGCATTGTCGACCTCCAGCGGCCGCCTCCGGCGCAGCCGTCGCCGTCGCCCTCGCCCGAGACCCCGCCCTCCGTCGTCGGCAGCCAGGCATCCGTCGCCGCCCCGGGTGCGAGCCCGCACGCGCCGCCCCTGGCCCTCACCGGCCACCCTCTGCCTCGCCCCCGCTGGACCGCCCCACCCCGCCACCGCCGGCCTCGGCTCGCACTCCGGCGACCCTCCTTCCGCCGGCCCTGCTCCGCCCGACCCCGAGCTGCCCCGTCCCTGCCAGCGAGCGCCCGTCAAGCTCGCCTCTGCAGGCCGCCGCCGTCCTCGACGCGTCGCCCGGCCGCGCATGACCTGCAGCGTGGACCCCGGGGCACCTGTTCCCTTCGTGCGTGGCCTCTGGAGTTACATGAACGCCGATGGGATACTGCTGCTCAAGGAATAGTCTCTGAAGGGAGGTTGCTGATGTTCAGTATAGCCAGTACGAGGAGTCGATGTACAAGAGAAACCACGGCGCCGGGCCCAAAAACCGACCTCGACATGCCAAGTTCGCCGAGACCCCGTCCCCGGAGGCCTCCGACCGGGAACCGACAAGATCTGCATCACGGACGCACCACGGACGCGGAGAAACCCTCGGACGCCAAGATCTTCTCCTCGGGACACCGGGAACTCCCCCTGAACGCCAAGGTCATCGGCACGGATACGACATGAACTTTCCTGGGACACCAAGTTCTACCTCCCGGACCCGAAGACCGCGACGACGTTGAACCCAGATCCCCATCGGACAAGATCGTCACCAAGACCGGCCATGTTGAGATCCGAAGACCGATTCCGTCGAACCCCAGATCCGAACCCTGAGACCGATCCCCGAACCCGAACCCCGGAACCCCAAGATCTGCCGAACCCTAACGTGTGATTCCCTTCCCGAGCCCTATTTTATAAAATGGAATATAAACTGTCGCATATTAATTGATCATGCATGCATACTTGTTTGTGGTTTGGGGGCCTTATGCCAATTCACCTAATAATTAAATATGGGGCCCATATGCGGGCAAATCTAGTCTTATATTGGCCTCATTTAAATTTGTGCATCGAACCGGTACTATCTTTTGCCATGTTCAAACAACATTTAATTTGCGGGGTAGATAAACAACTTGAACAATATAATCATTGTCGGGACCCCTGGTTCCACTTAATATGACCTAATTGCATCGCATCTTTTCCATGTCATACACCATGCATGCATCATGCCAGTCTTCTGTCGTAGTATTAAATACTGCATCCGGTGTTTATTCTAGTGTTTTGCTTCTTCGCGGATAAGGCCGTTGAGTTGATGTGAGCTTCGCCCCGATCTTTGGATGAACCCTTCGACAATGTTTTCAGGCGAGCATCTCCCCCTTTCTACCTATCTTACTTTTATAGTATTTATTCCCTCCTGATGATCTATTGCTATCTGTGTTGCGATGCTCTAGATTCGTACCCGTGTTATCCCTTGCAGCCTTATATGGCCTTGGAGACCTCCTATTACCTGTTGTTTGGTAGATAGTTGGACTTGCGCGTCGTAGTCGCTTGCTCAAGTGTTGTTGCGTGTCGTCAAGTACCACAGTTGTTGGAGTATTGCCGCATGTTCAATGTTGGAGAAGATCATGGCTTTAATTATTGTTCACTTTAATTACTGTTTAACAACTAAAATTGAAGTAGGTAAGCAGAGGCACCGGTGGGTGATAGATAATATCTGGTTTCCGACCGCCCACTTGTGTCCCGTAGGACCCCGAGTTCTTGACACCTGTTCCGAGATCGAGCGCGCTAACCACAGGTGGGGAGATATGGGCCCCCCATTGATTAGTACCTGATTTCAAAGTATTGTACCGGGGCCACAACTAGTTTGAGGTTTTATTTACTATCCTGTACCTATGCCATGCTTTACTGCTTTTTTTACGATTGTGTGAGGAGCACGCTGTACTGTTTAGGAAGCGGAGTGTTTTCGCGGTATCGACAGTCCCAGTTTTGGGATTTGCTGTCGTTTACAGCCACTGTCGCAAACCCTGAGTCCGTCTCGGAGACCGGCCGACTTCGTTGCGGGTGTACTTAGTGGGGTGGCCCCCCGTGCTTGCTTTGGGTCTGGGAACGTCGTGACTTAGGCCCCTCCGACATACCGATGGGTGTATGTTAACTGATCTGGCAAAAAGGGTCGAAGTGCTTGTGGATACTTTGGTGCACCCCTGCAGGGTTAAATCTTTTCGAGAAGCCGTGTCCGCGGTTATGGACGACTTGGAGCACAGTGCTTGATCATAGACAACTATAACTAAAGTTTACTGTTATAATTTGACTTGTATCCGATATGACTAGTAATCGGCTTCACTACAACGGAAAGGCTAAATAAAAGTACCAACAACTGCTGGGTTTTGGGTTTATCTCATGCTAATTGTATCTGACTAGTAAGTGTTGCAACTACAACGGAATGGTTAACTAAAATTGCCCACGGTTTATTTCATCAGGATGATTATCTATACTTGACTAGTAATTGCTGCAACAATAACTGATTAAATAAAACTACCAACTGTGTGAGTTCCTCGGTTGACTCTCTCGGTTGGTATCGAGGGGAAATACCAGGATGGGTTTGTTTGGTGTTAGTATCAGGTTGGATCCGAATAGGTCTTTCTTACCCCTCTCTGATAGCCGCCAGTTGTATCGAGTCTCTATAGGTTGTTTAGTGCATGTTGCCGCTGCCGCTTCAGTCCACCATACCTATGTAGGCGAGGACCGCCGAATTCTAGTCTCACCGTGTACTGGCCTCAGTACTGACGCTCCTTCTTTTTCCTTTGCCCTTTGTCGGCACCCCTTTTGTTTAAGCAGGTTTGAGATCGACGACGTTAGCAGGGTTACCCTTCCGGCTTGGCCTGGGCAGGGTTATGGACGCCATTGGTTATTCTTCAGGGCTCTTAGCCCCATTTGCATCTTGTCCGTAGTCGGACGCTCTATCATTTTCAAGGTGATTTGGATCTTTGTATATTATATCTGTATTCTTGACTCATGGAGTCGTGTTGTATATATATATCTGTTCTGTGGGTCCCATCGAGGACTGTTGTGTAATGTTATTACTTCGTTTTCCACCCGCACGAAAGTGCCTGGTGGGCACCTTCGAATCGTTTCTATGCGGGTTTGGCGGTTTTCGCTAAAACTTGCATAGGGCCGATTCTGAGGGTGTTACAGAGTGGTATCAGAGCTCAGCAGTTGCGATACCCCACAAGTCCAGCCTGTAGGATACCCTAGCTAACGGCCGAAGTAGAGTGTCAAAACTATTTTTGCAAACTCGGTTGGATAGTTCTGATTAGGTCTGATTTTACTCCTTACCTCTCTGCTATTATCCTCTTACCTCTACGTGTTTTGAATCCGCTCTCTTCTCTCTCTTCGAGTCCAGGATTTCTCGTGGTTGGGTTCCGTCGTACCTTCAGGGTTTCGCTTCCTCCTTTGATAACGGTGTTCTACCATCCGGTGTTCATGCTATCTGAGTGATCCTTTATCTGTGGTACCATTCTTTGTTCTTTGTTTGTGCCTTCCGGTGTTTTCCGACGCGACGACATCCTCTACGCCAGATCCTATGCAGAGTCTGCATCACTCCTTTGTTCCTGAACCTTGTTTGTCGAGATCTTCAGTCTAAATTCTAAGGGTTGGTTGCATAATCTATCTGTTCGTGTACAGAGTAATGCTTTGAGTGCGGGATGGAGTCGCGACCATACCACTACTCTTATCATTTGCTTTGTATATGGAATGGTGGATCGATGCAATTCTACTCCTTCCACGGAAGTTAGAGGTGGCCTTACCTTTAACTTCGTTCGTTGTCTATCCGGAGTGTTCTCTTGACGAACAGGATCAACGACCCTTTGTTGGTGGTGTCGCCGATTTCAAGACGGAGAATGAACCATTCTTGGTGGTGTCGCGAAGATCTACACGAAGCGAGAATATGCAGATCGCCGACCTTCTTTCCGGTATCATGAGGCAGATCTCGAGGGCGAGATCCATTGTTAGTGGTGTCGAATTGTGGCATCCCGCAAAACCACTACTAGAAAATCGCGTTGTTTTTGTGCATTGCATCATCATGACCGCATGCTCATGTCATCATGCCACATTGCATTTGAGCATCGTCATCATCTTGCATTTTCTTGCATAAAACTATTTGCAGAAAAGCCTATTTTGTGATTTCTAAACGCCCCGTCTTTGTTCAAACGCAAAACCCGGGTTACCGGAGTATTTTGTTTTGTTTGCTGTCGGTTTGCAAAAATCTGTTTGAAATAAATAAATTATTTAATTATTTTAGTGGGGGCAGTCGAACGGGCCGATTCGACCCAGTCGACCACCCCCATGCAAAAACAATCGGTCCACCCAAAATCCTAAAACTACCAGTCCTATTCTACCCACCCCTCCTCCACCTCACCCCCTCCAATCCCTCTCGCCACCTCAGCCTGGCCCTCTCCCCACCCAATCACCAACCTCCACCTCCCCACTCCCTCTCCCCAATCCAGCCGAGGCCCCACCCCGCCGACAGTTTTCCCGCCCGCGTCCGCACCTGGGCGCGCGCCCCCGCGTGGCTCCCGGTCCAACCCCCCACCTGCCACACCAGATCCCCACGCCCCGGCCTCGCCTGGTCCCACGTGGCCCCACCCAGACAGACCCTCCCCGACCCCGATCCCTCTCCCCCAGGTTCCCCGTCCTCTTCCTCCTCGCCCCCCCCCCCCCGTCTTCCTCCCCACCAGCGGCCGCCAGGCCCCGTCCTCTCCGCGCCGCCAGGCCCCCCCTTCGCCACCGCGACGCCCCTGCTCGCCTCGCCCTCGCCGCGCCTCTCTCGGCCGCATTGCGTCGCTCCCCTCCGCCCCTCTCTGCCCCGACCTCCTCGCGTCGCCGGACCGCCCCGCGAGCTCCGGCCTCCTCCGCGCGTCCCCGCCGCCGGAGCTCCCCCGCCTCTGCTCCTTCCCCTCCCGGCGAGCCCGAGCTTCCCCGACCTCCGGCCGCCGTCCTCGGCCCCGAGCCTCCCCCTCCTGCGTGACGCCGCCGCCGGGCCGCCTCAGCGTGCGACCGCCCGCCTCCACCACCGCGACCCCGACCCCCTGACCCCCACCTCTCCGTGGACCCCCCCTCGCCTTGCCGGCATTCCTCCTGCCGCGCCCTCCCTTCCCCGCCTCGCCGCTGTCGCCGGCGGGCCCGCGTCGTCGACCTCCAGCGGCCGCCTCCGGCGCAGCCGTCGCCCTCGCCCTCGCCCGAGACCCCGCCCTCCGTCGTCGGCAGCCAGGCATCCGCCACCGCCCCGGGCGCGAGCCCGCACGCGCCGCCCCTGGCCCTCACCGGCCACCCTCTGCCTCGCCCCCGCTGGACCGCCCCACCCCGCCACCGCCGGCCTCGGCTCGCACTCCGGCGACCCTCCTTCTGCCGGCCCTGCTCCGCCCGACCCCGAGCTGCCCCGTCCCTGCCAGCGAGCGCCCGTCAAGCTCGCCTCTGCAGGCCGCCGCCGTCCTCGACGCGTTGCCCGGCCGCGCATGACCTGCAGCGTGGACCCCGGGGCACCTGTTCCCTTCGTGCGTGGCCTCTGGAGTTACATGAACATCGATGGGATACTGCTGCTCAAGGAATAGTCTCTGAAGGGAGGTTGCTGATGTTCAGTATAGCCAGTACGAGGAGTCGATGTACAAGAGAAACCACGGCGCCGGGCCCGAAAACCGACCTCGACACGCCAAGTTCGCCGAGACCCCGTCCCCGGAGGCCTCCGACCGGGAACCGACAAGATCTGCATCACGGACGCACCACGGACGCGGAGAAACCCTCGGACGCCAAGATCTTCTCCTCGGGACACAGGGAACTCCCCCTGAACGCCAAGGTCGTCGGCACGGATACAACATGAACTTTCCTGGGACGCCAAGTTCTACCTCCCGGACCCGAAGACCGCGACGACGTTGAACCCAGATCCCCATCGGACAAGATCGTCACCAAGGCCGGCCATGTTGAGATCCGAAGACCGATTCCGTCGAACCCCAGATCCGAACCCTGAGACCGATCCCCGAACCCGAACCCCGGAACCCCAAGATCTGCCGAACCCTAACGTGTGATTCCCTTCCCGAGCCCTATTTTATAAAATGGAATATAAACTGTCGCATATTAATTGATCATGCATGCATACTTGTCTGTGGTTTGGGGGCCTTATGCCGATTCACCTAATAATTAAATATGGGGCCCATATGCGGGCAAATATAGTCTTATATTGGCCTCATTTAAATTTGTGCATCGAACCGGTACTATCTTTTGCCATGTTCAAACAACATTTAATTTGCGGGGTAGATAAACAACTTGAACCATATAATCATTGTCGGGACCCCTGGTTCCACTTAATATGACCTAATTGCATCGCATATTTGCCATGTCATACACCATGCATGCATCATGCCAGTCTTCTGTCGTAGTATTAAATACTGCATCCGGTGTTTATTCTAGTGTTTTGCTTCTTCGCGGATAAGGCCGTTGAGTTGATGTGAGCTTCGCCCCGATCTTTGGATGAACCCTTCGACAATGTTTTCAGGCGAGCATCTCCCCCTTTCTACCTATCTTACTTTTATAGTATTTATTCCCTCCTGATGATCTATTGCTATATGTGTTGCGATGCTCTAGATTCGTACCCGTGTTATCCCTCGCAGCCTTATATGGCCTTGGAGACCTCCTATTACCTGTTGTTTGGTAGATAGTTGGACTTGCGCGTCGTAGTCGCTTGCTCAAGTGTTGTTGCGTGTCGTCAAGTACCACAGTTGTTGGAGTATTGCCGCATGTTCAATGTTGGAGAAGATCATGGCTTTAATTATTGTTCACTTTAATTACTGTTTAACAACTAAAATTGAAGTAGGTAAGCAGAGGCACCGGTGGGTGATAAATAATATCTGGTTTCCGACCACCCACTTGTGTCCCGTAGGACCCCGAGTTCTTGACACCTGTTCCGAGATCGAGCGCGCTAACCACAGGTGGGGAGATATGGGCCCCCCATTGATTAGTACCTGATTTCAAAGTATTGTACCGGGGGCCACAACTAGTTTGAGGTTTTATTTACTATCCTGTACCTATGCCATGCTTTACTGCTTTTTTTACGATTGTGTGAGGAGCACGCTGTACTGTTTAGGAAGCGGAGTGTTTTCGCGGTATCGACAGTCCCAGTTTTGGGATTTGCTGTCGTTTACAGCCACTGTCGCAAACCCTGAGTCCGTCTCGGAGACCGGCCGACTTCGTTGCGGGTGTACTTAGTGGGGTGGCCCCCCGTGCTTGCTTTGGGTCTGGGAACGTCGTGACTTAGGCCCCGCCGACATACCGATGGGTGTATGTTAACTGATCTGGCAAAAAGGGTCGAAGTGCTTGTGGATACTTTGGTGCACCCCTGCAGGGTTAAATCTTTTCGAGAAGCCGTGTCCGCTGTTATGGACGACTTGGAGCACAGTGCTTGATCATAGACAACTATAACTAAAGTTTACTATTATAACTTGACTTGTATCCGATATGACTAGTAATCAGCTTCACTACAACGGAAGGGCTAAATAAAAGTACCAACAACTGCTGGGTTTTGGGTTTATCTCATGCTAATTGTATCTGACTAGTAAGTGTTGCAACTACAACGGAATGGTTAACTAAAATTGCCCATGGTTTATTTCATCAGGATGATTATCTATACTTGACTAGTAATTGCTGCAACAATAACTGATTAAATAAAACTGCCAACTGTGTGAGTTCCTCGGTTGACTCTCTCGGTTGGTATCGAGGGGAAAATACCAGGATGGGTTTGTTTGGTGTTAGTATTAGGTTGGATCCGAATAGGTCTTTCTTACCCCTCTCTGATAGCCGCCAGTTGTATCGAGTCTCTATAGGTTGTTTAGTGCATGCTGCCGCTGCCGCTGCCGCTTCAGTCCACCATACCTATGTAGGCGAGGACCGCCGAATTCTAGCCTCGCCGTGTACTGGCCTCAGTACTGACGCTCCTTCTTTTTCCTTTGCCCTTTGTCGGCACCCCTTTTGTTTAAGCAGGTTTGAGATCGACGACGTTAGCAGGGTTACCCTTGCGGCTTGGCCTGGGCAGGGTTATGGACGCCATTGGTTATTCTTCAGGGCTCTTAGCCCCATTTGCATCTTGTCCGTAGTCGGACGCTCTATCATTTTCAAGGTGATTTGGATCTTTGTATATTATATCTGTATTCTTGACTCATGGAGTCGTGTTGTATATATATCTGTTCTGTGGGTCCCATCGAGGACTGTTGTGTAATGTTATTACTTCGTTTTCCACCCGCACGAAAGTGCCTGGTGGGCACCTTCGAATCGTTTCTATGCGGGTTTGGCGGTTTTCGCTAAAACTTGCATAGGGCCGATTCTGAGGGTGTTACACTTGTGAAGATTGTCCACCTGTGCAGTACCCAAGATGACAATTGGTCATGGTTGGGAGGCCAAACTCACAGGAGAGGTGCTTATACTAGGGCGTGTAATTGAAAGGTTAGGATTTCTTATCCGCATACTGAGTATGGTGAATTCAGGATTTTTTCCTGACGGATGTATCGAATGTTGTGGTGAAAGTGTACAATCTCTACAGAGTGTCAAACTATTCGAATAGCCGCGTCCGCGGTTATGGACAGTTGGAGTGGCCATACTGTTCCCCCGTCAGATGTTTTCAAAATGACTTGTGAAATGAATTGAGACTTTGACTTGACCACAACAGAGTTGTGATATGAAATACAAGTTCCCACTTAGGTGTTATAAAATTTCAACTAACTTTTCTTACTTCCGAACTTAGTAGAGGTAAATCTGGCTTTTTGCAAAACAACCCTAGAGCTTAGTGTCCTACTACAAAAACCCCCCTTCACTTGTTAGTATTAGTTTGCGAGTACTTAAAGAGTACTCATGGCTTTGTCCCTGGCTATTCCCGTGGCCAGACTATGAAGAGGAGTACCTGGAGGATGGAACCCAGGAAGGTTATGACAACTAGGATCATCTCCCATCGTCAGCATTGCCTGTGACCCCGAAGATGGAGCTTCGCCTATGCTACCGTTATTATTACGTATTTCCGCTGCTTGAGTTGTATTAAGAACTGGATCATGAGATACTTATTTGTGTAAGACCTTATGTATGGTTTGTAATGGATGATGTACTGTGGCATCCAATTCTGTTATGTCTCGCACAAATGGTAATCCTGGGATTGCGATGTATCGCATAACAGGCATCTGGGATTAAAAATCCGGGTGTTTACAAGCTGGTATCAGAGCCATCCTGACCATAGGAGACCCTAGTTAGACTGGACGTTTGGAATCAAAAACTTAGTTTCAAAACTAAAGAAAGCAAATATTTACAAAAACTTATTCCTATTCTTATCACTTTGATTCTTTCATGAAAATTCATGTTCCTCAAAAACTCTTGCAAAATACATAAAAATTGACACACTTGATCACTCTACTAACTTACTCATCTTATATTCTTTTAGATGGACGTGAAGTACATCAAGTTTTACCAGTTGGGAAATGGAGGAGACCTTATCTTTGAGAGGGATTTGGACCAGCTTTCGGAACTTCTGGAGCGTCCGCACCCCGAGTTCTTCGGAGCTCAGCTCAATAATCAAGGAGGAGAAGATCTGCAGTGGCTAATTGTTGCAAGTATCCGAGGAAAGATTGAACCTCCCACTGCTGAGGGGATTCAGTTTACCTTAAGAAAGAACAACTGTCTCGATGGACTTGCCAGGGCCATGCAGGAAGCTCTTGCCCGTCTGTGTGGGCAGAGTATCAACCAGATCAAGGTACCCTCTTTGAGTTTTTCCCAACGCGTGATGCTAATGGACAGCCACTAGAAGCCCCATACAACCACGAGCTGAAGACCCAATTAGACCACCTCAGCTTCATGATGTACGATCATCAGCAGGAGTTGGATAATTGCCGTGACTACTCCAACCACAAGTCCGCCATTATCAAGACGAAGGATCAGACCATCGCCATGCTAGCGAAAGATCGCAAGTCTCGCCGCCGTCAGCTTGACAAGAAGGAGCGCATCATTGCCCATCTTCGCCACCGTATCTCGTCTTTGGAGGAGACCATCCACGAGAGAGACATGCAGTTGGAAGAAAGGGAGAATGCCAGAGAGGATCTTCATGGAGACCTCTACTCCTATCTCAGCGATGATGATGATTTTCTGGAGGATCAGGCTATGGATTTCTTCACCGATGAGGAGGATTTCTCCTTCATCAATGACGACGATGATGATGAGGATGACGACTACACCAACTCCGAGGAGTAGTAGCACTTGAGCACTAGCGTAGTGAGTAGTATTCGGTCCCACTGTATCGTAGTTTCCAGAATGGTTCCTAAAACCATCTGTTTACCTTGTTGTGGTGTGTGTTTGTATCGTGTGCTATGAATGAATGAATGAAAATCAAGTTGCTAGAAAATCTAAGTCAAACTTTAAAAACTTTCAAAGTCCCAAAACCTTAGAAATTTCCCTCTTTTCTCATGATCTATCTCAATCTTCAGATGCCACGCAGAGGAAGTGGTTCATCCCCGGACCCGATGTTGCAGATCCTGCAAATGTTGGTTTTTGACCGCGAAGCTGAAAGAGCAGAACGTCAAGCCAACCTAGCCACCCTTCAATAGATAGCTCAGCTAGCCCACAACAATCAAGGCCAAGGAAACCAGGACAACCATGGATCTAAGCTCAAGAATTTCCAGAACACCAACCCACATGTTTTCACTAAGTCGGAAGAGCCCTTAGACGCCGATGATTGGCTGCAAACCATGGAAAATAACCTAGAAGTCGCCAGAGTGGAAGCCAATGAGAAAGTTCTATTCGCCACCCATTATCTAGCCGGAGATGCCAGAGCATGGTGGAACAGTGTTCGTGCCATGACCGGAGGACAGATGATGACCTGGGAGGAATTCAAAGTCAAGTTCAGCAGAACCCATGTGCCACCAGGTTTGATCAAGAGGATGAGAGATGAGTTCAGAGAACTGAAGCAAGGAAGGATGACCGTAGTGGAATACCGTGATTTTTTTTTGTCATTAGCTAGGTATGCCCCGGATGAGATTGATACCGAAGCCAAGAAGAAAGAAAGATTCCTGAATGGTCTGCACGATGAGATGCAGACTGTGTTAGTCAATATCCCCTTTGCTGATATTGAAGCCCTGGTCGACTCTGCCATCCAGATGGAAGGAAAGATCAACCAAGCCAATGAGAACCGCAAGCGTCGCATGATGCATCAACCAGGAACCCATCAGACCCCAAAGTACCGCCCTAACCCATCTCCAGGATTTGCCCCGAGAACCAACAGACCCCCAATGAACCGTCTGACCTATCCCAACCGTGGAAACCCTAGGCCCGGAGGAAATCACAACAACCCCGGCAACTCTAGAAATTTCAACCGTGCCCCACCTAAGTTCAATAACAACAATGCTATCGCCAACACCAACACTGCCCCGAGGACTGGAAGCAACGTTGTGCCTGTTACAGGAAAGGACAAGTCGCAAGTGACTTGTTATGACTGTGGAAATAAGGGTCACTACTCCAACGAGTGCCCCAACAAGAAGAATGCCGCAGCCCCCAATGCAAATGCCCCAGCTCAACAGCAGCGTCATTTTCATCTAGGAAGAAGGTTTGCCCCAGGGAATTCACTCAACCGCAACGGCCGTCTTTTTCTCATGCATGCTGAAGAAGCTCAGGAAGCGCCAGACGTCGTGCTGGGTATGTTTTCTGTTAATTCAGTACTTGCAAGAGTGTTGTTTGATTCTGGTGCATCGCATTCATTTGTCACCGAAGAATTTGCCTGCACTAGTAAGATTCAACCAACAAAACTGAAGCATGTTATGATCGTCCAAATTCCCGGTTCAACCACCAAGGCTAGGCAAATTTGCAAAGCCGTCCCTATCCGAATCCATGGCATAGATTTTTATGCTAACCTGATAGTACTCGAAACTAAAGGTTTGGAAGTAGTACTAGGAATGGATTGGATGTCCAATTATAAAGGATTGATTGACTGTGCCAAGAAAGCTATCACCATGACCAGTATAGCCGGAATATCAGTCGAGCATATATCTGAAACCTTACCTCGTCAATTCAAGTGCAACAAGAGTATAGCCCAACCTACCATTGACCAAGTCCGAATAGTCTATGAATACCCCGATGTATTTCCGGATGTTTTGCCCGGTATGCCCCCAGATCGGGATATCGAGTTTATCATCGAACTAATCCCCGGAACAGGACCCATAGCCCAGAGACCATATAGTATGAACCTGTCTGAACTAGCAGAACTGAAGAAGCAACTGGATTCCATGCTGGAAATTGGATTGATTCAACCAAGTGCGTCACCATGGAGATCACCTGTTTTGTTTGTGGACAAGAAAGATGGAGGTAACCGTTTGTGTACGGATTATCGGAAGTTGAATGATGTCACCATCAAAAAACAAGTACCCCTTGCCCAAGATAGAAGATTTGTTTGATCAGTTGACCGGTGCCCAAGTGTTTTCTAAGATTGATCTTAGGACTGGCTATCATCAACTCAAAATTCGGGCAGAGGATATTCCCAAGACTGCCTTTACCACTAGATATGGATTATACGAGTATACCGTTATGTCTTTTGTATTAACCAATGCCCCCGCTTATTTCATGAATCTCATGAATAAGATTTTTATGGACTTCCTGGATAAGTTTGTCGTTGTTTTCATCGATGACATTCTGATTTATTCCAAATCGGAAGAACAACATGAGCTACACCTAAGGACCATTCTTGGAACCCTTAGAGAGCATCAGCTGTATGCCAAGTTTAGCAAATGTGAATTCTGCTTATAGGAGGTAGGATTCCTCGGTCACATTGTATCAGCCGGAGGAATTGCCGTTGATCCTACAAAAGTGAAAGATGTCGAAGATTGGCAAGCCCCAACCACTCAAACCCAAGTTCGTGCATTTCTCGGATTGGCGGGATACTACCGCAAGTTCGTAGAAGGATTATCGAGTATCGCCAGACCCATGACCCAATTGCTAAAGAAGGACAAGAAGTTTTAATGGACCGACAAATGTGAAGCGAGTTTTCAAGAACTCAAGAGGAGATTGATTTCAGCCCCAATCTTAATCATGCCGGATATCACGAAGCCCTTCGACGTGTATTGTGATGCATCCAAGATCGGTCTCGGATGTGTGCTAATGCAAGAAGGCAAAGTTATATCTTATCTATCTCGACAACTGAAACAACATGAGCAAAATTACCCAACCCATGACCTCGAACTCGCAGCCGTAGTTCTAGCCCTGAAGACATGGAGGCATTACCTGATGGGAAATCGTTGTGAGATTTAGTCGGATCACAAGAGCCTGAAGTATATATTCACTCAGAAGGAGTTGAATATGAGGCAGAGAAGATGGATTGAGTGTTGAATTATGCCCTAGAGGCAATAATAAAGATGTTATTGTTATAATTCTTGTTCATGATAAAGTTTATATTCCATGCTAGAATTGTATTAAGCGGAAACTTTGATACTTGTGTGTTTTATGAACAACACCGTGTCCCTGGTACGCCTCTATGGACTAGCTCATTGATTAATGATGGTTAAGGTTTCCTAACCATAGACATGAGTTGTCGATTGATAATGAGATCATGTCATTAGGAGAATTATATGATGGACAGACCCAAATCAAGCAGAGCAATTAGATCGTGTCATCGTGTTCATCTTTGCGAAGCTTTTTCTTATGTCAAATATTGTATTCCTTAGACCATGAGATAATGCAACTCCCTGGTATCGGAAGAAAGCTTTGGGGTCATCAAACGTCATCCTATGTGAGGGTGATCATAAAGGTGTCTCTCAGGTGATCGAAAAGTACTTGTTGGGTTGTATGTATCGAGATGGAATTTGTCCCTCCCGAGTCGGAGAGATATACTTCGGGCCCACTCGGTAATCGATATCAACACCGCTTGCAAGCACATGGTTAAGGAGTTAATCACAAAGTGATATCGGATTACGGAACGAGTAAAGTACTTGCCATGAACGAGATTGAACTAGGTATGCCGATACCAACGATCGAATCTCGGGCAAGTAAAATATCGCGTGACGAAGGGAATATATATATGGTATTAATTGAATCCTAGCATCGTGGTTCATCCGATATGATCATCGATGAATTTGTGGGATTCAATATGGGTTTCCAGATCTCGCTGTTGATTATTGATAAAAGATCATGTCTACATATTCTCGAACCCGTAGGGTCACACACTTAACGTGTCTTGACGCTAGGATAGAATGGATAAATGGTTTATGAGTTTTTGTTCAGAGTCTCGGATGAGATCCAGGACGTCACGAGAGGTTCTGGAATGGTCCGGAGAATAAGATTCATATAAGGAAAAGCAGTTTTTGGATTTCGGAATTGTTTCGGATTGTTCGGTATTGTACCGAAAGCATCTAGAACCTTCCGGAGTGGGACCAACGTGGCCCCACTTGTCGGGAGGGGGCGTGGGCCTACGAGGGAGTGCCCTGGACGCATTGGGCCAGGGGAACAAGGCCCCATAGGCCCAGCCTGCCAAAACCCTAGGGAACCCTAGGGAAACCTTCTAGAAGGAGGGGGAAAACTTGCCCCCCACTCCAACCCTTGGGGCCGCTGCCCTAGGGCTTGGAGGAGGGTCCAAGGGGGCCGTACAGCCTCCTATATATAGAGGACAGGGGCACAGCCCTTATCCCCCACTCCTTCAACCCTAGCCGCCATACTGCTTCCCTCCAGAACTCTCTCTCTCCCGACTGCGCGTAGGCGAAGCCCTGCCGCAGAAACTCTCCACCTTTGCACCACGCCGTCGTGTTGTAGATCCAATCTATCTCTCCACCCCACTTGCTGGACCGAGGAAGGAGGAGACGTCGAGGTGTCGTACGTGTGCATCTCTCGGAGGCATCGCCACTTGCGGTGTTGGATCGGATCGGATCGTGAGGAGGAGGAGCTAGTACGACTACATCAACCACGTTCCGTTGAACGTTCCACTGTGTGAATCTTCAAGGGTATGAAGATCCCATCTATCCCCCTCATTGTTTGCATCTCCTAGATTAGATCTTGGCTTTCCCATTCGCATCCATAGAATTTTTTTGATTTACTATGCTGCAAAACCCTTTAATGGTATCAGAGCTAGATCTATGCGTAGATGTGTTTCACGAGTAGAACGCAACATGCTTGTTGAGGGCGTTGATGTTTTATGGTGCAAGCCTCTTGTTGTGTACTTCTTATGGCACGGCATAGTGAGATCGAAGCGGTCTAGGCCAACTTTACGCGACCTCGTTCGCGAGACCGGCTCCGCACTTGACGTGTGGCTTGTTCCACACATGCGGCTGGTGGTTGCCGTTTCTCTCACTATAGTAGTCATGGGATTTACACCGGATGTTAGCAAACATAATATCACCGTTGTGGCTTTCCGTAGGTAAGAATCGTTCTTAGCTTGTTACTCCCATAAGCCACGTAAAACATGCAACAACAAAGTAGAGGCGTCTAACTTGTTTTTGCCGGGAGTGTTTTGTGATATGGTATGGCCCAAGATATGATGTGTATGTTGTATGCAATGATCATGTTTTGTAATATTTCACGACTTGCATGTCGATGAGTACACAACCGGCAGGAGCCATATGGTTGTATTTATAATTGTGTATGACATGTGTGTCAACTTCTTATACGCCATGTAATAGCTTTACTTTATCGCTAAGTAGTTAGAAATAGTTGTAGTTGCTGTTCATGGTGGAGGCAATCATGGTGGAATGATGGAGATCATGCTGGCACGCACGAGATGGATATCACTGCGTGGAGATTGGCTATACCATGTCACATAAGATTATATGCATGTGATGTTTATCCTTTTATGTATCTTATTATGCTTAGATCGCGATGGTAGAATTATAAGATGATTCCTCACTTAAAGATCAAGATAAAACTGTGTTCTCCCCATGTATGCACAGTTGCGAAAGTTCGTCATGTTCAAGCACCTCATGATGATCGGGTGCTATAAACTCTACGTTCACATACAACGGGTGCAAGCCAGTTTTGCACACGCGGAAATACTTGGGTTTGACTTGACGAGCCTAGCATGTAAAGACATGGCCTCGGAACACACGAAACGAAAGGTTAACCATGAGTCATATGAATGATATGATCGACACTTTGTTGTCCACCATTGAAACCACATATCTTCTCATGAAGATCGGATTAGGTGTGGTGAATTTGGACCGTGTTCACTAAACAACTTGAGGGATGTTGAATTTAGTGGGAGTTCATCTAGTAATTTTATTAAGTTGAACTAGTTATCATGAACATAGTCTAAATTATACTTGCAAATTTTGTAGATCAAATGGCTAAGTCCAACTTCAACTTCAACGTTTTTGCTGAGAAAGAAAAGCTTAAGAAAAATGGGTCTAACTTCACCAACTGGTTCCGCAATCTGAGAATCATTCTCGCTGGCGGACAAAAGGACTATGTCCTTGAGAAAGCGCTAGGTGACGCCCCTGGTATTGATGCGCCGGCTGATGAAAAAGTTGTTTATCAGTCGCGCAAAGATGATTATGGAGTGTTAAGAGTACCATGTTGTTTGCTATGGAATCGGACCTTCAAAATCGTTTTGAGAAGTCGCCGGGCCCTTTGAGATACTTGAGGAACTGAAAACCATGTTTCAGACTCAGGCCCATTCTGAGAGATATGAGATCTCTGAGAAATTCTTTAACTGCAAGTGTTGGGAATATGCCCTAGAGGCAATCATGTATGATGAGATTTCCCATAGTATTCATAAAGTTATTAAGTAGTCCTTGTATAAACATCTGATGTGTATCATTGAATATGTGATTCAGTTGTGGAACTATGCATTCATGTTGTTTGTACTAAATATCCTTGGTCATTGAGGTTGTGCTGGACACACAACTTAGACCAATGTGAAAGTTGGCTTGATGACTCGGTTCCACTTGTCATGGGCATGGAGATGCTATTCCAACTTACACAGACTAGGCTAAAGAGTTTAGCGAGTCGGATTGACCCATATTGAGGTACAATGAACTAAGCTGTCATTTGTATATCTCAATCAATGTAATCCTTAGACCTGAGGTTGTTGCATAGTCCGAGTTGAGGATCACCGACTTAGGTTCTGTCAAACGATGATCCGTAACTGGGCAGTTATAAAGGCAGGGTTCGGGTCGACTGAGAATCAAGCTGCGTGATGTGAATAACCAAGATGGGATTTTGCCCCTCCACTCGGAGAGATATTCTCTGGGCCCTCTCGTGAGATATGATTCGGAAAGCATGGCCATGCACGACTCGGTTAAGTGTTAACCGAGGCGATCGGCTAAGAGTTAGTCGGGTGAATCACTTATCTCGGATCGAGAAGAGAGTCGGACTATTTAAGGGATGACATATATTCGCCTATAGTCTGACAAGGTATATCGTGAGGCAAAAGGGACTCAGACGTAAGTCGCATTGGAAAGGCAAGTCATCATGACTCTTTGGTACTTGGGAATAGGCAAGTTCTGCTAGGAGCCGATGCCGATTGATCGATTGTGAGTTGGACTCTAATCGTGTCCAAGTAACCATGAGCCTGCGGGGTCACACACTTAAGAGCGGGAGCAAGTTCGGATTGGATCCGAATCTGTAATCTGGTTGGGTTGGACCTAAACCAGATTAGGACTGAGTTAGTGAGTTGGACTCACGGTGACTAGTGTTATATGGGCTTTAGTGAATGGGTCGCGCGAGCAGAGCCCACGTTCACTCCCTATATATAGTGGAGCACCTTAACCCAGAAAAGTTAATCGTTGTTCGGTTAGGTTATTCCATGTGTTGGAAACCCTAGCTCCACAGCAGTCCAGCCGCCGTAACGAACCTAGCAGTTCGCCGCCGGTGCTCCTCCTTGTACGTGTGGATACCAGCAGAGGTGCTGTACGATCAGCACCAGGACGATCGGATCGTGAGGACTGCACTGCATCAACTGACGCGCTTCATCAGTAATCCGCAACCGCGCGTCTAGTGGTAAACCTCGTGGCTTTCTACCTCAGCTAGATCTTGGGATCACCACGTTAGAGGAAAAAGTTTTGTTTTATCTCTGCGTGGCCCAACAGTGGTATCAGAGCGATAGCTTCTGGTTTTAGGCTCGAGATCTCGCATATGAGATATGCGGTAGGCTATAGATGAGATCTATGTGCTGTTTTGGTGGTCGATCTATGAGATAGATCGGTTTTGTATGAAGTTGATTGGATCAACTGTACTCGGGGAATGGTAGATCTGATTTCCGTGATCATACTGCTGAGGTCGTGGAACGACATACCCCTACCGGTCGGCTTCCGCCATCGGGGTAGACTGTGACACGTAAATCCAGAAGCGGTGATCGAAGATCAAAAAGTTTGATCGAATCGGAACGATGATCGAAATCCATGTTCGGATCGTAGATGAGATCTATGTTTTCGGAAAAATCGTCGGGCGCTGCCCGCACCCGCGAGGGGCGCTGCCCCTTCGATCCCCGCCCGCTATCCGGCTAGCGGGACCGCCAGCTTCGCCCTGTCGTAGCGCCTTAGATGTCGTTGCGAGTTTCACAACGCCGGTAGATATTGTATCTATGCATAACTTGTTTTTGCAGGAAGTTGTGAATGGTATGGTTCATGTGCATGTGATGTATGTGTGTAATCCATACGTGATCTGCGAATCACGGTTTTTGTCAGCCGGCTGGAGCCTAGGTGCTGTCATTTTATTGTATAACGACCTGCGTGTCGGATTCTCTATGTAATTTACTTTACTAAGCTAGTGTAGCTGTTTGAGAACCCGGAAGGCATGAAAGGCGTTATACATGTCGGCGACATGGAGTAAGACGGCAAGTGACAAGAGTTGGCACGAGTCGGATTACAGGCTTTGTGGAGATGGAGATCGCCATGATGAGAGCCATACCATTTCACATTATAATTGCTTTATTTTTGTGTTATTGTTATGTCTCAGTTTTACCTCTATTAGATAGTCGGTAAAATTTAATCCCTCAAAGAAGGTCTAGTCGGTTTTCCCGCCAGTGTTTGCACCATCACAAGTCGGACATTTTTGGTAGTGGGCTCATAAAATTGAGGTGCTGCCAATTCTTTCTGACTAGGTGGGTTCGAGTCGGACTCTTACTGCAGAAACACTCGGTAAGCTAGACGGGTCTATCACAACGGTTGTGGGACTCGGGGAAAGGTCGGATGGGAGCCGGGGCATGTGATGCCACCTGTCCAACAGGAGTCGCATGAGATGCGATTGACAAGGAGTTGTCTACCTAGATCACTTGGCGGCTAGCGGTGATGCTAAAGCTCACTAGCCGACTTGCTTATTTAGGATCCTGAATCACTAAGTAACCATCGGAGGGGTGTTGGTTCTAGTGGGAGCATAAAATATTAAAATGTTTAATATGCTTGCTCTTTTATGAATACATGTCTTAAGTGTTTTGCATATTTTCTGTTGTAGATCATGGCACCAAGTAGCAGTCACTCTCAGATATCCGGTTTTGCGTTGAGAACCATTCTTGAGAAAGATAAACTGAACGACACTAATTTTACCAACTGGTATCGAAATCTGAGAATTGTTCTCAAACAAGAAAAGAAGGACCATGTCCTAGACAACCCACTTCCAGATGAGCCGAATGAGAATGCGACTGTCGCAGCCACCAATGCCTACCGTCGGGCTAAGGATGAGTCCACGGATATCAGCTGTCTTATGCTTGCTCACATGGAACCGGACTTGCAAAAGCAGTTCGAGCATGTTGAGGCCTACGATATGATCGAAAGCCTCAAAAGTATGTTCCAGGCTCAGGCGAAGACTGATAGGTATCAAGTCTCTCAGGCTTTGCTGAGTTGCAAGCTTAAGGATGGTGATCCACTGAGTCCGCATGTGATCAAAATGGTTGGTTACGTGCAGTCTCTAGAGAGGCTTGGCTACCCCATAAGCGAAGAGTTCGCTACGGATATAATTCTGAACTCTCTTCCTAGTGCATATGGGCAGTTCATTTCGAACTACCACATGCATGGTATGGATAAGAAGCTCACTGAATTGCATGGGATGCTCAAGCAGGCAGAGGCGGATCTCAAGAAGGGCACCAGTCAAGTGTTGATGGTGCAGAATAAGGCTAAGTTCAAGAAGAGTTCTTGGACTAAGAAGAAGGCTAAGTCAGGAGGAAAGCAGGCTCAGGACCCTGTCCCAAGCGCTTCCTCAGGGACTAAGCCATCTCCTTCAGCCGGATCCACTTGCTTCTACTGCAAGGCGGATGGCCACTGGAAGAGGAACTGCAGCAAGTACTTGGCCGACAAAGCCAAGAGTGGAGGTATGACTTCCGACTCAGGTACACTTGTTTGCAATGTTATAGACATATATCTTGCTGATGCACCTAATAGTTCTTGGGTATATGATACCGGATCAGTTATTCACATCTGCAACTCGTTGCAGGGACTGGTAAGAACTAGGAGCGTAGCAAGAGGCGAGGTTGATATTCGAGTCGGCAACAAAGCAAGAGTTGCTGCGTTGGAAGTCGGCACGATGCAACTTCATTTACCTTCCGGATTCATTATGGAACTAAATAATTGTTATTATGTTCCAGTGCTCAGTCGAAACATTATTTCTGCTTCATGTTTGATGAGGCAAGGCTATGAGTCGAATATCAAGAATAATAGTTGTTCTTTGTATTTGAATGACATGTTTCACGGCTTTGCACCCGTCCAGGACGGGTTATTTATTTTGAATCTTGATGGTGAGTCGGTTTATAACATAAATGTTAAAAGGTTGAAACCAAATGATCTGAATATGACTTACTTTTGGCACTGTCGGCTTGGTCATATAAGTTGGAAACGCATGAAGAAGCTCCATGATGATGGACTCCTAACTTCGTTCGACTTGGAGTCGTTCGAGACATGCGAATCTTGCCTACTCGGCAAAATGACCAAGACACCTTTTGCAAAGAGTTGCGAAAGGGCGTCCGACTTGTTGGGACTAGTACATAGTGATGTATGTGGACCAATGAGCACGACAGCCAGGGGCGGTTATGAGTACTTCATTACCTTCACTGATGATTTGAGTAGGTATGGATATATCTACTTGATGAAACATAAGTCGGAAGCCTTTGAAAAGTTCAAAGAATTCCAGAATGAAGCACAGAATCAACTCGGCAAGAAAATAAAGTTTCTTCGGTCGGACCGAGGAGGCGAGTACATGAGCCATGAGTTTGATGACCATCTGAAAAGTTGTGGAATAGTTCCTCAACTTACTCCGCCAGGAACGCCACAAAGGAATGGTGTTTCGGAAAGGCGGAATCGGACCTTGTTGGACATGGTACGATCAATGATGAGTCGGACAGATCTGCCTTTATCATTTTGGGGTTATTGTCTAGAAACAGCGGCGTTCACACTAAACAAAGTACCATCAAAATCGGTAGAGAAGACACCGCATGAGATGTGGACAGGCAAAAAGCCGAGTTTGTCTTTTCTTAAGATTTGGGGTTGTGAACCTTTTGTCAAGCGACTTCAGTCGGACAAGCTTACGGCCAAGTCGGATAAATGTATTTTCGTGGGGTATCCGAGGGAAACCTTGGGTTACTACTTCTACAACCGAGAAGAGGGCAAAGTGTTTGTCGCTCGGAACGGTGTCTTCCTTGAGAAAGAGTTTCTCAGTCGGGGAGTAAGTGGGAGCACGGTGCAACTCGAAGAAATTCGAGAGGAATCGGCTAATAGCGAATCGGCAAAAACCTTGGAGGTTGAGCCGATCATGGCAGCTGAGCCGACAGCAGCACCTGTACTATGAAGATCGGCAAGATTACGAAGTGTTCGTGATGTGTTACTGTTACAGTGATGAGCCGGCAAATTATTCGGAAGCGATGGTGGGATCTGATTCCGAGTCATGGCTTGGAGCCATGAGATCCGAGATAAAGTCCATGGATGAAAATCAAGTTTGGAACTTGGTTGATCTGCCAGACGGTGCAAGACCTGTCGAGTGCAAATGGGTCTTTAAGAAGAAAACTGATATGGATGGAAATGTTTCAATCTATAAAGCACGCCTTGTCGCGAAGGGGTTCCGACAAGTTCAAGGAGTTGATTACGACGAGACCTTCTCGCCCGTAGCGATGCTTAAATCAGTTCGGATCATGTTAGCTATAGCGGCCTATTTCGACTATGAGATATGGCAGATGGATGTCAAAACGGCTTTCCTTAACGGAAATTTAACCGAGGACGTGTATATGATACAGCCCGAGGGTTTTGTCGATCCGGCTAATGCTGACAAGGTATGCAAACTTCAGAAATCCATTTATGGGTTGAAGCAAGCATCTCGGAGTTGGAATATTCGCTTTGATGAGGTAGTCAAATCGTTTGGCTTCATCAAGAGTGATCATGATTCTTGTTTGTACAAGAAGTTTAGTGGGAACAAAGTAAATTTTCTAGTCTTATATGTGGATGACATATTACTGATTGGAAATGATGTCCAGATGTTGCAAGAAACCAAGGAATCATTGGAAAGGAGTTTCTCAATGAAAGACTTGGGTGAGGCAACATACATCCTCGGAATCCGGATCTATAGAGATAGATCAAGGAGGCTCATTGGATTGAGTCAGAGTACTTATTTGGACAAAGTGTTGAAAAGGTTCAACATGGAATCGTCTAAGAAAGGGTTCTTACCGATGTCCCATGGTGTAAAACTTAGCAAGACTCAGTGTCCTTCGACAACTGATGAGCGAAGTAGGATGAGTGCGATTCCATATGCTTCTGCAGTTGGATCCATCATGTACGCCATGATTTGTACTAGGCCGGATGTTTCCTATGCTCTAAGTGTTGTGAGCAGATACCAGGCTGATCCTGGAGAGATCCACTGGACAGCGGCTAAAAATATCCTAAAGTACTTGAGAAGGACTAAGGATATGTTCTTGGTTTATGGTGGTGAAGATGAACTTAGTGTAAAGGGTTACACAGATGCGAGTTATCTCACCGACTCTGATGATCCTCGTTCGCAATCTGGATACGTGTTTATTATAAACGGAGGTGCTGTGAGCTGGAAAAGTTCCAAGCAAGAGACTGTGTCTGCATCTACAACAGAGGCTGAGTATATTGCTGCCTCGGAGGCAGCAAAGGAAGCTGTTTGGATGAGGAATTTCCTCATGGATCTTGGTGTGGTTCAGGGCTCGTCCAATCCGTTGGACATATATTGTGACAACAATGGTGCTATTGCACAAGCCAAGGAACCTAGACAACACCAGAAGAACAAGCACATACTCATGCGGTACCACCTAATTCGCCAGTTCGTGGATCAGGGTGATATCAAGTTATGCAAGGTACACACGGATGCAAATATTCCGGATCCGTTGACAAAGCCGTTACCCCAGCCGAAGCATGAGGCACACCTGAGAGCCATGGGCATTAGATGCTTAGACATGTGATGTCGGAAGATTGACTCTAGTGCAAGTGGGAGACTGTTGGGAATATGCCCTAGAGGCAATCATGTATGATGAGATTTCCCATAGTATTCATAAAGTTATTAAGTAGTCCTTGTATAAACATCTGATGTGTATCATTGAATATGTGATTCAGTTGTGGAACTATGCATTCATGTTGTTTGTACTAAATATCCTTGGTCATTGAGGTTGTGCTGGACACACAACTTAGACCAATGTGAAAGTTGGCTTGATGACTCGGTTCCACTTGTCATGGGCATGGAGATGCTATTCCAACTTACACAGACTAGGCTAAAGAGTTTAGCGAGTCGGATTGACCCATATTGAGGTACAACGAACTAAGCTGTCATTTGTATATCTCAATCAATGTAATCCTTAGACCTGAGGTTGTTGCATAGTCCGAGTTGAGGATCACCGACTTAGGTTCTGTCAAACGCTGATCCGTAACTGGGCAGTTATAAAGGCAGGGTTCGGGTCGAATGAGAATCAAGCTACGTGATGTGAATAACCAAGATGGGATTTTGCCCCTCCACTCGGAGAGATATTCTCTGGGCCCTCTCGTGAGATATGATTCGGAAAGCATGGCCATGCACGACTCGGTTAAGTGTTAACCGAGGCGATCGGCTAAGAGTTAGTCGGGTGAATCACTTATCTCAGATCGAGAAGAGAGTCGGACTATTTAAGGGATGACATATATTCGCCTATAGTCTGACAAGGTATATCGTGAGGCAAAAGGGACTCAGACGTAAGTCGCATTGGAAAGGCAAGTCGTCATGACTCTTTGGTACTTGGGAATCGGCAAGTTCTGCTAGGAGCCGATGCCAATTGATCGATTGTGAGTCGGACTCTAATCGTGTCCAAGTAACCATGAGCCTGCGGGGTCACACACTTAAGAGCGGGAGCAAGTTCGGATTGGATCCGAATCTGTAATCTGGTTGGGTTGGACCTAAACCAGATTAGGACTGAGTTAGTGAGTTGGACTCACGGTGACTAGTGTTATATGGGCTTTAGTGAATGGGTCGCGCGAGCAGAGCCCACGTTCACTCCCTATATATAGTGGAGCACCTTAACCCAGAAAAGTTAATCGTTGTTCGGTTAGGTTATTCCATGTGTTGGAAACCCTAGCTCCACAGCAGTCCAACCGCCGTAACGAACCTAGCAGTTCGCCGCCGGTGCTCCTCCTTGTACGTGTGGATACCAGCAGAGGTGCTGTACGATCAGCACCAGGACGATCGGATCGTGAGGACTGCACTGCATCAACTGACGCGCTTCATCAGTAATCCGCAACCGCGCGTCTAGTGGTAAACCTCGTGGCTTTCTACCTCAGCTAGATCTTGGGATCACCACGTTAGAGGAAAAACTTTTGTTTTATCTCTGCGTGGCCCAACAGCAAGATGGATGAAGGGAGTTCCGTTAGTGAGCACGCCATTAAGATGTCGGGCTACACTCAACGTCTTGAGCAACTGGACTGCAAGATTCCAGAGGAGCTCAAGATTGACAGAGTTCTGCAATCACTCCCTCCTAGCTACAAAGGTTTTGTAGTTACTCATAATCAGATTGGTTCCACTGATACGATCACTGAGCTCTTCGCTAAGCTGAAAGCTGCGGAGGTCGACATCAAAAAAGATAATCATGTGTTGATGGTCAACAAGCCCCCCAGCTTTAAGAAAGGTAAGGTGCAAAGAATCCCTTCAAGAAGGGCAGCGGCAAGCGCGTTGCCCCTACATAGAAGAAGCTCAAGTCTGGACCTAAGCCGGACACTGAGTGCTTCTATTGCAAGGACAAGGGTCACTGAAAGCGCAACTGTCCGAAGTACTTATCGGACAAGAAGGCCGGCACCATCAAAGGTATATTTGATATACATGTTATTGATGTTTACCTTACTAGCGCTCGTTGTAGTGCCTAAGTAATTGATACTGGTTCAGTTGCTAATATTTGTAACTTGAAACAGGAGCTACGAAATAGACGGCGGCTAGCAAGGGATGAGGTGATGATGCGCGTTGGCAATGGATCAAGAGTTGATGTGATGGCCGTCGGCACGCTCTCCTTAGTTTTACCTTCGGGATTAGTTTTAAACCTTAATAAGTGTTATTATGTCCCTGCGTTGAGCATGAACATTATATCTGGATCGTTTTTATTGCAAGACGGTTATTCATTTAAATCAGAGAATAATGTTTATTCTATTTATATGAATAACATCTTTTATGGTCATGCACCTGCTATGAATGGTTTATTTCTTCTGAATCTCGAAAGCAATGAAACACACATCCATAACATTGAGGCTAAGAGATGCAAAGTAGATAGTGATAATTCAACTTATTTGTGGCACTGCCGTCTAGGTCACATTGGTGTAAAACGCATGAATAAACTCCATTCTGATGGACTTTTGGAGTCTCTTGATTTTGAATCATTTGACACGTGCGAGTCGTGCCTCATGGGCAAGATGATCAAAACCCTGTTCTCCGGAATAATGGAGCGAGCAACGGACTTGTTGGAAATCATACATACCGATGTATGCGGACAAATGAGTGTTTCGACACGCGGTGGATATCGCTATTTTCTCACTTTTACTGATGACTTAAGTAGATATGGGTATATGTAACACCCTCAGAATCGACCCTATGCAAGTTTCAGCGCTTCCCGCCAAACCCGCATAGAAACGATTCAAAGGTGCCCACCAGGCACTTTCGTGCGGGTGGAAAACGAAGTAATAACATTACACAACAGTCCTCGATGGGACCCACAGAACAGATATATATACAACAGCGACTCAATGAGTCAAGAATACAGATATAATATACAAAGATCCAAATCACCTTGAAAATGATAGAGCGTCCGACTACGGACAAGATGCAAATGGGGCTAAGAGCCCTGAAGAATAACCAATGGCGTCCATAACCCTGCCCAGGCCAAGCCGGAAGGGTAACCCTGCTAACGACGTCGATCTCAAAACCTGCTTAAACAAAAGGGGTGCCGACAAAGGGCAAAGGAAAAAGAGAGAGCGGTCAGTACTGAGGCCAGTACACGGCGAGGCTAGAATTCGGCGGTCCTCGCCTACATAGGTATGGTGGACTGAAGCGGCAGCGACAGCATGCACTAAACAACCTATAGAGACTCGGTACAACTGGCGGCTATCAGAGAGGGGTAAGAAGGACCTATTCGGAACCAACCTGATACTACCACCAAACATACCCATCCTGGTGTTTCCCCCTCGAGGCCAAACGAGGAAGTCAACCGAGGAACTCACACAGTTGGCAATTTTACTTATTCACTTATCGTTGCAGCAATTACTAGTCAAGTATAGATAGTCATCCTGATAAGATAAGCAGTGGGCAGTTTTAGTTAACCAGTCCGTTGTAGTTGCGACACTTACTAGTCAAATACAATTAGCATGAGATATCCCAAAACCCAGCAGTTGTTGGTACTTTTATTTAGCCATTCCGTTACAGTTGCATTACTTACTAGTCAGATACAATGGTCGCAAGCGACAACCCAAGCAAGCAATTGTTGGCAGTTTTATTTAGCCATTCCATTATAGTGAAGCTGATTACTAGTCATTATAAAGTCAAATTTATAGCACTACTTTAGTTATAGTTGTCTATGATCGAGATACTGTGCTCCAAGTCGTCCATAACCGCGGACACGGCTTTCAGAAAGTTTTACCCTGCAGGGGTGCACAAATAGCAACACACACTCGATCAACCTCGGAAAAACCAAATCAAAACCCAACGAGGCCTTCACGACAAAGCAATCACAAGATTCAGAAATATTTCAGGGGGCCACCCCATTAAGCTACCCGCAACGAAGTTAGCTGACTTCGAGATGGACTCAAGGTTTGCGTCAGTGGCTGTAAACGACTGGGAACCCGAAAATATGACTAGGCTTGTCGATACCGCGAAAACACTCCGCTTACCTAAACAGTACAGGTGCTCCTCGCACAATCGTAATAAAGCAGTAAAGCATGGCATAAGTACAGGATAGTAAATAAAACCTCAAACTAGTTTGTGGCCCCAAGAAATAAGAATGAATCAAGCTCTGGCTCAGGGGGGTCCCATAATCCTCCCGGATGTGGATAGCGCGAATATTCAAGGAACAGGTATCAAGTACTCGGGGTCCTACGGGACACAAGTGGACGGTTAACAACCAAATAACATCTATTGCCCACCTGTGCCTCTGCTTACCTACTTCAATTTTAGTTATTAAACAGTAATTGAATTAAACGATAAATAAAGCCATGATCATCTCCAACATTAAACATGCGGCAATACTCCAACAACTGTGGTACTTGACGACACGCAATAGCACTTGAGCAAGCGACTACGACGCGCAGGTCCAACTATCTACCAAACAACAGGTAATAGGAGGTGTCCAAGGCAATATAAGGCTGCAAGGGATATCACGGGTACGAAAGCTAGAGCATCGCAACGCAGATAGCAATAGATCAACAGGAGGGAATAAATACTATAAAAGTAAGATAGGTAGAAAGGGGGAGATGCTCGCCTGAAAAGCATTGCCGAAGGTTCATCCGAAGATCGGGTCGACACTCGCATCAACGCAACGGTCTTATCCGCGAAGAAGCAAAACACTAGAAGAAACACCGGATGCACTATTTAATACTACGGTAGAAAATCGGGCATGATGCATGTATGATGCATGGCATGGCAAAGATGCGATGCAATTAGGCAATATTAAGCGGAACCGGGGGTCCCGACAATTAATTAAACGGTTCAAGTTATTTAACTACCCCGCAATTTAATTGTTGTCTTAACAGGACAAAACATGGCATCGGTTCGCTACACACATTTAAATGGGACCAATATACGACTAGATTTGCCCGCATATGGCCTCCATATTTAATTATGAAGTGAATCGGCATAAGGCCCCCAAACCAAATGATATGCATGCGAGTATGAATGATTTACATGCAACAAGTTATATTATTTATAAAATATAGGTCACGGAAAAGAGGTCACACTTTGGGGTTCGGAAGATCTTGGTTAGGGTTTGACGGGGTTCGGGTTCGGACGGAGGTCTTGGTGTTCTGATGGATCGGTCTTCAAGGTCGAAGAACTTCAGGTTCGCGGAACGGTCTTGCGGTCCGAGAGGAAGGACATGGTGTATCCGTGTCGACGACCTCGGCGTTCAGGGAGGAGTTCTCGGTGTTCCGTGTGGAAGGCCTCGAGGGTGCGGCGTCAATGATGAACTTGAATCAACTCACGTGTCCTCGGGAGGTGCTTGACAAAACATCAGCACAAAGACAACAACACATGAACAGAGGAGTACATCTGCTGTAACCCCCCCGAGGCATCGACAACGGCATGGTTCTCACCTTCGGTCATCAATCCTTGCAGGAGTTTTTGTCGGGCATCCGAGTGTCCCTGCAAGATTTCCGGGTCTTCTTCGTGTCACCACACAACCCCACTGCGAACTAGAGGCGGCAGACGTTGACTGTAGTGCGGACGCAGGGCAGGGGCACCGTGGCCTTGGCAGCAGAGACGCGATGGAGGAGGTCGCTGGGGACGGCAGCCGGGCGAAGGGAGGCTGGATACGAAGGCAGGCAGAGCTTGAGGTGGACGCAACGAGGGGAGGTCGGCGGGGAGAGGCGGGGTTGAGGGGCCGGGAGGCAGCGACACCGGGGAGAGCCTGGCGGCGAGCGCGGAACTCGGGGCAAGCTTGGCGAGGAGGAGGCGGGCCGCGGATGGCCAAGGACGCGGCGAGCGACGACGGGGAGGGCGCGCCGGCGGCGGGGTCACGCGGCCGGACGGAGGCAGAGCTCGGTGGAGAGGGACGCACGGCCGGGGGCGGGCTAGCAGAGGGACGAGGAAGGCGGCCGCGGGGCGTCCGGCGCGTCGGTGGAGGCGGCCTCCGGTGAGCGAGGACGGGACGGCCGAAGGAGGAGCGGCGAGGGTAGGTGGAGGCGGGCCGAGCGCCGGGGGTGCGGGGACGGCGCGAGGGGCGGCGAGGAGGCCGACGGGGGAGGGGGCGCGCCGGCGGCGGGGCGAGCCCGAGCGGCAGGAGGAGGGGGTCTTCGTCGGGGACGGGGAAGAGGGCGCGGAGGAGGGGACCCGACGGCCGGAGAGGAGGCGGGGGGACCGGCGAGGCAGAGGGCGCGGCTGAGAGGGGGGCACCGAAGGCGGCGGACGGAGGACGGGGTGGAGGGCGCGCCGGCGGCGAGGAGGAGAGGAGGACCCAGCGGCGGCGGGGGAGGCAGCTCGGGGTGGGGGCCGAGGCTAGCGCGGGTGGTGGGGAGACGAGCGAGGAAGGACGAGAGGGAGAAGAGAGCTAGGGGGAGAGCGGGGTCGCGAGGTGGGTGGAGTGGGGCCCGGGGTTGGGTCAGACGCGGGGGAGGTGGGGATTGGGGCGGTGTGGTGCGTGTGTGGTCATGTGTGTGGCGTGTAGAGCCAGGGGAGGCTGCGGTTGAGAGGTAGGGTGAGAGAGGAGGTGGGGCCAGGGCTGATGTGGCGGCAGGGGATTGGAGGGAGGAAAGGGGGAGGTGAGGTGGCGTGATGGGATTGGAGGGGGTGAGGTGGCTAGGGACTGGGTAGGATAGGACTGGGTAGTTTTAGGATTTTGGGTAGGCTGGTTTTGTACTGGGGTGGCCGTCTGGGTCGGATCGGCCCGGAACGGCTGCCCCTAAAAATAATACAAGTTTTTATTTAATTTAAAATAAACTTTTGTAAATAGTTTTTAGACAAATAAAAGATCCAGCTGGACCGACGGTTTTGGTTTGAACAAAGAGGGGAGGATATTAATATAGAAAACAAAGTAGGTCTTTTAGCAAAATAGTTTTAAGCAAACAGATGCATGCTGATGTCATGATGATGCAATGCACAAAAACAACGCGATTTTCTAGTAGTGGTTTTAGCGGGATGCCACAATATATCTATTTAATGGAACATAAATCTGAAACGTTTGAAAAGTTCAAAAAAATTCAGAACGAAGTGGAAAACCATCGTAACAGGAAAATTAAATTTCTATGATCCGATCATGGAGGTGAATATTTGAGTTATGATTTTCTCATGCATCTTAAAGCAAGCAGAATCGTTTCGCAACTCACGCCACCCGGAACACCACAGCGCAATGGTGTGTCTGAACGCCGGAATCAAACTCTATTAGATATGGTGCGATCAATGATGTCTCTTACGGATTTGTCGTTATCATTTTGGGGTTATGCATTAGAAACAGCTGCATTCACTTTAAACAGGGCACCATCTAAATCCGTTGAGACGACACCGTATGAACTGTGGTTTAGTGCTAAACCTAAGTTGTCGTTTCTTAAAGTTTGGGGATGCGAAGCTTACGTGAAGAAGTTGATGCCGGACAAGCTTGAACCCAAAGCGGAGAAATGCGTCTTCATAGGATACCCTAAGGAAACGATTGTATATACCTTCTACCACAGATCCGAAGGCAAAGTGTTTGTTGCAAAGAACGTATCCTTTCTTGAGAATGAGTTTCTCTCGAAAGAAGTGTCTGGGAGGAAGGTAGAGCTAGACAAGGTTATTGAACCTTCTCTCGAGTTGGAGAGTAGCGCAACACCTGAAATTGTTCCAGTGCCGTCTGCACCAACAAGAGAGGAAGCTAATGACGAGGATCATGAAACTTCAAATGATGCTACTGCTGAACGTCGCAGGTCGACAAGGTCGCGTGTCACTCCTAAATGGTACGGCAACCCTGTCTTAACTGTCTTGTTCGTAGAAAACAGTGAACCCGCGAACTATGAGGAACCAATGATGAGCCCAGACTCTGAGAAATGGCTAGAGGCCATGAAATTCGAATTGGGATCCATGAGCAAAAACCAAGTATGGACTTTGGTGGACCCTCCTAGTGACCGTAAGGCCGTTGAGTGCAAATGGATTTTCAATAAGAAAACGGACGTGGATGGTAATGTTACTGTCTATAAGGCTCAGCTTGTCGCAAAAGGTTTTCGACAAGTTCAAGGTGTTGACTACGATGAGACTTTCTCTCCAGTAGCGATGTTTAAGTCCATTAGGATTTTATTAGCAATTGCTGCATTTCATGATTATGAAATATGGCAAATGGATATCAGGACTGCGTTCCTCAATGGCAACATTGATGAAGAGTTTTATATGATGCAGCCCGAAGGTTTTGTCGATCCTAAGGATGATAATAAGGTGTGCAAACTTCAGCGTTCCATTTATGGACTAAAGCAAGCATCTCGGAGTTGGAACCTTCGTTTTGATCAAGTGATCAAGAGCTTTGGATTTGTTCCAAATTGCTACGAAGCTTGTATCTACAAGAAAGTGAGTGGGAGCTTAGTGACATTTTTAGTACTATATGTGGATGACATATTGATTATTGGAAATGACATTGGTATGCTTAACGATGTGAAGAGTTGTTTGAATAAATGTTTTTCAATGAAACACCTAGGAGAAGCTGCTTATATATTAGGCATCAAAATCTATAGAGATAGACAAAGACGCCTAATAGCTTTAAGCCAAAGTACATACCTAGACAAAGTTCTGAAAAGGTTCAGAATGGATAAAGCAAAGAAAGATTCATTGCCCATGTTGTCAGGTAATATATTGAGCAAGGCTCAGTGTCCGGCTATAGTAAACGATAGAGAAACTATGAGCAAAGTGACATATGCCTCGGCCATAGGTTCTATCATGTATGCCATGGTGTGTACTAGACCGGATGTGTCCAATGCTCTTAGTTTGACGAGCAGATACCAAAGTGATCCAGGAGTGGAACACTGGACAGCCGTAAAGAACATCCTAGAGTATTTAAATAGGACTAAAGAAATGTTCTTGGTCTATGGAGGTGATGAGCAACTCGTCGTAAAAGGTTACGTCGATGCTAGTTTCGACACCGATCCGGGTGATTCTAAATCTCAGACAGGATACGTTTATATTTTGAATGGAGGAGCTGTGAGCTGGAGAAGCTGCAAGCAAAAGCGTGATCCCGGGATCTACAGTAGAATTGGAATACATGGCTGCTGCAGAAGCGTCAAGTGAAGGAGTTTGGATCAGGAACTTCATCACTGAGCTTGGTGTGGTTCCAAGTGCCTTGGACCCAATGGAGATATTGTGCGACAACACTGGCGCCATAGCACTGGCTAAGGAACCAAGATATCATCCAAAGACCAAGCACATCAACCGCCGGTTTCATATAATTCGAGATTATATAAAAGATGGAGATCTGAAGATTAGCAAAATACATACGGATCTGAATGTCGCAGATCCGTTGACTAAAACTCTTCCACGTGCAAAACATGATCATCACCTTAATGTCATGGGTGTTAGATTGTTGCCAGATGTAAACTAGATTATTGACTCTAGTGCAAGTGGGAGACTGTTGGAATTATGCCCTAGAGGCAATAATAAAGATGTTATTGTTATAATTCTTGTTCATGCTAAAGTTTATATTCCATCTAGAATTGTATTAAGCGGAAACTTTGATACATGTGTGTTTTATGAACAACACTGTGTCCCTAGTACGCCTATATGGACTAGCTCATTGATTAATGATGGTTAAGGTTTCCTAACCATAGACATGAGTTGTCGATTGATAATGAGATCATGTCATTAGGAGAATGATATGATGGACAGACCCAAATCAAGCAGAGCAATTAGACCGTGTCATCGTGTTCATCTTTGCGAAGCTTTTTCTTATGTCAAATATTGTATTCCTTAGACCATGAGATAATGTAACTCCCTGCTATCGGAAGAAAGCTTTGGGGTCATAAAACGTCATCCTATGTGAGGGTGATCATATAGGTGTCTCTCAGGTGATTGGAAAGTACTTGTTGGGTTGTATGTATCGAGATGGAATTCGTCCCTCCCGAGTCGGAGAGATATACTTCGGTCCCACTCGGTAATCGATATCAACACCGCTTGCAAGCACGTGGTTAAGGAGTTAATCACAAAGTGATATCGGATTACGGAACGAGTAAAGTACTTGCCATGAACGAGATTGAACTAGGTATGCCGATACCAACGATCGAATGTCGGGTAAGTAAAATATCGCGTGACGAAGGGAATATATATATGGGATTAATTGAATCCTGGCATCATGGTTCATCCGATATGATCATCGATGAATTTGTGGGAGTCAATATGGGTTTCCAGATCCCGCTGTTGATTATTGATAAAAGATCATGTCTACATATTCTCGAACCCGTAGGGTCACACACTTAACGTGTCTCGACGCTAGGATAGAATGGATAAATGGTTTATGAGTTTTTGTTCGTAGTCTCGAATGAGATCTAGGACGTCACGAGAGGTTCCGGAATAGTCCGGAGAATAAGATTCATATATGGGAAAGCAGTTTTTGGATTTCGGAATTGTTTCGGATTGTTCGGTATTGTACCGGAAGCTTTTAGAACCTTCCGGAGTGGGACCAACGTGGCCCCACTTGTCGGGAAGGGGCGTGGGCCTACGAGGGAGTTCCCTGGCCGCATTGGGACAGGGGCACAAGGCCCCATAGGCCCAGCCGTCCAAAACCCTAGGGAAACCTTCTAGAAGGAGGGGGGAAACTTGCCCCCCACTCCAACCCTTGGGGCCGCCGCCCTAGGGCTTGGAGGAGGGGCCAAGGGGGCCGGCCAGCCCCCTATATATAGAGGGCAGGGGCGCAGCCCTCCTCCCCCACTCCTTCAACCCTAGCCGCCATACTTCTGCCCTCCAGATCTCTCTCTCTCCCGACTGCGCAGAAACTCTCCACGTTTGCACCACGCCGTCGTGTTGTAGATCCAATCTATCTCTCCACCCCACTTGCTGGACCGAGGAAGGAGGAGACGTCGAGGTGCCGTACGTGTGCATCTCTCGGAGGCATCGCCACTTGCGGTGTTGGATCGGATCGGATCGCGAGGAGGAGAAGCTAGTACGACTACATCAACCACGTTCTGTTGAACGTTCCGCTATGCGAATCTTCAAGGGTATGAAGATCTCATATATCCCCCTCGTTGTTTGCATCTCCTAGATTAGATCTTGGCTTTCCCGTTCACATTCGTAGAATTTTTTTTGATTTACTATGCTATGAAACCCTTTATTGAGTTAATCAAGGATTACGATCTGGACATTCACTATCACCCTGGTAAAGACAACGTGGTAGCAGATGCCCTTAACAGATTGCCGTGCCGCTTGAACTCCATGATTTTGAAGGAGCAACCAAGTTTGCACAAATAGATGGAAGATTTTCGAATGGAATTAGTGAGTGAAGGATTTTTGGCTAGCATAGAACTTCAACCCACTTTGATCAGCCAGATCAAAGAGGCGCGGAAAGGAAATGCTAGTATTGACAGAATCAAGCGTCGTATCGGTACAGGCAAAGTACCCGGATTCACCAAAGACGAAGGAGTTCTGTGGTACAAAGGACGCCTTTGTGTACGAGCAGATTCTGAGTTGAAAGAAGTTATCCTTAAGGAAGCTCATGATACCCTTTATTCTATCCACCCCGGAGGAACTAAGATGTATCAAGATTTGAAAGAGCAATTTTGGTGGCATAAGATGAAGAGAGAAATCGGAAGCTATATCGCCAAGTGTGATATATGTCAGCGAGTCATGGCCGGACATCAAAGACCCACTGGATTGTTACAACCCTTGCAGATTCCGGAATGGAAATGGGATTCCGTTGGAATGGACTTTATCACCGGATTGCCTACTTCTAGCAGGGGAAATGACTCTATCTGGGTCATAGTGGACAGATTGTCCAAAGTCGCCCATTTCTTACCCGTCAAGACCACATATCAGAGTTCGAAGCTAGCGGAGTTATACATCGCTAGAATCGTCAGTTTGCATGGAGTCCCCAAGAACATTATATCGGATCGAGGAACTCAGTTTACCTCAAGATTCTGGAAGAAAGTTCAAGAAGGTTTAGGAACCCGACTAGATTTCAGTACCGCGTATCACCCTTAGACCGATGGACAAACGGAGCGAGTAAATCAAATACTCGAAGATATGCTGAGAGCATGTGTGTTATAATATGGATCTAAGTGGGAAGAATGTGTGTCGTTTGCAGAATTTTCGTACAACAACAGCTATCAAGCTAGTTTGCAAATGGCCCCATTTGAATTCATGTACGGAAGGAAGTGTCGCACCCCTTTGAACTGGTTGGAAGTTGGAGAGATTCAGATTTTCGGACCCGATATCCTACGAGAAGCAGAAGAGAAGGTTCACAAGATTCGTGAGCACCTCAAGACAGCCCAGTCCAGACAGAAGAGTTACGCCGACAAGAGACGTCGAGACCTCGCCTTCAACATAGGAGATTTTGTATATCTGAAAGTGTCGCCATTGAAGGGAATGCAGCGTTTCCAACTGAAAGGAAAGTTAGCCCCTAGATATATCAGACCTTTCAAAATTCCAAACTGTCGAGGAGAAGTGTCATATCAATTGGAACTACCCGAAGAGATGTCAGCCGTGCACAATGTGTTCCATATCTCATTACTTCGCAAGTGCCTCGAAGTCCCGAAGAAGACTGAAGTGTTCAAGAATATCGATCACCGGACCATAGAGATCAACGATGACCTGACCTATCCCGAAGGACCCATCCGTATTTTGGAAGAAGCTTTCCGAACTACCAGAACCCGAAGCATCAAGTTTCTCAAAATTCAGTGGAGCAACCACACGAAAGAGGAAGCTACCTGGGATTGCGATGTATGGCATAACAGGCATTTGGGATTAAAAATCCGGGTGTTTACAGGATATTGATTTAAGTGGGAGTATATGCTATTAAATTGTTTAATATGTTTTACTCTTTCATAGTTACATGGTGAAAGAACATGTGGGCCCCCATGTGTGGTTTTGGTAATTAATGACAATCTTAATGGACTAATGTGTGTATTAAGTTGTACTTGTAGGAATTGTCCATTGGCATCGCTTGGAGCATGTGTTGGCTTCAAGGACGATGAAATGCGAAGAAGATACACTTTGCAAGCTCAATATGCACCATCTACAGAAGATCTCATAATTGATGCTTGCCATCGTCGGTGATCATGGATCAATGATGAGGAATCAAGAAAGGCGTTACATCTTGAGAAGGTCAAGTTCGTCTACATAGAGCTCAAGTGGGATGCTCAAGGCAAAGGTATAATCTTGATAGGTTTTCCCTTTTGTCGGTCTCATGTTCTGTGTGGGAGGCCGGGTTTAGGATAGATAACCGTACTATCAAGAGGGGCTCTCGAATAAGTAACTCGATCATATCGTTCGGAGAGAGCTCAAATCTTTGCATACTTGCATCATCATATTTGGTTGTTATTTGGTCTTATCCATGTGAGGATATAGAGTTTGTGGTAACTTCATAACAAGCTCTTGTTCATCAAAACCGGATCTCCCGCATATATCTTGTTGTGATTTTGATCTTGGTGGTTTTCCGGTGTCTCACCAAGTGAGGTATCTCACATTATATTACTTGATACATTCTCACTTGGTGATAACCAATATTTCCATTTTTATTGGGAAGCCCTTGTTGTCCTCTATCCAACGCAATTGGAATCGGGTCAATCGGAGTCACCAATCAAAAGTTATGAGCGTTTGAATATTTGCCGATTTTATTCTGGAAAAGAAAAAGGGAAAATCCTGTCTGGGCCGAGCAGTACTACCGCAGCCCAGTACCGCTCGGGTCTGACGCGCCCAGCCCACCTGCTGTATCTCCCGGTAGCCCAGGCCGGCTGTACCGGGCCCATGCGGTAGTAGCGCCCGGACGGGCCGGTACTACCGGCCGGGCCAGGAAAGATTTGCCCAGCTAGCCTCTGCACTGCCGCTCGCCCCATCTGGGCCTGCTGCCACCGCCGCTTTGGGCTCTGCCCAGCTCGCTAGCTGCGGTGCTCGCTCGCTGCCGAGCCACCCGCTCGCGTGCTGGCCCCGCCTCGCCTCTGCTCGCGTGCAGCGCCTGCAGGGCCCACGCGCTGCCGCGCTGTCCCTGGCTCGCGCAGCCTCCCGCCGCTCGCTCGCTGCGTACGACGCCTGGCTGCGCGCGCGTGCCCGCCACAGCGTTGACCTGCGCCTGCTGCTGCGCCAGCCCCGCGTGCTGCTGCTGCTTGCTGTGGCCCCGCTGGCCCACTGCTGCCACATGCCTCTGCTAGCCCCACACGATGGATCTTGCTATTGCTGCTGCGGCTTTTTCTCCCTGTCTCGCATGCTGCTGTGCTGGTGTGTTGCGAGCGGTAGTACCGGTCAAAACCGGTACTACCGGGCCGTTCAGAAAAGCACCATAACGGCCATATTTTGTCTAGCCCTATATAACTCTTGTCCATTTTCGTTTAGGGTTGCTTCTTTCTCCTCCTTTTGTCTAAGCTTTTCCCTCATTTGCCTTACTCTTTGAGCTTGATTTATACTCACCCCTCCATTGATTCTTGCATATATTTGAGGGGTAGTTGGAGGTGATCTAAATCCACGTTTTGACCTAACCGATTCATCTCTTTGCGAGTGCATCTTTGGGGATCTAGATTTTGGGGGATTTTGTGTCTCTCTTTGATTCCTCCTCTCTTGTTCCCCCAATAGTTTTAGTATCTTCGTTGGAACTTGAGAGTGAGGGATTTGAGCACCTTTGTGGTGTTCTTGCCATTTGCATTCGGTGCATCGGTTTGAGTTCTCCTCGGAGGATTTGTTTTGAGTTACTCATTGGAGCTTGTCCCTCTTGGGTTCTTGGAACCCTAGACGGTTTTGTGGCCTTGGTGCATTGTGGCCTTTTGTGGAATTTGTTGAGAGCCTCCAATTAAGTTGTGGAGAAGTGCCCTAACCTTGTGAGAGGTTCCGGTTGCCACCGAAAAGTGCACCGATAGTGGAAGCGTGGATCGATCCCATTGGGGTGAGATTCACCGGAGAATAAGGGAGGCCTTTTTGTGGCGTTGGTGGTTTGATACCACCCCTCTCCAAATGATACGTACTCCATGTTGGGGAGGAACTCGGTAAAATATCGGTGTCCCCGCGTGCCTCGGTTATCTCTATACCCGAGCTCTTTACTTATGCACTTTACATTGTGATATCCTTCGTGCTTGAAGTACTATATATCTTGCTATCACTTTGTTGCTTGTATTGCTTAGCATAAGTTGTTGGTGCAGATAGGTGAACCTTAATTGTTCTAGGTTGTGCTTAACAAAGTAAACACTAGTTTTATTCCGCCTTTGTTGAGCCACTCTAGGAAAAGTTTTAATCGCCTATTCACCCCCCTCAAGGCGACATCCGTATCCTTTCACATGGCTTAGTATTTTGCATGTTTTATGTTGTAATCAATGTCACCGAACACTACATCACCTTTTTCTTTGCGTTCGATTCTTGAAAAAGATAACTAAACGAAACAAACTATACGGACTGGGTCTGTAACCTGAGAATTGTTCTCAGGTCTGATAAAAAGGAAACGGTTCTGGATACCCCAATCCCCGATGAACCTGCTGATAATGCATCTGCTTCCCTAAAGAACGCCTACAAGAGAGCATGTGATGATTCTCTTGAGGTTAGCTGTCTTATGCTTGCATGCATGGAACCTGAACTCCAAAAGAAGTTTGAGGATCAGGATGCGTACGGTATAATCGTGGCGCTTAAGGACATGTTCCAAGATCAGGCAAGGACTGAGAGGTACAATGTTGTCAAGTCCTTTGTCGAATGCAAGCTAGCAGAGGGAGCAACTGTAGGCCCCCATGTGATCAAAATGGTTGGTTACAGTTAGACTTTGGAAAAGCTTGGTTTTCCACTAAGCCAAGAGTTGGCTACTGACTTCATTTTGGCGTCTCTTCTATCCAGCTATGGGTAGTTCATTTCGAACTACCATATGCATGGGGTGGAGAGGGGCCTTAATGAGTTATGCGGGATGCTAAAAACAGCAGAAAGTGACATGAAGAAGTGTGCATGGCATAGCCATGCGATAGCTGTGCAGAACAAGCCTAGCTTCAATAAAAAGGGTACTTCTTGGAAGAAGAAGGGCAAGGCTAAGGATACGATCCCTAAGCATGCACCCAAGCAAAAGGCTGGACCTATAGAAGACACTGAGTGCTTCTTTTGTCATGAACACGGCCACTGGAAGAGAAACTGCAGCAAGTACCAGGCTTCTTTGAAGAAGAGTGGAAGTAAGAGTACTTCCCACTTAGGTACGCTTGAGGTAAATGTTGTGGACATTCTTCTCGCTGATTCCTATGTTAACTCTTGGGTATTTGATACCGTATTGGTTGCTCATATTTGCAATTCGATGCAGGGGCTAATAAGGACTAGAGACGTGTAGAAAGGCGAAGTGGATTTTCACGTCGGAAATAAAGCAAGGGTTGCTGCATTGTTCGTCGGCGTCATGCAACTTCACCTTCCGTCAGGATTTATTATGGATTTGAATAATTGTTATTACATTCCTAGTATGGGTCGAAACATTTTATCACCTTCATGTTTGATGAGGGATGGTTATTCATTTGCGAGTACAAACAATGGTTGTGTAATCTCTAAGAAAGATATGTTTATGGCTAATGCTCCCATTGTGAATGGGTTATTTATTTTAAATCTTGATGATGCATATGTTTACAATGTTAGTGCTAAAAGGCTTCGGCCTAATGATTTGAGTCCTACCTATTTATGGCATTGTCGTTTGGGGCATATAAGTGAAAAGTGCATGAAGAAGCTCCATGGTGATGGTCTTCTAACTTCGTTTGATTTTGAATCATACGAGACATGCCAGGCTTGTTTACTTGGAAAGATGACCAAATCGCCTTTTTCGGGTTTACCCGAGAGAGCGACAGACTTGTTGGAACTCATACATACTGATGTATGTGGACCAATGAGCACGACAGCCAGAGGAGGATATCACTACTTCATTACTTTCACTGATGATTTCAGTAGATATGGTGTCTATTTGATGAAGCATAAGTCTGAAACTTTTGAAAAGTTAAAGGAGTTTCAGAATGAGGTAGAGAATCAACGTGGCAAGAAAATAAAGGCCTTGCGATCTGATCGCGAAGGTGAATATTTGAGTCACGAATTTAGCAATCATCTTAAGAGTTGCGGAAGTGTTCCACAACTCACGCCGCCCGAAACGCCTCAAAGAAACGGGGTCTCCGAACGGCGCAATCGAACTTTGTTGGACATGGTTCGATCGTTGATGAGCCAGTCGGATTTACCATTATCATTTTGGGTTATGCTCTAGAAACGGTAGCTTTCACACTTAATAGGGTACCATCTAAATCCTTAGTTAAGACACCATATGAGATGTGGACTGGAAAGAATCCCAGTTTGTCTTTTCTAAAGATTTGGGGTTGTGATGCATTTGTCAAGCGACTTCAGTCGGACAAGCTAACACCCAAATTGGATAAGTGCATTTTCGTGGGATATCTGAGGGAAACCTTAGGGTATTACTTCTACAACCGAGAAGAGGGCAAAGTGTTTGTCGCTTGTAGCGGTGTTTTCCTAGAGAAAGAGTTTCTCACAAAGGGAACGAGTGGAAGGTCGGTGCGACTTGAAGAAGTTGTTGCCTGTCAAAACCCACCGGCGAGCAGCGACGAGCAACACGAAGAGCCGGGAGGCTCCCAGAACTGCTGGTGGGCCCTGGTCCCTCGGGCAACGGCCCGCAAAACTCCGGCACACGTCCTGGCTGATGCAAGGGCGTGCCACCTGACCTATACCTGGTCAGGAAGGTGATGGATTGCTTCGATTAGTTTCCTGCATGGCAAACAAGTATACGTAAAATTCGAGCCGCGACCGGCTCCCAGGTTTCCCTGTGAATCGGCTCCGGGAGCCGATCATCCCATGGTTCTGCATTAGATCTACGATAACATGGGGTTTTGCTTCATCAATACAAGTTAAATCGACCTACGACAGTTTAACGTTTTCACCACATAATTGGAACATCCTACACGTAATTGAGCCTGGTAGATATAAAAGATGATAGAAAACCAACCCTAGAGAAGGCCTAACAACCGACGTAAAGTCAATTCCCGAAACAACTTCTCTCGAATTGGCAAACCATATCCTTACATACCACTGGATCGTTCAACCCGTTTGCAAGGCCTGACCATGTGGATATCAAACTAAGCCTTGAAAAACAAGGCATAACTATAACAGATCAAATCAACTGAATAAAGATCAAGCAAGATGCTGCCCTTACACCCGAAAAAGGGTGCAAAGGCAGCGAGATAACTAAAGGCAGCATAACTAAGCAATCATAACAAAAAGGTACCGATGCTAGCCCAAACAAATCTATGATAACAGTATTACTCGCCATCAACAAGGCTTCAGCACGAGTAACACTAAATAACGCATAAGCAGATACTGCCTAGACCGCAAGATGCGATCTAGGCAGCATGACACTTACCCGAGAAAAACCCTAGAAACAAGGGGTGGCGATGCGCCGAGATTGTGTTTGTTGTGAACGTGATCGTCCTCCTTTCTCAATAACCTTAGGTACATATTTATAGTCCGGAGACTTTCTATCTTTGGAATAACCCTAACAACTCTATCTCTTACTTAAACCGAGACGTAACCTACCATAATATACAGATACACGGGCAATTTAGCCCAAATCCACGCACAAGGCTGATCCAGTAATACGTTGCATATATGTATCCTCCAAGCCCATCTTGATTACGACCCATCTCCTCCTTTGGCCAAAATGTGGCGATAACACATGCCCCCTGGTTTTGGCAATAATAATTCCAAAACCATTCTGTTTTTTTTATCGGGTTACGCGTTGCAGAGCAGAATCTTCACGCCGCCCCCTCATCATGATGCCTTGTCTTCTCAACTTCTCCGCAGTGCATGATTTGACAGTTTTGGCACCACATTGTGGAAAACCGCTATGGCATTGAACCACCTCCCACTATTCCCCTTACTTAAATTCATCTGAGCAGTTTGCACCCCCATCCTCTTCCATTAGCCAAAAAACCCTCTTCCTCCGCCATGGCCTCCTCTTCTTCCTCCAAATCATCCGGCCTTTCCTTCCAATCCTCCAACACAATGAGCGACCGGGAGCTGATGCCGGAGCACCCGCCAATGGCGGCGTACGATGCTCTCGCCCCACAATGGTGGGACGAGAGGGACTGGGACTTCGCCGCCTGGTCAGAGGACGATGAGTCCCTGACCGACGGCGAGGAGGGCCTCCAGTTCCTTGTCGACGGGGAACTGGCGGCGGAGAGCGCCGACGACGCCGTGTCCTGGGGCGAGGACGTCGAATCCTCCGACGAGGAGGAGGAAGCGGAGGATGACACCTCCTCCGACGAATACCCGCCGGTGAAGCGCTTCCGCGCCGGGTCCAGCGAGGACACCGACGACGACGACGAGGACGAGGAGGCCCCCGCTGACAACTTCAGCAGCAGCGGCGAAGACTACGCCGGCAGCAACGCCGATGATAGCGAATACGACGACGGCGAAGACAGCGGCGACGACACCGGCTTCTAGATTAGGAACTAGTAGTAGTAGTACTAGTAGTAGATTTCCATTTGTAAGCAATCGGCTTCATTGTACACAACCGTCTTTTGAATCAACAAAGATTGCTTTCCCAATTCGATTTTGCCGATAGTCAAAATACGCCAACGTTCCAGAAGCCGATAGTAATGTATCGGCTTTCACCATACTACGCTCATATGGTCAACCAAGTCAAAGCCCAAAGAGCCGATGGTAACACATCGACTTTCCCCACAAACGTCGACAAGGTCAAATTTGGTCGCATATTTAGATAAATCTGAGCGGCCACTTTCCAATTTCAAACGGTAGCCTGCGACCCTCTTCAAAAAGGCTAACCCAGATCTCCAATTGCCTCACCGAATAGATCGAGCTTACAGGGACAAGAACCCTCGATCCCCAATCGCATAGATCCATCTCCGCCGGCAAACTAGATGGCGGAATCGTCCAATACCAACACAGCGGTCTCTGGTCTGAAGGTACGCCTGCTCCTCGCAGTCTGAACACGGTGCTAGAATTAATAGCAAACACCTGAATTAATGCTTTATTCCACCGTTAAATTTTTTAGGTTTCAGACATCCTGCTGCCGCATCCTTCTCTCCCAAATTCTCTCTGTCTTGGCCCCCGTACAGAATCTAGTCCTGCCCATCTGATCTCTTGCGAGGCAAACAGAATCCCCTTCGTAAGCCAAAACCTAGATTTGAATTCTTGGACCGACTGCTTGCGAGCCTGGCCTAATCCTCCTGAACATTGGGTCTCTTGGTACAGCAGGGTAGCCAAAACTTACCAATCCCAATGGGAAACCACGGGAATAGCCGATGCCTTGTATTTTTCATTGTCTCCCCTTGAGAAACATGAAAATCTTCTAAAAACCATCGGCTATTTCTGGTCCGATGCTCTGAACTGCTTCATGTTCGGTCATGGCCCCATGACACCAACTCTATTAGACGTGGTGATGATTACTGGTCTGGACGTTACATCACCCAGCCCTTCTGCTTTTAAGCTGACAAAGGTCCCCTACAAGCTTTCTTCTAAGACAGACTGCACGAACTGGGGTGCCTATCTTCAAAGCCACATGAAAACTAAAGGCCCTGTCACAGAGAAAGAACACACGGCTTTCCTCAACTTCTGGCTGGAACATTTCATATTCTGTGGCCCTTCCCTTGCTCCAACCAAGAATTATCTCTCCTTGGCCTACGAACTTGCCAGAGGCACTCAACTTGGCATCGACAAACTGTTCCTTGGAGAAGTCTATCGATATCTCCAGTTGATGTCTGTCAAACTATTCTCCGGCATAGCAGTCAAAACAGGAGGTCCTTGGTGGTTCATTCAGTTATGGTCTCAGCTGTATTTTCAAAACCATGTCCCAAACTTCCCCCTTTTGGCGAGTTGCACCTTTCCAGATGCCAAAGGGAAGCAGATCCGATGCACCAGCTACGGCCAAGCTCTGTATAGACTGCCAGGTAGCAAACTGATCCCTCAGGAAGCATCCAAGTGGTTCAGCATTTTCTTCCAAGGCCTGGACAATCCTATCTTCTTTCCTTACACGGAAGAATCGGAACATTTTGAAAATCCAATCTCCTTCAGGCTAGACAACTTTGCCGATGACACCAGCACTCGGCAGCTATTTTCCATTGTGATCCGTCCCTGCTTCCTTCCAGTTGGCATGAGCACATCCAACAGAATAATCAAGCCTGGATACGAATTCTACCAGCCGGTCGTAGTGGCTCGGCAATTTGGCCTTGGACAAGTACCTCCCCATTTCTTTCTCCACCATCTTACAGAGAGCAGAGCTGACCTGCCCGCTCCTCTCACCAGTCAAAGGTGTTATTCCTTCTTCGATGCTCTGACCATCCCAATTCCTAACAACCTCACCTTCGCTTCATCAACCGATGGTTTTGAGAACTGGTGGTCGATGTGGAAGACTCATGCCTTCAGGAGAGCTCTGGGACCGTTGCTGGAACAGCTCGATGCTGAATATGATATCCCCATAGAACAGGTACCACTACTTGTAAATTTTCTTGATGCAGCTCACAAATGATTCTTCTAATAACCCGCTCTGTCTCCTTGCAGCAACAAGATGGTCCTGAACCTACACACGGTGATGGCTCCCCCTTCGAGTTCTTCCCACCAGCTCCTGTGGTCCTTTTCTGCAAAAACTCGCCACCTTTGAAAAAGGTCGTGATGCAGAACCAGCCGATATCACCACAATCGGCTTCCAAGAGCCAAGCAACTTCTGGGTCAGCCGCCTCTCGAGTTCCAACTAAAACAAAAACGACGGTGAGGAAGGTAGCTGCCAGGAAGACTTTGAGGCGCCGGAGCCCTTCTCCAGAAAGTTCGCATGTACGCTGATCCATGCCTTGGTTGATCTCTTTCATCCTTGCAAACATGCTTGTGCTTACTAGCTCTCCTTTTCTTACAGGTTTCCATCGAAAACACTCCAGCGGGGACACACAATCCAATCGAGGAGAATCGGGCCCAACAGACTCTGAGAGGACCACCACACCGAGCCAGCCAGATTTGCCACCATCGGCTCCCAGGAAAAGGCCGGTTCCTGCACCTACTGCCCCCCGAGCATCAGTCGAGGCGGGGCCAGCTGTGAGCCCCAAGAGGGCTCGCAAGGGACTGCAAACTTCTTCGTCGAGCCAGGAGGTTTCGAAAGTCATCACCCTCGATGCTCTTACCAATTGTTTTTTTATCTGCCGATTCATCACTATTTACATCGGCTAAGCACCTTCCATGCAGACGACTGACACTTCTAGCGGGAAAGCCGGGGAAGTGCCGATGCCTTTCGCAAGGCTGGATCTAGTAATCCCTGAAGGTGTAGATGAAACGGTTACCACTTTGGCCAAGCCCCCAGCAACAACACACAAGCCGATTGTCTCGTCATCTGCTATCCCCTTGATCTTAGGAGAGGTACGTTCGCTTCGTTCGGCTCATCCTTCCATGTTGGACGCATACTGACGCCATTTCGGCCTGCCAGGGTTGTGATATCTCAGGCCTGCTGACGTTTGACCCTGAATCCATCGAACCAACTCTCTCTGTCGCCAACGATGAACCACGAGCAAGGGCTGTTCTACCTCAATTCCAGCGTCTCAAAGCCTTGCTGTCCTCCCCGATCGAGAAGTTGATCGAGGGTTCTGAAGAGGTGAAGAGTGTTCTTGCCGAAATCAAGGACCAACTCCCAGTAGCACTGCAGGTGAAGCTTTGGCCGGTTGTAACTCTGTCTTTCTACGGGTCAAGGGTGAAGTTGGCTCGTGAGAGGATTAATCTGCGCCGCGCCCAACTCCCACTGAAGGCCAATATTGCAGACAAATGTCAGCATCTCAACGAGAAAAAGGCGTCTCTGGATGCCAAAACTGACACCTCTGTCAGCACCGCCAAGCTTGCATCCTTGAAAAAGGAATTGGGAGATCTTGAAGAGAAGGTCCGGGCGACTAAACAGCTCATTCGTGACAAGGAAGCATTCATCGCCCGCTCCCAAGACGAAGCAGAAGGCCTCAAAGCTCAACTGAAGACTGATCTGGCGGAAATACGTGCCCTGAACAAGCAGCTAGTGATGGGCAAGGACGAAGATGACGAAGCCGAGATCGCTGAGGTGGATCGTGTCCGCGCTGACGCCCTCCACGCCTTCGAGGCATTCCTTCAGCAGCTTATTCATGTAAACTGACACCTGCTCGTAACAGTTTGAACCTCTAGAGTCGATGGCTGTGCATCGGCTATATTTTTTTTATTGGCCGATTTCATGTATCGGCCCCCATATTTCACTGTCCATCATCCCACATGCTTGGAAAATATTTCTTGAGATGCTGACCGTTGACAGCCACTGGGAATTTCACACCGTCCAGCTCCTCAAGCATGTACGCGTTCCCCCTTAAAACTTGATCGACCCTGTATGGCCCGTGCCAATTTGGAGACCATTTACCGTATGCTGCATCCTTAGTCCCCAATGGCAATACAGCTTCCCATACCAGATCGCCAACGTGGAACTCCTTTGGTCTCACCTTCTTATTATATGCACGAGCTACCTTGGCCTTGTTCTCTTTGATTTTCTCAAGCGACCACAGCCTAAGATCAGTTAAATCCTCAACACTGTCACTCATCAGGGCCGCATATTCTTCAGTTGTTAGATCGTTCTGAAAAGTGACACGTCTCGATCCAGCCGTAATCTCCCAGGGCAATACGGCTTCTTGTCCATAGACTAGATGGTATGGCGAGGTTTTTATCGCTCCATGACATGACATGCGATAAGCCCATAAAGCCTCTGACAAAACCTCGTGCCAACACCTAGGGTGCTCATCGACTTTCCTCTTGATCAGCTTGATAAGGCTCTGGTTGGACGCTTCAGCTTGCCCATTTGCTTGGGCATAGTATGGGGATGATCGGATCAGCTTAATTCCCGTGTCCTCACAGAACTTTCTAAACTCGTGAGAAATGAAGACCGAACCTCCATCGGTCGTGATAGTTTGGGGAATCCCGAATCTATGAATGACATGTTCTTTCACAAAATCGATAACATCCTTCGAGTTCACTGACTTCATAGGGACGGCTTCCACCCATTTAGTGAAATAATCCGTAATGGCCAAAATCCACATGTGGCCTTTGCTTGATGGAGGATTGATCTTGCCAATCATATCCATGCCCCAACCTCGGAATGGCCAAGGCTTGATGATGGGGTTCATTGCTGACGCGGGTACCGTCTGAATTTTTCCAAATTTCTGACATGCTTGACACCCTTTGTAGTACTTAAAACAGTCCTCAAGCATGGTGGGCCAATAAAACCCTGATCGCCTGATCAACCATTTCATCTTGTGAGCCGATTGGTGAGTTCCACAGGCGCCTTCGTGTACCTCGTGTAGGAGCCGATTGGCCTCGGTTGGCCCCAGACATTTGAGCAGTAACCCTTCCAGAGTCCTGTAGAACATGTCGTCCCCAATAAGCACATACTTCATGGCCTTGTACCTTATCCGTTTAGGTGCCCCCCGAGCCGAATCTTTCAAGTAATTGAAGATATCGGCTCTCCAGTCGTCCGCCTCCAGGAACTGTACCTGAACATCAGCTCCCTCTGCTACGTCCTTGTAACCTGAAGCCATTTGTGCGAGATCATTCGCCTCGGTATTCTGCGATCGCGGGATCCAGTTCAAGTTTATGTACCGGAACTGTGCCATCAGCTCACGGCATTGCAACCATAATGGGAAGAGCGACTCGCTCTCGCACTTGTATTCCTCCGTGAGTTGGGAAATCACCAATTTGGAGTCTCCAAAAATTTCCACTGCTTCTGCTCTAGCTTCGATGAGCAACTCCATTCCCTTGCGTATCGCCTCATACTCAGCGACATTGTTGGTGCGAGGGGTAGATAGCCTGATGGAGAAGGAATATGTTGCCCCCCGGGGCGACACGAGTAGAATGCCGATGCCGCAACCGTCATCACAAACCGATCCATCGAAAAACATAGCCCACTCTCGTATAGACAGCGCTGCTATATCAGTGTTGATTCTTTCAGCAATAAGGTCGGCCAACGCCTGACCCTTAACCGCTTTCGCGGGTTGATACCGGATATCAAATTCCGATAATGCAAACATCCATTTGCCGAGTCGGCCTTTCAACATAGGAGCCGACAGCATATGTTTTATGACATCTGATTTGCATATAATGATAATCTCCGCTGAGAGCAAGATGTGGCGCAGCTTGGTGCAGGTGAAAAACAGGCAGAGGCACAACTTATCGATCTCAGGATACCTTGTCTCTGCATCCAGCATCCTTCTGCTGATGTAAAACACAACTCGCTCCAGACCATCATAAACCTGCACCACCACCGAGGCGATGAACGTGTCAGCTACTGACAAGTAAATGTAGTACGGCCTATCTGGCTGGGGCGGAACCAACACTGGCGGCTTCGTTAGATATTCTTTGATCTCGTCGAAGGCTCGTTGTTGTTCTGTCCCCCAGCGGAACTCCTCATCAGATTTAATTTTCACCAGTCCCATGAACGGCTCTATTCTTCCTGACAGACTGGAGATGAATCTTCTGACGAAGTTGATCTTGCCGATGAGAGACTGCAGTTCTTTCTTCGTGGTAGGTGGCTTCATTGTTCGCACCGCCTCCTGACTTTTCAGGCCGATCTCAATTCCGCGTTCATGGACCAAGAAACCCAAGAACTGACCGGCCGTTACACCGAAGGCACACTTTTTTGGATTCATCCGTAGCCCGAATTTTCTTGTTCGCTCCAGGACGCGTTGCAGATCGTCCAAGTGTCCTTGTACTGAAGCAGACTTGACCACCACGTCATCGATATAAATTTCCACCAGCTTGCCGATCAGATCATGGAAAATGTAATTCATGGCTCTTTGGTATGTGGCGCCGGCATTCTTCAGTCCAAACGTCATGACTACGTATTCAAACAACCCCACCGAACCTGGGACTCTGAATGCAGTCTTGTGTATATCTTCCGGAGCCATAAAAATTTGGTTGTAACCGGCATTGCCATCCATGAAGCTCAAGACCTTATGACCAGCAGCTGCGTTGATTAATGTCTCTGCTACCGGCATCGAATACTCATCCTTTGGAGTGGCTTTATTGAGATCCCGAAAATCTATGGCAACACGCCAGCGGCCATCTTTTTTCTCTACAGGTACGATACTAGAAATCCACTCAGCATACATGCATGGCCTGATTAACCTAGCTGTCAACATTTTCTCGATCTCTTTCTTGACTTCTTCCAAAATTTCGGCCTTCATCTGTCGTGCTCGCTGCTGGAATGGCCGAAACCCTTTTTTAAGCGGGAGTCGATGCTCAATGATGCTCCTGTCTAACCCGGGCATCTTTGTATAGTCCCATGCAAAGCAATCTGGATATTCTTTCAACAAAGCTATCATCGGACCCCGCAGATTCGGATCTAACTTCTTGCTGATAAATGTTGGTCGCGGCTTATCCCCAGGACCGATGTCAATCTCCTCTAGCTCATCAGCGGAGGTAAACCCATACCCTAGCTTTCCGTCACCTGCTAAATCGATGCTAAACACGGGGCAAACAGTTGGTGAGGATAACAAAGATAATTTGGGCCGATTGCCGGAATCGGCCCCCTTTTTGATTGCATTAGTCAAGGAAGGTTTACAACTTATTTGTGCTCTACAATGGCAGGGAATCTCCCTACTACGACTGCATGACCTGTTTGTCGTAAGATTACTGCTTTTTATGTTTTGTGGCCGATCGCAGGGATCGGCCATACCACGTACGATCGTGGACTTTGCTACTCTGTCAGGCCAGTGGATAAGACCAGCCTCACCCCGTTTTTTGTAGCTTCAATGCGCTCACAGCCGTCTAGACTGATTCCAGAGATCGGCTCTTGGTCTTCTGTCTCCCAGATGTTCATGCCAGCTATGGATATCTCGATCGAATCATCTGCATGAATGACCTCCACTTCATCTCCATCCCACTGTATTAGGCACTGGTGCATCGTGGATGGAATGCAACAGTTAGCGTGAATCCAATCCCTCCCCAGCAAGACAGCGTAGGTGCTTTTGCTGTCAACGATGAAGAATGACGTAGGGATGGTTTTTCTGCCCACGGTCAGATCCACGTTCAGAACGCCTTGCGTTTCTGAAGTTTGGCCGTTGAAGTCGCTTAACGTGACGTTGGTTTTGATCAGATCTGCAGTGGAGCGTCCCAAACGCCGTAGCATGGAGTATGGCATTATATTGACTGCCGCTCCGGTGTCAACCAACATCTTGCGGACAGGCTGCCCATTGATATAACCTCGCAGGTACAGGGCTTTCATATGTTTGTAGCCCTTCTCTCGTGGCTTTTCAAAGATAACCGGTCGTGGGCTGCAGTCAAACTGTGCCACTGGTAGTTCTTTGGTTCTTGGAGCGCAAAACTCTGACGGAAGTATGAACACCATGTTTGTGCCAGCCGATGTCTTCGCATCGGCTTTTACTGGTTTGGGGCGCCACTCTTTCCTTTTCGGACGAGCCTCCGTTTCCAAGGTTTGCCGAACTTTCACGGCCAGATCGGGCCGTGCTTTCCTTAAAGCGTGGAGGTACTGCGCTTCGGCTTCCTCCAAGCTACGCAGTCGCTGAACTCTACGCTTTTGGGTGTGTCTGAGTCCATCGGGACACCACCTTGGCCGGTGATATCTGTCTTCTTCTTCTTTACCCTTTGGCTCCTCGAGATCTTTTGCTCGAGATGACTCCTCTTGCCTGTTCTGAGGCGGGAGAGGTCCTAGACGCTTGAACACTGAAACTGGACCTGTGTCATCCTTCTGCTGTCCACATTCCGGGCAGTTGTCGATTGTAGGCAATCGGCTCATTCCCGCATCCCAGCAATACTTGAAGAAAGGACAATCCCAATGTTTATCCACGCCTTCCTTTTCCTTTGACTTTCCCCTAGCGAGGTGCTCATATCCTTCATCATCTCTATCGTGCCGGCGACGTCGGTCATACTGACGCTCATACTTGTTAAGGAGATGCGTGGAGTGTGGCTTCTGATATCGCACGCTTCTCACTTGCTCCTCGGTTAAATACCGCCTGTCATCATAACGAGGCCGGTCACGTGGACCAGCCTCCTCTCTTTCTTTGCCCCGAGAGCGACCGCCTTCCTCCTTATATGTGCCATGGTGGTACACAGGCCCTGTCATATTAACATCGAACGAGAAATCTAACTGACGCCTCGTGGAGTGGCTGTGTTCTACCATGTTGACGCCGGGAAACGGGTTTGTGTCTACTTTCATGGCGAATTGCCCAAGGATCAGACGGCCCTGTTCTATCGCCGTTTGGATCTGGCGACGTAGCTCTTTGCAATCATTGGTGGTGTGGGTGAATGAGTGATGCCACTTGCAGTATGGTCTCCCGTTCATTTCTTGAGCCGTAGGGATTTTATGGCCTTCGGGTAACTTCAGCTGCTTTTCTTTCAGCAGTAAATCGAATATCTGCTCAGCTTTGCTCACATCGAAGTCGAACCCTTTTGTAGGCCCTTGCTGTTTTACCCATTTGCAGGACACAGGATCTTCCCCCCGAGCCCATTCAGCCACGGCCACCTCCTGGTCTTGTACGGGATCCTCTTCTTCTGTATTGACCAGGCCTATCGGACGTTTGAACTTGTCTTGGTACAACTCAGGGTGGCGCTGTTCATACATTGTCAGTTTCTGGGCCATGTGCGCCAATGAATTGTATTCTACTTGGAAAGCCAGATCCTTGATAGGTGCTGAGAGACCCAACACTGCCAGCTCGACTGCTTCTTTCTCAGTTAAACGAGCCGAATAACATCGGTTCTTGACAGTCCTGAAACGCTGAATGTACTCGGCTACCGTTTCTCCCCGCTTTTGCCGCACCTGCGCCAGATCTGCAATGCCAGCCTCGGTAGCTTATGAATGATACTGAATGTGGAACTGCTCTTCTAGTTGCTTCCAAGTCTGGATCGAATCCGGTGGCAACGAGGTGTACCACCCGAAAGCTGGTCCTGTCAGATATTGCGCAAAGAACCTTACGCGTAACTGATCCGATGCTGAAATCATGCCTAACTGTGCCAGGTATCGGCTCACATGCTCGATCGAGCTCGACCCTTCTGATCCGCTAAACCTTGAGAACTCAGGGAGCCGATACTTGGGTGGCAGCGGAATCAGATCAAACTCGTTGGGGTACGGCTTGGAATAGCCGATTGTCCTTCTCTTCGGCACGAAGCCGAACTGGTCTCTCAAGATGGTACGGATTTGCTCCACCGTTTGAGCTGCAGGGGCCAAATTCTCATGACTCGTTCTGGTGGCATACTTGGCTAGCCATGCCTGTTTATCAGCGTCCATCCCAGACATCCCTGCTCCAGAAATACCTGCTCCCGAAGCCCCTGCTCCAGAAACTCCTGCCCCAGAAATCCCTGCGGTTGCAATCTAGCTCGTGCGCGTCAGGCTATTGCAGTCCGGCACGTAGGTGCACACATATCCATGTGGGATTTCTTTAGGTGGTTCAAACAGGAATTGGCAATCGCCAGGGTCACCTCCAACCTTGTAGACGACGTACGCCGGTGCCCCTGGTGGCTCCGGAGCTGCAAGCGTGAATGGCAGCTGTGGCCTGGTCTGGAGCAGTCTTTCTCCCTGGTGAGTCCCTAGAGTAGGCCCCGACGGAGAGTACTGATGTTTCATGATCTCCTGAACTACGCGAACCGCGACGCGCTCGAAAGCGTTCACTAGGCTCTCAGAATGGCGGTGAAGAGAATGAGCCACCATGTAATTGACTTCCTGTCGCAGAGCTCTGGTGCGCTCCTCTGAAGGAACAGACAGATCCACCTCATCAAGAGCACCTTCGGGTGAGAACCCTTTCCACCTGATGCCATGCTTACGGGTCCTCTCAAAAGAGCCGATGAGATCGGCTTCGAAGAGAGCTTTGATATCATCATACTTCGCCTTGTGCTCATCAGGAAGATCGTCGTACGTGACCGGTCTGTCCCCCATCGCAGCGTCGGATGTTGATGCAGATGTTGTTGAATGTCCCACCGGGCGTGCCAGAATGTGTTGCCTGTCAAAACCCACCTGCGAGCAGCGACGAGCAACACGAAGAGCCGGGAGGCTCCCAGAACTGCTGGTGGGCCCTGGTCCCTCGGGCAACGGCCCGCAAAACTCCGGCACACATCCTGGCTGATGCAAGGGCGTGCCACCTGACCTATACCTGGTTAGGAAGGTGATGGATTGCTTCGATTAGTTTCCTGCATGGCAAACAAGTATACGTAAAATTCGAGCCGCGACCGGCTCCCAGGTTTCCCTGTGAATCGGCTCCGGGAGCCGATCATCCCATGGTTCTGCATTAGATCTACGATAACATGGGGTTTTGCTTCATCAATACAAGTTAAATCGACCTACGACAGTTTAACGTTTTCACCACATAATTGGAACATCCTACACGTAATTGAGCCTGGTAGATATAAAAGATGATAGAAAACCAACCCTAGAGAAGGCCTAACAACCGACGTAAAGTCAATTCCCGAAACAACTTCTCTCGAATTGGCAAACCATATCCTTACATACCACTGGATCGTTCAACCCGTTTGCAAGGCCTGACCATGTGGATATCAAACTAAGCCTTGGAAAACAAGGCATAACTATAACAGATCAAATCAACTGAATAAAGATCAAGCAAGATGCTGCCCTTACACCCGAAAAAGGGTGCAAAGGCAGCGAGATAACTAAAGGCAGCATAACTAAGCAATCATAACAAAAAGGTACCGATGCTAGCCCAAACAAATCTATGATAACAGTATTACTCGCCATCAACAAGGCTTCAGCACGAGTAACACTAAATAACGCATAAGCAGATACTGCCTAGACCGCAAGATGCGATCTAGGCAGCATGACACTTACCCGAGAAAAACCCTAGAAACAAGGGGTGGCGATGCGCCGAGATTGTGTTTGTTGTGAACGTGATCGTCCTCCTTTCTCAATAACCTTAGGTACATATTTATAGTCCGGAGACTTTCTATCTTTGGAATAACCCTAACAACTCTATCTCTTACTTAAACCGAGACGTAACCTACCATAATATACAGATACACGGGCAATTTAGCCCAAATCCACGCACAAGGATGATCCAGCAATACGTTGCATATATGTATCCTCCAAGCCCATCTTGATTACGGCCCATCTCCTCCTTTGGCCAAAATGTGGCGATAACAGAAGTTCAAGATAAGCCAGTCGGGGATGCTTCTACAAGTGATGCTATTGTAGCAGAACAAGTTGTGGAACCCATGGCAATAGAAGCACCACAACCACGAAGGTCGGCGAGGCTCCGCGAAACGCGTGAATTATTATTGTTAGACAATGATGAGACTGCGACCTATGTAGAAGCGATGGTGGACCCAAACTCTGAGAAATGGCTGACTGCCATGAGGTCCGATATAGAGTCCATGGGATACAATCAATTTTGGAACTTGGTTGACCTGCCTGATGGTTTTAAAGCCATCGAGTGCAAATGGATCTATAAGAAGAAGATTGATATGGATGGAAATGTTCACATCCATAAAGCTCGACTTGTTGCAAAAGGTTTTCGACAAGTTCAAGGAGTTGACTACGACGAGACTTTCTCGCCCGTAGCGATGCTTAAATCTATACGGACCATTCTAGCCATTGTTGCACATTTCGACTATGAAATATGGCATATGGATGTCAAGAAGGCTTTCCTAAATGGAATCCTAACTGAGGACGTGTATATGATGCAGCCCGAAGGTTTTGTCGATCCAAACAATGCTGGAAAGGTATGCAAACTTCTAAAGTCCATTTATGGGCTGAAGCAAGCATCTCGGAGTTGGAACATTCGATTTGATGAAGTTGTAAAGGAGTTTGGCTTCATCAAAAACGAACAAGAACCTTGTGTTTACAACAAGGAAAGTGGGAGAGCACTGGTATTTCTAATCTTATATGTAGATGACATATTGCTGATTGGAAATGACATTCATATGCACGAGTTTGTTAAGACCTCATTGAAAAATAGTTTTTCGATGAAGGACTTAGGATAAACGGCATATATTCTGGGCATCAAGATCTATAGAGATAGATCAAGGAGGCTAATTGGATTGAGTCAGAGTACATACATTGACAAAGTGTTGAAACAGTTCAGCATGGAAGAGGCTAAGAAGGGGTTCTTGCCCATGTCTCACGACATAAAACTCAGCAAGACTCAGTGTCCTTCGACTACTGATGAGCGTGAGCGCATGAGCAGGATTCCATATGCTTCGGCTATTGGATCCATCATGTATGCAATGATATGTACTCGCCCAGATGTTTCCTATGCTCTAAGTGTTACGAGCAGATACCAGGCTGATCCAGGTGAAGGTCACTGGACAGCGGTAAAGAATATCCTTAAGTACTTGAGAATGACTAAGGATGTGTTCCTAGTTTATGGAGGTGAGGATGAACTCAGTGTAAGGGGTTACACAGATGCGAGTTACCTTAACGACTTAGATGACTCCAGATTGCAATCTGGTTATGTGTTTGTCATGAATGGTGGTGCTATTAGTTGGAAAAGTTCCAAGCAAGATACGGTGGCCTCCTCTTCAACGGAAGCTGAATATATTGCCGCCTCGAAGGCTGCAAAGGAAGCTGTTTGGATTAGGAATTTCCTGATCGCTCTTGGTGTGGTTCAGGGCGCGTCCAATCTCATGGACGTTTATTGTGACAACAATGGTGCTATTACACAAGCCAAGTAACCTAGACAACACCAGAAGAACAAACATATTCGCATGCGTTACCATCAGATTCGTGAGTTCGTTGAGGATGGTAGCGTCATGATATGCAAAATACGTACGAACTCAAATGTTGCTGATCCTTTTACAAAGCCACTCCCGCAGCCTGCGCATGAGGCGCACGCAAGAGCAATAGGTATTAGATACAATCTAGATTGACTCTAGTGCAAGTGGGAGACTGAAGGAAATATGCCCTAGAGGCAATCATAGAGATGATTATATTTCTTATGTATCCATGAGTTATTGTAATGTTTCTTGAATATCCATATCATGCAACTTGTATTGATTGGCAATTATGTGAATTGTTTGTGAAACTCTTTACTTATATGGTTATTTAAGAGTTGTCCCTAGTCGGAGTTCATGTGAGGACACACGTGAATATTAGACTAGCACATCGATTGGTTGATGACTATGTTTCACAAGTCATAGACATGGAGATGTCAAACCAATGATGTGGACACATGTTATGAACATGGGGTTGGACTGATCCAACTTGAGACTGGCAATTAGTTGCATCTCTCTCTACACATCGTGTATGTTTTGTCCTTAGACCTGAGATTGTCGCATGTACTGAGATGTGGATCGACATACTTTGGGGCTATCAGACGCTACTCCGTAACTGGGTAGTTATGAAGGTAGATTTCGGGTTTGTCCTGAAGCATGCTGCAAGGCATGGTCAATCAAGATGGAATTTCCCCTATCTACTTGAGAGAGATATCTCTGGGCCCCTCGAGTGATTGGATCCAGAAATGCATGGTCGTGCTACATATGGTTAAGAGTTAACCTAGTAAAGGGATTTTGAATCACGGTATCGAGAAAGGGAGGTCAGCTTGGAGCTAGACCAAATATCGTGAGGCAAAGGGAAAGACATGTACTAAACCCTGTGATGGTTCATCCGATATGATCACTGTATACGTTTAAGAGTTGGCACGTCTTGCTAGAGGCCGCTACCAACTATTGACAGAATAAGTGTATTCGTGTCATGTCTATACGTGTATGAACCTATAGGGTCACACACTTAAGGGGCTGAAAGCCTAATGAGGATTGGATCCGAATTAGACCAGGCTTAGGCTACTAATGGGCTGCTAATGTAGAAGCCCACTAGGGACGCCTATATAAGAGAGCGTGGGGCGTGCTGACTAGTGTTAGACCATTCCACCCAGCCGCCACTCCTCACGCCTGTGTTGCACGCACGGACCTAGCAGTCCGGCGTCTGACGCTTCCACCCTGTATGTGTGGATACCTCGGAGGCGCTGCATCTGTAGCGTTTGGACGAGCCACGCAAGGGGAGATGCTCGTGGGACGAGAGCAAGGAGGAGACGTAGATCGTCTGCACTGCCTCGACGCGCTTCATCAAGTTGCGCAACTGCACGTCTAGTGGTAATCTCGTGATCTATGACAACAGTAATTCTGATTTACATGGTAGAAAATTTTAATTTGCGCTAGTGTAGCCTACCCGTATCCCTTCAAAGACGTTGACGGAGTAGGAGGAAGCCAAGACGAAAGCTGAAGAGGGTGCCACCAGCAAGAATAAAATCCCAAGGGATGGTGGCTTTCCTGTAAGCTTACCGACAAGGATTTGATGAATCTAAAGGCGAAAGGCCTCCTCTACTCAGAGGCTGAAAGTGTCTAGAGGGTGGTCACCGGGGAACCATAGTATGATCCCCAATATGGAGAACGAGTGATGACCAAGTCCCACATCGAGCAGGATTCTCCTTCATACCATCAGTGTTCTTTGTGCGGGCACTGAAGCACTATGGAGTGCAACTCCATAACCTCCCACCTGACATCATTACATTGCTATCGGTACAATTGGTCATTTTATGTCCTCACACAAGTTTTTAGGAAAAAAAAAGATATTTTTTATGTTTCATGTAATAAAGACAAAATTTGATGCTCTAAGGCCTTCCAGATCGTTGCAATTTGTCCGCGCCCAATCGATTTCTAGCTCCGCCCGCCGGTGCCCGCACGTTGTGGGGCCGATGCCCAAAATAAAAAAAAATTGGTATCGAAATATGTAAAAACATTGATGCCTAATTCCTACAACTAATAAAATATTACTATCCATCTGCTGTAAACAACAAATGTCTCCCTATTCCCTCCCTACACTACAACAACATGTGCTTGTTTATTCTATGAGTCCCAGTATTCTTTTATATGTTGGTGCCCTACGCCGTGAGAGCGGTGATTTTTTTTCTGGACATGATGATGTGGTGGCTGCGTTTTGATGTACTGGGCACCGGCTACAATGTGGAAGACCTAACAAGACTATTCACAGATATTTTTCATCACACGAGATGCAAAGAGATGCATAGTTTCTTTTAATAACTTATCTTTTGGTCCATAATAAGTGTCGCTAATTTAGTTTAACATTTAATTTTTTATGGAGTTTTAATTTAGTTTAACTTTATACTTAATCAATAATCAATACACTTTTTCTTTGAGGAAATCTTAATCAACACACTTATTATGAATTCAGAGGGAGTAATAGAATCATTTGCACACATGGGCCAAAAACACATCTCGTGGACAAACACACACACACGGTAGAACATCTAAAACAGATCTCGGCGTAGGAGTCCCACCGGCCGAGAGGAGGATGAACTGTTCATGGCGTCCCTGCCGATCCACTCCTACGCGCCGCTGTGGAGCTTCTCCAGCGAAGGGATGAACGCCGACGAGGCTCCCTGGTTGCAATTTTCACTTCGTATGGGACGGCGGCAAATCCATGTCTGACTGCCGAATGCGACTCCCACAGGGCAGGAATGACGGAACCGCCGGAGGGCACCAACTCCTGCGCCGAGGCTAGGTTAGCGTCGGATGATCCAGAACGAAAGGTGGGAGACCCCGCCCGCAGCACCATCGGTACGCCGTTCTACACTTCAGCCAGAGGGGAATCGCAGATAGTTTGCTTTTTCATCAATTCTTTACTTTTAACTGTAGATACTTGTTGAATGACTAGGATTAGGATGATGCATTTTTTGTGCTATCATTGCATAGATCTCTGGTACCCCTGAACAACTGAAACACATGCTGACGACAATCTGTACCTCTGATATCTTGGGCCTAAACAAAACCAAAATTATTGGCGATTAGCCTTAAAATTGATTTACAGTTTACATTGCAAATACTGTAATACCAAATTCCACATGAATTTTTTTTTGTCCTGTAGTTCTGAAAACAAGAAAGAAACAAGAAATATCTGCACATCTCCTTATGCAACCTTGGAGTGTAGTTCGACAAGTGATGCATAAACTCCACCTTTGATGCCCATGAGGGATTCATGCTTTCCTTTCTCGGCAACTAAACCATCTTTGATGACTGCTATTGTATCTGCCCCTTTGATCGTAGACAGGCGGTGTGCTACGACAATGGTGGTCCTGCTGACCATTACCTGGTCCAGTGCGTCCTGAACAATACGCTCTGATTCAGCGTCCAAGGCACTTGTTGCCTCGTCGAGAAGAAGTATTCTAGGGTCCTTCAAGATCGCCCTTGCAATAGCTATCCGTTGTTTCTGCCCACCAGATATTTGTGTTCCCCTCTCTCCAACATTAGTGTTGTATCCTTGAGGCAAGCTCGATATAAACTCATGAGCGTTGGCTGCTTTGGCAACAGTGATAATCTCCTCTTCAGTAGCTTCTCCGTGTTTTCCATATGCTATGTTGGCACGGATTGTATCGTTAAAAAGCACTGGTTCTTGGCTTACCAGTCCCATTTGGTCTCTTAACCAACTCACTGTGAAGTTTTTGAGTTCTATTCCGTCCAGTGAGATTGTGCCAGAATCCGGATCATAGAATCGCTCAAGCAAAGCAATTACTGTGGACTTTCCACTGCCACTCTCTCCAACTAGTGCAATTGTCTGCATATAAAATCAGTTTTAAACCTATTAGTACAGAGGAAAATATATAAGCAAATAAATTTCATTGTTGTTCTTTGTAATTTTCATTTTAGGGAAATTTCCGGTGCTTCTATTCTGCTGACATTGAGTGTATTGAGGATCCTAATGCCATGGAGAACCTGATAAAGAAAAATCTTAGTACATAGTAGCCTTATCGCCTTTATTGGCCTTCTTATTTTTTTTGAGTTTATCTCATTGTGTCTTTTTGTTCTTGTGTACATGGTCTTTAAAGTTAGAACTTTGCTGAATGAAAGATGAAATTGGTTTCCATGTCTATAATTTTTGTGAAACTTATGTTATGGGCTGGGCATTCTAGCACTTGGGAGTATACGAGAAACTTTATGTGTATCCCTTGATGTTCCTCCCGTCATTCTTGTTGAAATAAAGAAGTTCAAGGTCGCTGATGCCCTCTTCTGAAACGTATGGCACGGTAGTACTACCTCCATTCCATAATACTCCCTCAGTCTTAAAATAGATGTCTTGGATTTGTCGAAATTGGATGAATCTAGACACTATTTAGTATATAAATTCATTTAAATTTTGACAAACCTGCGACATCTATTTTGAGACGGAGGGAGTATAAGCCTTTCTAGTAGTTCAAATTGAACTTCTAAAAAGGCTTATATTTTGAAATGGAGGTAGTACATTATAGCGTGCTCTAATCTCCATACCGGGCAGTAAACCAGGTACAGTAAATACTTTTCTCCCCGTTTTGCAATGAAAAATATTTGAACTTTAATATAAGAAAAAAAATGACAAGTCATGTCAACTTAAATTTACCTTTCCAGAAGGAATGCCCAAAGTAAAGTCGCTGAATACTTGGACGTCTGGGCGGGATGGGTACTTGAAGCTTACACGGTTGAAATCTATATTGCCATCAACTTTATCTAACTTTATGCCTTCATCACTAGTTGAGTTAATTTTGGACCTCATATCTATCAAAGCTAGTATGGATGTTGTGGATTCTCGAGCTTTGTTTGAATCTGATGCCATTCCACTTGTTTGGGAAATTCCGAAAGCTGTGAAAACCAAAGCAAAATATACCTGCAAAGTACCAGACAATTTGTCAAGTCATTCAATAAAACAAGCTCACATGAATGTGCATATCTTACTCTGAAAACATCTTTAAAGGTTGATTTGCCCTCATGTACAAATTGTGCACCAACGTAGAAACAAAGAGCGTATGTCAGATACAACATTAGGTTCGAGAAACTGAAACCAAGGCCTCCAACAATTCCACTTCTAATTCCCTGTTTCATTGAAACTTGGCATTTTTGGCTGTACAATGTAATTACTCTCTTCTCTGCACAGAAAGATGCTACAGTTCGAATACTGCCAATTGCTTCTGCCACAACTTGACTTGCATCTTCATACATAACCTGCAGAAATCATTTGTTGCAAGAGCTTATTTTGTAACTTATACTTCAGAGGACCATAGTATGTTTACGGTAAGCTTCGAATATGTGACTACTAGAAGGAAAATCACACAATGTTTGGAAAAGTGCACACCTTAATCTAATGTGAAAAATATTTTCTCGTATTTAATTTAAAAAAAAGGCTATTATTTTCAATACATGATTTTCTATGATTTCACCTTAGCATTTTCACTGAACCCTTTCAAGAACTTCACTTGAATATAATTCTGCAACCCCAGAAAAGGAATCACACTTATGATGATCAGTGTGAGCTTCCAGTCAGAAACAAATGCTATGGCGAAGCCAGAAACAAGTGTTATTGTACACTGCACTAGTATGGCCAAGTTATCTCCTACAAGGCTTCTGATGTTCAAAGCATCAACAGACAGCCTTGCACCAAGTGCACCGCTGTAAAAGTCAGAAGGAAAACTTGATGTCCACACTGTTGGAGATAAAGATATACTTGCAGTGAAAAAAAGAGAGTAGCAAACCTGGAATTAGAAGAGTCATCAAACCAAGAAACCTCTTGATGCATGATGCTTTTGAAACACAAAGCTCGGACACGTTCTATAAGTTTCCCACCAGCCATTCCAAATAAGAAAAATTCCATTTGAATTGAAACCAGAGAAATGATTGCCATTAGAAGGCAAAGCAGTGCCCAAAACTTAGAATCTTTTCGAAGTTGGTGTGCAGGATAGTAGAAAGTTCTTATACCACCTGACATCATGATACTAAATGATGGGAAAAGAAGTCCGTGCACAAATGCAGCTATAAGAGCTAACAAGAGAATTGGTGCTTCTGGCTTATTAAGAATAAAAAGGCGCCCAATTGGTGCTTTCTTAGCAGCTTCACTATCACCACATTCCTTGTTTTCCTGTCTGCTGGTATTAGCATCCCCGTGCAAATCATCAGATCCAGACAGTCCAAGCGGTTTTACGGAGTGTTGTCTTCTACTCCTGGGAGAATCCCTGATTGATTTTTCCAAAGATAAACTTGTACTTTTAAGTCTTGAACCTGACACGAATGGAACCTCATTCTTTTTTTCAGTATGGGTCTGTTGTAACCGAGTAAGTTGACAGTAAGCTCCATCAGGATCCTTGATCAACTGGTCATGGGCACCTGTATGAAATGAATTTAAGGAAAATAATTGAATAAACTCCTATTCACACCGGTTAATTGGTTGAGGGAAGAAGATACACTAGTTACTCATATGGAAGTGCCTCTTACCTCGTTCAATTACCTTTCCTTGATGAACCACTGCTATGCAATCTGCATTTCTGACTGTACTCATACGGTGAGCAACAATGAGTGTAGTTATCCCTACCATGATCCGATTTAGTGCTTCTTGAACTACTCGCTCAGACTCTACATCCAAAGCACTAGTAGCTTCATCCAACAGAAGGATTCTTGGATTTTTAAGGATCGCTCTTGCAATGGCAATCCTTTGCTTCTGTCCTCCAGAAAGCTGAGCACCACTCTGACCAACCATTGTCTCATATGCCTGTATAATGGGGAAGTCAGATAAGCAGTATTTGCAGGAAAATTTAGTAAGGCAAGTTGTTTTTTGTAAGTACGTCTGGCAACTTTTCGATGAAGTTTGCTGCATTTGCAAGCTCAGCTGCTCTCTTGATCTCCTCAAGCGTAGCATCCTCTTTACCATATGTTATGTTATCTTTGATGGAAGTCATAAAAAGTAATGGTTCTTGGCTAACAAGACTGATCTTCCCTCTTATCCACTGGAGTTTTAAAGTCTTGATGTTGATTCCATCTATCAGCACTTCACCAGCCTGTGGATCGTAGAATCTCTCTACCAGACTAAGTAATGTTGATTTACCGCTCCCACTCTCTCCAACTATAGCCATTGTAGTACCGCTAGGTACTTGTAACGACAGCCCATCAAGTATCAACTGCTCAGGCCTTGCTGGGTATCTAAATAACACATTGTTGAGTTCAATATCACCCTTGATATCGTCTAATACTATTCCAGAAGTGTCGGTGATGTCAATCTTTGGTTTTCTGTTGATTATTTCGAACAACCTGTGTGCTGCAGATTGACCCTCGGCAATAGCAGAAATAGAGGGTGATGCATTACCTATAGCCCTGTTGAAATAATCAAGCCTTTAGTTTCAAAATTTACTATAAATTCCAACAGAACCGTAACCTATTGGTCATCATCTCTATTTTACTCAATTTTGAAGTATGATTATAGCAGTACATGTTATCTTGTGGTTGAAAGAGTTGTGCCCATCTGTTGAGTGGACAAGTTGTATAGTCTCTAGCTATGAAAAATTAATAGTAATTAAAAAACTATGTTGATATCAGTAGTACAGGAACTTGGAAATAGTAACTAGTCAAATTGTCCAGCTCGAAGCGTTTTTCTGCTTTTGATAAATGGAAGGAATATTGTTCTTTATGGGTCAACTATTTTTACTTTTTCTGTGTGCAAGGCTCTGCTTAAGTGCTTGTTTACTCTAACACCTCATGTTATCATTTATGATACTATGGTCAACACTTGGAATGCTCACATTGAACCAGTTAGTATTGCAAATACGACATTGATGACCTGCCCTCCAGTATATCCCTTGCTGATGATTAACTTGGCGCCGTACCAAAAGGCTAGAGAGTAACTGCAGAAGACAACACAAAAGATACAACCTATTCCAAGACCAGTGACAATCCCTTCCAAGACAGTTGCCTTGTATGCCTTTTTTATGAGAGAATTATACAATGCAATTGCTTTCTTCTCACCATTGAAGGAGACAACCTGCATTGAAATTCTATCAATATTATAAAATAATAACAACTAACTATCAAATAGTTAATTCTACTCTTAATTCTAATTTTAAAACCATCATAACCCACCGTTCTTATAGCTCCGATGCTCTGCTCAACAACATTACCCGCATCACCATATGATGCTTGCCTCCTGGAAGATATTTGGGAACGTATTCGAGAGACAGCTGCACAAGCGAGAATGCACGGAGGTATGCATGCCAGCATAACAAGAGCCAACATCCAGCCCCGTATAAATCCGATGACAAAACCTCCAACAAAGGTTGTCAAAAGCTCTGCATATTTGCCTACCTGACAGTGAAGAAGCCATATTTACATGAAATCAAATAATGCATTTACAGAAAATAAATTTGTTTTGTTCTTTCTTCTATGTCGTCTATTGCATTTGTTACCTTCTCTCCAAGTGCATCTTGTACCAGTACAGTATCTGCAGACATTATAGAAATCGCTTCCCCAGTTGTCATCTCCACATCAAAGAATGAAATATCCTGTTTTAGAACAGCTTCGAGGTATAGAGACCGGATACATGTTGACTGCCTTTCTCCCACCATTGTCCAGCATGATACCTCTGGCACAGGTAACAGGGTTAACCTTGAATGCTTTCAGCCACTCGTTTGAAATTCTGCTGCGTGTGAATGTAATCCAGCTAAAAACAGAGGTCATGCACAGTGCTGACTCCTTCGTACTACTTGGTACTAGGCTACCGGAAAACTAGTGCTTGTAATTTTAACCTGAATTTTTTAAGTACTGATACTAGTGCTAGTAAAATACAGGAATTTAACTACTACTCCTATTTCAAAATATAAGATGTTTTAGCTTTGTGAAAGGAGTGTATCTTGACCCACAATCTACGCGCTAAAAGGGTCTAGATACACTCCTTTCACAAAGATAAAACATCTTATATTTTGAAACAGAGGGAGTAGTAGATTGGCGAATCCATGTTTTTCTTGGTTTGTTCTAAGTGGTTTCACTGTTGTTTATCATGTGTCATGATCTGATCAGATGAATGCAAGCCATTTCAGTACAGAACTGAATAGGATTGGCCGATTGAGTTTGAGCTGTCCATTTAGAAGCATTTAGTCCAAGAGTAGAAGTGTGCTTACGGAGAAATGAAGCTACTGCCGTCCCAATTCCCAAATAGATGTAGTACACAACAACCTGGAGAAAGAAACTGTCAGAAATGAAATAGCAATAACTGTGAGTCTCGGAGTTCCGAGATTGGTCATTCTTTTTTCAGCTAAACATATTTTTTTCTCAAATTTATTTTCTGGTATCCTAATTATTTTCCAAGAACACTGCAGGAGCATTGGTGTTATATTTCCTCTTATATATATAAAGATCTGAGTTGGTGACTGACTGACGGTCCGGTCATTTTCACCGTGATTACTATGTAATCAGGCTGCCAAGATTTTTACTGAAAATTATCATCCGTCATATGTAGTAATGCACATGAGAAGATTGCCATCAGGATTTACTGGGAGGCGATTGCCGATTGGGCAGTCGAGCACGGGCGCTGAATAGAGGCTTTTGGCGGCACGCCTTCCCATCTCTTCCCATCTCTGGCCTCGAGGAAGAATAGGAGCGTCGTCGCCAGATCACTTCCTTGGGCCTGCCAATGATGAGAATGCGGGTGCTTGCGGTGGAGATGAGCAGGGACACTAATAATTAACACGAGTGTCCCGGTCTGCTCCTCTCTCATAGCATACATGGCTTCTCTTCGGCAGTGGTGTGAGTTCAGCTAGTTCGATGGAGCGAGTTTCTGTAGGTTGGATTTGTGCGATTAGCATTCTTTTTGTGACCTTCAATGTGTCGCCGACATGACTGGCGCGCCCTGTTGGTTGGTGTTCGGGTGGTCTTGGCCTTGCTTGTATCGGTTTTCGTCGGTTTCCCTTGAGTTAATTGGACAGTTTCTTCTTAATTATTGGATAAGACATAGTTTTTGCCTTCGTTTAACAAAATGGAGTGTGAGTGGGGTGGGGATGAGGGATGCTACCGGTGGAAGTTTTCACCGACGAGCACGCTTTGCTTTAGTGTGATTGTCGCGTTAAACTGGGGACACCCGCAGGGCTAATCGGCCTGAAGCCCTTGATGTCCACGGTGCAATCTTTCTTTGGTTGAAGCGTCATCAAGGCCTGGTTGGACACCACAACGCGTGAGGCGATGCCATGATACGTCGCCTGCATAGATCGCCCTTCATGGTGGGTGGTGCCATTGGCCGCTCAAAGCGGCGCAGGCGTGACACACCGCATGCACGCTCGGCGTCATTGGCTATGGCCCATCAACGTCGTCTTCTTCCTCCATACACCGGTGCCACTGTTGTCACCGTCAGCGAGCACTCATAGCCCTAACTTTGGTCGCCGGCGAGCACCACACCAACCCTAAGTACCTTTCCCCGCCTCTGCCGGTGACGCCGTGGCCAACCGCGTTGTCCCCGTCTCCGGTGAGGTCCAGGCCTCACCTCTGCTAGTGATGTCAAACAACCAGCTGCGTCGTCCCTGTCTCCAGCAAGGTCCCGTCCGGCCGGGCGATCATCCCTCTAAACCCGACCTGCACCCTAGCCCTAAGTCCGGTCGCCGACGACGTCCCCGAATCCTAACCCTAAGTCGCCGGCGAGACACCCACCCATCTCCATCGTTAAGATTCTTCCTCGCCTCCGCCGACGACGTCGCGGTGGGGAGGTCCTAGCCTCACCTCTGTCGACGTCGGGGCATCGCGGCCAGCCGTGACGTCCCTGTCTCCAGCGAGGTCCTGGCCTCACCTCCGTTGGGGCGTCGCGGCTAGCCACGTCGTCCCCGTCTCATGTGACGTCCTGGTCTCACCTCCACCGGGGCGCCATGGCTAGCCGTGCCGTTCCCGTCGTCGATGAGGTTGGGTGGGCGTGATCATCTTCCTCCTCCTGCTAGCAACCGCTGGGCCTAGCCCACTGACCATCCGTGCAAAGGAGAGGGTGTGATGCGCTGGCAACTCATGTTGCTACAGGTGGCAAATAGCATTCCCCCTTGGTGGCAAACCAGCACGACTGGAAGAAGCTTGTTGAGAACTCATCATTAGCAAGCTGGCGTATTATCCATGGCCTAGATCTCCTGCTCAGAGAAGTCGGACTTCTGCCAATGGTCCTGGAGGAGCGTGTTGCCAAGGACCGTCTCATGGAACATCATAAAGAGGCAGCGGCGCGCTCCCATGACGCTGCCGCACGCCACACAGTCGAGGAGGCACAACAGGAGTTCAACCTCCTCAAGATGATTCACATTTCCCTGGCGAAGGAGAACGACTTCGGCTACAAGAAGGAGGGCACCTACTCATCTCCGAGCAAAAGCGACGATGAGCGCCACGGTCAACCCGGGTAGATGTAGGGTTAGGGTTGCTACTAGGGTTATATCTAGCTAAGTATCTAGATAACTAGCGGTACACACTTTTATGATGAATAAATTTGATGAACTTTTGTGATGAATGAAGATGTTGTTCGAAGATATTTTTGGCACCAATTCTTTTTCCAAATTTTGAGTTTCATTTTGCGCGATCTGTTCTGCCGCATCGCGTCGTAGTTTGACCTGGAAACGCATTATCTAGCTTATTCGATACGCTTCTTCTGGATTCAGTTTTTGCAGGATTTGTTATATATGCTCTAGCCAGCCTGCAACGATGTCTCAACGAATACTTCTTCAAGTACAATGCAACTGGTTCAGGAACAAGAGCGTGTACCGTTGATACTGTAGTGGTGAAGACATGAGGTAGACAGTGGTGGAGGACAGTTCAGAAGTTCGGTAGAATGAACTCATAAATATTTATCATTGTTTAACTGTTTGTATTGCATAAAGATCAAGTTTGTCATAAGAAATCACAAGCTTTCCACTCACACCTTGATGTGTAGAATAGCATGGATATTAGACGAATCTCGAAGTACCTTCTGTGAAATTTGGAGTTTCTCAAAATCTATCCCTCTAAGCACGGTTCTTGTTTTTTGCGGGTCCAAGCACAATAGAGACCGCGAAAAGTCTTTAGAAAGATGGTGTCAAATGAAAAGGAATCAAAACATGAAAGTTGTGGCCCTTCTACAAAGTTTTCATTTAGCTATTTAAACTTTCAAATCTGAGTTAGTATGTGATCAGAAAGTTCTGTTTTACTGAGCAGAAAATAGTGAAAATGATATATAAATAAATATATATGCATAAGAAATGGCCAAAAATCAAGATAGAACGGCCACCGTATAAAAATATAAGATGTTTTAGGTTTAGGAACCTAATGTATCCAGACATCTTTATACACTAAAAGATGTCTAGATACATTTATTTTACAAACCTAAAACATCGTATATTTCCAAACGGAGGGAGCAGTTAGATGGGCTTGCGGGCTAGCAGCTAGCTACGGGCGCCAAAACTAGTGCACACGTAAGGCAGTAACTTGCAGCATGCAGCGACGTCTCAACGCAAACCACCCATCCGCCACCAAACCACGATGGCCCCTAGTCGCATATGCTGGGAAGTGGGAACCACCATCTCGCACGTGTTCATCGGATCGTGCTGAACTGCTGACTGCCGACAGCCGAGTTGTTAAGTTCACCAAGAACAATCCCCTGAAGCCGCGTCTCTCTCCCGGAGAACTCCCCCCTGACGAAGCCTGAAGCCTGCTGCCAACCGTGGAGTTGCTCTACATATATATGTATGGTTCGACCTTCTATGTTCTTATTCAAGATCTCTTAGCCAAGCCAGGCCGCGGCTCATAAGGACTTGCTAACCTCGTACCTTAATCAAGTTCGGCAAAACAGATTGTAGCATGACACGCTGGTAAACTTAATTTGCTCCCGAGACCAAAAGGACCCAGTTTCTTCGGTTAAATGCTCAGAACTATATATAGTTGTTGATGTTAGCCTGAAGAGCGAAGCATATATGGCCCAGGTTGCTTGAACATTTTATTATTTCTGAACCCAAAAAGCTACGTACGTGTTGGTACGTACCTTGCTGACCCGGTGGAGTATCGCGCTGTCGTCGCTGGCGCCGAAGGCCTCGATGACCGCCGCGAAGACAACCGTCATCAGCGGCTGAGACATGCCGTTCACCATCGCTCCCGCCGTGCCGACGGCCATCAGCGCCAAGTCGGCGCGGCCGGCATACCTGAACATGCCGAAGAAGGGCACCTTCCTGCCCCCCGCCGCGTCCTTCCTCTCGCCCCCCTCCGTCGTCGCTTCATTTTGACCTATGTCTCCCATTGCTTCACCAAGTTGTGTAACTCTATCTCTCACCTTCTCCTCCCTTAAGTAGCAGCTGCCCGCTACTACCAGTTTGCTTATCTCTCTGATCGCATGTTTGTGGTGGTGAGTGGTGAGGTGACTGATTATGGAGCCCGGTGCATGATCATATATAGCCTATATGTTAAGCCAGGGGAACTGACATGATGTCTTACTGTCTCTCTCTATATATAGGTGCAGTGTTACGTTTTCTTTTCTTACTTTCGACACTGAATACTTTTTCTTTTCATGATGGCATGTTAAAATCGAGTTCTTTTTCGTGCCCGCCACCCGCGTGTTTGGTTTCAGATGAAGATTCATCAACACACATACCGGGGGTGGTGATGTCTTTATCTGACAGTATTAATTTACCATCAGCCAGGCCCAACAGCATCAGTGGTTGGTAAGCCAGGCTATGGGAAATGGTTGAGCAAAGGTTTACCATCTATCTGTTCATGGAAGGAACAATAGCGTTCAAGTCTTACTGATCCACCTTCCATGTTCTCTTCTGTTCAACGGTTCCAGAGAGGATGCTGCTTTAGAGCTTCTTCTTTTTCTTAAGGTTTATCATTTCACTAGGGATGCTGCTTATGCTGTTTCAGAGAAATTTTGTTGTTATTCATCCTACCTCATTTGCTTTTGCTTACGTTTTCTTTTCTTACTTTGGACACTGAATACGTTTTCTTTTCATGATGGCATGTTAAAATCGAGTATTTTTCATGCCCGCCGCCTGCGTGTTTGGTTTCAGATGAAGATTCATGGGCACACATACCGGGGGTGATGTCTTTATCTGATAGTATTAATTTACCATCACCCAGGCCCAACAGTATCAATGGTTGGTATGCCAGGGCTATAGGGAATGGTTGGGTTCGTGGTTATTCTTGTACAACCAAGCAAAGGTTTATCATTTATCTGTACTGCGAAGGAACAAGTTAGCGTTCAAGTCTTTAATAATCCAGCGTTCATGTTCTCTTTTGTTTAAAGGTTTCGGCGGGGATGCTGCTCTAGAGTTTCTTTTGCTTAAGGTTTATATCGTTTCACTAGGGATGCCGCTTATGCTGTTTGAGAGCAATTTTTTTGTTATTCATCCTACCTCATTTATTTTGAGAGCTTGCAGTAATTTGTGAAAAGGAGTATTTTCTGAGAGACAGTCCCTAGCAGCATCATAGCAATACAAAATATACAGAATGTCAGAAATAACTTTCTTTAAAGTTAATATTCTGCATAATCTATGTGAATGTGCAAAAATTCTCAGAAATCAGCATCATATATCACAATCCAAATAGTTGTCTTGGAAGTAAAAGACATGTAAACTTGGCATGAGCTTAGTGGGCATGGAAGAAATTAATTATAGTGTGTGAATGTGTTAAAGCGGCTAATTTTGAGCTGGGGTAGTGGGCACAGAATAAAGGAGGAAATATATGTACTAGTAGTAATGATGGGACTTGCTGACGATTTAAGAAAATGAAGCAATTCCAGCATCAATCATGCACGAGTCAAAAGAGAAGAAAATGGCAATCACACCACCTTTATTGCAGATGAAAGGCTTTACGCCAGGCCATAAATTAATAGGGCCCCAAACTGCAGGTACAAGATGCTGAAAAACAGCTTACAACATCAAGAACAACAACAAACATAAGAGAAACAAGAAAAGGTCTAGATTGTAGCCGTCCATGTTCTCTCCACCGCGGATGAAGCACCATAGGAGCAACAAAGACAATCTTTTGACGGAATCGCCGGCGTGTTGAAAATGCCTTCATATGCTCCAGGAGAGGTGTGTCATCGCCTGACCATCCTCCTCCATGATGACCCTTGCCCCCTCGTCTTAGCTCAAAGGGCGTTGTACCGTCGACATTGGAGAGACGCTCACCCTAGAGCAAAGGACAGGTCAGAGACCGGCCTGCCAATAGGACCAGGCACTAAGTCTGCCAGATGCACATAGCGTACCTTGAGAAGCCTTGTCGCGAACCATAGATTCACCCACGAGGAGAAGCTGCTGCCTTGTGAGGTCCTTGATGTAGAAGTTGCAACAAAGATTGACCACGCTTCAACTCCAATGATCCCTTTATATATTTATTACAACTTTCAAAAAACCGGTTTTTTTTGTCATAGTCAACGTTGTATTCTTTAAGCATGCAAAATCGCAGCCTGGATTTTTATATATTGTATAAAAAAATGACAAAATTGGATAGAATTTGGAGATTTGAAACAATGTATACTCAGATTCACACTTTTCTCATTTTTGTGTAGCTCACAATATAAAATAATTATTTGAGATTAATAATTTACAAGTTTGTGGAAACATCATTGGCTATATCTAGATTTTTCCATCTTTTTAATACTCAAAAATAAGATTCTAGATTTTTTTTAGGGAAAACAGGCTTGTGCACCAAATATCTACTCTACTTAAGAGCATCTCGAGCAGTGCCCGTAAATACATCAAACCCGCGAAATAACTGCCATTTATCCGCGCCCCGTAAAAAATATGCGGGGACCAGTCACCGTAAAAGAGGTCGGCCAGCAAAACTTTTGATGGGGGGGTGGGCATCGGAAATCGTCATCAGACCCCCACGTCTTTTCGTTTACGCGGCCGAACCGAGTGCGACCCGCACTCCCTTTCATTTTGGCGGGACGAAAGTTTCCTCTTCTTCCCTTCTTGCTTTCGCGTTGTTGTCGCCGTCGATCTACCTCCCCAGCCGCTGCCATCGCCGCCGAGCAAAATCAAGGCCATGGAACCCTCCAAGATCCCGCCAGTCTCTACTGAGGTCCCACGGCCGCAACAGTCGGTGTCCGTCGCTACGGCAGTCCACGCGGGGTCGTTGGCCGCCGCCGCCTCTGACCTCAACAAGAGGAAGCGTGCGGCGATACAAGTCATTTCGCCAACGGCCACGGGGCTCACGCCACGGCCTTCTCCGCCTAGACACCCGTTTCTCAGCCGAAGAATCCCACCGCACCACAGAAGAAGTCGGGAACCAGGCCAAAGAAGGCGTCGTCGGGCATTTCCCATGGTAGGACATGCGAAGGATGGAGATCATAGCAAGGAGGAGGCAAGCCATGGAGGAAGCTTCCGCTCCGACTCATGCTACAACCAGTGGTACCACCGGAGAGGTCATGGAACAGAAGAGGTGCTTTTTCGGCTCCGGCGAGTGGTGGTGCCACCGGAGAGGTCATGGACCACGACGTTGTGGCTTGAGCTCAACGTACATGTGTTGTTTGGCGCGTTTTTTTTTGGATGGATTTGATGTGAACATTGCTGTGAAACTGTCACAACTTATATCGTATTTGCTATAATCTCTATCAAACTTTGTTTGTAGATTTGTTTGCAGTACAACTAGCCGAGCAGTTCCCGTGAACTCAAGCTTAGAGGATCTCTAGCCATGCCAATAAAACAGAAACCGCAAACGGCCGAGTATAAGACGCCAAATCCGCGATTCTGGTGGTCGCGAGAGCACACGGCGGTTTGACAAAAGGCATCAACGGACTTTCAGCTGTTATTTTCAAGTGGTTGTTGATCGATACTCGTGTTCATCGTACGATGTGGTGTTTCTCCTCCAAGGCCGCAAAGATAGACGCATCATGCTTGTTTTGTATGTCTGTCTGTCTTTCTATCAGATGTACTACACGCTTTTGCTTCCGTGTGTTCTCGCCTTGCTGTCGCCTGTAGGTCAATCGAGCTGGTGCTTCTCCCCCGTCGTAAAGCTCAAGACTACAGGAGTCTCCGTTACGTCCAGGCCAGATCACCATAGATTCGATTGAGACCCAGATGCCCAGGTAAAACGTAAGCGGTTCCTGTCGATCAGCTGGGATGTGGACATCTGCGAGGTGCGAGCGTTTCATTTCATCAGATATACGTCACCGCATGGAGCAGCCACCCGTGCGGCAAATTTCGTGAGAGAATGTTCAAGCGTGGAATGCGTGGTGTTATATTTTTTTTGGGAAGTGCTAGGCGTATTTCCATCCCTGGTCCCAGCCGTTAGATCAAGACGGATCAAGGGTTAGATCTTCCCGTCCCGTTCTTTATCCCGCTTTAGCTATATTTATTTCCTTTTTGCTACATTGTATAAAAAACGGTTCATCCAGAAAATAGAACAAAAAGACTGTTCTTTTGAAGACCTCGCCGAGACCTCATCGGAGACTTTATAGCAAAATTTGTGTTCTAATGTAGAAAAATCGAATTCGCCGAAGACATCGTCGAAGTATCGCCAGAAACCTCGTAGCAAAAACATTTCACTATTGTAGCAAAAACACAGAGCAGTTGTAGTAAAAAAACTAATATTGTAGCAAAACCAATTTTACAGGAACATCGTCGAAGGCTCTCACTTGAACTTTATAGAAAAACTTGTGTACTATTGTAGAAATATCATATAACAGATTGTAGCAAAAAAAAATATTATAGTAGCATAGTTGTAGATCGGTTCTGTAGCACCTTCCCTGAAACTGATAGCATCACCGTATGCCTATGGTAGCACCGCCATATACCTGGGTAGCAAAAATTCAAGCCAGTGGCAACAACGACTCGGTGCCACTCATAGCAACACCAACTGTGGAGCTCGAGGGCATGGGAGATGTGCCCGATAGTGGAGATGGAGGCCGAGACTCTTGCCGGTGGCTCTTGCAACTCCGGCGATGGCCCTTGAAGCAGACTCCTCCGGCGACGAGAGCTCTTGGTGAAGGCTCGATTTTGAGGTTGGGCGGACGTAGGGGCACGAGCGCGGCCGGGGATCTGGTTTGACCTGGTTTGACGGTGGCGGATGCCGCTCCGGAGGGCCTGGGTGAGCGCAGCGGCGCAACCTGTAGGGGTCGAGGACGCTGGTGCGTGACGGTGGCGGCGCCTCGGGAGGAAGTTTCACGTGGAGTTGAGGACGAGGCGAGGTATCAGATAAGGCTAGGTCTGGCCCCACCATGTGGCAGGCTTGTGGGGACGAAGGAGTCGTGCATGAGTGAGGCGAGCGACCCGGGGGATGGATTCGTTCGACGACCAACACTCGCATTCCATTAAAACACGACTAGATCGCCGGTCACCAAATAGGTTATAGAACTAGAGTAGTTCGTGTTACACATAACATGGTCTTCGTGAGTTACACCTACACTCAAAGCCGCTAGCTCATGAGCCGGCTTGTTACAGTTGCGAGGAGTATAGACAACACCATCCATGTGCAATCTAAACTTTAAGTCACTAATGATAGTGGCGATATGAGCAGGGTCATAGTCCAAGGAGGCTAAGAGCGTCTCTATGAGATACCGCATACCGGTCGGCCCGCAAAATTTTGCGCCTACCGAGGCCTAAAAATGGTCTTAGATACCGTAGAAGACCGAATACTGCAAAAAAAATGCGGTATCCCATATTGAGGCCCATCCGTCTCGCATATATTCGGTGCAGGGGGCCCGGATGCGGTATCCTGTATCCGTTTTCCCCTTCCTCCTCCGCTTAGAAACCCTCGCTTTCGCCCGCCCACATCTTCGATTCTGGCCACATCTGCCATCCAAAAACACATTGCCGCCGCCAACCTCCGTGTCCACTCCCCATCTTGCCATGGCCGGTCAATCGAGGCCCGATTTGGGCGCACACGGCCTCACTTCTCCGGGCCACAGCAGGAGCTACGGCCTGCGAGCTTGCCCGGCGCTACCGTCAGAGGAGGAGGAACATGAGCGCCTCTCCGAGCAGGGACACGGCCAGCGCCCTTGGGTGCACCCATGTGACCCCGCCGCTGCTGGCCGACCCTGCCACGGACGATGCCGAGGAGCTCTTGATGGCCAAAATCTGCGCGTTCCTGTCGGTCGTCCGCGAGCCCGCTGCCGACGACGAGCACGAGGAGCTCTTAGTGAACGAGGCCAAGTTCAACTACCTGTGCACCGTGTTCATGGACATCGTGCAGCGCCGGAAGCGCCACCACCTTGCGCGCAGGACGGAGAAGCGCGATCTTCGCCGTGCCAGTCGCCTCTCCCTCCGCGAGCACCTGGCGCGGCTCGAGGCCCTCGAAGCCGACTACCCCAATGAGTACTTCACCAACGACGACTATGACAACGACACCAACAATGGCGAGGAGTAGGTGTGTGCCGTCGCCGCCGTAGATGATCCGGTGAGTAGGTACTGCCGGTGGAGCTACGTAGATGCTAGGTGAAGTCTGGATGCAGGGCACATCATCATTTCTTTTGCTAAACTTATGTAGACCTTGATCATCAAAACCTTTCCTATTGTATGAATCTGGCGCCATTGTGTGATATTTTTTAAATATGCAATTTGGATTAGTATATCTGTTTTGTCCTAGCATTATTCATACCGCAAACCAGGTTTTCGGTCTACCGTATCCTTGTTTTAGATTACCGCGGGATACTGCTAGAGATCCAGTCCATTTCAAAGATGACACGCCCCACTCCCAATTGTTCAGCAACTTGAACTGCATATGACAAAGCCAGGGCCTCGGCGATGTAAAGCATATGTTGCCACTTCGATCGGACCCGCATCTGTAAAATGGACACTAGCTTTAGTGTCATCATGGAAGGCAGCGTCCATGTTGATCTTGACAGCATTAGTAGGTGGACGAGCCCCATTGTCTCTGATCGATCACGCTCGGCTGGTTTTTGGATTGCTTTTTCAGCTCAGATGGTACTTCCACTCATCAGCATGCATACGAACAGTGTACTGGAAGTGGTCGCCATGTTATATTTTTGACATGGGTTAAATAAGGAGGACGCACCAACCGACCGGGCGGCCCCTGATTGGGACTCTGAAAAAGGAGAGCGCTCGCTCTGCAAAGGAACAGAAAATATTTTCTCTGATTCGTCTAATGATCATGAATTGCGTGTTCCAACAATTACAGATGATACGATGTAAATGAAAACCATAGGATCAAGATGGTCATTTAAACTGTAACTCAGGTTGATGACCCGCCTCCTCAGGGCTTCCCGCGAGACGAGTATTCATCCGTCAGATCATGGTTGGGCAGGATCTGGGTCACATAGGTTGACGATCCATCCTTCTACACATAAAACCGTGTAGTATATTCAAATACTCCCTCCCTTCATCAATGTAAGTCCTTTTAGTATTTTCGTAAATACATGTATCCAGACGTATTTTAATATATAACTTCACTCATTTTGATTTGTATCTAGTCAATTTTAGAATATATCTATACCTAATAATAAAGTATGCAACGTTTCTGTCCACAGTCCGTCACTTGGACAATTTTGCCCCTGCCTTTTCGAAAGTATTACAACCTCTGCCACCGCTGAGTAAAACAGAACCATTTCGTTGGAAAAAAAAAGAAACTGATCTCCCACCCCGGCCACGCGCCACGCGCGAGTCACCCCGCGACCACCTATCCCGCTCCCGCACCCCATGACCCTCCGCTTCTTCCTCGCTCGCGACCCCGCCACCAGCGCCCTGCTCTCAATGCCGCGCCGCCCCCTCTCGCTCTCTCCCGGGCCCCCCGCGAGCACCGCCGTGCTCCGCCGCTGCCGGTCACGCTCGCCAGCGTCCCGCACGTCTTCCCGTCGACGCAGAGGCCGCGTGGTCGCCGCCCGCCCCTCTGGCGAGCTCCGGCCAGGGATGACGCGGGGCATGCTCCAGCCAAGGGCGGTGCGGGACAAGCTCCGGGTAGCAGGAGAGCAGCGGCCATGGACGACATGGGGCAAGAGGTAGGGATGGCGCGGGCGTACGATGCGAGGCTCCAGTATGGGTTGATGCGGCCCGATTTTGGATCCATATCGGAATTGACCACCCACGACTGAATCCGACGCGTTTGGAGGCGTTCTTGGCAGGACAACATGTACACAGAGGCAAACATGGCGAGGTGGGGCGGGTAGAGGAGAGATACCCGTGGCGACAACGCCGGCCATGGCGGCTCATGGATTTGGTCAGCTCAAAATCCAATTGATGGAATGGGATGAGCCGTGGATTGGGGCTTCTAAGTTGAATTTATCTCGATTTGATACATAATTTGGTGTCTAATTTGAATGTTCGGAGAGATTGAGAGATAGGGGAGAGAGAATTTGGGGGAAGAAGACGACCGGCATACAAGAACGGATTAGGATGAAGACTTTTTTTTAAGTACAAGAGACTATGGACGTGGTCTCGTGAATGGCGTCTTTGGCCCGGTCTAGCTGGGCCGGTAAGGGTCCAGGTATGCACTGAGTCTTCAAAAGATCAAAATATATTTATAATTAAAAAAAAAGACAAATTGCATGGATATTTTGGACCGGGTACAATAGTCCCACCTCGCTTTCTTAGAAGGAATATCACCAGTTTATATACGTCGAAAAAGTTTTCATAAGCAAGGAGCAATAAAATTGATTAGTCTGAAATCTACGAATCAAAGTGGGAATAAAATTCCCAAGTGAAAACGATGGGAAAAAGATAGATGAGGGGAGTCTATTTCGGACTGCTTGGACTCAAATGATGAAAGGCTGGTTAAATGTTTGGATCGAAAATGAAAGGAGTACACTGCAAAGGTAAACATAATTGTGCTAATTAAATTAGCGGGGACTGTTTGAACTGAAAATGAAAAAAAGTACGTGGCAAAGGTGTGTTGGTATAGGGGTTAGTGTAGAGATCAGAGGCTAAACGGAATAGTACCAAAATTACACAAACTGAGCTGCTTCTGTATGTAATCTACTTTGGAACAGAAATTTAGTCTTTTTTATCAATAAACCTATTCTCTCCGGTTGTAACGTAAGATAAATGTTTTTTTATCAAAAAAATATATTCTCTCCCCTTGCAATGCAAAGGGCTTATTTGCTAAAAATCAACCGGTAGCAATACCCGGCCACATCTGATATTTTCTTTTAAAAGTTTATTTTCCTTCTCCTGGTGCAAACGCACAAGTTCCGTTAACAGAAACTGATTTAGAGTAGTGAAACTCTTAAAAAATTGCTTTTCACGATATGTTTTTTTTCTTCCAATGCAACACACGGTATTTTTCCTAGTTTTAATAAAAGACTTTCCAAAACATTAAAGTAATAATGCTCTCAACTGCCATTAGTACAAGCAAAAAGATGTTGGGTAACCAGAATACAGATCAAGCACACGCTAAGATGCTGGCTAGAATAGCTACCAAAGAACAAAAACAATACAGGAGACAAAAAAAAGACACCCAGCCTGTAGAAGTCGAAGTCTTGATTCACCGATGCCCTCGACGACATAGGAGGAGAAGTGTCGAGCCTAAACCAATGGAAATGGCAAAACCAACACGAGGAGAGGACTTTGTAAGACTCACAAGGACCATCGTGGAGCTACCATCCATCCATCGCCGAAAGGAGCACCCTGCCCCCTTTGTCTGCAAGTGCACAGACCGTTTGTAGCTAGTTTCGAAATAAAGATATCGATGCTATAGGAAGCAAGAGTTCTGAAGTCTAATAAATCTTAAATTAAATATTGAAATAGAAATGCTAAATAACGTTCTAATTAACAAGATAAATTGCGAGTGTTGTGTAAAAATGTGTTTTTGGGTTTTTGTATGAGAGACAAAAAATAAAGTAAACAAAATGAATACAGAAAGTAAGTATCATGTATGTAAAAGAGATATGAAACTGCAATGGGAATAGGCATTCTCAGGGAGTAGCAAATACACCTCTAGCATTATAACGGGTTTAAGGTAAAGATTATCATCATGAACATTCTCAACTATGTATGTGTGGGAGGAACTCCATAATTAGACGAATAGGCAGCAATCACTACTCACATCATCCTCATAACCACAACAGACAAGCAATCGACATCAATCAAATTACTGCGCTATTAAGGGTCCCGTAGGATGTATCTCATGGCATGTACAATGTTCCGTGAGTTTTCTCGGTTCCCAAGTTGATATGTAAGGAGTGTCAACAACTTTATAGTCACTGTAAGTGCTTGCACACCTCTATCTACGAACAAGTAGTTTCCTCTATGTAACACCCTCGCCTGATAAGGCTAAGTTCATGTGTATAGTGCCAATCCCTGGATCGGTTTACTGGCATACACAGTACAGATGAATACCAAAGAATTTAACAATGCATCATAAATATCAAATTGATCCAGAATTTGCAATTATTACAATAATGCTTAGCACGTAGGCTAGCTCAATAGTTCAATAAAAAACGGAAGCATAAGTATATATAGTAGACTCCATCTTCAATTGCCCACAAGAGAACAAATGTTGAGTGTAGTATCGCGACCTATTCGATCACACAGAATCGGAATAACAACCTGCAACATAAAACGTAGCAACCCCGAAGGGTCAATACTTGGAATGTATGGCAAGTAGATATAAATAAGAAGACAATATTACTAGAATCTACATGCTTATTTGGCGAGTGGAGTTGTGGCTAGCTTGCATTTGAAAATACCTTTGTCCTACTTTTATAATCAGTTTTTGATTTTCTTTGAAAAGATCCCAATTAAGTTAACCCATCAACATTAAAGAAATTAGGAAATTAGAATGAGCAAGAAACATGTCATGAACTCAATATCAAGCAACTCAGATGTCCATAACCGGGAACACGGCTAATCGATTAGATTATACACCCTGTAGGGGTTAGTACACTTTACCCATGTGACTTGGCCAGCCCAGCTCGTACCACCACTCTCATATTGGGTGATGATAGGGAGAAGTCCAAGAAGGAACCGTTTGGGAAGTAGCTCCCCAAACCCGACACGCACCTTACCAACCTACCAAAGTTCTACATCTCTGGCTACGTGGGTTCGAGTCACCACAACCTACTAAGTCCAACCAACCGCACATTTATTATTGACATATGGTTGTACACGTAAGCTACCAAATAAAGAAGCCAATCATTTTCTCTTGATACCTGGGTGCCTTTCCGCAATGATACCACAAAAAAATATCAATCCCATCACACCCAGAAGGTTCATTGATTAAGTTGTTTTTAGTTTTGCAAACCAACACTTTTAGAAACAACTTTCAGTGATGTAACCCAGCCCTCGTTCATCATAGCACGGCTAAGCACATCTACCAACGGTGACTCATCTACAGGAGATCCCTACCATATAATAGGACATATCATAGCGATAGTACTTTCCTACACATGCATCTACAAAATACACGACAATACATTAAAAATAATAGGACAATATCATGAACAAAGTAGAATCTACTTGCCTTGGTTGCAGCTGAAGTCGTTCAAGCACTCGTTGCAATCACACACGTTGCACTCCTCGCAATCTATCGATCAAACAATTACATACAACATAAACAACCATACAATCATAAACAAATGCACAAATGCATGCATGACAATTTAATATATCACAATGGTTTTATTTAGTTCTCTAAACATTACCGAAGTATATGATGCATGAAGGAGATCAATTAATGCAATGGAGTATTTGTTATTAATAATTACTTCCCATTATTGATGTTTTATAAGATCTATTGTAACTCGTGTCTTAACTGTCGAATTAAATTTGTTTATGAGGTTTAGTGGATAGAGGATGTTAATACGAACCAGTAGGAATTGAATTCACCCTAATCGGAGTTATAGATATTTTTGTATGATTTAAATAGTGTTTAATGAGTTTTAAATCATTTAAATAGTTTCTGCTGTCTAAAAATCAAACTAAAATCATATTTGTAATCTACACGGGATTGTGATTCTAGGGACATATTGTTTGTAATTTTCTGAGCAGTACTCGAATTACTATGATTTTAATACTCTAAATAAGCCACTAAACTATTTATTTAATTGCTGCAAAACCTTATTGTATTTGCCTGAACCATTTGCATATTGATGATCTACTTGGAACTAGCTTTCCATCGGTATATTACTTATATTTTTGTGATATGAAAATAATTTACTATGAATTTAATGATTTATAAATCCATTAAAATTAATTAAATCATTACGGTAAATATGTACCGCAAAGATTAGTTATAATCTGAGATTATTAATCTACATTAGAGTATCTTTATTTCAACATATTGTTCATATTTTTTGGAGTTATAGATAATTTTCTATGGATTTATTAACCTAAAAGACCATTAAAACTAATTAAATTATTACAGTAAATGAATGCTGTTAAGGTTGGATCTAATGTCATATTAATATAATACACGTTTTTCTGAATCCATTGATATATTATTTGCTATTTTTGGATTTACTAATCTTTTTATATGATTTTTGCAAATTTACACAATTTCCTGCAATTTAAATTCAATTTCAAATCTGGAGGGAATATTCCCTGGGAATATTCTATGCTGACTGGACGCGGACTGGAGCGGATGCTGACCTGGCTTGACACGTGGCGAGATCTGGTTGGCTCATACCCCTTCGTCGAGAAGATCTAATCTTGGTCGTGAGGATGAGATCCAGTGGCTATGAGAGGAGATTGGCTCGATTTTAACTCATAATAGATATGAAAGATTTCTGTGTTAGAGAGACAAATCCGTAGATCAAATTGAAAAACTTACAACATGAAAGTTGTAGAGAATCATTAGTTCTATCTTTTCACCAAAGGAATTTGGATTTGAAGAAACGAGCGCGAGTACATCTTGGATTTACACCGTCATATCTAAAATATTGCGGTACAAAATTCTTCGGCCGTGGTGCATGAAAAGAGTTGAGGTTTGTCGGGAACGAAAGATTTCGACTAGATCTACAACTTTCGTGTTTTGGCCGAGGAAAAACGACAAAGTCTAGATGGGTGAATAAACGAAATAAGATTCGGGCATATGTAGATTCGGGATTTCGAGAAAGGAAACTAATATAGCTATGGACCCTGGGGATTATATAGAGGTTTAGGACGATGGGGAGATATCCCTTGGAGTACAGAACAAGTAGAAACAAACGGAAGTCGATTCGGAGTTGTAGATAAAAAGATATAAGAGTTTGAATAGAGATAGGTTCGAAGAAGACCTATTTTGCACCGAAATTAAAGCAACCGCGGGATCGATCCCTTCTTACTGTACGCGTGGCTGGTCCGTCGGCTGTAGCGGGCCGGTCCGTTAGTTTTTTTACTTTTTCTATTTTCTGTTTTCTATTTATGTGTTTCCCTCATAACTTTTACATACAAACTCCAAATGAGTTCAAACTTGTTTCTAAAATTTTCTAAATTTGAATAAATCATTGTAGGATCATATTTCTAATATTTTTACTAGTTTGCAAGTAGTGGGTTTATAAATCCTTTTATATTTCATTTTATTTATATCTTTATTTGTTTGTATTTATTCCATAACTTTTTCATAATAGCTCCAAATAAGCTCAATTTTGTTTCTAAAATTTTGTAATATTCATTGTATCTTTTTAGGCTATAATTTAGCAATAATCACTGCCTTCGCAACAATGTGTTTTGATAAATCCAATTTCCCTTTAGGAACAAAGTGGCATATACTATTTAGGGTTTTAGTCTTTTATTTCTATTTAGGAATTGTTTATTGATGAAAATATGCAATGCAATGCTCATGAATGCCATGCAAATGCAAAAAAAATTCTAATCCCAATTTCGAAAATCTTGGGATGTGAAACTCTATCAAGTCCCCACAATAGGCAAATATTGAGAGGTCGACTTCTCTCAACATCAAGATGAAGACAATCTAAAACATGGTCACAACGATGAATATCATAATAAACTTTATCTTATTTCAATATCATGCTAGAGTTTTTCCATCTCCTCAAGAACTAATGATCTACTCAAACATGGAGGCAATCAACATCATGGCAAAGACAATGGAATCTATCATAGATGAATAGTACTTGTATAAATCCACAATGAGTACCGAAATTACAACAAGATCTAGACAAGATGTAGATGAGATGGATGGAGATGGTGGTGATGCAGCATTTGATGATGAAGATCGATGCCTTAGCCTCCCGGATCTGCGTAGGTGAAGATGGATCCCCGGAGGATGAGTTCCCCCTCCAGATCCCTTCCGGAGTTGAGGTTTCAGCGATTTCTGGCCGTTCTGTATGTCGTCTCCCGATTCAATTGCACGGGGCAAAACTATTTGAGGAGGCGGTGGAGGCGCCAACTATACGGCCGGATAAATTCTTCCCGTCGTATAGTTGGCCGTTAAACCCACTGTTTCCTAAGATCACCTCGGGTTTTCTTCTGGTGTTATTGATATTTCCCAAATTAGCGATTTACGCTGTTTTTGTCTTCTTTTCGCTCCAATACGACTGGTCCAAAAATTGTGTCCATCGTATCCATCATCTGTCCAGATCCTGGTGAAAATAGACATAAAAGATGTGCACGAGCGCTGTAAAATACCAAGATCCTACCACTACAGTGCAAAATAATAATATAAAACATGATGCAAATATGCACTCATCAACTTCCCCAAGCTTAGACCCTTGATCGTCCCAAGCAAGGATGGATGTGATCCTCATATTCATGAAGCCGAGTCGATAAAATAAATGAGGCAGTTGCAGCGTGTATTTATCATATATGATACATAGGAATAAGTTCATGAATAGTACCTTACCCGAACCATCCGAATAATATTAGCAGGCTTCCACACCTTAGCATTTAACAGTTCACAAAAGATTACTCTCAATATGATGTAAAAGTATTCATTTTGACTGAATGAGTTAGCGAGGTAGTCCGAAGTGTTTTAGGATTAACATATTCACTTGGAATTTAAAATCTCAAACGTCCCTTTGTTTCACCACAAGATAGTGGTGTATTCCTATTTTCTCTTTGCTCATTCTATTTTATCTTTTCCTCTTCTTTTTTTATATATGCTTACACTTTTGTTTAAGTGCTGTGCAAAGAAGCTAGCCATACATTCCACTTCATGTAGGAATTCAAAGTTTAACGATCTCAATTAACAAATTCCAATTGTATATGAATCATCTTTATAACTTGAATACTCTACCTCGTCTTGTTCTCACTCTAATTTGATAGCACTTTTAATTTACCTTTGTTCAAGGTTTCTTTCTCAACTTAACTGATTAGATAATTTTTCCTTTGTAAATCAAACCATGAACTTACAACATATTGACTAAATTATCTTTGTATGTTCCATTAACACCAATGGTGTGTAAGACTCCTATTTCTATCATCAAGTGCAAGTAAAATTATACTCAAGACATTAATATATCTAATAAGACAAGCATAAACTCAATAATGCTCCATATTTGATAACAAACTCAGAATTTCATAAAAGGGATCAACTATTCCCGAAGGAATTCTAATGATGTAAACTTTATTTCTAAGCTTGAACTAATGCAAAGCTAAAATAGCAATATAAAACTTATAAGATAGATTACAGGGTATTAAAGATCTCCCCAAGCTTGGAATCAAGCCAAGCGGGATCAAATAATCCCTCGGGATTATTTGATACCGTGATTATTATAGATCATTGTGGAGCCATGGCATGTAACACCGTGGTGCGTAGCTTCTTGTTGGTATCCTCCAAGGCAGTGATGCGGCTATAGCACCTGCGCAAATCAGATTGCAAAGTGTCCACTTTATCTGTAAGTTTAGTCACCAATGGGAGAAGATCATCCTTCTTCTCTATCTCCTTGATATGGTGACGGAATTCAACGCGATGGAGTAGCTTCTGCTTCTGACATATCTCCAGTGCTCGCACGCAGTCTTTGGTCCTGGGAACAACTTCTTCTTCCTCATCCATAATTGATGGATCGGGGAAGTAGAAACCGTCCCTCCACTCTTCTTGAGGCTTCACCCTTATACGACCACCAGTGGTAGGCTTCGAGAGTGGCACCGTCGCTTCCTTGCTAGCACCTGCACGAATATTAGGTAATTTCCTTACGCTTGTGCGGCCTAGGGTTCGTGATGATGAACTTTACCGTCTCCACATGCCCTTTTCCATGCGGCTTGTGGCCTTATCTTTCTTGTTGATCTCTCTTCATTATCGCCCAATTGATCTCCAGGGGATCATAGACATCACGGCTGATGTAGATGTCACTCCAATCTTCATCGGGATCGCTGTTATAGAAGCTTGGATCGACGTACTCCTTTTACCTCGGGCTAAACTGATACACCTCCTTGTTTCCGTCCTCCATGGACGGGCTATGAGAGCGGTCCCTGGGAGGAGCAATGAGACCCAGGGGTTTCCCACGGCCAGGGACGGGATAGAGCATGGCTAGATTGGTTCCTGGTGATTATGATTAGAGAGAAACACAATGATAAGAGGGTCATAGGTCGGTAAAACTCGCGAGAAACACCAAATTTGCGCCCAAGAAAAGAATCTTAATGAAACAAGAAAAGAAATCACGGATTTGGAGAAGTCCTACTGCATAATGACCAACTATACGGTCGTGGCCCGTATAATTCCGACCGTCTAGTTGGTTCCGGACAGATATTTCCAAATATCTTGAATCCAGGTCGGTTAGGTTACTGACTTGGATCTGACAAAACCCCCTTTTTTATGAATAAAACGAAAAGAGTAGGAGATGCCAGAAGTCTTAATGACCAACTATACGGCGGGAGCAAATTTTTCGGCTGTATAGTTTGGTCGTAAAGTTTCCAGACATTGAATTTTTTTGCAAATGGATTAAAGTACGTTTTACGACCAACTATATGGCGGGAGCAAATTCTCCGGCCGTATAGTTGCGCCCGTATAGTTGGTAAAACCCTCAGAAACTTCAGAAAACCATAAGGAATTGAAAGGTAAAATTTTTAGTAATATAAATTGTCAAGACAAATCACTTATTGAGAGAAATAAAAATTACCTTGTACTTACTGTTTATTTAGTTGGGGGTGACAAGATCCTCCAAAAACAAGTATTTCTTCTCTTTTGGAGGAATTAACCTTAGCTCATCTAATAATTCTCGTAAATTAAAATCACTAGGACTAAAGTTCCTCTCAATAAAATTTGTGCCTTGCTGGGCAGATATGGATACTGCATCCAATATCTTTATTTCTTACCTCTGCATAATCTGCAAGTCAAAATCTTGAAGTAAAAGGATCCAACGGATCAGTCTTGGCTTATGAATTTTCCTCTCAAGGAGTTCTTTTAAACCATCACGATCCGTATAAACTCTTAATTTTGCATCAACTATATAAGAACAAAATTTATCGCAAGAGAAAAATACAGCAAAAAGTTCTCTTTCTTCCTTAGGATAATTCTTTTAAGCACTATTAAGAGCTCTACTAGCATGATGTATAATATTAAATCCGCGACCTCTGTGTTGTCCCAGAGTTACTCCTACAGCATCATCACTAGCTTCACATATTAAATCAAAATTCATATCCCATATAGGTGGTTTAATGATAGGAGCATGGGATAAAGCATATTTAAGTTTATCAAAGGCAATACAACATTTATCATCAAAATTAAATCTTACTCCCTTTTGCAAAAGGTTAGTTAAAGTTTTAGAAATTCCTAATGAACCTTCTTTACAAACCCACATGACCAAGAAAACTTCTTGTACCTTTTATATCCCTTGGTTGTGGCATTCTCTCTATTGCTTCGACCTTAGCTCTGTCTACTTCTATACCCTTACCTGTTACCTTATGTCCGAAGACTATACCTTCTTTGACTATGAAATGACACTTCTCCCAGTTTAGAACAAGATTGGTTTCTTTCAAACGCTGCAAAACCCTTTTGAGATTATCCAAGCAACTAGTAAACGAAGTTCCATAGATAGAAAAGTCATCCATAAATACTTCCATTATTAATTCTATAAAATCTGCAAAAATGGCAGTCATGCATATTTGAAAAGTAGTTAGAGCATTACATAAACCAAAAGGCATGCGCCATTAAGCATGTAAACCATTAGGACTAATGAAAGTTGTTTTCAGTTGGTCATCGAGATGAACAACTATTTGGGAAAAACCAGAGTATCCGTCCAAGTAGCAAAAATGAGTGTGGTTTGCTAACCTCTCTAAAGTTTGGTCTATAAACGGTAAAGTATAGTGATCTTTCCTTGTTTCTTTATTCAATTTCCTGAAATCTATACACATCCTATGTCCAACAATAGTTCTAGTAGGTATTAATTCATTGTTTTCATTAGGAACAGTAGTTAAACCGCCCTTCTTAGGAACATAATGAACATGACTTACCCATTCACTTTATTTTACAGGATAGATTATACCTGCATCTAGTAGGCGTACTATTTCTTTTCTTACCACTTCCTTCATTTCGGGCTTCAGCCTTCTATTAAACTCTGCTACTGGTTTAGCACCTTCCTCCATGAATATTCGATGGACGGTTATCATGGGACTAATGCCCTTCAAATCGTACATTGAGTACTCAAAGGCCTTGCGATGCTCCTTAAGCACTTTCATGAGTTCTTCTTATTTATCCCCTGATATTTTAGCACTAATAATAACAGGGAATTTATTTGTATTATTCAAAAATCTATATTTAAGATTATCTGGTAAAGTCTTCAATTCCGGGGGTGGTAATTCCTCGTCCCCTCTCTTTTCTGGCTCTTCAAAAGCCTCATCAGTTGGAGGCCCTAAAATGGGAAGCGAATCGAATTCACTTTCTAATTCTTCTAGGGACCTGTCCTCCATAATCATTTATTCATAATTTGAGTTTTCATTTGCTTCTTCTACTTGATTACTAAAGAAGAGAGCTACCATCTCCTCAATAGTTTTTCCTTTCTCTTCTTCTTGTATTTGTAGAGGTCCATCTTTAAATTTGGAAAAGTGGAATTCTTTTTCCGCTTCCCCAAGCTTAAGAGACACAATCTCCTTTTTTAAATCAACTTTGGCACCTAATTCATTCAAAAAGTTTCTTCCAAATATAATTGGGCGAAGAGTGTCAACTGACATATCAACAACTACAAAATCGACAGGAAAAGTTTCATTGCCAATTGTGATAGTTGCATCTTCAACTACTCACATTGGAACTCTAAGAGACTTATTAGCTAATATGATTGTCATATCAGTATTATCTATTGTAGCCAGTATTATCTCTTCTTTTATTTCTGAATAAAAATCATAAGATATAACATTAACTACGGTGCCAAGATCACATAAACCATAATGTGAGGTTTCTTTAAATATGCAAGGAAGAATAGGCTTACCCACATCGTTTACCTTAATTTTATCTTCAATACTTATGGAAGTCTCTTTATCAGTTCAACTATGTTGCAATGTGCATACATAGCCATAATTGCTTCTTTGGTTACCTCTTCATCTTTGGTTTCATCCAAATGTTGTTCAACTTCTGGCACACTCTCCTCTTCTTTCTTCTGTTGTACTGCTTTAACATGTTCATATTCCAAAATATGTTTCTGCGCAGTGTTAGGGAAAGGTATCTCATACATTGGTTCCAGGGAGGCCAGTGTTTCTTTAACTTTCTTTTCTTCTCAGGATCGGGTGGTGGATCATACTTGACCCAACCCTCTTTTGGTGCTTTGGTATGTTTTGTAAAAGCTTTAATAACGTGCAAACACAAGGTCTGAATCCAAATAAAGTTCTTTAGATAATTCATTAACATTGCCCTTTTTATTATAGTCATGAATACAATCATAATCTATTTCTATGCCTCCTTCGCTTCCTAGACCAAAATTCCAAGAAACTCTATGATCGCGAAATCTATTAAGTAAAGCCCAAGCTTTAGTTATGGGAAGATTCATAAAATCTCCTCTCGCGAAAGATTCTAGTTCCAATTTATTAGGTTCAATTAAACTGCCATAAAAGATATGCAATAAATACAATTTAGGCAAATCATGATGACGACATTGATTAAGTAAATCTTTAATCTTATATAAGCTCTTACTAGTCCTTCATTAGGATGGTTCCTCCAAGTCATTATAAGACACCTGATTCCAAAATATTTTGATAAAGGATAATACTTTGCTAGAAACTCACAAGCTAAATTATCCCAGGTAGTAGTGGCTTCTGGGGGTAATGATCTATACCATGAGAGATCTGCGCTAGTCAGAGTCTGACTAAGGAGTTTTAGCCTTCCCTCATTAGCAGTATACCCCGGTAATTGGAAAGTGCCATATATATCCTTAAAGCATGCAATATGCTCATATGGATCAGGATTTTCCTCATCTTCGGTAAATTGCTTCTTGTGTAAAATACCAAGTACTAGAGGATTTATTTCGAACCCCCTTGTGTTCTTGTTGGAGTTGTCTCTTTTATTAATATCATAGGGCTTCCCAAAGTGGCTGAGTGTGTTAGCACTAGTCAAATGCTCAAACTCCATCATGTTGGTGGGACCCTGTAACTCAAAACAAAACTTAGCAAGACTAAAAATAAATAAGCAAAAACTAAAAAACCTACATCGCTTAGCTCCCCGGCAACGACGTCAGAAAATAGCTTGATGACTGCAAGTGCACAGATCGTTTGTAGCTAGTTTAGAAACAAAGATATCGATCCCATAGGGAGCGGGAGTTCTGCAGTCTAATAACTCTTGAATTAAATACTGAAATAGAAATGCTAAATAACGTTCTAAGTAACAAGATAAAATGCGAGTGTTGTGTAAAAATTTATTTTGGGGGTTTTGTATAAGAGAACAATAAATAAAGTAAACAAACTGAATATAGAAAGTAAGTATCGTGTATGTAAAAGTGATATAAAACTACAATGGGAAAAAGCGTTCTCAGGGAGTAATGGATACACCTCTAGCATTATAAAGGGTTTAAGGTAAAGATTATCATCATGAACATTCTCAACTATGTATGTGTGGGAGGAACTCCGTAATTGGACGAATATGCAGAAACCACTGCTCACATCATCCTCATAAGCACATCAGACAAGCAATCGACATCAATCGAATTACTCTGCTATTAAGGGACTTTATCACATAGGATGTACCCCATGGCATAGACAATGTTCCGTGAGTTTCCTCGATTCCCAAGTTGACACATAAGGAGTGCCAACATCTTTATAGTCACTGTAAGTGCTAGAACACCTCCGTCTACCAACAAGTAGTTCCCTTCATCAAGTCCCCGCAAGAGGCAAATATTGAGAGGTCGACTTATCTCAAAATCAAGATGAAGACAATCTAACACATGGTCACAACGATGAATATCATAATAAACTTTATCTCATTTCAATCTCATTCTAGGGTTTCTCCATCTCCCCAAGAACTAACGATCTACTCAGACATGGAGGCAATTAACATCATGGCAAAGAAAATGGAATCTATCATAGATGAATAGTACTTGTATAAATCCACAACGAGTACAGAAATTACAACAATATCTAGATAAGATGTAGATGAGATGGATGGAGATGGTGGTGATGCAACGGTTGACGATGAAGATCGATGCCTTAGCCTCCCGGATCTGCGTAGGTGAAGACGGATCCCCGGTGGATAAGTTCCCCATCCAGATCCCTTCCGGAGTTGAGGTTTCGGGGATTTCTGGTCATTCTGTATGTCGTCTCCCGATCCGATTGCACGGGGCAAAACTATTTGAGGAGGCGGTGGAGGCTCCAACTATACGGCGAGAACTATATGACCGAAGAAATTCTTCCCGCCGTATAGTTGGTCGTTAAAACCCACTGTTTCATGAGATCTCCTTTTGTTTTAGTTTGGTGTTATTGATATTTCCCAAATTAGCGATTTATGTTGTTTTTGACTTCTTTTCGCTCCAATACAACTGGTCCAAGAATTGTGTCCATCGTGTCCATCATCTGTCCTGAGCCTGGTGAAAATAGACATAAAAGATGCGCGCGAGCGCTGGAAAATACCAAGATCCTACCACTACAGTGCATCATAATAATATAAAACATGATGCAAATATGCACTCATCACCCCCTCGCCCTAGCTCGAAAGGTCATGTACCATCAGACGATAGATAACTCATACTGAGTACAAATGGAAGCTAGGAACCAGATCACCACTAGAGAAGAAATTGAGCCTACCGTCGTCGGAAGACACCCCACATCGTGGGAAGTTGAAAGGATTCAGTATCGCCTATAGGGGGTAAATAGGTGTTTTAAAATGATTATGGTTTAGGCTCAAATAAATGCAAAATAAAACTAGCATTTAATTTATCAAGAACAAAAACTAAATTCACTAAACAACCTATGATAAGCAAGACATACAACAAGGTGGTAGCAAGATATAGTAATTTAAACACAAATACTATCACAATGTAAAGTGCATAAGTAAAGAGCTTGGGTATAAAAATAACCGAGGGACACGAAGACGATGATTTTATCCTGAAGTTCACTTACATAGAAGATACATCTCTATTGGAGAGGTGCTGTGACATAATGCTCCCTGAACATCACATATGCTCAACTTGAGGTGTTGTGGCTCGATACACACCCAACACCACACACGGCCTCAACGCAAGATACATAGGCACACCAAACACTGATTCCACAAAAAGCTCACTTTATTCTCCTATGTACGCACCACAAAAGTTAGGCACACGATCCACATTGGGAGACTTAAGGGCAGTCACCGAACCCGTACAAGATTGGGGCAATTTTCACGACTCAATTGGAGGCTCCCAAGAATCACCACAAAACCGTCTCGGATTCCAAAATAAACTCTTAAAGGTCAACAATGGAGGGGAGAGTGAGAGTAGAAGATATAGCAAAAGTGTAATCCCTCGGACCCTACGCTCTAAACACAAGCCGGTATAACCCAAAAGTGGATGAAGGACGTACTACCGTGGAGGCCGTGAGGCCACCCACAAGCAGGGCAGGGTATTGGCACGACATAGTATCGGCCAACCATCCCATCCACTTTCATGGTTATACTGGCTTGTGTTTAGATGTAGGGTCCGGGAGATTACAAGTGGTATCAGAGCCGAACCTCGCGGTTACATAGGTGTGTGCGGGTCAATGGAGGACATGTGGAGCATGGCGCGTGTGGCCTAGAGTGGACACGACATGGCACATGTGACGACACTGGACTCAAATACGTGTGCCAAGAGGGGATGTTCCTGGCTTGTGGTTGATCAACGAGGGCGTCGATCTTCTAAGGCTGGGTGTATGTGAGACCCTGGCGTATGGCTTAATAGGATTTATAGTATACCCATACCAACAAGTTGCAACTTCTTTTTTGGAATATCATCTGAAAAGAACTTTAAGGTTAAGTATGCTTTGCTTGAAAAATTGAGGATGGGTGACCAACCAGGAAGTGGGTACCAGGTGCGCAGGAGTGAGGACAAAGTGCGCAGAAAAGACTAGTTTTGGTCTATGGGGTTAGTCTAGAGATTCTATTGAGCTGCCAGAAGTGATAGCCATCGGTCCGGAGAGGCCGAGGTGTTACAAAAAGGAAACACCCAACAAAGGGGAAGAGGGGGGCCTTAAAGGGTCTCTCCAAATTTGACCGTTCGAGCCATTTACGTGTCTGGTTGGTAGTACCGCTTGCACCACCTCAATGGCTCTCTAGCCATGGAAGTGTGTTGATAGTACGGGTCGGAAGTACCACCTGACCTAGGTCGGAGCTTCCAGCCGGTACTACTGGTCCACTTCCGGCCTAGTTCCGGTAAAACAAAACGAAGAACTAGAGAAGGTGCAGAAGAGTGGCACAAGCTGATCAGAAGTGACCCAAAACTTCCACCAGTACTACTGAAGGGAATATGCCCTAGAGGCAAATAATAAAAGGGTTTATTATTTTCATATCCCAATAAGTTCGTAACAGTTTTAAATTGTGCTATAACTATATCAAGAGGAAACATTGATACATGTGTGATATGAAACATAAGCCCCTAGTAGCCTCTATTCATACTAGTTTGTTGGGCAGCAAATGATCAAGGTTTCCTGATTATGGGTGACAGTGCAGCTGACAACAAGGTCATATCATTGGTGAATGAAGTGATGGACATTCCTCAAAGATTGTGACATGATCAAGTCACGAAGTTCATCATTGCAATAGTCAGAAACATAGTCTCCTTCTCCTTAGACCGTGAGATCATATTAATTACTATCTCCCGATGCTTCTTAGACTACATCAAACGTCACTCAGTGAAACGGTGATTATAAAGGTGTATGTTGGGTATCCGGAGGAACAGGTTGAGGCCTATGCATCAAGACCGACATTTTTTTACCCAATGATGTGTAACATACCTTTAGGCCGACTTGGTGAAATTACATCCATAATGTTGCAACATGTGACTAGGTCACGAGGATGTAATATCACGAGAACAGGTGAAATAGTACTTGTTAGTAATGATATTGAACATGGTATGTGATACCAAACGATCGGATCTCGGACAATTCGTATCAAAGAAACAAAGGGAATTGGACTCTATGTTTACGGTTCAAACGACATCGTCATCTTGGAATGTACATGGATCATCATGGGCATCCCGGTTCCGTTGTTGATAATTGATAGAGATCATGTCTATGCCATTCCCGAGCCATGAGGGGATCCACTTAAGGGTATGATGAGCTGGAGATAGTCCGTAAGTTGGAATCTTAGTAGAGAAAGAGAAACCGGAATTGTTTCGGGGAGAGATCTGAAGTTGTTCGGAGAAAGATAAACAGAAAGGACCAAAAGGTGTTTCGGATAAATGGAAATTTAATATATGCATTTATCATATGTTAATTATGAATTAATATATTCTAAATAAATATTTAACTTAAAGTTTATAGGGAAACTTCCTTATTAGGCTAAAACCTCGGAGGGAATTGACCTAGAGGAAATCACCCTGGAAAAAAAAAGAAAAACAAGGAGAGAAACGATTTCTGCCTCTAGTGGGCTTGGCGTCCCACTTAAGGTGGGCGCTGGAGGGCACCGACGGACTGCTAGCCGTGCGGGAGGTAGGTAGCTGGCCACCAATCGCGGGCTGCCGCGCCGGGCAGGCCCATCCGGGGACGTAGCAGAAACTGCTGGCCACGGGCACAGGCCGCGTGGGTGCGTGTGGGTCGCCGGGGTGGGCAGCGCCGGCCCACACAGGGAACTCGCTGCCGCCACAATTTCACTGGCGCGAAGGGTCACGTGGGAGGGCTTCGGCCCACCCGACAACAGTGCCGCTGCTGGCCACCTGTTGGGCCACGTGCTAGTGGCTGTTTGATGTCTATGCACTTCTATTCTTGTCGACAGTTGTTGGGCCTCCAAATGCAGAGGTTTTTAGAACATCATCAAATTTCCCTTAAGTGGATCACCCAAGGTTTATCGAACTCAGGGAGGAAGTGGTCAAATGTATCCCTCTCAAGCAACCCTGCAATCAAGATACAAGAAGTCTCTTGTATCCCCAACACACCCAATACACTTGTCAGGTGTATACGTGCACTAGTTCGGCGAAGAGATAGTAAAATACAAGTGGTAATGGTACCGAAAAATAGCTTCTGACTTGTAGTTGACGTGGGAGAGACTAAAGGCAAACTAAAATAAAGATGGAAGCAAGAAAACATGCAACAGATCTAGATGCAAACGGTGTTTCAATGCTTAGAAACAAGGCCTAGGGATCATACTTTCACTAGTGAACACTCTCTCATATAAATATATTCTCTTCATGATACTACTATTAACTACTCTCCGGTTGGACACTCTAATCCACGGTAGGCCTACAAAAGCACACCTCAAAGTCTGCCTTTCCCATCTAGATAACCCCACACTGTCACCTTGAGCGCTAGATGGTTCCAACAAACACCACAATTTCATAGAGACATCCAACTCCAAATATAACTCATGATAAATATATATAACCTAGCTTAAGTGCCACACACGGTGCGCACGCTGTCACTTTCACACACGTGGGGAAAAGCATAGATCTATTAAAGCACGATGAGTATTTATGTAGACTCTAGCCTAAGTGCCACCATGGCGTGCATGCTTTCACTTTCACACACATGGGGAGAGCAGAGATCTATTAAAGCACTTGAGTAGCAGAGCAGATCTACTTGATTACAAAGCTCATGATCATAACATGATCATGCATAGAGAGAGACATGAACACATAGCTACCGACAGAGTCCTTAGCCTCGAGGAAGAACTACTCCCTCCTCATCATGGGAATCAACAACGGTGATGAATATGGTGGTGGAGATCAATGGAAATGTCTCTGGGGCACTTCCTCGACCCGGCAGGGTGCCAAAACAGAGACTTTTTGTCCCCCGAATCTTCCCTTCGGTGGTGGCGGCGCTGCAGAACTTTCCGTGGCTTTTTAGTCGATGATTTAGGGTTTTTGGGTCGGAGGATTCTTATAGGCGAAGGAGGCAAGGTGGGTGGAGGGTCATGGGGCCCACACCCCCTGTGGGAGCCACCAGGGCTGGCCCACGCCTAGGAGGTGCGGCCACCCCGGTGTCCTCCTCCACCTCTGCTTCGTGCTTCCGTGTTGCTCCGAGGAAATAGGAAGATTAGCTTTTGTCCCGTCCAATTATGAGAATATTGATTTCTGACTTTTCTGGAACCAAAAACAGAAGAAAATAGGCAACTGGCACTGTGGCATCTTGTTAATAGGTTAGTACCAGAAACTGTATAAGAATACCTCAAAGTGTAGACAAAGCAAAGCAAAGTAGATACTAAACAAGCATGGAACATCAAAAATTATAGATACGTTTATGACGTATCAAGCATCCCCAAGCTTAACTCCTTCTCATCCTCGAGTAGGTAAGTGATAAAAAGTATAATTTTTTAGGTGACATGCACCATCAAAATCAAGATCAAACCATTTGCAAGCATTGGAAGCTGGGATCAAAGAACTCTAAACATGTGCATGAAAGATGGAGTTCTAACAATAGGACAAAGTAACTACGCATGCAACATGAAAGGCTACAAACAAAGATCATGAATAACATGCATTGAAAAAGTTTGTTTGTGTCACATACAAAAAACATGGCATAGTGGCATTCAGCTTGTCCCTCATGGAATAGCAAATAGATGCATAGGACACCTTCAAAGTTCATAAGAGTGACTAGATACAAATAGCACAAGAACAAGTAATATCAACAATATGCATCAATCAATAAGTTTTGGGACAATGCACATAGAACTAAGAATGGAAACTATGCTCTCTTAACTGGTGCCTAAGAGTAGAAGGTGGAGACCCAATATAGTAGTGGAAGAAAGGCCCTTCATAAAGGGAAGCAGGGATTTCAAGTTTCAAAAAGAGCTTCTAAAAATTATGGTACTTGTTAGCTTTCAGCCCTCATTTCCCCTATCATAAGCATCTTGAAGTGATTAAGGTTAAAGTAAACAAACTAGAGAGTATATGCTTGACAAAGTATAAGTTGTCAATTTCATGTCCCTTGAATATGAGGGCCGCACCTCATGCTACTCAAATTTGGTCACCTGTAACTTCTTGTCATAGTAAGTATATGTGTATCATAGAGAACCTGTACCCCTTTCACATGGTACAGGAGATATCGCATAACCAAAATGACAAGGCAAGCATACAATGAGCATCTCAGCGATCTTTTTATTTTCTATTTGCATAGGTTTTAACTGAGGATGCTTCATAGATTTCTCATTATGGTGATGCTGCAAGTTTCCACCATGATTAGGCATGGCTTAGGCTAGCATCCCAGGCATTTCTCTAACACAAAATACATAACTCCATGGACTTACAAGCTCCCTTTTTGTTTCACACCGGCGACATCCATAGACAAAAGAGCATGATATCAACTGTGTACAAAGTACAAGTGCAATGTTGAAAACGTTACCCATGAAAACATGGTTCTGCTAATTCCAACGTATAAGTGCAAGCATATACAACATAGATGACACAATGGTTCAATTTTATTAGGGGCAAGAAAAATAAAGTGTGCCATCAAGTTTGCGAGAGCTTTAATCACTAAGTTTTCACATAACAAAATAACTTTTTTTAATTGGAAGATAGCTGAAAACAAGTACTTGGAATGGTGTAACACACCATGCATAGGAATTTATAGTGGACACTTTGGAATAACTTGGTTTCTTGGGAGTTGGATGCATGAGTAGAGCTTACTCATACAAGTGGAGGCTAGCAAAAGACTGGGAGCGACCAACTAAGAGAGCAATAATGGCCATAATCATGCAGAGCGACAAATCATTACTAATCAAAGCATAAAGTTGTAGGGTTTCGTAGCATGGAAAACAAAAATTTTCTATCGCATACAAACAAACAAGCCAAGATCTATCTACTAGATTGTAGCAACGAGTCGATGGAATAACTTACCCTCGAAGATTCCAAAGTGTTTAACGAGAGCGGATTCTCGTGGGTGATGTAGTCGTACTCTTTCCGATCTCAAGATCGTGTAGAAGATCCTTTCGGCGCTGCGTTCCGGCAGCGCTCCCGCAGTCGGTCACACGTTCGGTACTCGACGAAGACCTTCCTCTCCCTTGTTCCAGCAGGCAGCGGAGGTTGTAGCACTCTCCTCGCGATTCCGGCAGCACAACGGCGTGGTACCGGAAGTAGAGGGAAGATCCCGCAGGGCTTCGCCTTAAGCCGGTGCGAGTATGGTGGAGTATGAGAGAGGCTATTAGTGGTCTAGTAATTAGACACACCAATTAGAAGGCTCTAAACCAATTAGAAGGCTCTAAACCGAAGGTAGAAGATAGGAACTTGTGTGTCTAGAGGAGGGGGCCCTGCCCCTCCTTTTATAGGTGGGAGGGCCGGCAGCCAAGGGGAGGGGAGTCCCTCCCCAAGTCGGCTTGGTGGTGCGCCGGCCAAGGGAGGAACCCTCCCCCAATTCGGCCTCCACCAATCCTCCTTCTCCTCTTTCCGAAAACTGGCAGTTTGACTTTTCAAACTAGCCATTTGACTTTTCAAACTAGGATTTGAATTAACCCTTTATTTCGGACAGCGATGACACTTAGTACATGATGCAATCATACCAACTTTGATATAACACATTCATGTACCCTCCCCCCCGGAGTGCCGGACATTCCGGAACCTTCTAGAACATTCCCGATGAAAACACCGGAATCATTCCGCAACTCCGAAACGGGACTTTCCTTATATGAATCTTATTCTCCGGACCATTCCGGATCAGCTCGTGATATCCCGGATCCCATTCGAGACTCCGAACAACATTCGGTATCTTTCTCATAATACCATAACTACTCAAACAACGTCGAATCCTTAAGTGTGTCTCCCTACGGTTCGTGAATTATGCGGACATGATCGAGACACTTCTCCGAACAATAACCAATAGAGGAATCTGGAAATTCATATGGCTCCCACATATTTCTACGATTACTTTGCGATCGAATGAACCACTTACATACGATACCAATTTCCCTTTGTCTCACGATAGTTTACTTATCCGAGGTTATGATCGTCGGTATCTCTGCATACCTAGTTCAACCTCGTTACCGATAAGTACTCTTTTCTCGTTCCCGTGATATGTGATCCCTTGTGAGCCAGTCACATGCTTGCAAGCTAATTGGATGACATTCCACCGAGAGGGCCCAGAGTATATCTATCCGTCATGTGGATGGACAAATCCCTCTCTTGATCCATGTGTCTCAACCAAAACTTTCCGAACACTCAATGCCATCTTTATAACCACCCATTTACGGTGTGGTGTTTGATGTCATCAAAGCATCCATCAGGTAAAGGTGATATGCATGATCTCATGGTCGAAGGAATTAGGTTACTATGTATCAGAAAGCATATAGCAATTGAACTATTGAAATGACTTGATCTTTATGCTACGCTTATCTATAGGAGTATGTCCACCATATCATTCTCCTAACGATATGATCTTGTTGTTGATAACATCTCAATGTTCATAATAGGGAAACCACAATCATTAATCAACCAACAAGCTAGTGAAGTATAGAGGCTATACTAGGGACTTCAAATTAAGTTTACAAATCACACAAGTATCAATGTTTCCTTGTTAATACTATTATAGCATGAATGTAAACATTTATCATAAACACAAAGATATAATAATAACTACATTTATTATTGCCTCTAGGGCATATCTGCAACAGTCTCCCACTTGCACTAGAGTCATCTAATCTAGATTACATGGTAATATACCGAACACCCATGGCAGTTTGGTGTTGGTCATGTTTTGCCCTCGGGAGAGGTTTAGTCAACGGATCCGCCACATTCAGATCTGTGTGTACTTTGCAAATCTTTATATCCCCATCCTGGATATGTTCTCGAATAGCGTGAAAACGCAGCTTGATGTGCTTCAGCTTCTTGTGTGACCTTGTTTCTTGCGCATTGGCTATGGCGCCCATGTTATCACAGTAGATAGACATTGGGTCCAGCGCACTAGGAACCACACCCAGCTCTGTAATGAACTCTTTCATCCATATCGCTTCTTGTGAAGCCTCCGAAGCAGCCATGTATTCCGATTCAGTTGAAGATCTCGCCACAACGCTTTGCTTTGCACTCCTCCAGCTAATTGCTGCACCATTCAAAAATACGTATCCAGATTGTGATTTAGAATCATCTGGATCGGTGTTCCAACTAGCATCGGTGTAACCATTAACAACGAGCTGTTCATCACCTCCATAAGAAAGAACCATATCCTTAGTTCTTCTCAAGTACTTAAGGATGTTTTTGACCGCTGTCCAATGATCCACTCCTGGATCACTTTGATATCTGCTAGTTAAACTAACAGCATATGTAATGTCGGGTCTAGTACATAGCATGGCATACATTAGAGATCCTATGGCTGAGGCATAGGGAGTCTTACTCATCCTTTCTCTATCTTCTGCCGATGTCGGACTTTGAGTTTTACTCAAGGTCATATTGGGCAACATGGGCAAGAACCCTTTCTTGCTTTCTTCCATTCCAAACCTCTTTAGAACTTTGTCCAAATATGTACTCTGTGACAATGATATTTGGCGTTTCGATCTATCTCTATAAATCTTTATGCCTAATATGCAAGCTGCTTCGCCAAGATCCTTCATTGAAAAACTATTATTCAAATATTTCTTGACACTATTAAGAAGGTCTACATCATTCCCAATCAACAATATGTCATCCACATATAGTATTAAGAATGCTACAGAGCTCCCACTCACTTTCTTGTAAATACAAGCTTCTCCATAAGTTTGTATAAAACCAAAACTTTTGATTACCTTATCAAAACGTTGATTCCAACTTCGGGATGCTTGCTTCAATCCATAGATGGACCGTTGAAGTTTGCATACCTTGTTAGCATCTTTAGGATCGACAAAACCTTTGGGTTGCATCATATACAACTCTTCATCAATGTCTCCATTGAGGAATGCTGTTTTGACATCCATCTGCCATATCTCATAATCATAATATGCAGCGATTGCTAACATAATCCTCACAGACTTTAGCTTCGCTACTGGTGAGAAAGTCTCATCGTAGTCAACTCCTTTAATTTGTCGAAACCCTTTTGCGACAAGTCGAGCTTTATAGACAGTAACATTACCATCAGCATCTGTTTTCTTCTTGAAAATCCATTTGTTCTCGACAGCCTTTCGGCCATCCGGTAAGTCCACCAAAGTCCATACTTGGTTTTGTACATGGATCCAATCTCGGATTTCATGGCTTCTTGCCATTTATTGGAATCCGGGCTCATCATCGCTTCCTCATATGTCTCAGGGTCATCGGTGTTGTCCACCAACATGACATTCATAACGGAATCATACCAATCTGGAGTGGTACGAGTTCTCGTTGACCTCCGAGGCTCTGTAGCAACTTCAACCGAAGTTTCATGATCACCATCATTAGCTTCCTCTCTTATTGGTGCAGGCGCCACAGGAACTTCTTCCGGTGCTGCGCTACTCGCAATTTCGAGAGAAGGTTCGACAACCTCGTCGAGTTCTACTTTCCTTCCAGTCACTTCTTTCGAGAGAAATTCCTTCTCTAGAAAGGATCCATTCTTGGCAACAAAGATTTTGCCTTCGGATCTATGATAGAGGGTATACCCAATAGTTTCCTTCGGGTATCCTATGAAGACGCATTTTTCCGCTTTGGGTTCAAGCTTGTCCGGCTGTAACTTCTTTACATAGGCTTCGCATCCCCAAACTTTAAGGAACGACAATTTAGGTTTCTTCCCAAACCATAATTCATACGGTGTCGTTTCAACGGATTTAGACGGTGCCCTATTTAAAGTGAATGCGGCTGTTTCTAATGCATAACCCCAAAATGATAGCGGTAAATCTGTAAGTGACATCATAGAACGAACCATATCTAAGAGAGTTCGATTACGACGTTCGGACACACCATTACGCTGTGGTGTTCCCGGCGGTGTCAATTGTGAAAGTATTCCGCATTTCTTCAAATGCTCGCCAAACTCGTAACTTAGATATTCACCTCCACGATCAGAACGTAGAAATTTAATCTTCTTGTTACGTTGATTCTCTACCTCACTTTGAAACTCCTTAAACTTCTCGAAAGTTTCGGACTTATGTTTCATGAAATAGATATACCCATATCTACTCAAGTCATCCATGAAGGTAAGAACATAACGATAACCACCGCGCGATACTACATTCATTGGACCACACACATCGGTATGTATGATTTCCAATAAGTCCGTAGCTCGCTCCATTATACCAGAAAATGGAGTCTTAGTCATTTTACCCATCAGACATGCTTCGCATCTTTCAAGTGATTCAAAATCAAGTGATTCAAGAAGTCCATCGGAATGGAGTTTCTTCATACGTTTCACTCCAATGTGACCAAGACGACAGTGCCACATATAGGTCGAATTATCGCTTGATTTCAAACGTTTAGCCTCAATGTTGTTGATATGTGTATTTCCACTATCGAGATTCAATAAGAATAGACCATCTATTAAAGGTGCATGTGCGTAAAACATATTACTCATATAAATCAAACAACCATTATTCTCGGACTTAAACAAGTAACCGTCTCGCAATAAACAAGATCCCGATATAATGTTCATGCTCAAAGCAGGCACCAAATAACAATTATTTAAGTATAAAACTAATCCCGATGGTAGATAAAGGGGTAGCGTGCCGACCGCGATCACATCAACCTTTGATCCATTTCCCACGCGCATCGTCACCTCGTTCTTCGCTAGCTTCCGTTTATTCTGTAGCACCTGTTTCGAGTTACAAATATGAGCAACCGAACCAGTATCAAATACCCAGGCACTACTACGAGTACTAGTGAGATACACATCAATAACATGTATATCAGATATACCTTTATTCTTGATGTTGCCGTTCTTCAAATCCGCCAAGTACTTTGGGCAATTCCGCTTCCAGTGACCTTCTCCCTTGCAGTAAAAGCACTCAGTATCATGCTTAGGTCCAACCTTGGTCTTCTTCGTCGGCGTGGTAACTTTCTTACCACCCTTCTTGAAGTGTCCCTTTTGCTTAGACTTGCCTTTCTTGAATTTGGTGGTCTTATTGACCAACAACACTTGGTGCTCTTTCTTGATCTCCACTTCTGCAGATTTCAACATGGCAAAGAGTTCTGGCAACGTCTTGTTCATGTTCTGCATGTTGTAGTTCATCACAAAGTTCTTGTAACTTGGTGGTAGTGATTGGAGGACACGGTAAATCCCCAAAGCATTAGGAATCACTATACCCAAGCTTTGAAGTTTGTTCGCGTGCCCAGACATCTTAAGCACATGCTCACTGACGGAGCTGCCCTCTTCCATCTTGCAGTTAAAGAACTTTTCAGAAGCCTCATAGCTTTCAATTGCCGCATGAGTCTCAAAAATCAATTTGAGATCCTCGACAATATCATATGGGTCTGAATCCTCAAACCTTTTCTGAAGCTCCGATTCCAAACCATACAAGATAGCACACTGAACTATGGAGTACTGATTCTTCCGAGCGAGGTAAACATTCTTTACTTCATCGGGAGCATCATCTGCAGGTGGGTCACCCAGCGGTGCATCCAGCACATAGGTCAAATTACCAGCTGTGAGGACAATCCTCAAATTGCGGAACCAATCCGCGAAGTTGCTTCCATTGTTTTTCAACTTTTCTTTCTCTAGGAACGCATTAAAATTGATGGTAGGGGCTGCCATTGATCTACAACATATTTGCAATAGTTTAGACTAAGTTTATGACAAATTGAGTCCAAATTAATTAATGTAATTAAACTAGGTGAACTCCCACTCAAAACAATATCCCTCACATTGTTTTAGTGATCACACGAACCAAATCCACTACATCAACACCGATCATCACGAGAGTTGATATAGTTTCAATGGCGAACAATCGTCATGTTCATCATATCTACTATATGATTCATGCTTTACCTTTCGGTGATCCGTGTTCCGAGACCATGTCTGTACATTCTAAGCTCTTCAAGATCAAACCTTAGTTTCCGCATGAGCAAATCTGGCTTGCTCACGTTGTATACACTTGTGGAATCTAACACACCCGATCATCACGTGGTGCTTCGAAACAACAAGCTTTAGCAACGGTGCTAACTAAGGGTGAACACTTTATGACTTGAAATTCCTGTGCATGAGGGATCATCTTATAATGCTACCGTCGTCTACTAAGCAATACAAGATGCATAAAGGATTAACATCACATGCAATTCAATATATATGTGATATGATATGGCCTTTCTTCTTTGTGCTTCCGATCTCTATCTTCAAACACGAACATGATCTCCATCATCACCGGCATTGCATCAAGGTCAATGACGCCTCTCCATGGTTGTCGTCCACCGGCTTCAACTATTACAACTACTTTGAATAGACACGCGGGTCTTAACATAAATTAAAGACAACCATATGGCTCCTGCCGGTTGCCAACTTACAATAAGGAACATTGCATACATCAAATATAATCACAATCATGGCCATATCACATCACTGCACACCCCTGCAAAACAAAGTTAGACGCCTCTACTTTCTTTGCATGTTTTACGTGGTTTGGGGCTTTCTATAAGTGTCGTTCTAACTTACGAACATGAACCACAACGTTGACACAAGTATTGTTAATCACCCGTTGTGAATTGGATCTATACTATGCTAGGAGAAATAGGCACCCGCAAAGCCACTTATGCAATACAAGTTGCATGTCAAGCGTGGAGCAAGTCTCATGAACGATGTCATGTAAGGTTAGCCCGGGCCGCTTCATCCCAACATACCGCAAGATGCAAAGTACACAAGAAGCAATCGACAATAAAAGTATCAACGCCCACAATGACCATTGTGTTCTACTCGTGCAACAGATCTACATATAGACACGGCTCTGATACCACTGTAGGGTTTCGTAGCATGGAAAACAAAAATTTTCTATCGCATACAAACAAACAAGCCAAGATCTATCTACTAGATTGTAGCAACGAGTCGATGGAATAACTTACCCTCGAAGATTCCAAAGTGTTTAACGAGAGCGGATTCTCGTGGGTGATGTAGTCGTACTCTTTCCGATCTCAAGATCGTGTAGACGATCCTTCCGGCGCTGCGTTCCGGCAGCGCTCCCGCAGTCGGTCACACGTTCGGTACTCGACGAAGACCTTCCTATCCCTTGTTCCAGCAGGCAGCGGAGGTTGTAGCACTCTCCTCGCGATTCCGGCAGCACAACGGCGTGGTACCGGAAGTAGAGGGAAGATCCCGCAGGGCTTCGCCTTAAGCCGGTGCGAGTATGGTGGAGTATGAGAGAGGCTATTAGTGGTCTAGTAATTAGACACACCAATTAGAAGGCTCTAAACCAATTAGAAGGCTCTAAACCGAAGGTAGAAGATAGGAACTTGTGTGTCTAGAGGAGGGGGCCCTGCCCCTCCTTTTATAGGTGGGAGGGCCGGCGGCCAAGGGGAGGGGAGTCCGTCCCCAAGTCGGCTTGGTGGTGCGCCGACCAGGGGAGGAACCCTCCCCCAATTCGGCATCCACCAATCCTCCTTCTCCTCTTTTCGAAAACTGGCAGTTTGACTTTTCAAACTAGCCGTTTGACTTTTCAAACTAGGATTTGAATTAACCCTTTATTTCGGACAGCGATGACACTTAGTACATGATGCAATCATACCAACTTTGATATAACACATTCATGTACCCTCCCCCCGGGAGTGCCGGACATTCCAGAACCTTCTAGAACATTCCCGATGAAAACACCGGAATCATTCCGCAACTCCGAAACAGGACTTTCCTTATATGAATCTTATTCTCCGGACCATTCCGGATCACCTCGTGATATCCCGGATCCCATCCGAGACTCCGAACAACATTCGGTCTCTTTCTCATAATACCATAACTACTCAAACAACGTCGAATCCTTAAGTGTGTCTCCCTACGGTTCGTGAATTATGCGGACATGATCGAGACACTTCTCCGAACAATAACCAATAGAGGAATCTGGAAATTCATATGGCTCCCACATATTTCTACGATTACTTTGCGATCGAATGAACCACTTACATACGATACCAATTTCCCTTTGTCTCACGATAGTTTACTTATCCAAGGTTATGATCGTCGGTATCTCTGCATACCTAGTTCAACCTCGTTACCGATAAGTACTCTTTTCTCGTTCCCGTGATATATGATCCCTTGTGAGCCAGTCACATGCTTGCAAGCTAATTGGATGACATTCCACCGAGAGGGCCCAGAGTATATCTATCCGTCATGTGGATGGACAAATCCCACTCTTGATCCATGTGTCTCAACCAAAACTTTCCGAACACTCAATGCCATCTTTATAACCACCCAGTTACGGTGTGGTGTTTGATGTCATCAAAGCATCCATCAGGTAAAGGTGATATGCATGATCTCATGGTCGAAGGAATTAGGTTACTATGTATCAGAAAGCATATAGCAATTGAACTATTGAAATGACTTGATCTTTATGCTACGCTTATCTATAGGAGTATGTCCACCATATCATTCTCCTAACGATATGATCTTGTTGTTGATAACATATCAATGTTCATGATAGGGAAACCACAATCATTAATCAACCAACAAGCTAGTGAAGTATAGAGGCTATACTAGGGACTTCAAATTAAGTTTACAAATCACACAAGTATCAATGTTTCCTTGTTAATACTATTATAGCATGAATGTAAACATTTATCATAAACACAAAGATATAATAATAACTACATTTATTATTGCCTCTAGGGCATATCTCCAACAAAAGTGGTCCTACAAGTCAAGGAATAAATGATCATAGAGGCTATGGTGACTTGTTCATAGTCATAACATGGTGTGAGCATGTGCCAAGTCAACCCAAACAAAGCATCAAAGGACCACAATACTATGCTTTTGTATGCTAAAACAACGCATGCATCTTTCAAGGAACACTAAGCAATCATAATTGTTTGGAACAAGTAATGCTACAACAATAATCACTAAGCATAAGGTAAAAACAACACCTAGCATGACATGCTAAAGTCTAAGTCACAGTCAAAGCAAGCTCCTCTTGTACTACTCAAGCAAGAACTTTCTACTCTTTTCCAACAACAATCAACTTATTTGAAACAACTCAAAAAGATAATAATCAATAAAAAAGATCAGTGAGCTTTTCTCACAAATCCATAAAGAAGAACTAAATGTTCTAAGCTTAAAGCACAAGAAAACTAAGGCTAAACATAGTGCTAGCAAAAGAGAACACTTAGAAGACAATAAGAATGAAAACTAGAGTGTTCTAGGCAATGAAAACAGAGTGTGTATCTCTCCAAAAGAAGTGTGCTGTAATCCAAGCAACTTACTCAAGCAAACTAAACAAAATAAAACTAAAAACAAAAACAAAGACGCTCCAAGAACTACACAACTATGCATGAAACAATAAAAACGAAGTGTCTAGAAAGACCTGCGATTTTTATTGATGAAGAAGGGGATGCCTTGGGCATCCCCAAGCTTTGACGCTTGTACCTCTTGAATATTTCTTGGGGTGACACGAGGTGGCATCCCCAAGCTTGAGCTTTTGTCCATTCTTCATCTCATTACATCATTTTTTCTCTACACCTGAAAATTTTCCTTCATACAAAACTTCACACAATCTTCATTAGCAACATTAGTGCATTCAAAAGATAATAGACCCTTGGGTTTAGCTTTAGAACAAAAAAACTTTTCACTAAAAACACAATCTACTGTAGCAACTCCTTAAAAAAGCTCAACTTCCCAAAAACAACCCAAAAAGGAATCAGTAAGAAGCAAATGCAAATAATGGCAGAAATCTGTCAAAACAGACCAGCAGGTAGAAACCAATTTTTTCAAAGACCTTCTGTTGCTCAAATAAAAAAGTGTTAAAATAACGAAAGTTAGCTAACATACTAGGGGATTTATTTCTAAATTTTCATCTCAATTCGACTAACAGAGACTCCTCACGAATTTTTATGGTGGAGGACAGAAATATGTTTCGGGACATCAACTCCCCAAATCTTAGTTCCCTCTCATTAGAGGTCATTCTTGGCACAAAAATCAAACAAAAAGGATAAGTAGAGGTCATTACTGAAGTAATAACTTCCAAGACTCAAGAAAACTCTTGGGTTATCTCCCAACAAGTACTTCTCTTTAACGCCTTTAAGTTAGGCATGATAGTTTGAGAAGATGCTCACATAAGAAATATGAATTGAAGTAAAAGAGAGCATCAAGAAGCAAATTCAGAACACATTTAAGTCTAACTCACTTCGTATTCATAGGAATCTTATAAAGAAACAAGTCATGAAAGAACAAAGCAACAAGCATAGGAAAGCAAAACAAGTGCAACTTCAAGATTTTCAACATAAAGAGGGGAAACTTAATATTGTTGAGATATATAAAACCATGTTTCCCTCTCTCATAATAAATTTAAGTAGCAACATGAATAAAATTAACAATATAACTATCACATAAAACATTATTATCATGAGCCACATGCATAAAATGATTATTACTCTCCACGTAAGCATATTCATTCTTATTAATTGCAGTGGGAGCAAATTAAACAAAATAGCTATCATTACTATTCTCATCACCATAATCATCAAATATAGGAGGCATATTGTAATCATAATAAATTTCCCCCTCAATAGTAGGTGGACTGAAAATATCATATTCATCATTGTAATCATCATATTTGGAGGTTTGGTATCATCATAAGTAATAGAATAACTATCTTCCAAAGCTGGGAAACTAAAAAGATCATTTTCATAAAAACTAGCTTCCCAAGCTTAGACATTTCCATATCATTAGCAATAATGGTGTCCAAAGAGTTCATACTAATAACATTGCTATTAGCATGCAAATAAAGTTCCATGGGTTTTTTTAATTTTCTCTTCAAACACTTCATGTTCTAACTCAAGATAAATACTATAAAGCTCTCTAATTTTGTTGTTGTTTTCCATTAAGCCTAACTAGTGAAAACAAGAAACAAAATGACAAAATTGTAGAATCTAAAGGAAATAACTTCGAGCACTCACACCGGAGGATGTGAGTACCTTTTACCTTACCTCCCCGGCAACGGCGCTAGAAAATAGCTTGGTGTCTACGCACTTATATTCTTGTAGACAGTTGTTGGACCTCCAAGTGCAGAGGTTTGTAGAACAGCAGCAAGTTTCCCTTAAGTGGATCACCCAAGGTTTATCGAACTTAGGGAGGAAGTGGTCAAAGGTATCCCTCTCAAGCAACCCTGTAATCAAGATACAAGAAGTCTCTTGTGTCCCCAATACACTTGTCAGGTGTATAGGTGCACTAGTTCGGCGAAGAGATAGTGAAATACAAGCGGTAATGGTGCCCGAAAATATCTTCTGACTTTTTGTTAACGTGGGAGAGACTAAAGGAAAACTGAAATAAAGATGGAAGCAAGCAAACATGCAATAGATTTAGATGCAAACGGTGTTTCAATGCTTAGAAACAAGGCCTAGGGATCATACTTTCACTAGTGAAAACTCTCTCATATAAATATATTCTCTTCATGATACTACTCTTAACTACTCTTCGGTTGGACACTTTAATCCATGGTAGGCCTACAAACGCACAACTCAAAGTCTGCCTTTCCCATCTAGATAACCCCACACTGTCACCTTGAGCGCTAGATGGTTCCAACAAACACCACAATTTAATAGAGACTTCCAAATCCAAATATAACTCATGATAAATATATATATATATATATAACCTAGCTTAAGTGCCACACACGATGCGCACGCTGTCACTTTCACACACGTGGGAAAAAACATAGATCTATTAAAGCACGATGAGTATTTATGTAGACTCTAGCCTAAGTACCACCATGGCGTGCACACTGTCATTTTCACACACATGGGGAGAGCAGAGATCTATTAAACCACTTGAGTAGCAGAGCAGATCTACTTGATTACAGAGCTCATGGTCATAACATGATCATGCATAGAGAGAGAGAGAGAGAGAGAGAGAGATGAACACATAGCTACCGGTAGAGACCTTAGCCTCGAGGAAGAACTACTCCCTCGTCATCATGGGAATCAGCAATAGTGATGAAGATGGTGGTGTATATTGATGGAGATGTCTCCGGGGGCACTTCCTCGTCCCGGCAGGGTGCCAGAACAGAGACTTTCTGTCCCCCCGAATCTCCCCTTCGTTGGTGGTGGCGCTGCAGAACTTTTTGTGGCTTTCTGGTCGATGATTTAGGGGTTTTGGGTCGGAGGCTTCTTATAGGCGAAGGAGGCAAGGTCGATGGAGGGCCAGGGGGACCACACCCCTTGTGGGCGCCACCAGGGCTGGCTCGCGCCTAGGAGGGTGCGGCCACCCTGGTGTCCTCCTCTGCCTCTACTTTGTGGTTTCGTGTTGCTCCGGGAAAAATAGGAAGATTGGCTTTTGTCTCGTCTAATTCCGAGAATATTGATTTTCTGCCTTTTCTGGAACCAAAAACAGAAGAAAACAGGCAACTGGCATTGTGGAATCTTGTTAATAGGTTAGTACCAGAAATGTATAAGAATACCTCAAAGTGTATACAAAGCAAAACAAAGTAGATACTAAACAAGCATGGAACATCAAAAATTATAGATACGTTTAGGACGTATCACTATTCTGGCCCATCTGGCTGGTGTTTTTCCTGTTGCCTCTTTCCTTTTTTCCTTTAGTCCCATATGGCTAACCTAAGGGAGAGGGCACACCTACCTCCTCCTATATAAAGGGGTGCCCATGGGTGGGATTAAACACACAATTTGTGAAGTCCTTTGGTTGACTTTCTCCCTCTCTCTCTATACCTTGTGACCATGGCCCCCATGTAAGGGCCGTGCGAACAAGGCTTCTCTAGGGACACCATTGTGCTCGGGTATTCTGAAGCTGGAGATCTACTTCCGCACTCCCGGCGAAATCAGGGAGATGGAGGTGTCATCATACACAGTATGTGTACGAAGCCATATGGTGCAACACTTGGGGAACTTTGGATGTCGTGAGCCAGACTGCTGCATGGTGATGGAGCAAGGGGTGACCTGCAAGGAGCTTCGCGACCTTGAGGTCGGCTACGAGCATGAATACATCAACCACGTTCCCCTTGGAACATTAACCGCATTCGAACTACAATGGTATGTATCCGAAACTTGTCAGCCATTACTGCATTACTAGTAGATAGATCTTGGGCAGTAGGGTGATCCAACATAGGAATTTTTTGTTTTATGCACCGGAACCCCAACAGTGGTATCAGAGCCGATCTATGCATAGTAGTGTTATACGTCCAGTACGCACATGTGTTGTGCTGGCATTGATGTTATAGTTGTTACCCTCCCACGTGTACTTGTTTATATGGGGGTATTTTTTGATGAAGCGGCCTGGACCGTCCTGACGTGTACTCTTACGCGAGACTCGTTCCACGCTCGACATATGGCTTGTTCCGTATACGTGGCTAGCGGGTGTCTGTCTCTCTTTCAATAGTTGATATAGCAGTTACAATGGAGGGCCCCGAAAGGGGTGTAGTAGAGACAACTGTATGGATCCATGTTGTGGTTGGAAAGTTTGTAAAATAGAAATGGTTCTATTGCCAAATGCCTAACAACTACGTAAAACTTGCAATAGATAAAGTAGATGCGTCTAACTTTATTTTGCAAGAAGGGAATGTGATTTGATATGGTCTTGGTCGTTACGAAGGTAAAGTAGTTTACTTTTATGTTACTAAGTTATGTAGTAATAGTCATCATTCCGATGTACGACCTACTAGTGGCGCCGTGGACTTGGCGTCAAACCGGTGGCACGATGGAGATCATGCCAGAGCGCTCGATGGAGATCAAGGTACAAGAAGGACCATATCATATCACAATATACATGTGATGTTGATACATGTTTACATCTTATCGTGTGATAGTATTGTTGGGAATATGCCCTAGAGGCAATCATGTATGATGAGATTTCCCATTGTATTCATAAAGTTATTAAGTAGTCCTTGTATAAACATCTGATGTGTATCATTGAATATGTGATTCAGTTGTGAAACTATGCATTCATGTTGTTTGTACTAAATATCCTTGGTCATTGAGGTTGTGCTGGACACACAACTTAGACCAATGTGAAAGTTGGCTTGATGACTCGGTTCCACTTGTCATGGGCATGGAGATGCTATTCCAACTTACACAGACTAGGCTAAAGAGTTTAGCGAGTCGGATTGACCCATATTGAGGTACAACGAACTTAGCTGTCATTTGTATATCTCAATCAATGTAATCCTTAGACCTGAGGTTGTTGCATAGTCCGAGTTGAGGATCACCGACTTAGGTTCTGTCAAACGCTGATCCGTAACTGGGCAGTTATAAAGGCAGGGTTCGGGTCGACTGAGAATCAAGCTGCGTGATGTGAATAACCAAGATGGGATTTTGCCCCTCCACTCGGAGAGATATTCTCTGGGCCCTCTCGTGAGATATGATTCGGAAAGCATGGCCATGCACGACTCGGTTAAGTGTTAACCGAGGCGATCGGCTAAGAGTTAGTCGGGTGAATCACTTATCTCGGATCGAGAAGAGAGTCGGACTATTTAAGGGATGACATATTTTCGCCTATAGTCTGACAAGGTATATCGTGAGGCAAAAGGGACTCAGACGTAAGTCGCATTGGAAAGGCAAGTCGTCATGACGTAAGTCGCATTGGAAAGGCAAAAGGGACCGCCGGCTTCGCCCTGTCGTAGCGCCTTAGATGTCGTTGCGAGTTTCACAACGCCGGTAGATATTGTATCTATGCATAACTTGTTTTTGCAGGAAGTTATGAATGGTATGGTTCATGTGCATGTGATGTATGTGTGTAATCCATACGTGATCTGCGAATCACGGTTTTTGTCAGCCGGCTGGAGCCTAGGTGCTGTCATTTTATTGTATAACGACCTGCGTGTCGGATTCTCTATGTAATTTACTTTACTAAGCTAGTGTAGCTGTTAGAGAACCCAGAAGGCATGCAAGGCGTTATACATGTCGGCGACATGGAGTAAGACGGCAAGTGACAAGAGTTGGCACGAGTCGGATTACAGGCTTTGTGGAGATGGAGATCGCCATGAAGAGAGCCATACCATTTCACATTATAATTGCTTTATTTTGTGTTATTGTTATGTCTCAGTTTTACCTCTATTAGATAGTCGGTAAAATTTAATCCCTCAAAGAAGGTCTAGTCGGTTTTCCCGCCAGTGTTTGCACCATCACAAGTCGGACATTTTTGGTAGTGGGCTCATAAAATTGAGGTGCTGCCAATTCTTTCCGACTAGGTGGGTTCGAGTCGGACTCTTACTGCAGAAACACTCGGTAAGCTAGACGGGTCTATCACAACGGTTGTGGGACTCGGGGAAAGGTCGGATGGGAGCCGGGGCATGTGATGCCACCCGTCCAACAGGAGTAGCATGAGATGCGATTGACAAGGAGTTGTCTACCTAGATCACTTGGCGGCTAGCGGTGATGCTAAAGCTCACTAGCCGACTTGCTTATTTAGGATCCTGAATCACTAAGTAACCATCGGAGGGGTGTTGGTTCTAGTGGGAGCATAAAATATTAAAATGTTTAATATTCTTGCTCTTTTATGAATACATGTCTTAAGTGCTTTTGCATATTTTCTGTTGTAGATCATGGCACCAAGTAGCAGTCACTCTCAGATATCCGGTTTTGCGTTGAGAACCATTCTTGAGAAAGATAAACTGAACGACACTAATTTTACCAACTGGTATCGAAATCTGAGAATTGTTCTCAAACAAGAAAAGAAGGACCATGTCCTAGACAACCCACTTCCAGATGAGCCGAATGAGAATGCGACTGTCGCATCCACCAATGCCTACCATCGGGCTAAGGATGAGTCCACGGATATCAGCTGTCTTATGCTTGCTCACATGGAACCGGACTTGCAAAAGCAGTTCGAGCATGTTGAGGCCTACGATATGATCGAAAGCCTCAAAAGTATGTTCCAGGCTCAGGCGAAGACTGAGAGGTATCAAGTCTCTCAGGCTTTGCTGAGTTGCAAGCTTAAGGATGGTGATCCACTGAGTCCGCATGTGATCAAAATGGTTGGTTACGTGCAGTCTCTGGAGAGGCTTGGCTACCCCATAAGCGAAGAGTTCGCTACGGATATAATTCTGAACTCTCTTCCTAGTGCATATGGGCAGTTCATTTCGAACTACCACATGCATGGTATGGATAAGAAGCTCACTGAATTGCATGGGATGCACAAGCAGGCAGAGGCGGATCTCAAGAAGGGCACCAGTCAAGTGTTGATGGTGCAGAATAAGGCTAAGTTCAAGAAAAGTTCTTGGACTAAGAAGAAGGATAAGTCAGGAGGAAAGCAGGCTCAGGACCCTGTCCCAAGCGCTTCCTCAGGGACTAAGCCATCTCCTTCAGCCGGATCCACTTGCTTCTACTGCAAGGCGGATGGCCATTGGAAGAGGAACTGCAGCAAGTACTTGGCCGACAAAGCCAAGAGTGGAGGTATGACTTCCGACTCAGGTACACTTGTTTGCAATGTTATAGACATATATCTTGCTGATGCACCTAATAGTTCTTGGGTATATGATACCGGATCAGTTATTCACATCTGCAACTCGTTGCAGGGACTGGTAAGAACTAGGAGCGTAGCAAGAGGCGAGGTTGATATTCGAGTCGGCAACAAAGCAAGAGTTGCTGCGTTGGAAGTCGGCACAATGCAACTTCATTTACCTTCCGGATTCATTATGGAACTAAATAATTGTTATTATGTTCCAGTGCTCAGTCGAAACATTATTTCTGCTTCATGTTTGATGAGGCAAGGCTATGAGTCGAATATCAAGAATAATGGTTGTTCTTTGTATTTGAATGACATGTTTCACGGCTTTGCACCCGTCCAGGACGGGTTATTTATTTTGAATCTTGATGGTGAGTCGGTTTATAACATAAATGTTAAAAGGTTGAAACCAAATGATCTGAATATGACTTACTTTTGGCACTGTCGGCTTGGTCATATAAGTTGGAAACGCATGAAGAAGCTCCATGATGATGGACTCCTAACTTCGTTCGACTTGGAGTCATTCGAGACATGCGAATCTTGCCTACTCGGCAAAATGACCAAGACACCTTTTGCAAAGAGTTGCGAAAGGGCGTCCGACTTGTTGGGACTAGTACATAGTGATGTATGTGGACCAATGAGCACGACAGCCAGGGGTGGTTATGAGTACTTCATTACCTTCACTGATGATTTGAGTAGGTATGATATATCTACTTGATGAAACATAAGTCGGAAGCCTTTGAAAAGTTCAAAGAATTCCAGAATGAAGCACAGAATCAACTCGGCAAGAAAATAAAGTTTCTTCGGTCGGACCGAGGAGGCGAGTACATGAGCCATGAGTTTGATGACCATCTGAAAAGTTGTGGAATAGTTCCACAACTTACTCCGCCAGGAACGCCACAAAGGAATGGTGTTTCGGAAAGGCGGAATCGGACCTTGTTGGACATGGTACGGTCAATGATGAGTCGGACAGATCTGCCTTTATCATTTTGGGGTTATTGTCTAGAAACAGCGGCGTTCACACTAAACAAAGTACCATCAAAATCGGTAGAGAAGACACCGCATGAGATGTGGATAGGCAAAAAGCCGAGTTTGTCTTTTCTTAAGATTTGGGGTTGTGAAGCTTTTGTCAAGCGACTTCAGTCGGACAAGCTTACGGCCAAGTCGGATAAATGTATTTTCATGGGGTATCCGAGGGAAACCTTGGGTTACTACTTCTACAACCGAGAAGAGGGCAAAGTGTTTGTCGCTCGGAACGGTGTCTTCCTTGAGAAAGAGTTTCTTAGTCGGGGAGTAAGTGGGAGCACGGTGCAACTCGAAGAAATTCGAGAGGAATCGGCTAATAGCGAATCGGCTAATAGCGAATCGGCAAAAACCTTGGAGGTTGAGCCGATCGTGGTAGCTGAGCCGACAGCAGCACCTGTACTACGAAGATCGGCAAGATTACGAAGTGTTCGTGATGTGTTACTGTTAGACAGTGATGAGCCGGCAAATTATTCGGAAGCGATGGTGGGATCTGATTCCGAGTCATGGCTTGGAGCCATGAGATCCGAGATAAAGTCCATGGATGAAAATCAAGTTTGGAACTTGGTTGATCTGCCAGACGGTGCAAGACCCGTCGAGTGCAAATGGGTCTTTAAGAAGAAAACTGATATGGATGGAAATATTTCAATCTATAAAGCACGCCTTGTCGCGAAAGGGTTCCGACAAGTTCAAGGAGTTGATTACGACGAGACTTTCTCGCCCGTAGCGATGCTTAAATCAGTTCGGATCATGTTAGCTATAGCGGCCTATTTCGACTATGAGATGTGGCAGATGGATGTCAAAACGGCTTTCCTTAACGGAAATTTAACCGAGGACGTGTATATGATACAGCCCGAGGGTTTTGTCGATCCGGCTAATGCTGACAAGGTATGCAAACTTTAGAAATCCATTTATGGGTTGAAGCAAGCATCTCGGAGTTGGAATATTCGCTTTGATGAGGTAGTCAAATCGTTTGGCTTCATCAAGAGTGATCATGATTCTTGTTTGTACAAGAAGTTTAGTGGGAACAAAGTAAATTTTCTAATCTTATATGTGGATGACATATTACTGATTGGAAATGATGTCCAGATGTTGCAAGAAACCAAGGAATCATTGGAAAGGAGTTTCTCAATGAAAGACTTGGGTGAGGCAACATACATCCTCGGAATCCGGATCTATAGAGATAGATCAAGGAGGCTCATTGGATTGAGTCAGAGTACTTATTTGGACAAAGTGTTGAAAAAGTTCAGCATGGAATCGTCTAAGAAGGGGTTCTTACCGATGTCCCATGGTGTAAAACTTAGCAAGACTCAGTGTCCTTCAACAACTGATGAGCGAAGTAGGATGAGTGCGATTCCATATGCTTCTGCAGTTGGATCCATCATGTACGCCATGATTTGTACTAGGCCGGATGTTTCCTATGCTCTAAGTGTTGTGAGCAGATACCAGGCTGATCCTGGAGAGATCCACTGGACAGCGGCTAAAAATATCCTAAAGTACTTGAGAAGGACTAAGGATATGTTCTTGGTTTATGGTGGTGAAGATGAACTTAGTGTAAAGGGTTACACGGACGCGAGTTATCTCACCGACTCTGATGATTCTCGTTCGCAATCCGGATACGTGTTTATTATAAACGGAGGTGCTGTGAGCTGGAAAAGTTCCAAGCAAGAGACTGTGTCTGCGTCTACAACAGAGGCTGAGTATATTGCCGCCTCGGAGGCAGCAAAGGAAGCTGTTTGGATGAGGAATTTCCTCATGGATCTTGGTGTGGTTCAGGGCTCGTCCAATCCGTTGGACGTGTATTGTGACAACAATGGTGCTATTGCACAAGCCAAGGAACCTAGACAACACCAGAAGAACAAGCACATACTCATGCGGTACCACCTAATTCGCCAGTTCGTGGATCAGGGTGATATCAAGTTATGCAAGGTACACACGGATGCAAATATTGCGGATCCGTTGACAAAGCCGTTACCCCAGCCGAAGCATGAGGCGCACCTGAGAGCCATGGGCATTAGATGCTTAGACATATGATGTCAGAAGATTGACTCTAGTGCAAGTGGGAGACTGTTGGGAATATGCCCTAGAGGCAATCATGTATGATGAGATTTCCCATTGTATTCATAAAGTTATTAAGTAGTCCTTGTATAAACATCTGATGTGTATCATTGAATATGTGATTCAGTTGTGGAACTATGCATTCATGTTGTTTGTACTAAATATCCTTGGTCATTGAGGTTGTGATGGACACACAACTTAGACCAATGTGAAAGTTGGCTTGATGACTCGGTTCCACTTGTCATGGGCATGGAGATGCTATTCCAACTTACACAGACTAGGCTAAAGAGTTTAGCGAGTCGGATTGACCCATATTGAGGTACAACGAACTTAGCTGTCATTTGTATATCTCAATCAATGTAATCCTTAGACCTGAGGTTGTTGCATAGTCCGAGTTGAGGATCACCGACTTAGGTTCTGTCAAACGCTGATCCGTAACTGGGCAGTTATAAAGGCAGGGTTCGGGTCGACTGAGAATCAAGCTGCGTGATGTGAATAACCAAGATGGGATTTTGCCCCTCCACTCGGAGAGATATTCTCTGGGCCCTCTCGTGAGATATGATTCGGAAAGCATGGCCATGCACGACTCGGTTAAGTGTTAACCGAGGCGATCGGCTAAGAGTTAGTCGGGTGAATCACTTATCTCGGATCGAGAAGAGAGTCGGACTATTTAAGGGATGACATATTTTCGCCTATAGTCTGACAAGGTATATCGTGAGGCAAAAGGGACTCAGACGTAAGTCGCATTGGAAAGGCAAGTCGTCATGACTCTTTGGTACTTGGGAATCGGCAAGTTCTGCTAGGAGCCGATGCCGATTGATCGATTGTGAGTCGGACTCTAATCGTGTCCAAGTAACCATGAGCCTGCGGGGTCACACACTTAAGAGCGGGAGCAAGTTCGGATTGGATCTGAACATATAATCTGGTTGGGTTGGACCTAAACCGGATTAGGACTGAGTTAGTGAGTTGGACTCACGGTGACTAGTTTTATATGGGCTTTAGTGAATGGGTCGCGCGAGCAGAGCCCACGTTCACTCCCTATATATAGTGGAGCACAGTAACCCAGAAAAGGTTAATCGTTGTTCGGTTAGGTCATTCCATGTGTTGGAAACCCTAGCTCCACAGCAGTCCAGCCGCCGTAACGAACCTAGCAGTTCGCCGCCGGCGCTCCTCCTTGTACGTGTGGATATCAGCAGAGGTGCTGTACGATCAGCACCAGGACGATCGGATCGTGAGGACTGCACTGCATCAACTGACGCGCTTCATCAGTAATCCGCAACCGCGCGTCTAGTGGTAAACCTCGTGGCCTTCTACCTCAGCTAGATCTTGGGATCACCACGTTAGAGGAAAATTTTATTTTATCTCCGCGTGGCCCAACAAGTATTAGATACCCAACGATAGCATATTAGACAAGATGATCCCTATTAATTCTAATGATAGTGTTCCCCTTCTGTGTGCAGCACCAAGAAAGTTCTTCTATATGAGGCATGCCGTGACGATTGGGTGTGAGGCATACCTACATTCATATGTAGTGGGTGTAAGCAATGTTGCACTTCAATACACACGAGTATGAATTGGTGAGCCTAGCATGTATAGACATGGCCTCAGAACACAAGAGATCAAAAGATCAAGCATGAGTCACATGGATGATGTGATTGACATTGGAGAATGTCTACCTTTGAAGCTATGTTGCCGACTGTGAAGATCAGGGGTTGTATAATGAATTAGGATCGTGCGATCGCTAAAATCGTCCTAGGGATGACAATTTTAGTGGGAGATCAATTATGAATTGAACTCATATTATGAACTAAGTCTAGATGTTTAGTTGCAAATGTCCTTGTAGATCATGGCCTATCTCATTGAGATCCTTTTGCGACCATGGGGAATTTCCTGATAGAAATGGAACTTAGCCCGAGTGATATCCTCGTAATAAAATGATCTTATCTTCTTGATACAATAAACCATTAGGAGATAATCTGATGAATCCACCAAGTTTGTGTTTTCTCCATAAATCATCCAAAAGGGGCCATTCTCCATTTGATGGAGAGTTGGACTACAATTATGCATTCTGCAAAATCAGGCACATAAAGTATGAGTCGTTGGATGAGTTTTCCTCCATGATGGATGAGAATAGAATATTTGGAGAATCACTTAGTTATCTTACATTAGAGTTGAGAACTCTCAAATGGGCTTGATTGTAATGGAGGTCATGGATGAAAACGGTATATGTCATATATATAAAGTTATAAATGTAATTCTTGCAAAACTCATTGGAGTTTACAAAGTATTGGATACTTGTCCCTTTTTGTGAAAACAAGATGGTCTGCTTGAGAATTGCTCGAATTGAGGCAATGTGGATTGATAACAGCAAGCAAACTAGTTGATGACCAACATCACTCCTTCCCTCAAAGATTATCATTTGGATTAGTGGAATGAATATAATTTTAGGGATTTCTATTTCCGTGCCCTTGGTTCGTTAGTTATACTCACTTCTCCCAGCCGCTTAAATTTTCCTCACTTTTGACCATCTCCTTCTCCAAAACTCTCACATGGTATGAAACTCGCTGTCCGTCAGCCTTGCCGTTATGTGCTGACAAGTGGGGCCATGTTCAGTTGGGTCCTGTAGTGGAGCCTCGCCGTTACATGTTGACAAGGGGGGCTGCTTTCTGTCGGTTCCCGTAGTGGACCGTTGCCATTACATGTTGACAAGTGGGGCCACATTCAGTCGGTTCACGTAGTGGACACCTCTCTCCACTTATTAAAATCAGCGTGGGACCCACATCTTATCCATGTGAGCATTGGACCCACAGCTTATCCATGTGAGCATCGGACCCACAACTTACCTAGGTTGGCGTTACAAGATGGGACCTGGAGACAGACCCACGACAACGACCCTTTGTCTAGCTTCACTTCGGCCTCCCATTCATCCTGGCCGTAGTATGGTGAAATCCCGTTGACCTGTATGAAGGATGACAATGGCAACCGTGCACAGAGAAGGTTAGATCTCACACCAAAATGTTCCGATTAGACGGGGGCTGCTTGATATGGACAATCAATTGGTGCAACTCGGGAGCTCAATTGGGTGCGCGCTTGCTATGGAGAATGCGGCCGTCAAGCCGTTCTGATGATTTAATTGGCTTATCAAGTTAATGTCTCGGCTGCAATCAAGTGAATCTATGAGGTGAAAGTCAAACTTTGAGATTTAGGGAGATGCAAGTATAAGAAATAAGAAAATGACACAACTCTTGAACACTTCCAAATTAAAAAAATATATAACTCTTAATGTAAAAGAGTGTTTATAATTGGCACAACTCTTGAACACTTTCAAATTACAATGTGGACATGATAATGTTGTTCTAAGAAAATCTTGAGAGTTTACCATTTTTAGAGCGTGAAAAGTGATCCCTAAACTAATATCTTTATGCCTCGTACATATTCAAAAATTATACACCTTTGAACACTATGAAATCGCACTTAGGACATGATAATGTTGTGATAAGAAAATCTTGAGAGCTAATTATTTTTATAGAGTGAAATATTATTCATAAACTTGGATATACAAAAATTATACACCTTTGAACACTGTAAAATCGCACTTTATACATGATAATGATGTGCTATCAAAATCTTGAGAGATTATCATTTTCATAGAGTGAAATGTAATGCATAAACTTGCATATACGAAAATTATGCACCTTTGAACTCTTTGAAATCACACTTAAGACATGATAATGTTGTGCTAATAAAATCTTGATCATTTATCATTTTCATAGAGTGAAATATAATGCATAAACTTGCATATACAAAAATTATACACCTTTGAACACTGAAATCGCACTTAAAACATGATAATGATATGCTAACAAAATCTTGAGAGATTATCATTTTCAAAGAGTGAATTATAATGCATAAACTTGCATATACAAAAATTATACACCTTTTAACTCTTTGAAATCGCGCTTAATATGTCGGCGTAATGAGATTGGGGGTCCCTCGCATTGTGCCATAGCGCGTGGGCTAGGACCCACCGGTCAGCGGCTCAGTAGACGAGTGGCCTGGCCGACAAGGGCGTCGCCAAAATACGAGCACCGTGTGCTCGACACAGGTATGGTCTTAACATGATGATGCCTATAGAGACTAAGTGTCAGCTATGGTGTAGGTACCTATGGAGGAGACAAACACTACGAGTAAAGCTTCGGTCTGCCAACCAGGCGCGGACAAGAAGGAAAATACAATGACGCATGCGAGGCAGTCTGATCTCTCCACCAGGGGCTGCCCCGGAAGAAGGGATAGGGCCCAGTTGAGGACATCAAGGCCAGGGAGTGGCCTCCACTAAGCCCTGGAAGTACTATGGGAGCGCATCTCCTAGGACAGACGCAGCCCGGGAACCGGAGTCAGCCGAGCCTGGCAGGACATGTCAGGCTTAGGCCTTGGGAACTGGTGACGCGCCAGCTTTGCTAGATATCATCATGGTGCCGCAATCCACTATTGCGCGCCACCAACAGGAGTGACAACTGTAACACCCTCAGATCATCCCTATGCAAGTTTTAGCAATTTCCACCAAACCCGCATAGAAACGATTCAAAGGTGCCCACCAGGCACTTTCGTGTAGGTGGGAAACAAAGTAATACCATTACACATTAGTCCATGATGGAACCCACAAAACAGATATATACAACAACGACTCCATGAGTCAAGAATACAAATATATAGTACAAAGATCCAAATCACCTTGAAAACGATGCAACATCTGACTACAGACAAGATGCAAATGGGGCTAGCAGCCCTAAAGAATAAACAATGGTGTCCATAACCCTGCCCAGGCCAAGCCGGAAGGGTAACCCTGCTAACAACGTCGATCTCAAAACCTGCTTAAACAAAAGGGGTGCCGACAAAGGGAGAAGGAAAAAGAGAGCGGTCAGTACTGATACCAGTACACGACGAGACTTTGAATTTGGCGGCTCTTGCCTACATAGGTATGGTGGACTGATGCGGAAGCAAAGCATGCGCTAAACAATCTATAGAGACTCGATACATCTGACGACTATCATAGAGGGAGAAGAAAGACCTATTCAGATCAAATATGATACTATCACCAAGAATACCCATCCTGGTATTCCCCCCCTCAAGACAAAACGAGGAAGTCATAACGAGGAAACTCACACAGTTGGCAATTCATTCCATTAAAGTTGCAGCAATTACTAGTCATATATAGATAGCATGAGTCGTCCTGATATCATAAGCAGTGGGCAATTTTAGTTAACCATTCTGTTAGTTGCTATACTTACTAGTCAGATACATATAGCATGAGGCATACCAATTCCAGCAGTTGTTGGTACTTTTATTTAGCCATTCCGTTGTATTGAAGCTGATTAGTAGTCATTCCAAAGTAAATTTATAGCACTAATTTAGTTATAGTTGTCTATGATCGAGATACTGTGCTCCAAGTCGTCCATAACCGTGGACACGGCTTTCGGAAAGTTTTACCCTGCAGGAGGGCATAAATAGCAACACACGCATGATCAACCTCGGAAAAACCAAATAAAAACCCACCGAGGCATCACGACAAAGAAATCACAAGATTCATAAAATATTTCAGGGGGTCACCCCACTAAGCTACCCGCGATGAAGTTGGCCAGTTCTGAATGGACCCAGAGGTTTGTGTCGACGACTGTAAATGACTGGGAACCCAAAAGTATGACTGGACTTGTCGATACTGCATAAATGTATTACAATTCCTAAACAGTATAATAGTAAACGCTCCTCGAGCAACAGTAGTAAATAAAACAATAAACAAGGCTTAAGCATGGCATAAGTACATGATAGTAATAAAACTCCAAACTAGTTTGTGACCCCAAGAAATAAATTTATGACTCAACCTCTGGCTAAGTGGATTCATGGTCCCACATGCGGATAGTGCGATAGTCAAGGAACATATATCAAGTACTCGGGGTCCTACGGGACATAAGTGGACGGTTAAAAACCAAATGACATCTATTGCCCACCAAGGCCTTTGCATTAGTTATAACTATTCCCAGCATTTTAATATCAAATTGTAATTAAAGTCATGATCGTATCCAACATTAAACATAAGTCCACCTTCCAACAACTGTGGAACATCGACAGTGCGAAGCAACACCTGCGTAAGCAACTACGACACGCAAGGCCGACTATCTACCAAACAACAGGTAATAGGAGGTGTCCATGACAATATAGGACGCAAGAGATATAAAGTGGTACGTAATCTAAAGCATCGCAACACAGATAGCAATAGGTCAACATGAGGAAGTAAATACTAAAAATGTAAAATAGGTAGAAAGAGGGAGAATGCTCGCCTGGGAAACACTACCAAAGTTTCATCCGAAGATCGAGTCGACACTCGCATCAACTCATGAGCCTAATCCATGAAGAAGCAAAACTCTAAAATAAACAATGGGTGCACTATTTAATACTACGACAAAAGATCGGGCACGATGCATGTATGATGCATGACATGGCAAAGATACGATGCGATTAGGAAATATTAAGCGGAACCAATGTCTCAACAATTAATTAGGTGATTTATGTTGTTTAGATACCCCACAATTTATATTTTGTCTTAACAAGGAAAAATATAACATCGATTCGCTACACAAATTTAAATGGGACCAATATAATACTATAAAAGCCTGCATATAGTCTCCATATTAAATTATAAGGTGAATCGGCATAGTGCCCCCAAACCGCATGTTATGAATGCAAGCATGTATAATTATATATAATAGGTAGATATCATTTATTATAAAAATATGGGGCTCGGGAGAGGTGTCACACATGGGGGTATCGGCGACCTTGGGGTTCCGAGGGTCGCAGGTTCGGTCTACGGATCTTGGGGTGGTCCACAACATCGGACGGTCTTGTGAAGTCATCCACCTCGCTCGCCGCAATGGTATGGAGACCTTGGCATCCCGGGAAGGCGACCTTGTGTCCATGTTGGGTGATCTTGGGGTTCCGACTTTGATGCCATGATGGCTAGGGTCGACACCGGTGGTCTTCGGATGCACCGCACAATCTTCACGCACATCTCCTTTCCACACCACCACGTCGAGGCATCACCAAACACAAGCATCACTTCACCCCAAAAATGGATGACCACACAACAGTGGCGACACAACGTAAGCACCACCACGCATAGAGCCTAGCGGCGAAACAAACAGAGACACCTAACGAGGTTGTCAAAGGTGCTTGGGACTTTATATGCAAAATTGGCCCGCATGAACAAAACATACAAGCAGAGGCAACAAGGTATGCTGCAGGCAGATAGGGAGACACGACATGGCACCTGGCCTGAACAACGAGTAGGAGGCGATGGAGGTCGTGGCTCACAGGACAACGCGGCGACAACAACCATGGGCGAGAACGGAGATGGCGGAAGCGGTGGCGCGGCCTTGACGGCTGGCGGCCGGAGAGGAGGTCAGAGATGGGCGGCATGTTGGCCATGTGTGGGCGAGGGGGGATCGAGGGGTATAGGCACGGCGGAGCCAGGGAGATGTCCAGAGGAGGAGGGGCCCACGAGTGGCGGCGCATGCGACTGGTGGTGCACGGTCGGAGCTCCTGTGGAACTCGCAGGGAGGGGCGGGGAGACTCGATGATGGCGAGGTAGAGGCGGGGTGGCCGAAGAGGAGACGGCGGCAGCACCAATCGGGGAGGAGGGAGGATATGCGAGGCTGCATCGCGAGGGAGGCGGCAGAAGGGGAGTGCAAAGCAAGGCGTTGTGGCGAGATCTTCAACTAAACTGGAATACATAGCTGCTTTGGAGGCTTCACAAGAGGCGATATGGATGAAGGAGTTCATTACAGAGCTCGGTGTGGTTCCCAGTGCGCTGGACCCAATGTCTATCTACTATGATAACATGGGCGCCATAGCCAATGCGCAAGAACCAAGGTCACACAAGAAGCTGAAGCATATCAAGCTGCATTTTCACGCTATTCGAGATCATGTCCAAGATGGTGACATAAAGATTTGCAAAGTACACACATATCTGAATGTGGAGGATCCGTTGACTAAACCTCTCCCGAGGGCAAAACATGACCAGCACCAAACCGCCATGGGTGTTCGGTATATTACCATGTAATCTAGATTAGTTGACTCTAGTGTAAGTGGGAGACTGTTGGAGATATGCCCTAGAGGCAATAATAAAAGTAGTTATTATTATATCTTTGTGTTTAGGATAAATGTTTACATTTATGCTATAATAGTATTAACCGGAAACATTAATACTTGTTTGATTTGTAAACTAATTAGAGTCCCTAGTAAAGCCGCTTTATAATACTAGCTTGTTGGTTAATAGATGATCATGGTTTCTGGATCATGAACATTGAGATGTTCTTAAAAACAAGATCATATCATTAGGAGAATGGTATGATGGACATAATCCTATAGATAAGTGTAGCATAAAGATCAAGTCATTTCAATAGTTCATTTGCTATAAGCTTTCTGATACATAGTAACCTAATTCCTTCGACCATGAGATCATGCTAATCACCATCACCGAAAGGATGCTTTGATGACATCAAACACCACACCGTAACTGGGTGGCTATAAAGGTGGAATTGAGTGTTCGGAAAGTATGTGTTGAGGCACATGGATCAAGAGTGGGATTTGTCCATCCATATGATGGATAGATATACTCTGGGCCCTCTCGGTGGAATGTCATCCAATTATCTTGCAAGCATGTGACTGGCTCACAAGGGATCACATATCATGGGAACAAGAAAAGAATACTTATCAGTAACAAGGTTGAACTAGGTATGCAAAGATACCAACGATCAGACCTCGGATAAGTAAAATATCGCGAGACAAAGGGAAATTGGTATCATATGTAAATGGTTCATTCGATCAAAAAGTAATCGTATAAACATGTGGAAACCATATGAATTTCGAGATTCATCTATTGGTTATTGATAGGAGAAGAGTCTCGGTCATGTCTACATAATTCACGAACCGTAGGGAGATACACTTAACGATTCAATGTTGTTTAGTAGATTTGGAATAAGTAGGGAGACCGAATGTTGTTCAGAGTATCGAATGGGATCCGGGATATCATGAGGAGATCCAGAATGGTCCGGAGAATAAGATTCATATAAGGATAGTCCAATTCCGGAGTTTAGGAATGATTCCGGTGTTTTCACCGAAATGATCTAGAAGGGTCTAGAAGGTTCATCAGACCGGAAGGGGAAGGGTGCATGGATGTTACATGACTAAGTGGAATGGTTTCATCATGTCCTAGGTCAAAGGGCTATGTAAATAAAGAGTAAAATCAAACTCTGAAATTGAAAGTCAAAAGGCAAGTTTGAAAAGTCAAACTGGGACAATGTTTCCTCGTGGAGGAAGAAGAGAATCCTTCTCTTCCTCCACCACAAGCCTAGAAGGAGAGGGAGTTGGGGTTGGATTCAAATTCCCCTCTCTCTAGGTGCCCCTCCCTCTCATTAATAGAGGGGAGGGTGCTGCCCCTCCACATAACACCACCACCCAAGCCGCCGCCGCCTGCTGCCACTGCCGCCGTTGTCGGTTCGCCGCCGCGCCGCTGTCGTTTTGCCGCCGCGCCGCTGTCGGTTCGCCGCCGCCCTAGCCGCCACCGACCCCACCTCCTCCTCTCCAGATTCTAAACCCTAGACGCCGGGAAACCCTAATACTCCACCATAACCCGCTCCGGCTTAGGCGAAGCCCTGGGGGGTCTTCCCTCTACTTCCGACACCACGATGTCGTGCTGCCGGAATCGCGAGGAGAGAACTACAACCTCTGCTGCCTGCTGGAACAAGGGAGAGGAAGGTCTTCATTGAATACCAAACGTGTGACCGACCGCGGAAGCGCTGCCGGAATGTAGCGTCAAAAGGATCGTCTTTGCAATCTTGAGATCATCAAGTGTACGACTACATCACCCACGAGAATCTGCTCTCGTTAACCACTTTGGAATCTTTGAGGGTGAGTACTCTAATCGACTCATTGCTACAATCTAGTAGATAGATCTTGTCTTGTGCGTGTTCATGCGGTAGAATTTTTTTCCATGCTACGAACCCCTACAGTATCATGCACTCATCATAGATCAAAATTTGACATACTTTCATTAAATTGCGCTAACGCCATCCTAATTCACAAAAGCTCAAACATTATTGAAAATACCCTAAACCCTAACCCCCTAAAGCCTTAACCCTAAGCCCTCTACCCCTAAAAACCCTAAACCCCTCGACCCCTAACCCTAAGCTCGAACATATATATTATTGAAAAATTCTTAAACCCTAAACCCTAAACTACCCCTAAAAAACTAAAACCCTAAACCCTTAATACTAAACCCATGAACCCTTGGCCCATAAAAAACCCTAACAAAGCAAGCATGTATCATGCATTTATAGATCAAAATTTGATATACTTTCATTAAATTGCGCTAACGCCATTCTAATTCACGAAAGCTCGAGCATTATTGAAAAATCACGAAACTCTAACCCCATAAAACCTAAATCCTAACCCCTATAGCCCTAAACCCTCAACCCCTAACCCTAACCAAGCAGCTGGTATCATGCACTTATAGATCAAGATCTATATCCCTAAACCCCTATACCCTTATACCCTAAATTTTCATACACTTTTTTTTAATTTGGGTAACGCTATTCTATTCAACGAACATAAGCATAAAGCTTGAACATTATTGAAAATCCCCTAAACCCTCAACCCTAAAAAAACTAAAACTTAAACCCTCGACCCACATACACCCTAACCAAGCACCTGGTATCATGCACTTATATATAGATCCAAATTTCAGATACTTTCATTAAATTGCAGTATTGCTATATTCCATTAATCCATAAATATAAGCATAAAACTTGAAAATTATTGAAAATTCCCTAAACTCTCTGTCTTGTCTTATATTATCTTATCTTACCACTATATAATGTATGAATAAATTTGAATATTGATTGTTGGATCAAGATTCACGAATCCCAACATTGCCAGCCATCAGATCTTCTTTTCCATTCAATTAGCATCTGATGCTAGAAGATACTATTGATATAGTCTTTAGCATAATAAACGCTATGCACAAACCTCAAAATAGACTTCTCCATCGTTCCAGAGTCTTCTCCATCATTTCTCTAGACCATGTTACCATAATTGACATGTTTTTAGTAAATTGCCATATTGTCAATTTATTGCAAGAATTTAGCCAGTAAGATTGAATTTGTTTATCCATTAAATAGGTTACTTCATGTGACAATTGGCACAATGTCATATTGAGCCATAATCTTTGAAGTTGCTTCACAACCAAAAACAATGTTGTCACTTGGATTTAAAAAAAATCAAATTTGGATTTTCCTTTCGTAAGCAAAGCTTGATTGGCCAAGATGCATCAAATGTACGGAGTACAAAACATGGACACGGTATCAACAACTATGGCTGTGCAAGTCAAAAACCAACTATGGTTGTATCCTTGGTCATCTTGTTTGAAAGACAATAGATGTCTATCAACTCATTAAATGCTCGAAAGCGTACAGGCATCTGGGTCTATCTGACGGGGACAGCATCCCCAAGTGGGAGAGGGAGTAGCGTACCTTATAAGCTTCAGCCTGAAAATTTCGAGAGAGCGCAGAAATATCCCGCCCATCCATTCAAACACCCCCCATCCATTCAAACAACCCTCCCATTCATTCAAACATCCATCCCCAAAAATCAATTTATTGCACAAATTTAGCCTGGAAGCTTGAAAGGGCGTATACATTTAAAGGTTATACTTTGTGTATAAAAAGGCGACTGTGGCATTTTGAACCATCATCTTTGTAGTTGCTTCACAATAAAAACATGTTAGAAGATTTGAAATCAACATTTCGATGCGAAGTTAGATAGGAATCTTGAAAAATCATACTATAGTACTAAAAACTTTGGGAATTATAAGAAACCATGGTCCACTTTGTCTCATAATTGGGGCAGTGTCATTTTATTTTGATTGTGGTTGGTCCCCGTAGGAGCGAGGTTCTTTAAGTTAACATGGTTGGTGGAAGTACAAGTTACATCAAGGACCTCATAAAAAATGAAAATTATATCCAAGTCCATGCATTTAACAAAAGGACCCTGGAACTAAGAAATCAAGTGTGTGTTCTACATATCATAGAGCCAAATTTTGTTCTGAAATAATCTACATTAGCTTTTACAACTAGTAGTAAACAAGAACACATAAAACAAAGTGATTGTACTCTCTCTATTGGAGTAGTAGCTTGGATACATTGTTCAATACTCCACTTCTTAGTAGTACTACTACTCCTACTAATTTCTAAATACTTGGAATAGAGGGAGTATACTAGTACTAGTGATACACTATAGTACAATGTGTACTAGTATTGCTACTGCTCCCTTAGTACCAAAAAAGTTAATTTCAGGTTGGTGTCGAAGACATGCATGCAATCCTCGGTTTGTCTCCTGCGGCACTGCACATTTTGCACCAGGCTCCAGGCTCTTCTGTCTCTCTCTAGGAGTAGATCTTCTTGCCTCTCACGTGGATCTGTTTGTCCGGTACAATACCGTGTGACACCTTCTTTACTCACCTGTCAACTTTCTACAGCCTTTTTTTTTGTTTTGATGAAGCAGTGTGAAGCATGGTGTGAAGTGTTCATAGAGGAAGGGCAAGGTGCCTAGCGTATTCCTATAAGTACAGTATCAAACTCAGTCAGTATAGTCCTCAGCAAAGGCAAGGTGGGTTTCTGGCCTGCGGGCACTACGTCAGCGAGCCGATCTTCCCTCTGTAACCACTTCCACAAGTGCGTGTACCGCCGGCCGGCGGATTCGACTGCGGGTCGGAGGCTATGGACGCCGTCGAGTCTACGGCGATGATTGAGTGACCCTATGAAGGCTACTTTACCTTGATCGCCTTAAACGAGCTCAACGAGCACAAAATCGCGTGCCCGCACGGCCCGTGCTCCTGCATGGATCCCGCATGTCGTTTCATTGCCTCGCCAGTAGGGCTCCTTCCCCACATGAATGAGGCCCACGGGATCATAGTAACTAGGGCCATCTACGTCCTCGCCTTCTTTTGTGTGATGCTGATTCCACCATGAACAAGCACGAGGGGATTCATGTGTATCCTCTATGGGGATGATGGTACCATGTTCGGCTTGACTATCAGCGCGCTTGGCCCGGTTGCCGTCGTGTCCTTGGTGTGCATTAGGCAGGATAGGTGCTTGTGGCCGTGGTACATGGTGAAACTGTGTGCGCCTGGCCCGCCGGGGTTGGCGGACTTCTCGATGGTTCAGACACTTAGTGCGCTAATCAAGCTGTCGAGCAGCTCATCGCCGGCCAACTTCCCGTTCGACGAGCTCACGACGTACCTCGGGGTGCCGCCACGGTTCCTGCTGAAGGGTAGAGAGTCCAACCATGTATCTTTCTGGTTTTGCATTGACAAGAAAAAATGATCTTAATCTACGGCTAATGATCCCAGCAAGACTGTAATGGTGTAACTAGTAGTACTTAGTAATATTTTACTACTCCAGTTTACTAGAAATAGTAGTCGTCGCATGTACGTTCTCTTTTGGTACTAGCAAGGATGCATTTTGGATGTAAACTAAGTTTGCTGCTAATATTATTACAGAATATTGAGGAGTTTATTACGACTTTTATGTAATTGTTCACTTCTATGGCATGGACAAGATATAAACACATATAACTGTTCATACAACGCTTTGATTTAGTCCTCTAACTTTGTGATTATGAAATTTTCCTCACCTTTATTAATATCTAATTTGTGTTAATCCTAATTAATTAGCCCTTGGTAATGGATGCACAATATCCATTCTTCTTGGAGATTCCTGAATATTGGGTGTACGTGTTGGAGATATGCCCTAGAGGCAATAATAAAAGTGGTTATTATTATATCTTTGTGTTTATGATAAATGTTTACATTCATGCTATAACAGTATTAACAGGAAACGTTAATACTTGTGTGATTTGTAAACTAAATTAGAGTCCCTAGTAAAGCCTCTTTGTAATACTAGCTTGTTGGTTAATAGATGAGCGTGGTTTCTCGATCATGAACATTAAGATGTTGTTAACAACAAGATCATATCATTAGGAGAATGGTATGATGGACATACTCCTATAGATAAGCGTAGCATTAAGATCAAGTCATTTCAATAGTTCATTTGCTATAAGCTTTCTGATACATAGTAACCTAATTCCTTCAACCATGAGATCATGCTAATCACCATCACTGGAAGGATGCTTTGATGACATCAAACACAACACTGTAACTGGGTGGCTATAAAGGTGGAATTGAGTGTTCAAAAAGTATGTGTTGAGGTGGATCAAGAGTGGGATTTGTCCATCCATATGATAGATAGATATACTCTGGGCCCTCTCGGTGGAATGTCATCCAATTGACTAGATCACAAGGGATCACATATCACGGGAACGAGAAAAGAGTACTTATCGGTAACGAGGTTGAACTAGGTATGCAGAGATACCGACGATCAAACCTCGGATAAGTAAACTATCGTGAGAAAAAGGGAAATTGGTATCGTATGTAAGTGGTTCATTCGATCGCAAAGTAATCGTAGAAATATGTGGGAGACATATGAATTTCCAGATTCCTCTATTGGTTATTGATCGGAGAAGTCTCTCGGTCATGTCCGCATAATTCACGAACCGTAGGGAGACACACTTAAGGATTCGATGTTGTTTAGTAGATATGGAATGTTAGTAGGGATACCGAATGTTGTTCGGAGTCTCAGATGGGATCCGGGATATCACGAGGATATCCGGAATGGTCCGGAGAATAGGATTCATATAAGGAAAGTCCGATTCCGGAGTTCGGGAATGATTTCGATGTTTTCATCGGAGAGGTTTTAGAAGGGTCTAGAAGGTTCACCGGACCGGAAGGGGAATGGTCCATGAATGTGTCATGGGTAAGTGGAATGATTGGATCATATCCTAGGTCACTTGGTTTGGGAATTTGCAAGAGAGAATGAAAGCTCTAAATTCAAAGTCAAACGGGAGGTTTGAAAAGTCAAACTAGAACAATGGTTTCCTAGTGGAAGAAGGAAAGAGTCCTTCTTTCGATCCAACTTGGGTTTGGATTTGGATTCAAACCCTCCCCTCCCAAGGCTGCCTCCTCTCATAAATAGAGGTGGAGGGCTGCCGCAAACACACCAAGACAGCCCTCCCCAACCTCGTGCGCCGCCGCCGCACCGCCGCCCTGCGCCATCACGCCGCCACCTTGTGTCGCCGCCGCCGGCCCGTCGCCGTCGCTCTAGCCGCCGCCGACTCCTCCTCCTCCACTCCGGCCTTCTAAACCTAGATCGCCGGAAAACCCTAGATCCACCATAACTCGCACCGGCTTAGGCGAAGCCCTGCGGGATCTTCCCTCTACTTACGACACCATGACGTCGTGCTGCCGGAATCGCGAGGGGAGAACTACAACCTCCGCTGCCTGCTGGAACAAGGGAGAGGAAGGTCTTCATCGAGTACCGAATGTGTGACCGACTGCAGAAGCGCTGCCGGAACGCGGCGCCGGAAGGATCGTCTACGCGATCTTGAGATCGGCAAGTGTACGACTACATCACCCACGAGAATCTGATCTCGTTAACCGCTTTGGAATCTTTGAGGGTGAGTACTCTAATCGACTCGTTTCTACAATCTAGTAGATAGATCTTGGCTTATTTGTTTGCATGCGGTAGATTTTTTTTGTTTTCCATGCTACGAAACCTTACAGTGGTATCAGAGTCGTGTCTATATGTAGATCTGTTGCACGAGTAGAACACAATGGTCATTGTGGGCGGTGGTGATTTTAGTATCAATTGTTTTTTGTGTACTTTGCATCTTGCGGTATGATGGGATGAAGCGGCCCGGGCTAACCTTACATGACATCGTTCATGAGACTTGCTCCATGCTTAACATGCAACTTGTATTGCATAAGTGGCTTTGCGGGTGTCTGTCTCTCCCATCATAGTATAGATTCAATTTACAACGGGCACTTGATAGTTCAAGCATCAACCTTGTGGTTCTTGTTCGTAAGTTAGAACGACACTTATTGAAATCCCCAAACCACGTAAAATATGCAAAGAAAATTAGAGACGTCTAACATTGTTTTGCAGGGGTGTGCTGTGATGTGATATGGCCATAATTGTGATTATATATAATGTAGGCAATGTTCCTTATTGTAAGTCGGCAACCGGCAGGAGCCATATGCTTGTCTTTTAATTCCGTTAAGACCTACGTGTCCATTCAAAGTAGTTGTAATAGTTGATGCTGGTGGACGACAACCATGAACGGTGCCATTGACCTTGACGCCATGTCGGTGATGATGGAGATCATGTTCATGCTTGAAGATGGAGATCGTAAGCACAAGAAGAAAGGCCATATCATATCACATATTATGAATTGCATGTGATGTTAATCCTTTTATGCATCCTGCATTGCTTAGTTTGCGACGGTAGCATTATAAGATGATCCCTCAAGCACAAAAATTTCAAGTTATAAAGTGTTCATCCTTAGTAAGCACCGTTGCTGAAGCTCGTTGTTTCGAAGCACCACGTGATGATCGGGTGTGTTCGATTCTGCGAGTGTATACAACGTGAGCAAGCCAGATTTGCTCATGCGGAAGCTAAGGTTTGATCTTGATGAGCCTACCATGTGCATACATAGTCTCGGAACACGGATCACCGAAAGGTAAAGCATGAGTCATATAGTAGATATGATGAACATGTTGATTGTTCGCCATTGAAGCTCCATCAACTCTCGTGATGATTGGTTTTGATGTGGTGGATTTGGTTCGTGTGATCACTAAAGCAATGTGAGGGATATTGTTTTGAGTGGGAGTTCACCTAGATTAATTTAACTATTAATTAGAACTCAATTTGTCATAAACTTAGTCTAAACTATTGCAAATATGTTGTAGATCAATGGCGGCCCCTACCATCAATTTTAATGCGTTCCTAGAGAAAGAAAAGTTGAAAAACAATGGAAGCAACTTTGCGGATTGGCTCCGCAATTTAAGGATTGTCCTCAATGCTGGTAATTTGACCTATGTGCTAGATGCACCGCTAGGTGACCCACCTGCAGCTGATGCTACCGATGAGGTAAAGAATGTTTTCCTTGCTCGGAAGAATTAGTACTCCACAGTTCAGTGTGCTACCTTGTATGGTTTGGAATTGGAGCTTCAGAAAAGGTTTGAGAACCATGGCCCACATGATATTGTCCGTGAACTCAAAATGATATTTGAGGCTCACGCGGCAGTTGAGAGTTATGAGGCTTCTGAAAAGTTCTTTAACTGCAAGATGGAAGAGGGCAGCTCCGTCAGTGAGCACGTGCTTAAGATGTCTGGGCACGCAAGCAAGCTTCAAAGCTTGTGTATAGTGATTCCTAATGCTTTGGGGATTCACCGTGTCCTCCAATCACTACCACCAAGTTACAAGAACTTTGTGATGCACTACAATATGCAAAACATGGACAAGTTGTTTCCTGAACTCTTCTCCATGTTAAAGTCTGCGGAAGTGGAGATCAAGAAAGAGCACCAAGTGTTGTTGGTCAATAATACCACCAAATTCAAGAAGCAAGGCAAGTCTAAGAAAAATTGAAACTTCAAGAAGGGCGGTAAGAAAGTTACCGTGCCGGAGAGGAAGACCAAGGCTGGGCCTAAGCCAGATACTGAGTGCTTTTACTGCAAGGGAGAAGGTCACTGGAAGCGGAATTGCCCTAAGTACTTGACGGATTTGAAGAAAGGAAACATCAAGAAGAAAGGTATATCCGATATACATGTTATTGATGTGTATCTCACTAGTACTCGTAGTAGTGCCTGGGTATTTGATACTGGTTCGATTGCTCACATTTGTAACTCGAAACAGGTGCTGCAGAATAGACGGAAACTAGCAAAGAACGAGGTGACGATGCGCGTTGGAAATGTATCAAAGGTTTATGTGATCGCGGTCGACACGCTACCTCTTCATCTACCATCGGGATTATTTTTATACTTAAATAATTATTATATGGTGCATGCATTGAGCATGAACATTATATCTGAATCATGTTTATTGCGAGACGGTTACTTGTTTAAGTCAGAGAATAATGGTTGTTCGGTTTATATGAGTAATATGTGTTATGCACATGCGCCTTTGATAGATGGTCTATTCTTATTGAATCTCGATTGTGGAAATACACACATTAATAACATTGAAGCTAAATGTTTGAAATTGAGCAATAACTCGACCTATATGTGGCACCATCGTCTTGGTCACATTGGAGTTAAGCGTATGAAGAAACTCCATTCCGATGGACTTCTTGAATCACTTCATTTCGAATCACTTGAAAGATGTGAAGCATGTCTGATGGGTAAAATGACTAAGACTCCATTTTCTGGTATGATGGAGCGAGCTACAGACTTATTGTAAATCATACATACCGATGTGTGTGGCCCAATGAGTGTAGCATCACGCGGTGGTTATCGTTATGTTCTTACCTTCACGGATGACTTGAGTAGATATGGATATATCTATTTCATGAAACATAAGTCCAAAACTTTCGAGAAGTTCAAGGAATTTCAAAGTGAGGTAGAGAATCAACGTAACAAGAAGATTAAATTTCTATGATTTGATCGCGGAGGTGAATATATCTAAGTTATGAGTTTGGCGAGCATTTGAAGAAATGCGGAATACTTCCACAATTGACACCACCGGGAACACCACAACATAATGGTGTGTCCGAACGTCGTAATCGAACTCTCTTAGATATGGTTCGTTCTATGATGTCACTTACAGATTTATCGCTATCGTTTTGGGGTTATGCATTAGAAACAACCGCATTCACTTTAAATATGGCACCATCTAAATCCGTGGAAACGACACCGTATGAATTATGGTTTGGGAAGAAACCTAAATTGTCATTCCTTAAAGTTTGGGGTTGTGAAGCTTATGTAAAGAAGTTACAGCCCGACAAGCCTGAACCCAAAGCGGAAAAATGTGTCTTCATAGGATACCCGAAGGAAACTATTGGGTATACCTTCTACCATAGATCCGATGGCAAAATCTTTGTTGCCAAGAATGGATCCTTTCTAGAGAAGGAGTTTCTCTCGAAAGAAGTGACTGGAAGGAAAGTAGAACTCGACGATGTTGTTGAACCTTCTCTCGAACTTGCGAGTAGTGCAGCACCGAAAGTAGTTCCTATGGCGCCTACTCCAATAAGAGAGGAAGCTAATGATGTTGATCATGAAACTTCGGTTGAAGTTACTATGGAACCTCGCAGGTCAACGAGAACTCATACCACTCCAGATTGGTATGATCCCGTTATGAGTGTCATGTTGGTGGACAACACCGATGACCCTGTGACATATGAGGAAGCGATGATGAGCCCAGATTCCAATAAATAGCAAGAAACCATGAAATCCGAGATTGGATCCATGTACGAAAACCAAGTATGGACTTTGGTGGACTTACCGGATGGCCGGAAGGCTGTCGAGAACAAATGGATCTTCAAGAAGAAAACAGATGTTGATGGTAATGTTACTGTCTATAAAGCTCGACTTGTCGCAAAAGGGTTTCGACAAATTCAAGGAGTTGACTACGATGAGACTTTCTCACCGGTAGCAAAGCTAAAATCTATGAGCATTTTGTTAGCAATCGCTACATATTATGATTATGAGATATGGCAGATGGATGTCAAAACGGCATTCCTCAATGGAGACATTGATGAAGAGTTGTATATGATGCAACCCAAAGGTTTTGTCGATCCTAAAGATGCTAACAAGGTATGCAAACTTTAACGGTCCATTTATGGATTGAAGCAAGCATCCCGAAGTTGGAATCAATGTTTTGATAAGGTAATCAAAAGCTTTGGATTTATACAAACTTATGGAGAAACTTGTATTTACAAGAAAGTGAGTGGGAGCTCTGTAGCATTCTTAATACTATATGTAGATGACATATTGTTGATTGGGAATGATGTAGACCTTCTTAAAAGTGCCAAGGATTATTTGAATAATAGTTTTTCAATGAAAGATCTTGGCGAAGCAGCTTACATATTAGGAATAAAGATTTATAGAGATAGATCGAGACGCCTAATATCATTGTCACATAGTACATATTTGGACAAAGTTCTAAAGAGGTTTGGAATGGAAGATAGCAAGAAAGGGTTCTTGCCCATGTTTCCCAATACGACCTTGAGTAAAACTCAAAGTCCTGCAACGGCATAAGATAGAGAAAGGATGAGTAAGACTCCCTATGCCTCAGCCATAGGATCTCTTATGTATGCCATGCTATGTATTAGACCCGACATTGCATATGCTGTTAGTTTGACTAGGAGATATCAAAGTGATCCAGGAGTGGATCATTGGACAGCAGTCAAAAACATCCTTAAGTACTTGAGAAGAACTAAGGATATGGTTCTTTCTTATGGAGGTGATGAACACCTCGTTGTTAATGGTTACACCGATGCTAGTTGGAACACCCATTCGGATGATTCTAAATCTCAATCTGGATATGTATTTACTTTGAATGGTGCAGTAGTTAGCTGGAGGACTGCCAAGCAAAACGTTGTGGTGAGATCTTCAAAATCGGAATACATAGTTTCTTTGGAGGATTCACAAGAGGCGGTATGGATGAAGGAGTTCATTACAAAGCTCGGTGTGGTTCCAATTGCGCTGGACCCAATGTCTATCTACTGTGATAACATGGGCCCCATAGCCAATGCGCAAGAACCAAGGTCACACAAGAAGCTGAAGCACATCAAGCTACGTTTTCACGCTATTCGAGAGCATGTCCAAGATGGTGACATAAAGATTTGCAAAGTACACACATATCTGAATATGGCGGATCTGTTGACTAAACCTCTCCCGAGGGCAAAACATGACCAGCACCAAACCGCCATGGGTGTTCGGTATATTACCATGTAATCTAGATTAGTTGACTCTAGTGCAAGTGGGAGACTGTTGGAGATATGCCCTAAAGGCAATAATAAAAGTGGTTATTATTATATCTTTGTGTTTATGATAAATGTTTACATTCATGCTATAACAGTATTAACAGGAAACATTAATACTTGTGTGATTTGTAAACTAAATTAGAGTCCCTAATAAAGCCTCTTTGTAATACTAGCTTGTTGGTTAATAGATGGTCGTGGTTTCCCGATCATGAACATTGAGATGTTGTTAACAACAAGATCATATCATTAGGAGAATGGTATGATGGACATACTCCTATAGATAAGCGTAGCATTAAGATCAAGTCATTTCAATAGTTCATTTGCTATAAGCTTTCTGATACATAGTAACCTAATTCCTTCGACCATGAGATCATGCAAATCACCATCACCAAAAGGATGCTTTGATGACATCAAACACCACACCATAACTGGGTGGCTATAAAGGTGGCATTGAGTGTTCGGAAAGTATGTGTTGAGGCACATGGATCAAGAGTGAGATTTGTCCATCCATATGACGGATAGATATACTTTGGGCCCTCTCGGTGGAATGTCATCCAATTGGCTTGCAAGCATGTGACTGGCTCACAAGGGATCACATATCACGGGAACGAGAAAAGAGTACTTATCGGTAACGAGGTTGAACTGGGTATGCAAAGATACCGACGATGAAACCTCGGATAAGTAAACTATCGCGAGACAAAGGGAAATTGGTATCATATGTAAGTGGTCCATTCGATCCAAAGTAATCATAGAAATATGTGGGAGACATATGAATTTACAGATTCCTCTATTGGTTATTGATCGGATAAGTGTCTCGGTCATGTCCGCATAATTCACGAACCGTAGGGAGACACGCTTAAGGATTCGATGTTGTTTAGTAGATATGGAATGTTAGTAGGGATACCGAATGTTGTTCAGACTCTCGGATGGGATCCGGGATATCACGAGGAGATCCGGAATGGTCTGGAGAATAAGATTCATATAAGGAAAGTCCGATTCCAGAGTTCGGGAATGATTTCGATGTTTTCATCGGAGAGGTTCTAGAAGGGTCTAGAAGGTTCACCGGACCGGAAGGGGAATGGTCCATGAATGTGTTATGGGTAAGTGGAATGATTGGATCATATCCTAGGTAACTTGGTTTGGGAATATGCAAGAGAGAATTAAAGCTCTAAATTGAAAGTCAAACGGGAGGTTTAAAAAGTCAAACTGGAACAATGGTTTCCTAGTGGAAGAAGGAAAGAGTCCTTCTTTCAATCCAACTTGGGTTTGGGTTTGGATTCAAACCCTCCCCTCCCAAGGCTGCCCCTCTAATAATAGAGGGGAGGGTTTCCCCAAACACACCAAGCCAGCCCTCCCCAACCCCGTGTGCCGCCGCCGCCGAGCCGCCGCCGCGGCCGCCCTGCGCCGCCGCGCCGCCGCCGGCCCGTCGTCGTCGCCCTAGCCTCCACCGACTCCTCCTCCTCCACTCCAGCCTTCTAAACCTAGATCGCCGGAAAACCCTAGATCCACCATAACTCGCACCGGCTTAGGCGAAGCCCTGCGGGATGTTCCCTCTACTTCCGACACCACGCCGTCGTGCTGCCGGAATCATGAGGGAAGAACTACAACCTCCGCAGCCTGATGGAACAAGGGAGAGGAAGGTCTTCATCGAGCATCGAACGTGTGACCGACTGCAGAAGCGCTGTCGGAATGCAGCGCCGGAAGGATCGTCTACGCGATCTTGAGATCGGCATGTGTACGACTACATCACCCACGAGAATCTGCTCTCGTTAACCGCTTTGGAATCTTCGAGGGTGAGTACTCTAATCGACTCATTGCTACAATCTAGTAGATAGATCTTGGCTTGTTTGTTTGCATGCGGTAGAATTTTTTGTTTTCCATGCTACGAACCCCTACAGTACGGCCATGGATGATCAGTTGAGGACTTGAGGTGCTGGACTTCTGAACAGAGAGGGAGTACGATCTTGGGTTCTTGAATATAGAAGGAGTACGCCTTGGATTCTTGAGCAGAGAGGGAGTACATGGAACATGACTAAATTCAAAACGAAAATAAAGCGTTAAAATCTCCCCTCTATCCGGACATAATTGGTGCCCCAAAATTCCAGATATTTTGAAATTCCCATTGGAACCCTAGTGAATTCGGTAGGTAGGGGGCTTCACTCGTGCATTTCCCACTATAATACTAGCAGTAGGTGTAGTTCCCCCGCGGAAAGCCCCATACCTGGCCACCCCACTCCCCCACCTCACCCATCCACCCACACATACACACACCAAAAACCCTACCCCCTCTCTCTCCTCTAGGAATACGTCACCGGCCGAAACATCCCAACTTCACTTAAGCCGACGTACTTGCCACACCTGATCCGCTCAACCAACCCTCTCGTCCGGCGCGCAGAGCACGTCATCGACCGCCCCAGATCTGCTCCATGAACGTTGTGGTCCAGCGCTCTGCGTCCCCGTCATCGACACACACTACAACCGCAACACTTTGGGTGACCTCGACGTGACCTGCGAGGATGCGGAGGAGGCCTAGACGCTGCCCTAACCGAGGTAACCTGATCTCCATGCGCGAGTTTTTTGTTTGGCAGTATACTGTATTCGTGCTAAATTTCCTAACCAACAGTTTCTTTAATTGATATACATGTAATTTACTAAATTAACTCGTTGTGGTTAGGTTTAAACTCTACGCATTGAACTATTTTTACATATATTTCTTTCTGAATTATTAGTCACTTAACATAGTTGTTTACATTCTCTGTTGTACCTGTCCACAGGAGATATGATTATACAATGTCTTTCTTGTTGGCCGATTACGGGTATTTTCCATCCTGATATTGTCCTGCTATCCTGTACTAACTGTTTGATGTTATTATGCAATGAGCAGTTTGCACACAGTATCATAGAGTGAATGGGTCATATAATCTAGTACGACCCCATCACTTTTGTTTCACTTCATGCCTACTTATATCATGATGGAACTGTTTGTATTTACAGTTGGCCTTACCTTTATGTAGAGGAGAAACAGTGGAGTATATAGTCTGCCCATCCACAGCAGCCGCCATAGAACTCATGCAACGCCTACCGTAAGCCCCCACATACACAAACGAAGTTTGGCAACCAAAGTTTGGTCCTTGCCACATTTGATTGCTTAAATTTACCATTTTTCTGTCTTGTTTTCATATTTTGGCCAAAAATTTGCGTCGAATATTTTAGCCCCACAATGATCTGCTTTTGTTCCATCTGCTTAGTTCAATTTCCTGGATATGCAAAGACCAGGTGTGTTGCATCTGAGTTGGCTGATAATAAAAACAAGGCCACACTAGCGATTAGATCCTGTATAATACACATGTCTCATAATGAACTCGGTGCCCTTTATCCCACTTTTGTATCTACTGTGTATCATAGATACATGAACTGGCCATTTTAATACGAGGCACATGATGGTTCAGATGTTTTGTTCTCTGCATAACCCAATGTATGATAGTTTGTTTCATTGTTTGTCTGGAATGATCTGGCTAGTATATTCAAGGCACACAATTGGTCTGTTTTGGTAGATTGAGGTACTCTTTTTACCCCTATGATTAAAACAGTGGCAGCTTTCATTGTGTAGTCCCTCGCTAGTTTATGATAAACATAATGGCTTATGCCTAGTTTGGCAGCAACGTTTTTCTAAAACTGAAGTATTCTAAAACCAAAGTATTTCAACGCCTCACTAAGAAATACTACAGTTTTTCTCCTTTCTCAGTTTTGGAAAAAAGAGGGTCACACCTTCTTCTCAAATTCTTTTAAAAAAACCATAGTTTTGGAGGATACTTTAGTTTTAAAACCACAGTATTTGTTTGATACAAACACCTTGAAGTATCCAATACTTCAGTATTTTAAAAAACCAAAGTATTATCTAAATACTTCAAAAATACTTTGTTGCCAAATTAGGCCTTAGTTTTCATATTCGTTTTTTTCATGTTCTGCATATTTTAGTTTGATCAATCTGCATCAGGTACTTTGGTTGATTACTCGCATTGTTATTTTTGTCTGATAAAATCTTTTCAAATTTATTTGAAATAAATTTGTAGCTTGTTTCCCAAGTCTTCTGTTAAAGTAACTTGATTTGTCTTGGCCTCAGCCATCTTCTAGATGAGCAGTCATTTCACAGATCAACACATGCTCGCATCGCTCCATGGCGTCAACTGGTCTAGTTATTCAAGAAGAAATAGATGTATGAGCCACCACTTTTTGCTTCCTTCACCATATCACTGTGTTGACACATTTAAAATCCATAGTGATGTGATTGCTTGGTAATGCTGTTATAACTTGTTTTGAGTTTGCTTCAGGCTAAAAATATCCATATGAATGCCGAAAAAAGACCCGCTTCTCTAAGTTTAAAGTTTTTTCAGACAGCAGTAGTGACAATACCTATTTCTCATGGCACACTGCTTCGACTGACCCTCTTATAACAACCGAAAGATTATTTGGGGATGCCATCCTAGATGCCTTTGATATTGTTGAGCAAGAAGCCAACAAAACAGATTCAGTAATCACCCTAGCACGCAAAGATTTGAATGAATTGAAAAACAAGCAAACTTTGACACATAACGTATTTAATAATCTCATCTGCAGCTCTCATGGGAAGCCAGTTATTACATGTCACGCGATGCAATCTCCATAGAGACTTTTTCTGTAACACGAGTTATTGTATTTTTTCAATTGTGCTGGACTTTGATGCAACATTAGTTCGTTGTTGTAAGTTGTTATAAGTTTACTGAAGAATGTAATAATCTACTGTAATTCTCTATTGTAATTTGTTTGAGGATTGTAATAATCTACTGTAATTCTTAGTTTTAAGTTGTTTGAGGATTGTAATTCACAGTCGTAAGTGGTTTGAGGATTGTTACAAACCGAGCATGTATCAGAAATACTATACGTACATAGACAAAATAATGAAATTGAAAGAGGTACAACGTATGATATTTTTGAAACATAGAACATCCATTGTATTACGGGCACACCAAAAACTTGCACTTGCATACAATTCACAGACAGAGAATACAACAGGACTAGACCCACATGATCGATCAATCTAACGGGTAGTTGTCATAGTAATTATAGTGGGTGGTACCATATTCACCATAAGACGGCACCATCCATAGCTCAGAATGCTCGACAATTCTGCAATACTCCTCCAGCAATCGATCGAGTTCGAAAGGACGGTGGTTGATCCATAATCCTCCTACTCCATACCCATGGACCACCCTTGGCTCCTCTTTCCACGCTAGAGCCTCAAAGTTGTAAGATCTAATCTATGATAGGTCCGGACAGTAGATGATGTCGGCCTGCACCATGGGTACCCTGGCGCTATCGATGCAGATGCACCGATTATCCAGTCCACTCACAACAAAGAGAGCACGTCTACTGATGCCTTTGACCGGTTGAAGGACACAGTTATGTGTATCAACCTGGTAAACAACGGGCATGCCATCGTAGACCAGTCCACTCACAACGAACAACAACTCCCTGCCGTACTCGGCGAGGTAAAAATGATTCTCCAGGTACCAGCAGCCTAGAATAGGACATGTGACGGTGGCATGCATCTCCAGGGTCCGTGTGGAGCGCTGCATCTAGACATCTCCATGAGCAACACCAGGCATAGTCGAGAGGACAGACCCGTATCTGTCTGCGATGAAAACATCACCGGCGTAAGAAGTCATGCTCGGAGTTTCGTGAAGTCATGTGGTGTGTACCACCCTTCACCAAAGACCGGGCGACTTCCTTCCTCCATTCCCTCATATGCCCACCGAATGATGGTGTTCTAATGGTTTGATGTAAACACCATCAACGACGGGAACATCGTCACAGCGACGAAAACCACCTGCTCGGTCGGTATCGTCTCCACCCTCAGGCGCTTGATAGTGCCCAAGAAGGGGTTGTACAACTGTGTCTTGTACGGCTGCACCCTCTGTCCAAGCACATGGAGGCCGCTGGTTGTGCTACCGGCGTAAAAGTACCTTCAAGAGACATAGAGAGGGAGAGAGAAGAGAAGCAGAGATTCAGTCAAGGTAAACAGACAGAGATTAAATCAAGGTAAACAAGTAGATGGAGAAATAGAACTTGAAAAACATATCATATAGGAGGTGAACGCAAAAAAAGTATCACACATATATAGATGAATATCAATAAAGCACCTGCGAATAACCCGACTAATAATCTTCTCAAGGTGGCGGTCGGTTCTCATGTTCAGCAACGTGATGGTAGCGTCGTCTACCCGATACTCCTCCGACAACTGGTGCTTTAGAACAATCTAGTTGGCTGGTATAAAGCGCTCCTTTATGAAGCCGCGCCAGGCGCTGCAGATTGCCCGAAAGGCGGCATATTAGTCAAAGTCATCCGTCGATAGGAAGATGTCATCTATCTTCTGCACGACTCCCTCGGGGAGATCAACCCACAGCGAATCCTGCTGCTTGTTGCCGGCCATGGATGATGGTGTTCGTGTGGTCTCGGTCCCTTCGAATGGCATAGGAAGCGGTTCCAGAGACAGACATTTATTAAAGAAGGCCTGGGAATGTCAAGGGAAGCGTGTGAAAACGAGACAACCGCATGCACACAACAACCGCAAGCGCAACCGCCAACGATCCTTTACCATCCGTCATGCACGGTCTCTTCGATCTCCTCACCCAGCCCACATGCAATCTCTTTCTTCGGTTCGGTTCCTGGCAAGTTAATGCGGGGGTGTTGCTACACGGATAAAAAGGGTCCAACTAACGATACTATGCATGATATGCAACACAATATGGGAATTCCTAGAAAAACTACTCCCTCCGACCCATATTAGTTGATTTGGATTTGTCAAAATTTGGATGAACCTAACAAAATGGACAGGAGAGAGTGACTAGTACTCTACTCAAGTGTGGTCATGGATGATCAGTTGATGTGACTCTTAGCCATGAATTCCTGACTATATAGCCGTATGGTCTAGTATCACCTTAATTTTTTACTAGTAGTAGTACTACTCTACCAATACATAGACGCTAGCCAAATTCAAAATCTTAATCAAGCGGCAAAATCATCGACGGACCTTGTAGCATTTCCCGCCCAATCGTTTCAAAATATTTGAGGCCAAATCTCCCACCCGGGGACTACCATTTTTCTATTGTTATTAGATGGATGCTAGCCAAATTCAAAATCTCAGTCGAGCGGAAAAATCACACACCAACCTTATAGAATTTCGCCCCTCTGTTTCAAAAACTTTTGACTTTAAAATTACCATTTTACCCATTGTTTAGACGCCCTATGGGCAAGCTACATTAGGTAGCTTGGGGGCACGATCGTACTTATTTTTATTTTCACCTCCATTGTCCCTAATTAGCACAGTTTTTTGCGTTGGCCCCTCCCAAAACTCCCAGGCTCCTCCCCCACACCCTCAGCTCTACGACCACCACGCGCACGGGACGGCGGCAATTCCACGACGGTCTGAGCCGCTTGAGCTACGATCTTGTGCACTGCCGTGGAGCCGCTTCACCGATGCCCACATCACCGGATCTAGTTCACCGAGTCTCTCTGCCACTGCACCGGAGCTGTGGTCTCCCTAACTGCGCCAATGGCATAGTCGACCGCTCAAGATCTGCTTCCCCGCCAACGAAAGCTACCCAACCATACCGGAGCCACTTCATCGGTGTCCACCGGACGGGATCTAGTTCAACGAGTTCTCTGTCCACCGCTCCAGACCAGCTGCACGGGCGTCGCTATTTGCTGCACCGCAACTTCCTCGACGACACTCTCGTCCACCTCGCTTAAGACGACATCGACCGCCCAAGATTTTCTTCCGCGACCGCCCAAGATTTTCTTTCGCAGCTGCCCAAGATCTGCTTCCGCGCAACCGTAACACCCTCGGTTACCTAGACGTCACCCACACGGTACCGACGATGCTTGGACGCCTCTCCGACCAAGGTAACCAAATCTCTAACCCCTTTTTGTTTTCTCAACGGTATAGCATGTTAAAGCATGAACTACATTTTTGTAATCGTTCTAGTACACACAAGTCACTGGGCATGTCTATTCTTTGTGCTACATACAAGGTCACAGGACAAGTTGGTTTGCATTCGCTGCTCTAGAAATTTCAAGTCATGCATATGTTTGTTATTTTGTCATGTTCTTAGCTACTCCCTACAACAGTAGTTGCCTTCTATTGTGTAGTTCTTGCAAAATGTAAAGTCAGTGGAAAATATTAGTGTGGATGCCCTGCTCCCCAGTTACCGAATCTATCTGGTTCGTCCCGAGCTAAGTTCCTGCTATTATTTCCTCCCTGGCATCGTTCTACTATCCTATAGTACCCGTTTAAACTCATTGTACTAGTTCGATTACAATTTTATTGTTGCTATCTGGATCTTTAAAAGATGCAATGCTGACTATTTGTTTTTTCTTTGCATAGATCACAAATTGGAACACTGAACATGTTGGTTTGCACAGTCTCTTCTACAGGTTCACAAGAGCAATGTTATTGTTTTCTTATCTGGTGCTGGTTTATCCTAAGCAACGACATAACTATCCTCTACTGTGTAGTTCATTCATGGTTTGCTTTCCTACTCTGCAAGTTCCCGCATGATGCCATATAATTTCTGTCTCGTTCATTATTACCTAGGAAAGTAACCGCATGTCCATTGTGTAACCGCAAATTCTGAGTCACCCAACGTCTCTTGCATTCCAGGATATACTACTGCTTTCATATATATTTGTTGAAATGACCTAGCTAGTTTATATTAGCTAAAATTCTAGGAAACACGATTCCTCAATTCATTTGTAGGCACGCTTGTGTTATCCTTGATTGTCCTATTCTACAGGTTCACAAGCAATGCCATTATATTTCATATCTAATGGTTCCTCCTAAGCAGCGACATAGCTATCCTCTATATATAGTTCATTCGTGATTTTCATTCTTGCTCTACAAATTCTCTTATGATGCCATTATAATTTATATTCGGTTCATAGCTACGAAAGTAACTGCATGCCCATTGTGTAGCTCACCACAAATTCTGGGTCACCCAACATCTCTTGCATTCCAGGATAAATGACTGCTTTCATATATTTTTGTTGAAATGGCCTGGCTAGTTTATATTTGCTAAAATTCTAAGAAACACTTTGATTGATTGCTCATTTCATTGTAGACACACTTGTCTAATGCTTGCTTGTCCTCGTCTACAGATTCGCGAAAGACGCCATTATATTTATAATATGGTGCTGGTTCATCCTAAGAAACGACATAACTATCATGTACTGTATAGTTCATTCGTGATTTGCGTTCCTGCTCTGCAAGTTCTGATATGATGGCATTATAATTTCTGTTTGGTTCATTCTTAGGTATGACAGTAACTGCATGCCATTGTGTAGCTCAACACAAATTCTGAGTAAACCAACGATTCTTGCTTTCCAGGATATACAATTGCTTCCATATATATTTATTAAAATAACCTGGCTAGTTTATATTTGCTGAAATTCTAAGAAACACTTTGTTTGATTGCTCATTTCATTGTAGGCACACTTGTCTAATACTTGTTTGTCCTGTTCTACAGGTTCACAAGAGACGTCATTATATTTTGTATCTGGTTCTGGTTTGTCCTAAGCAACGATATAACTATCATCTACTATATAGTTTATTTATGGTTTGCATTTCTGCTCTATAAGTTCTCCGTAATGCCGTTATAATTTATGTTTTGTTCATTCTTAGCTAAGACAGTAACTGCATGCCACTGTCTGGTTTATTCTTCTATATATATTTGTTGATATGACCTGACTAGTTTATATTTGCTAAAATTCTAAACCACACATATTGTTATATTTCTCGTTTTACGGTAGGCACACTTGTTTAATGCTTACTTGTACTGTTTGTTTGACGTGATGGTCAATATATTTGAACCATTTACCGGTAGTAAACTCCAATTCATAGCTCATGTCGTATTAGTTAAACGAGTAGTTTGCCTTGTTTTATGTATGAATTGTTATTACTTAGTTTCAGACTGCAATTATTGCTATCACCACCAAAGAGGGGGATGCAAGATCATGTCTCAAGGTTGTTTTCGAATGTAGATGTCACTCAAAAAGGAGGTGCACGTGATAGATGGAGAAAGCAAATTGAGGACTGCTATCAACTCAATTGTCAACTGAAATGCCGAATTTTCTTTCTGTTGAGTTGATAATATGTAATAATTTTAATTAGTTTGCATTGATGTAATATCTAGATAATTCTCATAGGCCATGTAGGCATTTAGTTGACACTTTCCACACGTAGCGGTAGGCGGTACCGTACCTGCGCTATCCAGGTTGATTAGGGTATAGTATCATGCTCCGTATTTGCTAGTCTTGTATTAGGCCGATGATGAACAGTAAAAATGCTCACAAGTTGTACACCTTTTAGATATATCGAAATGGGCTCCAAAAATGCAGAAACTATGAAAGTAACGGGCCCGATTCACAGGCATGCTTAAAAGAAGTAACATGCCGAAATAGTAACCGGCCATAACAGTAACATATGCCGAAATAGTATCCGACAAGAAAAGTAAAAGGCACAAAACAGTAACAGTCCAAGAACAGTAATGGACCAGAATAGTAAAGTATCAGAAGCTTAAATGGACAAAATAGTAACAGACCAGGCCCGAAAAGGGCCATGGTCGTAGCAGGCCGGAACAGTAACATGTCAAGTTGGACCATGAAGGAATAGAAACAGGCCGAGAAACCTACTAGGTCAAAAAAAGTAACATGCTAGAATATGGACAGGACGTTGATGGGCCTATACATTAACGACTCCGAAAGTTTACGGGCCGTAGCTGATTGCATAAATGAGCCGTTTTAAACAGTACATGACTACATAGTAATGGCCAGAATGGCTACGGGACAAAGCTGGCTGGAGAGACGGGGCCAAATTCAAATAGTGTAGGACGAAACAGTAACGGGCTCGGCCATTTATGGACCTTAGTAAAGGGCCAACCACAAACAGTGTTTCTTGGAATAGTAAAGGGCCCAAAAAATTACGGGCCACCGCGGGCAGCACCTATTGTCCCATTTGTAACAGTGCAAGACAAAAAGTAACGGGCCATGATACTGTTGGGCTCCCCTAATGGGTTGGCCACTTAATAGTTATCAGGCTTTGGCTGGGCCTAGCTTCTACCACAGTTTTATTGACAGTTAACTGCGCTAACTGACCGTTAACGGTGTTTGTCACGTGGCAGTTTGCATGACGTCAGCAGTCAACGCGGCTGGCAAACATATCTACGATGGAACGACTTTTTGTGGCCGAAGGGTGAGATCCGCCACGGTCAAAAAAAATGGTAGAATCATTTGTGAAGGGGATTCTACCACGATGGCTATCAGTCGTAGAAAGCTTTTCAACCACAAAAAATGGACCTTCAGCCACAAAAATCGCCCGTTAAAAGGACATTTTTCTTGTAGTGAAACCACATTAGTTTGAAACAAGAAACAATGTGACAGAAAATGATAAGTACATTTATTTTACAGGACATTTATAAGAATATTCTTCCACAATTTTCTTGGATCATGACCAAATTTTGAGTTGAGTACATCTAGTGTTAGCATTAGATTTCAAAGGTGACATTCTAAAACATGGATGTTTTCTATTGCTATTTTTTCTCTATGTTGGCTCATCACTAAAGTATATCCTCCGAGGAGTAGTAGAACATGACTTTTATTTAAATGATTTGCTTGATTTAGACGGTTTGACAACATCAGTGAACAAACTACTGCAAATTTACAAAAACAAGCAGCTCTGAAACTATGAATTTGGGCTCTGTTCAGAACCTGTTCCTTGTTCTTTTTTAGGAACAGCAGGAAGAAGCTGAAGCGAAGCTCCACGGACTACAGGAGAGAAGCAGTAGCCAGCTCCACCGGCGTGAGCGTGAGCGAAACTCCAGTGGCAGCGCCGCTGGTTTCTGGTCACGGGAGGAGCTCTGGTGATGATCTCCAGTGGCGGCAAGCGATGGGCCACGACGGCGTACGCCAGCGGGTCTGCGGGGCAAATCAGCAAACAATCGCGAGGGAAAAGGCTCCTGGAGGACATGAGTTATAGCTTGATGTTGTTGACCAGCTTGGGGAAGCCTGAGGAGGCGCGCCGGCGTCGAGCTCAAGTAGGGATGCGGGGGTCAAAGTCGGAGGAGACGACGTCGATTTTGTCAATTCCTTCAATCCACGGCTTCCTGGTCTCGGCGAGGCAGAGCTCCTGGTCTGCTATAGGGAGGGAGCTCCTGTGCATGGCCTACGTGGAGCTCTAGCGTGTCCCCTCAATGGAGTTTGAGCCTGTCACCATCCTCAAAACTCATGTGCATCAACTCCATGGAAGAGGAGGGAAGGCACGATGGGCCGACGACCTGGAAGATGAGGACAGAGGGCGCTGTGGGCCGGCGGCCTGGAAGAGTAGGATGGAGGGCCCGGAAGTCCTTGACGACCTTCTTCCTCGGGAACTTCAATGGCGGACGTTGGGCAGGACGGAGGAGAATGAATGGCGGACGTCAGGATGACGAAGTCAAATATCCCTATTTGAAATTCGAAATTGCGTCCTAATTTGAAGCGTTTTGTACATTTTACAGACTTTTTGGCAAAAACAAAGTTGAACTAGCCCTCTGATATTCTTTGTTGGACGGAGGGAGTAGATTTTTGGCAGAGCTCTGAGATTGAGATGGGAGTGGTTCAGCTGGGATCAACAAGATAAACCATGGAAAGGAACAGTCACTCCTTGTGATACTTCTGACAAAGCCCTCTTTGCTGCTTGTACAACTATATCTCTGGGCAATGAGAAAATTACAAATAACCATCACATTACAGGCTAGGGTTTCAAAAAGCCAGCACTTTACGTTAGGGTTTCAAAAATCCACCAGTTCAGAGTTGGTTCATTTTAGAAAGCACTGATACCGGTTTAACGCTCGTCTAATGACAAAAATGACAGGATGGTCCCACTTGTAAGGATGACATGGCTCACTCGGACGGCTGCGGGCAGACGGCCGTTAACTGCGCTGTTGGAACCCTAGACAAAACGGTTGCCTCTTTCCTTTCTCTCTCCCGCGCCTCAGTCCTCTGCTTCTTCTCCCTCTCAGCTCGCCCGCCGCCGCTGCCGCTGGTCACCATGCCGCCGCCGTCGTAGACCATGCCGAGATGGAACAAGAGCGAAACTTTCGGTGAATCTCTCCTTGGCGATGTGAGTAATTTTCTCCTCTAGACTACAATTTGAGATCCGATTTGTGGATTTGGAAGTTTTTAGAAATCATTTGATTTGAGCTCCGATTTGTGGATGATTTGTTCGATTTGTAGATACGTTCGCTAGACTACGCACCGAATCATCTCTTTGACTCAGAATATTATGGCATTGATGATGATGCCCCACTCGTTTGCTCCGATCACAATCTGAAACCGCGTCGACATGTTGCATTTGAGGGCAAAGATACATGGAGGAGGTTCTATCTATGCTCAGTGGAAAATGTGAGTACTTAGGTCCTTGTTTTCCCTCAGTACTTTTATCATGGCTCGGTAATTTGATTAACTGACATGTTTGAATAATGAGTACTTGTTCTTGATTCATATATTTAGATATAAATAATGAGTACTTGTTCTCAACATATATGTTCCTGGATCATTTATAGTCCTAATGGTGTGTTTAGGTAGATAAATGGAGTGTGCACTCCGTTTGTAATGGCCTGAACCTGTTAGAACAATGATGTACTGAACCTGTTGATAGATAGATCCTGGATCATTTAGATACATTGTGAGTACTGATTATATTCCAAATATATAAATGTGCAGCAGGTCATGAATTGTGGCTTTCAAAGGTGGATTAATCCAGAGTGGGATGATAGTTTGCAGCGTGCATTGTCTAAGTTGTGGGGAATGTACAATGACAGCCACAGCTCAAGAATTGAAGAGAGGTATGAGAGCAGCAAAATGTTGAAGGATCTAACTGAATAGAAGGACAAATTGGAGAAGAAACATGCAACCCTGCTAGAGGAAGGGATTAGGTGGATAGATGAGACTGGGAGGAAGTGGATAGCTCAGACTGAGAAGAAAGCCATAGCAGAAAACTATGCTAAGATAATGAATAGGGAATATGATGCTGAGTAGATGGAGAAGCACATAGCTACATTGAAGAATGAAGTAGAGGTGCTGAAGAATGCTAAGGAGGAACTGAAGAATGTGCTCAAATCACATGCAGAAGTATTCAAGGTGAAACAGCAGAAGTGGGATGAGGAAAGAGCTAATCTGAAGGATGAAAAGAAAAAAGTTAGAGTACTCCATGCATGACCTTTTCAAGGTCAATGGTGTTAACAAGGACACGGTCAGGAGAATCAAGGCAATTTGTGAGGAGGAGTGATGGTGTGTTTAGGTAGATGTATGAGTCTGTTGGTGTATTTGTGTAATGCAGCTGTTGAGTTGAACCCTTTATTTGTTGAGTTGAACCCTCCATGTGTACCCTCCATGTGTTGAACCTTTATTTGTTTAGTTGAACCCGCAATGTATTGAACCATTCATTTTGTGTCAACATGTTCTCCTGTCTGTTTCTGAAATTTCATGCATTTTACTTAATATGTCAACATCTATAATGCTCATTTTGTGGTATTGTAATGCTCAAATAACACAAATAGTCTCAAGAAGCATCTTAGAATCACACAAATAGTATCAGCCACAAATAGCATTGTTCACAACCACACATAGTTCCAGAATCAGTACCACACAGAATCACTAACACACTTAAATTGTTCACAACCACACATAGTACCAACATAGTGCTAGAATCACTACCATTACACTGAGCATTTCAGGATCAGTACCATTACACTAAGCATTTCATAACAGCCCTTTCCTGATATCTCTCAAGGTAAACTTGTCAATATTTCTTGTTGTGAAGTAACCTGACATCCTTGATGATTGGTTTCTTGCTCTTACAGGCCTGCTGGAAGTACCACTTGCTTCATTTTGTGCAGGACCTGTCCTTGGAGCTTTGAAAGATTGTGGCGGACTTGCAGCAGGTGTTGTCCTCCTAGTAGCAGGTGCTGTTTGAGTTTGTGTTGTCCTCCTAGCAGCAGGTGCTGTTTGAGCTGGTGTTGTTCTCCTAGCTGCAGGTGCTGTTTGAGATGAAGTAGCACCAGGTGTTGTCCTCCTAGTAGCAGTTGGTATTGTTCTGCTAGCTATAGGTGGAGCTGCTGCTGTAGAAGACTCAGAGTGCTCTGCCCTGTTCTCCTGCATCCAAGCAAGACAGTGTTTATTACACAGAAAATGCAGAGAATGGTGAAAACAGAGAAATTGCAGAGAATGGTTAAAACAGAAAACAAACCTTATGTTTGTTTTTCCTCATCACCAGAGATGGATTTAGAGGGTCACCACAACTAGTGTATCTATGCCCAAGAGTTCCACAATTGCTGCAGGTTATGGTGGCCATCCTTGATAATTGCTTTGGTTCTGGAACTTCATACTTTCCTTTTCTCCTCTTGGTCTGATTCCTGCCCAATGAGACCTTGGAGACTGGTGGATCAATATCATGTGTATCAGTCCTTGTCCAGCTATCTTCACCTGGCACAGCGTAAATCACAGGCTTGTATGCCTCAACATATAAAGGCTTCTTGAAGAAATCAGAAACAAAATCTTCAGGGTGTTGGAATGACTTGTAGATGGCTGATACAACATGATTGCAAGAGATACTAGTCATGTCCCATTTCTTACATCCACATGTCCTAGTTGTCAAGTTAACAGCATAACATTTTTCTCCATGGCTAACTTCCCACAAACCTTTAGCAGCCTTTCTTGATCTATACATTGTTGACCACTTCTTATTTTCTTCTAGCAGTTCTACATAAGTAGGTGTGATTTCCCATCTTGCCTTGCTAGCTCCTGTTCTCTTGCCTTCATTCCTGACCATCATTTTTTACTTATGCCATCAAACATTGTTCTCACTGGTTTCCCTCTAATGTCAAGAATCCACCTATTGAAAACCTCACTTAAATTATTCACCACTAAGTCTGTTTTGCAGTTATAGTCCATGGCATATTTGGCCCATGCTGCAACTGGTATTTTCATTAACCACTCCCAAGCTTCCACACTCTCCTCTTTCATGTTAGCCATGGCAACATCAAAACCATGCTTTGTGTAAGAATGGGAGGCTGCATCCATGTATTTCTTGAGCTCCTCACCTCTAAACCCAGTAGTTTGAAAGTTTGCATAAATGTGTATTAAGCAGTATATTTGTGGGCAGTTGGGGAATATTTGGTTGGTTGCATTAAGTAGACCCTACACAAAGATTTATAACTATGTAAATAACTGAACATCTTACAATGCAACTGCATATGACACAGAGGAAATGTATATTATGCAATTACCTTCTGCCTGTCTGAAATTATGGTGTAGTACCCAAACTTGCCTGCCTCACCACCAATAGCATACTTTAGTTGGGTGAGAAACCAAGACCATGTAGTTGTCTCCTCCTTGTCAACTAGGCCAAAAGCAATAGGGAAGATATTGTTGTTCCCATCCCTTCCAGTGGCACAGAGAATCTGCTGGCCTGTGGTCAGCTTAATGAAGCAGCCATCTATACCTACAAATGAATAGATATATGCCATGTCATAATGTGTATATGTCTCATTAATTAGCAAAGGGAAAATATATCATGTCAATTACCTATAAATGGTCTGCAACCATTAAGGAATCCTTGTACAGATGCACCTAGACAGTAGAACAATCCATGAAATCTAGGATTGGTACTTGGATGCTCTACCAGAATTTTTGTGGTCAAAATGCATCTGGAGCCTGGATTTGTGTCAAGCACTGTCTGCAAGTAATCCCTTAGCATCTTGTATTGCTCCACCTGATCACCAAGAACAACCTGTAAAGCTTTCCTCTTTGCCCCATATGCCATCATTTTAGGAACATCTACACCAAATTTCTCCTTGGTTGTCTCCATCACAACCTCAATGCCTGTCCTTGGATCAATTCTAATGCTGGGCTCACAAATCTTTGCAACCCATTTGCCTGTGACCTTGCAGTGCTCACCTACTGTGCCACAAGTGTGCTCAAAGTGCACCTTTCTTAGGCAGAATGATTTCTCATTCTTTATCTGAGAACCAACCATAAAAAAGGACACTTCTCTTGAGCACACTTTACTATCACTCTGTCCTTGCAATTTCTATGCTACCTAAAGTTCCTAAGCTGTGCAATATGAAGTGTTTGCACTGCTCTCCTGAATTGGTACACATATAGGAAGTACATCCTAAGACACAGTCCTTCTTCAGGTTGTAGTCTGCTCTCATCATACCACACCCTTAGCTCTTTATTTTTGGCCCTGCTTTTCCTTCCTTTTGGAAGAGACCATGACAATTTCTCAAATCCATCATCATCCTCTGGATCCAAATCACCATCTGGCCCTTCATCATCAGAAGGAAGACAGTCTGGTGGTGTTGTACTCTGCTGACTGCAATGTGATCTGCTAGTAGGCCCCTTCCTCACTAGTTCTTTCTTCTTATTCACAGTAACTGGCTCATCCTTGTCAACACCTGAGCAATCAGATGCATTAAATAAATCTTCAGGCTCTTCTGCAAAATAAGACTCATGCTCTAAGGCACCCCTCTTTCTCTTATTCAAATCATGATTTGGCTCATCCTCATCTGATTCAGTTTCATTTATATCCTCTAGAGTGTAATTTTCATTATCTTCCATTTCTGAATCTTCATCCTCTTCCATATCTTCTTGTTCATCCTCTTCCATATCTTCTTGTTCTTCATCAACAATGTGCTCTGTTCCCTGTTCATTCAATAAGTATCGTCCATCACCATCATCCACTTCTAAGATTTGCATGTCATTCTCATGATCATTCTCAACATCATTCTCAACATTGTTGCTCTGTTGTGTCAGCAAGTACATGCACTCAGGATCTTCAGTTAACTGTGTACATTCTTGACGTGGCAAAACAACTCCATCATCATCAACTGTGTAAACAATGGGGTTTCCAATTTCTGAAATTGGGATTTGCTCTTCAACTGCAGCAGTGTTGATGTTTGATGGAAGTGTGCTTCCTCTTTTAATTACAATCAAGCTGACAGATCTCTTATCCTCATAAAGTTCAACCATCTGTTTCACCTTACTATTCCCATCTAGTAAGTCCATCCCAGCTATCCCTATACCCTCCTCTTTCACATAATATATGTTATCACTAATCCCATAGCCCTCTATCTCTATTAGATCTAGCAAATTGAGGAATGTACATATGATTCAACCAAAATGCGCTCTAAATTGTCCTTGCCATCTAAATTTATCCTTATATCCCATATATCATCATCCAAACTGCATATATTCAGAATAAGAGAATTTAATTGTCTATTTTTCAGTACAAATCCCTAGCCAAAATGGATAAGAAAATGGCGACATACTTACTCAACGCCGTCTCCGAATGAACTGGTCCAACGGCTGCTCTGGGTAAGGTCCTCCTTCCAACGATTTGCCAAGCGTCGGCCAGCTTCTCCGGCGATGCAAACTTCGCCGTTGGTGGGTTAGAGCTACCACACCAATCCCCTTCTGCCGCAAGGAAGCCTGGCACCTCGACTTCGTGCCCACCGCTGCCGTCTCCACCGCCATCTTCTCCGCCAGGTATGCCTCTAGCGCCCCCGCCGGCCGGAGATCTAGAGCCAGAAGAAATCGCCGCCGCCATGGCTTCAGTTCGCGCACGGGGGATGAAGTGTGCGAGTGTGGTCTGGTTTGACCCGTGTCGAAACGGGAGGTTAGGGTTCCGACAACGCCTTTAACGGCCGTCTGCCCGCAGCCGTCCGAGTGAGCCACGCCATCCTTACAGGTGGGACCATCCTGTCAGTTTTGTCATTAGACCAGCGTCAAACCGGTATTAGTACTTTCTGAAACGAACCAACTCTGAACCGGTGGCTTTTTGAAACCCTAACGTAAAGTGGTGCCTTTTTTAAACCCTAGGCTGTAATGTGGTGGTTATTTGTAATTTACTCCTAGGCAATGGAGAGAGAGCTGTATTTTGGTTTGAAAACTGGCTAGGTGGGCAGGCTCCTAAAAGTTTGGCGCCGGATCTTTTCAAACTTGCATGTAGGAAGAAACTAACTATTGGAGATGCTCTTGCCGATGGAAAGTGGCTGATAGGCCTACATCGTTTGAGCTCTGAATCTGAGTAAGAACAACTAATCTTTCTTTGGTCCAGAGTTCAGCAGTTGCAGGCTTGCAGCTCCTGGATGTCCCCGGCGAGATTACCTGGAAGTTGACCACTGATGGCAATTATTCCGCCGCCTCTGCATATGAGTTTCAGTTCGAGCGCATTGAGAACAAATATTCAGAAAGCCTGGTCCCTGAATGTGGAAGGTAAAATGAGATTTTCTATGTGGTTATTTCTTCAAAATAGGCTCTGGACAACAGACATACTAGAAAGGAGAGGTTGGGATCATGATGATAAGTGCAGCCTCTGCGACCAAACACTTGAATCGGCATTTCATCTTTTTTTGCGATGCCCTTTCGCTAGGGAGATTTGGAATATTTTTGCTTCACAGGAACCTGTCCTGGCCAGTGCAGCGAACAACTCTGCCTCGGTTCTGCAGTGGTGGGAATCTGTCCGTCTTGGCTGCACAGGTCCCATGGTTAAGAAGAGTCTAAGAGCATCACTAACAGACCCCGTAAAGTCTCGCCCAACCCTTAAAATAATCGCCAATATAAGGATGGTCGGAAAACTGCGCAAATCAAAACCCTTATTCGGCGCGATCCTTAAAAAAAATTAAGGGCTGCCCTGAAACGCTCCCTCGACCTATACAAACACGGGTTGGGAGGCCGACTCGAATGCTAGCCCTCACTCGATTGGTAGTTTGCGCGCGAGAGCTTTCAGCGTTTCCCCCATCCCACCACCCGCCGCCGTCGCCGATCTCCGTGCCCCCCGCTTCTACAACACCGCAGCCAGATATCGGCGGCATGGACCTTGAATCGACCCCGCCGACCGCTAAAGGCACGCCGCAGCCACCATCGCCGGCTTTCACCGTAGCTCCCGGGGCTGGCGGCGGGCTTCCTACCTCCACGGACGCCGCGACCATGGTCTCTTCGACCAGCACGAAGAAGAGGAAGCGGGCGGATACGCACCTCGTCCCGCAGGCAGGGGCTGCCCCGCAGGCCCCCGCCCCTGCCCCCATCGCCGCCCCCGGCCCTGCGCCGGGCACGAAGCCGAAGAGGGCGCCACACCAAAAATCGCAGTTCGCCAGACCGTAGGGGGGAAGAAGAAGCAGACGATCCATCGTAGCTGCCTCCCTCCGGTCACCGCCTCTCCGGCGTCCACAGCGGAGAGCGGTGCCCAACCCGGTGCTCGATGACATGCCTCAAAGGTTAGTTAATTTTTGCTTCTACTCCTACGAATCGCACAGTGCATTGCGATGACATTAATCTTCGATTTTAGCAAAAATGTCCATACTTCGTTCATGAATCTCTTGAATGAGACCAAGGTCGACGTCCTCGGTCCACCACTCGCTCCATTTGGCATGGACAGCGAGGAGGGTATGGTTGACGACGATGAGCTCACGGAGGACGGCGAGGAGGAAGAGGTGACCGAGATCGAGACGAGCAAAGTGAATAAAAGGAAGAAGAGAACTTCCAACTACACGGAGGTTGAGGACACTACTTTGTGCCGTGCTTGGGCTCAAGTTGGAATGGATGCGGTCTCGGGCAACAATCAAACCGGGAAGCGCTACTGGCAGCGCATTGAGGATAGGTTTTGCAAGCTCATACCACGAGTACGTCAGCTGGTGTATCGCACCTTCCGATCACTGCAAGGCCGTTGGGAGACTATCAAGCCGGCATGTAGCCGTTGGAGTGCTGCTATGGACGCGGTGAAGTTGAATCCTCCAAGTGGTATCACTATAGACCAATATGTGAGTTTGTTGTCCATCACATCTTTGACAAAATTTGTAGTTGTGATATAATCTTCTTGTGCTCTGATTGTAGGAAACCTGTGCCGACTTGAGGTACAAAGACATGCAGTGCGGCAAGGGCAAAAGCTTTGCATATAAGCATTGCTTTGATGTTCTCCAACATATTCCTAGGTGGACTTTGAGAGACCAAGAAGCAACCGTGAAGAAAGGGGCCATGGAAATGGATGATAGTGATAATGAGAAGGAAGGAAGAAACAATGACAAGCCGGAGGGAAGCAAGAAGGCCAAAGAGAGGATGAAGATGGAGGCCGAGTCATCATTGTTGCGGGACAAGTTTGATCAAATGATTAAATCCAGGGAGTCAATGACAATGAAGACATTGGAGGCAAAGCCTGCCATCACCGAGAAGAAGAAAGAGGTAAAGCTTGCGAGGGTGGAAGCCACACGAGAAGAAGCAAGACGCAAGGCCGAGTTGGAGGAGATGACGATCAAAGTGAAGAAGGAGAAGGCAATGAAGGATCTCTTGTTCGAAGAGAGGGAGATCATGATGATATCCACAAAGGACATGAACGAGCAGCAGTTGGAGTGGTGGAAGGAGACCTGTGCGGAGATCACGGAGATGAGGAGGCAAGCTCGTCAAGGTGGAACCGGAGGTGGATCGATTGAGCATGGAGACAACTCAGACTCATGATTCTCCATTGCATGATGCTCCCTTTCTAGTTACCTATGAATTTATGAACTGTCTACATATGAATCTGCTGTGAACTACTTGGTTGATTTGGTGTAAAACTATGAACTATGCATCAAATATTTTCATATTGCTTTTGTGTATGAAAATCTGCCTAAAACCCTTTCCAGCGCGGATCATAGCCCATATTCCATTTTACGGGTTGCGAATAAGGGATCTGATCTGCGCCACCGCCGAAGAACCCTTAAAAAGGGTGTACAGAGGCCGGTACTCGTGTTTTAAGGGTTGGGCGTTTACGGATATTGTTAGTGATGCTCTAACTACAGCGGTCCTTGTTGTACGGAACCTGTGGAACAAACGCAACAGGAGGATTTTTAAAGAATCGTCATTATCAACTAGAGATGTTGCAGATGGAATTAGAGACGCATTCTCGCAATTTTATCTAGCCTGTGGCCATTAATTTGTTGGGCACTAGTAAATGGATGGTATTGAAAGGTTCCGATGGCTTGTTTTCCGTCGGACCACGATATGTAGTGTTTACCATAATGTAATGCTAAATATCCCATCATTGCGTAGCGGCATTAAAAAGCCTTGAAGTTACTATTCACATCTATTATTTCCTGCGTTTTATTCATCGCTTGTCCGAACGCATACACTCCTAGAGTTTCCTATGGTTTTAGTTCCAAAGTTTTGCACTAGTATACCCTTCTTATTCCTACACCTTTCCCAATTCCTATGTTTCATATTCCTGTAATCCGAACAGGGTCAGCATAACGAGAAACCCTAACCGCTGCCTAAGGCTGGTCATAGTAGGGAGTAACTTGAGCTAGTGTCATGCACATGACATAGTCTAAGTTAGGGATTATAAGGCCATAGAGCTTTTTAAAAATGTTAGAAATTATAAGTCCTCTCACATTTATTAGTCTCTCTTCTTCAATGCATGTTCTTATTTTTCTCTATTTTCTCTCATGCATGTGTAACTATCGGTGCATATAGTAATCAAACGGATGAGTTATTGATTTTCTTAATCCTATCAAAGTGGTCCATAGGCCTTATAATCCCTAACAGAGGGAGTAACATGCAAGACCTTATTTATTAACTTGTAGACTCATCTTGTATTGGAGTGTGTGATGTTATAGTAACATAGCTAGTTACTCCAAGCCTATCATTTCATGACATGCCACATCATCAAAATACCTAGTTGGCATGGTATGTGGATGCATGTTACTATCTTAGTTACTCCCACTATGACTAGCCTAAACATCAAAATTCTATGCTTGTTCTAGGAACTTTTTTATTGGACCTTGGAGTTGTGTGATGACGGCCTTCCATCCAGCATGTGTGGGATGCGCATCATCCCAAAAGAAGTAGTTTTGAGGGTCCCTGCACTGAGAGTAAAGGGCCTTGGAGTTGTCATCCTGCTGCCCACAGAAGCCCTTGGGATCAGTGGCCTCGCAACACGGTTTTCGAGTATGCTTAAACTGCTTGTACGACTCTGTATCTTCTTCAGCTGCAAAATAAAACAAACAGTAATCCCAATAATCAGTATATATTCTGATGATTCATGCTCATAGTAAGTAACATGCTCGATCGCTCGTATGTAGTAGTAGGTACCCAGGACAGGCTTGCCGTGGCCACCGATGATGTTATTGAAGGCGGTGCTGAGGTCGACTATGAGGACACCTGCCTTGGTGCCCAGTTTCTGTTTTAGGTTGCTGTTGTGCAAGTAGGTGGCATTGTTAGCCATGCCGTCGCACACTTTGTAGTTACGTTTCCTGCAGAGCGACGGTGTGCAGCCAAGAGGGTGCAGATTGTTCACCAGGATCCTCTTCACCCCGAGGTTTCGCAGCCGCTCCACATTCGAGGCAATCTCGGCCGTCACGTTCCTGGCAAAAGCGGCGATCTGGAAGAAAAACTTTGTATATTACGGCCAGATGTATATATAAATTGCTGCTCTTACTCATGCATGACTCACGTACGTCGCCGGAGTTCCTGTGGATGCCGAAGCGCTTGTAGTCATTTCCGTTGGCACTCACGAGCACAACTGAGTGGGTGACCTGATCTTTGGTGATAATCCCGCCCTTGAACATCCTCTTGAATTCATCCACCTGCAGGCGGAGATTGATCCACATAGATACGGGCTGTTTCACGCCGGTGCCACTGAAGGCGAAGTTCAAGCCGTTCGGGGCACAATAATGAGCGTGCGTGCTCTGGTACGTAGGAGGGGACATGGGAAGCCCCAACATCTTGGCTGCAAGACACGGCATGGTCACATCTGTAAGCAAACTCGGATGCTACATACATATGCAGATCTTGATCTTAATTTGCATCAAATTAAATATAGAGAAATAAGGTCGAGATTACCAATAAAATCAGATTGAACCATGAAGTCAGAGAAGCGGCCGGTGGGTAGCGACCCCTCGTCATTCGAGACGCCATAGGGGTAGTACCATTGTCGCGACATCTCAACCCCACGTTCCATTTTTGGGAGGTTTCCACTATCGACGAATGAATCTCCAAACACGAACATGGTCTGCGGCTTGTGCCGCCTAGATTCCACGCACATACCTAGAGAGCCTGCAAAAAAATGGACGATGATGACGATCAATATAATGGCGACGAGAAACAAAATATGGATGAAAACAAACAGCTAGCTAGTAGACGCACCGTTGAGAGCAAGGAGGAACCCGATGGCCAAGATGGCAGAGAGAGGCGCCTGTATTTTCATCCTTGCTAGGCGACGATGTTGATGACTTACCGATCGAGGCGAGTCCAAACAGGCCAGATAGATGTTTGCGTGTGCATATCAGTATTTATGGAAACACAGTGAAGCTAAACCCCTACTAGTATGGATTCTCGATAACAATCAACAACTACCAACGTGGATTCTAACAACCTACGTCGCTATATTTTCATCCGATAAATTCTACTACTCCTCGTTTCCCGTTCGGATAATCCAAGCCACACCAACCGATTCAGAATTCCCGATCAACTTATAGAAACTAAAACTCCCGATATTCCAGATTCCAGTGAAACGGAACGATCATCTCTCTCTCTCACGTATTTCATTCGCTTCCCATTACGGCGCGCTACACGGGTGGCATCACCGTCCGCACTCTGCACTCAGAGCAATAATCCTAAGCTACGGAAGTTGGGAAATTTGAGCTAGAGCATCTCCACTATTACACAGGAGGCCGATCCGGACATAGAAATTACCTCCGGACGCCGAAAATCGGTCTAGTCACGTATCTAGGAATCTCTTTTCGTTTGGATTTAGGCCAACTTTGGTCTGAACTACCCAGGCCGAACCCAGGATCCCGGGTACGCCCGGGGACGCCGGGCGAAGCGAATTCGGCGAGTGGACCAGTCTGTCAGCGACAGAAGCCGACTCGCCGTCATTCTTCCCGCTGTTTTCCTTTTCCCGCTCTCGTCGCTACACCCCTCTCGTCATTCTTCCGGCCTATAAAATCCGTACATCTCGCCGTCTCTCTTCGTAGTCCCTCACACCACCACAACTCCGGCGAACTTCGGACGGTCGCACCCTTCTTCCTCCTCAACTCCGCCGAGAAGCCATGGCCGGCCGACGCACGCTGTCGCTGTGGGAAGCCCGGCTGCTCCGCGAGGCGCGCACGGCCCCGCCAGACACTCGTGTTCCCGTAGGCTGGAAACTCAGCGCCGGCGGGATCCCCGTTCCGCCGGTGCCGGACGGGGAGTACCTCGCCGGAGAGATCCAGGCGGCTATCGCCGCCATGCAAGACCCAGAACTCGCCGGAGAGATTCAGGCCGTTGTCGCCGCCATGCAAGATCCGGATCTCACCGAGGATCAGGGCAACCTGGTCTTCTGGAGGCAGTTTTTCGCCGACAGGCGCCTCGAGAAACTCGCTCGACACGACGGACCGCCGGGCTCGCCGTCGCCACCGCGTAACAAGGCGGCTTACCGCCGCCGCTGGTGGAGCGTTCCAGGGCGGAATCTCGCCGGAGTCATGGCGCACATCGAGGCCGGCGACAACCCCCGCCTCGGCCTGTAGTTGCGATGTCCGGCGTCGACCACGGCGGCGGCCTTTTCTAGTTATAAAATCTGATGTACTATGTGCCCTCTTGCCTACTTTAATGAAATTTCGCATATATTCGCCCATATTTCGCCGAGTTTAAGTGAGTTTAGCCGAACTTGGGAACTCGGCCTGGATACGCGAGTGGGAAACTGGGCGTACCCAGGCCGAAAACACGATTCGTTCGGCAGAAAATTGGTTCGGTTTTCGGCCTGAATTCGCTCAACGAGTGGAGATGCTCTTATACACACCTCTTAATTTTGTGGTGTATACATAGGACGAATGGAAGATCTCTTGCAAAAGGAATGGGAGTGAACTAGATTACTACACCAGAAATAACTGATTTAGGTTTGTCTAAATATAATGTATTTAGACACGTTTTAGTGTATAGATGCATTCTATTTAGATGAACTCAAGTCAGTTATTTTTGGATGGAGGAAGTACGAACCGACAGATGCCTTCATACATGCACGAATGACAAAATCAGATGTAAAGCCATCTTCAACAGGCCCCACGTTTTGTGTCAAAAAAAAACAGGCCCCACGTTTCGGATACCAAATCGGTCTGATTTTGTCGTGGTGGTGACACGGCAGATGCCATGGGTAGGCTTAAGTTGGGGACCAAATGGGTGCTTGTGATCACCGGAGAGGGTGTGCATGGTCGAGCCATGCACGAAGAACATGAAGAACTCTCCAGACTTAGCAATTCAATTGATACCCCAAAGATTACAAGTGCTCCTTGAGCTATATGAACTAGAGTTCTCCGCACTAGTTCACTACTTGGTCCAACCTCCTTCTACTTCTGCTATGCCCTCCCTTATATAGGCAGTGCTAGCTTACTAGTACCCCTTTGGGTTCTAGGGTTTACTGTTTGAATCTTGGTCCCTATGATGTGGGCCGGGTCATGGGCTTGTCCTAAGCCTAGCAGCCCGGTCCATAAAGCTTGACAGGTAACGGTCTTCTGGTACGCTACTTCCTGTTTCTTTTGGCGTCATGATGTTACTTTGTACGTCAGCGTGTGCTTTGGACGTCACCCGGCTCCTTTTGTGCCACCCTCCCAAATCTTACTCGGAAAGGTGCCAAGCGTCCTTCTTGACTCGTCCCTCCCTCGGTCGACTCGGCTCGTCGATTCCTGCAAGGGTTACAACTTTGTCCTATGTGGGCCGACATAGTTTATAAGTCGGCTGCTTATGCTTATCTTACCCGGCTGTTCTTACCCGTCCTGGTTCTTTCTTTACTCGAAGCCAACCCAGCCGCGCTATGTTTGCCCTCTCGTGACCCTACCGGGGGTTATCCCCCCCCCCCCCCCCGACATTAGTCCCCGAAGCTGGTGAGGTCTAGCTGTTCAAGCTGTTAGGCGTCTCCATGTTCCTTTTGTGTGAGTGGAACTTAGTTTTTGCCTTTATCTGTCACAATTTCACACCTTGCCGGGTCAGTCTGACAGTTTTCGGGTCGACTCTTTGACTTCTTGGCTCATTCTTGCCTCGAGCCGAGTTATTTTGGCCAATTCCGAGTCATTTTTGGCACGCATCAGTCACTGATAGCTGGTAATCATGATTACTTGCCTCAATTTTTGTTCCAAGCTCAGGCGGCACAGCGACGGCTGCGCAGTTATTCCCCGTCACTGTGGCAGTCCCATCGGCCTACGCCTCTTGTACTTCCAGTCATGACGTGGCACGGGATTTTTCGTGTATCTTTGGCTACGTGGCGCTTGCTGATGAGCTTTTTCGGCCTGGTACACGGCCACACGCTGGCCGCACGACACAGATAGATCCCACGACCGGGGTTTTTACTGCCCTTAAGTAGGGGTTGGGGGTTTCCACTTCCCCACGCCCGTTCAGTTTTCCCTTGCCCTTTCTTCTTCCTTGCGCCCGCAAAATCTAACTGCCCCCTTTGCGGTTTCCTCTTCCTCATGTCCTTGTGTTGCAATTGCCCCTTTCTTCTTTCCATTCCACTACGGGTCCACGCTGTTCCAAGCCTCTTCCAACCGTGGAGGAGATTGAATCTGCTGATCTCATGGATGCTCGCGACGGCGCTGATGGTGCTGAGGAGCAGGAGATTCCCGCCGGCGAGCGCGGCGGCTGGGAAGGCTCGGAGGTCTCTATCGAAGAGGTGGAGTGGCTCCGCTCCACCAGACGCATTCCGCTGCAAGTGGATTGTCGTCTCCCCTCCGGTGAGATTTCTCCCAAGCCCCAAGCTAACGAGCGGGTGGTTTTCCTTTCTCACTTTGAACGCGGTTTCTCTCTTCCTGTGAGCACATTCTTCTCCTCGTTTCTTTCCACTTCCCATCTGCAGACCCACATCTTTCTGCCAATGCGATTGGCTCTCTTTCTTGCTTCATCTCCGCTTGCGAGGCCTACCTTGGAATTTGGCCTACAGTTCCTTTGTGGGCCAAATATTTTGGCTTTAAGGTTCAGGTTGTTCCCCGGCCTGGTGCTCCCCGATCTGAGAAGAGGCCGACCCGGTGCGGTGCTGCTAGCATCACACCTAGGAGAGATTCCATCTTTCCTCGGGTTACCGGTATTGACTCCTGCAAGAAATGGCATAGGACTTTCTTCTATGTCAAAAACAGCGGGTCTACCGATAACATACGGCTCCCCCCTTTCTCGGATGAGGTCCCCAACAAGAAGCACTGGTAGCTTGACCCGCGCGACCAAGACGCTGCGGTGAACGAGGCTAACGCGATCTTGGAAAGGTTGCTGTCGCCGGATGAAAACTTTCATCTCGCCGACTCTGACCTCATGTGTAACTTCGTATCACGCCGGGTAAGCCCCATCCAAGCGAGGATCCACAAGATGTGCTTCATGAGTGGCTCCCACGATCTCACTCGGCACTCCACTAAGGAGCTCACCCATGACTCCATTGCCTGCCGAGTAAGCTCAATCTATAAACTGAACTTGGCGGATGATTGGGCTTGGAGCTGCCCTCCATTTAGCCGGGTCAGGCCGGTCCCCTAGGTAAGTTTTCCGAGTCACTTTCTTGCCGATTAGGCTTTAACTCTTTTGCCACTCTTAGTTTAGTTTTTTGGTTACTCATTTTGTTTGTCTTCCGCGGAATCTCCTTCACCAGGTTGGTGACAGTACTGTTCCTCCTGCTGGTTATAACGGGGATCGATCTGACTCGGATGAGGTCGAGTATGACCTGGAGTGCTTCATGCCTATCCCGCACACTATGACTGCTTTAGCTTCGGGTAAGAGTCAATCTCGCAATCCCTTACAAGATTGGTCTGACGATGATGAGGATGATGATTGTACGCTTTTGGAGGTATATGCCTTGTGACCTTAGTCTCCCAGCTTATCTGAGTAAGCTCGTTATTTACTTATGCAGCTGGCCATGTACATGACATTCCTCCTCTCGCCGTGGGTCGAGTCGGCAAGGTCCCCGTCGCCAAGCCAAAGCGACGCGGAGCCTCCTCCAGCACCCAGTCGGCCAAGAAGAGCAAGATCACTCTGGCAGCTCCTGCTTCCTCTGCTGATGCCATCCTGGCTGAGACTCGCCAAGCTGCTAGGCGCCGAGTCACACGCCGAGTCGTCCGTGACCTGGTTGTCACCGGGTTAGTTCTTGTACACTGCCCTTTCTGTTCTTTTCTCTTTCGTCATTGACGGTTTCTTATATATGTCTCGTTGTTTTCAGTGCCGCACCTTTGTTGGCAAACCAGGCTGCTTCTAGCATTCCCTCGCCGCTAAGGCCTGCGCCTCCTCCTGTCGAGTCTCGTCCGGGTCGAGGATCCCACTGTTGAGTCTCACGCCTCTCAGTGTCAGTCAGACCCGGTGGGTCATTCGGCTGGCGCCCCTGGCGCTGGCCAGGAGAAACTTCCTGATCTTTGTGCCAGTGATTCTGGCACCGAGAAACCTTCCGCCAACAGTTCCTCTGGCATCGGCCCTCAGGCTGGTGTGAATGAACAACTTCTTGATCTTGGAGCCAGCAAAACTGGTGAGCCCAGTCAGCCGGCTCCACGATCTTCTCCAAATCCTCCTGCTCGCTCTCTAGTTCTGTCAAAGGGCCAGGCCTAGCCCAAGGCTACTGGCTCTTCTCGCCCTAGATCCGGCAAATCCACCTCCTCTAAGAAGACAACCCTGGTCTGCGCTCCGGGTTCTGCTCCTCAGATCCGACCTCCGACGTTGGCGACCTTGATCCCTTCAACGGGTAAGGGGGGCGAATCCGCGGCTGCCGGGTCAGGTGATGGCTCTAAGGCTATTACCCTCCATGCTAGTGTCGCAGTAACTCGTGCCAATGTGGGAACCACCATGAAAACGGGTCAGGTTCTCACTCGGACGCTCAGTGGCAAGAGCCTAGGTTCGGCTGAGCCTTACGCCGTGGCATGGAATGCAGCTGGCGAGCAGGAGGTCAGCACCCGTGCCGGCAAGAAACTAAAGCTAGGCCCCAAGGCCGTCTCTGACATGACCCAGCAGGCCATTTCTTTGATGGCCCGTGCCGACGAAGTGAACAAGGTAAAGTAACTTCTTACTCTTTTGTATTGTTGAGTATTTCCTTTATGCATATCACCTAGTCCCCGAGGTTACGATTGAGTAAGGCACTTATTCGGCCGTAAGCTCTCGTTAATCACTTTGGTCTTCGAATCCCAAGCTTACATGTTAGAGCTTCGATCCCTAGCCCTCGAGGTTACTGTTGAGTAAGTAACTTACCCGGCTGTAAGCTCTTAAGCTCTTTGATTTCCTTATGCCAAACTCATGTTAGAGCTTCAATCCCTAGCCCTCGAGGTTACTGTCGAATAAGGAACTTACTCGGTTGTAAGCTCTTAAGATCTTTTATTTCCTTATGCCAAACCCATGTTAAAGATTCAATCCCTAGCCCCCGAAGTTACTGTCGAGTAAGGAACTTACTCGGCTGTAAGCTCTTAAGCCCCACGGTGGGTGCCAACTGTCGTGGTGGTGGCACAGCAGATGCCATGGGTAGGCTTAAGTTGGGGGCCGAATGGGTTCTTGTGGTCACCGGGGAGGGTGTGCATGGTCGAGCCATGCACGAAGAACAGGAAGAACTCTCCAGACTTAGCAATTCGATTGATACCCCAAAGATTACAAGTGCTCCTTGAGCTGTATGAACTAGAGTTCTCCGCACTAGTTCACTACTTGGTCCAACCTCCTTCTACTTCTGCTATGCCCTCCCTTATATAGGCAGTGCTAGCTTTGGGTTATAGGGTTTACTATTTGGATCTTGGTCCCTACGATGTGGGTCGGGTCATGGGCTTGCCCTAAGCCCAGCAGCCCGGTCCATAAAGCTTGACAGCTAACGGTCTTCTGGTACGCTGCTTCATGTTCCTTTGTCATGCTGTTACTTTGTACGTCAGCGTGTGCTTTGGACGTCACCCGGCTCCTTTTATGTCACCCGACGTCGCCCTTCTATTTTGACCATGCTTTACCATGGTCCCTCGCGAACCTTACTCGGAAAGGTGCCACGCATCCTTCTTGACTCGACCCTCCCTCGGTCGACTCGGCTCGTCGGTTCCTGCAAAGGTTGCAACTTTGTCCTATGTGGGCCGACATAGTTTATAAGTCGGCTTCTTATGCTTATCTTACCCGGACGTTCTTACCCGGCATGGTTCTTTCTTTACTCGGAGCCAACACAGCTGCGCTATGTTTGCCCTCTCGTGACCCTACCGGGGGTTATCCCCCCGAAAGATTTGGTCTGTTTGCGGGGTGGAGGACAGGTTGTCCGGGGTGAGCCTATTTGCGGTGTGTTTGCGGTGGTTGTTGCCCCCACCGGCCACTTACTGTTAAAAAAGTTGCAGAAAAAAGATGCGGCCAAAAATAATTATAAAAATTATAATAAAGGTCTAGGTAGTCAAAATATCCACACACAAAACCAATATTATGGGTGGCCATTGGTGTGTGTGGGGGGGGAGTGGGGGGTCGGCGATGCTGCTGGCCGGCCGACGCTGCTTATGCGGTTGCACGCTGCCTAATCTTCGTCGTTGTCGATGACGATGAAGACCTAGGGCGGTGGCCACACACCACTAGGGCCGAGGCGGGAGAAGGCATCGGGAGCGTGGGCTACGCCGGTGGCATCTGGGCCTGTGCAGCCACCCAGGAGTCGTCAGGTCCTGCCCCATGCCGTCCCACTTCCTCTCCTCCTCCAGCTGTGACGCGAGGATGTCGGCCTCGATCTCCTCCTACATCGTCGGCCGAGCCTGCGGTGGCTACGGATCCTCCACCTTGACGGGCCAGTACGGCCAAACCTCCGAATCGACGGTGTCGGTGCCCCTGTAGTGCGACAAGATCAAGGAGTCCGGGCTACGGCGGGCCAAAGTAGTCAAGGTCGACGTCGTGGTTGTCCTCTTCCTCCACGCTGGAGTCCTTGTTGGACTCCTTCTAGAATTCCTCATCGACATCGTCGAGGTTATCGAGGTGGGCCTCGATGGCCCCGCGTCGTGCCTAGTTCTCCGCCTCGAACCAGCGGTCCCAGAGGTCGGAGTGGATGGAGTAGGCCGGGTCACGCCGCAGATGTGGCGGTAGGAAGGCCCAACGGTGGCAGATCACGCGCCAGCGAGCTGGCCTCGACACGGGGATGGATAGCACAGGAACATGGACCTGGTTGAGGTGCCACCCCAGTGGCAGATGCACGTCGGGACAGGGGCACGGCATGCCTGCCTCGGCGAGCATGGCTTCGAGGCTAACACGGACATTCCGTTCGGAGCATGGACATAGTGGCGAGCAGTCGGTGGGTCGCGGTAGAAGGAGGAGCTGTGTGGTGGATGATACCTCGACACGGAGTGGCGATGACTTTCCGACCGCCACCGGAGGAGCCGACCTCGTGGTCGTTGCGGCCAGGCCGAACGAGCCCTTCTAGCCTGTCATCATTGCGGCCGACAACGGAGGGGCTTTGTCGGTGGGCAGGGAGCTAGGGTTTTCATGGGATTGACCTAGTGGATTGGGGAGTGGACTATGGATGGGGACGACGCGGTCCAATTAAAAAGGACGCGGTCCTCCCGCTGGGACATCGCTAGGTGGGCCTCATGGAAGCCTTGGAGGGCACGGCCGGACACGGCAACCGTCCGTTCCACCGCATTCTAGCCCTAGATTTGGGCCCGGTTTGCGTCAAAATGGACCGCTCTGGGGTGTCGTCTCCGCTTGCGGGGTGTCGTTGGACCCTGAATTGTGTCTGACTAGACTAGTTCGGAACCACGCGGTCCTTTTGTGGGGGGCGTTGTAGATGGCCTAAGAACCCCTCGATGCTATAGTACTTCTCAGATTTTCTTTTCTAAACGTGGTCTTATGTGGTAACATATGGTATTTTAATTTTAGATATAAAAACCATGAGCAATGTCACTATATACTTTCTCCCTTCACTAATGTAAGATAGTTTACCTTTTTATAAAACAGATGTACTTAGAAATGCTTTAGTGAAACTGTTCACTCATTTTAGAGTGACTATGGTCCACTTTAAAATATCTAAAGGATCTTACATTAGTGGACGAAAGATGTATAATTTACTGGTGGAGGGGGGCCCACCGAATCCTCACCTTTTTTCAAAAGTGGCAGGACTCTTTTTTTGACAAAATGAATATATAAATATTGTCAAGATATCAATTACTCCTAGCATCTGCAACAACGAAATGTCCTACATACATTACAAGTGCACACATCTCTTAGCCATTCCTATAATTATTTTATGTCCAGTGTAAATATGAGACCCTACTTTTAGGTTGATTTTGGTTTCGTACTTTCATATGATCGAAGATTACAATGTGAAGATGCAATATCGGGGGTGGTGTGAGTGAGCCTTGTGATATGCATAAATAAATAATTTGTGCATTCTAATTGGATCACTCACTCCATCCCTTAACTTATTATGTGTCTATTGCAAATATGAGGCCCTATTTGATTTTAGCTAGAATTGTGATTAATTAAAGAGTGCTTTATATTAAATATGACGATGTGTGAGACATGCATGTATAAAATAACTATATTTTCTTTGTAGAGGACATGGCGCTATGTCAAGTTTGTTTCACGGACTATAGCGATGATACTATGTAAGGCTCGCTATTCCAAGCTTATCTCACACTTGGTCGATTTGAGCGTTCATTTGTATGTATAATTTTTTTATTTAAATTCATTGAATTTTATTTCTATACTATTATCATTTATTTACTTAGTTTTTTTCATGTTTAGACTATCTCATGCAATTTAGGAGGGACTTCATAGAATAACAAGAGAAAGTGTGGAGTTTGAAGCTATTTGGCGAACATATGTTGTTGATGTGTGCAAAGAGCGAGCAATGACTCGCCTTTCAGGTTCTTAATAGAGAAGGTTCATTTTTGAAAACCAAATCCCTCTGGTATCTACCTGTTTTTGCAATGGAATCTCCTGGTCCAAGAATCACTATTGTATATTTGAATGACGACGAGGATGAGGGCGATGAGGATGAGGACGATGAGGATGAGGGTGATGAGGATATGGGCGATAAGGATGAGGACTAGGATGAGAGCGATGAGGAGCAAACAGGACCATTGGATTATACAAATGTCTCTCATAAATACAAGCTTACCCATGGTGAAGAGTGCTATCTCATCAGCAACATTCCTTCAAAAATTTCCTACATTAGCCTAGCATTTATCACTCGCTTGACTAGGATGCATATTCAGCTACATGATATGATATGTTTTCACTTATTATTCTTTTTTTAGTTCTTATTGTATGATAGTTATAAGATTTCTAATTTCTGCATCTTAATTAGAAACTATCGTCGAGAATGGTTTTTTCTCTTCAAATTTTTAAACAAGGCTCGACTAGAATACGTGTTGAAGCAACAGATGTTGTAAGCGTCATTTCATACAAGACAGAGTGTGATGGTCACATCACCTTCAGCATCCAGGAGTGGAAGAATGTTGTTAAAGCTCAAGATGGTCTACAAGTTGAGCAAGCCATTCTCCTTACCAGTAGGACCACTTCACACTGTAACATTCAAATAAGGTTCATCATCGATATCATTCATAGTGACTAGCTTGTTACTTGTGATACTTTGTTAGTGTAGATGCAACTAGCTTGTTTTGAAATGCTTGTTAATAATTTATGGTGAACCAAATTGTTATTTTTCTGCTTATGTGAATATGCATTTCGTGATGTTACACTGCAGTTAAATTGCAACCTTCAATCAACAATATGCAATACCTTTTTTAATTTTCGAAAATATACTTGCGATATTTGAATTTATGAAAATGCTACAAATTATACATATAGTATTGGCGTTTGTGTCAAACGCCACCATTACGTCTACTAGTCGTGGCGTTCAGATCGGACACCACCCGTACGAGCAGTAATGGTGGCGTTCACTCTGGACGCCACCACTATGTCTTACTAGTGAAGTGAGGTTAGTGGCGTGCGGCTTAAACGTCACGAACCCCTTTTTTCGAACGTCGCCACTAGGCCTTTTACTACTAGTGCGTCCAGGTCGTGCTCTAGGAGAGGGCCTCTTAGAAACGTCTGCATTCCTTCCTGTCGTGGAAAAGAGCTCGAGGATGAGAGGTTGCTATGTCCAGATCAAGCGTGGAGGTCCGATCTAGGCCTCCATGCCTAGATCTCAGGCACCTATTCCCAAAATCCATGCATGTATGCTGCTACTCTTGCTCGCGATCTAGGGTGGGTGTCGGGCCTCAATGTATCCGAGACGTGTGGTGAAGGACATGAACATTCAAGGTTGAAATCTCGAGGTGGAGGTGGTGATGCCCGAATCTGGTTGCCAGTGTGAGGAGACGCCGACTGCTGGAGAGAGAGAGAGAGAGAGAGAGAGAGAGAGAGAGAGAGAGAGAGACGCGTCGTCGAGACGTACCAGGAGTGGGAAAGGTGGGTGGGGGTACGGGAGGGGATAGGGTAGACATGGTTTCAGTTTGGGTGGGGCCAGAGCAAGGGCGAGAGGACTACGGGCGAAACGCGGTGTGAGCGATGAAATCCTTCGTCCACGGGCGAAAGAGGTTTGTCAGGAAACAGAACATGACGTTCTTTTTAGGTTATAGTAGAGATAGAGATTATGGGCAGACAATCTTTTTTCCAAAAAAAAAGGGTAACCGATCTATTGATAATCATTCAAAGAATTAAAAAATATAAATAGATAACTGGACCATCTAACGACGACTACAAATACCGTATGAGGCGAAGCCGCGCTGCCGTCCTTCACCCCTTCTTCCCCGGAGCCAAGAAAAACTATCAATTTATTTACTTTGCGGGAAATTTCCCATCTTTTATTGGAAGCATTTTGGGGAAGAATTGAATTGTTTGCATTGCTTGCTGTGTATATAGGGTGTGTTTGGTAGCCCTGCTCCACACAATTTCCCACCTCAGCCCAAATTTGGATGTTTGTTAGGTCGGGTCTGTGGTCTAGGCACTGCCCACCTCATACGGAAACGGCCTCTGGGCACTGCCCGATTGCGAAGCCGAAAACGAGCTTCGCTGTTGGGCAGGGCTGAGCTCGCCCGAAAAATTGCCCCCACGCCCCTGCACCTCGCACGAGCCAACAGTCCCCCACCCTCATTTCCCCTAATCCCGTCTCTCTCTTTCTCTCTCTCTCTCACCCGAACGACGCTCCGTCGCCTCCTCTGGATGCCGCCGCCGACCTCCTCTCGCACCGCTCGCCTCCCGTCCTCCTCTCGTGCCGCTAGCCCTCGACCTCCTCTCGCGCCGCTCGCCCCCGTCCTCCTCTCCACTTCCAGCGATGGCCCCCAACCTACTCTCTACTGGCCGCCTCTTTCGAGCAGCAGGGTGGATCCTCACCAGCCATGGTGCAGCGGCGGGCCATGCCGCCTCTCCCGGCCTCACTTGCGTGTGGAAGCAGCACGCAGAGAGGAGGAGCTCGGCCTCACCCGCGCGAGGAGGAGCTCGGCCTCACCCGCGCGAGAAGGAGCTCGGCAGCTCGGAGCTCGACCAACTAGCGGCGACGCATAGCAGTGGCGCACGGCGGCGATGGTTACGCGTCGAAGTGTTGGAGATATGCCCAAGAGGCAATAATAAAGTGGGTTATTATCATATCTTCATACTTATGATAAATGTTTACATACCATGCTATAATTGTATTAACAGGAAACATTAATACTTGTGTGATTTGTAAACATAAAAGAGTCCCTAGTAAAGCCTCTTGTTAAACTAGCTTGTTGGTTAATATATGATCATGGTTTCCTGATCATGAACATAGAGATGTTATTAACAACAGGGTCATATCATTAGGAGAATGATGTGATGGACATACTCCTATAGATAAGCGTAGCATAAAGATCAAGTCATTTTAATAGTTCAATTGCTATATGCTTTCTGATACATAGTAACCTAATTCCTTCGACCATGAGATCATGCATATCACCTTTGCCGGATGGATGCTTTGATGACATCAAACACCACACCGTAACTGGGTGGCTATAAAGGTGGCATTGAGTGTTCGGAAAGTATTGGTTGAAACACATGGATCAAGAGTGGGATTTGTCCATCCATATGACGGATAGATATACTCTGGGCCCTCTCGGTGTAATGTCATCCAATTAGCTTGCAAGCATGTGACTGGCTCACAAGGGATCACATATCACGGGAACGAGAAAAGAGTACTTATCGGTAACGAGGTTGAACTAGGTATGCAGAGATACCGACGATCAAAACCTCGGATAAGTAAACTATCGTGAGACAAAGGGAAATTGGTATCGTATGTAAGTGGTTCATTCGATCGCAAAGTAATCGTAGAAATATGTGGGAGCCATATGAATTTCCAGATTCCTCTATTGGTTATTGTTCGGAGAAGTGTCTCGATCATGTCCGCATAATTCACGAACCGTAGGGAGACACACTTAAGGATTCGACGTTGTTTGAGTAGTTATGGTATTATGAGAAAGAGACCGAATGTTGTTCGGAGTCTCGGATGGGATCCGGGATATCACGAGGTGATCCGGAATGGTCCGGAGAATAAGATTCATATAAGGAAAGTCCAGTTTCGGAGTTCGGGAATGATTCCGATGTTTTCATCAGGAATGTTCTAGAAGGTTCCGGAATGTCCGGCACTCCGGAGGGGAAGGGGTACATGAATGTGTCATTACATATTGGAATGATTGCATCATGTACTAAGTGTTCTCGCTGTTCCAAATAAAGGATTAAATTGAATCCTAAAACTGAAAAGTCAAATGGCCAGTTTGAAAGTCAAACGGCTAAAACAGGAAACTGTGGGAAACAAGCAAGAGGAGGTTGAAACCGACTTTGGGGAGGAGTCCCTCCTCTCCAAGCCGGCGCGCCACCCAAGGCCGACTTGGGGAGGGACTCCCTCCCCTTGGCCGCTCCTCCCACCTATAAAAGGAGGGGCAGGGCCTCCTCCTCTAGACACACAAGTTCCTATCCTCGAAATCTAAACCCTAGCCATAGTCTCCGGTTTAGAGCCGTTTTGGTTTAGAGCTTCTAATTGCCCTAGCCTTCGGTTTAGAGCCTTCTAATTGGTGTGTCTAAATCCTAGACCACTAGAGCTCTCTCATAATCCACCATACTCGCTCCGGCTTAAGGCGAAGCCCTGCGGGATCTCCCCTCTACTTCCGGTACCACGCCGTTGTGCTGCCGGAATCTCGAGGAGAATGCTACAACCTCCGCTGCCTGCTGGAACAAGGGAGAGGAAGGTCTTCGTCGAGTACCGAACGTGTGACCGACTGCGGGAGCGCTGCCGGAACGCAGCGCCGGAAGGATCGTCTACGCGATCTTCAGATCGGAAGTGTACGACTACATCACCCACGAGAATCTGCTCTCGTTAACCGCTTTGGAATCTTCGAGGGTAAGTTCCTCTATCGACTCGTTGCTACAATCTAGTAGATAGATCTTGGCTTGTTTGTTTGTATGCGATAGAAATTTTTTGTTTTCCATGCTACGAACCCCTACAGTGGTATCAGAGCCGTGTCTATATGTAGATCTGTTACACGAGTAGAACACAATGGTCATTGTGGGCGTTGATGCTTTTATTGTCGATTACTTCTTGTGTACTTTGCATCTTGCGGTATGTTGGGATGAAGCGGCCCGGGCTAACCTTACATGACATCGTTCATGAGACTTGCTCCACGCTTGACATGCAACTTGTATTGCATAAGTGGCTTTGTGGGTGCCTGTTTCTCCTAGCATAGTTAAGATCCAATTTACAACGGGTGATTAACAATACTAGTATCAATGTTGTGGTTCTTGTTCGTAAGTTAGAACGACACTTATTGAAAGCCCCAAACCACGTAAAACATGCAAAGAAAATTAGAGGCGTCTAACTTTGTTTTGCAGGGGTGTGCTGTGATGTGATATGGCCATGATTGTGATTATATATGATGTATGCAATGTTCCTTATTGTAAGTTGGCAACCGGCAGGAGCCATATGGTTGTCTTTAATTTCTGTTAAGACCCGCGTGTCTATTCAAAGTAGTTGTAATAGTTGAAGCCGGTGGATGACAACCATGGAGCAGCGTCATTGACCTTGATGCAATGTCGGTAATGATGGAGATCATGTTCGTGCTTGAAGATGGAGATCGGAAGCACAAAGAAGAAAGGCCATATCATATCACATATTATGAATTGCATGTGATGTTAATCCTTTATGCATCTTGTATTGCTTAGTAGACGACGGTAGCATTATAAGATGATCCCTCATGCACATGAATTTCAAGTCATAAAGTGTTCACCCTTAGTTAGCACCGTTGCTAAAGCTTGTTGTTTCGAAGAACCACGTGATGATCGGGTGTGTTAGATTCCGCAAGTGTATACAACGTGGGCAAGCCAGATTTGCTCATGCGGAAGCTAATGTTTGATCTTGACGAGCCTAGCATGTACAGACATGGTCTCAGGAACACGGATCACCGAAAGGTAAAGCATGAGTCATATAGGAGATATGATGAACATGTTGATTGTTCGCCATTGAAGCTATATCAACTCTCGTGATGATCGGTTTTGATGTGGTGGATTTGGTTCGTGTGATCACTAAAACAATGTGAGGGATGTTGTTTTGAGTGGGAGTTCACCTAGATTAATTTAATTATTAATTAGAACTCAATTTATCATAAATTAAATCAAAGTGAATTTGCATAGTTGTTGTAGTCATTGGCATCCGTTTACCACCTTGCGCTTAGTTATAATTGAGATGATAGAACTATAGAATTCTGGTTAGTTACTTTACGAACTGGTATCGTATTGTTTTGAAGTGTTAATCTAAAGTTTAAAAGTCCTATTGCAAACTTTCAGTAAGTTCCGGTTACTCCATGAAGTTTAATAATTGGTATTAAAACAAGAGTGACAATTCCAAGTGTTAGTGTATAAGTATCATGTTTGTCTCCATGATTCTTGATATTCAAAGGATTGTATTAATATCAAGGTTATCTAGGATCTGAAAGAGTTGTTTTAGAAACCATGATGTGTGGAAGATATTGTGATATCTAAAACAAAGTTTTGGTTGCAACATGATAGAGTATAATATGGCAAAAGTCGTGTTCTCATATTTGATGAGAATTTGCAAAGGGTTGGAGACACTAGTTGTCCTAATCCACCAAAAGGTTTTGGATAGCAACATTATACTCGTAATTCATCATTATAAGCTAAAAGTAGCTTGATCATGGACGATTCCATGATAAAGGTGAATATTTGATATAGGTAAAATGTTTACTACACCAAGAGATTACTAAAGAAAGGAATTTGAAAGAACACCAAACATTTGATGATGGTGATCTACTTCAAAGTGCAAGTCCAAAGACATTGGTATACACCCGTTGGACTATGTGTCATATGTATGACTCCACTATTGATGTTGATAGATTCTTTCAAACAGAAAAGGAAATACTGAAAGAGAATCTCATAAATATATGGCAGAAAAGAAAAGACTAGAATTGTTCAGTTTAAGTATATAGATGATATACATGTTATGGCTATATTCTTTGCTTATTAAACAATGTGGTTCTTAAGTATTTGATACTGAATTTGTTGGTGTGAATCATCATACGAAACAACACAATTCATGAACTACAATGGCCTAAGTAACTAGCAAAACAATATGTGATGATATTCATCGAGAACAAATAAAGGGTTATTGTGTTGCTCGTTAAACATCAAAGATTGCCTTCAAGATTTGTTTTATCAGGTATTATGAGAACAAAAGGGTTGTTCAAATAATTGCCGTAATCCATAAAAGATGGATGATTCACAAATCTCGTTGGAGAAATCACATCCATAAAACTAGTGCTAAAAATGTCGAAAGACAAATTGATTGAAAGATCACTTAGGAAGTGACATCGCCGTTTAAATTATATTGGAAAGAAAACATGAAGAAACTCCATGTGGATGGAATTTTGGAGTCTTTTGATTTTTGATCACATGACGCTTGTGAAACTTTCCCAGAGATAATTAAAACCTCATTCGTAGGCCAAAAGGGAACGAATGACTAGCTTATTAGAACTTTTACATATTGTTGTACGAAGTCCATTATGTGTAGTCAAGAGCGATGGATTTCAACTTCATATGCTTTCTCCGAAAATTTGAGTGAATATATGAATATTTACTTAATAAGGATGAAGTGTGAAATATTTGAAAAGTTCAAAGACTTTCAACATAAAGTACAAAATCATTGTAACAAGAATATAAATAGTTTATGATAAAGATCATAAAGGAAGATATTTGAGTTACAAGTTTAGCATAATACCTAAGATTTAAGGAATCGTTCCGTGGATTTGCATTTCCCGAAACACCATAAGAGTATGGAGCATTCGAGATATGTAATTAAACCTTGTTTGACATGGTAAGATCGAAGGTGTAATTCATAAAACTGCCATTGTATTTTAAAGATTAAAAGCTTTAGAGATTACCGTTTTTCCACTGAAAAGAGCTTCATCATAATCCGTTGAAATGACACCATATAAAGTTAAGGTATGGGATAAAACCCAAGTAGTCCTTTCTTAAAACATTGGTATGCTATGCATATGAAAGATGTGTGCAACCAAAGTCGGATGAACCTGTCTTTGTATAACTGTTAAGTAGTCCTCCATAAACACCGGAGACAAAAGTGTTTGTTGCTTAGAACGTCAAGTTTCTTTGAGAAGGAATTTTTCGTGAAAAGTTAAGTGGGAGGACAATAGAACTTTGATAAGGTTAAAAGAACCTTAGCTATGTGCAGAGTTGCGCAGCGCCGAAAAGTGTTCCGGAGGCAGCAATAATGCTCATGGCTCACGTGCCTCAAAGGTTGTGGTCATGGAGATCTAAGTTCCTATTGAAACAAGTAGGTCGGGCAAACAATCAAATACCAAGATTTGAGGGTTGAATCATTATTTGAGAATAATGATCCGACTACATGCAAAGAAGCGATGATGAGCCTTGACTCCGTCAAATGGCTTGAAGCCATAAAATCCGTGATAGTTCCATACACGAGAAATCAAGTTTTGAACTTGAAGGACCCTCGAGAAAGGTATAAGACCTTACAGTTGTGTTTGGATCTATAAATAAATAGACATGGATGTTGCACATCTATGAAATAGTCGACATGTTGGGAAAGAGTTCACAACAATGTTCAAGGGTTGACTATGACAAGATTTGATCTTTCATAGCGATATTTAGTCTAGACGAATTAATGTAGCAACCACGACATATAATTTTGTTATGTGTTGGATAAACAAAACAAATTCTTCTAATAGAATTGTTACCTAGGACGTGTGCATGACACGGTCCATAGGGTTATTGTTAGTTCAAAGGATGCTAAAAGCATATGCAAACTTCAATGGTTGAAGTAAGCATAGCGGAGTTGGAATCTTCACTATGATAAAACTGATAAAAGAGTTTAATTTCATCAGAGACAATGAAGATGCTTGCATTTGCAAGAAATTAAGTGGGAGCGCTAAGACATATTTCTAATACATTATGTGGAGGACATATTGTTGATTGGAAAAGATGTATATTTTATTAACACATATTAAGAATTTCATTCTGATGAAAGACTTAGGAAAAACCCAAATATTTGGCATCAATAGACGCTAATATGGTTGTGCCGAAAGTACATAGATAATGTATTGAATGAGTTCAATATAGAAACTACAAGAAAGGTTCTTGTCACACAGAAAGGATTGAATGAGTTCAATATTAATGATATATTCAAGTGTATTGACACTTGGTAAGTGATACAAGATTCAAGTATAGATTGATACTTGATCACAAAGAGTATTTATATCAATCATACTGTGATATGTACAAATCCAGATATGTCCTATGCTCTAAATGATGTGAGCATATACCAGAATGATTCATAAGATGATCATTGGACAATAGTAAGGATATTCTTATGATCTTTTGGAAGAACTAAGAATATATTGTTTGTAGAAGTGACAAATAGATGGTTAGTTCATTGTAAAAGTACTACATTGATACTAGTTTTGTCACAAAGTACAAATTAAATTTATCTCAATCTAAACTAAGGGTGGCACAATATAATGGAAAGTAAGTTCCATAATGGATTTGGATGAGTTCCAAAGTTAAGACATTGTGACAGATACTACAACAAAAGGCTAAGTATATGACTGCTATTATAGCAGCAAAAGAGGGCATTTGTGTCAAGTAGTTTGTTATCAAACTAGGTGTAGTTCACAGTGGGATAATACTATGAAGATATATTGTACGACAATATTGTCAACATGTTTTTAACCCTAAAGAACTAAAGGTCTCACCAAAGGACCAAATTTATACAAAGCCATCTCATTAGAGAATGAGTGATGCGTAGAGACGCAAATACTTGCAATTACACACGGATCTGGAAGTGTCAGATCCGGAGATCAGTTGACCACTAGCGAACGTGTACTTACAACACCAGAAAGCCATAGGTGTTGAATACACAAAAGTTTGAAACTAGATTATTGACTCTAGTGCAAGTGGGAGACTGTTGGAGATATGCCCAAGAGGCAATAATAAAGTGGGTTATTATCATATCTTCATACTTATGATAAATGTTTACATACCATGCTATAATTGTATTAACAGGAAACATTAATACTTGTGTGATTTGTAAACATAAGAGAGTCCCTAGTAAAGCCTCTTGTTAAACTAGCTTGTTGGTTAATATATGATCATAGTTTCCTGATCATGAACATAGAGATGTTATTAACAACAGGGTCATATCATTAGGAGAATGATGTGATGGACATACTCCTATAGATAAGCGTAGCATAAAGATCAAGTCATTTTAATAGTTCAATTGCTATATGCTTTCTGATACATAGTAACCTAATTCCTTCGACCATGAGATCATGCATATCACCTTTGCCGGATGGATGCTTTGATGACATCAAACACCACACCGTAACTGGGTGGCTATAAAGGTGGCATTGAGTGTTCGGAAAGTATTGGTTGAAACACATGGATCAAGAGTGGGATTTGTCCATCCATATGACGGATAGATATACTCTGGGCCCTCTCGGTGTAATGTCATCCAATTAGCTTGCAAGCATGTGACTGGCTCACAAGGGATCACATATCACGGGAACGAGAAAAGAGTACTTATCGGTAACGAGGTTGAACTAGGTATGCAGAGATACCGACGATCAAAACCTCGGATAAGTAAACTATCGTGAGACAAAGGGAAATTGGTATCGTATGTAAGTGGTTCATTCGATCGCAAAGTAATCGTAGAAATATGTGGGAGCCATATGAATTTCCAGATTCCTCTATTGGTTATTGTTCGGAGAAGTGTCTCGATCATGTCCGCATAATTCACGAACCGTAGGGAGACACACTTAAGGATTCGACGTTGTTTGAGTAGTTATGGTATTATGAGAAAGAGACCGAATGTTGTTCGGAGTCTCGGATGGGATCCGGGATATCACGAGGTGATCCGGAATGGTCCGGAGAATAAGATTCATATAAGGAAAGTCCCGTTTCGGAGTTCGGGAATGATTCCGATGTTTTCATCAGGAATGTTCTAGAAGGTTCCGGAATGTCCGGCACTCCGGAGGGGAAGGGGTACATGAATGTGTCATTACATATTGGAATGATTGCATCATGTACTAAGTGTTCTCGCTGTTCCAAATAAAGGATTAAATTGAATCCTAAAACTGAAAAGTCAAATGGCCAGTTTGAAAGTCAAACGGCTAAAACAGGAAACTGTGGGAAACAAGCAAGAGGAGGTTGAAACCGACTTTGGAGAGGAGTCCCTCCTCTCCAAGCCGGCGCGCCACCCAAGGCCGACTTGGGGAGGGACTCCCTCCCCTTGGCCGCCCCTCCCACCTATAAAAGGAGGGGCAGGGCCTCCTCCTCTAGACACACAAGTTCCTATCCTCTAAATCTAAACCCTAGCCATAGTCTCCGGTTTAGAGCCGTTTTGGTTTAGAGCTTCTAATTGCCCTAACCTTCGGTTTAGAGCCTTCTAATTGGTGTGTCTAAATCCTAGACCACTAGAGCTCTCTCATAATCCACCATACTCGCTCCGGCTTAAGGCGAAGCCCTGCGGGATCTCCCCTCTACTTCCGGTACCACGCCGTTGTGCTGCCGGAATCTCGAGGAGAATGCTACAACCTCCGCTGCCTGCTGGAACAAGGGAGAGGAAGGTCTTCGTCGAGTACCGAACGTGTGACCGACTGCGGGAGCGCTGCCGGAACGCAGCGTCGGAAGGATCGTCTACGCGATCTTCAGATCGGAAGTGTACGACTATATCACCCACGAGAATCTGCTCTCGTTAACCGCTTTGGAATCTTCGAGGGTAAGTTCCTCTATCGACTCGTTGCTACAATCTAGTAGATAGATCTTGGCTTGTTTGTTTGTATGCGATAGAAAATTTTTGTTTTCCATGCTACGAACCCCTACACGAAGCAGCGCGCAGCGGCGACTCCACGCCGACAGCGGCGCCTGCAACCGCCAGGGACCCGATTGCTTTTCATATCTATAGCCAGGGACCCGATTGCTTTTCGTGTTTATAGCTAAGGACCTGATTGCTGTTTAATAATATCTGGCCTTGCTCATGTCATACGGGACAACCAAACACAATCTTAACTCAGCACATCTCGCCTCATACAACCTACCAAACACAGTAAATAAAATCAACCTGTATAAAGTGGGTATAGCTGGACTTAACTTGTATGAGGTGAGATAGTCTACCCAGACTACCAAACACACCCATAGATTCTGGATTTGTCCGTCTGTTCAAGCGCCGACACGCCAATTAATTGTCTTTCAGCGTGCAGTGCCGTCGGTGCTGGAACGCTGCGTCAGGCTGACGAAGTGTGAGTTGAGCGAGGGAGGTGGACGATCCGGTCGTCGCGTCCACTTCCCACGTGCCTGGCTTCAGCCCACCCTTGTTGCTTGGATTGCTCGCTCGCTCGCGTTCACGACCGCCGTGTGAAGAATAACCTTCGAGTACGCGGGCCGTATCGTTAACTGCAGAAGATACCAGGTTGAGTAGTTGCCCTCACGCTCTCACCTTTGCTGGTTGGGAATCTCAGTGCATGTATGATCATGCAAAGCAAATTTTAAAAATGTTCTGTTTCTTAAATCTGAACAAATACAGTACTGTATCAAACAACCATGGCTGAAGGTGTTGTTCACAAGTTAGCCTACAGCAGAGACGACGTAACTTGAGAGTGAGAGTCCGTCGAGAAGAGTGGCTTGCCCTGTCCTGCTACGCCACACGGTAAGCCCTTTGTCCACCCACCTGAGAGCAGTACTTGCGAAAACTGCAAACGCGAGAGTACAGGACACGGTAAACGTGTTTTGAGAGGCGAAAAAACGCCGGCGCGGATCAGTCTCCGCAAAGAAAAACTGCAAAACAAGGGTTTTGCGCAGAATCAGAATCAGATTGGTGAACACATATGCAAATTATCCAAATTTTACAACAAATAAATGTCTCAGGTCAACATAAAATCATCCAAATTATTACGGTGACCGAGCCGGATCATCCGAGGAGGACGAATCGAACAAATCGAGCGCAATCTTCAACTATTTTCACTAGCAATCTTCAACTATTTTCACGAACAAAGAACGCCGCATGCGGAACCGCCTACGGAAGAGATGTGCCGGATAGGTAGGTACCTCGGCGAAGTAGTCGTCCACGAGGGTTACGTGGCCGAGGGCGCGGTTGCGGCAGATGTAGTTGCGGCCCATGACCGAGTCGCGCCTCCAATTCAGCAGCCGCGCGCGGTCCTCCAGTTCCTTGACGGCGAGGAGGAGGATGGTGACCTCGCAGTCGTTGTCCTGGAGCAGCTCGTCGAGGTCCGAATCATCCGAGGAGGATGAATCGGACAAATCGAGCTGCGCCGACGAGCTCATCCTTGATTCGGGCGGCGACGACGGAGGACGGGCCGCGAAAGCGGGGAAGAAGAGGAGGAAGGTGCGGGAGGTGGCGGCGTGGCGGGATCTTGCGGGGGGCGGCGGGGGCGGCGACGTCGGCTGTGGGATCTCGTGGCGAGTGGGTGGAGCGGGGAACAGGGGGCTGAGTCAGCTGAATGTTCAACGCGCCTTTTTTACTCGCTGACTGCAGTTGCTCGCCCGGTTTCCCCTCCGAGCCCGCGAAGACCCAGGTGGCGGCTGCAATTCCGCGCCCACCCCACAAAATAACTTGCAGTTTTCGCCATTCGCAGGAACTGATCCGCGCACCTCCGCGAACTGAACCCGCGGTTTAGCGGTTATTAGACCGTTAGAGATGCTCTAAAACCGTGAAAAACAGTGACCCAGATAGGTTTCTCGCGTGTCTGACCGTCGACGGTTCAGCATCCATCCGCGCCGCAGTCGTCTCCCGCCGCCATCACATGATGCGGCCAGCGCCGGCTCTCGCCGGCGGCGGCAGGACGCTCGCAAACATTCTCTCCGCCACGGAGTGGATGCTTCCCTCCGCGGCCACCCAAGTGCACACCATCTCCGTCATCCCCTCCCACTCATCGTCCCCTCCTGCCAACGCCTTCTCCAACCTCACCACAGCGCCTAAGAGCAGCGGCGGTCAAGGGAAAGAGCAGGGGATTCCGAGGTTCGACGTGGTGCGAGACGACCTCCTCCACCCCCTCGCCAACGGTAACAAGGCCCGAAAGCTTGACGCCCTGCTGCCGCTCCTCCGCCGCCGCGGCGCCACTGACTTGGTCGGCACCCGCCGCCACATTATCCTCATATCAACGCCTCGTTTCCTGTTCTGATGGTGACTTCACTGATTCAATTGCAGATAACATGCGGGGGTTGCCAGAGCGCCCATGCGGCAGCCGTCGGTGAGATATTTGATTATCCTGGGCTTTTCTAAAAATGCTACTGTGATTCTACGACTGCCGGACCATGTGGATTTCGTTGTTCGATCCCTACGCACCATGTATCCTGGATATTTTCTTGCTCGGCTAACACTGCCTTGCAATCTGGGAATTTTATTCATATGCGTAAATGGGATTTCAGTTTCATTCACACCTGTTCCCTTCCTGTGTCAGCTGTCCATTGTGCAGAATGGGGAATCAGGTCACACCTACTGCTGAGGGGAGAGCAGCTAGATGTCCCGACAGGCTACAATTTGATCTCTTTGATGTTTGGCAACGTGACTTATGCTGCTCGGTCAGTCTATGCACATCGAGATGAGATGCTTTATGAGCATGCCAGGAAGGTTGCTGGTGCCAGCGGAACAGTGCTGTGGGCTGATGATATTGTCAGAGATGATTTAGCAATGGATGAAGAGATTCTTTGTGAAAATGATTCAAGAAGAGTGGTGATTGTTAAGGAAGGGGCTGGTACTGTTCAAGCGCTACTAGGTAAATGATGGACTGTGCTGTGCTCGAATTCCTGGTTTACATTCATCGGTACAAAAATATTTTTGACAATCGAGCAGCCTAACAAACTCAACTTCTAACACATTCTTCTTTCCTCTGAACAATTGCACCCTGAGCTTTTGGATTGAATTGTTCAGTCTTTGTCCTACAGTGTTGACTATTTATCTCGATAGGAACCCTTCATTCCAGTCCTGCAGAAAAGGAAATCATTGCCAAAATTCCATAAGATTTCATTGCTTTTTCAGGTGTTATACGGCTAGTGGAGCACCTCTCTAATTTGCCATCATTTCAGAAAGATGAGGAAGTCCATATTGTGGTGGATGCTGGGACAGGCACAACAGCTGTTGGGTTAGCTCTTGGAGCGGTATGTCTAGGGTGCGTTTGATAATTGACACTATGCTTGCAAATATTGATTTGCGTCATGCAGGAATGGTATGCGAACCATTTTGTCCAAAAAAATTCTGAACTTCAAAGTTTGAATTTGCTGGTGGTAGAAATGATCTTTTAGTTATCATATTAATCCACCTTTGTTGGTGATACTTATCAAACGTCTAGAACACAACATGGAGAAGAGGGATAAGAAAGATGCAGTTGTGATGCTTGTTCTGCAATTTAACATGAATAAGCTGAATTAGATTATGCGGCAGAGGGAATGAAAATAATCATTGCACTTCGGAATTTTTATCATTTTAATGTCCCTAGTGTCTTCAGTGCTACCCATTCCATGCATCATAGCTCGAGATCACATTTTTACCATTGACGTCCTTGTAGGCTTCGTTGGAGGGTAACTGCTGTCATGCTTGCTGACACACTTGAAAGATACCAGGAACAGGAGAAATCCCTGATATCCGATTTTAAGGGGCTTTGCCATGAAGGCTGTCGTGACATGATCGGGGCAGATAGTCTAGTTCATTGGGTGGACCGCTCTTCGCCAAGAAAGTATGCTTTAGTCAAGTACTCTTTCCTTTCAATACATACTGCATCTCTAAGCCCCCGCGGAATTACTCTTATTTACTGTTTCTCTTATTAGTATCTCAAATGTGATTGCGGTGTCTGTTTCTCTTATTAGTATCTCAAATGTGATTGCGATATATATCCTGACTGTGATTTGTGTCAGCGAACAACTTCAGTCCTTTTCATATCTTCAGAATCTTAGACTTTGCGCTCTGAGCAACTGTTGACACCTTTGTTCTCCTTTTTCTTCCTTTCAGATTCGGCAAGGTGTTGAGTGGCGAAATCGCGTCGTGCCGCCACATCGCTCAGCAAACGGGCATCCTGCTGGACCCCGTGTACACCTTGGCTGCCTGGGAGCAAGCTGTCGATCTATGCCGTGGAGACGACAGAGGAGCCAAAGTGGTGATGATCCACACCGGCGGAACCCTGGGCCTGTTCGGGCTGGCGCAAAGGTATCCCCAGCACTTCGCTGCCGCAAACGAGCAAATCTTAAGCAGGCCAACAACACGAGTTTGCGAATGAGCTCTGCTCAGAGAGGCTGGAAAGTGGGCTGGCTGGCTGGCATAGCTTGCAAGCCAGTTATTTTTGAACAAAAGGCACAGCTTCCACGCTGCGTTTGCGTGTTGAAGTGGTCGGCGCAGTTGTCACTCTGGTCATGTTGTGGCTTGCGAACGCGACTTGTAAAGCAAATTCTTGTTTTTTGAGAATTGACTGAGAAGCAAACTATAAGCAAAAGATCGTCAGTTACTTCAGACGTGATTTTTTCCTCTTCCTACAGATTATGTTCGAGTCAATCTTCAGAAGTTCAGAAATGTGATGCATGAAAAACGAACATGCAGTATCAGGAGCCTGCATGCGCAAAGATAATTTTATGGTCATAAAAGATATGAAAAAAATTAGATATGTACTCCCTCCGTTTAGAAATATAAGATGTTTTAGATTTGTGAAGAAGATATATCTAGACACGTTTTAGTGTATAGGTTCAAATAAATCTAGACACTAAAATGTGTCTAGATACATCTCTTTCACAAACCTAAAACATCTTATATTTTCAAACGGATGTATATCTTTGTGTTAGTTGGTTGTTTGCAATTTTTTATGGACAAAACATAAATATTGTGACCTGTGCTAAAAAGATGACTTTGTCCTTTTTATTAAAAAACATAAATGTTAACTGTTGCATGAAAATTTGCACAAACACGAACAATAGTAACAAGAACAAGTACAGTGCATTTTTCTTAGAAAAAAATACAGGACCTTTAGTTTTTTTTTTTGAAGGAGGCGGAAAAAGGAGCTCCTGAACCTGATTCGAGGGTTGCAGCGCCGAACCGAGAGTGTCGCATATTCGATAAATAAATTGGGCTGTGAGGGAAAAACTTCAGCTTGCCATTTTCCTCTTCCTTTCCCCCGCCGACCAGATCTCCACAACTTCAGCTTGCCATTTTCCTCTTCCTTTCCCCCGCCGACCAGATCTCCACAGGCTCCTAGCGCTAGTATTATGAGTTGGTCGCTTTAACCATTTAGCCATGGATATGTAACATGGATCAGCGTATATTATAATAACCAATTTTTGTATAGAAAGACATATCATAGAAAAATAAAAATAAAATAGCATTCAGATCAAATGAGACTATAAAATTACGTCGATACTTCCACATATCATGAATAATGTACTCCCTTCTTTTCAAAATATAAGATGTTTTAGGTTTATAAAGAAAATGAATCTAGACTTTTTTTATGTGTAGATTCATCCTAATATTGAGTGAACTTATATACTAAAACAAATCTAGATACAATGGCTTCACAAAGCTAAAACATCTTATATTTTAAAACGAGGGAGTAGAAGCATCTTTATTTTCCCTCGAGGTCTTAATTGCTACTGCTTAGCTTTTAATTTACAGACCATCAAATTAAATATAAATAGCCCGTTCTCCTATCTTTTAAACAAGTGGCGTTTTCGGTTCTGTACATGCTTCATGGGCACCTCCCTGACGCCGCCTGTTGGTAGCACTGCTCGATCGCAGCCCAATCGAGCCCTATAACACGGATTCTGCTGCCTTTATTCAATTTTTAAAGGAAAGTTCTAGAGTTGACAGGGCAGGAAAGCGAGACCACCGCAAGCAAAGACAACACGAAGACCTGCCTACGCCGCGCGCCGCGCGACGCGCGTCACTCATATAGCCCTTCCCAAAGCCAGCGCGACGAAAAAACCAGATAAACCTAGATCCGCACGCTCGCCGATCGCCACACACGTTTCGACGGCTGCTCCCTCCTCTTGCTCGTACACACACGCACGCGTCTATGGCGGCGGAAGCGGTGGCGGTGGCGGGCACGACGGGGACGTTCCGGCGCGTGTACGAGACCCTCAAGGCCGAACTTCTCCGGGACTCCTCCTTCGACTTCAACGAGGACGCCGTCCAATGGCTCGACGCCGTGAGTGCTAATTCTACTTTATTTTCTCTCTCTTAATAACCTTCTTCTTGCAAGAGACGTCTTCCAAAAAAAAAACTTGCACTGAATATATGAAACTATGAAAGCGACCTTGCAATGGCACTCTGATATGATGTCCGACCAATCTGAAACTTCAAAAGCAACTTAGCAAAGCTTGTAAAGTTTGAACCTATGGATTGAACATAACATCTGAAGTTATGAATCTAAGTGGATAGTGTTCTGTTAATTATTACAATTGCTCCCTCCGTCCGAGTTAGATCTCACAGGTTTGTGTAGATTTATATGTATCTTAGACACGTTTTAATATATAGATACATGAGAATCTAGATCTGTGGCATCTAATTCACACGTTTTTGCTCGAATAAAGAACATCAATTGTGCGCCTTTTCTCTTTGCAGATGCTGGACTACAACGTGCTCGGCGGTGAGTAAACATGTGCAACTTCAGACAATGGAGTCCCATAATACGGTACACCATTTTTCGCTTTCAGTTTTCAAACGATTTGGAATCCCTCGTGAACAGGAAAGCTGAACCGTGGCCTGGCCGTTGTTGAGAGCTATAAACTGTTGAAAGCTGGGTCTGAACCGAGCGAGGATGAAGTGTTCCTTGCTTGCATTCTTGGCTGGGGCATTGAATGGGTATATGCGATGATGCCTCTGTGATTTGACCATGATGAAACCATGTGAAATTGTCTTCTGAAATTGTTCTTTTGGGTAATGTGCAGCTTCAGGCTTATTTCCTAATTCTTGATGATATTATGGATAATTCCCTAACTAGGCGAGGAAAGCCTTGTTGGTATACACTATCAAAGGTTTGTCAACTAACTCTTTGCTTTGCCTATGTATGTCAACTAACTCTCAGCTGTGCTTCAGTTAAAAAAAGGAATAATTGGATCTATGCCATTGCAACTTCCAGTGGTTGGAGATATGCCATTGCAAAAACCAAACTTGGAAATATGCCACTTCAACTTCCTCATACCTCTAGCTATGCCATTTCTTCCAATGCCAGTCCATATACGGCTCCTATACTCCCTTACATGCATTTTCACTCCCATACATTCTTGATAAAGTAGGTCACCAGCGTAGTAGACTTGATTAATGCCATTATGTAAAAATACACTGATCGATATTACTAGTATCATTTTCAGCAGAATAGATTGGTAGTATTATTTAAGTTCTAGGTCTTTGGTTGACTTTGATGATTTCTTACACTTCAGTAATGTGTTTGTGTGTGTATTTTAACCTTGGGCAGGTTGGCCTCATTGCCATAAATGATGGACTTGTCCTTCGCAGCCAAATTTCACGAATTTTTAAGCGATATTTTCATGGAAAAACTTACTATGTTGATCTCCTCGACTTATTCAACGAGGTAACTCGCTATAGTCAAACTTGTCTCGTTTTATTTCCCCTTTTTATAGAAGCATGATTTTATACTACTCATCTAGGTCGAGTTCAAGACGACTTCAGGCGAATTGCTAGATCAAATCACAACAAATGAAGGGAAGAAAGATCTGAGCAAGTATACTACAGATAAGTATGTCAGCTGATTATGAACTTGCATGATGCTATACTGTGCATGCCTATACCTTGAGGACAATTATCTGCTCGCTGCAGTTTACACCTTTTCCTGCTAATGGGGCGCATTTTATATTTTATGCAGTTACCGGCGCATTGTAGAATACAAAACAGCTTACTATTCATTTTACTTGCCGGTAATATGTTAATTGTGCATGTTCTGCCCGCATTAATTTTGTTTATAGTTTTTGGACCAATACCTCCATACTCTGGAGTTTGGACTTACCAGCAGCAAAATTCTCTTAACCTATTACAAGGTCGCTTGTGCACTGCTTCTGTCTGGTTGGAATTTGGATGACTATGTTCAAACAAAGGAAATCCTAGTTGAAATGGGTGTTTACTTCCAAATTCAGGTATAACTATTCACAGAACATTTTATCTTTTCACTTGAATACATGTTTTCTTCTTGTTATTTATGTTTTCACAATTGGCATTAATCGCTAGAGATTCATTTCAGGACGATTATCTTGACTGTTTTGGTGATCCAGAAGTTATGGGCAAGGTAAGTAAGTTTACCCTTCTACTAACATGCAAAGAATATTTCTGCACTGGATTCCTGAAATCATCTTATGGCAGATTGGAACCGACATTGAAGACTTCAAATGCTCATGGCTATTTGTTCAAGCACTCGTCCGTGTCAATGAAAGGCAAAAGGACATCTTATTTGTAAGGCCATAGACTGAATCGTTCTGAAATATTGTGAAAGCACACTATCTTATTGTTTGTATATCATGCACAGGAAAATTATGGGAAATCAGATCCTGCTTGTATCGAAAAAGTGAAGGCCCTGTATAAAGAACTCAATCTCGAGGTTTCCCTCTGCTCAATATGCACAAGAGAAAATATCAGTGACATGTCTAGTTCTTTTTGTAGCTATTGTATACATTTCTACCATGTGAAATTCATTTACCATGCAAACATGTGTGACATGACTATTATCTTCGCTTCCAGGGGGTGTTCTCTCAGTACGAAAAGGTGACTTATGAAAAGCTGACCTCAGACATCGATGCCCAACCGAATGAAGCAGTACAAGCAGTGTTGAAATCCTTTTTGAATAAGATCTACAGGAGGAGGAAGTAGGGATATTCTGGTGTTAAGAGAAATGTCTGGTAGAATCTTGGATGCTTGTGTTGGTGTGGGTTCTTGCTGTGTTCGTGTACCCTGGTTATGTTGATTCCGCTTACAGGAGTATTGAACCTTTGAGAAGCATGCAAGCAAGTCTTATGTCCCAAGCTACAGGCTGGACTGCTAGAGAATAGTAGTATTGCTATCTCATGTTTTCATCAGTAAGCTGAAAATAGCTATCTCATGTTTTCATCAAATATGCATGAGATCTTGTTCATAATAACAAAGACTATCATCATGAAGTTTCATGTGAAAGAATAAAATGAAAAATATACTTATTTCTGCTTTCTATTTGTATGCTACGATCATGTACAGTAATTGTTCCACCTTTTTCTATCTCATATTTCTACTCTTATACAAACACCATTGCCAGAAGAGGTGCACATGCTTCATTATTTCACAGATGGAGCGGCTGACACTGCATCCCATCCTCAGTCTGTTAGTTGGAAATTGCATTATGATGCAGAGACCGGACTTCAACAACGATGCTCTGTACAACAACCTACTCTGTTCCAATGATCTACACACAAGCCATATTCTAACAACAAACTATGATACCCCATGCTCAGAAGCCTCAGCTGCAAATGCTACCGCAAACAACGAAGCTGGACCTCACTATGAACTGTATCCAGTCACACGAAAAATGGGACTCGTATACAGAAGAATTGTTAGAAGTTAACCAGTAACTGAGCAGATTTTTGCAGACCAAGTGAACCATTCTCCAAAAGATGCACCGCTGCACCGTAAGAGAATTTTCTAGCAAATAAAAAACAAGGAACAGATGTACCATTGCATTGGCACCACTCAGTCCTGTGTTCAACCTCATAGTTCACATGATCGATACTCTGCAAAAAAAAATTCAGAACAAACAGTAAGTGATATGATGATATTAACTGAATGATGCATGCCTTGTAAGGGAGGAGTTGTTATATTATTATTACTTTAGTATATAGCCTATGGGACACAATGTGTATATCTTACAAAGAAAAGGTACTTCATCAACAAGATTTAAATTATACACAAAGGGAACCTGTACCAGCCAGAAAGGATTCAGGTAACTAACCGACAACTAACTACCCGCAGACACAAATACTGAGTAGACTGTTTCTTAGCTTGGAAGAATAGAAACTGGATTTTTGTTCTGCAGATTCCGCTATCTCATCTGATGACCAGGATATCTAGAATATAACTGTCCAACAAAATTTGGATGCAGAAGGACGACAGAGCACTACACATTTTAGGTCTCTCGGTGTTCAATCTTTCACACGCTATTGACAAAAGACAAGAAATGTAAACCAAAAGAAGCAGAAATTACCTTCATAGCATTGATATGCTCAGGATTTGACGTATCGTACTCAAACGTCACTGGATGCCAAGTTGTTTTATCATTAGGATCTAAAGATGACTGGTTCCATGATGTATAGGTCAAAGTTCTTCTTTCAAGTTCATTTTCAAGTCCTTTCGTCTAGAATTTGAAAAGTGAGCCAAACATTATGAATTGAAATAATGATTACATCGGTTCAAAATTTCAAATATATGTATATATATTAGCAGTAACAAGCCTTACAGAAAATATTGTCTGCACATAGTGTTCATCCGGAATACAATCGTGCTCCTTTTCGGGAACTCCTTTCTGCAAGGTTCGGCACAAAAATCATTTATCAAAAAAGAAGAGAACAAGTGTCTTTACACCTGTAAGCAACAACTAGATCTCACAATGTATATAAACTTCCATCTGAATACATGAAAATAATGTGGAGAACTGAACCTTACCAATATCTGCTTTCGCCGAAATACAGATCCTAATCGTCTCTGAAAGGGATAGAAAAAAGTTCCACACCATAAGGATAATAACCAGAGATAAAGGTGGGATCAATATTATGATTGGATCAATGAAAATGCACATCTAATTGTTGATGATCCCAGGAAACAAGAAGAGCATTCACACGTATAAAACATAGAAATGTAGAATATATTCAAAAAAATATTTACACACTTAGTAGAAAATAACTTGATTATGTATCATGGTTCATAGGACAATAATACAGACCCGAAGTGGTTAACTTATTTATGCCTATCGTACAAAATGGATTAAAATTTTAAATGTCATATTTGATAGAAAAAAACTGAAGCGGCTCATGCATAACTAGAAACCTCAGTTTTCAAGTTGTTATAATGTTCAAAATAATTGTTACCTAGGAAATGCAAAATATAGCTATTAAACACAAACCTTTTGGCCTAAAACTACATCTTGAGCTACAGTAAGTGAAGTGTATAGCAATCTGAACTAAATAAAGACTTACAGCATTCGGCTTTTGTCCAAGCAATGCCTTGGTCACTATCATCTGCAAATTATTAAGAAAAAACAAACACAGTCATTTCTGTAATGTGTAGAAAAGCATGACCCATTAGTAGGCTATATTAACAGAAGAGATCTCTGAATTAATATCTGACATATTAAGTATAAGCTAGTTTAAGTATATATGTACTATTTTCACAACCTCGTGGGATGGGTGTCAGATAAATACAAATCAATTTGCAGTAGTCATGTGTAATTCGATGTGACACAGGACGTCTACTTCGGATGAATATGGTAAAGCACAACTTTCCAAATCATTCAGGGATTTACACCTGGAAAGCATGGTGTATCTTGTCTCACAGTTATCCAAGGGTGTGAAAATACCAGGTGATAGCATTCTTATTATTTGACAAAAATCATGGGATAAATTCTCCCACCTATAGTATTGCAGCACACATAATCATACCTCTAAATACGAAATGAAAAGACCAGGCTTTCGTACATGTATGTTGTCAGTTACAGAGTTCAGGAATGTATCAATGGGAAAAAAACTCAAACAAATACATCTAAAAACCATTTAATAATCACTCACTTTCTTCAAAGAGGTCAAGGACTGAAAGGGCCAAAGTAAGGAAATTTTCAATATCAACATGACCAGAATAACTACCTTACAATGTTTCCTGAAAACTTTCAAGACATGCCTGTCATCAACAACAAGTTCTGCATGTTTTCTGATTAACATTATCCACTGAAATGAGATGCCAAATGGACTCAGATATAAATTCTTAATAAGTATGAAAAGTCAGTAAGAAAAAGAGAGCCATGAAACCACAAGAACCTGAGATCCTTTCCTCCATTTATCCTTTGGAATGACAGGAGACATGTTTGGATTATACCGCTTCTCTGTCTTGTCAATGAAACTGGAAGAGAAGTTAACTAATTTTGAAAAACTTCAAATCTAAATACTGCATCTTATAGGTTGAAAGTTAAAGTTAAATATTTTTCCATTACCTGTCTACAATACTTTTATGTGAGGTCATCAAGTAAGTATATGTGTAGCTGAAGTTGTACAGGGGAACACAACTGAAACAGAAAAGGATGAAATGTTAAAATCTGAATATGGAAACTGCTAACCCTAAAAATAAGTCAAGCTGATGACAGGAAGCAAACCCACACTACAATACAGAGACATGCATACTAGGAACTAATCATCTTTGTGCACAACTTTAGTCAATCAAAGACTATTAAGCATATTTAAGGAACCAAGAAACAAGGAATGACAGATTGACTCCATTATTGCAGTAAGTTTCCCATCATGACTTTAACAACTACTGGAGTAAAAGGAAAGAATCTTCTTCCTATAATTGTCCTCTATACCAGCACAATACTGGGGAACAAGAATCCAAAAGTATCACTCAGAAGACCTACCCTCTTTCAATTCTAGTACAAAATGAAAATGGCAAATGATGCACATACCTCCTGGTTTCACTAGAATTCACATGTAATTGCCTTTATTGAGCATACAGTTATTATACTGGTTAGTACTAGTAGTTGACAACTACAGACTACAGAGTTTTCACCATAAGTAGTACAGTACAAACTAAAAACCTGATCAGTACACAGATTGCTTCCCATGAGAATCAGTACAGAGACAGACACACCATACCTGTCGGAGAGCAAAACAAATCGCTGGTTCGCGGGATCCTCAAGCGCAGCGGCGAAGAGCATCTTCTCTGCCTCGACCATGGTTGGTTCGCCCCACGTCACCTGCAGGACACAACCATATTTCCCCAACTCAAATCACGCCCGGGGAGTCCACGATCGCGGACGGACATGCTGTTGCTAATAGCAGGCCCAACCAACCTTTACGGTCTTGGCGAGTTGACGGCCGTAGAAGTACGGCGATCCGGTGGTGGTGCGGTCAAGGACGAACCCGGGCGCCGAGTGGACGTACACCGAGAACCTCCCCTCCTCGCCATTCTGCCGAGACACGGGACGATCAGAAGCAATCGAATGGAGGACCGGGTCAAATGGAACAGACCAATCACGGGGGAGGCCGGCTTGGTGCTTACGCGGAAGAAGGCGTCCCACAGGAAATCGAGCGGCAGGCCGGCGCGGGCGAGGAAGAGGAAGGCCACCTTCCCTGGCCCCGCGAAGGGCGGCGGCGGCGGCGCGGCGGGGGGCTGGGTGCGGAGGAACGCCGCGAGGAGGAGCAGGAAGGAGAGCACCGCGGCGAGGCGGAGGCAGAGGCGGGCGCGCGCGCGGCGGACCGGCGGCAGGGCCACCGCCCAGGACGCGGCCGGCCTCTTCGCCGCCGGCATCAGCGGGGGCGGTCGCGGGCGCGGGATTGGCAGCGGCACCGGCGTGGGCCGCGGTGGCATTTAAAAGCGGAAGGGAGTTACAGAGGCGGCGTGGCGTTTCGGGTTACTAGTACCAGGCCTCGCGTGGCCGCGGCGCGGGGGCGGTGGAGGCGGACGGTGTGACGGGTGGCGGTGGCGCCGTGTTACTTTTCGCCCGTGTTTAGCCGAGGTTCCGGTGCGATTTTTTCCGGTCTCGTGACGCGCGCGGCCACTCTGTCGGGCGCGGCGGGGATGGTGTGGGGCGGGCTGGCCGCAGGGAGGGAGAGGTCACAGGTCGGTCAGGCGGGAGGAGGGAGAGAGAGGAGCGAGTTGGTGGCCATCTGCGGGCCGTGGCGTGGCGTGGCGGTGGTGCGCTGTATACCTGTGGGGAGGTCTGGGACCCGGACCCGGCTGCTTCGGGGTTTACGTTTAGCTGCTAGAGATAAGTTTTCTTTTTTGGTGATGAGATAAAAAATCTGCTGAAATAAGTTATATTACCAGTATCGAGGTGAGAATTTAAATGGGTTCTTGGATTTGCAGATCCGATGACGATGCAATGCATAGGTCGTGGCGAACCCCTTGGGATCTTCAGCCAACGTTGACTCTTTTTCGGAATTTTACCTATTATTAATAATTATTAGCACCTCCATCCCCCTCGCCTTAACGTTCCAGGTTATTTTTGGACGACACCAGATAACCAAAACCGTTAGACACCTACGTCACTTCCCTCTGACTCCTTCCCTTTATCGCTGGTAGTGAGTCAACAATGATGACAGGCTCCCTCCTGTGCTCGTGGACTTTGGTCTCTCCATGTGTCCTTTATTGTCATCACAACAAATCTAAAAGTCATATCTAGTCATATGTATTCCTGCTAATTTGTGTGGGTCGGCGATCTCTAATATGCAGGGTCGGGCCTTTGACCGTCAGTAATGGTCGGCTTTAGGGGCTAGTTTATGTTGTTCTGTCTTTGGTCATGTCATTTCATCTTAGAGAGAAATCGTTTTCAATATTAGACATGCAGTTTGAAAATATATGGTAGTTTAAACAAAATTTAAAATATATATGTTGAATGATGTGGAAGAGAGAAGAAAACTCTCCAAAGGAGTCGAGTCAACATGGAAACAGTATGTGTCCAATTTAGAGTTGAGACTGTATGGATTAATCGATGCAGAGGCCGGGATATGTTCTTTTTTAAAAAAAGCAACTAATCAGTGACAATATTATTTTTGTGCCATTGCATGCATATGTCAACATTGCAATTGATTCGAATAATCTAGATTAGCATAAGCCCCTGTCATTTTCCATTAAAACACTTGTTAGCCTTCTTGGCTGTCTCACCTGCCATATGTGGCTATATATGTTTTCATATGGATCTGAGAAGGACTGACACATCACGTTTTATCGTGACATGTTTCTGATGAGGAGACTCCAATCCTGTATAGCTTTTTTTACTCTGCTCCGCTCGACCGATCGTATAGCGAGGTGTTTGTCTTGGCGAGCCCCACCTCGGCGAGAAAGGCGGCGACCTTCTTGCGGTAGTCACACTTCAGCTGGATGGCGTTGCCAAGCTCATTGCGCCGTAATCCCTGCAATGACTGTATCTAGTTAAATGACCAAAATAACCATGTGTTGCCACCAACATTTATTTTTTGTATCATCACAAATTTTTCACATATGTGGATGATGACCCACAAGTATATGGGGGTATCGTAGTACTTTCGATAAATAGAAGTGTCGATCGCAACGATGAGCAGAAGGTGTTGACTAGTGGTTTGGAGCAGGAAATCTCTGTAAATACTTAGCAAACGGATTTTTAGGGGGTTTTGATAAAGCAAAGTAATAAAGTGCAAGTAAATAAAGACATCAAATAATTGTATCAAGTGGCCCAATCCTTTTTTAGAAAAGCACAAGCCGATGAAAATATTAATGAGGACCAAACATTCTCGAGGACAAATGGGAATACTATCAAGTGCTTTCGCTTCATATAGCTGAGTAGTCTTCTTTGGTTTTATAAGTGTTGTGTGGGTGAACATGTGCTAATGTACCGACCTTACTTGGACTAATACGTACTTGTGATTAAACCCCTTGCAAGCATCCGCAACTATAAGAAAGCAATTAAGATATAAATCTAACCACAAACTTAAACTCTGAGATCCTACACTCCCTTGTGCAATGGTTTTCTAACGGGGGTTCAGGTTTCTATCACTCCGGCAACCCCACAATTAGTAACCAAATACGCAATGCATTCCCCTAGGCCCATAAATGGTGAAGTATCATGTAGTCGATGTTCACATGACACACTAGAAGAATAGCACCACAACTTAAATATTAACCATTGAATAATATCTCAACACAATTACATTACTAACAACATGACTTCTCCCATGTCATCAAGAACTAAACAAACTACTCACGAGACATCATATGGATCAAGATCAGAGATGATATGATGATGAATAACAATCTGAATATAGATAATAACTAAATGGTTCCACTCACAAGCATCAACTATAAAGGTAATTAACATCGAGAAAGTTTCCCCTAAGAACTATGCAAGATTCAACACAATTGTTATAACGGGATGGAGTGGTGATGATGGTGCTGGTGGAGATGATGGTGAGGATGATGATGATCCCGATGAAGTCTAACTTGATGACGGTGTTGATGGTGACGATCTCCCCTCTCCAGAAAGGAATTTCCTCGGCAGAAATCTGTCTGCTAGAGAGCTATTTCTCTCTTTGTAGTTTCCGCCCCGCAGAGGCGGTGGAATCTTTCTGTGGTTGCTCCCCGTGTATTAGGGTTTCGAGGACAAGATATAGGCGAAAGGGCGGAGCAGGAGGTGGGCCACCCTAGTGGCGTGGCCTAGGGTGGCCCGCGCATGGGGGTGTGTGGGCCCCTGTGGCCCATCTCAGCCTCCTCTTCTGGCATCCTTCGTCTTCTAGAAAAATATGATTTTCCATGTATTTTCTGGTATTTTTTTGATCTTCGCGAAAATTGCATCTAAACACCATTTTTTCCATCAGAATCCTGACTCCGGCAGTTCATCCTCCAAGAATCATCCAACATGCAAAAATAGATGAAATAACATAACTAACACCTCTTAATATGAAATGTATCAATAAATAACAGTAAATTATGATATAGAATAGTGATGCAAAATGGACGTATCAGTGGATTCTTCCTTGACAATAGTCCTATAAAATCACCAATAAAACATGATAGCAATCGGTACTTTCCAAGTTCAGTTAACTTCCAGATGATAGTTTCCAAGTTAGAAAATTATTATTATTTGCACACTTGGTTACCTAAAGATAATTCTAAGAATATGAAGCGATTGCCATAGTTTTGATATGCTTCTATACTGAAATTATGGCATAAACAAACATCGTTATTATCTATCTATAAAGTCTAAACCATAGGTTAAGTTGTCGATTCTTTCCATATGTTCTGTGTAAGTAGTATCAGTGAAACGTCTCTTGCTACCTTTAATCCAAGGTTGTACCTTACGGTTGCTAAGACAACTTCAATACCTCATGTGCAGGTTCGTACATACTCACCTACATTAGTACGCTCAAATTTGTGAGCGTGAACATGCCCTTGCGTTGTCCATCCATGCCTGACGAGAACAACATAGCAAGCGCTGATTGACTAAGTGATATCATGGCGGACAACAGAAAGTTGTCCACCACCAGAAGAAGAATACGCCGTGGGATCTCATAGAGCGTAGTGATCAGAGCAACTACTGAACTACGCATGCCCAAGTCACCGCAATGAATATTTTTGTCATGTCTAGAGCTTGCGCGAAAGGAGCGGGATAGAGCCTCATTGGACGACAGGTCGCTGACCAAAGGCGGCGCGTGCTCAGCATTGACCAGGCACGGCTTCAGAGAAGTAAGAATTTTTATGCAAACGAAGAGCGGTGAGCAGGTTGAGGAATGTCTATCTGTCGTACGCTATCGACGCCCGCATCCCTCCCTCATATCTACGGCCGCCCGGCCACAGCCATTGTCGGCCGCTGCCTCCTCCCTCGGGGACGTGTCGCCTCTCCTCCTCCTATTGAACATAACTAAGTTGTCGATTCTTTCCATACGTTATGTGCAAGTAGTATCAGGAAAACGTCTCTTGATACCCCCTAATCCAAGGTTGTACCTTACGGTTGCTAAGACAACTTCAATACCTCATGTGCAGGTTCAGACATACCCACCTGCATCAGTACACTCAAATTTGTGAGCATGAACATGCCCTTGCGTTGTCCATCCATGCCAGAAGAGAACTGCGTCGCAAGCGCAAATTGACTGAGTGATATTATGGCGGACAACAGAAAGCTGTCCACCACCAGAAGAAGAATACCCCGTAGGATCTCACAGAGCGCAGCGATCAGAGCAGCTGCCGAACTACACATGCCCAAGTCACCGCGATGAATATTTATGTGTCCTGTCTAGAGCTTGGGCGAGAGGAGCAGGACAGAGCCTCGTTGGACGATAGGTCGCTGACCACACGCGGCGCGTGCTCAGCATTGACCAGGCACTGCTTTAGAGAAGTAAGAATTTGTATGCAAACAAAGAGTGGTGAGCAGGCTGAGAAATGTTTATTTGTCATACGCTTTCGACGCCCGCATCCCTCCCTCATATTGACGGTGCCTCCTCCCTCGGGAAAGTGTTGCCTCTCCTCCTCCTATTGAACACAACTACATCTCTTGGCCATTTGCGTTGTAGAGAAGGTCATTGCATTTCAGCTGGATGACGGGTTTCTGAAAGCTTGGGGCTTTGGAGCTCGAGATGGCTGGAGATTTGCGTTCATTTTCCTTTTGCATATGATTTGGGTGAAGGCCACGTAGCGTATATATGGATGGAAATCGATCGAGGGGAGTGCTTACAAGATACGGAATCCCTATCGACCGAGTTGGTATGGAAATGTTTGACATACGAAAACAACAACTGGCGAACAAAGACCATCGCGGTTAGCTAACATAATAATAGTAGAGGTTGAAAACGTATTTTTGGCAAATGTAAACGTATTTAACTAACCTAATTTAAGGAAAATTAGTAGATAGATTAATAACAGTATTCTATCTGTTCATAGTTACCTTACGTTTTAGGTTTATTTAAAATCAAACTTTGCAAAGTTTGATTAAGAATATAAAAAAATACAAATATCTATAATTTCAAATGAATATAATATGAAAGTATAGTTCATGGCAATTCTAATACAGTAGGTTTTACATTATTGATACTGATATTTGTTTTTAAATATAAGATAGGGGCTGTTTGAATTATGCTTATTTATGGCTTTTTGCTTTTGGCTTATAAGCCACAAAAGCACCTAAATAAGTGCTTTTAATTTTGACTTTTAGCTTATACCATCATACTACTATGTCCAGTTAAAAGCCAAAAGCCAAAGTCAAAAGCATCTATTTTGGTGCTTTTGTGACTTATAAGCCAAACTCCCAAAGTTAGATTTAAGCTCAACCAAACGTTGACTAAATCTAGGATGCGAGGTAATTGTGAATGGAGGGAGTATAAAAAGTAAAATTGTAAGGTTGCGCTATGGATCCCTGTTAGGAACATATGTTGGACTGCTGATAGAATGAGTCGTGGGAGGCTACAACATCTTGCTTGCCCGTTTTGTGACCAGTGCGGAGAGACCATCGACCACTTGCTGATGGGTTGTGTCCTAGCCCGCGAGGTGTGAACGATCTTACTAGGGTGGTGGGGAAAGGGTCATTGGATTCCGAAGCATGACTCGAAACTTGTGGCTTGGCTCTAGAAGAAGCGGGTTGGAAAGGGCCGGGAGCGTGACATCTGGACGGGGATTGCCTTAGTCTGTTGGATGCTCTGGCGTCACCGGAACGACGCAGTCTTCAAAGGGACCACCCCTTTATCTAGGGAAGCCATCCAGAAGATATCCGCCGAGGCTGACTTGTGGAGATCGGCAGGGCTTTTTTGAGACTGCCTATGGCAAGTAGATAGGTGGAGATGTCGCGAGTAGTCGGCTAGGGTGTGTGTGTTGTCCTTGAGGTAGAGTGGACTTGTGCCTTTCGTGTCTATACCACAGCGCATTCTAAAATTTGGCATCTTGACCCTCCTTCTATGAAAACGATACGTCTTCCAGGACGTATCCTTAAAATAGAAATAAAAAATATAAATCGATCATTGGACCACCTAGCGACGACTACAAACACTAGAACAAGCCGAAGGCCTGCCGCCGCCCGCCGTCCTCGCCACTCCATCACCGAGCTAGACAAAGCTTGATATAGTAGAGCTTCTTGTAGTAGACGGAAAGGAAGTCGTCGTGTTAAGGCACCAAAAGACCAGCGCGCCAGAGCAAAACTTATTGTCGAAGATGACCAACATATATCAAAAAGATTGACTTTAAAATACACCAACGAATATAAAAAACGATCGGATCCCAATAGATTTATTGGACACACGACTCCACACGCGTCTATCAATGCTAGATGCACCACTAGAGCGAGGATAAAGCAGAGAGAGCCTTATTCTGACGTCAAGACATAGCCGTCACCTCACACTGAAAATAGTCTAAACAAAATACTCATACCTCCTGCCGGCCAGGGAGGGCGTGGTCCACCACTCCTCCAAAGCGCTAAGGCCGTAGAGACTGGAGGCATCGTTAATGGAGAAAGGAACCCTATATGGGTTTTTGCTGCTGCCTCCTGGAGCATCTCTCTCTTAGCCAACGTTGACTTTGGTAGTACTACTATACCTCTGTCTCAAAGAACAAGGCTTATGCTTTTAAAAAAAAACTATGTTAAGACCAAGTTTTTAGAATTAATTATTAACATGTACAATACAAAATCAATATAGTTAGATACATTATGATATATATTCTCATATTATATCTATATAGTATTAAAATTGTTAATAGTTTTTCTAAAAGTTTAATCAAACTTTGCATAGTTTGAGTTAAAAAAAACTTTTTCATTGAAAATGAGGGAATATTGTTTATTTATTTTATGAGGAGGCATGCATCATTGGTATCCCAACCAAAGATAAGTGCGGAACTGCAGTGCGGACGACGCTTGCTATATGATCCTGTATAAGGACATACCGGGCCGGCCCAACCGATCGATCCAAATTTTCCATTTCTCTCTGTTTGGGTTGGGCCATGGTCGCTTTTGAATTGGGGTACGGCTTCTCCGGCAAGCAGTGCCCAGCGGTGCGACCCATTTGTCCGCCTAGGGCGAGACCATTTTTTGAATTTAAACATAAATTGTTCGAGCTAAGAACTAGCAAATTTCATACATTTCAAATGTAATTTACATTCATAATTTAAAATGAAACTAGTTAAGTGTCCGTGCGTTGCTACGGGACAACGATAATGCATTTGATAAATGTTTGTATCTAATGTGGATCCTTGTGATTTTCCATGTTTATTATATTTCTCTCAGCTCTCACCTCTTTGACATTCAATATGCAGAATTTGTTGACTTCCATTTTTGGCATACATTATATCTTGGTTGTTGGTTCGATTTCCCCACTTTGTTCAGTCAATGTTAATTCGTTGTCACATTATAGGCTTCAATAGTTCTAGTGAATATTTTCATGGCTTCAATCATATGCCAAGATTGATGGTGGTGCTTTTATACATACCCTATTGAATTGGCTAGTCGGTTAGCATTTTTTTTTATTTTTACACAACTAAGCCTAAGTGTTTTATGTTCTAGAAATAGAAGCATGAAGTCCTACTAATGTCATCAAAATAGCAACATGAAGCTTTTGGGTGAATTTTGCAAGCAAGACCAGTTGTATCAACTTCTCTTGTATTTTACTTATTATATTCATCAAAAAAGCAACTCATGTATGTTGGAACCTCGCAACATTAAAACATCTTATAACATCTCTTCAGCCTAAACATGTAATCTAACATACATATGGTACCATAGTTAGAAGCTAAGATAGATGGCACCACATAAAAACTTCCACAATGATCTCCCCAACAACATATAGGAAAGTTAGTTGATATATTCTAGACCGTGACTAAAGTAAAGCAAACAAAAAACATGAAAGCACCTTATGCCCCTTCTAAATCTGAACCGAGCTTTAGCCAAAACATGAAAGCACTTTATGAGTTTTCTAATCTGAACCAAAATGTGGTCGGCTAATCATTGATCATGTCTAACCAAAATAAACGGAATAATGATCTAAGAACCACACATTTACATCTCAATAATTAAGCAACACATGAAAGGAAATCTGATAAGAGGCAACATGGAAAATCCCACACCTTAATTTTGCCTGGGCTACTGCAAGAAAGCAGCATATAATTTGAGCACCAGCCCCCGCCCCATATTTCCCAGGATTATCTATTCCACTGCCAACCAAAAACATCACCCATGTCACTGACATTTCAGCCTTGGCGGTGAAAGGGTAAACATAGTGACAGATAAAGTAGGGTTGTCGATCACCAGTGGACATAATCCCATCTTTGTCAGCCACTTAAGATTTCTTCGTATCACCTAGCAGATACCCCTATCAATTTAGAAATCTTTGTAAATATATAGGAAGTGGTACAAAACCAACACTATAAATTAACTCTTCTACTTGTTACTCTAGTGTGAACTCGAGCAAAGTACAATACAAATAACTTTGAAATGGCACAATAGTAGATCATCACCACTCCACTAAATTTTTTGAACTCTTCAAAGGTAAGCCCATGCTATTTAGTGTCCCAAGTGCAGCCTAGCAGTATATTAGTGCAATGCGACTCCAAGAAAATCAAACAGTGATAACTAACTTTTATGTTTCTCTTTTATATTGAGTAACATGTAGTACTCTGCCTTTTCATCAATAAGAATAACTATTCTTTATCTCTACACAAGAAAATACCATCCAAGAAGGTTATGTGCAAGAAATTTTCTCTAAAATAAAAACGAACAATAACTCTAAAATACCGTGTTTACACTCTATAACAAAATAAAATAAACAGATCTTTTGTTTAATACATATTGTAGCTTGAACACGGGGCATGTGTGCATGAGTGCAAGAGTATGTATGCAGCAGCTTGACGATGGATGGATGCAAGAGTATATAAAAAATCAATTATACCAAAGTTTTATATAGAAATCTGATTATATATGAAAAAATTAAGGTGTTTCCAAGGGCCATATGTCCCTGGATTTAATGGGCAAGCAACATCCATTGTAATTAGGAAAGAATAAACCAACCAAATATCACATGCTCCTTGGCTATTCTTCGTTTTCTTCAGGAGAAATTTAATTTGTAAACATAATTCGCTCCGTAAGGTACATTTTCTTCAGGATGATAAATTTTAATTGTAAATAGAATTGAGTCCAAAAGGTACATTTTCTTCAGGATGATAAATTTTAATGGACGCATTGAATATATATAGCTTGCATTTTGAGAACACCTCCAACCATGAAACTGGAATAAATAGAGCTGGCATACAATTTAATATGGGCAAATAGCAAAGCAGTATAGAAAAACACTAAGGACACAATGTGTACCTTAGGTGTACTGAGTTTTTCCAATTGCATCTTATTGGATCCTCCACAAAAGACTTATTGAAATGTGAAAATGGAATTCTGTTGTGGACCAAACAAACCACTATGCGTCGCTGACGCCCCATCCTGGGTGCACCACATAAGTTAGCCACGGTGTCTCCTCTTTTCACCCCCTCCTACATCTACTCTTCAGGCCTCCTCCACCTCGCCGGACCACGACATCTACGGGCTCGCTAACCTCAAAGCCATTCCTCAGGTCAGAATCATCCCCATCGACGCTGCTCGGTGGCTCAATAGAAGGATGGTTGACCATTTGAACCTGAAAGGGATGTCCAACCATCATAATAATCAAGAGTTGTACTGCTTCTAGGTAAAAAGGAAGTGCACATTTGGTTTTCGTTGGTGTGAGGCACATGTTATAATAATATCTGCTCGATATGTACAAGAAACATGCATTTGTATATGGCTAAACGTCCAATGTGACATATTTGCTTGTTTAAATTCCAAACTACATATTTTTCGGCATCAGCATGAATCATGACATAAACAAATCTAAGAATTAGTGAATGCAAATGACTTAAACATCCATGGTACTATGTCAAAACAAGTTTTTGGTAGAACCAGATCTGATAACATCCAGAGATTGAACCATATATGAATATGCAAGAGAAATATGAAGCAAATAATACAACAGTTGAACATAAAACACATAAAAAATTGGCTGAATAACGTGTGTAAAACACAAATGAAAGGACAATCAAACAACACCATAAGATGTATACATTTTCTCAAAGGATAATATTGTAAATTGTAAATATTTAATCCATATAGAGGTGTCTAGTAATTACCTTCCATCCAAGATAACCGCCCCTTGGGGCTCCTCCTTGCCGGTGCGTTGCGTCCCAATTCAGATCACGATCACATCACTCTCTACGACCACCCACTTCACTCTCTGGTCCTATGCACCCAATTTCCAAAACTTCCGGGTGGACCAATATTTGTATATCAACAAAGCAATTATGTACTTTTGAAAATCTTAAGCTAAGCTATAAAGCAAGACTGGACATGGTCAACATGGCACCGCTGGTCTGAAAACCATAATGTATATTGATGAAATTGTGACTGATATTGTTGTCTGACATAGTATCAAACAAGTTCTACAGTTAATGACATGTTTAGCACAAAGTGTGCGGTGAAATTTTCCTTCATCTTTGAGTCCTTACCACGCTAGCAGTACATTGGTAAATGGATCAATTACCCCCACATCCTACACCGATGAAACGACCCAGATCATCCAGTAATATGGACCAAGAACCTTGTTCTCTAGCTGTAGCATTTAGAGATCCATCAGTATGACCATCAAACTGCTATGTATTTTGTTGGCTTTCAAGATCCACTTGCACACCCTGTTTTAAGAAAAAGAAACCAGATCTTCAAACAACGCAACCTCTCAAACTGGAAGTCTGTGAAAATAACCCAACAATAGTAAAAAGGAACAGGCCATGCACATGTATTAACTGGGACAAACAGAAAAGTTCTAACATCACAAAGCGAAATAGCATGGAATAAAGAAAAATGCAGTGTTACGGAATAGCATGGTCCAAAGAATAAAATTAGACATTCAACCTCTCCCTGCCATTTCATCACGTTCCCCACAAAACGGCACTTTGATTTTTAGGCTATATACATACGATAAGAACAAAAGCATACTCGCTCTCTGTTCATAGAGAACACAAAGCAATGAGCACGTCATCATATATCGACATAACTCATTTCCCGAGTAGAAGAGGAAACATAACCAAAATATGGACCCCCGATCAGAAGATCCCCACTAACCCGTGAACAAACAACTGAAGTATAAATAATCAGTAAAATCCAGCGGTAAAGAGGCAACGATGGTAAATCCGATGGCCGAGTTTGTCAAATTTCTAAGGAGCTCTGAGGTGCCGAGAAGCGGAAACATAACACCAAGAGCTAGCTACATAAGTAATCAACTGCAGAATAAGGACAGTACCAGCAATGCAATCCACAAGGAGGCAATCACGTATCTGCACATAGCTGGCCCCAATCTAACAAAAAAACTTTGGTATAGAGCTGCAACAACGCAAACCATCTCCTTTTCCATCACTGCATCGCCAATAGCCCACGAACAATTCTTAGCGTAACAACTGCGATTAAAATTAAGAACAATGAATCTGGAAGGGGATTGAACAAGGCAGGCATATAAAAATATGAGGAAGAGGGAAAGCTTTGAGCACCTGCGAGAGAGAGAGAAAGAGAGCGAGAGACCATATAGCAACATTCCTAGTCTTAATCCAATAGAACCGACCTGTCATCAGCGGTGTCTATCAGAGCATTATTAAAACTATGATTGAATTACCTAGAACGCACTAACTTACTTAATAAAGTTCAGTAAAAATAGGGTACCATATTCCCTAAATACTTGATAGACAAAAGACACATAATGGCCTGAGGACTGACTTGCAACTTCACCAGATTATTGTGGCAAATATTGATGTTCTATACGGTAAAGAACCATTGGTCTAATAACGACAAGAAGATTCATTTGGATTTGTTTATAGCTTGCAGACATACAAAAGACCAGGAAGAGAGGATGAACTGAACTATGATTATATATTAATGATAAATGCTGATCCGTTTCTTACTCTGCAAGCTTAGCTCCAGTAGTAGTGTGGAAGCTATTTATCAACATGGGGGTAGCAGTTCCACTCGATAGGTCAGCTGTGTGATCAAATACTATCACCTAGCAGACACAAAAACATAGCTTAGTTTACTATAAATTTATCTTAGACACGACTAAGCTAATTCCTTTCAACAAAAAACGAAGCGTAATCAGATAAACATAACAGATGCAGGGTTAGAAGATGTGAAAATAAGTACACTGCACAGCACAACAAGACTAAATAAACCGAGAAAGCTAAGAACAAACATGAAACCGATCATCCAACTTAGTGAAGGATTCTTAACATTCACCGCCCGTGCGAAACATCGGATCAGCCTGAGAGAGATGTTTGATAAACTAAGTGTTACTAAAGATTAAGATGGTTGCATAATCTCCTACCAGGTCACTGGCTGCCGCTCAATCTCCTCTCCCATTCGTAGGGAACCAACTGCTCTCTCATCTCCCGTCCGTCCCTCATGATGAAATCAGCGGCCAAAAGATCTACAAAGATGAGAGATGGAGGGCTCAGAGTAGGAGAAAGAGAGGATCAAAGAGATAAAGAGAGATTAAGGAGAGAGGAGGGTGGTGCCCCGGTGCTACACATCCGGCGATTGTAAAGGTTACCAAGGCGCTGGGGTGAGATTGAACCGGCGGTGGCGGCTGGCACTACTATTTCTAGGATTCACACGCCCCCGATCTTCTCAGGATCCGCTTGACCTCCACGCGCGCAGCTGTCAGGGGAGCACATCCACGCGGTCAGCTTCATTGCGCCTGACCTCTGCCGCTGCTAGATCAGCGGCGACGTCGCCGCTTGAGACTTTTAGGGCATGGTGTGGGGCAGATGTGGGGGCTGACACGGTGCATGTGGAAGAGCTTGGTGCCGCCATGAGGAAGTGAGGGAGATGGGCGGGATTCATCGGCTCTACCGAGGGAGATGAGATGAGGATGAAATAGGAATAGAAGGGATCGACGAGAAAATTGGAAACTGTAGCTAGCGGAAGCGACGGCGTAGTCTACGGGTGGAGCTAGCGGGACAAGAGAGGGGGGCGCGCGGAAGGAAGGAAAATACGGTAAAGTGCGACGAAACAGACGACATAGCAAGATCTGGCAGAAAACGGAACCACTTCTTATTTTTTAGATAGTAGAGATTAAACTAGCTCTAACCCTAGTTGTCGATCTTCGCACGCCGACGCCGTCACGTCCATCTATAGGTCAAAGTCGATGTACTCATGTGGCGTCCAGAGATTGGGCAGTGGCAGGGTGGGAGCGGGCACGGGCGGGTCGATCACCTGCCCACGCCACGTTGCCGGCGGTCCTATGCGGTGGTGGAGGTGCGCCAGCTCCATCCCCACCTGCGGAGTGACGCGCGATGCCCACCCCAGCAACGAAGGTGGTGGAGGCAGCATGACGTTCGCCTGCGCCACCATGCTGGTGAGCTAGACGGCTTCTTGGTAGCCACCCCATAGGGCATCCTCGTCCCGCATGCGGGCCGCAATGGCCTGCTCGGTGAATGCGTCCTCTTCGTAGCCCCGCGCTAGGACCTCGTGATACTCCGCGGGCAGGTTCGCAGCGATATCGTCTACCGCCTCCTGCTTGACGACGATGTCGTCCTCCCCGTTGTCGTCGTCATTGCCGAGCTTGATGTCGGAGTGGTTGAAGGCGCCCTCGTCGTCCGAGTCGATATCGGGGACGTCGTATACCTGCCACGGCTATAGGTCGTCGCGGACGGTGGTCGTGTGCCGCGCCTAGTGCTCCAGTAGTCCTAGCTATGGTAGTGATGACCCACAAGTATAGGGGGTGTATCGTAGTACTTTCGATAAATAGGAGTGTCGATCCCAACGACGAGCAGAAGGTGTTGACTAGTGGTATGGAGCCGGAAATCTCTGTAAATACTTAGCAAATGGATTTTTAGGGATTTTCTGATAAAGCAAGGAAATAAAGTGCAAGTAATGAAGACAGCAAACAATTGCAGCAAGTGGCCCAATTCTTTCTTAGCAAAGGACAAGCCGATAGAAATACTAATAAGGACCAAACATTCTCGAGGACACATGGGAATACTGTCAAGTGCTTTCGCTTCATATATCTGAGTAGTCTTCTTTGGTTTTATAAGTGTTGTGTGGGTGAACCTGTGCTAATGTACCGACCTTACTTGTACTAATACATACTTGTGATTAAACCCCTTACAAGCATCCGCAACTACAAGAAAGCAATTAATATATAAACCTAACCACGGCCTTAAACTTTGAGATCCTACACTCCCTTGTGCAATAGTTTTCTAACGGGGGTTCAGGTTTCTGTCACTCCGGCAACCCCATAATTAGTAGCCAAATACACAATGCATTCCCCTAGGCCCATAAATGGTGAAGTATCATGTAGTCGACGTTCACATGACACCACTAGAAGAATAGCACCATAAGTTAAATACTAAACCATTGAATAATACCTCAACACAAATCCACTACTAACAACATGACTTCTCCCATGTCCTCAAGAACTAAACGAACTACTCACAAGACATCATATGGATCAAGATCAGAGATGATATGATAATGGATAACAATTTGAACATAAACAATAATTCAATGGTTCCGCTCACAAGCATCAACTACAATAGTAATCAATACCAGGAAAGTTTCCCTTAAGAACTATGCAAGATTCAACACAATTGTTACAGCGGGATGGAGTGGTGATGATGGTGCTGGTGGAGATGATGGTGTGGATGATGATGATCCCGATGAAGTCTAGCTTGATGATGGTGTTGACGGCGACGATCTACCCTCTCTGGGAAGGAATTTCCCCGGCAGAAATCTGTCTGCCGGAGAGCTCTTTCTCTCTCGGTGTTTTCAGCCCCGTAGAGGCGGCGGAATCTTTCTATGGTCGATCCCCATGTATTAGGGTTTCGAGGAGAATATATAGGCGAGAGGGCGGAGCCAGAGGTGGGCCACACCCCCTGTAGGCGCGACCTAGGGTGGCCCGCGCCTAGGGGATGTGGGCCCCCTGTGGCCTAACTCTGCCTCCCCTTCTGGCATTCTTCGTCTTCTGGGAAAATAGGATTTTCCATAGTTTTTCTGGTATTTTTCTGATCTTCGCAAAATTGCATCAAAACACCGCTTTTTCCATCAGAATCATGACCCCGGCAGTTCATCCTCCAAGAATCACCCAACATGCAAAAACAAATGAAAAGACATAAGTATCACCTCTTAATATGAAATATATCAATGAATGGAGGCAAATTATAATATAGAATGGTGATGCAAATTGTACGTATCAACTCCCCCAAGCTTAGACCTTCGATTGTCCCCAAGCAAAAACTAAGCTCAGTAAACATGTCCACAAGTTTATGGAGTGAAGTGTCGATAAAAAGAATACGGACAAGAAGCATCACACTTACCAATACATAACTCATAGAAGAAAGCAACTCACCATTATATAACTTAGCTTGCAACAAGTATAGGAGTCACAATAGAGATGCATAAAGATAAATCATAATTGGGATTGGCAAACTTTGTTCTTGGTCAGAGAACAGTTGGCAAATAGTTTTCAAATAAAGCTTTTGTAAAGAAGTTTTACAATAGGAGTACTCTTTGCTCAAACATAAAAGGTTTTTCATAATGATAGCTTTCAAAGTAGTACTCATTAGATAAGAGTCTTGTGCAAACAAGGAAGATAAAGAACATGATTGAATAAACCATCATATGAATGCTTGAAACACAACAACTCAAATGCTTGCTGGAGGTGGAGACGAATAGGTTTACTGACTCAACTTAGAAGAGGAAGAAAGGCCCTTCATAGAGGGAAGCAGGGATTTCAAGTTCATAAAGAGCTTCCAAAATATTATGGTACTTACTAGCTTTGAGCTCTCATTGCCCCTATCATAAGCATCTTGAGGTGATTAAGGTTAAAGTGAACAAAGATGGAGTATATTCTTGACGAAATATAAGTTGGCAATCTCATGTCCCTTGAGTACGAGGGACGCTCCTCATGCTACACAACTTTAGTTACCAGTAAGTTCTTGTCATTGTAAGTATATGTGTATCATAAAGAACCGCCAACGGGGTACCCCTTGCACATGATACAGGAGCTATCCCATAATCAAAATGACAAGGCAAGCAGACAGTGAGCATCTCAGCGATCTTTTTATTTGCTATTTGCATAGGTTTTTATTGAGGATGCTTCACAGATTGCTCACTATGGTTATGCTGCAAGTTTCCACCATGATTAGGCATGGCTTAGGCTAGCGGCCCAGGCGTTTCTCTAACACACATACATAACTCCATAGACTTACAATCTTTCCTTTTATTTCACACCGACGACATCCGCAAACAAAAGAGCATGATATCAACTATGTACAATGTATATGTGCAATGTTGAAAGCATTCCCTATGACAGCACGGTTCTGCTAATTCCAACGTATAGGTGCAAGCATATACAACTTCGATGACACAATGGTTCAAGTGTATTAGGGGAAAGTAAATAAGGTGTGCCATCAAGTTCGTGAGATCTTTACTAACTAGTTTTCACATGACAAAATAATTTTTAATTTGAAAGATAGATGAAGCTTGAGAATTTACTTGGAATAGAAATACTGCTAATAGGTAGGTATGGTGGACACAAATGACATAGGTTTTGGTTTAAAGGGGTTGATTGCATGAGAAGTATGCCTTCTTAAAACAGGTTTTTGGCTAGCAAGGCTGGGTAGCAAGCAAAAGAGTTGAAGGAAACAAGAAAACCTACAAGTGATAAAGCCAAACATGCAATCTTCCTTAAAGACACAAAAGATCTTAATTAAATAATACTAAGCTTATGAGCCAATCAAAAAAGAAAATAAATGATACAAAATACCTGTCAGCTCTTTCTTGTCCTTTCAAACCTCAAAAAGTGTTGCTACTGACTAGAGCTCGGTTTGCCAAAACCAATTTAGATTTACTTGATGCTCCCAAAGTGATATTGATGACCCACAAGTATAGGGGGTGTATCATAGTACTTTCGATAAATAGGAGTGTCGATCCCAACGAGGAGCAGAAGGTGTTAACTAGTGGTATGGAGCAGGAACTCTCTGTAAATACTTAGCAAAGGGATTTTTAGTGGTTTTCTAATAAGTCAACAAAACAAAGTGCAAGTAATAAAGACAAAGAAAAAACTCAGCAAGTGGCCCAATCCTTTCTTAGCTATGGACAAGCCGGTGGAAATACTTATAAGGACCAAACGTTCTCGAGGACACATGGGAATTATGTCAAGTGCTTTCGCTTCAGATAGCTGAGTACTCTTGTTTGGTGTTGTAAGTATTGTGTGGGTGAACCTGTGCTAATGTACCGACCTTACTTGGACTAATACATACTTGTGATTAACCTCCCTGCAAGCATCCGCAACTACAGGAAAGTAATTAAGATATAAACCTAACCACAGCCTTAAACTCTGAGATCCTACACTCCCTTGTGCAAAGGTGTCCTAATGGGGGTTCAGGTTTCTGTCACTCTGGCAACCCCACAATTAGTATCCAACTACACAATGAATTCCCCTACGCCCATAAATGGTGAAGTATCATGTAGTCGACGTTCACATGACACCACTAGAAGAATAGCACCACAACTTAAATACTAAACCATTGAATAATAACTCCACACAAATCCACTACTAACAACATGACTTCTCCCATGTCCTCAAGAACTAAACGAACTACTCACAAGAAATCGTATGGATCAAGATCAAAGATGATATGGTGATGAATAACAATCTGAACATAAACAATAATCCAATGGTTCCACTCACAAGCATCAACTACAATAGTAATTAACACCGGGAAAGTTTCCCCTATGAACTAAGCAAGTATCCAACACGATTGTTGCAGCGGGATGGAGTGGTGATGATGGTGCTGGTGGAGACGATGGTGTGGATGATGATGATCCCGATGAAGCCTAGATTGACGATGGTGTTGATGGAGACGATCTCCCCTCTCCAGGAAGGAATTTCCCCGGCAGAAATCTGTCTGCCGGAGAGATATTTCTCTCTCGGTGTTTTCTGTCCCGCAGAGGTGGCGGAAATCTATCCATGGTCACCCCCTGGTGTTAGGGTTCCGTAAGTAAGATATAGGCGAGAGGGCAGAGTCGGAGGCCGAGCAGATGGGCCACACCTACCCTAGGCGCGGTCCAGGGGGGACCCGCGCCTAGGGGGTGTGGGCCCCCTATGGCCCTTCTTCGCCTCCCCTTCTGGCTTACTCTATCTTCGGGGAAAATATAATTTTCCCATATTTTTCTGGTATTTTTCTGATCTTCGTGAAATTGCATCAAAACACCTCTTCTGGCAGTCCATCCTCCAAGAATAATCCAACATGCAAAAACAGTGGAAAAAACATAAGTAATACCTCATAATAAGACATATATCAATGAATAGAGGCAAATTATGATATAGAATGATGATGCAAATTGGACGTATCAACTCCCCCCAAGCTTAGACCTTCGCTTGTCCCCAAGCGAAAACTGAGCTCAGTAAACATGTCCACGGGTTTATGGAGTGAAGTGTCGATAAAATAATACAGACAAGAAGCATCACACTTACCATTACACAACTCATATAAGAAAGCAACTCACCATTATATAACTTATCTTGCAACAAGTACAAGAGTCACAATAGAGAGGCATAAAGATAAATTATAATTGGAATTGGAAAACTCTTGTTCTTGGTTAGAGAACAGCTGGCAAACAATTTCACAAAAAGCTTTTTGTAGAAGTTTTCAAACAGGAGAACTCTTTGCTCAAAAAGTTTTTTCAATGAAGGCTTTCAAAGTAATACTCAATAGATAAGAGTTCTGTGCAAACAAAGAAGACAAAGAACATGAGTGAATAAATCACCATATGAATACTTGAAACACAACAACTCAAATGCTTGCTGGAGAGAGAGGAAGTAGGTTTACTGACTCAACTTAGAAGTAGGAGAAAGGTCCCTTCATAGAGGGTAGCAGGGATTACAAGTCATAAAGAGATTCCAAAATATTACGGTACTTACTAGCTTTGAGCCCTCATTGCCCCTATCATAGGCATCTTTAGATGATTAAGGTTAAAGTGCACAAAGATGGAGTATATGCTTGACGAAATATAAGTTGGCAATCTCATTTCCCTTGAGTACGAGGGTCGCTCCTCATGCTACTCAACTTTGGTCACCGGTAAGTTCTTGTCATTGTAAGTACATGTGTATAATATTGAACCGCCAACGGGGTACCCCTTGCACATGGTACATGATCTATCCCATAACCAAAATGACAAGGCAAGCATACAATGGGCATCTCAGCGATCTTTTTATTTACTATGTGCATAGATTTTTATTGAGGATGCTTCACAGAATGCTCACTATGGTGATGCTTAAAGTTTCCACCATGGTTAGGCATGGCTTAGGCTAGAGGCCCAGGCGTTTCTCTAACACACATACATCACTCCATGGACTTACAATTTCCCTCTTTATTTCACAACGTTGACATCCATAGACAAAAGAGCATGATATCAACTGAGCACAAGGTACAGGTGCAATGTTGAGAGCGTTCCCCGTGATAGCACGGTTCTGATAATTCCAATGTATATATGCAAGCATATACAACTTCGATGACACAATGGTTCAAGTCTATTAGGGGCAAGGAAATAAGGTGCGCCATCAAGTTCGTGAGAGCTTTACTAACTAGTTTACACATAACAAAATACTTTTTAATTCGAAAGGTAGATGAAGCTTGAGAATTTTCTTGGAATAGCAATAGACGTGGTGGACACAAATGTCAAAGGCTTTGGTTAAAGGGTTTGGAAGAATGAGAAGTATGCCTTCTCAAAACAGGTTTTTGGCTAGCAAGGCTGAGTAGCAAGCAAAAGGGTTGAAATAAACAAGCAAACCTACAAGTGATAAAGCCAAACATGCAATCTTTCTTGAAGACACAAAAGATCTTAAATAAAGAATACTAAGCTTATGAGCCAACAAGAAAGAAAATAAATGATACAAAATACATGTAAGCTTTTCTCTTTTTCTTTCAAACCTCAAAAAGTGTTGCTAATGACCAGAACTCGGTTTGCCAAAAACAATTTAGATCCACTTGATGATCCCAAAGTGATGTCAATACTGATCAACAAGATCCATCATATAATAGAGATTGCAAACTAAAATAAGAAGTGCAAAAAGTAAAAGATGGAACTTCTCATTAATATCCATAAAGGCACTCACACCAAGGGATACATAGATAATCAACTAAAGGAGAGATACTTCCACATGCAAACCAAACCATAAGATAACCTCTCTACCAAAGATATGAATCCACTAAAAAGGTAAAAGATGAAAGATAATTATGGTGATACCGCGGCACTCCCCCAAGCTTGGAACAAGCCAGGGGGATGCCAAACCTGATGATGAATTATTCCTTCAGTGGTGGTGGTGTTATCTTGATAAGCTCTTCAATAAGTTTCTTAAAATCCTCAATCTCAAAGGTCAGATGTGGCATCCCGCAAAACCACTACTAGAAAATCGCGTTGAATTTGTGCATTGCATCGTCATCATCATATGTTGTTTGTCAAAAAACTATTTTCGCAAAGCCCGATTTGTTTTCCAAACGCCCCGTCTTTTATTCAAACGCCAAACACCGGGTCCCCGGAATATTTTTGTTTGAACGCTATCGGTTTGCAAACGGAGTTATTAAAACAAATAAAAATTATAATTATTTTAGCGGGGGCAGTCGAACGGGCCGTCCCGACCCGAACGACCACCCCCAGTTTAAAAATCGGTCCACCCCTGGAATCCTACAGCTACCTAAAACTCTACCCAGCCCAACCCTCCACATCACCTCACCCAATCATCTCCTGCCACCTCACCCCTCACCCCCAATCCCTCTCTCACCCTCTCACCCTGCCCCCCACACGACTCACACAGGTTCACACACACGCACACACTCACGCCAACCCACTCCCACCACACACCGCATGGCCCCACCGTCAGCCCCCTGGACCCGGACCCACGCGCCCTCTCTCCCTGGCGCGTCCCCGCTCCCCACCCTCGCACGCTCCCTCTCTCTCTCTCTGCGCTCGCGCCCGACCCGCCCGGCGCCGGCCACCGGCCGCGGCCGCGCCCCCCCTCGCCCAGCGAGCACCCCGCCACCCCGCCTTGGCCTACCACGCCGCGCCCTCTCCCCCAGTCCAACCTCCCCCACCATGCAACCTCCCTCACGCCCGCGCTGCCTCACCCCGGCGCCCCGCCGCCGCCTCCTCCCACGGCCTCCGCCGTCGCCCGCCACCGCCGGTCCACCGACGCCACCGCCTCCTCCTTCTCTCTTCCGCGAAGCCGACCCCAAAACCGCTCGTCTCTGCCTCCGCCGGCTCCCTGTGCTCCGCCGCCGGGCCTCCCCATCGCCGCCGTCCTCCGCGAGCCCCGGCCCTCCGCCTCGTCGCGCCCATCGCCGCCGCCCCTCACCAACCTCGCTGCCTGCTCCCTGGCCGCGCCGCCCGCTCGCCTCCAGCGCCTCCCTCCGCGCGGACTCGCGCACTCCGCCTCCGCCGCCCTGCCCCACCGGACCGGCCCGCCTCAAGCGCGGCCCCCGGCGCCGCTCGCCCGCCGGACCACCTCTCCAGCCAGCCGCCTCCCTCCTCCCAGCGCCTCCGTTCGCCGTCTCCCTCCGGCGCCCAGGCCGCCGCCCCCTGCTTCACCTCCTTCGCCGCTCTCCGTTGCCCGTGCCCAGGAAGCAGCCACCGCCCCGATGTCGCCCGCCGTCCGGCCGTTTCCCGCCGCGCTCTGCAGCGAGCTGCGCCCCTCCGCCGCCGTCGCCAGGACCATCTTCCGAGCCGACGCGAGCGGACCCTGCGGCGACGTCGACGCCTCTGCCTGCAGGCTCGGGAGCCGCTGGTTTTGGGCAGCTGTTCCTCCAAGTTCGTCTCGGGCCCTTATCTCGTCGACAAGTCCTTCGCAAAAGACCAAGACCGGTAGCACGGACGAACCATGGACAAGATCGACATGCGTTGACAAGCGAAGGCTAACGGTGACCGATCCCATTCAAGAACGCCATCGACATCGAAAACCGCGATACCCCCAAGATCTACCACAGGGACGCCCCGACGAGTTGCATAAGAACCTTGAACTCGACACCCTCGACACGCCAAGACCTACCCTCGGACGCCAAGACCCGAACCGGAAGAACGCAAAGATCGCCACGAGAACGACAAGTACTTCACCCCGGACACCGAGACCCCAGTGCGACAAGTGCTTCATCCCGAACGCCATAACCGACAACATGCCCCGAGAACCCGGATGCGACAAGATTTACCCCAGTAATCCGAGAACGTTCCCGCCGAGACCAATCCGTCGAACCCTGGACCCCGAGACCGGACCCTGGACCCTGGCGAACCCCGAACCCCGGAAACCCAAGATCTGCCGAACCCTAAATGTGTGAACCCTTTATCCGAGAACCCTATTTTATAATATAATAACAATTGATGCATATTGAATTGTCATTCATCCCGCATGCATCTCATTGGTTTGGGGCCTTATGCCGAATCACCTAATAATTAAATATGGGGCCCATATGCGGGCAAATCTAGTCTCATATTGGCCTCATTTAAATTGGTGTAGCGAACCGGTACTATCTTCTGCCATGTTCAAACCACTTTTAAATTGGGGGAATCTAAATAACTTGAACCACCTAATTAATTGTCGGGACCCCGGTTCCGCTTAATATGACCTAATTTCATCGCACCTTGCCATGTCATGCATCATACATGCATCATGCCGATCTTCTGCCGTTGTATTAAGTATTGCATCCGGTGTTTCTTCTAGTGTTTTGGTTCTTCGCGGATAAGGCCGTTGAGTTGATGTGAGCTTCGCCCCGATCTTCTGTCGAACCTTCGGCAATGTTTTCAGGCGAGCATCTCCCCCTTTCTACCTATCTTACTTTTATAGTATTTATTCCCTCCTGTTGATCTATTGCTATCTGTGTTGCGATGCTTTAGTTTCCGTACCTGTGATATACCGAGCAGCCCTATATTGCCTTGGACACACCCTATTAACTGTTGTTTGGTATATAGTTGGACTTGCGCGTCGTAGTTGCTTGCTCAAGTGCTAATGTGTGTCGTCATATGCCACAGTTGTTGATGTATTGCCGCATGTTGATGTTGGAGTTGATCATAGTTTTACTTATCGTCACTTTAATTTCTGTTTAACAACTAAAATTGAAATAAGCAGAGGCATCGGTGGGTGATAGATAATATTTGGTTTCCGAACGCCCACCTGTGTCCCGTAAGACCCCGAGTACTTGATACCTGTTCCTTGATTTATCGCGCTATCCACATCCGGGAGGTATATGGGACCCCCCCTGAGCCAGAGCTTGATTCAGTCTTATTTCTTGGGGCCACAAACTAGTTTGAGGTTTTATTTACGATCCTGTACTTATGCCATGTTTTACTGCTTTATTTACGATTATGCGAGGTACTGCACACTGTACTGTTTAGGTAAGCGGAATGTTTTCGCGGTATCGACAAGCCCCGTTTGGGTTCCCAGTCGTTTACAGCCATTGTCGCAGACCTTGAGTCCGTCTCGGAGCTAGCTTACTTCGTTGCGGGATCTACTCAATGGGGTGGCCCCCTGAAATATTTCTGAATCCTGTGATTGTTCAGTCGTGAAAGCCTCGTTGGGTTTTGATTTGGTTTTTCCGAGGTTGATCGAGCGTGTGTTGCTATTGGTGCACCCCGGCCGGGTAAAACTTTCTGAAAGCCGTGTCCGCGGATATGGACGACTTGGAGCACAGTATCTCGATCATAGACAAGCATAACTAAAGTTTACTGCTATAAATTTGACTTTATAATGACTAGTAATCAGCTTCACTATAATGGAATGGCTAATAATACTGCCCACAACTGCTTGTTTGGATTGTCGCTTGCGACCATTGTACCTGACTAGTAAGTATTGCAACTACAACGGAATGGCTAAATAAAAGTACCAACAACTGCTGGGTTTTGGGTTTATCTCCTGCTATCTGTACCTGATTAGTAATTGCTGTAACTATCACGGAATGGTTAATTAAAATGACCCACTGCTTATTTTATCAGGACGCTTATTTAAACCTGACTAGTAAATGCTGCAACGATAACTGAATAAGTAAAACTGCCAACGGTGTGAGTTCCACGGTTGACTTCCTCGATTGGACTCGAGGGGGAAACGCCAGGATGGGTTTGTTTGGTGTTAGCTTCAGGTTGGATCCGGATAGGTCTATCTTACCCCTCTCTGTTTGCCGCCAGTTGTATCGAGTCTCTATAGGTTGTTTAGTGCATGTTGCCGCTGCCGCTCAGTCCACCATACCTATGTAGGCGAGGACCGCCGAATTCTAGCCTCGCCGTGTACTGGCCTCAGTACTGACGCTCCTTCTTTTTCCTTTGCCCATTGTCGGCACCCCTTTGTTTAAGCAGGTTTTGAGATCGACGCCGTTAGCAGGGTTACCCTTCCGGCTTGGCCTGGGCAGGGTTATGGACGCCATTGGTTATTCTTCAGGGCTCTTAGCCCCATTTGCATCTTGTCCGTAGCTGGACGCTATATCGTTTTCAAGGTGATTTGGATCTTGTATATTATATCTGTATTCTTGACTCTTTGAGTCGCTGTTATATATATCTGTTCTGTGGGTCCCATCGAGGACTGTTGTGTAATGTTATTACTTCGTTTTCCACCCGCACGAAAGTGCCTGGTGGGCACCTTTGAATCGTTTCTATGCGGGTTTGGCGAATTTTGCTCAAACTTGCATAGGTCCGATTCTGAGGGTGTTACAGAGTGGTATCAGAGCTCAGCAGTTGCGATACCCCACAAGTCCAGCATGTAGGATAACCTAGCTAACGGCCGAAGTAGAGTGTCAAAACTATTTTTTGAAAAATCGGTTGGATAGTTCTGGTTAGGTCTGATTTTACTCCTTACCCCTCTGCTATTCTCCTCTTACCTCGACGTGTTCGAATCCGCTCTCTTCTCTCTCTTCGAGTCCAGGAATTCTCGTGGTTGGGTTTCCGTCATACCTTCGGGGCTTCGTTTTCCCCCTTTTGTAACGGAGGTGCTACGATCATCAATCTGCAATTTGTCTCTTGTACCTTCCTCCAATCTTTTGTTCTTGAGCTCCTTAACCATATGTGTTCCTTGCTGGATATCAGTGTCGTTGAAAAACATATGAGAAGGACGAGCTTTGGTGAAGTTGGAGTTAACCTTGAGCATGTGTTTTTCATGCCAATGGAACCATCGCGGAACCTAATCAGTGTGTCTTTCATACGATTTCTGCTGGCAACATTCCTTTGTTCCTGAACCTCGCTTGTCGAGATCTTCAGTCTAATTACGAGAGTTGGTTGCATAATCCGCCTATTCGTGTGCAGAGTAATGGTTTGAGTGCGGGATGGAGTAGCTACCATACCACTACCCTTATCATTCGCTCTTGTACACCGAATCAGTGGATCCAGCAGTTTTACTCCGTCCACGGAAGTTAGGGGTGGCTTATTTGTTGATACCTCTACCTTCGACCTTTTGTTTCCGGAGTGTTCTCTCGACGATCACGGACAACGAACTCTTGTTAGTGGTGTCGCGAGGATCTACACGAAGCGCGAAGGATCAGACGCCGACCCTCCTTCCGGTACCATGAGGCGGATCTCGAGGGCGAGATCCATTGTTAGTGGTGTCGAATTGTGGCATCCCGCAAAACCACTACTAGAAAATCGCGTTGAATTTGTGCATTGCATCGTCATCATCATATGTTGTTTGTCAAAAAACTATTTTCGCAAAGCCCGATTTGTTTTCCAAACGCCCCGTCTTTTATTCAAACGCCAAACACCGGGTCCCCGGAATATTTTTGTTTGAACGCTATCGGTTTGCAAACGGAGTTATTAAAACAAATAAAAATTATAATTATTTTAGCGGGGGCAGTCGAACGGGCCGTCCCGACCCGAACGACCACCCCCAGTTTAAAAATCGGTCCACCCTGGAATCCTACAGCTACCTAAAACTCTACCCAGCCCAACCCTCCACATCACCTCACCCATCATCTCCTGCCACCTCACCTCCTCCCTCTCCCTCAACCACTCACACAGTGCCACGTCACCCTCTCACCCCCAATCCCTCTCTCACCCTGCCCCCCACACGACTCACACAGGTTCACACACACGCACACACTCACGCCAACCCACTCCCACCACACACCGCATGGCCCCACCGTCATCCCCCTGGACCCGGCCCCACGCGCCCTCTCTCCCTGGCGCGTCCCCGCTCCCCACCCCTCGCACGCTCCCTCTCTCTCTCTCTGCGCTCGCGCCCGACCTGCCCGGCGCCGGCCACCGGCCGCGGCCGCGCCCCCCCTCGCCCAGCGAGCACCCCGCCACCCCGCCTTGGCCTACCACGCCGCGCCCTCTCCCCCAGTCCAACCTCCCCCACCACGCAACCTCCCTCACGCCCGCGCTGCCTCACCCCGGCGCCCCGCCGCCGCCTCCTCCCACGGCCTCCGCCGTCGCCCGCCACCGCCGGTCCACCGACGCCACCGCCTCCTCCTTCTCTCTTCCGCGAAGCCGACCCCAAACCGCTCGTCTCTGCCTCCGCCGGCTCCCTGTGCTCCGCCGCCGGGCCTCCCCATCGCCGCCGTCCTCCGCGAGCCCCGGCCCTCCGCCTCGTCGCGCCCATCGCCGCCGCCCCTCACCAACCTCGCTGCCTGCTCCCTGGCCGCGCCGCCCGCTCGCCTCCAGCGCCTCCCTCCGCGCGGACTCACGCACTCCGCCTCCGCCGCCCTGCCCCACCGGACCGGCCCGCCTCGAGCGCGGCCCCCGGCGCCGCTCGCCCGCCGGACCACCTCTCCAGCCAGCCGCCTCCCTCCTCCCAGCGCCTCCGTTCGCCGTCTCCCTCCGGCGCCCAGGCCGCCGCCCCCTGCTTCACCTCCTTCGCCGCTCTCCGTTGCCCGTGCCCAGGAAGCAGCCACCGCCCCGATGTCGCCCGCCGTCCGGCCGTTCCCCGCCGCGCTCTGCAGCGAGCTGCGCCCCTCCACCGCCGTCGCCAGGACCATCTTCCGAGCCGACGCGAGCGGACCCTGCGGCGACGTCGACGCCTCTGCCTGCAGGCTCGGGAGCCGCTGGTTTTGGGCAGCTGTTCCTCCAAGTTCGTCTCGGGCCCTTATCTCGTCGACAAGTCCTTCGCAAAAGACCAAGACCGGTAGCACGGACGAACCATGGACAAGATCGACATGCGTTGACAAGCGAAGGCTAACGGTGACCGATCCCATTCAAGAACGCCATCGACATCGAAAACCGCGATACCCCCAAGATCTACCACAGGGACGCCCCGACGAGTTGCATAAGAACCTTGAACTCGACACCCTCGACACGCCAAGACCTACCCTCGGACGCCAAGACCCGAACCGGAAGAACGCAAAGATCGCCACGAGAACGACAAGTACTTCACCCCGGACACCGAGACCCCAGTGCGACAAGTGCTTCATCCCGAACGCCATAACCGACAACATGCCCCGAGAACCCAGATGCGACAAGATTTACCCCAGTAATCCGAGAACGTTCCCGCCGAGACCAATCCGTCGAACCCTGGACCCCGAGACCGGACCCTGGACCCTGGCGAACCCCGAACCCCGGAAACCCAAGATCTGCCGAACCCTAAATGTGTGAACCCTTTATCCGAGAACCCTATTTTATATATAATAACAATTGATGCATATTGAATTGTCATTCATCCCGCATGCATCTCATTGGTTTGGGGGCCTTATGCCGAATCACCTAATAATTAAATATGGGGCCCATATGCGGGCAAATCTAGTCTCATATTGGCCTCATTTAAATTGGTGTAGCGAACCGGTACTATCTTCTGCCATGTTCAAACCACTTTTAAATTGGGGGAATCTAAATAACTTGAACCACCTAATTAATTGTCGGGACCCCGGTTCCGCTTAATATGACCTAATTGCATCGCACCTTGCCATGTCATGCATCATACATGCATCATGCCGATCTTCTGCCGTTGTATTAAGTATTGCATCCGGTGTTTCTTCTAGTGTTTTGGTTCTTCGCGGATAAGGCCGTTGAGTTGATGTGAGCTTCGCCCCGATCTTCTGTCGAACCTTCGGCAATGTTTTCAGGCGAGCATCTCCCCCTTTCTACCTATCTTACTTTTATAGTATTTATTCCCTCCTGTTGATCTATTGCTATCTGTGTTGCGATGCTTTAGTTTCCGTACCTGTGATATACCGAGCAGCCCTATATTGCCTTGGACACACCCTATTAACTGTTGTTTGGTAGATAGTTGGACTTGCGCGTCGTAGTTGCTTGCTCAAGTGCTGATGTGTGTCGTCATATGCCACAGTTGTTGATGTATTGCCGCATGTTGATGTTGGAGTTGATCATAGTTTTACTTATCGTCACTTTAATTTCTGTTTAACAACTAAAATTGAAATAAGCAGAGGCATCGGTGGGTGATAGATAATATTTGGTTTCCGAACGCCCACCTGTGTCCCGTAAGACCCCGAGTACTTGATACCTGTTCCTTGATTTATCGCGCTATCCACATCCGGGAGGTATATGGGACCCCCCCTGAGCCAGAGCTTGATTCAGTCTTATTTCTTGGGGCCACAAACTAGTTTGAGGTTTTATTTACGATCCTGTACTTATGCCATGTTTTACTGCTTTATTTACGATTGTGCGAGGTACTGCACACTGTACTGTTTAGGTAAGCGGAATGTTTTCGCGGTATCGACAAGCCCCGTTTGGGGTTCCCAGTCGTTTACAGCCATTGTCGCAGACCTTGAGTCCGTCTCGGAGCTAGCTTACTTCGTTGCGGGATCTACTCAATGGGGTGGCCCCCTGAAATATTTCTGAATCCTGTGATTGTTCAGTCGTGAAAGCCTCGTTGGGTTTTGATTTGGTTTTTCCGAGGTTGATCGAGCGTGTGTTGCTATTGGTGCACCCCGGCCGGGTAAAACTTTCTGAAAGCCGTGTCCGCGGATATGGACGACTTGGAGCACAGTATCTCGATCATAGACAAGCATAACTAAAGTTTACTGCTATAAATTTGACTTTATAATGACTAGTAATCAGCTTCACTATAATGGAATGGCTAATAATACTGCCCACAACTGCTTGTTTGGATTGTCGCTTGCGACCATTGTACCTGACTAGTAAGTATTGCAACTACAACGGAATGGCTAAATAAAAGTACCAACAACTGCTGGGTTTTGGGTTTATCTCCTGCTATCTGTACCTGATTAGTAATTGCTGTAACTATCACGGAATGGTTAATTAAAATGACCCACTGCTTATTTTATCAGGATGCTTATTTAAACCTGACTAGTAAATGCTGCAACGATAACTGAATAAGTAAAACTGCCAACGGTGTGAGTTCCACGGTTGACTTCCTCGATTGGACTCGAGGGGAAACGCCAGGATGGGTTTGTTTGGTGTTAGCTTCAGGTTGGATCCGGATAGGTCTATCTTACCCCTCTCTGTTTGCCGCCAGTTGTATCGAGTCTCTATAGGTTGTTTAGTGCATGTTGCCGCTGCCGCTCAGTCCACCATACCTATGTAGGCGAGGACCGCCGAATTCTAGCCTCGCCGTGTACTGGCCTCAGTACTGACGCTCCTTCTTTTTCCTTTGCCCATTGTCGGCACCCCTTTTGTTTAAGCAGGTTTTGAGATCGACGCCGTTAGCAGGGTTACCCTTCCGGCTTGGCCTGGGCAGGGTTATGGACGCCATTGGTTATTCTTCAGGGCTCTTAGCCCCATTTGCATCTTGTCCGTAGCTGGACGCTATATCGTTTTCAAGGTGATTTAGATCTTGTATATTATATCTGTATTCTTGACTCTTTGAGTCGCTGTTATATATATCTGTTCTGTGGGTCCCATCGAGGACTGTTGTGTAATGTTATTACTTCGTTTTCCACCCGCACGAAAGTGCCTGGTGGGCACCTTTGAATCGTTTCTATGCGGGTTTGGCGAATTTTGCTCAAACTTGCATAGGTCCGATTCTGAGGGTGTTACATCAGAGTACGAATCAACTGCAAATTCTTCTCAATGCGGTTCATGATCATGTTGGGCCGAGAATTCCAGTCCTTGTTATTATTTCCCCACTCTTACTCCTTAGTATGCTCCTTCCCTGCATGGTTAGAACGAGGCATATCCCACATCGAGGGCAAGTTCCCTTTGGGCACATGTTGATATTGACGCTCATGTATAAGAGTGTGGAAGGGTTTCTTGGTACTTGGAGGAGGTGACTGTGGAGAGAGGGTATGACATGGAGGTTTCCCTCCTGTAGACATCCGTGTTATCCTCCTAAGCTTGGTAGGTTTTGCCACCACTCAAATGCTTGCAGCCGTAGCGCGGGTATCCGGTTGCTTGTCCTCCTCCATGTCTTCTTCATCACCTACCAAAATCTACTCCTCCTTGGGTTTGTGAGGATCATCTTCCTCGGACTTCTTGCCTTTGTCGTTGGCGGAGACCATGGTGCTCTAAACTTGAGAAGTTTTCCTGACAGAAACAGATCGAAACGAAAACACGACGAGAACTACATACAAGAACCTCGGGGAACCCAGGGGGTTATATATTATGAAGTTTTAAAGCATAAGGAAGGTTTTGATACGAAAACGAGTCGGAGACGGAGCTCGGGGCGGTCTCACCCCCTCTAGGCGCGGCCAGCTAGGGCCCGCGCCTAGGGTGGGTTTGGCCATCTCGGCCTCTGGTTCCTCCTCTGTTCTGTCTCGTAACTTCCCTTATGTATTAAAAACATCAAAAATATAAAAAGATTGGGGTTTCACGAACCTTCTGTTTTCACCACTTTTACCTATTCAAATACGAACTCTGCAGACTCCGGTGTTTGGCTTCTAATAAATTCTTTCGGAGTCACAAGTTGAATTGTGTCAATGTCTTCATTATATGAATCTCCAGAAATATAATGCTTTAGTCTTTGACCATTGACCACCTATGTTGTGTCATCCTTCATAGAAGATATTTTGATGGAACCTGAACGGTATAATTACTTGATAACAAAAGGTCCTTCCCATTTTGAGAGTAGTTTCCCTGCAAAAAATCTGAGACGAGACCTAGACAAAAGAACTTTCTCACCAACATGGAACTCCCTTTTGATAATTCTCCTATCATGCCATCTTTTTAATTTTTCCTTAAAGAGCCTAGCATTTTCATAAGCTTCACTTCTCCACTCATCTAGATTACTTAAGTCGAGCAGTCTTTTCTCACCGGCAAGTCTAAAATCTCTATTCAACTCTTTCACTGCCCAATAAGCTTTGTGTTATAATTCTAAAGGCAAGTGACAAGCTTTCCCATAGACCATTTTGTAAGGAGACATCCCCATAGGATTTTTATAAGCAGTTCTATAAGCCCACAAAGCGTCATTCAACTTTTTAGCCCATTTTTTCTAGATCTATTGACAGTCTTCTGCAAGATAGATTTAATATACCTATTGGAAATTTCTACTTGCCCACTGGTTTGGGGGTGATAAGCTGAAGCAATTCTATGGTTTACATCATACTTAGCGAGAGTTTTTCTAAAAACCCCATGAATAAAATGAGAGCCTCCATCAGTCATGAGATATCTAGGTACACTGAACCTAGGAAAAATAACATCCTTAAGCATTTTCAAAGAGGTCTTACCATCAGCACTATTCGTAGGTATGGCTTCTACCCACTTTGTAACATAGTCGACAACAACAAGAATATGAGTGTACCCTTTTGAAGGGGGAAAAGGTCCCATAAAGTCAAATCCCCAACAATCAAAAGGTTCAATAACAAGAGAATAATTCATAGGCATTTCGTTGCATCTAGAAATGTTACCTACTCGTTGACATTCATCACATGATAAGACAAACTTCCTTGCATCTTTGAAAAGGGTAGGCCAATAAAATCCAGATTGTAAAACCTTTTGTGCAGTCCTATCCCCTGCATGATGTCCTCCATAAGCACTGCCATGACATTTTCTCAATATCTCTTGTTGTTCAAATTCTGGAACACACCTTCGCATAATACCATATATTCCTTCCTTATATAAGTGTGGGTCATCCCAAAAGTAATGCCTTAGATCATAAAAGAATTTTCTTCTTTGCTGAGCTATAAAAGTTGGAGGCAAATACTTGGAAACAATAAAGTTAGCATAATCAGCATACCAAGCACTCTCATGCGAACTTACCCTTATCGCAGCCAACTGCTCATTTGGAAAACTATCATTAACATGCAATGGGTCAAAAGAAATGTTTTCCAAACGAGATAAATTGTCAGCAACAGGATTTTCAGCACCTTTCCTATCTACAATATGCAGATCAAACTCTTGCAGAAGCAACACCCACCTAATAAGTCTAGGCTTAGCGTCCTTCTTTGTCATAAGGTACTTAATAGCAGCATGATCAGTATGAATAGTAACCTTTGAATCAACAATATAAGGTCTAAACTTATCACAAGGAAATATTACAACTAAGAACTCTTTTTCAGTAGTAGCATAATTCTTTTGAGCGGCATCTAAAGTCTTGCTAGCATAATGAATAACATTCAACTTCTTATCAACACGTTCTCCAAGGACAGCACCCACAGCAAAATCACTATCATCACACATAATTTCAAAAGGTAAACTCCAATCAGGTGGTTGAACAATAGGAGCAGTAGTCAAAGCTGTCTTCAAAGTTTCAAAAGCTTCCTTACAATCATCATCAAAAACTAAAGGTACATCTTTTTGAAGAAGATTAGTAAGGGGCTTTGAAATTTTGGAGAAATATTTAATAAACCTCCTATAGAAACCAGCATGACCAAGGATACTACGAATAACTTTGATATCTCTAGGACAAGGCATCTTCTCAATTGCTTGAATTTTGGCTCTATCAACTTCAATGCCTCTTTCAGAGATCTTGTGTCCAAGAACAATCCCTTCAATAACCATAAAGTGGCATTTCTCCCAATTAAGAACAAGGTTGGTTTCTTCACATATCTATAAAAATTTATCAAGGTTGTGCAAGCAGTTATCAAAAGAAGTTCCATAAACGGAAAAATCGTCCATGAAAACCTCCACAATTTCTGCACAAAAACCATGAAAGATAGCAGACATACATCTCTGAAAGGTAGCAGGAGCATTACATAAACCAAAAGGCATACGCCTATAAGCATAAGTACCATATGGACAAGTGAAAGTAGTTTTCTCTCGATCTTGTGCTTTCACAACAATTTGAGAAAACCCAGAATAACCATCAAGAAAACAAAAGTGAGTATTTTTGGACAACCTCTCAAGCATTTGATCAATAAAGGGCAAAGGATAATGATCTTTCTTAGTAACTTTATTAGTCTTTCTAAAATCAATGCACATTCTATACCCAACCAATACTCTTTGGGGTATAAGCTCATTATCTTCATTAGGCACAACAGTTATTCCCCCTTTCTTGGGAACACAATGAACGGGGCTAACCCATTGACTATCAGCAATAGGGTATATAATACCAACATCAAGGAGTTTTAATACCTCATTTCTTACCACATCCTTCATCTTAGGATTTAGACGGCGTTGGTGCTCAACATCTGGTTTTGCATCAGGCTCTATATTAATAGCATGCTGACATATAGTGGGAGAAATTCCTTTTAAATCATCAAGAGTATAACCCATAGCTCCTCGGTGTTTCTTCAGTATTTCCAATAACCTTTCTTCTTCCTTTCCTGAAAGTTTAGAACTAATAATAACAGTATACAGTTTCTTATCATCAAGATAAGCATATTTGAGATCATTAGGTAAAGGTTTTAATTCGAAACCAGGGTCCTCTTTAGGTGGTAGTATGGTACCCAAATCTTCCATAGGTAGATTATGCTTAAGTAACTCAGGCTGACAAAGGAAAACCTCGTCAATATCATTTCTTTCCTTCATGAAGACATCGCTTTCATGATCTTCCATAAACTGATGCAAGGCATTGTTAGGAGCAAGAGAAATAGCAGAAAGTTGTTCAAACCTGAAATCCTCATTGGGCAGTTCATTTTCATCAGGAGTTTTAGAAAATTTGGAAAAATTAAACTCATAAGACTCTCCATCAAACTTAGTCAAAACTTTTTCCTTCCTACAATCTATGATAGCCCCACAAGTATTCAAGAAGGGTCTACCAAAAATAATAGGATAGGTTTTACTAGCTTCTTTACCAAGTACTAGAAAATCAGCAGGATATTTAATCTTACCACAAAGAACCTACACATCTCTTACGATGCCAATAGGACAGACCGTCTCTCTATTAGCAAGGTTAATAACCACATCAATTTCCTCAAGCTCACAAGGACCAATTTCATGCATAATTTCCATGTAAAGCTCATAAGGAATAGCACTAGAACTAGCACCAATATCACACAAAGCATAATAGCTAAGGGACACTAGCTTTTATAGCTTTTTTAGGATGAGAAACAATATTAGTAGCGTCTTCACAGAAGACAATATGCTCATCCTCTATGTTTCTAGTGACAAGATCTTTCACAATAGCTACCATAGGCTCAATATTAATAAGCTCATCGGGATCCACAGTTTTCTTTGCACTTTTGCTAACCACATTAGCTATGATAGAATGTTCCTTTACCTTAGTAGGAAAAGGGATTTTCTCAACATAAGGTTCAGGCAAAATAGGATCAACAGTACAAAACTCTATGCTAGCAGGAACATGAGTAACAATGTTTTTATAAGGAGCGTGGTACTTGTCCCACTCTTTCTTGGGAATTTCAATATAAGAGGCAAAAGCATTAAAACATTTTGCAAAAACTTGAGGATCAAGACCAAACTCATTACTAATATCACGGAAGTCATCAGTTCCCATAAAAGATTTAATGCATTCATAATCATAGTTTATACCTGACTTTCTTCCTTTGTCATTCTCCCAAGCTTCAGTGTTCTCTTAAATACGGTCTAGTAGATCCCATTTAGCTTCTTCCTTCATATGTGTGAATGATCTAGCACAAAAAGCATCTAGTAAATCTATATCATGAAGAGAAAGCCTAGCATAAAAGTTATTGATAATAATATTGTTAGGGAGTCCATGAATAGGACATTTAAGCATTAGTAACTTCAACCCCCCCAAGCTTGAGCTGTACTCTCTCCATCAAGAGGCCAAAATTTATATATTAGATTTCTATCCTTATGAATCTCACTAGGAGGATAGAATTTAGAATAAAAGAGAGATGCCATTTCCTCCCAATCCATGGATTGTCCATTCTTCAGCAGCTTATACCATTCTTCAGCTCTCCCTTTCAAGGATATAGAGAGTAACTTCTTCTTCACCTGTTCAGTTGTGATACATGCACACTTAAACAACCCGCATAATTCATGGATAAAAAGAAAATGATCACCAGGATGAACAGTTCCATCCCCAAAATAATAATTATCCATAACACGATGAACAATACTTGTAGGTATCTTAAAAGGATCTATCTCAACAGGTGGTGGTTCATCTACTACCCTAGCAGTGGTAGTAGTTTTCCCAAACAGAAAACCAAGTGGGTTATCCATATTGGAAACAAAGTAACAAGCAGAAACAAAATCAATACTCATAGTAGAAGTTTCCTTTACCAGTTCCACTCTTCAATAGCACTTCACTCCCCAGCAACAACGCCATAAAATAGTCTTGATGACCCACAAGTATAGGGGGTGTATCATAGTACTGTCGATAAATAGGAGTGTCGATCCCAACGAGGAGCAGAAGGTGTTGACTAGTGGTATAGAGCAGGAACTGACTGTAAATACTTAGCAAACGGATTTTTAGTGGTTTTCTGATAAGGCAACAAAACAAAGTGCAAGTAATAAAGACAAAGAACAAACACAGCAAGTGGCCCAATCCTTTCTTAGCAAAGTACAAGCCGGTGGAAATACTTATAAGGACCAAACGTTCTCGAGGACACATGGGAATTATGTCAAGTGCTTTCGCTTCAGATAGCTGAGTACTCTTGTTTGGTGTTGTAAGTGTTGTGTGGGTGAACCTGTGCTAATGTACCGACCTTACTTGGACTAATACATACTTGTGATTAACTCCCCTGCAAGCATCCGCAACTACAGGAAAGTAATTAAGATATAAACCTAACCACAACCTTAAACTCTGAGATCCTACACTCCCTTGTGCAAAGGTATCCTAACGGGGGTTCAGGTTTCTGTCACTCTGGCAACCCCACAATTAGTAGCCAAATACACAATGCATTCCCCTAGGCCCATAAATGGTGAAGTATCATGTAGTAGACGTTCACATGACACCACTAGAAGAATAGCACCACAACTTAAATACTAAGCCATTGAATAATAAATCAACACAAATCCACTACTAACAACATGACTTCTCCCATGTCCTCAAGAACTAAATGAACTACTCACAAGACATCATATGGATCAGGATCAAATATGATATGGTGATGAATAACAATCTGAACAATAATCCAATGGTTCCACTAAACGAAATCTATCTGCCGAAGATACTTTCTCTCTCGGTGTTTTCTGCCCCGCAGAGGCGGCGGAAATCTATCTCTGGTCGCCCCCTGGTGTTAGGGTTCCGTAAGTAAGATATAGGCGAGAGGGCAGAGTCGGAGGCCGAGCAGGTGGGCCACACCTGCCCTAGGCGCGACCCAGGGGGACCCGCGCCTAGGGGGTGTGGGCCCCCTGTGGCCCTTCTTCGCCTCCCCTTCTGGCTTCCTCTGTCTTCTAGGAAAATATATTTTCCCATATTTTTCTGGTATTTTTCAGATCTTCGCAAAATTGCATCAAAATACCTCTTTTTTCATAGAATCCAGACTCCGGCAGTCCATCCTCCAAGAATCATCCAACATGCAAAAACAGTGGAAAATACATAAGTAATACCTCATAATAAGACATATATCAATGAATAGAGGCAAATTATGATATAGAATGGTGATGCAAATTGGACGTATCAGATACCAGTACAGATCAACAAGATCAATCATATAACAGAGATTGCAAACTAAAATAAGAAGTGCAAAAAGTAAAAGATGAAACTTCTCATTAATATTCCATAAAGGCACTGACACCAAGGGATACATAGATAACCAACTAAAGGAGAGATACTTCCATATGCAAACCAACCTATAATATAACTTCTCTACCCAAGATATGAAATTACTAAAAAGCTAAAAGATAAAAGATAATGATGTGATACCACGACACTCCCCCAAGCTTGGAACAAGCCAAGGGGATGCCAAACCTGATGATGAATTACTCCTTTGGTGGTGGTGGTGTTCCCTTGTTTAGGGTGAGAAAACCCTCCAGCATCTTACGAAGCCTGTTATTATCCTCTTGAAGTATATCCACCATCATCCTTAGAGCACGGTACTTATCACAAAATTCATCAGTGGTTCGAAGGGCTTCCACTGCCTTAGGGCAGGATCTGAAGTCTGGTTCGGAGGTCATGATACCCTGCATATTACGAGAAAAAGCACGTCCAGTGTTAATTTCCTCTACAAAAGTAGGTTTCCTTACCCTTGATCCTGTGGCAGCTTGTCCCTTCATGCCTGCTGACATGTCCTTTACTTTCTCCTCGATGCTCCAACACATGTCTTCGTGCCTAGCAGCGATCCTTTCTTCTTCCATGGGCTCTTTGCCTTTGTTGTTGGCAGAGACCATGGTGCTCTAAATTTGAGAAGATTTCTTGACAGAAATAGATCAAAATGAAAACACGACGAGAACACGATATACGAACCTCGGGGGATCAAGGGGGGTACATATTACGAAGTTTCAATGCATAAGGAAGGTACTGTGTGAAAACGAGGCGGAGACGGACTCCAGGGGGCTCACACCCCCTGTAGGCGCGACCAGCAGGGACCCGCGCCTAGGGTGGGTGTGGCCCATCTGGCCTTCGTTTCCTCCTCCGTTTCATCTCGTAACCTTTCGTATGTAATAAAAACATCAAAAATATAAAAAGATAAGGTTTTCACGAACCTTCAGTTTGCAGCACTTTTACCTATTCAAAGACGGACTCTGCAGATTCTGGTGTTTGGTTTTTGATAAATTCTTTCGAAGTTACCATTTGAATAATATCAACATCTTCATTATAAGAATCTCCAGAAATATAATGTTTGATCCTTTGACCATTCACCACCTATGTAGTGTTGTCCTTCAAAGAAGATACTTTGATAGCCCCTAAACGATACACTTCCTCAATAACAAAAGGTCCTTCCCATTTTGAGAGTAGTTTCCTGCAAAAAATCTGAGACGAGACCTATACAAAAGAACTTTCTCACCAACATGGAATTCCATTTTGATAATTCTCCTATCATGCCATATTTTTACCTTTTCTTTAAAAATTCTATCATTTTCATAAGCTTCACTTCTCCACTCATCTAAAGTACTCAAGTCAAGCAATCTTTTCTCACTAGCAAATTTAAAATCTCTATTCAATTCTTTCACTGCCCAATAAGCTTTGTGTTCTAATTCTAGAGGCAAGTGACAAGCTTTCCCATAAACCATTTTGTAAGGAGACATTCCCATAGGATTTTAATAAGCAGTTCTATAAGCCCATAAAGCATCATTCAACTTTTTAGCCCAATCCTTCCTAGATCTATTAACAGTCTTCTGCAAGCTAGATTTAATTTCCCTATTGGAAAGTTCTACTTCCCACTAGTTTAGGGGTGATAAGCTGAAGCAATTCTATGGTTAACATTGTATTTAGCAAGAGTCTTCCTAAAACCACCATGAATAAAATGAGAACCTCCATCACTCATGAGACATCTAGGCACACCAAACCTAGGAAAAATAACATCTTTAAGCATTTTTAAAGAGGTCTTACCGTCGGCGTTGTTTGTAGGTATGGCTTCTACCCACTTTGTAACATAGTCAACAGCAACAAGAATATGAGTATACCCTTTTGAAGGAGGAAAATGACCCATAAAGTCAAATCCCCAACAATCAAAAGGTTAAATAACAAGAGAATAATTCATAGGCATTTCATTGCGTCTAGAAATGTTACCAACTCTTTGACATTCATCACACGATAAAATAAACTTCCTTGCATCCTTGAAAAGAGTAGGCCAATAAAATCCAGATTGTAAAACTTTTTGCGCATCCCCAACATGATGTCCTCCATAAGCACTGCCATGAAATTTTCTCAATATCTCTTGTTGTTCATACTCTGGAATACATCTTCGCATAATACCATCTACTCCTTCTTTATATAAATGTGGGTCATCCCAAAAGTAATGACTTAGATCATAAAAGAATTTTCTTCTTTGCTGGGCTGTAAAGGTTGGAGGCAAATACTTGAAAAAAATAAAGTTAGCATAATCAGCATACGAAGGACTCTCATGCGGGTTCACCCTTATTACATCCAACTGCTCATTTGGAAAACTATCATTAACAGGCATAGGGTCAAAAGAAATATTTTCCAAACGAGATAAATTGTCAGCAACAGGATTTTTAGCACCTTTCCTATAAATAATATGTAGATCAAACTCTTGTAAAAGCAACACCCACCTAATAAGCCTAGGCTTAGCGTCTTTCTTTGTCCTAAGGTACTTAATAGCAGCATGATCAGTATGAATAGTAACCTTTGAATCGACAATATAGGGCCTAAACCTATCACAAGCAAAGATTAAAGCTAAGAACTCCTTTTTAGTAGTAGCATAATTATTTTGAGCAGCATCTAGGGGTCTTGCTAGCATAATGAATAACATTCAATTTTTTATCAACACGTTGCCCAAGGACAGCACCCAAAACGAATTCACTAGCATCACACATAATTTCAAAAGGTAAATTCCAATCAGGTGGTTGAACAATAGGAGCAGTAGTCAAAGCTTTCTTCAAAGTTTCAAAAGCTTCCTTACAATCATCATCAAAAACAAAAGGTACATCTTTTTGAAGAAGATTAGTAAGGGGATTTGAAACTTTGGAGAAATCTTTAATAAACCTCCTATAGAAACCAACATGACCAAGAATACTACGAATACCTTTTATGTCTCTCGGGCAAGGCATCTTCTCAATTGCTTCAATTTTGGCTCTGGCTACTTCAATACCTCTTTCAGAAATTTTGTGTCCAAGAACAATCCCTTCATTAACCATGAAGTGGCATTTATCCCAATTAAGAACAAGGTTAGTCTCTTCACATCTCTGCAAAACTTTATCAAGGTTGTGCAAACAATTATCAAAAGAAGTTCCATAGACGGAGAAGTCGTCCATGCAAACTTTCACAATTTCTTCACAAAAATCATGGAAGATAGCAGACATACATCTCTGAAAGGTAGCAGGAGCATTACATAAACCAAAAGGCATACGCCTATAAGCATAAGTTCCATAAGGACAAGTGAATGTGGTTTTCTCCTGGTCTTGTGCTCTCACAGCAATTTGAGAGAACCCAGAATAACCATCAAGAAAACAAAAGTGAGTCTTTTTAGATAACCTTTCTAGCATTTGATCAATAAAAGGCAGAGGATAATGATCTTTCTTAGTAACTTTATTAATCTTTCTAAAATCAATGCACATCCTATAACAAACCACTACTCTTTGGGATATAAGCTCATTATTTTCATTAGGCACAATAGTAATTCCCCCTTTCTTTGGGACACAATGAACAGGGCTAACCCATTGACCATCAGCAATATGGTAAATAATACCAGCATCAAGGAGTTTTAATACCTCATTTCTTCCCACATCCTTCATCTTAGGATTTAAACGGTGTTGGTGTTCAACAACTGGTTTTGCATCAGGTTATATATTAATAGCATCCTGACATATAGTAGGAGAAATCCCTTTTAAATCATCAAGAGTATACCCCATAGCTCCTCGGTGTTTCTTCAATATTTCCAATAACCTTTCCTCTTCCTTTCTTGAAAGTTTAGAACTAATAATAACATGATATATTTTCTTATCATTTATATAAGCATATTTAAGATCATCAGGAAGAGGTTTTAATTCGAAAACAGGGTCCCCTTTAGGTGGTAAGGTGGTACCCAAATCCTCCACAGGTAGGTTATGCTTAAGTAATTCATGTTGACGAAGGAAAACCTCGTCAATCTCATTTATTTCCTTTGTAAAGACTTCACTCTCACGATCTTCCAGATAATGCTGCAAGACATTGTTAGGAGCAAGAGAAATAGCAGAAAGTTGTTCAACCCTGAAATCCTCATTAGGCAATTCATTTTCATTAGGAGTTTTGGAAAATTTGGAAAAGTTAAACTCATACGACTCTCCGTCAAACTTAGTCAAAACTTTCTCCTTCCTATAATCTATAATAGCCCTACAAGTATTCAAGAAGGGTCTACCAAAGATAATAGGACAGGTTTTACTAGCTTCAGAACCAAGCACTAGAAAATCCGCAGGATAATTAATCTTACCACAAAGAACCTCCACATCTCTTACAATTCCAATTGGACAAACTGTCTCTCTATTAACAAGGTGAATAACCACATCAATGTCCTCAAGCTCACAAGGACCAATTGCATGCATAATTTCCCTGTAAAGCTCATAAGGAATAGCACTAGATCTAGCACCAATGTCACATAAACCATAATAGCAATGATCTCCAATTCTCACAGAAAGCACATGGACACTAGCTTTACTAGGATGGGAAACAATATTAGAAGCGTCTTCACAGAAGACAATGTGCCCGTCCTCTATATTTTCAGTAACAAGATCTTTCACAATAGCTACCACAGGTTCAATGTTTATTTGCTCATCGGGTTCCATAGTTTTCTTTGCACTTTTTCTAATCACATTAGCTATGATAGAATGTTCCTTTAACTTAGCAGGAAAAGGGATTTTCTCAACATAAGGTTCAAGCAAGATAGGATCAACAGTACAAACTTCAATGCTAGTAGGAACATGGGTAACAATATCTTTATAAGGGGCATGGTACTTGTCCCACTCCTTTTTAAGAATTTCAATATAAGAGGCAAAGTCCTTAAAACATTTTGCAAGAACTTGAGAATCAAGACCATACTCAGTACTAATATCACGGAAATCATCAGTTCCCATAAAGGACTTAATGCATAATCATAGTTTATACTGACTTCCTTCCTTTGTCATTCTCACATGCTTCAGTGTTCTCTTGAAAACGGTCTAGGAGATCCCATTTAGCTTCTTCCTTCATACGTGTGAATGATCCAGCACAAGAAGCATCTAGTAAATTTTTATCATGAAGAGAAAGCCTTGCATAAAAGTTATTAATAATAATATTGTTAGGGAGTTCATGAATAGGACATTTAAGCATTAGTAACTTCAGTCTCCCCGAAGCTTGAGCTGTACTATCTCCATCACGAGGCCAAAAGTTATATATTAGATTCCTATCCTTATGAATTTCACTGGGAGGATAGAATTTAGAATAAAAGAGAGGGACTATTTCCTCCCATTCCATGGATTGTCCATTCTTCAGCAGCTTATACCATTCTCTAGCTCTTCCTTTCAATGATATAGAGAGTAACTTCTTCACCTGTTCAGTTGTGATACTTGCACACTTAAACAACCCGCATAATTCATGGATAAAAACAAGTGATCACCAGAGTGGACAGTTCCATCCCCTAAATAATAGTTATCCATAACACGATCAACAATACTTGTAGGTATCTTAAATGGATCTATCTCAACAGGCGGTGGTTCATCTACTACCCTAACGGTGGTAGTAGTTTTCCCAAACAGAAAACCAAGTGGGTTATCCATATTGGAAACAAAGTAACAAACAGAAATACAAAGCAATACTCACAGTAGAAGTTTCCTTTACCAGTTCCACTCTTCAATAGCACTTCATCCCCCGGCAACGGCGCCAGAAAATAGTCTTGATGACCCACAAGTATAGGGGGTGTATCGTAGTACTTTCGATAAATAGGAGTGTCGATCCCAACGAGGAGCATAAGGTGTTGACTAGTGGTATGGAGCCAGAAATATCTGTAAATACTTAGCAAACATATTTTTAGGGGTTTTTTCTGATAAATCAAGGAAATAAAGTGCAAGTAATAAAGGCAGCAAACAATTGCAGCAAGTGGCCCAATCCTTTCTTAGCAAAGGACAAGCCGATGGAAATACTAATGAGGACCAAACGTTCTCGAGGACACATGGGAATACTGTCAAGTTCTTTCACTTCATATAGCTGAGTAGTCTTCTTTGGTTTTATAAGTGTTGTGTGGGTGAACCTGTGCTAATGTACCGACCTTACTGGACTAATACATACTTGTGATTAAACCCCTTGCAAGCATCCGCAACTATAAGAAAGCAATTAACATATAAACCTAACCACGGCCTTAAACTCTAAGATCCTACACTCCCTTGTGCAATGGTTTCCTAACGGGGGTTCAGATTTCTGTCACTCCGACAACCCCACAATTAGTAGCCAAATACACAATTCATTCCCCTAGGCCCATCAATGGTGAAGTGTCATGTAGTCGGCGTTCACATGACGCCACTACAAGAATAGCACCACAACTTAAATACTAAACCACTGAATAATACCTCTACACAAATCCACTACTAACAACATGACTTCTCCCATGTCCTGAAGAACTAAACAAACTACTCACGAGACATCATATGGATGATGAGTGCGTGAACACTTCGTTGGGAGACCCCAAGAGTAAGGTATGATGAGCATAGTAGCAAGTTTTCCCTCAGTAAGAAACCAAGGTTATCGAACCAGTAGGAGGAATGAAACGACTCAAAGGTGTTGCTAGCAACTTTGAGACCTGCACAACACAAACTCAAGACTTTGCCCCAATGAACAGTTAGGTTGTAAATCTCATCGGTTTGCTGTAACAAAGGATTAATTGTATGGTGTGGAAGGTAATGGTGGTTTGCAACAAGTAAACGGTAAAGTGGAATATCTATCAATGGTAAAGATTGGACCGGGGTCCATAGTTCACTAGAGCTATTCTCATTACATAAAAAAACATGGCATGTTGCGTAAACAAATTACAGCAGGTAAATTGACAAGACTGAGCAAGGCATAACAATGCAATACTAGACATCATGATCCTATGAGATTCGATTGGGCAATACAACAAGATACATAGACCGCCATCCAACTGCATCTATAACTAGAAGTCCACCTTTGGGTTATCATCCGAACCCCCTGCAGTATTAAGTTGCAAGCAACAGACAACTGCTTTAAGCAAAGTGTGTAAGGTAAACAATCCACTTGTTCCATGAACAAGAGACCGTTGTTTTATCCCTAGTGGCAACAACACATCTACGACCTTAGAGATTTATGTCACTTCCCTTAGATTAAATACAGGCATGAACCCACTATCGAGCATAAATACCCCCTCTTGGAGTCACTAGCAACTACTTGGCCAAGATAGCTACTAACAACGGGAAGCATGCAAGATCACAAACAACACAGACATGATAGAATCAATAAGACAAAACCATTAATCAATTTGACATAGTAATCTCAATATCCATCGTATCCCCGCAAACACCACATGCATGATTACAAATAGATGAGATCTTGATCATGAACGGAGCTCACAAGATCTAGACATGAAAGCACAAAGGAGGAGATACAACCATCTAGCTACTACATGGACCCGTAGTCCAAGGTGGAACAACTCACGCTTCATACCGGAGGCTGACATGATGAAGAAGAAGGCCTCCGGGATGATCTCCCCTCCGACAGGGTGCCGGGAAGAGCTTCAGATCCCCTGATCTAGGGATGATGGTGGCGGCAGCTACAACCGGTTTTGTGGAATATTGATCGGGTGTTTAGGGTTTGGACATCGGGGGCTTCTTATAGGCGAAGAGGGAGGCCGAGGGGGTGCCGAGGCGGCTGCACCCCCCAGGCGCGGGGTGGGCCCACCCGCGCGGCCAGGGGGTGTGGCCCCCTCGAGGCCCTCCTCTGTCTCGTCTTCTGGCTCCGTGTTCCCTACGGTAAAATATTGACTTTGGCTTTTGTACCATCCAATTCCGAGAATATTGATTTTCTGCCTTTCTGGAACCAAAAAACAGAAGAAAACAGGCAACTAGCACTGTGGCATCTTGTTAATAGGTTAGTACCATAAAACATATAAAAACACCTCAAAGTGTATACAAAGCAAAGAAAAGTAGATACTAAACAAGCATGGAACATCAAAAATTATAGATACGTTTCCGATGTATCAAGCATTCCCAAGCTTAACTCCTGCTCGTCCTCGAGTAGGTAAGTGATAAAAATAATAATTTTTAAGGTGACATGCACCATCAAAATCAAGATTAAACCATTTGCAAGCATTGAAAGCTGGGATCAAAGAACTCTAAACATGTGCAAGAAAGATGGAGTTCTAACAGTAAGACAAAGTAACTATGCATGGAACATGAAAGGCTAAAAATAAAGATCATGAATAACATGCATTGAAAAACGTTTGTTTGTTTCACATACAGAAAACATGGCATAGTGGCAATCAACTTGTCCCTCATAGAGTAGCAAATAGATGCATAAGACACCTTCAAAGTTCATAAGAGTGACTAGATACAAAAAGCACAAGAACAAGTAATATCAACAATATGCATCAATCAATAAGTTTTGGGACAATGCACATAGAACTAAGAATGGGAACTATGCTCTCTTAATTGTTGCCTAAAGGTAGAAGGTGGAGACTCAATATAATGGTGGAAGAAAGGCCCTTCATATAGGGAATCAGGGATTTCAAGTCTCAAAAAGAGCTTCCAAAAATTATGATACTTGTTAGCTTTCAGCTCTCATTGCCCCTATCATAAGCATCTTGAAGTGATTAAGGTTAAAGTGAACAAACTATGGAGTATATGCTTGACAAAGTATAAGTTGGCAATCTCATGTCCCTTGAATACGAGGGGCGCTCCTCGTGCTACTCAACTCTAGTCACCTGTAAGTTCTTGTCATAGTAAGTACATGTGTATCATAGAGAACCTCCAAAGGGTACCCCTTGCACATGGTACATGAGCTATCCCATAACAAAAATGACAAGGCAAGCAGACAATGAGCATGTCGACAATCTTCTTATTTACCATGGGAATATGGTGCTTTTTTCTCTCTTTCCTCTTTTCTCAATATGTCTCTCTTTTTTATAAGAAGAGTGCTTCATAGATGTCACTATGGTGATGCTGCAAGTTTCCACCATGATTAGGCATGGCTTAGGCTAGCGTCCCAGGCATTTCTCTAACACACATATATAACTCCATGGACTTACAAGCTCCCCTTTCATTTCACACCGACGACATCCATAGACAAAAGAGCATGATACCAAATGTGTAAAAAAAAGTACAGGTGCAATGTTGAAAGTGTTCCCCGTGACAACATGGTTCTGCTAATTCTAACGTATATGTGCAAGCATATACAACATAGATGACACAATGGTTCAAGTTTATTAGGGACAAGAAAAATGAAGTGTTCCATTAAATTCATAAGAGCTTTAATCACTAAGTTTTCACATAACAAAATATTTTTAATTGGAAGATAGATGAAAACAAGAATATACTTGGAATGGTGTAACACACCATGCATAGGAATTTATAGTGGACACTTTGGAATAACTTGGTTTCTTGGGAGTTGGAAGCATGAGTAGAGCTTACTCATACAAGTGGAGGCTAGCAAAAGACTGGGAGCAAGCAACTAAGAGAGCAATAATGGCCATAATCATGCAGAGCGACAAAACATTACTAATCAAAGCATATAGTGGTACTACAAGTCAAGGACTAAATGATCATAGAGGCTATGGTGGCTTGTTCATAGTCATAACATGGTGTGACCATGTGCCAAGTCAACTCAAACAAAGAATCGAGAATACCACAATACTATGCTTTTGCATGCTACAACAACGCATGATTTTTTCAAAGCACACTAAGCAATCCTGATGGTTTGTAACAAGTCATGATACATCAATAATCACTAAGCACAAGTTAAAACCAACACCTAGCATTTCATGCTAAAGTCTAAGTCACAGTCAAAGCAAGATCCTCTTGTACTACTCAAGCAAGAAATTTCTACTCCTTTCCAACACCAATCAACTTATTTGAAACAACACAGCGAGAACGGGGGTCCAAACTACTGAAAGAACACGTGGGCCCCCATGTGTGGTTTTGGTAATTAATGACAATCTTTATGGACTAATGTGTGTATTAAGTTATACTTGTAGGATTTGTCCATTGACATCGCTTGGAGCATGTGTTCGCTTCAAGATCGATGAAATGAGAAGAAGATGTGATGTGCAAGCTCAAAATGCGCCATCTATAGAAGATCTCATGTTTGAGGCTTGCCATCCTCGGTGATCATGGATCGATGATGAAGAATCAAGAAAGACGTTCCATCTTGAGAAGGGCAAGATCGTCTACATCGAGCTCAAGTGGAATGCTTAAGGCAAAGGTATAATCTTGATAGGTTTTCCCTTTTGCCTGTCTCACGTTGTGTGTGAGACCGGATTTAGGATAGATAACCGTACTATCAAGAGGGGCTCTCGTATGAGTAATTCGGTCACATCGTTTGGAGAGAGCTCAAACCTTTGCATACTTGCATCATCGTATTTGGTTGTTATTTGGTATTATCCATGTGAGGATATAGAGCTTGTGATAATCTCCATAACAAGCTCTTGTTCATCAAAATCGGATCTTCCGTTTGTATCTTGTTGCGATTTTAATCTTGGCTGTTTTTCAGTTTCTCACCAAGTGAGGTATCTCACATTATTATACATGATACATTATAACTTGGTGATAACCAATATTTTCACCTTTCATAGGGTAGCTCATGTCTTCCTTTTTACAACACAATTTGAATCGGGTCGATCGGAGTTACCAATCAAAAGTTATAGAGGTTTGAATTTTCCTAGGTACCAAAATGCGGTAGTACCGCATTTTAGTACCTAGCGCGGCAGTAGGTTTTGGCAAGTTGCCAAATGCCACTGCCCTCCTAGGTACCAAAATGCGGTAGTACCTCATTTTAGTACCTAGCACGGCAGAAGGTTTTTGACAAGTTTCCAAAAGCCACTGCCGGGCTAGGTACCAAAAAGCGGTAGTACCACATTTTAGTACCTAGCGCGGCAGAAGTTTTTTTACTTCGTCATTTGGATCTATACTCCCTTGATGGAATATGATGTTTAATTACATAATCTTGTAGAGGTTGTTGTCCTCTTCGAAACGAGCCCAAGATCATCAAAATCGGAGTCCGGATGCAAAAGTTATGGTTGTTTTCATTATGTGATGACCGGTAGTACCGGACCAGGATCCGGTAGTACCCGGGTCCGGTAATACCGTATTTTGGTACCAGGGAGCACAGAGAAAAATGCGTCTGGCACTCCAGGAATCCTAGGGAATGTCCGGTAGTGCCGGGAAAGTCCGGTAGTACCGAGAAAAAGTCCGGTAGTACCCGGAATCGCGTTTTTGGGCTGCAACAGTTGGATTTTGGAGGGACCTATATAAGGGGCCTTCTTCCCCAATGGTTCCTCAACCATTCTTGCAAGTTTTCCCCTCCATTGTTGACCTTCTTGAGCTTGCTTTCTCTCAATCCCTCCGATGATTCTTGCATATTCTTGAGGGATTTGAAAAAGGAGATCTAGATCTACAATCCCACCAATCAATCTCTCCTCTAAGTGAGGGGAACATATTGGGATCTAGATCTTGGAGTCTTTTGTGGATTTCCTCCATTGTTCTTACTCTCTTATTCCCCCATAAGCTTTTGTAGCTTTGGTGGAATTTGGGAGAGAAGGATTTGAACACCTTTGTGGTGTTTTTGCCTTTTGAATTTGGTGCATCGGTTTGTGTTCTCCTCGGAGGATTTGGTTTGAATTACTCATTGGAGCTTGTTGTTTTGTGGCCTTGGTGGTGTTGTGGCCTTGGTGGCGTTTGTTGGGAGCCTCCAATTAAGTTGTGGAGAAGTTCCCCAACCTTGTGAGAGGTTCCGGTTGCCACCGACAAGTGCACCGATAGTGGAAGCGTGGATCGATCCCGTCGGGGTGAGATTCACCGGAGAATAAGGGAGGCCTTTTATGGCGTTGGTGGTTTGATACCACCCCCTCTCCAAACGAGACGTACTCCATGTTGGGAGGAACTCGGTAAAATATCATTATCCCCGCATGCCTCGGTTATCTCTATACACGAGCTCTTTACTTATGCACTTTACATTGTGATAGCCTTCGTGCTTGAAGTAATATATATCTTGCTATCACTTTGTTGCTTGTATTGCTTAGCATAAGTTGTTGGTGCACATAGGTGAACCTTAGTTGTTCTAGGTTGTGCTTAACAAAGTAAACACTAGTTTTATTACGCCTTTGTTGAGCCACTTGTAGGGTTTCGTAGCATGGAAAACAAAAAAATTCTATCGCATACAAACAAACAAGCCAAGATCTATCTACTAGATTGTAGCAACGAGTCGATGGAATAACTTAACCTCGAAGATTCCAAAGTGTTTAACGAGAGCGGATTCTCGTGGGTGATGTAGTCGTACTCTTCCCGATCTCAAGATCGCGTAGACGATCCTTCCGGCGTTGCGTTCCGGCAGCGCTCCCGCAGTCGGTCACACGTTCGGTACTCGACGAAGACCTTCCTCTCCCTTGTTCCAACAGGCAGCGGAGGTTGTAGCACTCTCCTCGCGATTCTGGCAGCACAACGGCGTGGTACCGGAAGTAGAGGGGAGATCTCGCAGGGCTTCGCCTTAAGCCGGAGCGAGTATGGTGGAGTATGAGAGAGCTCCTCGGCGATCTAGGGTTTAGACACACCAAGGAGGAGGTGCTAGAGCCGGCGGCTAGGGTTCCGGGGACCCCCAAGTCGGCGGCTAGGGCAAAACCCTAGGGGCGCGGCGACGGCTATGGTGGTAGGCGCCAAGCTAGGGTTTGAGGAGAGGTACTTGTGTGTGCTAGGAGGGAGCCCTGCCCCTCCTTATATAGGTGGAGGGGCCAGCGGCCAAGGGGAGCGAGGGGAGTCCCTCCCCAACTTGGCTTGGGTGGTGCGCCGGCTTGGGGAGGAGGACTCCCTCCCCAACTCGGTTTCACCTCCTCCTCCTCTTTTCCACTTTCCAAATTTAGCCGTTTGACTTTTCAATTTAGCTATTTGACTTTTCAAACTAGGATTCGATTAATCCTTTATTTGGAACAACGATGACACTTAGTACATGATGCAATCATACCAACTTGATACAACACATTCATGTACCCTTCCCCTCCGGAGTGCCGGACATTCCGGAACCTTCTAGAACATTCCCTGATGAAAACACCGGAATCATTCCCCAACTCCGAAACGGGACTTTACTTATATGAATCTTATTCTCCGGACCATTCCGGATCTCCTCGTGATATCCCGGATCCCATCCGAGACTCCGAACAACATTCGGTCTCTTTCTCATTCATTCCATAACTACTCAAACAACGTCGAATCCTTAAGTGTGTCTCCCTACGGTTCGTGAATTGTGCGGACATGATTGAGACACTTCTCCGAACAATAACCAATAGAGGAATCTGGAAATTCATATGGCTCCCACATATTTCTAAGATTACTTGCGATCGAATGAACCATTTACATACGATACCAATTTCCCTTTGTCTCACGATAGTTTACTTATCCGAGGTTATGATCGTCGGTATCTCTGCATACCTAGTTCAACCTCGTTACCGATAAGTACTCTTTTCTCGTTCCCGTGATATGTGATCCCTTGTGAGACAGTCACATGCTTGCAAGCTAATTGGATGACATTCCACCGAGAGGGCCAGAGTATATCTATCCGTCATATGGATGGACAAATCCCACTCTTGATCCATGTGTTTCAACCAATACTTTCCGAACACTCAATGTCACCTTTATAGCCACCCAGTTACGGTGTGGTGTTTGATGTCATCAAAGCATCCATCCGGCAAAGGTGATATGCATGATCTCATGGTCGAAGGAATTAGGTTACTATGTATCAGAAAGCATATAGCAATTGAACTATTGAAATGACTTGATCTTTATGCTACGCTTATCTATAGGAGTATGTCCACCATATCATTCTCCTAACGATATGATCTTGTTGTTGATAACATCTCAATGTTCATGATAGGGAAACCACAATCATTTATCAACCAACAAGCTAGTGATGTATAGAGGCTATACTAGGGACTTCAAATTAAGTTTACAAATCACACAAGTATCAATGTTTCCTTGTTAATACTATTATAGCATGAATGTAAACATTTATCATAAACACAAAGATATAATAATAACTACATTTATTATTGCCTCTAGGGCATATCTCCAACAGTCTCCCACTTGCACTAGAGTCATCTAATCTAGATTACATGGTAATATACCGAACACCCATGGCAGTTTGGTGCTGGTCATGTTTTGCCCTCGGGAGAGGTTTAGTCAACGGATCCGCCACATTCTGATCTGTGTGTACTTTGCAAATCTTTATATCCCCATCTTGGATATGTTATCACAGTAGATAGACATTGGGTCCAGCGCACTAGGAACCACACCCAGCTCTGTAATGAACTCTTTCATCCATATCGCATCGGTGTTCCAACTAGCATCGGTGTAACCATTAACAACGAGCTGTTCATCACCTCCATAAGAAAGAACCATATCCTTAGTTCTTCTCAAGTACTTAAGTATGTTTTTGACCGCTGTCCAATGATCCACTCCTGGATCACTTTGATATCTGCTAGTCAAACTAACAGCATATGCAATGTCGGGTCTAGTACATAGCATGGCATACATTAGAGATCCTATGGCTGAGGCATAGGGAGTCTTACTCATCCTTTCTCTATCTTCTGTCGATGTCGGACTTTGAGTTTTACTCAAGGTCGTATTGGGCAACATGGGCAAGAACCCTTTCTTGCTATCTTCCATTCCAAACCTCTTTAGAACTTTGTCCAAATATGTACTCTGTGACAATGATATTTGGCGTTTCGATCTATCTCTGTAAATCTTTATGCCTAATATGTAAGCTGCTTCGCCAAGATCCTTCATTGAAAAACTATTATTCAAATATTCCTTGACACTATTAAGAAGGTATACATCATTCCCAATCAACAATATGCCATCTACATATAGTATTAAGAATGCTACAGAGCTCCCACTCACTTTCTTGTAAATACAAGCTTCTCCATAAGTTTGTATAAAACCAAAACTTTTGATCACCTTATCAAAATGTTGATTCCAACTTCGGGATGCTTGCTTCAATCCATAGATGCACCATTGAAGTTTGCATACCTTGTTAGCATCTTTAGGATCGACAAAACCTTTGGGTTGCATCATATACAACTCTTCATCAATGTCTCCAGTGAGGAATGTTGTTTTGACATCCATCTGCCATATCTCATAATCATAATATGCAGCGATTGCTAACATAATCCTCACAGACTTTAGCTTCGCTACCGGCGAGAAAGTCTCATCGTAGTCAACTCCTTGAATTTGTCGAAACCCTTTTACGACAAGTCGAGCTTTATAGACAGTAACATTACCATCAGCATCTGTTTTCTTCTTGAAGATCCATTTGTTCTCGACAGCCTTCCGGCCATCCGGTAAGTCCACCAAAGTCCATACTTGGTTTTCGTACATGGATCCAATCTCGGATTTCATGGCTTCTTGCCATTTATTGGAATCTGGGATCATCATCGCTTCCTCATATGTCTCGGGGTCATTGGTGTTATCCACCAACATGACACTCATAACGGGATCATACCAATCTGGAGTGGTACGAGTTCTCGTTGACCTCCGAGGTTCTGTAGCAACTTCAACCGAAGTTTCATGATCATCATCATCAGCTTCCTCTCTAATTGGTGCAGGCACCACATGAACTTCTTCCGGTGCTGCGCTACTCGCAATTTCGAGAGAAGGTTCGACAACCTCGTCGAGTTCTACTTTCCTTCCAGTCACTTCTTTCGAGAGAAATTCCTTCTCTAGAAAAGATCCATTCTTGGCAACGAAGATTTTGCCTTCGGATCTATGATAGAAGGTATACCCAATAGTTTCCTTCGGGTATCCTATGAAGACGCATTTTTCCGCTTTGGGTTCTAGCTTGTCCGGCTGTAACTTCTTTACATAGGCTTCGCATCCCCAAACTTTAAGGAACGACAATTTAGGTTTCTTCCCAAACCATAATTCATACGGTGTCATTTCAACGGATTTAGATGGTGCCCTATTTAAAGTGAATGCGGCTGTTTCTAATGCATAACCCCAAAATGATAGCGGTAAATCTGTAAGTGACATCATAGAACGAACCATATCTAAGAGAGTTCGATTACGATGTTCGGACACACCATTACGCTGTGGTGTTCCCCGCGGTGTCAATTGTGAAAGTATTCCGCATTTCTTCAAATGCTTGCCAAACTCCTAACTTAGATATTCACCTCCACGATCAGAACGCAGAAATTTAATCTTCTTGTTACGTTGATTCTCTACCTCACTTTGAAACTCCTTAAACTTCTCGAAAGTTTCGGACTTATGTTTCATGAAATAGATATACCCATATCTACTCAAGTCATCCGTGAAGGTAAGAACATAACGATAACCACTGCGCGATGCTACACTCATTGGACCACACACATCGGTATGTATGATTTCCAATAAGTCCGTAGCTCGCTCCATCATACCAGAAAATGGAGTCTTAGTCATTTTTCCCATCAGACATGCTTCGCATCTTTCAAGTGATTCGAAATCAAGTGATTCAAGAAGTCCATCGGAATGGAGTTTCTTCATACGGTTCACTCCAATGTGACCAAGACGACAGTGCCACATATAGGTCTAGTTATCGCTCGATTTCAAACGTTTAGCCTCAATGTTGTTGATATGTGTATTTCCACTATCGAGATTCAATAAGAATAGACCATCTATCAAAGGTGCATGTGCATAAAACATATTACTCATATAAATCGAACAACCATTATTCTCGGACTTAAACAAGTAACCGTCTCGCAATAAACAAGATCCCGATATAATGTTCATGCTCAACGCAGGCACCAAATAACAATTATTTAAGTATAAAACTAATCCTGATGGTAGATGAAGGGGTAGCGTGCTAACCGCGATCACATCAACCTTTGATCCGTTTCCCACGCGCATCGTCACCTCGTTCTTCGCTAGCTTCCGTTTATTCTGCAGCACCTGTTTCGAGTTACAAATATGAGCAACCGAACCAGTATCAAATACCCATGCACTACTACGAGTACTAGTGAGATACACATCAATAACATGTATATCAGATATACCTTTCTTCTTGATGTTGCCGTTCTTCAAATCCGCCAAGTACTTTGGGCAATTCCGCTTCCAGTGACCTTCTCCCTTGCAGTAAAAGCACTCAGTATCAGGCTTAGGTCTAGCCTTGGTCTTCTTCGCCGGCGTGGTAACTTTCTTACTACCCTTCTTGAAATGTCCCTTCTGCTTAGACTTGCCTTTCTTGAATTTTGTGGTCTTATTGACCAACAACACTTGGTGCTCTTTCTTGATCTCCACTTCTGCAGACTTCAACATAGCAAACAGTTCTGGCAACTGCTTGTTCATGTTCTGCATGTTGTAGTTCATCACAAAGTTCTTGTAACTTGGTGGTAGTGATTGGAGGACACGGTAAATCCCCAAAGCATTAGGAATCACTATACCCAAGCTTTGAAGTTTGTTTGCGTGCCCAGACATCTTAAGCACATGCTCACTGACGGAGCTGCCCTCTTCCATCTTGCAGTTAAAGAACTTTTCAGAAGCCTCATAACTTTCAATTGCCGCATGAGTCTCAAAGATAAATTTGAGATCCTCGACAATATCATATGGGTCTGAATTCTCAAACCTTTTCTGAAGCTCCGATTCCAAACCATACAGGATAGCACACTGAACTATGGAGTACTGATTCTTCCGAGCGAGGTAAACATTCTTTACTTCATCGGAAGCATCAGCTGCAGGTGGGTCACCCAGCGGTGCATCCAGCACATAGGTCAAATTACCAGCTGTGAGGACAATCCTCAAATTGCGGAACCAATCCGCGAAGTTGCTTCCATTGTTTTTCAACCTTTCTTTCTCTAGGAACGCATTAAAATTGATGGTAGGGGCTGCCATTGATCTACAACATATTTGCAATAGTTTAGACTAAGTTTATGACAAATTGAGTTCAAATTAATAATAAAGTTAATCTAGGTGAACTCCCACTCAAAACAACATCCCTCACATTGTTTTAGTGATCACACGAACCAAATCCACTACATCAACACCGATCATCACGAGAGTTGATATAGTTTAAATGGCGAACAATCGTCATGTTCATCATATCTACTATATGATTCATGCTTTACCTTTCGGTGATCCGTGTTCCGAGACCATGTCTGTACATGCTAGGCTCGTCAAGATCAAACCTTAGTTTCCGCATGAGCAAATCTGGCTTGCTCACGTTGTATACACTTGCAGAATCTAACACAGCCGATCATCACGTGGTGCTTCGAAACAACAAGCTTTAGAAACGGTGCTAACTAAGGGTGAACACTTTATGACTTGAAATTCATGTTCATGAGGGATCATCTTATAATGCTACCGTCGTCTACTAAGCAATACAAGATGCATAAAGGATTAACATCACATGCAATTCATAATATGTGATATGATATGGCCTTTCTTCTTTGTGCTTCCGATCTGCATCTTCTAGCACGAACATGATCTCCATCATCACCGGCATTGCATCAAGGTCAATGACGCCTCTCCATGGTTGTCGTACACCGGCTTCAACTATTACAACTACTTTGAATAGACACGTGGGTCTTAACATAAATTAAAGACAACCATATGGCTCCTGCCGGTTGCCAACTTACAATAAAGAACATTGCATACATCAAATATAATCACAATCATGGCCATATCACATCACTGCACACCCCTGCAAAACAAAGTTAGACGCCTCTACTTTCTTTGCATGTTTTACGTGGTTTGGGGATTTCAATAAGTGTCGTTCTAACTTACGAACATGAACCACAACATTGATACTAGTATTGTTAATCACCCGTTGTAAATTGGATCTTAACTATGCTAGGATAAATAGGCACCCGCAAAGCCACTTATGCAATACAAGTTGCATGTCAAGCGTGGAGCAAGTCTCATGAACGATGTCATGTAAGGTTAGCCCGGGCCGCTTCATCCCAACATACCGCAAGATGCAAAGTACACAAGAAGCAATCGACAATAAAAGCATCAACGCCCACAATAACCATTGTGTTCTACTCGTGCAACAGATCTACATATAGACACGGCTCTGATACCACTGTAGGGTTTCGTAGCATGGAAAACAAAAATTTTCTATCGCATACAAACAAACAAGCCAAGATCTATCTACTAGATTGTAGCAACGAGTCGATGGAATAACTTACCCTCGAAGATTCCAAAGTGTTTAACGAGAGCGGATTCTCGTGGGTGATGTAGTCGTAATCTTCCCGATCTCAAGATCGCGTAGACGATCCTTCCGGCGCTGCTATCCGGAAGCGATCCCGTAGTCGGTCACACGTTCGGTACTCGACGAAGACCTTCCTCTCCCTTGTTCCAGCAGGCAGCGGAGGTTGTAGCACTCTCCTCGCGATTCCGGCAGCACAACGGCGTGGTACTGGAAGTAGAGGGGAGATCTCGCAGGGCTTCGCCTTAAGCCAGAGCGAGTATGGTGGAGTATGAGAGAGCTCCTCGGTGATCTAGGGTTTAGACACACCAAGGAGGAGGTGCTAGAGCCGGCGGCTAGGGTTCCGGGGACCCCCAAGTCGGCGGCTAGGGCAAAACCCTAGGGGGGCGGCGGCGACTATGGTGGTAGGCGCCAAGCTAGGGTTTGAGGAGAGGTACTTGTGTGTGCTAGGAGGGAGCCCTGCCCCTCCTTATATAGGTGGAGGAGCCGACGGCCAAGGGGAGGGAGGGGAGTCCCTCCCCAACTCGGCTTGGGTGGTGCGCCGGCTTGGGGAGGAGGACTCCCTCCCCAACTCGGTTTCACCTCCTCCTCCTCTTTTCCACTTTCCAAATTTAGCCGTTTGACTTTTCAATTTAGCTATTTGACTTTTCAAACTAGGATTCGATTAATCCTTTATTTGGAACAGCGATGACACTTAGTACATGATGCAATCATACCAACTTGATACAACACATTCATGTACCCTTCCCCTCCGGAGTGCCGGACATTCCGGAACCTTCTAGAACATTCCCTGATGAAAACACCGGAATCATTCCCCAACTCCGAAACGGGACTTTACTTATATGAATCTTATTCTCCGGACCATTCCGGATCTCCTCGTGATATCCCGGATCCCATCCGAGACTCCGAACGACATTCGGTCTCTTTCTCATTCATTCCATAACTACTCAAACAACGTCGAATCCTTAAGTGTGTCTCCCTACGGTTCGTGAATTATGCGGACATGATCGAGACACTTCTCCGAACAATAACCAATAGAGGAATCTGGAAATTCATATGGCTCCCACATATTTCTACGATTACTTGCGATCGAATGAACCATTTACATACGATACCAATTTCCCTTTGTCTCACGATAGTTTACTTATCCGAGGTTATGATCGTCGGTATCTCTGCATACCTAGTTCAACCTCGTTACCGATAAGTACTCTTTTCTCGTTCCCGTGATATGTGATCCCTTGTGAGACAGTCACATGCTTGCAAGCTAATTGGATGACATTCCACCGAGAGGGCCCAGAGTATATCTATCCGTCATATGGATGGACAAATCCCACTCTTGATCCATGTGTTTCAACCAATACTTTCCGAACACTCAATGTCACCTTTATAGCCACCCAGTTACGGTGTGGTGTTTGATGTCATCAAAGCATCCATCCGGCAAAGGTGATATGCATGATCTCATGGTCGAAGGAATTAGGTTACTATGTATCAGAAAGCATATAGCAATTGAGCTATTGAAATGACTTGATCTTTATGCTACGCTTATCTATAGGAGTATGTCCACCATATCATTCTCCTAACGATATGATCTTGTTGTTGATAACATCTCAATGTTCATGATAGGGAAACCACAATCATTTATCAACCAACAAGCTAGTGATGTATAGAGGCTATACTAGGTACTTCAAATTAAGTTTACAAATCACACAAGTATCAATGTTTCCTTGTTAATACTATTATAGCATGAATGTAAACATTTATCATAAACACAAAGATATAATAATAACTACATTTATTATTGCCTCTAGGGCATATCTCCAACACCACTCTAGGAAAAGTTTTAATCGCCTATTCACCCCCATCTAGGCGACATCCGTATCCTTTCAATTGGTATCAGAGCCCGGTCTCTCATTTTAGGCTTCACCGCCTTGAGAGTAAAGATCTCGGCTAGGGGATTAGTGCACAATGACATGTTTATATTCGATGGCACAAATTATGATATATGGAAAACTCGTATGCTTATTCATTTTTGGGACATGGACCCAAATTTGGAGCATATTGTAGATATAGGTTTTTATCCTCCTATGGATTTCAAAAATCTATCTTGTGAGGATGAGAAAAACTTATATCTCGATGCTCAAGATTCTAATGTGCTTGTTAATGCTTTGAGCTATGTAGTTACATCTTCAATCATTCCTTTTTGGATCGCTCATGAGTTATGGACAAAACTTCAAGATAAATATGTTGTGTCCAACATTATTGAGGATGATTGTGTTGCTTCCACTTCCGGTCGAGATGAGTTCTCATCCTCTACCACTTCACCAACATGTGATTTTCACAAGGTAATGATATGGCGAGTGGTGATAGAAATTGCAATTTGGATAGTGTGCTTACTATGTATGATCCTTCATCTTTATCAAGTTGCAATGATCTATCTTTGGACCTTAACACTTCTAGCACTCAAAACTCCTTACATGCTTGTGTTAATAGCCCTTGCATATCATGTAGAAATGACTTGAATAAATCTCATGATGATATGCTTGTGTTGTCTTGTTGCCATGATAAAAATGCTTCCATTTCCTCTAGTGCTTGTGTTGCTAACCATGCAGAGGAAACCGAAGATTCTATGGGCCAAGACATGGTTTTGAATGAAGCCACAAATGCAATCTCATCTTCACCTTCTTCCGGTACCCACCTATGCCTTATGGCTAGGGATTCTAAGGTAACCCCTACTTTGGAACCCATTACCTCTTGTGATGAGGAGGATGTGGATAATGTGGAAGAAGAGCTTGATATTGATGATTTATATGAAAAGGGTGAGATTGTTTATCGTGCCCTTGTTAAAAAGGATATTGCTTGCTCTAACTTTGTTGAAGTCTTGGACTTTGCTATTAAGAGCAAAGAACATATTGATAAGTTAGAAACACAAATTAAGGTGCATGATAACAACGTTGATAAAATGTGTAGTCTTGAGCATGAGTATGCTAATATAATTGCAAACCTAAATAAAGCTCTTGAAGAGGAACAAACCACTAAGGAATCTCTTGAGGAGACCTTTGCTTTAGAGCTATATAGAGTAAAGGAATCTCATGATAGAGATCTTGAGGTGGCAAGTGATCTCAAAAGTAAAAATGATGAGACTCAAGTTGCTTATTCTAAACTCCTTGAGGATTTTGAGCACCTCAAAAATGGCTCTAGGGTCATAAAGGGTGAGATCATCAAACTCACCGAGTCACATGAGCAACTTAAAGTTTCATATTCTAAAGATCTTGCCAAGTTGCCCTCACCTCTTGCTAATAATGATGATGCTTGTGCTACTAACTCTATTTCTTGTGAAGCATCTATTTTGAAGGAGAATGTTGAGCTAAAGGCTCAACTTGCTTTGCTAACTAGCAACTATGGGAAATTAGAAGAAAGTCATGTTAAGCTCTCAAGCTCGCATGAGGATCTTCTAGTCTCCCATGGTAGGCTAAAGTTAGCTCATGAGGCCATCGTTTCAAAGGTAACATCTAGTGGGCCTCATGTGGACATTAGGACTATATCTATGCCAAGTGTTATATTGTCATGTGCTAGTCCTTGTAATTCATCCTCTCACAACCATGATAAATCTTGTGATGAATTACATTTTGTGCCTTGTTGCTCTAACAATGTAGCATCTACTTCCTCTAGTACTTTTGTTGAAACTAACCATGTAGAGGAAATCAAAGAGCTCAAGGCTCAAGCCACTTCTTTGGAGAATGACTTGAAAAAGGGTCATCAAGGGAAGGTCGCACTCAACAAAATCTTGAGTGTGCAAAAATCCCCCAATGACAAGAGTGGGCTTGGATTCAACTCCAATGTCAAGAACAAGTCCACTATCAAGTTGAAGCACGAGGACAACAAGAAGAATGGCCAAAATCAAGTCAAGAATCCGGCCAACATTGTTTGCTTCAAGTGCAAGGAAGAAGGGCACCATGTTAGATCTTGCCCATTGAATAAAAAGCCTCTTAGTGTGAAGAAACAAGGGAAGCGGCCTCAAGCTCCACCTAAAGTCATTAATGGGCCTCTTCCTAAGAGGACTACTTGAGCTCTTCCTCGAGTTGTGGCTTCACCTAAGAAGAAAGATGGCAAGATTAGAACTTGCTACATATGCCGTGAGAAGGGGCACATTTCTTCCGCATGCACTATTGGTATCTCCTCATCCCAACCCTTTCATTATAAATGATGCTTATTCTCTTTGCAAGTATGAGGTTGGCAATGTGTTTGCCAAATTTGTTGGTGCTCAATGTGGTGTTAAGAAAAGAACCATTTGGGTTGCCAAGCCTATTGTGACTAACCTCTTAGGACCCAAATTCGTTGGGGACCAACAAGCCAAAACTTGATCAATAGGTGTTATTGGAGGGCATTGGAGACTTGGCTACATTATGAAGAATTGAGGGATCTTCATCAATTATTATTGTCAAGCCAAGCCATTTGGATTATCATGATTATATTGTATTTCCAATGTTTCTCCTTGCGGTAACATATGCTAAACTCTTTACATTGAAAGTTACTCGCCCCCTTGTGCATGTGTTGGTTTTATATCTTCCATGTTTTTGTACATGTTGTGCTATCCACTTAATTATCTTGAGATCAAGCATATTTGTGTATGATTAGGTGGCACACCATGTACGTGTGTTTCTTATATTTGAGCCTTGCTTGGTTATATTTGGTACCTTATTTGGCTCTTGTGAGAAACTAATGGATTATCCCAATTTGGGGAGTGTTATGCTTGGGCATTCCACAATCCTAAAATTGTGTGTACATGAGGAATACCACCTAGTATTTATATTGGATTATTGTCTAGTCTCTATGTGGTATAATTCTCATGAGAAATTTAAGTTTTATAATATCCATTAATTATCTCTATTTGTATTATTTTGCCTCGTGTTGGTTTTATGGTAGTACCATATTATGGGGGAGTCATATGCTTAGTGCATATTACAATCCTAGAAAATGTGAATATTCGAGGTTGTGTCACTTAGAATTGATATTGATAATTATCTTGCTCCTATGTGACACATGTGCTCATACAAGTTCCAATTTGCTTGAATCCCTTTATTGATCATATTTTGGATCTTGTATGTGAGAGTGTTTCTTGGTATGTGTTTTCTCATATTTAGATATATATATCCTCATGGAAACCATTTGCTTCAAGTCACTCTAATCACTATGATTGTGTGGCTATTGGGAGCTACCAAGAATCTCTTTTGAAGCATCAAACTTAATTCTTATACTTTGTTATATGCTTCTTTGTGTGAATATGATCTTGGATATCCGTATGAACTACCTAGGGAAGATTATTCTCAATACTTCTTGTCATTGGACAATTAGTATTAAATTTATGGTAGAATTTATTGATCATATTCACTTTGGCCTTTGCTTAATATTGTCCTATCTTTGGCCAAGCAAATGTTTTGTGTGCTCCCATTTACTCCTTGCTACTTTTGGATCATTTTATTTTTATTGGTATCTCTTGTGTTTTATTTAATGTAGGTAGTAGTGATGATCTCATTTGTTTGCATTTTGCATTCAAAAGAAAAATTCTATATAATGTACTACTTATGGGTGAGCTCTCCTATATTATCTAGAACAATCCTTTTATGCTTATTTGTTTGATCCATATCGAGTTTTATGTGCTCGGATGCTCAATCTTTTTGTTTTGGTATTTTGGGCCATCATGAAAAGTTTGGGGAGTTTGGGTTCTTGTTGGAACCTTGCTCTTTTGGGGAGTTTGTTTGGTCTCATTCCTTGTTTCATGATTTGACCATTTTAGAATGAGATAAATCCTTGAACATTTTTTTATTTTCTATCTATCTTTTGCTCTTTTGGTTTTAACCTAGTTCATTTGTTGAACTTGTGATCTTTCATGTGCTGAATTGGTTCTTTGATACAATTTGGACATTGTTTGTCATGTCACACTCTCGTGTGTGCAATCTCGATTTACTTGGTGTTTTTGTTCAAAATGTATCTCCTTTTTGGTTCTTGAAAGCTCTATGCATGCATATTTACTATATGTTTATATTATGACATGCTTGCTTTGTTTGATCCAATATATAGGGGAAATTCCACCAAATCCCATCAGCTAAGTTGTGCATGAAATTCAATTTCTTATCAGTATGCACATATTTAAGTGAAGTATCTCCTATGTATTGTAGTTGCACTAACTACTTTGGACCCAATAAGTTTGGGGACCATTTTGTACTTAAATGTGTTTTAGGTACATTGGATATATATTGGATGCTTGTCTCTCAATCTTGAAGAAGTGATGTGTTAATGAAAATTGGAGGCAAGCTATAGGATGATCAATGAATTCATATCCTCTACATCCTACCAATTATATCTCGGTAACAAGTATCTCTTTCTCATGCTCATATATATTGATTCCAACCATTTGTCGGTTGCCTTCTAGCATGAATTCATGTATTTTTAATTGTTGTATCTCTAGCCATGGTATTAAGAGAACTCTCTATTGTATATGTGTATAAGTTGAGATGAGTATATATAATTGGGACTATACAAAATCATGCATATGATCCTCCAATCCCAAATATGTATTCTAATGCATTTATGTTGAATAGTGCACAAATCTTGGGGAGCTTCTCTATTTGTTATTTAAAGCACTCTCTTACTCATATTATAATATATTGTAGTTTCCATTTGAACTCATTTGTTGTTTTCAATTGGTTTGTGGGACCTTGTAATTGCTTGCATCATTTGACTTTATTTATTTTGGCAATCTTCGGGTCCTCGATATAGTTCTACTCCCTCCCAAGTATTCATCATTGGATATGTGCGAAGGCACACCTTTGGAGGAATTATTATTATATTTGCCTTCTAGAACTTGTCACCCATTTCGGCAATCGATGCCAATGGGGGAGAAGTTTTAGAGCGTTTAAGGGAAGTTGGTTTATGCATTGAGTTTGTTCTTGTGCATTTGCCTATCATGCTCTTGCATCTTTGTCGTTGCTTAGCATGTGGTATATATAGTGGAAACTCCACCAATGAGAATGATTGGCAATATATGTGTCACATCCCAAGATTCTCCAAATCTTGTAATGTGAAAATTAAATGAATAAAATAAAACTTTGTTTGATTTTCAGAGCCAGAAGAAACTTTTTGAATTAAAATGGAACTTCAAACCCATTTGAATTAAATAAAATCCTAAAAGGATTTAAAAAGATAAATATTTTAAATAAAGGAAAATAAAATATTTTGGATCTTTTAACATAAAAGGATTTGGTTTTCAATTGAAACAAAGGTTTTATAGAAAAGAGATTATTTGATAAAGCCAAATTAAACCTTGGCCAAGCTTTTAATTAAAACATTTTGTTTTTGAATAAAAATAGCAAGAGTGTATTTAAATAAATTAATAAGGATTTAATATCCAACTTTATAGAAGGTTTTACCAATTCAATTGAAACATCAAAACTTATTAAAATTATTTGAAATAAGTTTTCTAAAATATTTGTTATTCACAAATAAAACCTACTAGAGAGTTTTGGCTTTATTTTAGATTTTAAAATAAATATCTCAATAAGGCAAATCCTATTGGATTTAATAATGAAAGTCTATTTTATTTAATTATTAAATGGATCCTAAAATAAAATGTTAATTCATTTTAAACAAGTATTTCAAGAATCTTATATTTTCAAATAAAACCTACTGATTTGGTTTGGAAAATATTTGGATTTTAATTGGAAATTTTATTAATTATATCAAACCCTATTTGATTAATAAACCATGGTCCATTTTATTTAGTTAATAAATGGAATCTAAAAAGATTTAAAAATATTATTTCAGTTTGGACTTTAGTTTATGATTGATAAACAGAACCAAAAACTTATTACAAGTGTGGTGATTGTTTGAATTATTTGAATGATTGTTTGAATTGTGAAGTAAATTTCAAATCAGTAAATAGAAATGGAAAAAGGAAAATGTTTCTGTTGTCTTTAGTTACCGGACATGGGGATCTGGAATGCTTCATGGGGTCTGAAGACAAGCTAGCAATGATGTATGGGAGGACCTTTTGGAAAGACTTCGTCACATTCTCAGTCTGCCAGTACTCCATCTTGGTGAGCACTAATCCAGTAGGACACTGGTGGCAACAAGATGGGATTGTGTCATGTGGGTAAAGTGTACTCCTTCTGCAGAAGTTAATAAAATCTAAGTACTTAGCCGTGTCCCCGGTTATGGACAATACCGAGCAACTAAAGTTTGAACCATGGGAGATCTCGACATTCCAACTTCTAATATAAAACTTGATGCACTTGGGGGTACCAAGGAATTCAAAGAGATTTGTTAAACTTGTAGCACTTGGGGTTACCAAGGTGCTCAAGAACATGATGTACTTGGGGTTACCAAGGAATTCATGAGAAATTGATAAAACTTGTTGCACTTGGGGTTACCAAGTAGCTCAAGGGATTTTTGACAAGGACTTCAACACTTGAGTTTCTACCAAGGAGTTCAAGGATCTTGGAAAAAGGATTTGACAAAGGACCAAAACCATTTTGAAAAGATAGGATAAATGTTGCTTTATGCAAATAAGCCTTAAACTCTACTTAGCCAAATATGCATGTAATGATAGGATCCACTCATAATATACAAAGTAGTGAAACTTGCCAATACAATTCAAATGTATTGACTTTTGTGGCTGTAACTTGTATGTTGCAGGTTTGATTGATTTTAGTGGAGATTGTTTGATTAGGATTACAAAGTCTACAACCAACATCTGCCTGTGGCACTTTGAAGATGAAGGACCCATGACTATATTTATTCCGCTGCAATGTAATGTAATAGCCAAATGAGCTATGTATGATGTAATAAATTTATGTTATTCCTGGTTATAAAGTTATATTATGACCTTTGTTTCTTGATATTACATCTAAACTGTGGATGCTAGTTATTGATCCAGGGACTAGCATTGTAAAACACAGGAGGAATCTACCTTATCAGGTTGAGGCCTCTACAGATGGTATCAGAGCATTGTGTTGCCTGTAAGATTGTAAACCTAGGATTGGACAAAAAAAACCTTAGAAAAATAGGAGTTATACTTGTTCAAAAACTTATTTACAAAAACACTTGTAAACTCTTTCCTCAATCATTTTGGTTTAACTCTACTTCTCTCCTACTTCAACTTGATGGAAAAACCTACCCATGGCCAAAGACTACACCATGTGCAAAGGACTTCTTCAACATCTTCAACTCTAATGACTTCAACATCTTCAACTCTAATGACTTCAACATCTTCAGCCTATTCACCAAGGACTTCCAACTTGGATACCACTAAGGACTACAAGTGAGACAAGGAAATCTTGCTCAAGATTTAGAGACTGAGGGAATGCAAAAGTTAGAAGGAGCCTACATCATTTGAAGCATTGCAACCAAGAGTTTTTCCTCAAGAAAACCATGATCTCATGCAAGAAGAATCAACCAAGAAGAATGGAAGGATCACAAGTGAACCATATAGATGGACCACCATAATTTAGTTAAGTCAAACCACCAACTTATGTGGTGTAACAAAAATATTTTGTTGCCTAAGTAAGTGCTTGAACCTTGTTGTTTGAGTGCAAAAGTTGATTGTGAATGTTTGGTTTGTGATTGCTTGCTCATTGCTTGTGTGAATTGTAATGTGTGTGTTTAGAAATAATTCCTTAGAAATATCTTGCCTAAACAGATGACTACTCCAAAGGACTCCAAGGTTGATGACATCAACACCAACCAAGATGACAGCATGAAGGAGCTCATAGCAACCCAACACCAGTTGAACCAACTGACAGCTCAGTTCATAGTCAACAATAGTGATAAGGATCCAGCACTACAAAGGTTTTTGGAAGAGCAGTCTCAACTGATGCTTAAGGTGACTAACCAAATGATCAGCATGGAGGAAAACTACCCCAAAGGAGTTTATGATAATAAGGCTGACAAGAATGTTATTCTAGATGGAGCCCCAGCTTGCACTATATGTGGAGACAAGGATCATACTTCCAAGGAGCATGAAGGACAATGCCCCAATTGTGAAGATCATCCTGTTGGACAATGCCCCACCTCTCAAGCTACTTGTTACCTTTGTGAGGGAAGTGATCATACTCCTGGCCAGTGTCCCATCTATGCCATGGTAGAACAAAGGAAACAAGAAGGATCCAAGTCTACCAAAGGAAAAGGACCACTTATACCTCCTAACAAGACAACCCAATTCAAAGGACTAAAGAAGTTTAAGAAACAAAAGCAAGACATGAGCCTTGCACAATGTCGTAGATGTAAGGAAATGGGACACTACTCCAGTGGATGCCCAGAGAACAAGAAGAATAAAGAGATTGACCAAGTGTGGTGCAACAACTGCAAAGAACCAGGCCATTATGTAGCCACTTGTCCACAAGAACAACGCAAAGAACTCAAGAACATTCATTGTTTCAATTGCAATAATCCAGGGCATTATGCAAGCAACTGTCCAGAAAGGATGAAGAACAAGTTGAACAAGCCTATGGAGAAACTCAACCTTGGCCCATGAGTCAAGTATAGAAATAAAGCAAAAGTTTTGCTTAGAGAAGTTTCCAGGACCCAAGAAGGCCAATATGTAATTCGTTTGAAATTTTTATTTTAAGGGTGGTAGTACCCTACTTGTTTGAACATTGCTTGTAACCCAGCCTTCCCAAATCTCGGGACGAGATTTATTTTAAGGGTGGTAGCCTGTCACATCCCAAGATTCTCCAAATCTTGTAATGTGAAAATTAAATGAATAAAATAAAACTTTGTTTGATTTTCAGAGCCAGAAGAAACTTTTTGAATTAAAATGGAACTTCAAACCCATTTGAATTAAATAAAATCCTAAAAGGATTTAAAAAGATAAATATTTTAAATAAAGGAAAATAAAATATTTTGGATCTTTTAACATAAAAGGATTTGGTTTTCAATTGAAACAAAGGTTTTATAGAAAAGAGATTATTTGATAAAGCCAAATTAAACCTTGGCCAAGCTTTTAATTAAAACATTTTGTTTTTGAATAAAAATAGCAAGAGTGTATTTAAATAAATTAATAAGGATTTAATATCCAACTTTATAGAAGGTTTTACCAATTCAATTGAAACATCAAAACTTATTAAAATTATTTGAAATAAGTTTTCTAAAATATTTGTTATTCACAAATAAAACCTACTAGAGAGTTTTGGCTTTATTTTAGATTTCAAAATAAATATCTCAATAAGGCAAATCCTATTGGATTTAATAATGAAAGTCTATTTTATTTAATTATTAAATGGATCCTAAAATAAAATGTTAATTCATTTTAAACAAGTATTTCAAGAATCTTATATTTTCAAATAAAACCTACTGATTTGGTTTGGAAAATATTTGGATTTTAATTGGAAATTTTATTAATTATATCAAACCCTATTTGATTAATAAACCATGGTCCATTTTATTTAGTTAATAAATGGAATCTAAAAAGATTTAAAAATATTATTTCAGTTTGGACTTTAGTTTATGATTGATAAACAGAACCAAAAACTTATTACAAGTGTGGTGATTGTTTGAATTATTTGAATGATTGTTTGAATTGTGAAGTAAATTTCAAATCAGTAAATAGAAATGGAAAAAGGAAAATGTTTCTGTACAAAAAAAAAGAAACAACAGCAACCTAACCCAGGCAGCCCAATAGGCCCAGAACCAGCCTAGCTTTCTTTCCCGAAAGAAAACGATTCGCACGCGATATCAAACCCACAGAGAGAATGACTGGTGGACCTCCTCCTCGTTTCTTTTCCCACTGACAGGTAGACCCCACCGCTCCAGTTCGTCGTCCTCACCCGCGCGACCCCTTCTTCCCCAAACTGCGCTGCCGTTCCCTGTCATCAATCCGCACGCTTAATTCTTCATAATGGCTGCGTTAATCTCGCCTCTGACCTTGCGTACTTAAGCGCCAGCACCTTCCTCTCCTTTTCCCTCTGTCGCCACTCCCTCTTCGCCCCTAGGGTGTTGCCAATCACTCCTGCACCGCCACTGCTCCGACGAGCTTCCATCTCCAATCCCAGCCAGTACACGCCACCCCTGCCATCGAGAGCGTCCTAGCAAGCTTCCCCACTCCCAGACACACCTCCCCGTACCACCAGTTCGACCGCGGACGCCCCTGAGCCTCGCCAACGACAACTTCCAGTACCGCCGCCGTCCACATCTTCTCCGACGACGACTCCCCGGTAAACCATACCACCCCGACCCCTCTCGTTCACGCACACATCATTGCCTTGCTCTTGCGCATCTGAATGTGCTCCTGTTTTGCCTTAGGGCGATCTGCAGCGACGAATCCTACCGCCACCACCGTCTGGCTTAAACTCCGACGAGCATTTATGGTATGCCTCTGACCACCCCACGCCTCCTCGTTCACACTCCCGCACTCGCCACACCTTTCTGCATCTAACCGCATCGTTATTTTGCTTTGGGGTGATCCTCAGCGACGTCTACGACGACCACCTGAAGCACCCGACGCCGACCTCCACTCCGGCGAGCAATTGTCGTAGTACCCGAGCTCCCCTTGTCAAACTAACAGCACGGCGAGCGTCACCACGACCCCGTGATCTCGGTGAGCCTTCTCCTCTTATTCCTTGCGTCCTGAATCACCGGCGACCACCCCGCCTGAGCGCTGCCGCCAGAGCGCCGCCGTCAACGCCGCCCACTTTAGGTCAAATTCGCCAGTACCGTTCGATCCAGATTTAGCGGCCGCGATTAGATAACTTATCGTCGAAGGGGTAAGTCCTCTGGGCCACTCGATCTAACTAGATCCAACGCCCCACAGCCGCGATCCAACCGAAACGGTATGGACCAATAGGAACACGACGCGTGGCCAGGTTTAAAACTAAAAACAGATTTGAATCTGATTTAATTGCAAACTTCAAACCCTTGTAACTTTCAAACCACACGTTCAAAAATTATAAATTTTATGTCGTTGGATTCAGGAGAACAAGCCCTAGCCAACTGTGGAATTAGTTTAGCCAATAGTATTTGTTAGTTTGCTTAAAATTGCAGAAACTTTTGTAGGCTTGTTTAGAGTATTAAAATTGTTTAAAATCGAATTTAGGGTTAAAACCTTTGCAAGATGGATTTATGTGACCTTACTGACCCTAAGAACCAACCCATGGTTTTGAAAATGAAATTAGGAAAAATTAGAATGGATTAATTGAATTAGTCTATTTTTAGCTAAGTAAAGATAGTGGTTTGGATATGAAAAAGGATTTTGGGATAAAACTTTGAGAAAATATTTTGATTCAAAGCTACTGACCCAAAACAACAAATCTTGAGAGGGTTAGAAACTTTTGGTGAAAACATAAAAGGTTTTAGATTTAATACAACTATTCTCCACCACATAAAATGTTGAATGGATTTTAAAATAGATTTAGAGCAAAACCCTCTAACCATTGACTTTGCCACTTTGGTAAATGACCAATTTGGACCATACAAAGTTTATAAACCTAATGGAGACCAACTATGCAATAGAACCATCCTTTGCATACTTATGCATGACTTAGATTCCATTTGCTTTATGTGTGTGAGATTGTTTGTTTGACTTTGGTTTGGAATGTTAGTTGATTTGTGCTTGTTTGATTGACTTGTAGTGAAATTAGCAAAGTGTGAGACTAGCAAGATCAATGAGAGAACCATCATTCCCTACCAGAAAGGCAAGTTACACTATCATACAAAAATCCTACTATTTTCATTATACTTAGTGGATTTTGTAAACATGCATGAAAATGTTTTATACTTATGCTATGCTAATCCTAATAGGATTCCCTATACACTCTTTAGTAAAAATATTGAAGTTGTACATGCTTAGCCATGCTATGTTTTGAAAAGAGATACATGTTGAGATTTTACAAAGGTTAAGAAAAGGACTTGTGTTTTGTTTTACATAATAAAACAAGGACTCAATGAACCACCTAGGTGGAAGATACTTGAAGTTTGGAGAAGGTGGCAACAAAAGGAACCACGTCTATGGCAAACACTTTGTGTTGTGCTCCAAATGAAAACCACCTAGGAAACTTAGAGATTGAACATGTTTCTCCAATTGTGGCTTTCGTGTACAACCACATGCTATTATGGCTCTGGCTTAGTCAATTACAGTAGGAAGACCCATACATTGTCTTTAGTTACCGGACATGGGGATCTGGAATGCTTCATGGGGGCTGAAGACAAGCTAGCAATGATGTATGTGAGGACCTTTTGGAAAGACTTCGTCACATTCTCAGTCTGCCAGTACTCCATCTTGGTGAGCACTAATCCAGTAGGCCACTGGTGGCAACAAGATGGGATTGTGTCATGTGGGTAAAGTGTACTCCTTCTGCAGAAGTTAATAAAATCTAAGTACTTAGCCGTGTCCCCGGTTATGGACAATACTGAGCAACTAAAGTTTGAACCATGGGAGATCTCGACATTCCAACTTCTAATATAAAACTTGATGCACTTGGGGGTACCAAGGAATTCAAAGAGATTTGTTAAACTTGTAGCACTTGGGGTTACCAAGGTGCTCAAGAACATGATGTACTTGGGGTTACCAAGGAATTCATGAGAAATTGATAAAACTTGTTGCACTTGGGGTTACCAAGTAGCTCAAGGGATTTTTGACAAGGACTTGAACACTTGAGTTTCTACCAAGGAGTTCAAGGATCTTGGAAAAAGGATTTGACAAAGGACCAAAACCATTTTGAAAAGATAGGATAAATGTTGCTTTATGCAAATAAGCCTTAAACTCTACTTAGCCAAATATGCATGTAATGATAGGATCCACTCATAATATACAAAGTAGTGAAACTTGCCAATACAATTCAAATGTATTGACTTTTGTGGCTGTAACTTGTATGTTGCAGGTTTGATTGATTTTAGTGGAGATTGTTTGATTAGGATTACAAAGTCTACAACCAACATCTGCCTGTGGCACTTTGAAGATGAAGGACCCATGACTATATTTATTCCGCTGCAATGTAATGTAATAGCCAAATGAGCTATGTATGATGTAATAAATTTATGTTATTCCTGGTTATAAAGTTATATTATGACCTTTGTTTCTTGATATTACATCTAAACTGTGGATGCTAGCTATTGATCCAGGGACTAGCATTGTAAAACACAGGAGGAATCTACATTATCAGGTTGAGGCCTCTACAATATGCAATGAAATTCAAGTTCATCACACATGCATAGATTGTGGGGGAGTTTGCTCTATATATGGTGGTACCAATATCACATACTTATGTAGTATTTGATATTGGTGTTACCAGTTTGTTCATAAAAATTCCTTATATAAACCCTCTTAAAGGGATTGTCATCAATTACCAAAATGGGGGAGATTGAAAGAACATGTGGGCCCCCATGTGTGGTTTTGGCAATTAATGACAATCTTTATGGACTAATGTGTGTATTAAGTTATACTTGTAGGATTTGTCCATTGACATCGCTTGGAGCATGTGTTGGCTTCAAGGTCGATGAAATAAGAAGAAGATGTGATGTGCAAGCTCAAAATTCCCCATCTATAGAATATCTCATGTTTGAGGCTTGCCATCCTCGATGATCATGGATCGATGATGAAGAATCAAGAAAGACGTTCCATCTTGAGAAGGGCAAGATAGTATACATCGAGCTCAAGTGGAATGCTCAAGTCAAAGGTATAATCTTGATAGGTTTTCCCTTTTGCCGGTCTCACGTTGTGTGTGTGAGACCGGATTTAGGATAGATAACCGTACTATCAAGAGGGGCTCTCGTATGAGTAATTCGGTCACATCGTTTGGAGAGAGCTCAAACCTTTTGCATACTTGCATCATCGTATTTGGTTGTTATTTGGTCTTATCCATGTGAGGATATAGAGCTTGTGGTAATCTCCATAACAAGCTCTTGTTCATCAAAATCGGATCTTCCGTTTGTATCTTGTTGCGATTTTAATCTTGGCGGCTTTTCGGTTTCTCACCAAGTGAGGTATCTCACATTATTATACATGATACATTCTCACTTGGTGATAACCAATATTTTCACCTTTCATAGGGTAGCTCATGTCGTCCTTTTTACAACGCAATTGGAATCGGGTCGATCGGAGTTACCAATCAAAAGTTATAGAGGTTTGAATTTTCCTAGATACCAAAATGCGGTAGTACCGCATTTTAGTACCTAGCGCGGCAGTAGGTTTTGGCAAGTTGCCAAATGCCACGGCCCTCCTAGGTACCAAAATGCGGTAGTACCGCATTTTAGTACCTAGCACGGCAGAAGGTTTTTGACAAGTTTCCAAAATCCACTGCCGGGCTAGGTACCAAAAAGCGGTAGTACCGCATTTTAGTACCTAGCGCGGTAGGAGGTTTTTTACTTCGTCATTTGGATGTATAATCCCTTTCTGGACTATGATGTTTATTTGCATGATCTTGTAGAGGTTGTTGTCCTCTTCGAAACGAGCCCAAGATCATCGAAATCGGAGTCCGGATGCAAAAGTTATGGTTGTTTTCGTTCTGTGGTGACCGTTAGTACCGGACCAGGATCCGGTAGTACCACATTTTGGTACCGGGGAGCGCGGAGAAAAATGCGTCTGGCGCCCCAGGAATCCTAGGGAATTTCCGGTAGTGCCGGGAAAAATTCCGGTAGTACCTGGAATCGCGTTTTTGGGCTGCAACGGTTGAATTTTGGAGGGACCTATATAAGGGGCCTTCTTCCCCAATGGTTCCTCAACCATTCTTGCAAGTTTTCCCCTCCATTGTTGACCTTCTTGAGCTTGATTTCTCTCAATCCCTCCGATGATTCTTGCATATTCTTGAGGGATTTGAAAGAGGAGATCTAGATCTACAATCCCACCAATCAATCTCTCCTCTAAGTGAGGGGAACATATTGGGATCTAGATCTTGGAGTCTTTTGTGGATTTCCTCCATTGTTCTTCCTCTCTTATTCCCCCATAAGCTTTTGTAGCTTTGGTGGAATTTGGGAGAGAAGGATTTGAACACCTTTGTGGTGTTTTTGCCATTTGCATTTGGTGCATCGGTTTGTGTTCTCCTCGGAGGATTTGGTTTGAGTTACTCATTGGAGCTTGTCCCTCTTGGGTTCTTGGAACCCTAGACGGTTTTGTGGCCTTGGTGGCGTTGTTGCCTTGGTGGCGTTTGTTGGGAGCCTCCAATTAAGTTGTGGAGAAGTGCCCCAACCTTGTGAGAGGTTCCGGTTGCCACCGACAAGTGCACCGATAGTGGAAGTGTGGATCGATCCCGTTGGGGTGAGATTCACTGGAGAATAAGGGAGGCCTTTTGTGGCGTTGGTGGTTTGATACCACCCCCTCTCCAAACGAGACGTACTCCATGTTGGGAGGAACTCGGTAAAATATCATTGTCCCCGCGTGCCTCGGTTATCTCTATACCCGAGCTCTTTACTTATGCACTTTACATTGTGATAGCCTTAGTGCTTGAAGTAATATATATCTCTCTATCAATTTGTTGCTTGTATTACTTAGCGTAAGTTGTTGGTGCACATAGGTGAACCTTAGTTGTTCTAGGTTGTGCTTAACAAAGTAAACACTAGTTTTATTCCGCCTTTGTTGAGCCACTCTAGGAAAAGTTTTAATCGCCTATTCACCCCCTCTAGGCGACATCCGTATCCTTTCAAATACTTTATTCAATCAAACTAAGCAAAGCAAACAAAAACTAAGACGCTCCAAGAACAACACAACAGTGCATGAAACAATAAAAACAAAGTGTCTAGAAAGACCTGAGCTTTTTATTGATAAAGAAGGGGATGCCTTGGGAATCCTCAAGCTTTGACGCTTGTACCTCTTGAATATTTCCTGGGGTGACATGGGGTGGCATCCCCAAGCTTGAGCTTTTGTCCATTGTTCATCTCATTACATCATTCTCTCTCTACACCTACAATTTTCCCTTCATACAAAACTTCACACAATCTTCATTAGCAACATTAGTGTATTCAAAAGATAATAGACCCTTGGGTTTAGCTCAGCAAAACTTTCACTAAAAACACTAGATAATGTAGCAATTCCCTCAGAAAGCTCAATTTCCTAAAGAGAACCCAAAAAGGAATCAATAGGAAGCAAATGCAAATAATGGCAGAAATCTGTCAAAACAGACTAGTAGGTAGAAATCGATTTTTTATAAGACCTTATGTTGCTCAAATCAAAAAGTGTTGAACTAACTAAAGTTATCTAACATACTGGGGGATCTATTCGTAAAATATAAGCTCAAACCGACATACAGAGACTCCTCACAAATTTTTACGGTGGAGCACAAAAATCTGTTTCGGGACAACAACTCCCCAAATCTTACTTCCCTCTCATTAGAGGTCATTCTTGGCACAAAAAGCAAATAAAAAGGATAAGGAGAGTAATTACTGAAATAATAACTTCCAAGACTCAAGAAAACTCTTGGGTTATATTCCAACAAGTACTTTTCTTTGACGCCTTTAAGTTAGGCACAAAAAGCAAGAATCAAGTATTTTTAAATAAAGAATTAAGATAAATACTATAGGGTTCGCAGCATAGAAAACAAAAAATTTCCTACGATGGGAACAACTATGTACCAAGATCTATCTACTAGATACGAACAACGGGCGGATGTATATCCGTAGAGAACATACCCTTGAAGACCCACAAAGCTTAACGAGTCCAAACTCGTGGTTGATGTAGACGATCTCTTGCCGATCTCAAGATCGAGAGGAAGTCCTAGCGCCGCAAAACAACAGCGCATCCATGCTCGCACACACGTTCGAGGCACCGAGCAACCTCCACCTCCTCGCTCCAGCGATGCAGCGGAAGCACAACTCTTTCTTGCCGAATAGCCACCGGGAACATGTATCTCGCTAGTCCGAGACCATGGGGAATAAATACTAGAGGGGGAGAGTGATCCTTCACGAGGAGGTGTGAGTGAGAGAGAGGGAGGGGGCTCCTTTTATAGGGAGAGGGGGGCACCCAAGGGGCCATGCGCCCAGCCATGGGGCTGCCCCCACCTCTTCCACATTCATGTGGGTGGACACTCCACTCACTCAAATGCCTTTCAATTCCCTCCACTCAAAAACCCACTCAAATTCCCATTAAATTTCCACCAAATTTAATGCAAGCTCTCATTAAATAAAACTCCTTTTATTTATTCAGAATTTTGTCAATTACTTTAATGACAAACATTCACATATAACCCCTTGCTAGTATTTCATTTCACATGCAGAAACACTTTCTGCAATTTCACCCGAAAACCCATTTCGGTATCTAGTGAAATAAATTCATGCGCTTGTTATTCTTTTCGGCATGAAACTTTTGCTCCAAATGGATGTCGGTGTCTCTTAAGTGTGTCACCCTACGGTTCGCGAATAATGCGGACATGATCGAGACCCCTCTCGGATCAATAATCAGAAGCGGGATCTGGAGACCCATACTGGCTCCCACACATTCAACGATGACTTTCTTGTGATCGTCGGAACCTTTTACGCTAGTATCTTAATCCTTTTGTTTCACGATATATTACATGTCCGAGATTCGATCATCGGTATCTCCATACCTAGTTTGATCTCGTTACTGACATGTACTCTTTTCTCGTTCCCGTGATATAACATTCTAGTGATCAAATCACTTGCTTGCAAGCTAATCAATGTGATATCACCGAGAGGGCCCAGAGCATATCTATCCGTCATCGGGATGAACAAATTCCACTCTCGATCCATGGGCCTCAACATAACACTTTATTAGTTCTGAATCCATCTTTATGATCACCTTGTTACGGTGTGACGTTTGATGTTATCAAGAAACTCTTCCGGTGTTAGTGATTGGCATGATCTCATGGTCTAAGGATTAGGATCACTTCGTAAGTTGTTATAGCAATATAAACTCAATGACTTTGATCGTAATGCTATACTTCGGATGAATGTTCATCACATCATTACACTAATGTTTTGACCTCGTTATTAACAACATCCAATGTCCATGATCAGGAAACCTATGATCATCTTGTTAATCAACGAGCTAGTTTATAAGAGAGGCATAACTAGGAACTTCCTTTTGTTTATTAAACAGAATGTATTAATGTTTCCGTATTAATACAATTATAGCATGAAAAAAACATTTATCATAAACAAGGAATATGATAATAACCACTTTATTATTACCTCTCGGGCATATTCCCTTCAGTCTCCCACTTGCACTAGAGACAATAATCTAGTTTGAAAACTTTGCGTATTGAACACCTATGGCTTTCTGGTGTTCCATATACGCAATTGCAAGTGGTTAACATAATCTACGGATCTGACGCTTTCAGGTCCATGTGTATTTGCATGTCTTTGCGTCTCCACGCATCACTCATTCTCCAATGAGATGGCATTGTATAAATTTGGTCTTTTGGTGAGACCTTTAGTTCCTTGGGGTTAAAACACGTCGATACTATTGTCACACAATATATCTTTAGTGTTAGCCCGTTGCGAACCACACCTTAGTTTGATAACAAACTACTTGACACAAATTCCCTCCTTTGCTGCTACTATAGCAGTCATATACTTAGCCTTTTGTTGTAGTATTCGTCACAATGTCTTAACTTTGGAACTCTTCGAAATCCATCATGGAATCTTCTTTCCATTACATTGTGCCACCGATATTTTAAATTGAGATAAGCTTAATTTGTATCTTGTGACAAAACTAGTATCAATGTAACTCTTTACAATGAACTATTTGTAATTGTTTGTCACTTCTACACAAATATATTCTTAATTCTTCCAAAAGATCATAAGAATATCCTTACTATCGTCCAATGATCATTTTATGATTCATTCTGGTATTTGCTCATAACACTTAGAGCATAGGAAATATCTGGATGTGTACATATCATGGTATGATTGATCAAAACATTCTCGTGATTTCACTCATCAAGTGTCAAAGCACTTGAATCTTGTTTCACTTATCAAGTGTCGATACACTTGAATCTTGATTCAATTCCTTTCCATGCAACAAGAACTGTTTCTTGTCGTTTCTATATTGAACTCCTTCAATATCTCATATATGTACGTTTGGCACAACCATATTGGCGTCACAGTCTATCCACTATAGACATTCACGCTAAATATTCGGGTTTTGCCTAAGTATTTCATTGAAATGAAATTCTTAACCTTTGTCAATAAAAGATACATCATTTCCAATCAACAAGATGTAATCCACATAATGTATTATAAATATGTCTCAGCGCTCCCACTTAATTTCTTTCAAATGCAAGCATCTTCATCGTCTCCTGATGAAAACTCTTTTCATCACGGTGAAGATTACAACTCCGCGATGCTTACTTCAACCATTGAAGTTTGCATGCCCTTTTTTTAGCATCCTTTGAATTAACAAAACCCTTTGGATCGTGTCATGTACACGTCCTAGGTAACCATTCTATTAGAAGAACTTTGTTTTGTTTATTCATCTACCATATAACAAATTATATGTAGTGGTTGCTACTTTAATCCGTCCAGACTAAATATCGCTATGAAAGATCAAATATTGTCATAGTCAACTCTTTGAACATTGTCGTAAAATACTTTACGACATGTCGACTATTTCATAGATGTGAAACATCCATGTCTGTTTCTTTATAGATCCAAATACGACCGATAGGTTTTTACACCTTTCCGGAGGGTCTTCCAAGTTCAAAACTTGATTTCTCGTGTATGGAACTATCACGGATTTTATGGCTTCAAGCCATTTGATAGAGTCAGGGCCCATCATCGCTTCTTTGCATATAGTCAGTTCATCATTGTCAAACAATAATGATTTACTCTCAAATCTTAGTATTTGATTGTTTATTCGACCTTCTTGGTTCAATAGGAACTTTAGACCTCCGTGACCGCAACCTTTGAGGCATGTAATCCATGAGCATTTTGGCTGCCTCCGGAACATTTTCCGGCGCTGCGCAACTCAGCACATATAGCTAAGGTTCGTTAACCTTATCAAAGTTCTATTGTCCTCCCACTTAACATTTATGAAAAATTTCTTTTTCAAGAAACTTCACATTTCAAGCGACAAACCCTTTTGTCCTCGGTGTTATGGAGGAATAACCAATTGTTATTCGAAATAACCTACAAAGACATGCTCATCTGACTTTGGTTGTAAACATCTTACTTATGTTTAGCATACCAAAATTTAAGAAATGACAACTTGGGTTTTACCCCAAACCATAACTCATATGGTGTCATTTCAACGGATCAAGATGGAGCTCTTTTCAGTGTAAAAGCGGAAGTATCTAAAGCTTTAATCTTTTAAAACATAATGGCAGTTTTATCAATAACACCTTTCATCCAACCATGTCAAACAAGGTTTCATTACAAATCTCAAACACTCCATATTCCTATGGTGTTTCGGGATATGTAAATCTAGGTGTTTTGCTAAACTTGCAACTCAAATAGATCCCTTTATGATAAAATCATAATTCATTTATTTTCTTGTTACACTTGTAACTCAAACAAATCCCTTATGATAAAATCATAAACCATTTATTTTCTTGTTATAATGATTTTCCACTTCATCTTGAAAGTCTTTGAAACGTTTTTCAAATATTTCATACTTCTTTCTCATTAAGTGAATATTCACTCAAATTTCCGGAAAAAGCATATGAATTTGAAACCCATCGCTTACGACTACACATAATGGACTACATACATCGATATGTATAAATTCCAATATTTTAGTCGTTCGTCCTTCTTTGGCCTTTGAACAAAGTTTTAATTATCCCTAGGAAAGTCTCACAAGCGTCACTTGATCAAATCAAAGACTCCAAAAATCCATGAAAATGGAGTTTCTTCATGTTTTATTTCCAATATAATTTAAATAGCGATGTCACTTCATAAGTGATCTTTCAATCATTTGTCTTGCGACATTTTAGCATTAGGTTTTATGGATGTGATTTCTCCAACTAGATTTGTAAATCATCCATCTTATATGGAATACGGTAATTATTTGAACAACCTTTGTTCTCATAATACCTAATTTAAATAACAATTATTAAAACAAATCTTGAAGTCAAGCTTTGATGTCAACGAGAAATACAAACAACGGTTTGTTTGTTTTCGATGAACATCATCACATATTCTCTTGCTAGTTACTTAGGCCATTGTGGTTCATGAATTGCGTTGTTCCGTATGAACTTTCATACCAACCAATTCGGTATCCAATACCCAAGAACCATATTGTTTAACAAGCAAAGAATACAACCATAACATGTATATCATCCATATACCTAAATTGGATATTTCCAATCTTTTCTTTTCTGCCAAATATATTTTATAGATTCTCTTTCAGCATTTCCTTTTCCTTTTTAAAAGAATCTATCAACATCAAAAGTGGCACCATATACATGACACATAGTCCAAAGCGTGTATATTCAAATAATAATACTTTTGGACTTGCACTTTGAAGTAGATCACCATCATCAAAATGATCGGTATTCTTTCAAAATCCATTCTTTAGTAATCTTTTAGTGTAGTAAACACTTTACATACATCTTCTATTCATCCTTATCATGACGACTTTCATGATCAAGCTACTGTAGCTTATAAAGGCGAATCGTGAGTATAACATTACTTTCTAAAACCCTTTTGGATGATTAGGATGTCTAGCATCTCCAACCTTCGTAAATTCTCATCCAATATGAGAACATGTATTATACTCTATCATATTGCAACCAAAACATTGTTTCAGATATCGTTATATCTGCCACACATGATGGTTTCTGAAACAATTCTTTCAGCTCCTAGATAAACTTGATATTAAAACAATCAAGAATCATGGAGGCAAATATGATACTTAAGATACTAACACTGGAATTGTTACTCTCGATTTAATACCAACTATTAAATTTCACGGAGTAAATAGAGTTTGCTGAAAGTTTGCAATAGGACTTCAAAATTTAGATTGACACTAAACACAATACGATACCAGTTCGTAAAGTATATATCCAGAATTCTATATTTCTATTATCTCAATTACAACTATGCATAAGGTGGTGAACGAATGCCAATGACTACAACAAATTATGCAAATTCAGTTTGATTTAATTTATGATAAATTGAGTTCTACTAATCCAAATTAGAAATGAACTCCCACTCAAAAACGACATCCCTCGTGTCTTTTTTGGTGATTACATGAACCAAATCCACTACACCAAGTCCGATCATCACGTGAGTCGGTGTAGCTTCAAAGGCGTGCATCCATATGGTCATCATATCAAAACATATGACTCATGCTTAACCTTTTGGTCCGTGTTCCGAGGCCATGTCTGTACATGCTAGGCTCGTCAAGTAAGAACCTTAGTATTCGCGTGTGTAACTGTCTTACACCCGAGATATGCTCGTGGATTCAAGTACACCCGATCATCACGTGATGTCTTGAAGCGACGAAACATTGTCGGTGCATACTTAAGGAAGAACACATTCTTATCTTGATTCTAAATGAGGGATCATCTTATTATGCTAATAAATCGCCAAACAAGCAATATAAGATGCAATCTAAACATCACATGTTTATTAGTGAAATGATATGGTTCCCGCATATGATCTCCATCATGTGCACCGTGGTATGATATCTATCATACCTTTATGTGTAAGGCCAAGGTCTATGGAACTTACACGCTATGTGTGTTGTAAGAGTATCATCTCATACTTCTACTTACAACATCACCATATCATAACACTAGCCCAGCAACAATCTAAACTAGACGCCTCTAATTTATCCATTGCAAGTTTTACGTGGCTTAGGGATTTCGAAGATAGAACCGTTCTTACCTACGAACATGAACCACAACGAGGATAACCAAATTGTTGACAACTCGTTGCAAATTAGATATTGACTATAGTAGGAGAGACAGACACCCGCTAGCCACTTATGCAAAACTAGTTGCATGTCAAGCGTGGAACAGGTCTCATGTGCGAGGACATGTAAAGTTTGTCCGGGCCGCTTCATCCCACTATGCCACCAATATCCAAAGTACAGCTAAGAAGCAATAAAATGATCATCATCGCCCACATACTCATATGTGTACTACCCATGCAAAGTATCTACGCATAGATCCGGCTCTGATACCACTATAGGGTTCGCAGCATAGAAAACAAAAAAATTCCTACGATGGGAACAACTATGTACCAAGATCTATCTACTAGATACAAACAACGGGCGGATGTATATCCGTAGAGAACATACCCTTGAAGACCGACAAAGCTTAGCGAGTCCAAACTCGTGGTTGATGTAGACGATCTCTTACCGATCTCAAGATCGAGAGGAAGTCCTAGCGCCGCAAAACAGCAGCGCATCCGTGCTCGCACACACGTTCGAGGCACCGAGCAACCTCCGCCTCCTCGCTCCAGCGATGCAGCGGAAGCACAACTCTTTCTTGCCGAATATCCACCGGGAACATGTATCTCGCTAGTCCGAGACCATGGGGAATAAATACTAGAGGGGGAGAGAGATCCTTCACGAGGAGGTGTGAGTGAGAGAGAGGGAGGGGGCTCCTTTTATAGGGAGAGGGGGGCACCCAAGGGACCATGCGCCCAGCCATGGGGATGCCCCCAACTCTTCCACATTCATGTGGGTGGACACTCCACTCACTCAAATGCCTTTCAATTCCCTCCACTCAAAAACCCACTCAAATTCCCATTAAATTTCCACCAAATTTAATGCAAGCTCTCATTAAATAAAACTCCTTTTATTTATTCATAATTTTGTCAATTACTTTAATGACAAACATTCACATATAACCCCTTGCTAGTATTTCATTTCACATGCAGAAACACTTTCTGCAATTTCACCCGAAAACCCGTTTCGGTATCTAGTGAAATAAATTCCTGCGCTTGTTATTCTTTTCGGCATGAAACTTTTGCTCCAAATGGATGTCGGTGTCTCTTAAGTGTGTCACCCTACGGTTCGCGAATAATGCGGACATGATCGAGACCCCTCTCGGATCAATAATCAGAAGCGGGATCTGGAGACCCATACTGACTCCCACACATTCAACGATAACTTTCTTGTGATCGTCGGAACCTTTTACGCTAGTATCTTCATCCTTTTGTTTCGCGATATATTACATGTCCGAGATTCGATCATCGGTATCTCCATACCTAGTTTGATCTCGTTACTGACATGCACTCTTTTCTCGTTCCCGTGATATAGCATTCTAGTGATCAAATCACTTGCTTGCAAGCTAATCAATGTGATATCACCGAGAGGGCCCAGAGCATATCTATCCGTCATCGGGATGAACAAATTCCACTCTCGATCCATGGGCCTCAACATAGCACTTTATTAGTTCTGAATCCATCTTTATGATCACCCTGTTATGGTGTGACGTTTGATGTTATCAAGAAACTCTTTCGGTGTTAGTGATTGACATGATCTCATGGTCTAAGGATTAGGATCACTTTGTAAGTTGTTATAGCAATATAAACTCAATGACTTTGATCGTAATGCTATACTTCGGATGAATGTTCATCACATCATTATACTAATGTTGTGACCTCGTTATTAACAACATCCAATGTCCATGATCAGGAAACCTATGATCATCTTGTTAATCAACGAGCTAGTTTATAAGAGAGGCATAACTAGGAACTTCCTTTTGTTTATTAAACACACATGTATTAATGTTTCCGTATTAATACAATTATAGCATGCAAAATAAACATTTATCATAAACAAGGAATACGATAATAACCACTTTATTATTGCCTCTCGGGCATATTCCCTTTAAATACTTGCAATCTCTTCAACTAGGAAATGTATCTCATCCAAATAAGTTTGGGAGGATCCCTTCTCATCTCTCTTCGGTTCACTACTTTCATCAAAAGGATTTTCAGGAACAATCCAATCAAAATTCTTTTCTAAGGCTTCATGCATTCCAACAAGTTTAAAGGATATGGGTATCTTAATTTCCTCTCTAGGTTTGGTTTTATATAAAGTACCCATAACATCTACACAATAGCCTAGCATATCAAAATGCTCAAATAGTTTTTTTGTCTTCCTTAGCAACATCATTGAACTCTTTTAGTAAACTTTCAAGGATAAATTCTCTCTTTTCAGCTTCCTTTTCTTATTTTAGTTTGAGAAACAAAATTTGCATCATGGGGTTAAGGTTAACAAACCTAGCCTCCAACATATGAACTAAAGAAGCTGCAGCAATTTCATAATTAGGAGCAAGTTCTGCTATAGATCTCCTCAATATCCTCATGTTTGCTAACATGATTAAAGAATTTTTTAATGTTTTCTTTCCCAATTATGGAGCCACTACCTATTGAAAGGTCTTTCAGGGTGAACTTGGGGATCAACATGGTGAGCTAGAGCAAGGTGACAACTAGAATAGGAACTAATTTTTGTGTGTTTTTGATAAGAGAAAGCGAACCAAACTATTTTTTTTAGTTTTTGATAAAAATAGGCAAACAAAACCAAGCAAAATAAACTAAGCAAAACAAAAACAAAGTAAAGAGAAAGGTTGAGAAGGACTCCCCTTGTCAAGACGTCCTTAGCCTCCCTGGCAACGATGCCAGAAAAAGGCTTGATGAGTGCGTGAACACTTTGTTGGGAGACCCCAAGAGGAAGGTATGATGAGCACAGCAGCAATTTTTCCCTTAGTAAGAAACCAAGGTTATCGAACCAGTAGGAGGAAGGAAACGACTCAAAGGTGTTGCTAGCAACTTGGAGACCTGCACAACACAAGCTCAATACTTTGCCCGAATTAACAGTGAGGTTGTCAATTCACCGGTTTGCTGTAATAAAGGATTAACTGTATGGTATGGAATGTAATGATGGTTTATAACAAGTAAACAGTAACAGTGGAAGATGTATTAATGGTAAAGATTGGACCAGGGTCCATAGTTCACTAGAGGTGTTCTCCTTAGATAAATAAACATGGTATGTTGGGTAAACAAATTAAAGCAGGGCAATTGACAGGACTGAGCAAGGCATAACAATGCAATACTAGACATCATGATCCTATGAGATTCGATTGGGCAATACAACAAGATACATAGACCGCTGGAAGAGCATTTCCTATCCTAAGTTATTTTGGTGTTTATAACAACACACATGTCGGACTAATTATTTGCCAAGTGTATCATAGGTTTTATCAAGAGATAACTTGGCTCTTTCCTCCCAAAAAGGGTCCTCTGCTGACCGTGCATTTTGCCTCTGTGATGTCCGGTAGTACCGGAAAAATCATCCGGTACTACCGCACAGGACCGACAGTACCGGAGATTGCTACTGGACCAGGCAGTGGGTTTGGTCGAACTGCCCAAAACCTTCTGTCGTGTTAGGTACCGAAAGCGGTAGTACCGCATTTTGATACCGGTCAAGACAGAATGTGTGGGCGAGTTCACCAAACACCGCTGTCTTCACCGGTACCAAAAAGCGGTAGTACCGCTCTTTAGTACCTAACACGACAGAAGGTTTTGGCATGTTTGCCAAATGCCACTGCCCTCCTCGGTACCAAAGTGCGGTACTATCGCATGAGTCCGGTAGTTCCGTGCCCCATGGCCGGTAGTACCGCTTTGCGGTAGCACCACACTCTGGTATCATGGGAGTCTGGGGCTGGTTTGCCTGTATGGGGCATCTTCGGTACCTGACCGGTAGTACCGGTGTTTTCCTGTACTACCGCTTGGAGTTCCGGTAGTACCGCTGCATTAAATGCTCAACGGTCAGATCTGCACCAAGGACTATAAATGCACCCTCCACCTACCTTGGGAAAGTTGCTCGTCTCACTCAAGAACACCACCTCCATTTGAGCCACCAAATCGCCAATATCTCTTCACTCAACCATCCAAAGTCATTGATCTTTGGAGAATCGAAGGAGGAGCCCTTGATCTATTGCTTCACCAGGAGAGATATTCATTCCCCCTCATTCACTTGAGGGCCCCTTGCTCTAGTGTTTCTTTGGAAACTCTAGTTCTAGATTTGGTTCTTACAAGCTTGTCTTTGATTGTTTTGACAGCTTGCTTGTATTTGGGAGCCTCCAATTAAGTTGTGGATGTGTGCCCCGAACTTCTTGTAAAGGTGCTGGCTTCCACCTCAAAGGTTGCCGATATAGTGGAAGGTGAATCGATCCCCTTGGGGTGAGATTCATCGGAGAACAAGGGAGGCCTCTCGTGGCGTTGTTGGTTTGAAACCACCCCCTCTCCAAAAGTAGACGTACTTCCCCTCAAAAGGAAGGAACTACGGAAACAAATCCTTGTGTCTCCATGTCCACCACTTTGGTTACTTCTATACTTTACTGCACTTTAATTACTTGTTCTTGCTTTGTGTTGTGCTAGTTAATGCTTGTTTGACATATAGGTAAATTCACCTTAGTTGAATAATCTAGAGAATTTACCTTTCTTGTCAAACCTGAATTTTAAAAAGAAGAAAATTTGAAGTAGCACCTATTCACCCCCCCTCTAGGTGCCCATACGATCCTTTCAATTGGTATCAGAGCCTCGGCTCTTTATTCGGGCTTTACCGCCTAAGATTATATGGGTAGCAAAGAAGGGGAAGTGGATGGTGAGACTACCGCCTCGGTGACCATGGAGGATCTCAATAACTTGGAAACAAGATTGAGCTCCACCATGGCCAACGATATCAAACAATTGCACAAGTTACTTGAGCAACTTGTTAAAGATAAAGGTGGCTCATCATCCCCTTCTCCTCAAGAGGAACTACCACCATTACCTAAAGCGAATGCTTCGGCATCACCCATGGGTAAGGTGGTGGGGTATAATCAAGACAACATAAATTCCTCCACAAAAGGGGTTGGTGAGAAGGGAGAGAACCATGACTCTCATGGATGGTACACACCCGACCCACCAATTCCTCACCCTCATATAAACAATAGGGGAGACCCACAAAAGATAGAAGCATCTACTTTTGCTCAATGGCAATCTCTAATGAAAACTCATGTGCGCAGCTCTTGCATTGAACTCTGGAACATCATTGAACAAGGACTCTATACTAGGTATCCAAACAACTTGACAAGAAGAGAAGTTCTCAATAGTCAACTCAATGCCACCGCCTTGCACATGATTCAACAAGGATTAGGTACAAAGGATTACCCACACATTGAGCACCTCAACACCGCCAAGGAAGCTTGGGATGCTCTCACAGTGTTTTTTGTTGGGAATGAGAGCATGAGAAGGAATTGGTATGATGCACTAAGCAATGAAGCCGAAGGCTTCTATATGAAGGAAGGTGAAGATCATGAAGACATGTACCGTAGGCTCAAGACCACCGCCACAGCTTTTAGGAATGTGGGTACCTCACATGTGGATGATGCTTGGATAAAAAGGAAATATGTGAGTGCACTCATGCCCTTTGAGCCCACCGACTTGAAGAGCCTACAAAGAAGACACAACTACCACCTCATGACCTCCAATGACGTTATGCAAGAGATAGCCTCTTTGAAGGTTGCCGCCAAGAATGCCAAACATGCCCGTGCTTGATGTAACATCCCAAAACTATTGATCATGATCATCAAACTCTAATCACTAAAATTAGGGTTAACAAAAACTTTGATTAAATAAAAACCAAATGAATGCATGTGTGTATGTGATGATTTGATAAATGCATGAATGGACTTGTGTGATTAACCTAAATAGTAAGTAATGGTTCAAAGATGAATATAACATCATCTAAAACATTTCCAAGCAGAAACAAATCAAGAGAAAATCACAAACAAAACAAAGAAAGCAAATGGTCATTTTTGCCAATCTTGCTCACTAGGCCACTTTGAGTGTTTCTAGTCCAAGATTTCAAACAGAAACTTTTCCAATTCTTTTCACCCCTTGCAAGACCAAGTAAAAGTGAATAAAAGCCCACCTTTCAAACTTACAGAAACATTTGACAACCTCATTCAAATCACAATGCAAAATTGAATCTATAACATTGAATCCAAGTAAAAGTGAATCAAATCCCACCTTTCAAAATTGAATTTGACTAACCTTGTTCCCTCTCTGGTTGCAACAAGCTCTTAGTAGATCATCTAGCCTCTTTAACAATCCTTAGCACCACTGTGAGCAAGCCTAGCCATTAATGGTGACCATGCCGAGAGCACCATTGTCCACCCCCATGTCGCCAACGAGCTAGAGGAAGAACTAGCCTCGCCAACCTTGTCTAGAGCACTGACCACCGTCCATCGCCACCCTCTGTCCCAGCCCCGATCATTGCCAGCCCCTGGACCACATGGCAGGCTCATGCCAATCTTCTCTATGTGCGAGCCAAGAGCGCTCTAGTGCGCCACACTCAACCAGCGCCCACAGACCGCGGGCCACCTTCGCCGCTTGCAGACGTGCTCGCCAGCATCCCAGCACCCCACCAGACAACTCCGTTCGCCACCACGCGGACCAAGGACGATGTGCGCCATTAAAATTACCGACGGACCCGCTCAGAGCGCCACGATGTTCCGACCGTTCAGCACCGCCCCACGCCACAAGACCATGCCGTTGAGCTTCGCTAGGGAGCACAACACCACCCCATATCGCCGCCCATGCCAGTAGCACTCTGTGCCATCGACACCGATGAGCTCCACCCGCGCCATTCGGTCCCCTTCAGCCACTATAAAAGGAGGCCACCCCCGCTTGTTTTCTTCACACTAGTTCACTCCCCACCTCCCACTGATACCCCCCACTCACTCTCGGAGCAAAGCGAGCACCAGGTGGCCAGAATTTCACCGGAGTTCGCCGTTGTAGAGGAGGAGAGGCGTCGTCGATTGGAGCCGCCCAGGAGAAGCTGTCAGTACCAGGAGAATCGTCGTCGTCGACTTCGTTGTTCGCCCCCATCGCCGACCATCACCGGAGTCCCGGTGAGCCCCCACTGACCCCCACTGGCCGCATTAGGGTTCGACCTTGCCGCGTCCTGTTCAGGCGTGGACGATGAACCACAACCGTAGTATTAGAGTTAGATCGCATGGTCTAGATTCACCCATACCGCTTCGCCACTCGCTGTCTCACTGATGAGTGGGGTCGTTCACTTAACCAGCCCACGCGCGCTGTGCGTAGTGGGCCAGCCCAGTTAAACATCCCGCGCAACCCACTAATTCAAATTTGGATTTATTCATTTAATCTCAAACCCAGTTCTGTACCTAGATTCAAAAATCAACCCAGCTCGATTCACTAAACCAAAATGCATGAAACCAATTTTGTTAGACAGGTACTAGAATGCTTAATCCAAGCCTGTTGGATTCAAACCATTTAGATTTGTAGATCACCCATGGTAAAGATAACAAGGCAGAAGCTTTTCTGCATTCAAACATTTTTCAAAATTCAACCATAAGAGCTTTTGAGTTGATTCCAACTCTCAAAAATCACATTTAACCATACCTTTCAGAATATATAAAAATTTATAGGTTTACTTACAGAAATAATGTTCAAGTAATAAAAGAATGCCACATAGGCATTTCTAGTCACTTTAATTAATTAAAATAAAAAGTTTAAACCTTATTAAATTGTGACACCACTTTAAATCACATTCCCATGTACTGAAATATGTGGTGATGACATGTTTCAACATGATCCCATGTTTGAGTTGGAGAATATTAAATTTTAAGTAGTTTTTCAATGAGTAGAAATTACTTTTCTAAAATAAAATAAACAAGACAAGTGCTTTAATCTTGTAATGTTAGTGATGATGCTAGATCATCTAGTGTGAACCTTTGTGTGAAAAATAGAAATAGTTAAGTATTGTTTGGTGATTGTGTACCTCGTATTTATTTATAGACGCTAGTACCGACTAAGGATATGAGGAGGAAGAAGGATACTACAAGGAAGAAGCCGAGGAAATTTTCAACCACTGCTTTGCACAAGGCAAGCCTAATACTACCAGTTGACTTGGCAAGCTTATACTTGCAACCTTGCAAGCCAATACTTGCAAGCTACTCATTAAGCAAGCTACCACTTGCAAGCTCTACTTGCAAACTTATACCCATTTAATGATACCCAATCCTAGTTTTACTTGCAAAGATTAATACTTTATTTCTTTATTAAAGCTTTCTCTTAGAGTTTACTTAGTAACTTGTAGATAATAGAAGGATATTGGAAGGTAGCATAAAGATCATAAAACTTGGACTAAGTTAGATAATCTTGATGTCATCCTGAGGCATGAGACTGAACTTAGATAAGATACACTTGTTTACCACCCCTCATTAGTATTTACCCCCACTTGTAAGCATAAAACTTGATCAACTTTAGATGGGAATACTTAGAGAAAATGGTTATGAAAACCTTAGAATGATGAGTCATTCTACTGAAATGTTTTGACATGTGTTCTTGAACACTAAATGATTTTTTATGATGAAAATGTTAAGGCATGAGCCTTAGACCTTTATAAAACCGATGGTTGTCTGGATGCAATACCATTCCAATTTTACCGTACAACCACAATTACCGAAATTTGGGTAGGTCTTGACTAGAAATTTATATACCTTAGTATGGGTTCCCTTGCAGCCAAGGTCTGAGCTGAGGCTACCTTGTGAAGATTGTCCACCTGTGCAGTACCCAAGATGACAGTTGGTCATGGTTGGGAGGCCAAACTCACAGGAGAGGTGCCTATACTAGGGCGTGTAATTGAAATGTTAGGATTTATTATCCGCATATTGAGTATGGTGAACTCAGGATTGTTCCTGACGGATGTATCGAATGTTGTGGTTAAAGTGTACAATCTCTGCAGAGTGTCAAACTATTCGAATAGCCGCATCCGCGGTTATGGACATTTGGAGTGGCCATACTGTTCCATAGTCAGATGTTTTCGAAAGTACTTGTGAAATAATTTGTGACTTTGACTTGACCAGTGTGGTGACATGAAATTCAAGTTCTCACTTAGGTGTTATAAAACTTTCAACTAGATTTCTTTGTTTCTGAACTTAGTAGAGGTAAATCTGGCTTTTTGCAAAACAACCCTAGAGCTTAGTATATCCTATTCAAAACCACTTCACTTGTTAGTATTAGTTTGCGAGTACTTAAAGAGTACTCATGGCTTTGTCCCTGGCTATTCCCGTGGCCAGACTATGAAGAGGAGTATCAGGAGGACGGACAGCAGGAAGGTTACGACAACTAGGATCATCTCCCATCATCAGCATTTCCTGTGACCATGAAGATGGAGCTTCGCCTATGCTATTGTTACTATTACGTTATTCCGCTACTTGAATTGTATTAAGAACTGGATCATGAGATCCTTATTTGTGTAAGACCTTATGTATGGTTTGTAATGGATGATGTACTGTGATATCCAATCTGTTATGTCTTGCAAAAATGGTAATCCTGGGATTGCGATGTATGGCATAACAGGCATCTGTGATTAAAAATCCGGGTGTTGACAATCGAGCCCTTGGAATGAGCAATGTTGTCAACCTAGCATTGAAGGCCAAAGTTGTGGATCATGGGGATGAAGATGATAGTGATGAAGGCCTCTCCATGATCCACCCCGATGATGTCAAGATTGCTCATGGTGAATATATGGCCTTCTATGCAAAGAACTTTTGGAAGAACCCCACCAAGGCCAAGATGGAAATGCAACGAAGAAGAAACCCAAATGGAAGAAGAGAAAAATGTCACTAAATTGAGAACTTGCTTCAATTGTGGTGACCGCTATCACTTTGTGGCGGGTTGTCCCTATGAGAAGAGAAAAGATCATGGGGGTAAACTCGTGTTGAAGAAAACTCCCAAAGCTCCTTACAAGAAACCCTTCATCAAGAAGAATCCCACCAACAAGAAGTCGGGTGAAATTGTGTTGATCACTCATGAAGAATACTCCTCCGGTGATGAAGATGATGAAGATAATGAAGAGGAAACGTCAAGTGGTGTGGCGGCTCTTTCCACTACTTCTACTCCCACATTCTCCCTCTTCGATTCCCCAAATGAGAATCTCTCCAACAAGAATGATGATGAAATGTCTCTAGAGGTTAAAAAGGAAATGATTGCTTTTGATGAGTTCATGAATAACTTGCAAGGGGAACACAAAAGAAATTTTGTGGACCTCCTAGATCAAGTTTATCACACCCAAGAGCTTCTTGATGAAAGATTTAAACTAGGAAGAGAACACATGATTGAGGTAGAAGCCCTAAATAATGCTATAGAAGAGGAACAAGAGACTAGGTTGTCCCTTGAACTAAAACTTGAAGGGCTTGATGGGGAAAATGATTTAATTGTGAATAGACTCATTAAGGAACGTGACCTTGATATTGCTAAATATAAAAGGGCTAAAAAGGACAAGATTGAGTTTGGTGTGGTTCATGAAAACTTGCCGAGGACTTTAGTTTGCTTAACAAGGCTCACAAGGCATTGGAAAGTGAACTCTTGTCACTCACAAAGTCCCATGAAAAGCTTCAAACTCAATTGACCAATATTCCTTCACCTAGTAATTTCATTCCTTCTAGTAGCAAAACTATTCTTGAAGAAAATGCTATGTTGAAGGGGGAGCTAGTCAAGGCCACATTTCCAAAAGGTAACAAGTCCATTGATGACCTTTTGAGTAAGCAAAGGTCAAATGGTGAGAAAGGGGTCATTGGTTTTGTCTCCAAAGCCAAGAAGAAGAACAACAACAAGAAGAAGGTCAAGGCCGCACAAGAGAAAAACAAGACCATTGTGGATAGTAAGACCACAAGTGGTAAAACTATGTCTCATGATGATTTTGCGGGAAGTGTTAACCCTCACTATGTTCTAATGCGTGATTATTATGGTGATGTGTATAAACAATATGTTGGCCCATATGATGGTTATATTGCTTGGTCTATTTGGGTTCCCAAGATCCTTGTTGCTAACAAAAGAGGACCCGTTGAAAAATGGGTACCTAAAAACTAGCTTGATCTTTTGTAGACATATGCTTCCAGAGGGTCAAAATGGGTGCTTGATAGTGGTTGCACTAGTCATATGACCGGAAGGTCTTATATTGTCAAAGAATTAAGGCCAAATGATGATCAAATATCCGTGACATATGCCGACAAGTCAAAGTCTAAGGTAATGGGTTTTGGCAAGGTAGTGGTTGCCCACGATATTACACTTATGGACGTCATGCTTGTTGAGACCCTTGGTTACAATTTACTTTCAGTCCATGCTCTTGGAAAGATGGGTTTTATCATCTTTATTGATGATGATATTATGGTCCTCATGTGGAGCAAGTATCTCAAGGTCGCTTTCGTTGGGTACGTCGAACATGAATTGTATGTGGTGGAATTTCTGGGGCAAACCACTACAAGTGTGATGTGCTTATTCGGAAAGGCCGATCTGGTTGGTTATGGCATCGCCGACTATCCCATGTCAATATGAGAACTTTGGAAAGTATCCACAAGGAGGGCTATATTGTTGGACTAAAAGAAAATGTTTCCTTTGCCAAAGATCGTGTTTGCAGGGCTTGTGTTCTAGGAAAGATGCATGATGCTCCCCACAAGCCGAAGAACCGCATCAAGTCAACGAGGATCTTGGAGCTCCTTCATGTGGATCTCTTTGGTCCTCCATCTCATGCAAGTCTTGGTGGGAAGAAATATTGTTTGGTGACTGTTGATGACTTTCCAAGATACTCATGGGTATATTTATTCAAGTTGAAAAGTGAGACCCATAATACCTTCATCGACTTCATCAACTTGGTTCAACGTCAATACAATGTCCCCGTGTTGATAATAAGAAGCGATAATAGCACCGAGTTCAAGAACTACACCTTGAATGATTTCCTTGGTGATGAGGGGATAAAACATCAATATTCCGTTGCATATACCCCTCAACAAAATGGTGTTGCCGAGAGGAAGAACCGGACTCTTATTGAGATGGCTAGGACCATGTTGGCGGAGTTTAAATCTCCATACAACTTTTGGGCCGAAGCCATCTCCACCGCTTGCCATGCATCAAACCGGCTCTACCTCCACAAAGAAATCAACAAGACTCTATATGAAATACTTACCGGTAACAAGCCCAACATATCTTACTTCCAGGTTTTCGGTTGTAAGTGTTTCTATCTCATAAAAGGTGTTCGTTTGTCCAAATTCGAGTCTAAAGCATTAGAGAGTATTTTTGTTGGCTATGGTCTCAAATCTCACACTTATAGAATCTATGATAAGCTCTTCGGAGCCGTCATAGAATCTTGTAGTGTGAACTTTGAAGAATATGATGGTCCCCAAGGGGGGCGTGTTGATGGTTGTGATGCAGATGATGAAATGCCTCAGGATGCCATAGGAAGAACTGGTGTGGGATATATCCGCCCTGTTGAGGAACCCCTTATGGTGGATCGATAAGAACTATGCTCTACTCAAGTGGAGTCCTTATCTTCACAACATCAGCAAGCTCCATCCACCGAGGAGGACAATGACCCAAGCCAAATACAAGTTGTGGACCCTCAACATGTTGATCACGGTGACATCTCTAGTGAGGAAGAGCTTGAGTCTCCAATCTCCAGAATGTCAAGTGGTGCCAAGTAAATTACATAATGGAGATCCATACAAAGTGCCTTAAGACAAGCTCAACTCAATGCTAGATATGTGCCAGATCAAGACCAAGGTCAATCTTTGCCTCTGAATGAAGAGAATGATTCCGATGATGATCAAGGTCAAGATAATGGTCAAGACGAGGAACAAAATGATGAAGAGGTTCCTCCAAGAAACAACAAGGAGATCCACACTCATCGCGAAGCTAGATCGGATAGGATGGTGGAATTAAGAGACCACTCTCTAGAAAATGTGGTTGGTGACCTAAGGAGAGGCATTTCCAGAAGAGTACAATTGAAGAGGTTTAGTGAACACCAAGCACACATCTCCATGATTGAACCAAAGAAAGTCTGGGAAGCTCTTGAAGATTCGGATTGGTTAGAAGCAATGCACAAAGATCTCAACAACTTTGAGAGAAACAAAGTATGGAAGTTAGTTGAGAAGCCAAAGGATTCCCGCAATGTTATAGGCACCAAGTGGATATTCAAGAACAAGAAAGATGAGCATGGAATTATAGTAAGGAACAAGGCAAGATTGGTTGCACAAGGGTTCTCTCAAATTGAAGGCATTGATTATGGAGAGACATATGCACCCGTGGCTCGCCTTGAGTCCATCCGTATCCTTCTTGCTTATGTGACACATCATAACTTTAAGTTGCAACAAATGGATGTAGAAAGTGCATTTCTTAATGGTCCATTAAATGAGTTGGTATATGTAAAGAAACCCCCAGGATTTGAGGATCCCAACTTTCCAAACCATGTCTACAAACTTGATAAGGCACTCTATGGGCTCAAATAAGCCCCACACACGTGGTATGAGCACCTTAGAGAGTTGTTGTTTGACCGTGGGTTTGAGGTTGGGAAAATCGATCCCACTCTTTTTACTAAGAAGGTCAATGGGGAGCTTTCTGTATGCCAAATATATGTTGATGATATTATCTTTGGCTCATCTAACAAAGCTTTTAATGATGAATTCTCAAAGCTAATGACTAGTAGGTTTCGAATGTCTATGATGGGGGAGTTAAGGGATTCCTTGGTTTTGAGATCAAGCAAGTGATAGGAGGAACATTCTTCAACCAAGCCAAGTATACTAAAGATATGATCAAAAGATTCAATATGCAAGATCTAAATGGAGCTCCTACTCCCATGGCTACAAAGACTCATCTAGAACAAAATCCAAATGGTAAAGATGTGTATCAAAAGGTATACCGGTCTATGATTGGTTCTTTGCTTTACCTTTGTGCATCTAGACCCGATATTGTGTTGAGTGTATGTGTGTGTGCAAGATATCAAGCGGCTCCTAAAGAAAGCCATTTGATGGCGGTAAAGAGAATCTTTCGATATTTGGTTCATACCCCATATTATGGTCTTTGGTATCCTCGAGGGTCAACATTTTCTCTTTGTGGATACACGGATTCGGATTGGGCTGGTGATAAGGATGATAGAAAATCAACATCCAGGGCTTGCCAATTCCATGGTAGGTCTTTGGTATGTTGGTCTTCTAAGAAGCAAAATTGTATATCTCTCTCCACCGCTGAAGCCGAGTATGTGGATACTGCTAGTGCTCGCACTCAATTGCTATGGATGAGGCAAACTTTAAAGGAATACGGTGTCCTTTGTGACAAAGTGCCTCTTCTATGTGACAATGAAAGTGCTATCAAGATTGCCTACAACCCGGTGGATCACACAAGGACGAAGCATATTAAGATTTGCCATCACTTCATTATATATCATGTTGCTCGAGGCGATATTGATTTATCTAATGTGTCAACCAAAGACCAACTTGCCGACATATTCACGAAGCCACTTGATGAAGCAAGGTTTTGCTATTTGAGGAATGAGCTAAATATCATAGATTGAAGGAGCTTGACTTGATCACCTTGCATACTCACCTATGTATTAATCCTTATTTGGTTTAGGTGCAGGCATGGATATAGGGGGAGTGCAGTCCTAATTGATTGGACTATCCCTCCCCCCATTATGCCCAAAGCAATAAAAATAATTTCTCTTAATATCATTTTGTGATATGTGAGCTTAAATGATGAGTTTCGGTAATGGACCCAAGATATATCTTCATGGTGCCAAGCCAATTTTACTCAAACATGGTGGCCTAGGCCACCGCCCTCTCACATTCGAGAGGTTGGTGCTTACTCATGTTTGTCATTTGTTGAGTTGTTTTAGGTCTTAAGATCATGCACTCTCATTTGGTTCTTGATATGTTTTCCCTATTTTTAGAGTGCATGTGTCCATATCAGTGTGACTCTCTTAAACTAAGCCTTTCTTATCCCTCTACAAACCTCATCTACTCTGCACAAGAACCTCCCCGTGTATACATGGCTTCCTGTTCTGGTGGAAACGGTACTACCGCGTAAGGGAGCGGTACTACCGGTCGGGGTCAGTCTCCAGGTCGACTCCTGGAAACTTCCCAGGTCCGGTACTACCGGTCTTTTACGCGGCACTACCGGTAACCGGTACTACCGGGATGTAGGGTTCGCAGCATAGAAAACAAAAAAATTCCTACGATGGGAACAACTATGTATCAAGATCTATCTACTAGATACAAGCAACGGGCGGATATACATCCGTAGAGAGCATACCCTTGAAGACCGACAAAGCTTAACGAGATTGAACTTGTGGTTGATGTAGACGATCTCTTGCCGATCTCAACATCGAGAGGAAGTCCTAGCACCACAAATCAGCGGTGCATCTGTGCTCGCACACACGTCCGAGGAATCGAGAACCTCCGCCTCCTCACTCCAGCGATGCAGCGGAAGCACAACTCTTTATTGCCGAATAGCCACCAGGAACATGTATCTCTCTAGTTCGAGACCATGGGGGATAAGTACTAGAGGGGGATAGAGATCCTTCACGAGAAGGTGTAAGTGAGAAGAGAGGAGGGGGCTCCTTTTATAGGAGGAGGGGGCACCCAAGGGGGTGGCCACCGGCCATGGGGCTGCCCCCTTGCCCTCCCTCATTCATGTGGGTGGGCACTCCACTCACAAAAGCCTTTCAATTTCCTCCACTAAAAAACCCACTCAAATTCCCATTAAATTTCCACCAAATTTAATGTAAACTCTCATTAAATAAAACTCCTTTTATTTATTCAGAATTTTGTCAATTACTTTAATGACAAACATTCACATATAACCCCTTGCTAGTATTTCATTTCACATGCAAAAACAATTTCTGCAATTTCACCCGAAAACCCATTTCAGTATCTAGTGAAATAAATTCCTGCGCTTGTTATTCTTTCCGGCATGAAACTTTTGCTCCAAACAGGGTCGGTGTCTCTTAAGTGTGTCACCCTACGGTTCACGAATAATGCGGACATGATCGAGACCCCTCTCAGATCAATAATCAGAACACATTCAACGATGACTTTCTTGTGATCGTGAGAACCTTTTTTTGTTTCGCGATATATTACATGTCCGAGATTCGATCATCGGTATCTCCATACCTAGTTAGATCTTGTTACTGACATGTACTATTTTATTGTTCCCGTGATATAACATTCTAGTGATCAAATCACTTGCTTGCAAGCTAATCAATGTGATATCACCGAGAGGGCCAGAGCATATCTATCCATCGTCGGGATGAACAAATTCCACTCTCGATCCATGGGCCTCAACATAACACTTTAGTAGTACTGGACCCATCTTTATAATTACCCTGTTACAGTGTGACGTTTGATGTTATCAAGATACTCTTCCGGTGTTAGTGATTGACATGATCTCATGGTCTAAGGATTAGGATCACTTCGTATGATGTTATAGCAATATAAACTCAATGACTTTGATCATAATGCTATACTTAGGATGAATGTTCATCACACCATTACACTAATGTTGTGACCTCGTTATTAATAACATCCAATGTCCATGATGAGGAAACCTTGATCATCTTGTTAATCAATGAGCTAGTTTATGAGAGATGCATAACTAGGAACTTTCTGTTTGTTTATTAAACACACATGTATTAACGTTTCCGAATTAATACAATTATAGCATGCAAAATAAACATCTATCATATACTTGGAATATACATAATAACCACTTTATTATTGCCTCTCAGGGCATATTCCCTTCACGAGAAAGGGAGCGGTACTACCAGCCGGGGTCAGTTTCCAGGACGATTTCTGGAAACCTCCCAGGTGTGGTACTACCGGTCGCTTTCGCGGTACTACCGGAAAGCTGTACTACCGGGTGTATGTGCGGTAGTACCACTCAGCGGTACTACCGTTCACACACCGGTACTACCATTCACACACAGGTACTACCGCTCGGCGTACTGGTTAAGGGTTCAGACGCGGGGGACACCTCTCAGTGCCCCATTGTTCCCCTATCTCCATGCCTAACCGCCGCCGCCGGAGTAGGAATCGCTGCCGGAGCCCCACACTCTCATCCCTCCACCGGATCTGCACCGGATCCGGCCTCCTCGCGGGCTCCTCCTCAATCTCCACTACCATGGACACCGATACTACCGCCCTCTTCTTCTTCTCCCATGTTTTCTCCATTGAATCTAGGGAAACTTTGATTCTTGGTCAAAACGGTTGTTTTTTGAGGTTGTACCATGTGTAATCTACCAGATATTACTCCTTGCCCGATGAAATCCTAGTTTTGGATAATTTTGCTACCAATCTATGGATCGATTCTACCAGATCTAGGCTGTAGTCGCATGACCGGTAGTACCGGAAAAATATTTCCGGTACTACCACTGTTTGCGGTACTACCGCTTATAATATCTGGTACTACCGATCATGACTGACAGCAAAATTTTCCCTAAACTTGAATTTTGTCGTGGAACTTCTTTCGTTTCGGGTTCTTGTGCCCTTATCCCACTGTTATCCCCCTCTTTCTTTCACAGGTGCAGGGGGTTCCCGGGTTCATGCAAACGGTCCAAAGATCATCATGAAAACGAGGACTATGAGTTAGAGTCAGAGTCCGATTCAAAGACAGAGGAAGAGATCATGCCTCAACCTAGCAACTGTCTGAAGCTAAAATCCACTCGGGGCCGGCATGGAGGGGTATTAAGCAAAGTGCTAGCCGTGGCAGTGGTCCTCCTCCTCCCCCTTCAAGTCATCGCAAGAGTCAGAGTTCTAGGCCATCTAGGCCAAAGTTGTTGACTAATTTGTCTGAGGTTGAGTTCCATGCCTTGCGGTCCGTCAACCCATATGTTGCTGCTCACTCTCATGCTAGGGAAAATAGCCTTTTTTACACAGACTTCCAAGAGCATGTATACCATGAGGTTCTCATGAAGGACAAGAATCTGGTGGTCCCTCAGAAGTGGATTGAGATGAATCATGTGAAAAAGCACTTGAACTACTTCGGTGGAGCCCTTGAGATCTGCACCAACATTGGTTTGCTTCCCATTATGCACTTCCAGCAAGACTATGATCCCATGCTCATTACTCGGTTTTATGCCACCGCTCATTTTTCAAAAAAAAACAAGCTCGGGCTGTCACCTGGATGACGGAGGGTGTTGTCAAGCAAGCAACATTAGCTGAGTTTGCGGCGATTCTTGGGTATGAGGACCGTGGCAAGGACACTCCAGTTGGTTACCGTTGTCACAACAATGATCGTCCCATGAATAAGGATGTCCTTACTCCACTATACATCCGGGGCATGGCATTGCTAGGAAGATCAAGGGTCTTCTCCCCACATATGATATTTTGCACCGTATATTCCGTGAGACCATTGCCCCCCGAGCTGGTAATGTTGAGGAGATGCATGGGTTTATGGTGGATCTCATGATCACCACTTATCACCACCGTGATTCCGGCCAACCTCTTGATGTGATGGATGTCATTTGGAATGAGATGGTGTGTGGTACCTACACTCGAACGGTGCCTCCTTTTGCTCCATACATAATGGATATCATCCTTAGAAAGTTCCCATCGATTTCCAGAGACATTTCTTCTCAATGCCTTGTTACTCAACGACACAAGAATCTATTGATCAAGACCCATCCTAAACCTCGCAATGCGGATGGCCAACTAGTTGATGAGGATGGGAACCCACTTGAGGAGGGGTACAGTGATGAAGATGATGCCCATGATGCTGATTTTGTGGTCTCATGCCGCAAGAATGCCCAACCATCATGGGCAACGAGGTTTGAGGCTAAGCTCAAAAAGGTGTTTTGCTTCCAAGTTGACAATCAGAAGCGCATGTATGAGGCTCATGTTTATGCCAAGAAAGATTGTGCTCGTTATAAAGAATTGATGGAAGCTCAAGGATTGACCGTCTCCAAGGGCTTCGAGAACAACATCACTCCTGAAGACCAATGGATCTCCAAGCATAGCCACTGGGATGATGATGCCACCTCCTCTTTACGTGCTCCTCCAACTCATGAGGATGCCTCGGATGATGATGACGCGTGATATCCGGGACGTTAGTGTTGCTCTTGTCCCTTTTGGCGTCTTGATGCCAAAGGGGGAGAAGTTGCAAATTAGGCTTGCGGGATTTGCATAGGAAAAGTCACAAGCTCGTTCTTGCCTTTGATCTTTACTCGCTTGTGAAATTTATTTGCTATTAGCCTCTTATTATGTGTGGATCTTATGAAATAACTATTTGTGTGCTATGAGACTATGTGGTTATCTTGTGGATCCATCGTTTGTGCTATGATTATCCTCATATGGATCCATATTATGTGATGTGTGATGATATTGTCTATTCAAATATTGTCTATTCATTGTCAATATGTCTCTCATTACACTTTATTGTGCAAAGGTATGTGTTCCAAGTGCAGTTATACACTCCTAGTTAGTTTGCAAAATAGAAGGGGGCTTAATTCTACTTATCTAGGGGGAGCCCCATCTCTATTTTACAAAACCTTGTTTGTCATCACAATATTATCATGCAAAATGTGTGTTGTCATCAAACACCAAAAAGGGGGAGATTGAAAGAGCAATTCCTATCCTAAGTGATTTTGGTGTTTATAACAACACACATGTCGGACTAATTATTTGTCAAGTGTATCACAGGTTTTATCAAGAAATAACTTGGCTCTTTCCTCCCAAAAAGGGTCCTCTACTGACCGTGCATTTTTCCTCTATGATGTCCGGTAGTATCGGAAAAATCATCTGGTACTACCGCACAGGACTGGCATTACCGGAGATTGCTACTGGACCATGCAGTGGGTTTGGGCGAACTGCCCAAAACCTTCTGTCGCATTAGGTACCGAAAAGCGGTAGTACCACATTTTGATACCGGTCAAGACAGAAGGTGTGGGCGAGTTCACCAAACTCCTCTGTCTTCACCGGTACCAAAAAGCGGTAGTACCTCCCTTTAGTACCTAACACGACAGAAGGTTTTGGCATGTTTGCCAAATGCCACTGCCCTCCCCGGTACCAAAGTGCGATACTACCGCACGAGTCCAGTAGTACCGTACCCCATGGCCGGTAGTACTGCTTTGCGGTAGCACCACACTCTGGTATCGTGGGAGTCTGGGGCTGGTTTGCCTGTATGGGGCATCTTCGGTACCTGACCGGTAGTATCGGTGTTTTCCGGTACTACCGCTTGGAGTTCCGGTAGTACCAGTGCATTAAATGCTCACGGTCAGATCTGCACCAAGGACTATAAATGCACCCTCCACCTACCTTAGGAAAGTTGCTCGTCTCACTCAAGAACACCACCTCCATTTGAGCCACCAAATCGCCAATATCTCTTCACTCAACCATCCAAAGTCATTGATCTTTGGAGAATCGAATGAGGAGCCCTTGATCTTTTGCTTCACCAAGAGAGATCTTCATTTCCCCCTCATTCACTTGAGGGCCCCTTGCTCTAGTGTTTCTTTGGAAACTCTAGTTCTAGATTTGGTTCTTACAAGCTTGTCTTTGATTGTTTTGACAGCTTGCTTGTATTTGGGAGCCTCCAATTAAGTTGTGGATGTGTGCCCCGAACTTGTTGTAAAGGTGTCGGCTTCCACCTCGAAGGTTGCCGATATAGTGGAAGGTGAATCGATCCCCTTGGGGTGAGATTCATCGGAGAACAAGGGAGGCCTCTCGTGGCGTTGGTGGTTTGAAACCACCCCCTCTCCAAACGTAAACGTACTTCCCCTCAAAAGGAAGGAACTACGGGAAACAAATCCTTGTGTCTCCGCGTCCACCACTTTGGTTACTTCTATCCTTTACCGCACTTTAATTACTTGTTCTTGTTTTGTGTTATGCTAGTTAATACTTATTTGACATATAGGTAAATTCACCTTAGTTGTATAATCTAGAGAATTTACCTTTCTTGTCAAACCCTAATTTGAAAAAGAAGAAAATTTGAAGTAGCATCTATTCACCCCCCCCCCTCTAGGTGCCCATACGATCCTTTCAACCGCCATCCAACTGCATCTATTACTAGAAGTCCACCTTTGGGTTATCATCCAAACCCCCTCTAGTATTAAGTTGCAAGCAACAGACAACTGCTTTAAGCAAAGTGTGTAAGGTAAACAATCCACTTGTTCCATGAACAAGAGACCATTGTTTTCTCCCTAGTGGCAACAACACATCTACCACCGAAGAGATTTTTGTCACTTCCCTTGGTAAATAGAGGCATGAACCCACTATCGAGCATAAATACCCCCTCTTGGAGTCACTAGCAACTACTTGTCCAAGATAGCTACTAACAATGGAGAGCATGCAAGATCACAAACAACACAGACATGATAGAATCAATACGACAAAACCATTAATCAATCTAACATAGTAATCTCAATATCCATCGGATCCCCGCAAACACAACATGCATAATTACAAATAGATGAGATCTTGATCATGAATGGAGCTTACAAGATCTACACATGAAAGCACAAAGGAGGAGATACAACCATCTAGCTACTATATGGACCCATTGTCCAAGGTGGAACTACTCACGCTTCATACCGGAGGCTGACATGATGAAGAAGAAGGCCTCTGGGATGATCTCCTCTCCAGCAGGGTGCCGGGAAGAGCTTCAGACCCCCCTCCCGATCTAGAGACGATGGTGGCGGCGGCTACAGACGGTTTCGTGGAATATTGATCGGGTGTTTAGGGTTTGTGCATCAGGAGATTCTTATAGGAGAAGAGGGAGGCCGAGGGGGTGCCTGAGGCGGCTGCACCCCCCAGGTGCGGGGTGGGCCCACTCGCGCGTACAGGGAGTGTGGCCCCCTCGAGGCCCTCCTCTGTCTCGTCTTCTGGCTCCATGTTCCCCACGGTAAAATATTGACTTTGGCTTTTGTCCTGTCCAATTCCAAGAATATTGATTTTTTCCCTTCCTGGAACCAAAAACAGAAGAAAACAGGCAACTGGCGCTGTGGCATCTTGTTCATAGGTTAGTACCAGAAAACATAAAACACCTCAAAGTGCAGACAAAGCAAAGCAAAGTAGATACTAAACAAGCATGGAACATCAAAAATTATAGATACGTTTCCGACACATCAATGGATCAAGATCAGAGATGATATGATAATGGATAACAATCTGAACATAAACAATAATTCAATGGTTCCACTCACAAGCATCAACTACAATAGTAATCAACACCGGGAAAGTTTCCCCTAAGAACTATGCAAGATTCAACACAATTGTTACAACGGGATGGAGTGGTGATGATGGTGCTGGTGGAGATGATGGTGTGGATGATGATGATGATCCCGATGAAGTCTAGGTTGATTATGGTGTTGATGGCGACGATCTCCCCTCTCCGGGAAGGAATTTCCCCAGCAGAAATCTGTCTGCCGGAGAGCTCTTTCTCTCTCGGTGTTTTCCGCCCCACAGAGGCGACGGAATCTTTCTGTGGTCGCTCCCCGTGTATTAGGGCTTAGAGGAGAAGATATAGGCGAGAGGGCGGAGCCAGAGGTGGGCCTCACCACCTGTAGGCGCGGCCTAGGATGGCCCGCGCCTGGGGAGGTGTGGGCCCCCTATGGCCCAACTCTGCCTCCCCTTCTGTCATTCTTCGTCTTCTGGGAAAATAGGATTTTTCGTAGTTTTTCTGGTATTTTTCTAATCTTCACGAAATTGCATCAAAACACCACTTTTTCCATCAGAATCCTGACTCCGGCAATTCATCCTCCAAGAATCATCCAACATGCAAAAAACAGATGAAAAGACATAAGTATCACCTCTTAATATGAAATATATCAATGAATAGAGACAAATTATAATATAGAATGGTGATGCAAATTGGACGTATTAGGTAGCCCCTCTCCCACCATATGGCCTACAGGAGGTTGCTGATCTGGCGACCGATCTCCTCCTCCAGCCCTTTGTCCTTCTTGGGCACAGGCGGCACCGGGACACGGTCCCGATTGAGGTGCCAACCGGTGAGGAGGAAGACATCCTTGTGCTTGATTCCCCGACCCTTCCTTAATCGGCGCGCGCACTCTGCGACGCAGAAGTACTGCCAGCTGCGCCATTTTGCAAAATCCCGACCGCCATATATTGCGCTCGCGCTAGCGCGCGGCAAACTCATAGCGAGCGCGCGCACTTCAACCGCCTCTGAAACTTCCTCCCCTTCTCTGCACGCCACATAGCCTTTGCCACCGCTTCACCTACGCGCGCCACGCAGACTCCCTACCGATGAGATGTCGTTGTGCCTCCACGGAAACTCCTCTAGCTACATCGGCGTTGGCGCGTGCCCCCAGGGGACCTTCTACGTAGAGATCCATTTCACCGACTAGCGACATCGGGCTTGGGACTTCCGAGACGGCGCACGAGGCCACGTGCCACACCCTCAACTTCTAGGACATCTACATGCGTGAGCAGGTAGAGATGCTCGCGCCTCTGCCACGCCTCATCACCGAGGAGGAGCGTCGCCGCCACCGCGCCTAGCAGCGCGCCTGATGATTGCCGAGACCGAGGAGCGACACCGCCTTCTGTGGGCGCGGACCTTCCCAGAGGATGTCGCCGCTGAGGTCGCCTTCTGCCAAAAGGAACTAGTGTCGGGAGGACCGGAAGGCGGCGAGGCGCACGCGCGCCTTCATCCTCGCGCAGGAGGCCAGCCCGACGATGGCCTGCGTTGGCTCGACCTTTTTTCATTGGCGCCGATATCGTCCTCGACGAGTGGCAACATGCCGATTTCTAGTTCGCAACATGGAAGATGGTCAGTGGTAGTAATGAAGTTAGGTAGTCTAACTTCGTTGCTACCATCGATCAGAACCAACGTTTACGAAGTGGTGTGTGTTCGTTGTAGTATAAACCTATGATTTCTAATATTTGTTCATTCTTTTTTTGATGCATGTTGATCTTTATTTTTCTGTCTATACGTGTCTTTGCTGTTTGTGCTATCGCGCGCTATATTTTGCGGTGTTCGGTGAAACACTATTTTGCATGCGGCAATTTGCAGCGTCGGGTGGAGTGTGGTGCGCCCGTGCACGTTTTAAATAAAAACGACATTGCAAACCAGTTTTAACGCGCACTGTTTTTAGCGTTTAGAGATGCTCCAAGAAAGCACATTTCGAATTAAGAAATGGACGGCATGAGGAAGCGGCATCGTATGACCACGTCCTAGAAATTTACAATTGTCGCTTTCGAATCTTTGTGTTTACCGGCCAAACAGGAGCACAAATGGTGCAGCCACGCAGGGTTAGGGCATTCTTACTGGTAGACGCTTCGTTAGAGGTTTAGACGAAAATAAAAAAATACAAGAAAACTGGATTATGACCTAAGCGTTTGGGCTTTCAATGCGCGTCGTTTGGATTGGGTCGATGTAAGAAATTATCCGGGAATCAGATGGGATTCAAGCCTAACCACCAGGGAATCTAGCCTAGCGTTCATTCTAAGCGTCTCCATTAAACATGCCCTTATGACGAAGACAATGGCGGCGCGATGCTTTGAACATCTCCACTCGGCTTTTCAGGACGCTAATCCGACCATTGAAAATAGGTTTGGATGCCGAAATTCGGCTCAGTCGCGTTCTCAGGAACCTTTTTTTGTTCGGATTCGGGCGAACTTTGGTTCGGGCTTTCCAGACCATACCTAGGATTCCAGGAACGCCCTGAAAACGCCGGACACAGTGAAAACGGGCATGAGCCAGCTCTGTCGGCGAGACAGTCCCATTTTTTCCCCACTCCACTCGCCCAGACTGCGCCGAAGAGTTCCCAGTGCCTCTGTCGTCATGACTTTGCCGGCGGAGCTCCTCCACGCTGAGACATGCCCACGCCTCTAGATATGCTCGCACTCGCCGCCGCTTCCGCCGCCCGAACTTTGCCGTAGCATGGCTTCGCTGCGAGATCCCACCGTCACGCCGCCAAGTGTTTGACATTTGGCCGGTTCGTCCATAGACTCCGACGACGAGCAGACACTCGTCGTACTGCTGGAGGAGGAGAATGCCGATGTCGCCGAAGATGCAGAGCATGATGTGTGGTCTTGCACAACATGATCATTGAGGATGAGAGAAATAATCCAATGAATTTGCTCGAGCAGAACGAGGCATACTACAGACAGGGCCCTCTTGCCGAGCCTAATCAGCAGGTGCCTCTAACCTGGGCTGCCTTTATCGCCATGCGTGATCCGGCGGTGCATCAACAGCTGCACGATGATCTTATTGAGCACATATGGATACAGAGGGCCAACACGTAGATGTCAAGCATGAACTGGGCGAACTTGGCCGAAAGATGTTGTATTTTCACTGCAGGCCGAACTATGTTTACATTTACGCTGAACTATGTTTAAAATTTCGCCGAACTATGGTCGAATGTATGCCGAACTAGACTAAAAAATGTTCTGTATTCATATCATGCCGAACTATGACGAAGTCTGGACGAATTTGAGCCGAATTTGGGTAAAAACGGACGTCCAGAAAACTCGGACCGGAAAAGCGAGTGTGTGTTTTCAGACTAAAAACGTGTTTCGTCCGGCCAAAGTTTGGTTCAAATTTTGTCCTGGAAATGCTGTGGGGATGCTTTTACCGTGACAAAACCGTGGGCGAGGCGGGGGTACGTAATTCCGTCGCGCAGCTGGTTAAGAGTTCAGAAGAAGGAACAAAATGCCGGCGATTCCACAGAATTCCGCAACGCGGTGTGAGTCGTGGCACTATGTGAACATCCTGAATATACAGATTTTACGGTGTTGCCTGGCAGGCAGGCTGGCACATGCCAAATTGGCAATGATGCTTCCGCACAAGGCAACGCATAGTCGGAAGGAAGCTGTGGCGGACTGGCCGACAGGTTGCAGACAGGGGGCGCTTTCTCTTGGTTGCCTCGTCTTCCTTGCCGTGCTCTCCGAGGGACAATGTTTTTGACTTGAGGTTCGAACTAAAGTACACGTCGGGAACACCCGAAACCGACTGCTGCCCGGTCTTTCAACAACAACGAGCAGCCAAGTGATCCGTCTATTTCTTCTCGGTCTTTTTCATAGATCGGTTTCCTCTCAGCTGTCACCTCCTAACCTAGTCGCCACCTCTCCTCCGCCTCTTCCATAGATCGATTCCTCCTTCTTCAGCCGGCCTCGTCGGCGTCAGGAGGGGTGAAAAACCCAATATATGTATAGAGTTTTTAGTAAAATTATCGTTTTAAGAGATTAGATTAGAGTTTTAGTAGTTATCTTTTTTGGCATCTACATCTTCATACGTCTATAATAAGTGATTTTCGCACTTTCGTTCGACGACGAGATCTTACTCCCGACGTCAATGGCAGTGTTATAAGATTATAGTTGTATAAGTACAGTCTTTCAAATCTTACTTCACCAAGTTGATTTTATAGTTTTTTTCATGGTTGCCGCGAGGATTATCCTCGCGATATTTGTCCCAGCTGCTATATCATCGACAATGGTGGTTCATACTATCGGTTCACCAGCGACGTCGACCATGCTGTTCGGTTACTTTTGACTGGAATACTGGTGTTAATACTCTATCGATGTTGATTGATTACTCTAAAAGTTGTGCGCGTGGACGTGGCTTTGGCACTGCATCTCAAATTAAAATTATAGAAAAATCCTCGTTGATATTTACACGTGGTTTGATTTTTGGTTGTCTTCGAAAAAGTTTAAGATGGTGTCTTAAAAGAAAAAAGAGTTTAAAGACCTCGACATTTTAATAGTTTATTTTAGACTTTATTTTGTAAGCACCGGAGACGGCTTATCTATCTCTACCATGTACTATATGCTACTATGAATATATCATGGTGCTACCTCCGTCCCAAGGCTTAAGGCATATAACTTTTTTTAAAGTCAAATTATCTAAAGTTTGACCAAGTTTTTAGAGAACAATAGTAATATTTACAATATATAATCAATAATCTTTCATATATCATGAAATATATTTTCACATGGTATCTATATAATATAATAGTTCTTGATAGTGTTTTTTAAAAGTTTGGTCAAACTTTACATGGCTTGAATTTTCAAAAAGTTATATGCCATAAGCCTTGGGATAAAGGGAGTATTGATTGTCAAAAAAAAAGTTGATCCGTCTACCAGTGCCAAATTCAACTAAACACTAATGCATATCTATTTATCTATCTATCTACTAATTTTCCTTAACCGTGATGGTCTTCATCCGCCGATCAATTGTTTTCATATGTCAAAGTTTGACGGCCACCAGTGAGGTTGTGCAGCAGGTGGCAGGCGAGCGTCTCCGTCTCAGCCCACCAAGAAGTTGCACAACTTGCCCTCATTGTCCCACGATTTTGCTTCCATGTGTACTTCACGGGAGTACTCAACTCTTGGCCTTCATCAGATCTCGAACTCTCAAGTAGTAATACAAAGATACAAGAGAAAACGGTTGAGGAAATGGATAGATTGGTGGATTTGGGCTTCGAATTTGAAGAATTACTGGATTTATCGACGAATTTAAAGACAGATTTGGAAGAAATTTTGAGGTAGAAAGAGGAACTCGGGATTTCAGGAAAGAAAAATTCGGACTTTAAGGCCTGATGTGTACTGTATGTACCTAGGATTGAGGCCGGCGAGGGCGTCGGTTTGGTTTTTGCAACTGTTTTGTTCAACGACAGAGCAACGCTTGGCTGCCCGCCCTATTTGGGCATGGCTAGATATTTCGGCCCATGTAGAAGCAAGATGCATAGAGGAAGACGTGTCAAAATAAAGAGGACTCATGATAATTCTTAATTGCCCTTAGTATATGCCCTTATTATTCTAATTTGTTGAAGACGGACATGTACTTTATTCAAAAGTATCACAAACCTCCTACCATGTGTCTATTGCTTCTCACTAATATAAGACATTTTAGGTAAGGATAAGTGAACAAATTGCTAAGATATTTCACAAATGGAAAGAAGAGTAAAATATGGCATCCTTTGGGGCTTTTGAACTTTTGTAAAATTATTGGATATTTCATTTCTTGAATTAATAATAACCACTATTATTGTTATAGACATCGCGCTGAGAATACAGTGACTAGGGAGCACAATGGTAAAATAGCTAAAGAGAAAAGGTTGGCTTGATGCAACCTTGTCATGTCTTTATGATTTACATGTGAAGAAAAAACTAGGGAGCACAATGGTAAAATAGCTAAAGAGAAAAGGTTGGCTTGATGCAACCTTGTCATGTCTTTATGATTTACATGTGAAGAAAAAACATAAGATTACCCGTAGCAACGCATGGGCATTCAGCTAGTAGTTTGTAATACTCTCTCCGTTCCAAAATAGATGTCTTAAATTTGTCAAAATTTGAATGAATCTAGACACTATTTAGTACATAGATTTATCCAAATTTTAACAAATCTAATACATCTCTTTTGGGATGGAGGGAGTAGATGAAAACATGTACATCGCAGATTAATATTAGAAAGGAAGCCACGCACAGGGTTATTATTAGATTTCAATTCAAATATAGGTGATACATATCAGTAGTATCACGCATAATGGAATAGGTAGTATGGTAGAGCTGATACAAGCTCGCTGAAACCAGCATATCAAAGGAAACACCAGATCAAGAAAAAAGGCCACACAAATGAAGCTACTTTATTCGCAAGCCATCCACAGATCTTGGTCATTACTTGGTCGCTATGAACAGCCCCCACCTCTGCTCACCAGCAGAGCTCCTCTGAAGTTTCGCGTTCCATCCGTTTACAATATCGTCATAGTCCTCCTGAAAATAAATGAAAATAAGGATTAGATATGTGCCCACAGGAATCACGGAAAGAACGGAGGCTTCCAAACTGCCAGTTCATAGTTGTCAAATCACCTGGCCAAAGTCAGCCATGAAATCATCTTTGTTCTTTTCAACTTCGGCCAGCTCCCGCTGTAGAACTGTCAGGAACTGCACAAAATGAGCACTGATTAGTATCCAAGTAACTGCTGTCTACTCCCTCCATTTCTAAATATAAGATGTTTTAGCTTTGTGAAGCAAATGTATCTAGACTTCTTTTAGTATGTAGGTTCATTTAGATTTGGAGTGAATCTATACACTAAAACAAGTCTAGGTACATTTTCTTCGCAAACCTAAAACATCTTATATTTTGAAACGGAGGGAATACATCTCTCTGGACAAAAACATGAGCATGGTGAAAGTTGCAAACAAACGAGCTAGTGAGAGGATAACCTGATCAGTGCGATCTTCAGCTATGACATCATGGAAACCAGCATTACAGAGCATCTGAATTGTTTTGACGGATATAAGTTAATGATGGGTATTGAAATTTCCTTGCACAAACACTATTAACAACATCTAAAAAAACACTAGTATTAACAATGTACAAGTGCAGTTAAGAAGCACCTGTCCATAAGCCTCTACATCATGAAGGTCGTAACCCCTCTGCTCAATGTATGCCGCGAACTCTTCAGACGGCGTTCCTGGACTCCTACAGTAATCACTGATTAGGACCTTACCACCAGGTTTTAGCCATTTGAAGAAACTTCTAAACAGAGAGGGTTTATCCTGCGAAGCAAAGGGGCATCATTAGTCATAGAACTCATATCCTGGCATCAAATACACATGTGGATGCTGAAATAATGTTCTTGCCTTAATAATTTGTAGTTTTAGATGTAAGGCAAGGGATTCACATTAAGAGTGCAATTCAATCAACTAGTAAACGATAAAAACCTCCAAATAGGCAGTCAACAATATGTATAAAAACATACTTGTATGTGAAGGATAGTGTCACGGCTGTAGACAACGTCGAACGTATTGTCTGGGTATGTCTTTGTGGTGCAATCAGCAACTTCAAACTCAACTGCACACTTGCGCCCAATAGCATTCTCGAGTGCAAATGAAACCATGTTTATGGAGAGATCAATACCAACAACATGAACATCATAGTTTTCAGCCATGTAAAAATCACCACCCCCGATTCCGCATCCAACATCAAGCACCTTCTGCCCAGGTTTAAGATCCAGCAAGTCCACAAATTCTTTTGTAGTCTCTAGTGAATGATGATAAATAAGCAGTTGTGAGGGAAAATTGCAAACTTAGAATATCACATGTTTCATAATGACAGAAGGATACATATGCTCTTACCAATTCCACCAGTGCTCACAAAACCTTCCCCAAAAACACGCTCATAGCGTAATATTCCACTGGTTTTGTACTGCACATTATCCAAAAATCTTTGAAAGTCACGATCTTCTGTTGAATTGACTTTTTCCCATAGCCAACATATCTAAAACGTGCAGAGACATATTATTATTAATTTCACTTGATCATGAAAGTGCATGCACATTTAAAAGGGTAGAAGGACAGAGAAATACTTGGTTTTGATTCTTCTTGTTTTTCACATAAGCTCCGACACACTTGCAAGTTAGTAGAGAAAGTTCAGAGGATCCCCCACTTTGTTCAATTGCAAAGCCCTCTTTAAACACCTGTTTGTAAATAAAATGTCAGCTATTTAGAAGAAAAGACTACAATATTATTTTGTTGGCAAGCGCAGCTAAGTAACGAAAATGATAGGGCATTCAATCCTACATTCTGCAAATGACACTGATTTGTACTACGGTAGGAATACTAGGTGGATTAGCTTATATGCAGTAAATTAGCCAACAGTTAAGCTCAAGTAGAGAAGAAAAATAGACTTTCAGAACTAAAATGAAGTTGTAGGAGAGGCGGTAGTAGTAGGGAAGTCGACATCCTTACCTTAGTATAAAACTTTGGTTCACGATAATGTGTCGGATTCACTTTCCTTTTTGAGTCTCCAGATTGATGGAAACATGATTCCCTAAAGAAGATGTGCCCACCAACTTTTAACCATTTTACCATTCTTCGTACTAGCTTCTCAACCTACAATAATAAGGGATAAAAGTTAGAAATAATCACGAGAAATTAAATGAAATACTTGCTTGTATAAGAGATGATAGTTCAGGTTAGGAAAAACCAATCTTAACTATTGATCTGGATGATAAAGGATTACTGCAGATGTAAAAAATATTCATTAATTCCCTGAGTGGGACAAATACCCAGGTTTAAGACTGCATTCTCACCTCCTGGTCTGAAAGATACATCAGCAACCAGTTTGAAAATATAAGATCGATGGAGTTATCTTCAATCACCAGATCCGGAGATGTAACATCAGCACATACGAAGGATACATTTTTGCAATGACCATTTATGCTTTCATTCTACAAGGAAAATATATATTAAAAAAGAGTTCAATGAGCCAGGCATGGCATCATATGGAGATTAAAAGAAGGCCATCGCATTTCATGTACCCAACTATCTTGATAAGTCTATGCTTAAATGCTGATACCTTCTTAATCACACTTTCAATGAAATCCATAGCGAGAACATGCCCGGCTGTCTTAGCCAATTCTCCAGTAAAGCGGCCAATTCCAGCACCAAGCTCAAGCACTGATTTTCCTTCATATGAAGGAAGTAAAGACAGTATCTGCAAAAGATAGGGGAGCAGAACAATATGAGAACCTAACACAATTAGTATAGGGAAATAAACTTATACTTATGACACAAACTTATAATTTAAAGAATCCATGGAGAATTTTTTTTACAAGGTTTCAAATAGAAAAGTCAGAGCCATTTGCAGCGTATTCTAGTACGCTATGCATATACATTGTATGACTTCGTATATGATACAGTACATGTTATGTCATATTGTTGTTGAATGTAAAATACAGGAAAAAAATTATAATTAAGAAAAATATGAATGTCAGCCTTATATAAAACCAAAAAACAAGTAATCTTCCTGAAAAAAATGTAAGATAAAGGTTTTTGGTGTCATCTCAAGTGGACGCCCGATTATGTTGAGCCAAACCAGCACAGGAGGAACACTAAAAAGTAAGTGTCAGCGTCACCAATCAGCAGTTAGCACGGTTGCGTTCAACACCACAAAAAATCGACAATTAGAGCACCTCAAATAATGCAGCATCTCCGAAAGCATCAACAATTAGAGCACGCATCTCTTCTAGAGATACCCAACATCAGAGATATTCGATCATTTTTGCGAGTAGGGAGCAAAAAACAGTAAATCACGCACATGCTCCCCCAGATCTAGACAGGTGGTCAGCTGACGAAACGTATCCACGTATACAGTACTTAACGATTATCATCAATCAACGGGTACGAAAATGGCATTGTGTTATCACCTCTGGGCGCTCCTCCTTGTCGAGATCAGCGGCGCGCGAGTCGAGCATCATGGCCTCGACGGTGAGGTCCTTGGAGTGCTCCTCCCAGTACCTCTTCTGCGCGTTCCTCTCCTCCTCCAGCTTCTGCAGACCCCCTGCAAGACAGAGACGGAAGCACTGCACGTCATTTACTCTATTCCGGCTGACAAAGGTCCGCGCACGCCAGGTGTTCGGCCATTATCCCCAGCCAGACGGAAACGGACACAGAGCATAGAGATCCAGTCCGATCCGCTCCACACGGGTTGGGGCGCGGGGATAAATACCCCCTGCTTACCATTGACAAAGATTCCGGCGGCGGCGGCGTCCATCTTCGCTCGCGTGCTCGTTACCGACGAGATGTTCCGAGTAATTTTAGAGGGGACGATTCGTCACCGGAGGTCGGTGAGATTAGGACCCCTCGACGGCGAGGCGGGCGCGGGAGAAGCTGCGGGAGCGGCGGTTGAATGATCTCCCACGCGGCTGCATCCACGACGGGATCACGTCGAGGTTGTGAGAGGGAGAAAGAACAGAGGACCGAAGGTATGTGGCGAATGGAGGTGGGGAGTAGGCGATAAAGGTATGTGACGGGATTTATAGGCGGGACGGGGCATCAGAGTGAGCGACCGATCCAGCGTGAGATGTTTGGTGAGATCCAGACTGAGATCTGCGCCCGTGGGCCTTGCCGTAGAGGGTGGATCCTGGATCGGGCTTTTTATTTATTTATATGATTTTTGTCGTTTTGGCTGAGCTGATCCGTAATCTTATTGGGCCATGTGTGCATGGCGTGTCCCAAGGCCTGACGCTGGATTCACTACCGGACATGCTTTTGATGCCACGGCACGAGGCAACGTGGGCGGCCCCACCGATTCGGTTTCTTCTCACGGATCGTCGCGGGTCGCTACTGTAGCAACAAGGATTAGCATTTTCTCTCTCTCAAAAAGAAAGGATGAGCATTTTTATGGGCGACTTAATTGTATTCTTCTCAAGTTCCTATTCTCGTTCTCTCCTATAGTAATGCAGTTGCGACAAGTGAAGGCTGTTGGTTTCAATTCAGAAGAGTTTTCCTAGAGTCCTAGTGTAATTTTACGTTCTAATGCTCTTTTCAATAAAAAAATAATACAATTGTTCTAATTCTGAATGTTTCTTGAAGTACTTGCTATCTTTATTTAATGCAATCATGATATTAGTGCTAAAAACCAGAGACTTGGAACAAGAGGTCTCTGGTAATGGAGGAACATCAACAACCCTACATATCGTGTCGTCAGTCTCCAGCCGATGCTCTGGCGTCGTTGAACGGAGGGGATCGCTCCTCGTCCCTCGTCTCGCGAGTTGCTGTTGTTTTAACAATGAGAATATTTTTCGAGTTGCTACTATTTTAACAATGAGCGTACTTCTCTGAGCAATTTACTTAATTACATTCTTCATCATCTTCATTCTCTCCTGCAAAAATGCAATTGTTACAAGTGAACTGTGGTGATTTCAATCCAAAAGAGTTCCCTTGGAGTCCTAATAGAATTTGAAGTTCCAAAATGATCTTTTCGGTAAAATTCAACTGTCCTAATTATGAATGTTTTATTTGTACTTGTTTGTCTTGCTTAAATGTAATCCTGAAATTATGCTAGAAAAGTGAAGTCCTAGAATGAGTGATAACTGATGATGAAGGAACGTCGGCAACATCTAGAGCCACCGTTGAACTCCATCTCCTGCTGTCTCTCTAGCACTCGAATGGTGGTGAGGCGATTATTGTTTCTCGTCGAATGTGTACGAAGGTTCATGTGGGTTGGTTTTGTTGAGGCAAGGACGTTACTCTCGGAGGGTCATGGCGATGTTGTCTCGATTAAAAAACCTTGTCTCACATCCTTCCTCGATGGCGCGCTTGGTCATGTACTATCGAGGAGCTTGTGAGTTTTCACCTCATTGGCATTCATGAAAATCGCTGGCGACAACATCATCTTCTCCAACATACAACTAACTCTTTTGAGCCTTTGCAAGTAAAGTAATTACAACGTTGGTGTGTTATCTACCTAGACCGGGTATTTGCCTATGCTTGGCGTGATCTTATCTACGCGACACAGGTCTTTGTAGTATTTATTGGCCAAATTTTGCATGTTGTGCATCGTCGGTGACAATTGGTCGCGCAATGGTGGTGGGTTTGCATACAGCTTACAGGCAGCTTGCTCCGGCCCTCTAGCATCGAGAAGGAAAAAAACAGATGGCAAAATTGATTGGAGCAGGCTGAGTGCTAGCACGAGCACAACGCTCTATCATCGTCACCGTTGGATTTGTTTGAGGCTTGAGCATAACGCCGTTCAGGCACATACTCACTTTTGTTCATACTAATTACTTTGCATTATGGGTTTAGTGAAAGTTAAAATTTGTAAATTTTAAACAAATATTTAAGAAAAATATCAATATCAACCATGTAAAAGCTATAGTATTAAAATCATTGTAAAGTATTTTTATATTATATATTTAGTATTATGTATGTTGATATTTTTATTTTTGATCATATTCATAATTTTATTATTTTTTAGAAATGCATTTGAGGTCTTAAAAGTTTGGACGAAACTGTACGCAGTCCTAAAAGTTTCAATGTGTGCAGCGCAGGTTCTAATTCTCAGATCCATGTGCACTATAGCCGGGGCTATAGCAACGAATTAGGACATGCAGTGCACAACTAACTAAGAATTAGGACCTGCACTGCACAACTAACTGAGAATTAAGACCTTGGTGCAGAATTTGAAACTTTTAGGACCTGCATACGGTTTTGTCCAAACTTTTAGGACCTCCGGTGCATATTACACATTATTAATAGATCGGTAAAGTTTCAAAAAAAAAAAACAGGAACTAAATGAAAACGGAGGGAGCATATGAGTTTGCATCACGGCTCCGACAAGACAAACAATGACACAGATAGGGCTGGAATTCGAGCCGAGCCGAGCCAACTTGGCTCGACTCGCTAAAGCTCGTTCAACTAACGAGTTAGCTCGACTCGCCTTGTTTACAGAACGAGCTCATATTTGAAACTCGGCTCGACTCAACAAACTCGCGAGCAGTTCGTTTAGATTGTTATAAGTTATGAATATGAACACATATAAGAAAAATTAGTAATTAACCTACTAATTTGAAACTAGAACAAACAATAGTACTTTTATAATAACACGAAGGAAGATCAATGAAAAATATAGTAGCTCTACGTCATTACAGGTTCAAGGAACATTCATAGTTTGGCCCTTATTTATGAAAATATATTTGAACGAGTTTAACGAGCTAAGTGAGTAGCTCGCGAGTAGCTCATTTAGCTTGGGTGAATAAACAAGTTCAAATCAAAAACTTGGCTCGACTCGTTAGACACCAAGTTCGAGCCGAGCCGAACTATGTCACGAGTTACTCATTTAACTCGTGAGTTTCAAGTTATAATTCTAGCCCTAGACGCAGAGGCCAAGAGCGAGACGCAGGGAAAATGGCCACCCACAGCTTTGTTTTGGCAAAGAATCAACCACGTAGGGGGTGCTTCCGGTGGTCACCATTGACACCTGGTCCCGCGAATGGAACTTGATGAACGCTAGTTGGGGGCAAAGCTGTATTTCCCGGTGACATTTCACCTTCAGTACACCAAGTCGTAGTTGGTAGTACGTGCTGGCTGTCAATTTTTCGTTTTCAATTCCTCACCCGTCACCAGTCACCACCAAGCGACTGAACTAGCGAAACTGGGATTTGCGTGCCGTGTATAATCTCCGCGTGGCAGAAGTAATGCGCTGGCCTTTAGACCAGAAGTTAGCAAAAGCCAAAGCATTGTTCAGTAGAGCTGTCAGTGCTGTGCCAGGTCAGATGACACCAGTGAATTTCAGCAAAAAGCTTATACTCCTCCGTTCCATAATATAAGCTTTTTAGCAAACTGTACAAATAAGTAAAAGCACCGTTCATCAGAGTACAAAGCTTCGTCCTAAAATAGATGTCTTAAATTTGGATAAATCTAGACACTATTTAGTATATAGATTCATCTAAAATTTGAAAAACCTAAGACATCTATTCGGAGGGAGTAGAATATATGAACCCAATGCTATGAAGCACCCCTCAGAATTTTTTTCGCCTTTTCGTCTTGTCACGCAACAATCCAAACTTCTGCGGCATTAACACGTAGAACACCTTTGCCACAAAATCCAGTATAACGCTGATCGCAAAAAGGAGAGCAAGAGTCTCACATTTGACACCTTTATATCGGCAAAACCTGCCCCGTGATGCAAAAGAGACTGGATGGTTGTCACCGAAATACAACAAGTTTAATACTTACTCCCTCCGTTCCAAAATATAAAACGTTTTAGATTTGTGAAGAAAACGAATCTAGACTTATTTTAGTATGTAGTTCATTTAACTTTGGAATGAATCTACACACTAAAAAAAGTCTAGATTCATTTTCTTCAAAAACCTAAAACGTCTTATATTTTGGGACAGAGGGAGTACAAGCCTCAAGAGAGGGCAGAACAAAGCTAGCATTAACATTTTCTTTACAGATGGAAATCGAACTTCTCAACATGCAATATGTACCTCTATAGATTGCACCGTGTAACCTGTACGTAACTCTGACGGTGAGGTGTGAAGCTTTACAGAAGTTGGGCGGTTCCAAACGGGTTGGCCTGTGGGTGCAATCCGTTTCCATTTGCTGGTGGGAAAGGGCCGAAACCGGCATCTAGGAACGGGTTCGGTACGCTCGCCATGCCAGTGAGCTGCGGCTGTAAGGGTGACCCGAAGGGATTTGGTTGCATCGACATCATGTCCATCTGCTGGGGCTGCTGGGCCATGGCGGCCATTTGAACTGACGGCGGGGGAGCTACTTGATTCGACACTCCAAAAGAATCTCTCGCCATGAAGGGATTGTGAGGTGCTGAACCATATGGCTGCTGTTGCTGCATCTGCCTGTAGGCACCATCGTCATACAAGCTGTCCAATGTGAGCTTGTCGAACCCACCACCCTGCAGCAGAAATAAGAGTGCCAAGGTTTGACAATCAGCTAGATACAGATAGATATTTAAAGCACATTTTCTTTTGAGGAATTACAGAAGGAGAATCTCCTACATACTTAAAGCACATTATAATGTTGATGACAAGAAACCGAAGGAAAAATCATGTATCTTGCATTATACAAGAAAAAAGGTTCAGGTGTTGAAAAACTCATGTGCCTAAAGTTGTAAACCTGAACACTATTAGGACGAGGCAGTGAACAATTGCAGTTATAGGATGAGCTTTTTTTTCCCATACAGAGAATAAATCCCCCGGTTCCACTACCAGAGATAACAGGACAGAGTTGTTCTTGCCACACGCCCCAAAGGCAAACAGGTAACAAAAGAAGAAATAAAACTAAAGGTAGCACCACTAGCTCCGATAACCTAGATTAAAGCTAGTTACCAAGTTCGACATTTTTGCCAGCTTGTACCACCGGCATGCCTGAAACACCATGAGGGCCATTACGTAAACATGAAGGAATACCTACAAGTTATACTTTTAGATATTCCTTCATATAAATAAGTTTTTTGCCATGTGAGTGGCAATAATAGGTATTTCAGGTACCCATTGACAATCAACCGGCCACTGCTAATTTGCTTCCAGTCATCAACCGAGTTTTGAGCAAAGGCAGGAGTGTCAGGCCTCGCAGCACTGCTTCCGGCAGGGCCTAGCTATTAGGGCGTGGCATTGTATTCTTCGTTGGACTTGTACATACCTCTCATTTCTATCAATGCATCAAGACACAAAGCTTTTGTGTTTTCTCGAAAAGATCAACTTGATTTTTGGGCTATGGCTAGAACCCTACCCAGAATAAAACTGTGACAAGCTTGCAGGAAATCATAGCATAGATTCGACCAACAGGAAGGTAGAATATACTCGGAGAAAGGTTAAAGACACCAACCAAATTACTATCCACAGCCAGTGAATTTGCATTGCTGCTCGAGGTAGTGACAAGAGCAAGTTCCCATCCCGTTGGATCAAATCCTGTATCTTGCATTATAACAGTGCTAGTTGTTGAAGTATTAACACCTGTTGCACATATTGAGATAATCTTCAGACTTAATATCAGGTTCGTGACACACATCACTATGAATTGACTGCTGACTAATTACCAGTCGGGGTAATAGCCAAGGCCAAAGCATTGCTTTCCTCTATTGCTGATACATTAGGGCTTGGATCACTTAATCCCTAGGAGCAGACATGATATTAGATTGTGAAAATCTCAATGATGTACAATTCAGTTATGATTTGTTCTGCTTACCAGTAAATCACCGGTATCTGCAACCCTGGTAATGGGAGGAGGTGAAGCTACTTCAGTTGAAGATGGTAGTGGAGCAGGTTCTTCAACGTGTGGTATTTCCTCCTGAATAGGAACAGGATCAGGAACTTCCTCTGATTCTTCTGGTTTGTATGTCAAAAGAAGCCTCTCAGGAAACTCCTGATAAAGTAACAATTACTCAAAGTTAAGAATAAATTCTAGCGGTGAACAGGTTGTTTAAGTGAAAAAAATTAATCAGCATGTGCTTATGTCATAATGGTGATACAATGACCATTACAACACCTAAGCAAGCAGGATAACTTCCTAAACCTGCTAACAGTATTTCTTGGATGGTAACTGCAGCCTTCAGTTCACAAATTCTATATTGCTATAGCGATGAAAGAAGAATGGATAGATTAATGGGATTATATGTAGACTGAAATAGGTCCAAAATCTTAACTCTTTGCACCTATAAAAATATGACAGACAACATGTTATCAAATGTGAGCATTTAAATGTTCCTTTTAAATGTACTGGTAATCCCTCTGAGGCTCTGAGCACTAGTAAGCATACAGGTATGATACATGTTTCGTGGAGAAGAAAGGATGGCACAACCACAGTCATCAAGGCTGTTATTTCACAAAATTAAAATGTAAAGGTGTCATACAGAAATATCAGCAGGTTATTCCATGTCAAGTACTAACCAAGGGATCCTTAACTGGAACCATACGTGGAGCCTCCTTCACATACTCTTCCATGGTTGAAAGAAATGTTTGTGGCGGCTGAGGAAAAACAGAATCAAAGTAAGTGCAGTAATATATCGGATAGTACACAATGGGAACTTATATGGTACACACGAACTCTCACCTCCCTCAAAGTGGGAAACTGGAAATTTCTTGCGAGTTCTAACTCACGGCAGTTTTCATAGAAATCAGATAGGCTTCCAGCCTGAAGCATCAGGAAGTTGCTCGGTAAGAATACCAAATAACCACAGACAATTGCAATCATATTGATCCTGTACGATCTAAGATAGATTTCACGCGAGCACTCTAGATTTACCTGCTGGCCAGCCCTCCTGTAAATTTCAAGGGCTTTAAGTGCTTCATGTCTGGGCATGTCGAAAAACTACATAATTGCACAGTAAAAAATGAAATTAAATACATATAATGCCAGAAAAAGAAAAGCGGTGCCTTCACTTGGAAAAATAATTAACCTTATCGACAAGGTTGATAATTCCATCGTTTATTGCACAGTAAATTTTGAAGCTTTCTTTAAGAACCTGTGGGAAACAAGGGGAACCAATCAATTACCAAATTAATAATCAGGCATGTTTTTCTACAAAATATAGGAGCCATTTGTATAGCCTATCTGACCACAATCTTATTCCAGGAAAGACCAGAGCCATCCCCCCCCCCCCCCCCATCATTTAATCAGGTGTGTAAAATCAAAGTACAAATGTGAAATGAATACTACATTTTGTAAAGGGACCAAAATTCAGTTCATTTTACACAAGATGAGGTGTACTTGAATGAACAACTCAACCAGTGGAAATTTCTAAGAATGTGCTGTAGTATGAAATCACTAGCTGGCTATAGTGTTACCAGGAATAACAAATAGTAAATTATTAGCGAAGAAACAGAACCTGCTATGTTACTTCCTAGAATGTACCATTATTCAGAAAATAAAGTGGCGTGCAGAAGGAAAATCAATGCTCAATTAGAACACCACCAACAAACATTGTTCTCCGCTCAGACAAACTATGAAATGCCAACGCAGCCAAAAAGGTTTCGCAGAAGGTCAGTTTCATGGTAAAATAAAATATGGCTTTCAGCTTGAATAAAAAGTAAGCACAAAAAAGTGTTCACTGAAAAAACAGAGCTTACAAGAGCTAGAGCATATTGCACCAAATAATTTCTATTGGCAGCTCCTTCTGGCTGCATCAGAAAGGAAAATGCACATCATGTTGTGTCCATAAGATATCTAAATATTCATTTCTTCAACTCATCCAGAGTAGTTGATGCTAGGTATAAGAGAGAATCACCCGACATCCAATAAGTCGATACAGTAACTGCTGCAGTGCCGGCATCTGCTCCAGCAAGTCCTGAGAATCTAATTCTCTGGTTCGACTGTGCCCCTGAAAACACGTAGTCTCACGATAAGTTAAAGCAGCACCCGCAAGACACTCAACAGATAGTTAAAGCAGCACCAGCAAGATACTCAATAGATAGTAACCGACAAAAATCCTATAACTTCGACGTTATAGTCATAACCCACAAAGCTTATTTGTTATATCACCAAATGAGAATGCAAATGTTCAAACCTTTTCAGGCCCTTGACCTTGTTTGGGCAAACGCTCAGATTCAACATCATACTTCAAGATCCTGAAGCATTGCAGTCTTTCTTCCAAAAATAAACCATATGTGCGAACCCATAAAGAATAGTCCCAAGCTGGATTTATAAGTCAATATTAGAAAGAAAATTTAGGATGCATAAAAAAGGGACACTATTGAGCTGAACAAGGCATGAGGTCATGCTGCAAATAGAGAACTAGAAATACTGACCGATAGGACTAGAGTCATCCTTGAAGTTAGATAACTGCAAAATCTGCGCCCTTTGTGTAAAATTAAGAAGTTCTTCACGGAATGTAGGATCCCCGTCCCGGAGGAGTCGATGGATCACCACAAGTGTCTTCAATGCAACCTGCATGGTGCATGAAAATGCATGCCAAATTAGTTGGTTCTCATGATGGTGGATGAAGACTACTGAAAAGAAGGCACTGCAAATATCACCGGAATAACAATTAAAGAACTCAAAATGACTGCTAAAGTATTTGCAAGAAAAAAAATAGGAGAGTGATGCATCAGTTTGAAACTAAACATATATTTCTAGTGCATTATGTAAGTACACTACACTACCAACACACCATGTCTAACTTAGGCCCAAAAGGCAGCAATGTCACAAGCTGATGACCGATAGAGTGATACTGATAGATTTATATGGTATACCGCACAAGTTTCAGCAACTATGCAACAGCCCAGTTGTCCAGCAACAGTATGAAATGCGAGCTAGAAAAGCACTCATAACAATCCATAAAGCATCAACCGTACCAAATGAATGGGGGAATTTTTCAGTGACATAGGGAGTGCACAATGCTTACAATCCAATTCCGGGTCTTAGTGAGGCGGCGGGCAAGCGCATGGACGCAGTAGGCGACGTCCGCTCGGGGCCCGGCGATGGACGAAGCCACCGCAATCTCTGCAACACCACCACCAACCGATCAAACACCAGACCCAACCGAGATGAGGGAAACCACGCCACGCACGGCATATTCAGTTATTCACCCTCCCTCGCACGCCACCGTGCGACTCCTCAATTCAGCACATACTAGATTAAGCGGGAAAAAAATAAGAACTCAGTCGCGAAAATCAACAAACATACTGCGCAGGTGGCGATCCTTGGGCGGGCACTCCACGTGGTTAGTGGCCTTCACGATCGCCACATCCAGATCCTAAAAATAAGCACACCACGAGCCGAAATCAATCCCAGTGGAGTACGAACCGCAGATCCAAAGCGCGTGCGCACAAGTGAACTCCTCGCCCCGGCCAGTCGGGAAATCGGGAGAATCGAACCAGCTTAGCACCCAAAAAAAAATGGCGGGGGAAACTCGGCATTTACCTTGAAGTCGGAGTTGAGGTTGGCGAGGCTGACGGTGGTGGTGTCCTTGAGCGCGCCGTACGCCTTGCGCAGCGCCGACATTTGCCCTACTGCCTTCCTCGTCGTCGGCTGCCGCCCCGCCTCGATTCTTCTTCTCTTCTGATGGCCCCCTGCGGCCTGATTCGATTTTGGACTGGGTGTTCCTGCTCTTTTGTTGGTACGCCCCAATTTCGCGACGCACGGAACAGCCAAAATAAATACAGCAGTGGATTCCTTTCTTTTTTTTGCAGAGCTGCCGCCTGCCAGTGAAGGGGATGGCGCGTTTTCCACTTTTCAGTTTTCACACCTCAGGTCTGACGAGCGGTTTTGAGCCAGTTTTTTTTTCCAGTCCTTTATTTCGGTTAGTTTTCCTGAAAAATTGAATTCGAGCGCATTTTTTCTTCAAGAAACCCTTACAACGTAGTCGTACACAATCGTCACTCACATGATGCTTAATGATGACGACTAACTAAGTATTGAAAAATATGCATTTTGCATTAAATATTTGCACATCTTTATAAAAACATTTTGCACAACTATATTACGCTCTCTCTTATTCACAGAAAAAAATATTGCACACTCTCTCTATGTCCCGAATTACTTGCCGCAGATTCGTCTAGATGCGGATATACATATAAACACAAAATATGTCGATGGAGTTGTTATCCAACGTATCGCGATACGAAGTGGGCATCGAGTGCAAATCGAAGTTGTAGTCGAAAATTTGTGCAAAATCTAACTAATCCCCTTGGAAATAGGTTTAAAATTGGGGAAATCAATTGGGGAGAATTCATACCTTTCGTTCGAGGTATGCGCGATAGGAGGGGTGGGTGTTGTCGCTGGAATAGTGTCTACCGGTAGTTTTTCCTCTGACCCGACGGCTTCGGCTTCATACCCGCTTTCTTGGGTCACGCATGCTTCTGCGATGGAGGGGGAAGCGTGAATCCTTACGCGGTGGTGAGGCCGGAGGGGGGCCGAGGTGTTGGGGTTGGACATGGCCACGGGGTTGAGGCCGAAGTCGTCGTTGACGATGCGACTACCCAGCCGCTTCCGTTTAGGCGTGTTGGCCAACACTACTCTGGTCGGTGCGCTGGTGATAGGCGACACGGATGGGGGCGCCTTGAGTACGAGAACTACCACCAGAGGTAGCTTCTGGTCCACGGCGACACATGTGAGCACCGGGAACGGCGCAGGGGATAGGAGATCGGTGGTGGCGGTGGGCGAGAACAAGGGTTGGTGAAATGTCCCTCCCACCAAGATCTAGGCGACGATGCGGGAAACCGGAAAGGCAGCCCACGAAACTGCATATAACCAGGTTGGGGCGGTGGAATGCGATGCATCGCAGAAAATTGCGGGTCCGCGAATTTTGCCATTTTTCATCATGGAGCCGCAAAATAGCGGTTATTTTGATGGTCAAGGACTTTTGCGAGGTCTACTAGAGTTGCTCTTAGAAGGACAGTGGTACCCAGTCCACCGAATTTAAATACCAGATTTGACACTTTAATGTCTTAGAAAGACAAAATATTCTTTAAAGTCTATCAGCAAGGCGTCTGTGATAATTTTATCGATCTCAATACAGCGCGATCAGTCCACGAGCCTATTTGTAAGAGCATCTCCACTCGTTGGGCGTACCCAGGCCTGATGAATCGCGTTTTCGGCCTAGGTACGCCTAGTCTCCCACTCGCGTACCCAGGCCGCGTTCCCAAGTTCGGCTAAATTTACTTAAACTCGGCGAAATATGGGCGAATATAGGCGGAATTTCATTAAAGTAGGCAAGGGGGCACATAGTACATCGGTTTTCATAAAAGGACGCCGCCGTGGTCGACGCCGGACGCCACAACTACAGGCCGAGGTGGGGGTTGTTGCCGGCCTCGATGTGCGCCATGACTCCGGCGAGAGTCCGCCCTGGAACGCTCCACCAGCGGCGGCGATAAGCCATATTGTTACGCGGCGGCGGCGGTAAGCCATATTGTTACGCGGCGGCGGCGGCGAGCCCGACGGTCCGTCTGTCGGGCGAGTTCCTCGAGCGCCTGTCGGCGAAAAACTGCCAGAAGACCAGGTTGCCCTGATCCTCGGCGAGATCCGGGTCTTGCATGACGGCGATAGCAGCCTGGATCTCTCCGACGAGTTCTGGGTCTTGCATGACGGTGATAGTCGCCGGATATCTCCGGCGAGGTCCTCTTCGTCCAGCACCGGCGGAACGGGGATCCCGCCGGCGCTGAGTTTCCAGCCTAGGGAGAGACGAGTGTCCGGCGGGGCTGTATAGCGCGCCTCGCGGAGCAGCCGGGCTTCCCACGGCGACAGCGTGCGTCGGCCGGCCATGGCTTCTCGGCAGAGTTGGGGAGTTGTGGTGGTGTGAGGGACTATGAAGAGAGAAGCGAGATGTACGACTTTTCTAGGCCGGAAGAATGGCAGGAGGGGTGTAACGGCGAGGACGGGAAAAGGAAAATGGCGGGAAGAATGGCGGCGAGTCGGCTTCTGTCGCTGACAGGCTGGTCCACTCTCCGAATTCGCTTCGTCCGGCGTCCCAGGGCGTACCCGGGATCTTGGGTTCGGTCTAGGTAGTCCGGACCTCCTGGGTAGGCGAGTGGAGATGCTCTAACAATCATGTAATCATATTAGTGTTGTACCTACATAAGCATGCGGTGGTCTGGCTGTAAAGACGATCGACAACTCTAATGGCCTAACTGAAATGGTCCCGCTGCCAAGTCCTGACAGGCAGCTTGCTCGTCGGTTTCTTCGGGGAAAAGAAAGCAAAGCTAGGTGGGAGATAGGTGACTGGAAGGTGCTCGTTAACGAGTCCGTACGGACATCCCACCCGTGTTCGACAGCGCCGTTAATTATCTGAAGCTTCTTTTGCTAGTCCCCTTTCTACGAAAAGTGAAACGAAGTAGCCGGGTGGATTTCATAGAGATCGAAGTGAAATTGAACTTCCGTCGCAGAAGAACGAAGAAGGGAACTGAGCTCCCAAGGAGATATCGATTGGCAAAACGGAGTTACGGAGGAAGGGTGGCTTCTCCCTTTCAGTCGCTCACTCAGAGCTCAGGCCGGGTAGCTGCCTTGTCTCGCCAGCGGACTTGGATGTGAGGCGCTGGCGTCCGGTAGTTGGCGGGCTTTACATTTGGCAGATGAACAACACACATTTCCTAGTCGTCAAGAAAAGAAAAAAGAAGCGCGAACTACATACAGTGGTCAAACGAGATCGACCGACACCGACGGGTGCAGGCCCTCTTTTTAAACACGCCAAGTTATGATTACTTCTTTTTCAGGTATAGGTGACCCCAGGACCAAGGAAGGTGCGGACAGCGAACCTGCGCACTTCTTCTGTTTCAGACGTTCGCTCGCGAACGGAGCCGCCGCCTCCTCTAAAGAAAACCTAGCGCCATCTTCACCTTCGCCTCCCCCTTCTCCTTCGACCAGCCTCGCCAGTGTTAGAAGAGTGGAGAACCCAATGTATAAGTTGGGTTTTTAATAGATTATTAGGTTAGAATTTTGGTACTTATCTTTCTTTTGGATTCCGCCTGGGTGGAGATGGCATCGTGATCTTAGGCCCTTGGTTGCCAACAAGATCTTCTTATTCGGTGTTAATGGTGATATTGGAAGACTAATTTTTTTTAGGTATGGCCTTGCTTCACCAGATCGATTTTGCATTTTTCTTATGGTTGACACAAGGAGAATTATTCTTGCGAAATTTGCCCCAGCTGCTACGTCCTTAACAATGATGATTCGTGCTCTCATCTTGTCGGCAACGTCGATCAGGTTGTTCGGTTGCTTTTCTCTGAAATGCTTGCGTTAGTAGTCACTAGTAAAAAAGAGTCATTCGTCCATCCCAGTTCAGAGCATTACTCCCGGTTATGATTGCATCCGGTTCCAACGGCTAGAACGCCAGTAATCTTTAGTCCCGGGTCAAACGGGACCTTTAGTCCCGGTTCAGACTAATGATTGAAGACATGCAAGTAGACTTGGCGCTGCGGCTCAGACTAAAATCATAGAGAATCCTTGTTTATATTTGTAGGTATATGGTTTCGTATCTATGTCAGTTTTTTAGCTGACTTCAGAAAAGTATAAGATTGTGTCATGGAATAAGAAAGAGTTTGAGGACGTTGGAGATTTGCTCGTTTCTTTTAAATTTTATTTTATAATCGCCAGAGACATCTTATATATCTCTACAATGTACTATTCACTACTATAAATATATCATGGAATTGATTGTAAAAAAACTCAATACTCTTCTCAAAGAAGAATTTGCACTGGCCTCCCCTTGGGTGTAGGCTCCATTACACTTAGACATGACATCGATTATAGATTGTAAATGATTTTTTATCAAATATGATGTTGTGCCAGTCTTAAATGAGAAACTAATGGAGAAGTGCGCACAAAATATTTCAACATGGACTGCCAGGCATAAGTCGCTCACCCGACATGTAACTAAAGCGGAGGAGGCATTCCACTAACCTTCAATTTGGATTCGGTTCTTTAGCCAGGCCCAACTAAGATATGCTAGTCTTTTTGAGTTTTGACTACCCCTTTATTGTTCAATTCAAGAGTTCACTGGAATAAAAAAAACTTGGGGAGGTTGTAAGAACCACACCCGCTGATCAACATCACGGTCGGCAATACTATGAGCAATATGATGGGCTCACCATTGGAGCGACAATTCTCATGCTTGACAGACACCGCCAAGAAGAGGCATGTTGTTTCTATCTCCCAAAATTATCATGCCATACACTCCAGAATAGGGCTTATGGATATTGTTTGCTACTTCCAGGCAGTCTGTTGCAATGCAAACTCGGTGCAGATCAACGTCCTATGCCAAGGCTAGAGCTTCACGACACACACATGCCTCATATGGAAAAGCATATTTATAATTTTCCATAATTACATCCAAAAGGAACAAATGGAAAAGCTAATAATACAAGGCTCTAGGCCCCCTACTATAATATACAACAAGTTACATGGAATTATCCATAAAGACTTCTAGCTCTTAATAAGGTTCCCTTTTTGTCCTATGAACAAGGAGAGACCTAGTTCATCTTTGAATTTCTTCCTATATCTTAATAGAATTAGTTTAATTCCTTTGAAAACTTCACATCATTCTTAGTGTTCCGAAAAGCCTAACTAACTAACATGATAATTTTCATGAAGAACGACATATGAAGACTTGCCATTAGATTGGAGAGGCTAACATATGGATATCCACTGACCGGGTTCCCCAATTTTTGCCAAGATATGTCAAGAGGGGAAATGAAAAACTAGATGAGCCCTTAATTTTAAATCTAGACCATGACGATCATGTACGAATAATATTGCATGAATAATTTTTCTTTGCAACAACCCCTTGTATAAAGTCATTTATAGATAAGCAACCACGAAAACAACTTATTCTTTTTTTGGATTCAGGAGCACCATTTTGCTCCAAAACGTTATGCCTTAGAATGTTCTGAATTGCAGATGCTCCACCTCACCAATAGCTTTCTCAAAGTCTAACCTATTGATGGCGCCCAGTACCTGTCACGGGACGCCTCGTTGGAAACCCCAATAGCAAGGTATGATGAGCACAACAGCAAGTTTTCTCTCAGTAAGAAACCGAGGTTATCGAACCAGTAGGAGGAAGAAAACGTCTCAAAGGTGTTGCAAGCAACGTGGAAACCTGCACAACACAAACTCAAGACTTTGCCCCAACGAATCAGTGAGGTTGTCAAGCTCATCGATTTGCTGTAACAAGGATTAATTGTATGGTGTGAAAGGTGGTGATGGTTTGCAACAAGTAAACAATGAAAGATGTATCAATGGTAAAGATTGGACCGGGGTCCATAGTTCACCAGAGGTGCTCTCCTTAGATAAACAACATGGCATGAAGGGTAAACAAATTACAGCAGGGCAATTGACAGGAACTGAGCAAGGCATAACAATGCAATACTAGACAAAAAGATCCTATTAGATTTGATTGGGCAATACAACAATATACATAGACCGCCATCCAACTGCATCTATGACTAGAAGTCCACCTTCAGATTATCATCCGAACCCCTGATGTCTACGCACTTCTATTCTTGTAGACAGTTGTTGGGCCTCCAAGTACAGAGGTTTGTAGAACAACAACAAGTTTCCCTTAAGTGGATTACCCAAGGTTTATCGAACTCAGGGAGGAAGTGGTCAAAGGTATTCCCTCTCAAGCAACCCTGCAATCAAGATACAAGACGTCTCTTGTGTCCCCAACACACCCAATATAGGTGCACTAGTTCGGCGAAGAGATAGTGGAATACAAGTGGTAACGGTGCCAGAAAAGAGCTTGATGGTGAGGCAAAGACTAAAGTAAGCAAACATGCAACAGATCTAGAAGTGAACGGTGTTTCAATGTTTAGAAATAAGGCCTAGGGATCATACTTTCACTAGTGAACACTCTCTCATATAAATATCCTTTCTTCATGATACTACTCTTAACTACTCTCCGGTTGGACACTCTAATCCATGGTATGGCTATAACAACACACCTCAAAGTCTGCCTTTCCCCAATCTAGATAACCCCACACTATCACCTTGAGCGCTAGATGGTTCCAACAAACACCATAGTTTCGTAAAGACATACAACGCCAAATATAACTCATAACAAATATTCAATATAGCCAAAGTGCCACACACGGTATGCCCGCTGTCACTTTCACACACGTGGAGAAAAGCATAGATCTATTAAAGCACAAAGAGTATTTATGTAGACTCAAACCTAAGTGCCACCATGGCGTGCACGCTGTCACCTTCACACACATGGGGAGAGCAGAGATCTATTGAAGCACTTGAGTAGCAAGGTAGATCTACTTGATTGCAAAGCTCATGACCACAAGATCATGCATAGAGAGAGAGAGATGAACACATAGCTACCGGTAGAGCCCTTAGCCCTGAGGAACAACTACTCCCTCCTCATCATGGGAATCAGCAACGGTGATGAAGATGGTGGTGGAGATCGATGGAGATGGCTCCGGGGGCACTTCCCCGTCCCGGCAGGGTGCCGGAACAAAGACTTTCCGCCCCCCGAATCTCCCCTTCGGTGGCGGCGGTGCAGCGGAACTTTTTCTAGAAGTATGATTGACGATCTAGGGTTTTCTCATCGGGGGCTTCTTATAGGCGAATGGGGAGGCCGAGGAGGCGGCCAGAGGGCCCACACCCTTCCCAGGCGCGGGTTAGGCTTGGCCGAGCCCAGGGGGGTCTGGCCACCCTCTGGTGCCTCTTCGTCCCTCCTTCTGGATTCGTGTCCCTCACGGAAAGTTATTGACTTTGTCTTTTGTCCCGTCCAATTCCGAGAATATTGATTTTCTGCTTTTCTGGAACCAAAAACAGAAGAAAACAGGCAACTGGCACTGTGACAACTTGTTAATAGGTTAGTTCTAGAAAAGATATAAAAACACCTCAAAGTGTAGACAAAGCAAAGCAAAGTAGATACTCAACAAGCATGGAACATCAAAAATTATAGATACGTTTCCGACGTATCAAGCATCCCCAAGCTTAACGCCTGCTCGTCCTCGAGTAGGTAAGTGATAAAAAGAATAATTTTTGAGGTGACATGCACCATCACAATCAAGATCAAACCAATTGCAAGCATTGAAAGCTGGGATCAAAGAACTCTAAACATGTGCATGAAAGACGGAGTTCTAACAATAAGACATAGTAACTATGCATGCAACATGAAAGGCTAAAAACTAAGATCATGAATAACATGCATTGAAAAATGTTTGTTTGTTTCACATATAGAAAACATGGCATAGTGGTATTCAGCTTGTCCCTCATAGAGTAGCAATATAGATGCATAGGACACCTTCAAAGTTCACAAGGGTGACTAGAAACAAATAGCATAAGAACAAGTAATATCACAATATGCATCAATAATAAGCTTTGGGACACTGCACATAGAACCAAGAATGGCAACTATGCTCTCTTAATGGTGCCTAGAGGTAGAAGGTGGAGACTCAATAGTGGTCGAATAAAGGCCTTTTATAAAGGAAGCAGGGATTTCAAGTTTCAAAAAGAGCTTTCAAAAATTATGGTACTTGTTAGCTTTCAGCCCTTATTGCCCCTATCATAAGCATATTGAAGTGGTTAAGGTTAAAGTGGCAAACGTGGAGTATATGCTTGACGAAGTATAAGTTGGCAATATCAAGTCCCTTGAATACGAGGGCCACACCTCATGCATACTCGACTTCGGGCCCAGGTAAGTTCTTTTCATTATAAGTATTTGCATATCATTGAGAACTGCCAACGGGGTACCCCTTGCACATGGTACGGGAGCGTTTCCATAACCAAAATGACAAGGCAAGCAGACAATGAGCATCTCATCAATCTTTTTATTTACCATATGCATAGCTTTTTATTGAGGATGCTTCATAGATAGCTCACTATGGTGATGTTGCAAGTATGGCTTAGGCTAGTAGCCTAGGCATTTCTCTAACACGGAATACAAACTCTATGGACTTACAGGTTCCATCTTTATTTCACACCGGTGACATCCATAGACAAAAGAGCATGGTATTAACTGAGTACAAAGTACAAGTGCAATGTTGAAAACGTTCCCCGTGACACCACGGTTCTGATAATTCCAACTTATAAGTGCAAGCATATACAACAAAGTTGTCACAATGGTTCAAGTTTATTAGGGGCAAAGAATAAAGTGTGTCATCAAGTTCATGAGGGCTTTAATCACTAAGTTTTCACATAACAAAATAGTTTTTAATTGGAAGGTATCTGAAAACAAGAATATACTTGGAATGGTGTAACACACCATGCATAGTAGTTTATAGTGGACACTTTGGAATGACTTGGTTTCTTGGGAGTTGGAGCATGAGTAGAACTCACTCATACAAGTGGAGGCTAGCAAAAGACTGGGAGCAACCAACTAAGAGAGCATAATGGCCCTAATCATGCAGATCAACAAAGCATTACTAATCAAAGCATAGAGTGGTACTACAAGTCAAGAACTAAATGATCATAGAGGCTAATGGTGACTTGTGAGAGTCATAACATGGTGTGAGCATGTGCCAAGTCAACCCAAACAAAACATCAAAGGAGAATACCGCAATACTATGCTTTTGTATGCTAAAACAACGCATGATTCCTTAAAGGCACATTAAGCAATCCTAATTGTTTGGAACAAGTCATGCTACAGAAATAATCACTAAGCATAAGGTCAAAACAAGATCTAGCATGACATGATAAAGTCTAAGCCACATTCAGAACAAGCTCCCTTTTGTACCACTTAAGCATGAAGCTTCCTACTCTTTTCCAACACCAAACAACTTATTTGGAACAACTCACAAAGATAATAAGAAACAAAGATCAGTGAGATTGTTTCACAAATCCACAAAGAAGAACTAAAAAGTTCTAAGCTGAAAGCATAATAAAACTAAGGCTGAACGCAGTGCTAGCAAAAGTGAACACTCACAAAACAATAAGAGTGAAAACTAGAGTGTTCTAGGCAATGAAAACAGAGTGTGTCTCTCTCCAAAAGAAGTGTGTTGTGATTTAACCAATTTACTCAAGCAAACTAAGCAAACAAAAATAAAAAATAAAAACTAAGACGCTCCAAGAACAACACAACTGTGCATGAAACAATAAAAACAAAGTGTCTAGACAGACCTGAGCTTTTTATTGATGAATTGGGCATCCCCAAGCTTTGACGCTTGTACCTCTTGGATATTTCTTGGGGTGAAAACATGGTGGCATCCACAAGCTTGATTTTTTGTCCATTCTTCATCTTATTACATCATTCTCTCTCTATACCTGAAATTTTTCCTTCATACAAAACTTCACACAATCTTCATTACAACATTAGTGTATTCAAAAGATAATAGACCCTTGGGTTTAGCTTTAAAACAACAAAACTTTTCACTAAAAACACAAGCTACTGTAGCAACTCCATCAAAAATCTCAATTTTCCAAAAAGAACCCAAAAAGGAATCAATAAGAAGCAAATGCAAATAATGGCAGAAATCTGTCAAAACAGACCAGCAGGTAGAAACCGATTTTTTCGAAGACATTCTGTTGCTCAAATCAGAAAGTATTGAACTAACTAAAGTTAGCTAACATATTGGGGGATTTATTAGTAAATTTTGAGCTCAATCCTAGTTACATAGACTCCTCACGATTTTTTATGGTGGAGGACATAAATCTATTTCGGGACAGCAACTCCCCAAATCTTACTTCCCTCTCATTAGAGGTCATTCTTGGCACAAAAAGCAAACAAAAAAGAATACGGAGAGGTCAATACTGAAGTAATAACTTCCAAGACTCAAGGAAACTCTTGGGTTATCTCCCAAAAAGTACTTTCTTTAACGCCTTTAAGTTAGTCTTGATAGTTTGAGAAGATGCTCACATAAGAAATATGAATTGAAGAAAAAAAGAGCATTAAGAAGCAAATTCGAAACACATTTAAGTCTAACCCACTTCCTATGCATAGGAATCTTGAAAAGAAACAAGTCATGAAAGCACAAAGCAACAAGCATAGGAAAGCAAAACAAGTGCAACTTCAAGACTTTTAACATAAAGAGGGGAAACTTAATATTTTTCATATGCATAAGACCATGTTTCCCTCTCTCATAATAACTTTCAGTAGCATCATGAATAAAATTAACAGTATAACTATCACATGAAACATTCTTATCATGAGACACATGCATAAAATGATTATTACTCTCCACATAAGCATAGTCATTCTTACTAATTGAAAGTGGGAGCAAATTCAACAAAATAGCTATCACTATTATTCTCATCACCATAATCCTCAAATATAGGAGGCATATTGTAATCACAATAATCTTTCTCCTCAATAGTAGTGAAAATATCATATTCATCATTGTAATCATCATATATTGGAGGTAAAGTATCATCAAACCAAATTTTCTCCTCCGTGCTTGGGGGACTAAAAAGATCATTTTCATAAAAACTAGCTTCCCCAAGCTTAGACTTTTCCATAGCATTAGCAACAATGGTGTTCAAAAAAATCATACTAATAACATTGCTATTAGCATGCAAATAAAGTTCCATAGGTTTTTAATTTTCTTTTCAAGCCACTCAAATTCTAACTTAGGAAAAATACTAAAAAGCTCTCTAATTTTGTTGTTGTTTTCCTTTAAGCATAATTAGTGAAACCAAGAAACAAAAAGACAAAACTGCAGAATCTAAAGGAAATAACTTCGAGCACTCACACCGGAGGATGTGAGTACCTTTTACCTTACCTCCAGACAACGATGCCAGAAAAGAGCTTTCTGGATTACTGTTGCCGTGGGGTAAGGTGTGTGAGTGCTTTTTACCTTTCCTCCCCGGCAACGGCGCCAAAAAAGAGCTTGATGTCTACGCACTTCTATTCTTGTAGACAGTTGTTGGGCCTCCAAGTGCAGAGGTTTGTAGAACAGCAGCAAGTTTCCCTTAAGTGGATTACCCAAGGTTTATCGAACTCAAGGACGAAGTGGTCAAAGGTATTCCCTCTCAAGAAACCCTGCAATCAAGATACAAGAAGTCTCTTGTGTCCCCAACACACCCAATATAGGTGCACTAGTTCGGCGAAGATATAGTGAAATACAAGTGGTAACGGTGCCATAAAAGAGCTTGATGGTGAGGCAAAGACTAAAGTAAGCAAACATGCAACAGATCTAGAAGTGAACAGTGTTTCAATATTTAGAAACAATGCCTAGGGATCATACTTTCACTAGTGAACACTCTCTCATATAAATATCCTCTCTTCATGATACTACTCTTAACTACTCGCCGGTTGGACGCTCTAATCCATGGTAGGGCTATAACAGCACACCTTAAAGTCTGCCTTTCCCCAATTTAGGTAACCCCACACTATCAGCTTGAGCACTAGATGGTTCCAACAAACACCACAATTTCATAGAGACATCCAACTCCAAATATAACTCATAACAAATATTCAATTTATCCAAAGTGCCACACACGGTATGCCCGCTGTCACTTTCACACACGTGGGGAAAAGCATAGATCTATTAAAGCACAAAGAGTATTTATGTAGACTCAAACCTAAGTGCCACCATGGCGTGCACGCTGTCACCTTCACACACATGGGGAGAGCAGAGATCTATTGAAGCACTTGAGTAGCAAGGTAGATCTACTTGATTACAAAGCTCATGACCACAAGATCATGCATAGAGAAATATGAACACATAGCTACCGGTAGAGCCCTTAGCCCTGATGAAGAACTATTCCCTCCTCATCATGGGAATCAGCAACGGTGATGAAGATGGTGGTGGAGATCGATGGAGATGGCTCTGGGGGCACTTCCCCGTCCTGGCAGGGTGCCGGAACAGAGACTTTCTATCCCCCGAATCTCCCCTTCGGTGGCGGCGATGCAGCGGAACTTTTTCTACAAGTATGATTGACGATCTAGGGTTTTCTCATCGGGGGCTTCTTATAGGCGAAGGGGGAGGCCGAGGAGGCGGCCAGAGGGCCCACACCCTCCCCAGGCGCGGGCCAGGCTTGGACGCACCCAAGAGGGGTCTAGCCACCCTCTGGTGCCTCTCCATCCCTCCTTCTGGATTCGTGTTCCTCGCGGAAAGTTATTGACTTTGGCTTTTGTCCCGTCCAATTCCGAGAATATTGATTTTCTGCCTTTCTTGAACCAAAAATAGAAGAAAACAGGCAACTGGCACTGTGGCAATTTGTTAATAGGTTATTTCTAAAAAATATATAAAAACACCTCAAAGTGTAGACAAAGCAAAGCAAAGTAGATACTAAACAAGCATGTCACATCAAAAATTATAGATACGTTTCCAACGTATCAACCCCCTCCAGTATTAAATTGCAAGCAACAGACAACTTCTTTAAGCAAAGTGTGTAAGGTAAACAATCCACTTGCTCCATGAACAAGAGACCGTTGTTTTTTGCCTAGTGGCAACAACACATCTACAACCGAAGAGATTTCTGTCACTTCCCTTGGAAACTAGAGGCATGAACCCACTATCGAGCATAAATACCCCCTCTTGGAGTCACTAGCAACTACTTGGCCAACAAAGCTACTTACAACGGAGAGCATGCAAGATCTCAAACAACATAGACATGATAGAATCATATAGACAAAATCATTAATAAATCTGATATAGTAATCTCAATATCCATCGGATCCCCACAAACACAACATGCATGATTACAAATAGATTAGATCTTGATCATGAACGGAGCTCACAAGATCTATACATGGAATCACAAGGAGGAGATACAACCATCTAGCTACTACATGGACCCGTAGTTCAAGGTGGAACTACTCACACATCATATTGGAAAAGAAGGCCTGCGGGATGATCTCCCCTCCGGCAGGGTTTTAGGAAGAACTTTAGACCCCCCCTGATCTAGGGATGATGGTGGCGGCGGCTACAAACGGTTTCGTAGAGTTTTGATCGGGTGCCTAGGGTTTCAGCATCGGGGGCTTCTTGCTGCTTGCTGGTTTTTCCATCATCCAATCCACAACAAATCGAATGAAACCGCTTCGGATTTATTTTGATGAAAACCCTTGTTCCGCTCTCGCTCGCCGCTACTAACAGGGTCTCGGTTGATTTTCCTTCCTTTAGCTACTCAGATGTTTCAGTTCTAGGCGAAGAGGTGAGGCAGGAGGGTGCATGTCAACACCCGGATTTTTCAATCCTAGATGCCTGTTATGCCATACATCGCAATCCCAGGATTACCATTTTTGCGAGACATAACAGAATTGGATACCATAGTACTTCATCCATTACAAACGATACATAAGTTCTTACACAAATAGGGATCTCATGATCCAGTTCTTAATACAACATCAAGCAGCGGAATACGTAATAATAACGGTAACGTAGGCGAAGCTCCATCTTTGGGGTCATAGGCAATTCTGACGATGGGAGATGATCCTAGTTGTCGTAACCTTCCTGGGGTCCATCTTCCAGGTACTCCTCTTCATAGTCTGGCCATGGGAATAGCCAGGGGCAAAGCCATGAGTACTCTTTAAGTACTCGCAAACTAATACTAACAAGTAAGGGGTCTTTGGATAATAGGACACTAGGCTCTAGGGTTGTTTTGCAAAAAGCTAGGTTTATCTCTACTAAGTTCCAAAGCTAGTCACAATTTTATAACTCCTAAGTGGGATCTTGTAATTCAGGTCATAACTCTGTTGTGGTCAAGTCAAAGTCTCAATTCATTTCACAAGTCATTTTGAAAAGTCTGACGGGGGAACAGTATGGCCACTCCAACTGTCCATAACCGCGGACGCGGCTATTCGAATAGTTTGACACTCTACATAGATTGTACACTTTCACCACAACATTCGATACATCCGTCAGGAACAAATCCTGAATTCACCATACTCAGTATGCGGATAATCAATCCTAACCTTTCAATTACACGCCCTAGTATAAGCACCTCTCCTGTGAGTTTGGCCTCCCAACCATGACCAGCTGTCATCTTGGGTACTGCACAGGTGGACAATCTTCACAAGGTAGCCTCAGCTCAGACCTTGGCCGGGAGGGAACTAATACTAAGGTATATAAGTTTCCAGTCAAGCCCTACCCAGTATTCGGGTATTGTGGTTGTACGCTAAAATTGGAATGGTATCGCATCTAGACAACCATCAGTTTTATAAAGGGCTAAGGCTCATGCCTCAACATTTTTATCACCGGAATAATCAAGTGTTTGGAAACACATGTCCAAAACATTTCAATAGAATGATCCATCATTCCAAGGTTTTCATAACCATTTTTCCACCAAGTATTCCCATCTAAAAGTTGATCAAGTTTTATGCTTAGCACTAGCATCTATAGGTGGCGGTAATACTAATGAGGGGTGGTAACTAGTGGAGTTTCACTAAGTCCAACCTTATATCTTAGGCTGATATCAAGGTTTCTAGCTTAGGCCAAATTTTATGCTCTTTATGCAACCTTCAGCATCTTTCCAAAATCTACTAGTCACTTAAGTACACTCTAAGTAAGCTTTGATAAATAAAATAAAGTGAGAAGCTTGCACATAAAACTAGGATTGGCTTATCAAATGGGTATGATCACATATGCTTAAGGCATAGTAACAAGTAGGGGTTTGTTGCATCAGTAGGGTATCTTGCAAGTGTTAGCTTGCATCAATGTCAATATAAGCTTGCATAGCTACTAGCTTGCATAAGTAGAGTGTCTTGCAAGTTTTAGCTTGCCTTGTGCAGAGAAGTGGTTGAAGTTCTCCTCGGCTTCTTCTTCGTAGTATCCTACTTCCTCCTCGTATCCTTGGTCGGTACTAGCATCTATGAATAAATACGAGGTACACAATCACCAAACAATACTTAACTACTTGCAATCATCACACACAAGGGTCTTATAGATGATCTAACATCATCTCTAACCTTACAAGGTTAAGGCTTGATTTGATTCTTTTTATTTTTAGAAAAGTAATTTCTACTCATTGAAAAACTACTTAAGATTTAATATTCTCCTAACCAAATATGGGATCATGTTGACACATGTCATCACCACATATTGTAGTCCATGGGAATGTGATTTAAAGTGGTGTCACAATTTAATAAGGTTTTACCCTTTTATTTTAATTAATTAAAGTGGCTAGAAATGCTTATGTAGCATTCTTTTATTCCTTGAACATTATTTCTGCAAGTAAACCTATATATTTTTATATATTCTAAAAGGTATGGTTAAATGTGATTTTTGAGAGTTGGAATCAACTCAAAAGCTTTTATGGTTTAAATTTGAAAAATGTTTGAATGTAGAAAAGCTTCTGCCTTGTTATTTTTACTAGGGGTGATCTAGAGATCCAAATGACTTGAATCCAACGGGCTTGGATTCAGCATTCACAGGCCTTTCCAACAAAATTGGTTTCATTCAATTTGGTGCGCTGAATCGATCTGGGTTGATTTTTGAAGTTGAGTTCTGAAGTGTGTTTGAATTGAAATAGAAAAAGATTTAATTTGAATCGCTGGGCTGCACGGGAAATTCTAACGGGCCGGCCTGCTAAGCGCAGTGCTCCCGCGGGCTGCTTAAGTGGGTGTCCCCACTCGTCAGTGACACGGGGCTGGGCGAAGCAGTATGGGGCAACGTGGATCGTTCGATCTAGTTCTAATCCAACGGCTGGGTGTCATCGTCGACGCGAGACAACTCCGGCGAGAACGAAACCTAGCGCGGCCAGTGAGGGGTGCTGGGGGCTCACCGGGTTACGGGCGAGGGTCGGCGAGGCGGGCGAACGACGAAGTCGACGACGGCGAACCTCCTGGTACCGGTGGCTTCTCCTGGGGCGGCTCCAATCGCTGGCTCCCTTCTTCTCCAGAGGCGGCGGGCTCCGGTCAAATTCTAGCGAGGTGGTGCTTGCCTTGCTCTGAGAACGGTGTGGCACGGTCAGTGAGGAGAGGGGAGTGAGATGGTGTGAAGAAATCGTGCAGGGGTGGCCTCTATTTATAGTCGAGCGAGGGGACCGTCGGGGCGCACGGTGAGCTCGTCGGGGGCGACGTTACAGGCGGCTAATGGCATGGGCAAGGGTAGGGGACGGTGCTGTGTCTCCTGGCTATGCTCAACAACATGGTCGCGAGGCATGGGGCGGTGTGGTTTGGTCTGGAACGGCCGGTGCTCTGCGTGGCAGAGGCGGCGTCTTCGACGGCGGGCGGTGGCTGTATGGCACGGGGCGGCAAACGGGGATGTCTGGCGGTCTCCTGGGTCGGTGGTGATCGTGTGTGCACGCGGTGAGGGCGGCGCGCGGTCTGTGGGTGATGGTCGAGGGTGGCGCTCTGGCGCACGCTCGGCATGGTCTGGGCGCGGCTTGTGCGCGTGGTCCAGGGCTTGGCAACGCTCGCGGCTAGGACAGGTAGTGGCGGTGGACGGTGGGCTGCCTCCCAGACAAGGTTGGCACGGCTAGTTCTTCCTCTAGCCTGCTGTCCACAATGGGGTGACATTGGGGTGCTCGGCTATTCACCATTGATGACAATGGCAAGCTCACAGTGGTGCTAGTGCCTGGCTAATATTCCTAGATGATCTACTGAGTTGTGTGTGAGCTAAATGGGGAACCAGTTAGGCAAGAATCACTGCTCACAATAGTGTTTGATGTTTGTTTGATTTGTGTCTGCAACCTGTTTGATGAAATGGCCGCATGAAATCAAGTTTTGAATTTTGAAATGAATTTTGGTGGGTTTGCTAGATTGGTGCTGGTGAGTCTGCAGATGCTTGGGTTTTGAAAGTTGAGCTTGTTTGAGTGGTTTTTGAAATAGTGGGATCTTCCCATATGATAAAGATTCAATTTTGAATTGTCATTTAAACTATGCATTTGAAAGTTTCTGGATGATCACAAAGTGGGCCTTGATACCTTGTTATGAGTACATTCAAGGGGTGCAAAGATCCAGAAAAGTTTCTGTTAGGTTTTGAAAGTTTGAGACAGCCAAAGTAGGCATGGGAGTTAAATTGGTCAAAATGACCATTCACTTCATATATGTGTTTTGATTTACTTGTCTTTAGGAAAAGTGTGGGAAATGTTTTAGATGATGTTTATTTCATCTAAGAAACATTTTACAAGCAATGAAACTGTAGGGTTCGCAGCATTGAAAACAAAAATTTTCCTACGATGTGAACTATATACCAAGATCTATCTACTAGATACAAACAACGGGCGGATGTATATCCGTAGAGAACATACCCTTGAAGACCGACAAAGCTTAACGAGTTCAACTCGTGGTTGATGTAGACGATCTCTTGCCGATCTCAAGATCGAGAGGAAGTCCTAGCGCCGCAAATCAGCAGCGCATCCGTGCTCGCACACACGTTCGAGGCACCAAGCAACCTCCGCCTCCTCGCTCCAACGATGCAGCGGAAGCACAACTCTTTCTTGCCGAATAGCCACCGGGAACATGTATCTCACTAGTCCGAGACCATGGGGGATAAATTCTAGAGGGGGAGAGAGATCCTTCACGAGGAGGTGTGTGAGACAAGTGAGGAGGGGGGGAACCCCAAGGGGGTGGCCGGCGCATGGGGCTGCCCCCTTGCCCTCCCCTCTTCATGTGGGTGGACACTCCACTCACAAATCTCCTTTAAATTCCCTCCACTCAAAAGTCCACTCAAATTCCCATTAAATTTCCACCAAATTTAATGAAAACTCTCATTAAATAAAACTCTTTTATTTTATTTAGAATTTTGTCAATTACTTTAATGAAAAACATTCACAAATAACCCCTTGCTAGAATTCTATTTCACATGCATAACCACTTTATGCAATTTCACCCAAAAACCTGTTTCGGTATCTAGTGAAATAAATTCCTGCGCTTGTTCATTCTTTCAGCATGAAACATTTGCTCCAATTGGATGTCGGTGTCTCTTAAGTGTGTCACGCTACGGTTCGAGAATAATGCGGACATGATCGAGACCCCTCTCGGATCAATAATCAGAAGCGGGATCTGGAGACCCATACTGACTCCCACACATTCAACGATGACTTTCTTGTGATTGTCGGAACCTTTTACGCTAGTATCTTAATCCCTTTGTTTCACGATATATTACATGTCCGAGACTCGATCATCGGTATCTCCATACCTAGTTTGATCTCGTTACCGACATGCACTCTTTTCTCGTTCCTGTGATATAACATTCTAGTGATCAAATCACTTGCTTGCAAGCTAATCAATGTGATATAACCGAGAGGGCCCAGAGTATATCTATCCGTCATCGGGATGAACAAATTCCACTCTCGATCCATGAGCCTCAACATAACACTTTATTAGTTCTGAATCCATCTTTATAATCACCCTGTTACAGTGTGACGTTTGATGTTATCAAGAAACTCTTCCGGTGTTAGTGATTGACATGATCTCATGGTCTAAGGATTAGGATCACTTCGTAAGTTGTTATAGCAATATAAACTCAATGACTTTGATCGTAATGCTATACTTCGGATGAATGTTCATCACACCATTACACTAATGTTGTGATCCCGTTATTAACAACATCCAATGTCCATGATCAGGAAACCTTGATCATCTTGTTAATCAACGAGCTAGTTTATGAGAGAGGCATAACTAGGAACTTTCTGTTTGTTTATTAAACACACATGTATTAACGTTTCCGTATTAATACAATTATAGCATGCAAAATAAACATCTATCATATACTTGGAATACACATAATAAACACTTTATTATTGCCTCTCAGGGCATATTCCCTTCAGTCTCCCACTTGCACTAGAGACAATAATCTAGTTACATAGTGATAAATCTAACACCCATTGAGTTCTGGTGTTGATCATGTTTTGCTCTAGGGAGAGTTTTAGTCAACGGATCTGTACATTGAGATCCGTATGTACTTTACAAATCTTTATATCTCCATCCTTGACATGCTCGCGGATGGAGTGAAACCGGCGCTTAATATGCTTGGAATACTTGTGAGACCTTGGCTCTTTGGCATTGGCAATGGCACCATTGTTGTCACAATAGATCACCATTGGGTCCAACGCGTTTGCCACCACTCCTAGTTCGGATATGAACTCCTTCATCCAAACTGCTTCCTGAGACGCTTCTGAAGCAGCAACATATTCGGCCTCCGTTGTTGATCCCGCTACCACAGGTTGTTTGGAGCTCCTCCAACTAACCGCTCCGCCATTCATGAGAAATACGTATCCGGATTGAGACTTAGAGTCATCCGGATCGGTGTCAAAGCTAGCGTCGACATAACACTTAGAGACGAGCTCTTCTTCACCTCCGTATACAAGAAACATATACTTAGTTCTTCGTAAGTACTTAAGGATATTCTTGACCGCTATCCAGTGTTCCGAACCTGGATCCGATTGGTACCTACTAGTCAAACTAATAGCATGTGACACATCCGGTCTTGTACATAGCATGGCGTACATTATAGAGCCTATGGCTGAAGCATAGGGGACTTTGTCCATTATCTCTCTTTCTTCCGCCGAAGCCGGACTTTGAGTCTTACTCAATGTCTTGCCTTGCAACATAGGTAAGAACCCCTTCTTACTTCCGTCCATTTTAAACTTCTTTAAAATCTTATCAAGGTATGTACTTTGCGATAGCCCTATTAGGCGCCTAGATCTATCTCTATAGATCTTTATGCCTAATATGTATGACGCTTCACCTAGGTCCTTCATTGAAAATTTGCTGTTTAGATAACTTTTAACACTGTTTAAAAGATCTATATCATTTCCGATCAATAATATGTCATCCACATATAATATCAGAAATGCCACATTGCTCCCACTCACTTTCTTGTAAATACAAGCTTCTCCATAAGTTTGGACAAATCCAAACTCTTTGATCACCTCATCAAAGCGAACTTCGTGATGCTTGCTTCAATCCATAGATGGATCGCTGAAGCTTGCACACCTTGTTAGCATCCTTAGGATCAACAAAACCCTTTGGTTGTATCATATACAACTCTTCTTCAATATTACCATTGAGAAACGCGGTTTTGACATCCATCTGCCATATCTCATAATCGAAATATGCAGTAATTGCTAACATAATACTAACTGACTTTAGCATCGCTACGGGAGAGAAAGTCTCATCGTAGTCAACTCCTTGAATTTGTCGAAACCCCTTTGCGACAAGTCGAGCTTTATAGACGGTCACATTACCATCAGCATCAGTTTTCCTTTTGAAAATCCATTTGTTCTCCACGGCCTTTCGGTCGTGAGGTAATTCCACCAAGTTCCAAACTTGATTTTCATACATGGATTCCATCTCGGATTTCATGGCTTCTAACCATTTGTTGGAATCCGGGCTCATCATCGCTTCTTCATACGTCGCAGGGTCATCATTTTCATCAACCATGAAATTCATGACAGGATTTCCGTACAGCTCGGGAGCTGCACGCGTCCTGTTTGACCTGCGAGGTTTGGTAGTACTCTCTTTCAGAGTTTCATGATCATTATCATTAGTTCCCTCTTCAACAGGTGGAGCCAACTCCGGAACAACTTCCGGCGCTGCGCTACTCGCCATACTTTGAAGAGAAGGTTCCACAACCTCTTCGAGTTCTACCTTCCGACTACTCACACCTTTCGCGAGAAATTCTTTCTCTAGAAAGGATCCATTCTTGGCAACAAAAACCTTGCCCTCGGATCTGTGATAGAAGGAATACCCAATAGTTTCTTTAGGGTATCCTATGAAGACGCATTTTTCCGCTTTAGGTTCGAGTTTATCCGGTTGAAGTTTCTTCACATAAACATCGCATCACCAAACTTTAAGAAATGACAGCTTAGGTTTGTTTCCAAACCACAATTCATACGGTGTCTTTTCAACGGATTTAGATGGTGCCCGATTTAAAGTGAATGCAGCAGTTTCTAGTGCATAACCCCAAAATGACAACGGCAAGTCCGCCAGAGACATCATAGATCGAACCATATCTAATAAAGTACGATTACGACGTTCCGACACACCATTTCGCTGTGGTGTTCCGGCAGGTGTGAGTTGTGAAACAATTCCACACTCTTTCATGTGAGTGCTAAACTCGTAACTTAGATACTCACCTCCACGGTCGGACCGTAGAAATTTGATCTTTCTATTACGATGATTTTCCACTTCATTCTGAAATTCCTTGAACTTTTCAAAGGTTTCAGACTTGTGTTTCATCAAGTAGATATAACCGTATCTACTCAAATCATCCGTGAAAGTAACAAAATAACGATATCCACCTCGCGCCGACACACTCATTGGACCACATACATCAGAATGTATGATTTCCAATAAATCTGTCGCCCGTTCCATTGAACCGGAAAACGGCGTTCTAGTCATCTTGCCCATAAGGCATGGCTCACATGTATCAAATGATTCATAATCAAGTGATTCCAAAAGTCCATCCGAATGGAGCTTCTTCATGCGTTTAACGCCAATATGACCTAGACGGCAGTGCCACATATATGCGGATATATCATCATTAAGTTTAATCCTTTTAGCATCAACATTATGAATATGTGTAACATTATCATCGAGATCTAATAGAAATAAACCATTCATCATCGGTGCATGACCATAAAAGATTTCATTCATATAAATGGAACAACCATTGTTCTCGGATTTAAATGAATAACCACTTCGCATCAAACACGATCCAGATACAATGTTCATGCTCAGTGCAGGCACCAGATAACATTTATTCAAGTTTATAACTAATCCCGATGGCAAGTGGAGAGGCAGCGTTCCGACGGTGATCACATCAACGCTTGATCCATTGCCGACACGCATCTTGACCTCACCCCTTGCTAGCGGTCGCTTGTTTCGCAGCCCCTGATTCGAGTTACAAATATTAGCAACTGAACCGGTATCAAATACCCAGGTGCTACTGCGAGCACTAGTCAAGTACACATCAATAACATGTATATCATATATACCTTTGTTTGCCTTGCCGGCCTTCTTGTCTGCCAGATATTTGGGGCAGTTGCGCTTCCAGTGGCCAGTCCCCTTACAATAGTTGCACTCGGAATCAGACTTAGGTCCAACTCGGGGTTTCTTTTCAGGCGCGGCAACAGGCTTGCCACCCTTACTTCCCTTCCGTTTTCCCTTCTTGTCTTTCTTGAAACCAGTGTTCCTATTGATCATCAACACTTGATGTTCCTTTTTATCTCCACTTCTGCAGTTTTAAGCATTGACAGAAGCTCGGGGAGAGACTTCTTCATGCCTTGCATATTATAGTTCATCACGAAGCTCTTATAGCTAGGTGGCAGAGACTGCAGAACACGATGGATGCCTAAGTCAATGGGAATTGATATTCCCAAGGACACAAGCTTATCGGCGTAACCCGACATCTTGAGTACATGCTCACTAACGGAGTTGTGCTCTTCCATCATGCAGCTAAAGAACTTTTCTGAAGCGTTGTAGCTCTCTACAGCATCATGTGTGTCGAAAATCATTTTCAACTCACCCATTGTATCAAATGCATTGCCGTTTTCGAAACGCTTTCGAAGTTCCGGCTCTAGCCCATACAATATGCCGCAATGAACTAAGTTGTGGTCCTCCTGACGAGTCTGATAGACATTCTTCTCCTCGTCAGGGGCATCATCTAAAGGTGGGGGGCCTAACGACGCTTCTAGCACATATTGCTTTTGTGCAGCAGAGAGGATAATCCTCAAATTCATGGCCCATTCGGTAAAGTTGCTACCGTTCGTTGCTAGTTTCTCTTTCTCCATGAACACATTGAAATTAAAAGCAGGTGGTGCCATCTACAACAGAATTTGTAAAGTTTAGACTAAGTGTATGATAGATTGAGTTCAACTAATCTATATTACGAATGAACTCCCACTCAAAAACGACATCACTCGTGCCTTTTTGGTGATTACATGAACCAAATCCACTACACCAAGTCCGATCATCACGTGAGTCGGTATAGCTTACAAGGCGAGCATCAAATGGGCATCATATCAACTATATGACTCATGCTTAACCTTTCGGTCCGTGTTCCTAGGCCTTGTCTGTACATGCTAGGCTCGCCAAGTTAGAACCTTAGTATTCGCGTGTGTAACTGTTTTACACCCGAAATATGGTCGTGGATCCAAGAACACCCGATCATCACGTGATGTCTTGGAGCGACGAAAACATAATCGGTGCATACTAAAGGAAGAACACATTCTTATCTTGATATTTGAATGAGGGATCATCTTATTATGCTAACAAAGCGCTAAACAAGCAATATAAGATGCTATCAAACATCACATGTTTATTAGTGAAATGATATGGTTCCCGCATATGATCTCTATCATGTGCACCGTGGTATGATTACTATCATACCTATATGTGTAAGTCCAAGGTCTATGGAGATTACACGCTATGTGTATTGTAAGAGTATCATCTCATACTTCTACTTACAACATCATCATATCATAACACTAGCCCAGCAACAATCTAAACTAGACGCCTCTAATTTATCCATTGCAAGTTTTACGTGGCTTAGGGCTTTCGAGATAGAACCGTTCTTACCTACGAACATGAACCACAATGAGGATAATCAAATTGTTGACAACTCGCTTGCAAAATAGATATTGACTATAGTAGGAGAGACATACACCCGCTAGCCACTTATGCAAACTAGTTGCATGTCAAGCGTGGAACAGGTCTCATGTGCGAGGACATGTAAAGTTTGTCCGGGCCGCTTCATCCCACTATGCCACCAATATCCAAAATTACAACAAAGGAGCAACAACATGATCATCATCGCCCACATACTCATATGTGTACTACCCGTGTAAAGTATCTACGCATAGATCCGGCTCTGATACCACTGTAGGGTTCGCAGCATAGAAAACAAAATTTTTCCTACGATGTGAACTATATACCAAGATCTATCTACTAGATACAAACAACGGGCGGATGTATATCCGTAGAGAACATACCCTTGAAGACCGACAAAGCTTAACGAGTTCAACTCGTGGTTGATGTAGACGATCTCTTGCCGATCTCAAGATCGACAGGAAGTCCTAGCGCCGCAAATCAGCAGCGCATCCGTGTTCGCACACACGTTCGAGGCACCGAGCAACCTTCGCCTCCTCGCTCCAGCGATGCAGCGGAAGCACAACTCTTTCTTGCCGAATAGCCACCGGGAACATGTATCTCGCTAGTCCGAGACCATGGGGGATAAATTCTAGAGGGGGAGAGAGATCCTTCACGAGGAGGTGTGTGAGACAAGTGAGGAGGGGGGCTCCTTTTATAGGAGTGGGGGGGACCCCAAGGGGGTGGCCGGCGCATGGGGCTGCCCCCTTGCCCTCCCCTCTTCATGTGGGTGGACACTCCACTCACAAATCTCCTTTAAATTCCCTCCACTCAAAAGTCCACTCAAATTCCCATTAAATTTCCACCAAATTTAATGCAAACTCTCATTAAATAAAACTCTTTTATTTTATTCAGAATTTTTTCAATTACTTTAATGACAAACATTCACAAATAACCCCTTGCTAGAATTCTATTTCACATGCATAACCACTTTATGCAATTTCACCCGAAAACCTGTTTCGGTATCTAGTGAAATAAATTCCTGCGCTTGTTCATTCTTTCGGCATGAAACATTTGCTCCAATTGGATGTCGGTGTCTCTTAAGTGTGTCACCCTACGGTTCGTGAATAATGCGGACATGATCGAGACCCCTCTCGGATCAATAATCAGAAGCGGGATCTGGAGACCCATACTGAGTCCCACACATTCAACGATGACTTTCTTGTGATCGTCGGAACCTTTTACGCTAGTATCTTCATCCCTTTGTTTCACGATATATTACATGTCCGAGATTTGATCATCAGTATCTCCATACCTAGTTTGATCTCGTTACCGACATGCACTCTTTTCTCGTTCCTGTGATATAACATTCTAGTGATCAAATCACTTGCTTGCAAGCTAATCAATGTGATATCACCGAGAGGGCCCAGAGTATATCTATCCGTCATCGGGATGAACAAATTCCACTCTCGATCCATGAGCCTCAACATAACACTTTATTAGTTCTGAATCCATCTTTATAATCACCCTGTTACGATGTGATGTTTGATGTTATCAAGAAACTCTTCCGGTGTTAGTGATTGACATGATCTCATGGTCTAAGGATTAGGATCACTTCGTAAGTTGTTATAGCAATATAAACTCAATGACTTTGATCGTAATGCTATACTTCGGATGAATGTTCATCACACCATTACACTAATGTTGTGATCCCGTTATTAACAACATCCAATGTCCATGATCAGGAAACCTTGATCATCTTGTTAATCAACGAGCTAGTTTATGAGAGAGGCATAACTAGGAACTTTCTGTTTGTTTATTAAACACACATGTATTAACGTTTCCGTATTAATACAATTATAGCATGCAAAATAAACATCTATCATATACTTGGAATACACATAATAAACACTTTATTATTGCCTCTCAGGGCATATTCCCTTCAGAAACAAACAAATAAGGTGGGTTTAAAAGAATTCAAAAATCCATGCATACACATATGCATGCATTCATGATTTCATTTAGAGAAGTTTTTGTTAACCCTAATTTTGATGATTAGAATTTTGATGATCCAAGCTTAGTATTTTTGGGATGTTACAAACCTTCCCCCCTTAAACAAAATCTCGTCCCGAGATTTAAAAAGGACGAAAAGATTACCTAGGATTTGAAGAGATCTGGAAACTCCGTCCGGATGTGATATTCGCGCTCCCAGGTAGCTTCCTCTTAGGTGTGGTTGCTCCACTGAATCTTGAGAAACTTGATGCTTCGGGTTCTGGTAGTTCGAAAGGCTTCTTCCAATATACGGATGGGTACTTCGGGATAGGTTAGGCCATCGTTGATCTCTATGGTCTGGTGATCGATATTCTTGAACACTTCGGTCTTCTCGGGGACTTCGAGACACTTGCGAAGTAACGAGATATGGAACAGATTGTGCACAGCTGACATCTCTTCTGGTAGTTCCAATTGATATGATACTTCTCCTCGACAGTTCAGAATTTTGAAAGGTCCGATATATCTGGGGGCTAACTTTCCCTTGAGTTGGAAACGCTGCATTCCCTTCAATGGCGACACTTTCAGATAAACAAAATCTCCTATGTTGAAGGCGAGGTCTCGACGTCTCTTGTCGGCGTAACTCTTCTGTTGGGATTGGGCTGTCTTGAGGTGCTCACGAATCTTGTGAACCTTCTCTTCTGCTTCTCGTAGGATGTCAGGTCTGAAAATTTGACTCTCTCCTACTTCTGACCAGTTCAAAGGGGTGCGACACTTTCTTCCGTACATGAATTCAAATGGGGCCATTTGCAAACTGGCTTGGTAACTGTTGTTGTATGAAAAATCTGCAAACGGCAGACAGTCTTCCCACTTGGATCCATATTCTAGCACACATGATCTAAGCATATCTTCGAGTATTTGATTTACTCGCTCCGTTTGTCCATCGGTCTGAGGGTGATACGCGGTACTGAAATCTAGGTGGGTTCCTAAACCTTCTTAGACTTTCTTCCAGAATCTCGAGGTAAACTGAGTTCCTCGATCCGATACTATGTTCTTGGGGACTCCATGCAAACTAACGATTCTAGCAATGTACAACTCTGCTAGCTTCGAACTCTGATAGGTGGTTTTGACGGGCAAGAAATGGGCGACTTTGGACAATCTGTCCACTATGACCCAAATAGAGTCATTTCCCCTACTAGAAGTAGGTAGTCCAGTGATAAAGTCCATTCCTACAAAATCCCATTTCCATTCCGGAATTTGCAAAGGTTGCAACAATCCAGCGGGTCTTTGATGTCCGGCCTTGACTCGCTGACATATATCACACTTGGCGATATAGCTTCCGATTTCTCTCTTCGTCTTATGCCACCAAAATTGCTCTTTCAAATCTTGATACATCTTAGATCCTCCGGGATGGATAGAATAAAGAGTATCATGAGCCTCCTTCAAGATAACTTCTTTTAACTCAGAATCTGATGGTACACAAAGGCGTCCTTTGTACCACAAAACTCCTTCTTCGTCCTCGACGAATCCAGGTACTTTGCCTGTACCGATACGACGCTTGATTCTGTCGATACTGGCATTTCCCTTCTGCGCCTCTTTAATCTGACTGATCAAAGTGGGCTGAAGTTCTATGCTAGCCAAAAATCCTTCACTTACTAATTCCATTCGAAAATCTTCCATCTCTTTGTGCAAACTTGGTTGCTCCTTCAAAATCATGGAGTTCAAGCGACACGGTAATCTGCTAAGGGCATCGGCTACCACGTTGGCTTTACCAGGGTGATAGTGAATGTCCAGGTCGTAATCCTTGATTATCTCAATCCATCTTCTCTGCCTCATATTCAGCTCCTTCTGAGTGAATATATACTTTAGGCTCTTGTGATCCGAATAAATCTCACAACGGTTTCCCATCAGGTAATGTCTCCATGTCTTCAGGGCTAGAACTACGGCTGCGAGTTCGAGGTCATGGGTTGGGTAATTTTGTTCATGTTGCTTCAATTGTCGCGATAGATAAGATATAACTTTGCCTTCTTGCATTAGCACACATCCGAGACCAATCTTGGATGCGTCACAATACACATCGAAGGGCTTTGTGATATCCGGCATGATCAAGATTGGGGTTGAAATCAATCTCCTTTTGAGTTCTTGAAAACTCGCTTCACATTTGTCGGTCCATTCAAACTTCTTGTCCTTCTTCAGCAATTGGGTCATGGGTCTGGCGATACTAGAGAATCCTTCTACAAATTTGCGTAATATCCCGCCAATCCGAGAAAAGCACGAACTTGGGTTTGAGTGGTTGGGGCTTGCCAATCTTCTACATCTTTCACTTTGGCAGGGTCAACGGCAATTCCTCCGGCTGATACAATGTGACCGAGGAATCCTACTTCCTGTAACCAGAATTCACATTTGCTAAATTTTGCATATAGCTGATGATCTCTAAGGGTTCCAAGAATGGTCCTTAGGTGTAGCTCATGTTCTTCTTCTGACTTGGAATAAATCAGAATGTCATCGATGAAAACAACAACAAACTTATCCAAGAAGTCCATAAAAATCTTATTCATGAGGTTCATGAAATAAGCGGGGGCATTGGTTAATCCAAAAGACATGACTGTATACTCATACAATCCATATCTGGTGGTAAAGGCAGTCTTTGGGATATCCTTTGCACGAATTTTGAGTTGATGATAGCCAGTCCTAAGATCAATCTTAGAAAACACTTTGGCACCGGTCAACTGATCAAACAAATCTTCTATCTTAGGCAAGGGGTACTTGTTCTTGATGGTGACATCATTCAACTTCCGATAATCCGTACACAAACGGTTACCTCCATCCTTCTTGTCCACAAACAAGACAGGTGATATCCATGGGGACGCACTTGGTTGAATCAATCCGATTTCCAACATGGAATCCATTTGCTTCTTCAGTTCTTCTAGTTCTGACGGGTTCATACTATAGGGTCTCTGGGCTATGGGTCCTATTCCGGGGATTATTTCGATGATAAACTCGATATCCCGATCTGGGGGCATACCGGGCAAAACATCTGGAAATACATCGGGGTATTCGCAGACTATCCGGACTTGGTCAATGGTAGGTTGGGCTATACTCTTGTTACACTTGAATTGGCGAGCTAAGGTTTCAGATATATGCTCGACTGATATTCCGACGGTACTGGTCATGGTGATGGCTTTCTTGGCACAGTCAATCAATCCTTTATGTTTGGACATCCAATCCATTCCTAGTACTGTAGGGGTTCGTAGCATGGAAAACAAAAAATTTCTACCGCATGCACACAAACAAGCCAAGATCTATCTACTAGATTTTAGCAACGAGTCGATAGAGGAACTTACCCTCGAAGATTCCAAAGCGGTTAACGAGAGCAGATTCTCGTGGGTGATGTAGTCGTACACTTGCCGATCTCAAGATCGCGTAGACGATCCTTCCGGCGCTGCGTTCCGGCAGCGCTCCCACAGTCGGTCACACGTTCGGTACTCGACGAAGACCTTCCTCTCCCTTGTTCCAGCAGGCAGCGGAGGTTGTAGCACTCTCCTCGCGATTCCGGCAGCACAGCGGCGTGGTACCGGAAGTAGAGGGGAGATATCGCAGGGCTTCGCCTTAAGACAGAGCGAGTATGGTGGACTATGAGAGAGCCTTGGTGATCTAGGGTTTAGACACACCAATTAGAAGGGGCTAAACCAGCGGCTAGGGCAATTAGAGGCCCCAACTCGCGGCTTGGGAGAAAACCCTAGGCTACGACTAGGGTTTGGGTTTAGAGGGAGGCAACTTGTGTATCTAGGAGGGGAGCCCTGCCCCTCCTCTTATAGGTGGAGGGAGGCGCGCCTGGGGAGGGGAGTCCCTCCCAACTCGGACCCAAGGTGGGCCGGCGGTGGGAGGAGGAACTCCTCCCCCAAGTCGGTTTCAAACCTCCTTCTCCTCTTTCCCAAAACTAGCCGTTTGACTTTCAAACTAGCCGTTTGACTTTTTCAAACTAGGATTTGAATAAACCCTCTATTTTGGTACAACGAAGACACCTAGTACATGATGCAATCATATCAACTTGATATAACACATTCATGTACCTTTTCCCCTCCGGAGTGTCGGACATTCCGGAACCTTCTAGAACATTATCGATGAAAACACCGGAACCATTCTCCAACTCCGAAACGGGACTTTCCTTATATGAATCTTATTCTCCGGACCATTCCGGATCTCCTCGTGATATCCCGGATCCCATCCGAGACTCCGAACAACATTCGGTCTCTTACTCATCATTCCATAACTACTCGACAACATCGAATCCTTAAGTGTGTCTCCCTACGGTTCGTGAATTATGCGGACATGATCGAGACTCTTCTCCGATCAATAACCAATAGAGGAATCTGGAAATTCATATGGCTCCCACATATTTCTACGATTACTTTGCGATCGAACGAACCACTTACATACGATACCAATTTCCCTTTGTCTCACGATAGTTTACTTATCCGAGGTTTTGATCGTCGGTATCTCTGCATACCTAGTTCAACCTCGTTACCGATAAGTACTCTTTTATCGTTCCCGTGGTATGTGATCCCTTGTGAGCCAGTCACATGCTTGCAAGCTAATTGGATGACATTCCACCGAGAGGGCCCAGAGTATATCTATCCGTCATATGGATGGACAAATCCCACTCTTGATCCATGTGCCTCAACACATACTTTCCGAACACTCAATGCCACCTTTATAGCCACCCTGTTACGGTTTGGTGTTTGATGTCATCAAAGCATCCTTCCGGTGATGGTGATTAACATGATCTCATGGTCGAAGGAATTAGGTTACTATGTATCAGAAAGCTTATAGCAAATGAACTATATTAAATGACTTGATCTTTATGCTACGCTTATATATATAAGAGTATGTCCATCACATCATTCTCCTAATGATATGACCCTGTTGTTAATAACATCTCTATGTTCATGATCAGGAAACCATGATCATATATTAACCAACAAGCTAGTTTAACAAGAGGCTTTACTAGGTACTCCTTTATGTTTACAAATCACACAAGTATTAATGTTTCCGGTTAATACAATTATAGCATGGTATGTAAACATTTATCATAAGTATGAAGATATGATAATAACCACTTTATTATTGCCTCTTGGGCATATATCCAACAGTCTCCCACTTGCACTAGAGTCAATAATCTAGTTTCAAACCTTTGTGTATTCAACACCTATGGCTTTCCGGTGTTGTATGTACACGATTGCTAGTGGTCAACTGATCTCCGGATCTGACACTTCTAGGTCCGTGTGTAATTGCATGTCTTTGCGTCTCTACGCATCACTCATTCTCTAATGAGATGGCTTTGTATAAATTTGGTCCTTTGGTGAGACCTTTAGTTCTTTGGGGTTAAAACATGTTGATAATATTGTCGTACAATATATCTTCATAGTATTATCCCGCTGTGAACTACACCTAGTTTGATAACAAACTACTTGACACAAATGCCCTCTTTTGCTGCTAAAATAGCAGTCATACACTTAGCCTTTTGTTGTAGTATCTGTCACAATGTCTTTAACTTTGGAACTCATCCAAATCCATTATGGAACTCACTTTCCATTATATTGTGCCACCCTTGGTTTAGATTGAGATAAACTTAATTTGTACTTTGTGACAAAACTAGTGTCAATGTAGTACTTTTACAATGAACTAACCATCTATTTGTCACTTCTACAAATAATATACTCTTAGTTCTTCCAAAAGATCATAACAATATTCTTACTATTGTCCAATGATCATCTTATGAATCATTCTGGTATATGCTCACAACATTTAGAGCATAGGACATATCTGGATTTGTACATATCATAGTATGATTGATATAAATACTCTTTGTGATCAAGTATCAATCTATACTTGAATCTTGTTTCACTTACCAAATGTCAATACATTTGAATATATCATCAATATTGAACTCATTCAATCCTTTCTGTGCGACAAGAAACTTTCTTGTAGTTTCTATATTGAACTCATTCAATATCTCGTCTATGTACTTCTGGCACAACCATATTAGCGTCTATTCATGCCAAATATTTGGGTTTTGCCTAAGTCTTTCATCGAGATGAAATTCTTATCATGTGTTAATAAAAGATACATTATTTCCAATCAACAATATGTCTTCCACATAATGTATTAGAAACATGTCTTAGCGCTCCCACTTAATTTCTTGCAAATGCAAGCATCTTCATCATCTCTGATGAATTTAAACTCTTTTAACATTTTCATCATAGTGAAGATTCCAACTCCGCGATGCTTACTTCAACCATTGAAGTTTGCATATGCTTTTAGCATCCTTTGAATTAACAAAACCCCTATGGACCATGTTATTCACATGTCCTAGGTAACAATTCTATTAGAAGAACTTGTTTTGTTTATTCAACTACCATATAACAAAATTATATGTAGTGGTTGCTACACTAATCCGTCTAGACTAAATATCACTATGAAAGATCAAATCTTATCATAGTCAACCTTTGAACATTGTTGTGAACTTTTTCCCAACATGTCGACTATTTCATAGATGTAAAACATCCATGTTTATTTCTTTATAGATCCAAACACGACTGTAAGGTCTTACACCTTTCTCGAGGGTCCTTCAAGTTCAAAACTTGATTTCTCGTGTATGGAACTATCACGGATTTTATGGCTTCAAGCCATTTGACGGAGTCAGGGCTCGTCATCGCTTCTTTGCATGTAGTCGGATCATTATTGTCAAATAATGATTTAACTCTCAAATCTTGGTATTCGATTGTTCATCCGACCTACTTGTTTCAATAGGAACTTGGATCTCCGTGACCACAACCTTTGAGGTACGTGAGCCATGAGCATTGTTGCTACTTCCGGAACACTTTTCGGCGTTGCGCAACTTTGCACATATAGCTAAGGTTCTTTTAACCTTATCAAAGTTCTATTGTCCTCCCACTTAAATTTTCACGAAAAATTCCTTCTCAAAGAAACTTGACGTTCTAAGCAACAAACACTTTTGTCTCCGGTGTTTATGGAGGCATACTTAACAGTTATACAAAGACAGGTTCATCCGACTTTGGTTGCACACATCTTTCTTATGCATAGCATACCAATGTTTTAAGAAAGGACTACTTGGGTTTTATCCCAAACCATAACTTTATATGGTGTCATTTCAACGGATTATGATGAAGCTCTTTTCAGTGGAAAAAACAGTAGTCTCTAAAGCTTTTAATCTTTAAAATATAATGGCAGTTTTATGAATTATACCTTTGATCTTACCATGCCAAACAAGGTTTAATTACATATCTCGAATGCTCCATACTCTTATGGTGTTTCGGGAAATGCAAATCCACGGAACGATTCATTAAATCTTAGGTATTATGCTAAACTTTGTAACTCAAATATCTTCCTTTATGATCTTTATCATAACCTGTTTATATTCTTGTTACAATGATTTTGCACTTCATCTTGAAAGTCTTTAAACTTTTCAAATGTTTCATACTTCATCCTTATTAAGTAAATATTCATATATTCACTCAAATTTTTGGAGAAAGCATATGAAGTTGAAATCCATCGCTCTTTACTACACATAATGGACTTCGTACAACAATATGTACAAGTTCCAATAAGATAGTCATTCGTTCCCTTTTGGCCTATGAACGAAGTTTTAATTATCTCTTAGGAAAGTTTCACAAGCGTCATGTGATCAAAAATCAAAAGACTCCAAAATTCCATCCACATGGAGTTTCTTCATGTTTTCTTTCCCATATAATTTAAACGGCGATGTCACTTCCTAAGTGGTCTTTCAATCAATTTGTCTTTTGACATTTTTAGCACTAGTTTTATGGATGTGATCTTTCCAACGAGATTTGTGAATCATCCATCTTTTATGGATTACGGCAATTATTTGAACAACCCTTTTGTTCTCATAATGCCTGATAAAACAAATCTTGAAGGCAAGCTTTGATGTTTAACGAGCAACGCAATAACCCTTTATTTGTTCTCGATGAACATCATCACATATTCTTTTGCTAGTTACTTAGGCCATTGTAGTTCATGAATTGCGTTGTTTCGTATGACGATTCACACCAACAAATTCAGTATCAAATACTTAAGAACCACATTGTTTAATAAGCAAAGAATATAGCCATAACATGTATATCATCTATATACTTAAACTGAACAATTCTAGTCTTTTCTTTTCTGCCATATATTTATGAGATTTTCTTTCAGTATTTCCTTTTCTGTTTGAAAGAATCTATCAACATCAATAGTGGAGTCATACATATGACACATAGTCCAAAGCGTGGATAGTTAAATACCAATGTCTTTGGACTTGCACTTTGAAGTAGATCACCATCATCAAATGTTTGGTGTTCTTTCAAATTCCTTTCTTTAGTAATATCTTGGTGTAGTAAACATTTTACCTACATCAAATATTCACCCTCATCATGGAATTATCCATGATCAAGCTACTTTTAGCTTGTAACGGTGAATCGCGAGTACAATGTTGCTCTCCAAAACCTTTTGGAGGATTCGGACAACTAGTGTCTCCATTTTTTTTGCAAATTCTCATCAAATATGAGAACATGACTTTTGCCATATTATACTCTATCATGTTGCAACCAAAACTTCGTTTCAGATATCACAATATCTTCCACACATCATGGTTTCTGAAACAACTCTTTCAGATCCTAGATAACCTTGATATTAAGACAATCCTTTGAATATCAAGAATCATGGAGACAAACATGATACTCATACACTAACTCTTGGAATTGTCACTCTAGTTTTAATACCAATTATTAAACTTCATGGAGTAACCGGAACTTACTGAAAGTTTGCAATATGACTTTTAAACTTTAGATTAACACTTCAAAACAATACGATACCAGTTCGTAAAGTAACTAACCAGAATTCTATAGTTCTATCATCTCAATTATAACTAAGCGCAAGGTGGTAAACGGATGCCAATGACTACAACAATTATGCAAATTCACTTTGAGTTAATTTATGATAAATAGTGTTCAACTTTTAATCATATTGCTGTTAAACTCCCACTCAAAACAATATCCCCCACATTGTTTTAGTGATCACACGAACCAAATCCACCATATCAAAACCGATCATCACGAGAGTTGATATAGCTTCAATGGCGAACAATCAACATGTTCATCATATCTACTATATGACTCATGCTTTACCTTTCGGTGATCCGTGTTCCTGAGACCATGTATGTACATGCTAGGCTCGTCAAAATCAAACCTTAGCTTCCGCATGAGCAAATCTGGCTTGCCCACGTTGTATACACTTGCGGAATCTAACACACCCGATCATCACGTGGTGCTTCGAAACAACAAGCTTTAGCAACAGTGCTAACTAAGGGTGAACACTTTATGACTTGAAATTCATGTGCATGAGGGATCATCTTATAATGCTACCGTCGTCTACTAAGCAATACAAGATGCATAAAGGATTAACATCACATGCAATTCATAATATGTGATATGATATGGCCTTTCTTCTTTGTGCTTCCAATCTCCATCTTCTAGCACGAACATGATCTCCATCATCACCGACATTGCATCAAGGTCAATGATGCTTCTCCATGGTTGTCGTCCACCGGCTTCAACTATTACAACTACTTTGAATAGACACGCGGGTCTTAACAGAAATTAAAGACAACCATATGGCTCCTGCCGGTTGCTGACTTACAATAAGGAACATTGCATACATCATATATAATCACAATCATGTCCATATCACATCACTGCACACCCCTGCAAAACAAAGTTAGACGCCTCTACTTTCTTTGCATATTTTACGTGGTTTGGGGCTTTCAATAAGTGTCGTTCTAACTTACGAACAAGAACCACAACATTGATACTAGTATTGTTAATCACCCGTTGTAAATTGGATCTTAACTATGCTAGGAGAAACAGGCACCCGCAAAGACACTTATGCAATACAAGTTGCATGTCAAGCGTGGAGCAAGTCTCATGAACGATGTCATGTAAGGTTAGCCCGGTCCGCTTCATCCCAACATACCGCAAGATGCAAAGTACACAAGAAGCAATCGACAATAAAAGCATCAACGCCCATAATGACCATTGTGTTCTACTCGTGCAAACAGATCTACATATAGACACGGCTCTGAAACCACTGTAGGGGTTCGTAGCATGGAAAACAAAAAAATTCTACCGCATGCACACAAACAAGCCAAGATCTATCTACTAGATTTTAGCAACGAGTCGATAGAGGAACTTACCCTCGAAGATTCCAAAGCGGTTAACGAGAGCAGATTCTCGTGGGTGATGTAGTCGTACACTTGCCGATCTCAAGATCGCGTAGACGATCCTTCCGGCGCTGCGTTCCGGCAGCGCTCCCGCAGTCGGTCACACGTTCGGTACTCGACGAAGACCTTCCTCTCCCTTGTTCCAGCAGGCAGCGGAGGTTGTAGCACTCTCCTCGCGATTCCGGCAGCACAACGGCGTGGTACCGGAAGTAGAGGGGAGATATCGCAGGGCTTCGCCTTAAGACGGAGTGAGTATGGTGGACTATGAGAGAGCCTTGGTGATCTAGGGTTTAGACACACCAATTAGAAGGGGCTAAACCAGCGGCTAGGGCAATTAGAGGCCCCAACTCGGCGGCTTGGGAGAAAACCCTAGGCTACGGCTAGGGTTTAGGTTTAGAGGGAGGCAACTTGTGTATCTAGGAGGGGAGCCGTGCCCCTCCTCTTATAGGTGGAGGGAGGCGCGCCTGGGGAGGGGAGTCCCTCCCCAACTCGGACCCAAGGTGGGCCGGCGGTGGGAGGAGGAACTCCTCCCCCAAGTCGGTTTCAAACCTCCTTCTCCTCTTTCCCAAAACTAGCCGTTTGACTTTCAAACTAGCCGTTTGACTTTTTCAAACTAGGATTTGAATAAACCCTCTATTTTGGTACAACGAAGACACCTAGTACATGATGCAATCATATCAACTTGATATAACACATTCATGTACCTTTTCCCCTCCGGAGTGTCGGACATTCCGGAACCTTCTAGAACATTATCGATGAAAACACCGGAACCATTCTCCAACTCCGAAACGGGACTTTCCTTATATGAATCTTATTCTCCGGACCATTTCGGATCTCCTCGTGATATCCCGGATCCCATCCGAGACTCCGAACAACATTCGGTGTCTTACTCATTATTCCATAACTACTCAACAACATCGAATCCTTAAGTGTGTCTCCCTACGGTTCGTGAATTATGCGGACATGATCGAGACTCTTCTCCGATCAATAACCAATAGAGGAATCTGGAAATTCATATGGCTCCCACATATTTCTACGATTACTTTGCGATCGAATGAACCACTTACATACGATACCAATTTCCCTTTGTCTCACGATAGTTTACTTATCCGAGGTTTTGATCGTCGGTATCTCTACATACCTAGTTCAACCTCGTTACCGATAAGTACTCTTTTCTCGTTCCCGTGGTATGTGATCCCTTGTGATCCAGTCACATGCTTGCAAGCTAATTGGATGACATTCCACCGAGAGGGCCCAGAGTATATCTATCCGTCATATGGATGGACAAATCCCACTCTTGATCCATGTGCCTCAACACATACTTTCCGAACACTCAATGCCACCTTTATATCCACCCTGTTACGGTGTGGTGTTTGATGTCATCAAAGCATCCTTCCGGTGATGGTGATTAACATGATCTCATGGTCGAAGGAATTAGGTTACTATGTATCAGAAAGCTTATAGCAAATGAACTATATTAAATGACTTGATCTTTATGCTACGCTTATATATATAAGAGTATGTCCATCACATCATTCTCCTAATGATATGACCCTGTTGTTAATAACATCTCTATGTTCATGATCAGGAAACCATGATCATATATTAACCAACAAGCTAGTTTAACAAGAGGCTTTACTAGGGACTCTTTTATGTTTACAAATCACACAAGTATTAATGTTTCCGGTTAATACAATTATAGCATGGTATGTAAACATTTATCATAAGTATGAAGATATGATAATAACCACTTTATTATTGCCTCTTGGGCATATCTTCAACAAGTACTACTTCCAAATGTTTAGTTCCGAGTACTATTAGGTTAGCATAAAAATCTATGCGATGGATTCGGATAGGGACGGCCTTGCAAATTTGCCTAGCCTTGGTGGTTGATCCGGGAATTTGTACAATCATCACATGCTTCAATTTGGTTGGTTGAATTTTACTAGTGCAGGCAAATTCTTCAGTGACAAATGAATGCGATGTACCAGAGTCAAACAACACTCTTGCAAGTATTGAATTAACAGAAAACATACCCAGCACGACGTCTGGCGCTTCCCGAGCTTCTTCAGCATGCATGAGAAAAAGACGACCATTGCGGTTGAGTGAACTTCTCCCTGGCTGGACACGACGCTGCTGCTGAGCTGGGACATTGGTGTTGGGGGCTGTAGCATTCTTCTTGTTGGGGCACTCGTTGGAATAGTGGCCTTTATTTCCATAGTCATAACAGGTCACTTGTGACTTGTCCTTGGTTGCGACAGGCACATCATTGCTTCCAGTCCTCGGGGCAGTGTTGGGGTTGGCGGTAGCATTGTTGGTGTTGAACTTGGGTGGGGCACGGGTGAAATTGCTAGAGTTGCCGGGGTTGTTGTGATTTCCTCCGGGTCTAGGGTTTCCACGGTTGGGGTAGGTCGGACGGGTCATAGGGGGTCTGTTGGTTCTTGGGGCAAATCCTGGAGATGGGTTGGGGCGATACTTTGGGGTCTGATGGGTTCCTGGTTGATGCATCATGCGACGCTTGCGGTTCTCATTGGCCTGGTTGATCTTTCCTTCCATCTGGATAGCAGAGTCGACAAGGGCTTCAATATCAACAAAGGGGATATTGACTAACACTGTCTGCATCTCGTCATGCAGACCATTCAGGAATCTTTCTTTCTTCTTGGCTTCGGTGTCTATCTCGTCCGGGGCATACCTAGCTAATGACAAAAATTTGTCACGGTATTCCACTACAGTCATCCTTTCTTGCTTAAATTCTCTGAACTCGTCTCTCATTCTCTTGATCAAACCTGGTGGCACATGGGTTCTGCTAAACTTGACCTTGAATTCCTCCCAGGTCATCATGTGGCCTCCGGTCATTGCACGAACACTGTTCCACCATGCCCTGGCATCTCCGGCTAGATAATGGGTGGCGAACAGGACTTTCTCGTTGGCTTCCACTCCGGCGACTTCTAGGTTGTTTTCCATGGTTTGCAGCCAATCATCAGCATCTAGGGGTTCTTCTGACTTGGTGAAAACGGGTGGGTTGGTATTCTGGAAATTCTTGAGCTTAGATCCGTGGTTGTCCTGATTTCCGTGGCCTTGGTTGTTGTGGGCTAGCTGGGCTATCTATTGCGGAGTGGCTAGGTTGGCTTGACGTTCCGCTCTTTCAGCTTCGCGGTCAGAAGTCAACATTTGCAGGATCTGCAACATCGGGTCCGGGGCTGAACCACTTCCTCCACGTGGCATTTGAAGATTGATATAGATCATGAGAAAAGAGGGAAATTTCTAAGGTTTTGGGTTTTTGAAAAGTTTTTAGAGTCTGACTCAGGTTTTTCTAGCAACTTGCTTTTTCATTCAATCATTCACTCGATACAACGCACACCACAACAAGGAAAAACAGATGGTTTTAAGAACCATTCTGGAAACTATGATACAGTGGGACCGACTACTACTCACTACGCTAGTGCTCAGTGCCACTACTCCTCGGAGTCTGTGGCTTCATCATCTTCAGCATCATCGATGAAGGCGAAATCATCCTCATCAGTGAAGAAGTCCATGGCCTGATCCTCCAGAAAATCATCGTCATCGCTGAGATAGGAGTAAGGGTCTCCACGAAGATCCTCTCCGGCATTCTCCCTTTCCTCTAACTACATGTCTCTCTCGTGGATGGTCTCTTCCAGAGATGAGATGCGATGGCGAAGACGGGCAATAATGCGCTCCTTCTTGTCGAGCTGACGGCGGCGAGACTTGCGATCCTTTGCTAGCATGGCGATGGTCTGGTCCTTCGTCTTGATGATGGCAGACTTGTGGTTGCAATAGTCACGGCGGTTGTCCAATTCCTGCTGACGATCATACATCATGAAGCTAAGGTGGTCCAATTGAGTCTTCAGCTCGGGGTGGTATGGGGCTTCCAATGGTTGTTGTGGCATCCCGCAAAACCACTACTAGAAAATCGCGTTGAATTTGTGCATTGCATCGTCATCATCATGCATTGTTTGCCAAAACTATTTCGCAAAGCCCGCTTTCGTTTTCTAAAACGCCCCGACTTTTATTCAAACGCCAAACCCCGGTTGTTCCGGATATTTTGTTTGTCTAAAACTAGTTACAAAAGATAATTGAAAATAAATAAAATATTAAATTATTTTCAGTAGGGGCAGTCGAACGGGCCGATTAGACCCGAACGACTACCCCCAGAAATTAAATCGGCCCACCCCTTATTCCTACAGCTACCTAAAACCCTACCCACACCCCCTGGCCACCTCACCCCCACCTATCCTAGGCCGCCACGTCACCCTCTCCTCTCCTTCCACCCAACCGGATAGCTCCACCTCACCCCTCTCTCTCCTCTCTCTCCAGCTCACACCACCAACCCCAGCAACCCCACCCGCGCCCAGCTACACGCACCCGGTCCACCCCCCACACACGCCCCCCACCTGCCGCTGACCTCCCTGGCCCACGCACCCACCCCCCCCAGCTGGCCAACACCACCACGCACGCCACGCACACGTCGACCACGCACGCCCCCCCGGCCCCACACCGCCCCCACACCGACAGCCTCCCTCAGATTCCGCGCCCGGACCCATCCCCCGCCCCCGCGTCCCTCTCGCCCGCACCCCGCGCCCTCCTCCTCCCTCGTTCTTCTCCTCCCCTCTCTGCGCCCGGCCGCCGCCGGCGACCACCCCGCCCGGCCTCGGCCGCCTCCTCCCGGCCCGCCACCAGCGCACCCTCCCCCGCTACTTCTTTCCCCCCGTCGCTCCTCTGCCCGCCTTCCCCCCCTCCACCACGCCGCCTCCCCGACCCAAGCTCCGGCGCCGCCTAGCTTCGCCGGCGCGCGGCGTTGCGCCTCCTTCCACCCCGCCGGCGCTGCTCCCTCTCCCTTTCCCGTCGCCGCTCCCACCTCGCCGCCCCTCCTTTGCTGCGGCTGCCCCGGCGCCTTCCCGCCGGCGAGCCGCCTCCACCGCGCACGCCACCGCCGGCTCGCCGCCGTCCTTCACCCCGCCAACCCCCGCCGCCTTCCTCTGTTCTTCCCCGCCGCCTCGGCCTCCAGGGAGACCGGCGCCGCCGCCGCGCTTCCCGTGGGTGGCTCCCGCCGCCGGAGGCCTCCTCGTCGGCGCCCCTCTGCCTCGCCGGAGCCGTCTCTCCGGGCGTCCTCCACCCCTGCCGTCCGCGCGCCTCCGGCCGCGACCCGCCAGTCCCGCCGGCGGCCGCGTCCGGCCCGCACGTCCCCGCCTCCGCTGTTCTCCTGTGGCCAAGCTCGCCTCTGCCCTCATCCGCGGGTACCGACCGTTTTCACGAGGTGCCGAGTCCGAAGACGACCCCGATAGATGTTTTCATCCGGAGACCACTGAAGCCAACGCAAGACCATCACCGACAATCGAAGTTAGAGCTCGATGAATGCCGTCACGGATCCGAAGACCGCCTCCTCTGTTTTTGGACCCCAAGATCGTCAACGTGGAATAACAAGGTCGACGAATCGATGCAAGCTCTACTTCACGGTACGACAAGATCGTCACACGGACGCGAACCCCGGTGCGACAAGTGCTTCTTCCCCGATCCAGGATCGTCGCGAACCGGGACGCCAAGCTCTCCGCCGTGGAGCAACAAGACCGACTACATGACCCGAAGACCGCGAATGTGACAAGAACGACACCAAACCAAGTCCGACCCCGGAATCCGAGAACGCTTCCGTCGAACCTCGTCGATCCCGTCGAACCCTGGGCCCCGAGACCGGACCCTGGACCTTGTCAAACCCCGAACCCCGGAACCCCAAGATCGTCGAGAACCCTAATGTGTGACCTTTTCCTCGATACCCTATTTTTATAAATGATATCAACTTGTTGCATATTTAATCATTCATCTCGCATGCATATCTGTGGTTTGGGGGCCTTATGTCGATTCACCTAATAACTAAATATGGGGCCCATACGCGGGCAAATCTAGTCTCATATCGGCCTCATTTAAACTTGTGTAGCGAACCGGTATCTTATCTTGCCTTGTTATAACAACATTTAATTTGCGGGGTAATTAAATAACTTGAACAATATAATCAGTTGTCGGGACCCCGGTTCCGCTTAACCTTGACCTAATTGCATCTCACCTTTGCCATGCCATACATCATACATGCATCATGTCGATCTTCTGCCGTTGTATTAAATAGTGCATCCGGTGTTTCTTCTAGTGTTTTGCTTCTTCGCGGATAAGGCCGTTGAGTTGATGTGAGCTTCGCCCCGATCTTCGGATGAACCCTTCGGCAATGTTTTCAGGCGAGCATCTCCCCCTTTCTACCTATCTTACTTTGCTAGTATTTACTTCCCTCCTGTTGATCTTTGCTATCTGTGTTGCGATGCTCTAGATTTCGTACCCGTGATATCCCTTGCAGCCATATATAGCCTTGGACACATCCTATTACCTGTTGTTTGGTTGCTAGTTGGACCCGCGTGTCGTAGTCGCTTGCTCAAGTGTTTTGCTTGTCGTCAAGTACCACCTTTGTTGGAGGAATTGCCGCATGTTGACGTTGGAGATGATCATGGCTTTAATTATTGTATCACTTTAATTCCTGTTTAACAACTAAAATTGAATTAAGCAGAGGCATCGGTGGGTGATAGGTAAGATTTGGTTTCTGACCGCCCACTTGTGTCCCGTAGGACCCGAGTTCTTGATACCTGTTCCGAGATCGAGCGCGCTAACCACAGGTGGGGAGATATGGCCCCCCCATTGATAATTACCTGATTTCAAAGTATTGTACTGGGGGCCACAACTAGTTTGAGGTTTTATTTACTATCCTGTACTTATGCCATGCTTACTGCTTTATTTAAATTGTGCGACAGATAGCACGTGTACTGTTTAGGATCGGGACACGTTTTCGCGGTGTCGACAGTCCCCGTTTGGGGATTTGCTATCGCTCACTGCCGTCCACCCAAACCCTGAGTCCGTCTCGGAGACCGGCCGACTCCGTTGCGGGTGTCGACTCGGTGGGGTGGCCCCCATGTACTTGCTTTGTGTCTGGGAACGTCGTGACTTAGGCCCCGCCGACATACCGATGGGTGTATGTTAACTGATCTGGCAAAAAGGGTCGAAGTGCCTGTGGATACTTTGGTGCACCCTGCAGGGTTAAATCTTTTCGAGAAGCCGTGTCCGCGGTTATGGACGACTTGGAGCACAGTGCTTGATCATAGACAACTATAACTAAAGTTTACTGTTATAAATTGATTTGTATCTGATTTGACTAGTAATCAGCTCCACTACAACGGAATGGCTAAGTAAAAGTACCAACAACTGCTGGGTTTTGGGTTTATCTCATGCTAATTGTATCTGACTAGTAAGTGTTGCCACTATAACGGAATGGTTAACTAAAAGTGCCCACTGCTTACTTTATCAGGACGATTACCTAAACCTGACTAGTAAAGTGCCGCAACTATAACTGAATAAGTAAAACTGCCAACTGAGTGCGTTCCTCGGTTGACTTCCTCGTTGGTCTCGAGGGGGAAACACCAGGATGGGTTTGTTTGATGCTAGTATCAGGTTGGATCCGAATAGGTCTTTCTCACCCTCTCTGATAACCGCCAGTTGTATCGAGTCTCTATAGGTTGTTTAGTGCATGCTGCCGCTGCCGCTCAGTCCACCATACCTATGTAGGCGAGGACCGCCGAATTCTAGCCTCGCCGTGTACTGGCCTCAGTACTGACGCTCCTCTTTCTCCTTTGCCCTTGTCGGCACCCCTTTTGTTTAAGCAGGTTTTGAGATCGACGCCGTTAGCAGGGTTACCCTTCCGGCTTGGCCTGGGCAGGGTTATGGACGCCATTGGTTATTCTTCAGGGCTCTTAGCCCCATTTGCATCTTGTCCGTAGTCGGACGCTCTGTCATTCTCTAGGTGATTTGGATCGTTGTATCGTATATTTGTATTCTTGACTCTTTGAGTCGCTGTTGTATATATATCTGTTCTGTGGGTCCCATCGAGGACTGTTGTGTAATGTTATTACTTTGCTTTCCACCCGCACGAAAGTGCCTGGTGGGCACCTTCGAATCGTTTCTATGCGGGTTTGGCGAGTTTCGCTAAAACTTGCATAGGGCCGATTCTGAGGGTGTTATAGAGTGGTATCAGAGCTCAGCAGTTGCGATACCCCACAAGTCCAGCCTGTATGATAACCTAGCTAACGGCCGAAGTAGAATGTCAAAACTATTTTGCAAAATCGGTTGGATAGTTCTGATTAGGTCTGCTTTTACTCCTTACCCCTCTGCTGTTCTCCTCTTACCTCGACGTGTTTTGAATCTGCTCTCTTATCTTTTCTTCGAGTCCAGGATTTCTCGTGGTCGGGTTCCGTCGTACCTTCAGGGTTTCGCTTCCTCCTTTGGCAACGATGTTCTACTATCCGGTGTTCAAGCTGCCTGATGAATCCGTCTACGGTGTTACCATTCTTTGTTCCTTTTTTGTGCCTTCCGGTGTTTTCCGACGCGACGACATCCTCTATGCCAGATCCGATGCGGAGTCTGCATCGCTCCTTTGTTTCCGAACCTCGCCTGTCGAGATCTTCAGTCTGAATCCTGAGGGTTGGTTGCATAATCTGTCTATTCGTGTACATAGTAATGCTTTGAGTGCGGGATGGAGTCGCGACCATACCACTACTCTTATCATTTGCTCGGTATATTGAATAGTGGATCGATGCAATTTTACTCCTTCCATGGAAGTTAGAGGTGGCCTTACCTTTAACTTCGTCCGTTGTCTATCCGGAGTGTTCTCTTGACGAACGGGATCAACGACGTCTTGTTAAGTGGTATCGCGAAGATCTACACGAAGCGAGAAGATTCAGGTCGCCGACCTTTTCTTCCGGTACCATGAGGCGGATCTCGAGGGCGAGATCCATTGTTAGTGGTGTCGAATTGTGGCATCCCGCAAAACCACTACTAGAAAATCGCGTTGAATTTGTGCATTGCATCGTCATCATCATGCATTGTTTGCCAAAACTATTTCGCAAAGCCCGCTTTCGTTTTCTAAAACGCCCCGACTTTTATTCAAACGCCAAACCCCGGTTGTTCCGGATATTTTGTTTGTCTAAAACTAGTTACAAAAGATAATTGAAAATAAATAAAATATTAAATTATTTTCAGTAGGGGCAGTCGAACGGGCCGATTAGACCCGAACGACTACCCCCAGAAATTAAATCGGCCCACCCCTTATTCCTACAGCTACCTAAAACCCTACCCACACCCCCTGGCCACCTCACCCCCACCTATCCTAGGCCGCCACGTCACCCTCTCCTCTCCTTCCACCCAACCGGATAGCTCCACCTCACCCCCTCTCTCTCCTCTCTCTCCAGCTCACACCACCAACCCCAGCAACCCCACCCGCGCCCAGCTACACGCACCCGGTCCACCCCCCACACACGCCCCCCACCTGCCGCTGACCTCCCTGGCCCACGCACCCACCCCCCCCAGCTGGCCAACACCACCACGCACGCCACGCACACGTCGACCACGCACGCCCCCCCGGCCCCACACCGCCCCCACACCGACAGCCTCCCTCAGATTCCGCGCCCGGACCCATCCCCCGCCCCCGCGTCCCTCTCGCCCGCACCCCGCGCCCTCCTCCTCCCTCGTTCTTCTCCTCCCCTCTCTGCGCCCGGCCGCCGCCGGCGACCACCCCGCCCGGCCTCGGCCGCCTCCTCCCGGCCCGCCACCAGCGCACCCTCCCCCGCTACCTTCTTTCCCCCCCCCCCCGTCGCTCCTCTGCCCGCCTTCCCCCCTCCACCGCGCCGCCTCCCCGACCCAAGCTCCGGCGCCGCCTAGCTTCGCCGGCGCGCGGCGCTGCGCCTCCTTCCACCCTGCCGGCGCTGCTCCCTCTCCCTTTCCCGTCGCCGCTCCCACCTCGCCGCCCCTCCTTTGCTGCGGCTGCCCCGGCGCCTTCCCGCCGGCGAGCCGCCTCCACCGCGCACGCCACCGCCGGCTCGCCGCCGTCCTTCACCCCGCCAACCCCCGCCGCCTTCCTCTGTTCTTCCCCGCCGCCTCGGCCTCCAGGGAGACCGCCGCCGCCGCCGCGCTTCCCGTGGGTGGCTCCCGCCGCCGGAGGCCTCCTCGTCGGCGCCCCTCTGCCTCGCCGGAGCCGTCTCTCCGGGCTTCCTCCACCCCTGCCGTCCGCGCGCCTCCGGCCGCGACCCGCCAGTCCCGCCGGCGGCCGCGTCCGGCCCGCACGTCCCCGCCTCCGCTGTTCTCCTGTGGCCAAGCTCGCCTCTGCCCTCATCCGCGGGTACCGACCGTTTTCACGAGGTGCCGAGTCCGAAGACGGCCCCGATAGATGTTTTCATCCGGAGACCACTGAAGCCAACGCAAGACCATCACCGACAATCGAAGTTAGAGCTCGATGAATGCCGTCACGGATCCGAAGACCGCCTCCTCTGTTTTTGGACCCCAAGATCGTCAACGTGGAATAACAAGGTCGACGAATCGATGCAAGCTCTACTTCACGGTACGACAAGATCGTCACACGGACGCGAACCCCGGTGCGACAAGTGCTTCTTCCCCGATCCAGGATCGTCGAGAACCGGGACGCCAAGCTCTCCGCCGTGGAGCAACAAGACCGACTACATGACCCGAAGACCGCGAATGTGACAAGAACGACACCAAACCAAGTCCGACCCCGGAATCCGAGAACGCTTCCGTCGAACCTCGTCGATCCCGTCGAACCCTGGGCCCCGAGACCGGACCCTGGACCTTGTCAAACCCCGAACCCCGGAACCCCAAGATCGTCGAGAACCCTAATGTGTGACCTTTTCCTCGATACCCTATTTTTATAAATGATATCAACTTGTTGCATATTTAATCATTCATCTCGCATGCATATCTGTGGTTTGGGGGCCTTATGTCGATTCACCTAATAACTAAATATGGGGCCCATACGCGGGCAAATCTAGTCTCATATCGGCCTCATTTAAACTTGTGTAGCGAACCGGTATCTTATCTTGCCTTGTTATAACAACATTTAATTTGCGGGGTAATTAAATAACTTGAACAATATAATCAGTTGTCGGGACCGCGGTTCCGCTTAACCTTGACCTAATTGCATCGCACCTTTTCCATGCCATACATCATACATGCATCATGCCGATCTTCTGCCGTTGTATTAAATAGTGCATCCGGTGTTTCTTCTAGTGTTTTGCTTCTTCGCGGATAAGGCCGTTGAGTTGATGTGAGCTTCGCCCCGATCTTCGGATGAACCCTTCGGCAATGTTTTCAGGCGAGCATCTCCCCCTTTCTACCTATCTTACTTTGCTAGTATTTACTTCCCTCCTGTTGATCTTTGCTATCTGTGTTGCGATGCTCTAGATTTCGTACCCGTGATATCCCTTGCAGCCATATATAGCCTTGGACACATCCTATTACCTGTTGTTTGGTTGCTAGTTGGACCCGCGTGTCGTAGTCGCTTGCTCAAGTGTTTTGCTTGTCGTCAAGTACCACCTTTGTTGGAGGAATTGCCGCATGTTGACGTTGGAGATGATCATGGCTTTAATTATTGTATCACTTTAATTCCTGTTTAACAACTAAAATTGAATTAAGCAGAGGCATCGGTGGGTGATAGGTAAGATTTGGTTTCCGACCGCCCACTTGTGTCCCGTAGGACCCGAGTTCTTGATACCTGTTCCGAGATCGAGCGCGCTAACCACAGGTGGGGAGATATGGCCCCCCCATTGATAATTACCTGATTTCAAAGTATTGTACTGGGGGCCACAACTAGTTTGAGGTTTTATTTACTATCCTGTACTTATGCCATGCTTACTGCTTTATTTAAATTGTGCGACAGATAGCACGTGTACTGTTTAGGATCGGGACACGTTTTCGCGGTGTCGACAGTCCCCGTTTGGGGATTTGCTATCGCTCACTGCCGTCCACCCAAACCCTGAGTCCGTCTCGGAGACCGGCCGACTCCGTTGCGGGTGTCGACTCGGTGGGGTGGCCCCCATGTACTTGCTTTGTGTCTGGGAACGTCGTGACTTAGGCCCCGCCGACATACCGATGGGTGTATGTTAACTGATCTGGCAAAAAGGGTCGAAGTGCCTGTGGATACTTTGGTGCACCCCTGCAGGGTTAAATCTTTTCGAGAAGCCGTGTCCGCGGTTATGGACGACTTGGAGCACAGTGCTTGATCATAGACAACTATAACTAAAGTTTACTGTTATAAATTGATTTGTATCTGATTTGACTAGTAATCAACTCCACTACAACGGAATGGCTAAGTAAAAGTACCAACAACTGCTGGGTTTTGGGTTTATCTCATGCTAATTGTATCTGACTAGTAAGTGTTGCCACTATAACGGAATGGTTAACTAAAAGTGCCCACTGCTTACTTTATCAGGACGATTACCTAAACCTGACTAGTAAAGTGCCGCAACTATAACTGAATAAGTAAAACTGCCAACTGAGTGCGTTCCTCGGTTGACTTCCTCGTTGGTCTCGAGGGGGAAACACCAGGATGGGTTTGTTTGATGCTAGTATCAGGTTGGATCCGAATAGGTCTTTCTCACCCTCTCTGATAACCGCCAGTTGTATCGAGTCTCTATAGGTTGTTTAGTGCATGCTGCCGCTGCCGCTCAGTCCACCATACCTATGTAGGCGAGGACCGCCGAATTCTAGCCTCGCCGTGTACTGGCCTCAGTACTGACGCTCCTCTTTCTCCTTTGCCCTTGTCGGCACCCCTTTTGTTTAAGCAGGTTTTGAGATCGACGCTGTTAGCAGGGTTACCCTTCCGGCTTGGCCTGGGCAGGGTTATGGACGCCATTGGTTATTCTTCAGGGCTCTTAGCCCCATTTGCATCTTGTCCGTAGTCGGACGCTCTGTCATTCTCTAGGTGATTTGGATCGTTGTATCGTATATTTGTATTCTTGACTCTTTGAGTCGCTGTTGTATATATATCTGTTCTGTGGGTCCCATCGAGGACTGTTGTGTAATGTTATTACTTTGCTTTCCACCCGCACGAAAGTGCCTGGTGGGCACCTTCGAATCGTTTCTATGCGGGTTTGGCGAGTTTCGCTAAAACTTGCATAGGGCCGATTCTGAGGGTGTTACAGTTGTCCATTTGCATCACGTCTTGGGCAAAACTCAAAGCGAGTACCCTTGTTCTGATTGATGCTCTGCCCACACAGACGGAAAAGAGCTTCCTGCATTGCTCTGGCAAGTCCATCGAGCCAGTTGTTTTCCCTCAAGGTAAACTGGATTCCCTCCGCAGTGGGAGGTTCAATCTTTCCTCGGAGACTTGCAACAATTAGCCACTGCGGATCTTCTCCTCCTTGATCATTGAGCTGAGCTCCGAAGAACTCGGGATGCGGACGCTCCAGAAGTTCCAAAAGCTGATCCAGATCCCTCTCAAAGATAAGGTCTCCTCCATTCCCAAGTTGGTAAAACTTGATGTACTTCACGTCCATCTATAAAAATAGAGGATGAGTAGATTAGCAGAGTGATCAAGTGTGTCAAAATTTTATCTATTTTGCAAGAGTTTTTGAGGAACATGAAGTTTTATTAAAGAATTAAAGAGGTAAGAATGAGAATAAGTTTTCGTAAATATTTTTGTTCTTTGGTTTTGAAACTAAGTTTTTGGTTCAACGTCCAATCTAACTAGGGTCTCCTATGGTCAGGATGGCTCTGATACCAACTTGTCAACACCCGGATTTTTCAATCCTAGATGCCTGTTATGCCATACATCGCAATCCCAGGATTACCATTTTTGCGAGACATAACAGAATTGGATACCATAGTACTTCATCCATTACAAACGATACATAAGTTCTTACACAAATAGGGATCTCATGATCCAGTTCTTAATACAACATCAAGCAGCGGAATACGTAATAATAACGGTAGCGTAGGCGAAGCTCCATCTTCGGGGTCACAGGTGCTGACGATGGGAGATGATCCTAGTTGTCGTAACCTTCCTGGGGTCCATCTTCCAGGTACTCCTCTTCATAGTCTGGCCATGGGAATAGCCAGGGGCAAAGCCATGAGTACTCTTTAAGTACTCGCAAACTAATACTAACAAGTAAGGGGTTTTTGGATAATAGGACACTAGGCTCTAGGGTTGTTTTGCAAAAAGCCAGGTTTACCTCTACTAAGTTCCAAAGCTAGTCACAATTTTATAACTCCTAAGTGGGATCTTGTAATTCAGGTCACAACTCTGTTGTGGTCAAGTCAAAGTCTCAATTCATTTCACAAGTCATTTTGAAAAGTCTGACGGGGGAACAGTATGGCCACTCCAACTGTCCATAACCGCGGACGCGGCTATTCGAATAGTTTGACACTCTACAGAGATTGTACACTTTCACCACAACATTCGATACATCCGCCAGGAACAAATCCTGAATTCACCATACTCAGTATGCGGATAATTAATCCTAACCTTTCAATTACACGCCCTAGTATAAGCACCTCTCCTGTGAGTTTGGCCTCCCAACCATGACCAACTGTCATCTTGGGTACTGCACAGGTGGACAATCTTCACAAGGTAGCCTCAGCTCAGACCTTGGCCGGGAGGGAACTAATACTAAGGTATATAAGTTTCCAGTCAAGCCCTACCCAGTATTCGGGTATTGTGGTTGTACGCTAAAATTGGAATGGTATCACATCCAGACAACCATCAGTTTTATAAAGGGCTAAGGCTCATGCCTCAACATTTTTATCACCGGAATCATCAAGTGTTTGGAAACACATGTCCAAAACATTTCAATAGAATGATCCATCATTCCAAGGTTTTCATAACCATTTTTCCACCAAGTATTCTCATCTAAAAGTTGATCAAGTTTTATGCTTAGCACTAGCATCTATAGGTGGGGGTAGTACTAATGAGGGGTGGTAACTAGTAGGGTACGGTGCTGTGTCTCCTGGCGATGCTCAACGACATGGTCGCGAGGCATGGGGCGGTGTGGTTTGGTCTGGAACGGCCGGTGCTCTGCGCGGCAGAGGCGGCGTCTTCGACGGTGGGCGGTGGCTGTATGGCACGGGGCGGCAAACGGGGATGTCTGGCGGTCTCCTGGGTCGGTGGTGATCGTGTGTGCACGCGGTGAGGGCGGCGCACGGTCTGTGGGTGATGGTCGAGGGTGGCGCTCTGGCGCACGCTCGACATGGTCTGGGCGCGGCTTGTGCGCGTGGTCCAGGGCTTGGCAACGCTCGCGGCTAGGACAGGTAGTGGCAGTGGACGGTGGGCTGCCTCCCAGACAAGGTTGGCACGGCTAGTTCTTCCTCTAGCCTGCTGTCCACAATGGGGTGACATTGGGGTGCTCGGCTATTCACCATTGATGACAATGGCAAGCTCACAGTGGTGCTAGTGCCTGGCTAATCTTCCTAGATGATCTACTGAGTTGTGTGTGAGCTAAATGGGGAACCAGTTAGGCAAGAATCACTGCTCACAATAGTGTTTGATGTTTGTTTGATTTGTGTCTGCAACCTATTTGATGAAATGGCCGCATGAAATCAAGTTTTGAATTTTGAAATGAATTTTGGTGGGTTTGCTAGATTGGTGCTAGTGAGTCTGCAGATGCTTGGGTTTTGAAAGTTGAGCTTGTTTGAGTGGTTTTTGAAAAAGTGGGATCTTCCCATATGATAAAGATTCAATTTTGAATTGTCATTTAAACTATGCATTTGAAAGTTTCTGGATGATCACAAAGTGGGCCTTGATACCTTGTTATGAGTACATTCAAGGGGTGCAAAGATCCAGAAAAGTTTCTGTTAGGTTTTGAAAGTTTGAGACAGCCAAAGTAGGCATGGGAGTTAAATTGGTCAAAATGACCATTCACTTCATATATGTGTTTTGATTTACTTGTCTTTAGGAAAAGTGTGGGAAATGTTTTAGATGATGTTTATTTCATCTAAGAAACATTTTACAAGCAATGAAACAAACAAACAAGGTGGGTTTAAAAGAATTCAAAAATCCATGCATACACATATGCATGCATTCATGATTTCATTTAGAAAAGTTTTTGGTAACCCTAATTTTGATGATTAGAATTTTGATGATCCAAGCTTAGTATTTTTGGGATGTTACAGTGCACAGGGGGCCCACACCCTCCCCAGGCACGGGCCAGGCTTGGCCACGCCTAGGGGGGTCTGGCCGCCTTGTGGCGCCTCTCCGTCTTTCCTCTGGACTTCGTGTCGCCCACGGTAAAATATTGACTTTGGCTTTTGTCTCGTCCAATTATGAGAATATTGATTTTCTGCCTTTCTGGAACAAAAAATAGAAGAAAACATGCAACTGGCACTGTGGCAACTTGTTAATAGGTTAGTTCCATAAAACATATAAAAACACCTCAAAGTATAGACAAAGCAAAGCAAAGTAGATACTAAACAAGCATGGAACATAAAAAATTATAGATACGTTTCCAATGTATCACCTATTCATGACCATTTATATCTTAGACTCCTAGCATGGATGAAGATATTAAAATCTCCAAGCAAAGCAATCTTGAATAGTTCTGAATTTAATGAAGCCATGTTGATTTTCAAGAACCAATTGAGGAATAATTTTCTGAAGACTAGTATACAACAACTTAGTGATGATGTTCAGAGAACAATATTGCGGGTATATTGGCCTAAGTTAACACGTGAATTTATCTTCTTTGTTTGAGCTAGTGTAACATATGAGTTTATGATTTGAATATAGAGAGTCCCCTCATGAAATTAATCACACAAATCATAATTAAAATTCTGTTTTGATGGTACCCAACATTGTTAAGGATCACAACATTTAAAAAATTGGGTTCCGGCAGTTAATTATTTGGAAAGGCCGTAAAATAATATCAATCTCCTCCTGAGAGAAAGGATATTCATGAATATGCAAATTAGAATGCTAGCTTATTGGTATGTCTAGATCAAAGTCTCTTGAATTTGTTCAGATCAACATAGCCTTTCTTTATTAGATTCTAGTAATATTTGTTCCTTTCGTTCATGATGCATTGAAGGGTGGAAACTCTATTTCAGCTCTTCAGAATAATTTATAGAGTGTTTTTTTAGTTTTAATGACCCAATGTGACCCATTTGATTTTTCACATGTGCTTCCAATATGCCATTTTTTTGCTTTACGATAAATAATGAGTGCTCTTTAAGTGAGTTTCTTAGTCTCCCTAGTAGAAAGATAGATTGCGTTTTTAATTAAGTCCAACAAGATAATGAAAAAATTCATATCTAAATTATTTTGAAGAGAAGACAACTTTATTGGCCACCCTTTTAGAGAATTTTAAACTTTGCACTAATTATTTTTAGCAGCATTTGAAAATTCAAAGTTGAGTGCACAAGAGTTAAGACATCCTCATGTTCCACCTATTTATTTTCAAATTTGAATACATTTGATTTGGTGAAAGAAGTCTGAATAGAAATGGCATGGGGAACATGATTAGAGGTGGCTAGTGAATAAACCAAAGTATTTGGATATTTACATTCGAAGGCATTAAATCTCTTGGATTCTGATGTAAATACATGTCCATTTATCACTAAGTTTAGATTGCTGGTGTTCTAGTTTAAGATTTTTCAATCTTGTTTATGCATCATTGAAACCAACAAGAAACAACCATGGCATGCTTCTGAAGTCTTAGACTGAACTCACAGTCACAACAACCGTGTGTAGACGAGAAGGTATGCAGAAAGAGGCAAGCATGCTTCCTATGTGATAAAGTATGCCATGGATAATGGCAATAAACACTGTGATAGGAATAATAACTTAATATAGGAATCCATAAACTAATTTATAGATAAATTTCTAGTAATTCAGTCATTACGGGTTGGTTATCTTTCCATCCCAAAAGACCATAATAAACTTCATATGCAATATGGTTTTAAATGCAGAGCAAAAACAAAAGAGCTTCTATTAGGAAATGATTTACTCCTTCTTGGGCTTCTTTTTGGTTTCATTGTCATCTTGTTTCTTCGGGGCCTTGTTTCTCCCGGGCCTTGTTCCTCTTCCTTGCAAACCCTCTTAAATGAATTTTGCACCATTATAATCTTCAGGTGTGGAACACACATGCAAGCAATTTCTGGTGCTTGTTTTGTTAACTTAAAGCCTGACAAAACCTTCTTCTTTCTAAAAGAACCTACTTGTGGATACTAGCATTTACTGCACGCTAGATTACAACTGTTATTTAGAATGCAAACACTTACAACCACATTTGTTTTTGGAAAAGAGTATATATTAATATCATATGGATATCAATTACACCCAGCCTCTGCAACAACGCATGTCCTAGCGGCTCTACGGATGCACACAACCCAGAAAAAAGAAAAAAAATTACAAAAAATAAAAAAATCCCGCTACAGAGAACTAATCCTCAAAGTAACGACAGTGACACACCATCAGAACAACACCAGTAGTCCTCCACTCCAATAACAACGCCTTCAAGAAGGAAACAGTGCCTAAGCGTCGTCGTTGCCCGAACAAAGATCATAGGTTTTCACCCTGGAGAAAGTCCTTGCTCACAAAACAATGCCTTCAACAAGGTCATTGCCAGACACAACCAGTTAAGGCCAGACCTTGGATTTTCACCCTGCAAGATAAGACTGGGAACTCCCCTGTGTTGTCTTCCCGCACCAACAAATCGTTGCAACGAGTCCTAGATTATGCAACCAGTTCTTTGTCGCCAGAAGAACAAAAATCACCATCGCTATCCTCATATTTCCGCTTTCCTGACATTCTCTGCATCTGACTTCACTATGGCTCTAAGATGGCACTTGGTGGAAACAAACAACAGAGCTTCGCAACGCTCCCGCTGAAACCAAACAGCCAGAAAAACAAGATGCGCACGACCGAATACCTTTCGATCCAGCAATCTCCAGGCATGATACGCCCATGGGAGTTCGCCGACGGAGCCTTCCGGAGCCCTCCTCTCCAGACCAAATCAACGCGGGCAGACATCAAGTAGATCTTCGTCTTCGTACGAAAGAAACCAAAGGACCACCACCTTTATTCGTGCAGAGCAAATCTAAGAGATGGCAATCCAGAGTGATGTTTCGCCGGCGTGGCCAAGCCAACAACAGTACTCATAGCTCCCCGGATGGACCACTCCGGCCTAGATCTTGGCGCAAAATCCCATCTTGACTAACAGCCCAGATCGCCACGGATCGGATCCAACACTAGTAGAAAAAGAGGCTTCGGTTCGATTTAGAGTCTGGCACTAGTCCCGATTTATTACCAGCCAGGATTCGTACCGTTTTTCGTGGCCAGGAGACCGAGAAAACTCTAGTCCCGGATCATTTCGGACCTTTAGTCCCGGGTCGTGATACGGTCCGGGACTAAAGGTGTGCAAGCGTGGGCAACACCCTTTAGTCCCGGGCCATGATACAGCCCGGAACTAAAGGGGATTTTTAAAATTATAAATAATGGATTCCTCACATTTTTCTGATTCTTTTACATTTTTAAAATTTGAAAAGGGGAAAAAGTTATTTTTTTATTTAGCAAGTTTTTATTCCATATTTTGATTCCTCACATTTTTTTGATAATAATGAATATATTATTTGTTGAATTTCAATTTGCAGATTTAAAGATATTATTTATACCATATTAAATGAATCATGGCAAAAAATGAATAAAATATTATTTTATTTAGTTTTTTACTTTCATTATATTAAAATATTATTATTACTTATTTATTGCTGTTTACTAAATAGTTGTTTGTAGTTTCAATAAATAAAGATGTATGACATATTGATATGGCTAATAGGACTGATATGATAGTGTTGACAACAAGGTACAAAAGGGCTTCACGCAAGGACATCCGGATGGAACAGAGAAGTTAAGCGTGCCGAGGATGGAGTAGTGCTAGGATGGGTGACCGAATGAGAAGTTTGACCACAAGTGTAATTTGACCTAAGATTAAATATACTTAGTGCTAAAATGTTCCAAGTGAGATGATTACGAGTCAAACATTTCAAAAGTTTAAGAAAAAATTCGAAAAAAAATTCAAAAAAAAATCTTTAGTCCAGGGCCGTATTACGACCCGAGACTAAAGGTCCTTCATCCCCTGTAGCAAAAAACGCTCATGCGGTGGCCATCTAGTCCCGGGTTGTAACAAACCGAGAAGAAAGTCCTTGCCAGCGAATAAAGATGAAGGAAGAGACTGAGCTCTGCCCTGGCTGGGTAGAGCGAGGGAAAGCTATGCCCTGTCTACGGTTCTAGGGGCCTTTAGTCCCGATTTCGTAGTCCCGGGTGCAAAACCGGGACTAAAGGCCCTTGCAAACCGGGACTAGAAGCCCTTTTTCCAGTAGTGCAAGTCCGAACCGGTGGTTCACCGCCGTCTCCACGAGGTCGCTCTGCCTGTGAGCACCGGCCAGACCAGCGCCCTAGCCGCGCCGCCCACCACCCGCTCGCGCCGTCGGGAAGATGGCTGGTCTAGACGGGCCGCCTAGACCCACGACGAACCACCTCCCGAGAAGCCGAAGCCGGGTAAGATTGCCGCCGCCCCGACCACCGTCCACGTCCATCCCCGACGACCCAACCCCAGCCGCACCGATGGGGATGTACGCCGCGCCCACCTTTCCTAGCACCGTTCGGTACCAGGGGCTTCGCCACCGCGGCCGACGCCGGCAGGAGCGGCGGAGAGGAGGGGATTAGGGAGAGGTGAGGTTAGGCGACGGGAGGGGATCCCCGGCGGCGCCCTAGGGGTGCGCCACAGGAGGATGTTAGTGATACTGGGAGGTTCCTTCAACCATGAACCTTATCGGCACTTACAACCACATAAGAGAAACACAATGCACGAGTATACCATATATATAGTCTTCATTTCTTATACATAACAAATAGACGACAAAATCAGGAAACACAAGTGTACTCTCTTATAGTAGGGTACTTATCCCCCGGCGAGAACCACCACTAGCTAGTAAAACAAGTTACCACGAGTCACGAGACCGGTTCTGCTCGATGCAAATATGCAACTCCCCTAATCCGCCGGTGCCACCGGGCCCCCAAAAAAACGAAGGGCAATTTGCCACATTCGTGGGAGGGAAAGGGCCCTAGGCGGTCGGGGAAACAAGGGGAGATACAGCAACGCATCGGCTAGCAGCATGGCCAAGGTACAGAAAACACGGCGAGTTCCGGCGACGACGCACGGCCGGAAACACAAATGAACGTAGTATGTAGGGGTAGACCGGTAGACACGCGGCCATTATCAGTCGCGGTAGCGCACGAGCAGCGCGACGCAGCGGCAGATGATGCGGAGCCTGGCCTTGTGCTCCCGCACCACCCTGCCAAGGCCTCCGCCTCCCGCGGCCGCCCCGCGCTTCCTCCCGTAGCTCATGGCGGTGGCGGTCATCTCCATCTCTCCGGCTTCCTCGTCTCCGATGCAACGGCGAAAAACGCTTGTGCTTGATGCGCACACGCTCCTGCCTCCGAACTGGAGCTGTGTTGTATCCTAGTAGGCTATATCAAAAACCTTGGGCTCCTGCTGCATTTATACTGCACTCCACGCGGAAGAGGAGCCGGAGAGTTCAGTGTATCTGTCGCGCTGCCTGGCTGTAGCTAGGTACGGCGTACGCGTACGTGCGTACGAGGGCTTTGAGTTTGACCTCGCTAGCAGCTCGCATAGAGTAATCTGGTGGAGATACACCAATCCCTTTTTTCCCTGGCCGGCCGGAGCCGGATCCATCCCCTCTACCGGATAGTCGTCCAGCATGTGCTCGTGGATCCGAGTCCGATCTTTATCGTTTTCCGCACTCGAGGTCGATCTCGACCGCACGCTGCTGAATTAATTATTCCTGTTTGATTGCGTTGTAGCTTGTGTTCTCCGGATCCGGCCGGTTACGGTGGCCGCCCGGTATATGGCCGGCCCGACTTGTTTGCTAGCTTGGTCATCGCCGCCACGGCCACGCCAGCGCCTTGCGTCGCGCGCTATCGGCCTTTCCTTCACACATTTGCAAAGAGCGAAATACTTCCTGTCTGCTCTGCGTACCTTGACTGAGGAGCAAGAATCTTTCTTTCAGTCCAGCGCAAGACAACCATATATATCCCGTCTCATATCTCAAGGTTAAACCAGCAGCGCAAGAATGTACTGCTAGTTTTTTCTGTCAAAAAAGTGCTAGCTTTGTGGTTGATCCATCCGCTTCCTGACTTTTCGGAGGCTGATTTTTGCAGGTACGTTGTATTTGGACGACTGATTGATGAGGCCGTCCGCGGCTTGCTTGCATACCCTACACCTACAGTCCAACACCACAGGCAGGCGTTGCATACCCAACACCACTGTGCCAGCTCCGCCCCTGTGCTTGCTTGGATGGCTTCTACGGTTTAACTTAGATAGCGTACCCTGACCAAGCATCGGGCCGGGTTCACTCGTCCACGCGACACATTTGCTATCTTGGCGCGCAAGCCAGTTGACTGAAAACCTTGGAGGCAACAAGATGTTAACGTTGGCAGAACAAATGCACAGCTACGTACGCGTTGTTGGTCAAAGATAAGATAGCCTAAAAATTATGCAATCATAAAGTACAGAACCTGCACCAACTCCTCATCACAGCCGGCCAAATTCTGTTTAAACTAGACTGCAAAGGAAAAAGACAGTTAGACCTGTTTTTCATAGTAACCACAGTGCTACGATTAATCTCCTCTGGTTTTTCAGTATTTGATATGCCTGATAGGAATGATGCTGTTTCTAGTCAGGTGGCCAGATACTCGCATCCATCGTCCACCACAAGTGGTCACATAATCGTGAATCTCGTTCCTTTTATTTAAACAGAAAATCTGAAATGTATGGAGCACGAGCTGGTAGCATATTAAGCAAAATGCAATCCACTGTGATATACACATGTCTGCACAACTTAGTACAAATCAGAACACAATTAGACCACTAATGACTAGAACTTAGCATTGAGACCATTCTTTAAGGGGATCTTGTCCTTCAGCTCATCAGTATCTCTAGGACTGAGAACAGAAAACTAACATATGTATGCCTAGGGCTAGACAGGCAGAAACCAACTGGTGTCAAACGAGCAGGAATGTTAGCAGCCATACACTTGTCTAGACAAATCACCGATGGAGATATCTGTATCCCAAACTGAGAATCAGAACGGTTCACGAGGCATTATGGTCAACAGATTTCAGAGCCGATATATCCCCTAGATCCTACATCAAAGTTCGTGCGGTTACGTCGGCAAGCGCCACTGCCATGTGCACTGTGCCTGATTGTGGAGAGGCAGCTGCCGACTTCAGAGAAAGGGCTTTTCATTACAGCATCGAAATGCAATACTTTGTTGCAAGCTACAGCTAGGCAAGGTAGGCAGTGATTTGTTAGTTTGGGGCTTCTCCTCTATATAAGCACGCCAAACGCTATGAGCATAATCACACTAAACAGAAACCCCTCGCTCACAACTCAGTTGCTCGTGTCTTTTTCTGAGCAGAAAGCCCTTAATTGTTCCACCAGAATGAAGAAGCCAAGCTGCCAGGGCAAGCCCAGAAGAGGACTTGGCAGAATGATGAGAGAGCACAAGGCGAGGCTCTACATCATCCGGCGATGCATCACAATGCTTCTTTGTCACCGCGACTGATCAAGTGATCAGCGCGCTTCGTTCGAGTAAATAGACTCTAGTTTTGGTCTGGTCTCTGTTTCAGAATTCAGAGTGTGTAGTAGGCATTGATAATTCTTTGGTGTGTATGCATTTTGTTTTTAGAAATGGTGGGAATGTGCCCGGTCTTTGATGTGTATACCAAGGAGATCTTTGATAGGTTTCAGTATTCTTGTTTTTTTGTGGGAAATGCTGACATTCTTGTTATCCATTTGATAAATTATAATGATTTATCTAGATATATATCAAGTGGTACTCACTTTTACTTGTGCATTTGATGGTGTCGATGCTATTGATCAGTCACGTGTGTGTCTAACTGAATATAATAGTTGTCGATAAGTGATGTTTTGCAATGTAAACTGTTGAAGTGTATAAGTGGATTGCACTAGCCTTTTTCATCGGTTCAGACTTTTGGTTGCGTTGGCTAATGGATGAAGCTTGACATGAACGTGTGTCCCGAAACAGTCCATATCACAGCGTGAGAGTTTTCATATCGGATCAAAGGAAGAGAATAACCGAGGCTAGATTTTAATCGCTCACGTTATCTTTGTCATGTCCAAGAAAAAAATAATCTTTTGTCATGTTCAATCCTGAAAAGATAGTAAGTTTTTTGACTTTTGCAGGAGCATATGCTAAAGAAATATGTGAAATACACCAGATGAGTTTTGTGCTCTTTTCTCTCATGACTTCTGAAGAAAAGGTTTTTCCACAAAAATCTCGAATAGTTTAGAAATACACCTGTGAGCATCTCATACATTTGTTCCATAGAGTGTGGTATGTAATCGTCCAGTCATGTTGGATGTCGATCATGTAGTCACCACCTAGGTTTCATGTTCGTCCTCTGAGATTTAGGCTCCTAATATCAAATCCTAACAATACACAATTGATTTATTAAACGAGATTTGGTAGTACTAAGTCATAATGAGAAGACAGGATAATTTTCCTCCCTATCATTTTTTAATTCTGATCTTGTCCCTAAACTTCAATATAAAATAAAATTTGCTTGTATACTATAAAACTATTTGATTTCGTGGCTTATATTATTCTATGGCGGTGTCTTTTACATATGGTTACCCATTCATCATACTCAACAAAACAATTCTTAGAAAGTGCGAAAACTTTAGAATAAATTAGGAAAACTAAAAAAATCCTACTCTTGAGAGCCAAAAATTTAGAATGAAAATATTTAATAAACTATGAAGTTAAAGGAAAATCCAGAATTTTATGAATGCTTGCCTTCTACAAAGAAATATCAAGGCGATATATGATACATTGTCAACCCTTAACCATGATAACATATTTACTAATTTGCAAGCATATTTAATATTTGTAATTTTAACTAATGAGAATACATAGAAGTTTAGCAATTCTCTTGCAACATTTTTTTCTCCATGGTATTTATGTTTTACATTTCAATTTTACCACAAATTGGAAAAATAATTGTAGTAACAATAACTGTAAGGAGAAAGCTGCGAAGTGTGGAAATACCGGGGCTTTTTTGCCATAATAGCAGTAGTTCAAACTTTTCAAATGTTTAAAAATCATTTCTCTTTCTAATATTATTCTTACCTTTTTATTCCTCTAAATTTGCTTTTAAAATATACTTGGTGTATGCCAACAAGAATTCAACATGTGCGAAAACCACCAGTCACATCAAGCATCGGGCCAGGTTTACTCATCCACACGACACATTTGCTATCTTGGCGCGCAAGACAATTGACCGAAAACCTTGGAGGCCACAAATGTTAAAGTTGGCAGAACAAAGGCACATCTACGTGTTGTTGGTCAAAGAAAAGCTAGCTTAATGTTGATGCAATCAGAATGTCAAACAGAGCCTTCCCAAATTCATCAGCTCCAAAGCCTCATTTAAACATGACAGCTAGCATACATACACAGTACACTTATTGTATCATTGAGAACCCATTTACAATTAATCTCCTCTGAATTTTCAACATTTGATATGTCTGGTAAGAATGCGATGCTATTTCTCGTCAGGTGGCCAGATACTCGCAGGCATCAACCGCCACAAGTGGTCACAAAATTTGGAATCTCTTCCTTTTCTTCAATCAGAAAAATGTGAAATGAGTGGAGCTTCTACTATAGCATTGAACAGAAATGCAATCTACTGCGATATACTCATGTCTGCACAACTCGATACAAATGAGGTCATTAATGAAGGGAACTCAGCAGGATCTCTAGGGTTGAGAACAAAAACTAAGATATGTATGCCCAGGTCTAGACAGAAAGACACCAACTGATGTCAAACAAGTAGGGATGTTAGCAGCCGTACATTTGTCTAAACAAATCATACAGGGAGATATCTGTATCTCAATGGAATCAGCACAGATCATGAGGCATTATGGTCCACTGATTTCAGAGCCGCTATCCCCTAGATCCTGCATCAGAATTCGTGCAATCCTGTTGGCAAGTGCCACTGCCATGTGCAATGTGCTTGATTGTGGAGTGGCAGCTGCTGACTACTGAAAAAGGAATTCTCATTACAGCGTCAAAATGGAATATGTTGTTGCGAGCTACAGCTAGGCAAGGTTGGTAGTGATTTGGCAGTTTGGGGATTCTCCCCTACATAAGCACACCAAACGCTACGAGAATAAGCACACTAAACACAAGGTTGGTAGTGACAACTCAATTACTCATCTAATATTTTTCTGATCAGAAGCCCCTTAATTGTTCAACCGGGATGAAGAAGCCAAGCTGCCAGGGCAAGCCCAGAGGAGGCCTTGGAAGAATGATGAGAGAGAACAAGGCGAAGATCCACATCATACGGGGATGCATCACCATGCTTCTTTGCTCGAGTAATCAGACTCCAGTTTTGTTCTGGTCTCTGTTTCAGAATTCAGAGTGTGTATTAGGTCTTGACAATATAAGTTTGTTGACTTCAGGAGGATCATATGCTAAAGAAATATGTGAAATAAACCAGATGAGTGTTGTGCTATTTTCCTTAATGTGTTCTGAAGAAAACTTTGCCACAAAAATCTTGAATAGTTAGGAATGTACCTATGAGCATCTCATATATATGTTCCATAGAGCGTGGTGTGTAACCGACCGGCCATGTTGGATATGTCGGTCATGTACTCACCACCTAGGTTTCATCTTCGTCCTTGATGTGACTTAGGTTCCTAATATCAAATCCTAAGAATACATAATTAACTTACTAAATTACCTTTTGTAGTATCAAGTCCATTAGTAAGAAGAAGACTACTTTTCATCCCTATTATTTTGATTTTTTTATCTTGTCCCTAATCTTTATAATACAAACAAACATTGCTTGTATACTCTAAAATTATCTGATTTCATGGCTTATACCATGGTGGTGGCTTCTACATACGGCACCATTTAGCATACTCAAAAGAACTTTAGAAGAAACAAATCAAAGAAATTAGGAAACCTAGAAAAATATACTACTCTTTTGAACCAAAAATATTTAACAAATTATGAAGTTAAAGGAAATTTTCAGAATTTTATGGATGCGTGACTACCTAAAAAGAAGTATCTAGGTGATATATTATGCTTTTTGAACCTTTAACCGTGCTAACATATTTATTAATTGGCATGCATATTCATAAATTATTTGTGATTTTCCTCAATTTCCCTTTCTTAGGATTTGTTTCTAAACATCCCTAAAATTTCTACTAGTGAGAATCCTTAGACATTTAGTATCTTGTAACAAGTTTTTTTTTCTGCTGTAGTAATAATAACTTTAAGGAGAAAGTTTTGAAGTGTTTCCGTAATACCGGTGCATTTTTTTCATGATAGTATTTAAAAATTCCATTCTCTTTCCAATATTTTATTCTCTTAATCCTCTAAACTTAGTTTTGAAATATACTTGTTGCATGCTAACCACCATCACCTCAATCAAAACCGAGGTAGAGGTTAAAGGCTGAATCTAAAATTTTAAGAGTCAGGACTGTCAAAATCTATCTCCAGGAAAAAATTGATTCAGACTTCAGATTGCCTACTCCAATCCCTTGTATCTACTATTGTGCATCTACCTTTTCTATTGCTAACTGCTTGAGATTGTCTCTTCCTAGTTGTGTTGATTCACTACTAGATCATGTCGACGTTATTATATAACAAAGTTTTTGTTTGTCAAAGTTTGAAAGAAGGGGGAGGGACCGAAGCAAAAGTGAATGTACACTGGAATTACTCGTCGACGCAAAACATTTGCTATATTGGCGCGCAAGCTAGTTGACTGAAACCTTGGTGTCCACAAACGTTAACGTTGGCAGAACAAAAGGCACATACATGTGTTTTAAAAATGGCAGTCAAACAAAAGGTAGCTTTAGGTGCAATCAAAATCACGTAGCTTCCTCAAGTTATCATAGTCAAATCATTAAAACTTGAATGAAAAGAAAAACATATACAATTAAAATCAGGTAGCTTCTCTGATGAACGATTCCGAGTTTTCACCTTACACGATGTATCGTCTGATACACACAAATACAATGCCGTGGTGGCTGGTGATCACAACTTCAATGTCACTTTCTCAGGGGTTAATTCCCTCCTTTTATTGAAGGAAAGTTGAAATGCATGCCGCCTCTACTAATTGGACGAAGCAAAGTCCAATCTACGGTGATATGCACATGTCTGCACGGTTCTTTTACAGTCAAATCAATGTATGTAAATTTGTTGAATGTGACTACTCCTTTCCCGCGACGATACTTATGGAAACTAAAGGTACCACTAAAAATTAAGATTTTTATGTGGTTTCTTTACAGAAAGGTTTTACTAACAAAAGATAATTTAGCTAAGCGAAAATGGAATGGTTGTATGAAATGTGTTTTCTGTGATTCGCCAGAATCCATACATCACTTGTTTATCGCTTGTCCCTTTTCTCGTCTTGCTTGGAGAATTGTTGAGTTCACTTTTAACCTGCCACCTCCGGCCAATATAACAAACATGTTCTGAAATTGGCTTAATGGGATGGGAAAGAATGATAAAGCTAAAATCCGTATTGGTATTTGTGCATTGCTATGGTCTTTATGGAATGCGAGGAACGACCTCGTTTTTAACAGATTTGGCACTATCAATTTCTTGCAGGTTATTCGAAGAGCTATACACTTGATTCATATATGGTCCTATCTTTTACCAGAGGACCAACGGCCGCCTATGGATATTGGATGCATTCAGTTGGAGACGGTCGCTTTGGCTTTCTACAATCAGGCTGGGTGGCGGCATGCTAAAAGGATAGATGTTGCTTAAGCGTGTGCTCTTTTTATGGTTTAGGTGGCTAATTTTTTTAGCCACTTTAAGTGATCCATGAGTTTGTAATTCCAGATTTTGTACTCTTATGATTTGAGACTTTTTAAACGCTGCAATAAAAGGCTGTGTGCATCAATTGATGCAGAGGCCAGGGTATACCCCATTTCGAAAAAAAAAATGTCTGCATAACTCGATGCAAATGATAAGCAGAGGGAGAACAGCGATGACTGATCAACCTTGGCCTTGGTACCATTGTCTAGGGGAATCTTAGGATCTCGGCTCTCAAATACTGAGATATGTATGCCGAGGGCTAGACAAACTAAATCAAGTGGATCTCAATATGTAGTAGGAATGTTTAGCAGCTAATCCATAGACCAAATCCCAGTGGGAGTGGGACATATCTCACTGCCAGTGAGATATCACTGGAATCGGAACGACTAATGAGGCACTACATGGTCCAGATATTTTGGAGCCATTGCCCCCAAGGTCTCTTATACCAAAGTTGGTCTAAGTTGTCAAACTGTGCCATGTGCATATGGAATCGAAGCTGCCGTCTCCAGAGAAGTGGCATACTATTTTAATGAAGCAAGAAAAATGGAATATGTTGTTGCAAGCTTACAACTAGTCAGAGAGCCGGTGATCCGGGACTCCTCCGCTATATAAGCACCAGAACCTAAATGCTATGAGATCAAGCACACAAAAACAGAAACACTTCAAGACTCAAAGACTCCACACTTCCACAGCCACAGAGCATGTCGTATCCTGAAGAGAAATCGCTTGATTGTTCGATCAGGATGAGCAAGCCAAGGAGCCAAGGCAAGCAGAGAGGAGGCCTCGGCAGGGTGCTGAGAGAGCACAAGGCGAGGCTCTACATCATCCGGCGATGCGTCGCCATGCTGCTTTGCCACCACGACTAGATCAGTGACCGGTGTATTAGTTCAAGACCAAGACTCCAGTTTTGCCCTGGCTGCCATTGGTTTCCAGGCTTCAGAGTTAGGTCTTGGCATTCGTTGATGTGTATACAGAGGGAAGGAACCATTGTTAGATGTTGACAGTTTTTTGGGGCGAGAAAGCTTGACATTCTTGCTGTGCACTTGGTAGATCAGAAATGCAATATCTTGATATTACGCGTCTGCAACTTTTCTTTTACTTGACAGTTGATGTCTTTGTGCTGTGGATCTGTGGAAGTGCAGTATCTTGGGTTTCTTTCTTTCTTTCTTCTAGGGAGAATTTGCAACCACGCCACACGGTCCACGATGCGAAATTCGCCTGAAAAACAAAATCCGCAACTTGAGCCGCCAGCGAACCAGAATATTGCTAGTACCCATTTGTCATTGATTCGTATGTGCCTCAATCAGGCGACAAGTTTATCCAGGATATTAAAGCAAATCGACGAATCATGTATGCATTCATGCCGTGCCCGAGCATATAAGAGATCTCAGCATATAGTAATAGTACGGCCTGGACTCCTGGCATTGTATTACTACCAGATTCTTGTCGATCTTGCCAAACAGGTGTACCAGATGCATTTCTCGTGACAGATTAATTGCCAGCTACTCATGCATATGCATGGTAGGATGACTGGAGGAGATTGCCGAGTCTTGTCAATTTGCATGCGGCCTTGAAGAATATGGGCATCTTAGAGGTGGTTTCGGCCCCGAACATGCGAAAGCATTGATTTGAACCTGCTGTCTAGGACTTAATCCACGAGTCTGATTGCGTAGAGGCAATTGCTGCAACTGCATGGTAAACCCGGCGTTTGTCAATATTCCAGAATGTTATTAGTGAGATACATGGGAATCTCACTGATGATAGAAAGCTTAGATGCTTCAAAATTGTCAGATCCATAATTCAGCCATGGGGTTGCTGAATCACGATGCACGCCGGCGGGGAAAGATGAAGCCGATCATTTGGCGCATCCGGCTGCTGCACGTATCTTGGCTACTGCTCCCATGCCTCGTCTGGTTGGAGCTGCCCAAGTACCTGGCACCTGCAGGCCAACGTCAGGATTTCTACTTCTGCTCCATGACATCTTGGGTTGAATCTCGTCTAACATGGCCAGTATCCCACATTTTTTTCGGTTGTGTGCTTGCCAAATTTTCTTGAGTGGCATTAAGAACATCTGAATGTTAACTGGAACCCTTCCTCCTTCGATGATTTTCTCAATATTATCATCCGTCTCTCCTTTAAGTCTAGGAGACTAGTGTGGTCTTTGTTTGCAGCCTAGAGTTGGAACCTATGGAATATTAGGAATAAATTTACTATTGAACAGGTCTTTTAGAAACAACCTGTTGATTGTATGTTTTAATTAATTATGTTTTTGCAATTCTGGAGGCCCTTATTTAAGACTGTTCATCTGGAGGACCTGGAGGTGCTGCTCAGCCTGCTTCGCCATCTCCATCACGCGATGCACTCGCCACCACAAGCTTACGCACCATCTCCGACTTCAGCTCCTGCGGGATCTTAGTCGCATAGGGAGTTACTCCCTCCGTTTCAAAATATAAGATGTTTTAGGTTTGTAAAGAGAATGTATTTAGACTTGTTTTAGTATGTAGGTTCACTCATGTTTGGAGTGAATCTAGACATTAAAACAAGTCTAGATACATTTGCTTCACAAAACTAAAACATTTTATATTTTGAAACGAAGGGAGTAGTATGAGACTTGTTTGGTATTCCTTATGCTTCTGGGTCTGTGGCAAATACTGTCATGGTTGTACTGTATGGTAAACTCTAGTTTGTTTCTGTCTTGCTACTTGTGTTAGCGGTGGTGTTCGTACTTTGTAAAATGTTGGCTTTATTAATTTAAAGTCAGGAAGCTGGGATGTCAGTGTTCTAAAAAATACATGCAGGACAACTTTTGGATTTCAGATCAGATCACTCAGTGCGCGTTTGGTAGCCTGCATGAGGACCGGCCAGCCTCTAGGGAGATGAAATCAGTCCGATTGCTACCTTCTTGAAAGTTTGGGCTGCCCTAGCACGCTTCTCAAAGCAGCCCGAAGCTAGGTCCAGGATAACGCTCAGATCAGCTATTTCTATGGAGGCGGGCTAAACGCCCTTTAAAATACTAGATCTAGCTCCATGAAACCATTCTTGCACGATCTTAGGCATCCTAACGAACGAACGATTTGAACTCTCTCCTATGTTAAACAAGTTCATCCTAAACCACTTATGATTAGCATAAAAATACTTCCAACCGACTCGAGTTTTACATGAAAAAGATGCGTATCAGTGATAGGGTTTAGTTCTAACCATCGGCTTTGAGGTATGTGAACCATATCTTCTCCGGTTTATGGTTAAAGTTGGAGCTTTTTTGGAAAGATTTCTTCAGATTCTTCGCATAGAATCAACCGTTCAAAATTTCCTTCTAGGAACAAATTGATCTCGGTGTTCCATAATTTTTGTGTTGCAGGCGGTTCGTTTTGATGGAGGTAGAGGATAGCTCAGCTCTCTCAACTGCAGGCCTACGTATGTAAGAATGAACTTCTCAGCTTGTATGTGAGGTTGAAGATGATGTAGAGGAAGATGGTATACTCGATAGGTGTGTCGTGTAGGTAGAGGAACGCCAAGGTCGTTGTCGCCGTCGACCGTGCGTAGCTCTCCTTCGTCGCGTACGTGTTCCAGGTGGTCCAGTCCGTCGTGTTCGAGCTCGTGTTCCTGGATGCCGCACCAGATATGCTGCCGTCCTCCGTCGTCGGCACAGCCACAAGAGGTATCCCGCCGACCTCCATCGTCGGCGCAGCCGCAACAGTTGTCTTGCCACCCTACGTCATCAACGTAGCCGCAACAGTCGTCCTACCGCCCTTCGTCGCCGGGATGCAGTAGACGAACACGAAGAACAAGAGCTGCTAATAACTATTTAGAAATGCATATTATGTGACAGGCAATCTGGCGCAGGCAACCAAACAACATGCATTTATTATTGTCCTCATGCAAAACAATTCCATGCAAGCTATCAACAAGATGCAAAAACTACCTTCGAGGTTGGGTGAGTGTGGTAGTGTCAACTGTAGCACTGCCTGGCTAGGCCAAAAAATTGATGCAGGCTACCAAACACGCTTCGACGGTCTATCAGGATCCCCGCATCTGGGAGCTGCTTCGTGCCATCTCCGATTAGAGCTGGTCCAAGTTTATGTAGCTAGCCATGCAGGACAACGTGAGAACATAAGGGATGTGTTTACTATGATGGATTCTCATTTTTCACACCAACGAGATAAATTTGGCTCATTTTTTTTGCTGGGTCGCATCGGATTCTTTCACGACATAGATTTTAAGCATCCCAAATCTTGGTCCACTTGAAACGTCCAAATCAAGCGATTTTGCGGGGACATGCTGCGCTTGTGTAAAAAGGGGGGAAGGAGTGAGTCGCACGTGCAAGCTCATATAATTCTTTTTTTGCCGGGTCACATCGGATCCAAAGTTTTTACCATTTATTGAATGACTTTTTGTTTGTTGGTCCTTCCTTCCATGTGAAAAGATTCACCATAAACTATTTCTCATTTCTTTTTTTGTAGAGGTGACATTAGTGGTGATAATGATAAAATGCAAGTTGCTATAAAACATCAAAATAATATTTATTCAAAATGTACAGATAGTATATTAAGTTGCCAACATTTACAAAATAACACTAAAAAAGAATCAAACTAAAACTCAAAAGAATGGCTTAAACAACAAAAGACAAAATCTGTCTAGAAAAACAGTAGCTCCAAAACATAATTTTTTCGCCCACTTACGAATGTTAGGAATTTTTTCTAATTTTTGTGTGTATATAGGATGAAAATTTGTAATAGTATATATCTTAATTAGGGTTATAGAAAAAAATCAGAAAATCTTTTCGTGAACAACATCATGAAGGAATATGCAACTCCAAATAGTTTTGTCAACTTTAAAACATCCAAATGGGTAAAAATTGGCACTTTATTGAAAACTCCAAAAAGAAAACCAAAAGAGAACTCTTTTGCATCATCAAGGGTGCCAAAAAACAAAAAAAATGTTGCCTTTCGAATAGTGCTTTCTTTATAGCCATATAGTTAGGCTTACTTACTTTATTTAAGATGATAAAAAATCATGCGGACACTTGTACCTTTGTGTCACTTTCTTATTTCTTGGAACCTATTCCATGCACTTCTTATGATGGAACTGGAACTTTACATTCCCTTCCTTTGAGTCAATGACAGCCTATTGATGGCTCCAAAAATTGTCATTTTTCTCCGTGTTTAAACATTGTTTTTCATCAAGCAATTGACATTAATCTCTCTTAATTTGCCACTAATGACTAATTATTGTAACGATATGCAAAATCTTTCTTTGATTTATGTTGTGCATGAAATCACGCTTTTATTGCGAAATCTGGAGTCATAAATAAAGATTTTGAGGAAGTTTTGATAACCAAGTAATCCTAGAGTTAATCCCAGGCGCCATACACTGTGACGACCACTGGTACGGGCGCGGCATGCCCATATGGCCTGCCCATACGGGGTGGCGGCGGCTTCGTCTCAAACCCTACAACTATCATGAAGACGCCTATATTTTTCGAGGTCCCAACTACCATGCAGAGGGCCTCCATTCTCAGAGTGCATCACAACACCACCAAAGGAGATCCACACCATAGTTCATCCCTTGCATCCCTATCCTCTCCATCATCCATAGCCATTACTTTATACTTGAAATATCCTTGTGATTCGGCGACCATTGTAAGAATATTTGATTTCAATCTACGTATTTTTCATAATGTTTTCTATCCTTGATCTTATTGTTATGAGTGAGCAGTCATCACGGGCTATAGGTTGGGGATAAACCTCCCAGCGATTATGTGCATCTAATCTATGGGAGAATTGTGTATTGGTTTGAAAGAGGTATTTGTATCTATTGTTTCTTTATCTCTTGCCTTGATCTTTGGACTTGTAGGTACCCAGTACCCCCGATATCGATCAAGGCTTGAGGTGAGATATTTGGCTAGAGGCGATCTCATAGGAAACCCGGTGACAGAAAAGGTCTATATGGTCTTCGCTTAGCGGCCCATTCGGGATCGTAACAACATCACCACTTAATGCTTTGATCTGTTGTTCTACACTTAATAATCGTTTGTAGCCCAGTGCTTCGTGGTGCACTCGGTTAGATCAAAAGACTATTGCTATGTCTGTGGCCTCTCAGAGGCTCTAGTATATTAGGATGTGTTGCCCACAAAATATTATCTCTATTGGAACCTTACACATGACTATGCTTATTATTATCTTTTATCCCATATGATGTGTAGCTGCAGGTGGATCTTAAACCCTGGCCTATCTCCATCCATGATTTAACACAATATAAAGTAAATTAGATTGGTCCATAAACAAAGGTAAAACAAAAAAACAAATTCTTGTAGACGTGTCCTTATTTTCATTCATATTAGTGTTGTTTCCCAAGGTTCGATTAAACCTAGGTATACTAGGTAAAAATCTACTATACTGCATCTTTAATCCGGATCGAAGGTATCACCAATGTATTTGTCAAAAAATCTCTTCCCAAGGTTATAGGACTGGAGGTTTTACTCCCCATATCCATGACAATGAAATCAACGGGAACAAATGTCATGTGTAATTCAACCATAACATCATTAAATCTACCTAAAGCATGTTTGGTGGAACCATTAGCAAGTAAAAGATCTATATTGCATTTTTTCCTTTTTTAAGTTCAAGAAATTCATATAATTCTTTTGACAAGACAGAAACAATAGATCCTAGATCTAATATAGCATGTTGTGTTTCTTTTCCAATAGTAACTAGTATCTTGGGGATCATAGAGAGAGATACCAAGATAATACCACAAACCCATAATCCAAAGGTGGACTAGTCCCTCTTCATCGTGGAGACAATGTTGATGATGTTGGAGAGGGTGGAGATCCAACTAGGGATGGCTCCGGTGGCAGTTCCCCCTCCAATCTTTATTGGTTCTGGCTCTATTTTGTGGTGTCTATGTTTTCGCTACACCACTTCTAAAATCATGATGTGGGACCTGTTTATAGGAATTTTTAGCTCAAGAGTCGGAGCTTGGACTCAAGATGGTTGGCTGAAGATGCTGGATGAGGGAAAGAGCAGGGGTGGCAAGGTCCCCTAGGACGCGTGATGTCTCCCAAGTGCAGTAGATCTATTGCAGTATCTTTCAATAAATAAAATGTTGTCGAACCCACGAGGAGCTGAAGGTATTGGTTAGTAAGTCTAACAAGTAAAACAATAAAATATGCAAAGGTTTGGTATTTTGGGGTTTATAGTTTGTAGAAAAGTAAATTGCTATAAAGTAGATGCTTACAATAAATAAAATGCTCTTTTTAGAGAAAGCCCAATCCTCTATGTATCAATATGAAAAACTCAAGTGTGTGTTCTTAAAACGTTCCCAAAGGCGATAGATTTACTTAGCATAAAGAGTTCTACAATCGTAGTGTAAGTATCTTGTTAAGTTGGGGGAGCCTAAAATAGGTGCAGTCATATACATGAATAGGTGCACCCCTTATGATTAGCCATAAGGCCACTCTGATGAGCAAACAAAGGATTCATTAAGACATAAAGTCCAACCACAATATAAATTTCTAAGGTCCTCGATCCAAACCCCCCTTAATACAAATTCAAGACTTAGGACATGGTTTCTGTCATTTTGTCCCTCCCTACTCTATTCATTAGACTAAGGTGCATCCTTTTGACACCCTATAGGTGAAGTATTATGCAGTTCATAATCGCATATTACAATCATAGAACCACATAAAATATAAAAACTTAACCAAATGCTCATAGCATACTATATGAAAAATATAGCCAATTCATCCTATGCTATTAGAAACATAGGGAACTACTCACAACGATGAAGCATGATATGGATCGGTCGCATATGGAATACATCACAATCAAAAATTAGATCTAGGGTTTAATCTGATCACAAACTGCAAGGGGAATGATGTAGATCTTAGAGATGGAGATGGTGCTGATGTTGGGGATGATGGAGATGGTGATGGAGAAGCCTTCCCCTATTCCAAGGAGGAGTGGGGATGACGATGGCTTCGATTTCCCCCTGTTTGGAGGCCTCAGAGCAGTAGGATCTTCCCTCTCTTGGAGTAAGAGGGAGATTTCGCCTCTATCGCTGCCTCTGTAAATCATAGGAAGAATATGGTGTAGGTTGATACCTTCGATCCGGATTAACTGATGCAGTATAGTAGATTTTTCCCTAGTAGACCTAGGTTTAATCAAACCTTGGGAAACAATGCTAAAAGGAAATTAAATAAGGCACGTCCACAAGAATTGTTTGTTTGTTTTACCTTCATTTACCAGAACTTTCTAGTTTACTTTAGATCATGGGTTGTTTCTATGGATGGAGATAGGCCAGGGTTTAATATTAACCTGCACATCATATGGGATAAAGATAGTACTACGCATATTCGTGTGTAATGTTTTAATAAAGATAAAATTTATGGGAAGCACATCCCGATATATTAGAGCCCCTGTGAGTCACAGCCACGGTAATAGTATTTTGATCTAGCCACTGCACCACGAAATAACAGCATACAATAATTATTAAGTGAAAACATAGATCAAAGCCTTGTGATGTTGTTGTTGGTCTCGAATGGATTGCTAAACGAAGATCGTACTCCCCTTTCTATCACTGGGTTTCCTACGAGATCCCTGCTCACCAAGTATCTCACCTCAAGCCTTTATTAGTCTCTAGCATCTTGGGTACCTACAAGTCCATAAATCGGGGTAAGAGACAAATAAGAAAAGATACAAATCTCTATTCAAACAATACACAATACTCCCATGGATTAGGTGCACATAATTGCTGCAAGGTTTCACCCCAACCCATAGCCCATGATAACTAGTCACTCATAACAATAAGATCAAGAATAGAAAACATTGTGCAAAATACTTAGATTAAAATCATATATTATTACAATGGTTGCCGAATCACAAGGAGATCTCAACTACAGGCTAATGGCTATGGCTATGGCTATGGAGAGGATGGAGGGTGGAGAGAATGAACTATGGTGGTGAATCTCCTTCGGTGGTGTTGTGATGCAATCTAAGAATGGAGGCCCTCTGTGCGGCGGCAGGGACCTCAAAATATATAGGCGCCTTTGATTCATCGTAAACGTGTCTATAATTTTTGATGCTCCATGCTTGTTTTGCACCATTTGCTTTATGTTTTATCCACACTTTGAGGCATTTTCATACATTTTCTGGCACTAACCTATTGACAAGATGCCACAGTGCCAGTTCCCTGTTTTCTGCTGTTTTGTATTTCAGAAAAGTTGTACAAGAAATATTCTCAGAATTGGACGAAACAAAAGGCGAAGTCAATATTTTACCATAACAAAGACAGAGTCCAGAGGGGGGCGAAGAGGCGCCACAGGTCGGCCAGACCACCCCATGGCGCGACCAAGGGTGGGCCCGCTCCATGGCATGGTGTGGGCCACCCAGGAGGCCACTGACCTCGTCCTTCCGCCTATATAATGCCTTCGACGTAAAAACCCTAAAACATCTAGCCTCCGTCCACGAAAAGTTCCTTCACCGCCGCCATTGTCCAGACAAGTTTCGAGGGTCAGAATCTCTTGTTCCGGCACCCTGCTGGGATGGGGATTGACCCCCGGAGCCATCTCCATCGACTCCAGCGCCTCCACTTCGACTCCATGATGGTTCGTGAGTAGTTCCCCCTTGGACTACGGGTTCTTGGCTGTATCTAGTTGGTACTCTCTCTCCCATGTACTTCAATACAATTATCTCATGAGCTTCCTTACATGATTGAGATCCATATGATGTAATCAGTGTTGTGTTTGTTGGGATACAATAAATTGTGGAAATTGTGATCAGATTGTTCATCATATTATCATACTACTATTATTTAAGATCTTGCATGCTCTCCGGTACTTGTAGTTACCCTGATCAAGTATTTGTCTGTATCTCCAAGAGGGAGTATTTATGCTCGATAGTGGGTTCATGCCTCTAGTAATCTGGGGGAGTGACAGAAACCTCTAAGATTGTAGATGTGCTATTGATACTAGGGATAAAACAACAATCCTTTGTCCAAGGGCAATTGTATTGTTTACTTTACACACATTGCTTAATGCGATAATCGGTTGCTTGCAACTTAATACTGGAAGGGGTTCGGACCTGAAGGTGGATTATTAGTCATAGACGTAGTTGGATTACGGTTTATGTATTATGTTGTAATGCCCAGTTAAATACTACAGTAACCTTTATTGTATCATAGCATGCATTGTCATGCCCTCAAAATTATCAATTTCCCAACTGTAATTTGTTCACCCAACACATGTTATTTGGATAATTACCACTAGTGTAGATAGCTGGGAACCCCGATCCTTCTGTTATCGTCATTGCTCTAAAGTCACTATGCATTGGAATATTTTATGGTGCTATCTCTTCTGTGTTACTATTGCCATTGCTCTCATATTACTGTTGCTTTCACATCACCCCTATTACTAGTGCTTTTTCAGGTGCAACTGAATTGACAACTCAGTTGTTAAGGCTTATAAGTATTCTTTACCTCCCCTTGTGTCGAATCAATAAATTTGGGTTTTACTTCCCTCGAAGACTGTTGTGATCCCCTATACTTGTGGGTCATCAAGACTATTTTCTGGCATCGTTGCCGGGAAGGCATGGCTCTACTCATAAGTTCACCTAGGGAGTACTCTTTACCTATATCTCTGTTTTTTATTTTATTTTTTCTTGTCTAGTTTATTTGAGCTTAATTTATTTCTATTTAGTTGAGTTTTGTTTAGTTTACTTTTGCCTAGGTTATTTTTGTCTTTTTTTATTTTTCTTATATACTTGAAAATACATAAAAAATTGAAAAACCGAAAATCTAAAAACTGTTGTTATGGAAGAACATGCTAGAACCTCTATGGAATATTTTATAAAGTATAGAGAATAATATAAGGGTAAAGTCATGAGAGGCGTGTTAAAATGGTTGGATCTAATTGCTAAATTTTTTATTAAACGCTATGATATAAATTGTTGCTCTGAACAGGATACTAAACATCTTAAATTCCAATGTGGCTTTAGTAAAGAAGTTTTAATTGTGAACTATCATTGGAATAACTATATTCATCTTGGATTTGAAGAAGTAGAACAATTTTTTTTGTTTATGGTAGCTTCTGAAACAGAATCCTTCATGTCTAAAATTATGAAACATGTGTTGCTTGTAAAGACCTTAAAGATATGGTCTCTTCTATCCTTGATTATTGCATAGAAAATTTCAGCAATAATTGTTATATCATTGATTATAAAGAGAGACTTAGTCATGCACAAGAATGTGTCCACAATTTGCAGGAACCTATGGAAGAAGAAATTGCTGAACCTAAAAGCTCATTAGATGAAAAAGAGGGGGAGAGTGATGAACAAAAGGAGGAAGAATGGATTAGCTACCCATGCCTACCTTCTAATGAGAGTAACTCTTTATCCCTTACATTATTTGATTCCCCCCATGCTTACCAAAGGAGGATAAATGTTATGTTCATGTGGATTCTTTTGAAATATCTACTATGGGTAAAACTTGTGATAATAATTATGCTCCTATTATCTATGATAATCCATGCTATTTTGATAAATCTTATGATAATGCTTTATTTGTGCCTAACTTCAAATGCATGATACTAAAATAGTTTTGCTTAGAAAATGTTTATGATAAAGCTCTAGATGATGGTCTTATTGGTTGATAATATTAATTGTACTACTATTGAAAATTATATTGGAGGGGTCTTGACTTTATCTTGGAACCCCATACCTCTTAATAATAATCAGTCATCTTGTTATAAAATTGTTAAAAGTGGGTTTGAAGGTTTTAATTCCACTATTTTTGAGCTTGATGTGATAGTTAAAAGTGGGTAGATCATGAAAAGCATGCTTTATGTGATAGTTATATTGTCGAGTTTATTCATGAGGCTACTAAAAAATATTATGAGAGAGGAAAATATGGTTGTAGGAGTTTTCATGGTACTAAAACACCTCTCTATGTGCTGAAAGTTTTGAAGTTACTCTTGTTTTATCTTCCTATGCCTGTCACTTTGTTCTTTGTGAATTTATTTGCGTACAAGATTCCTATGCATAGGAAGTGGGTTAGACTTAAATGTGTTTTGAATTTGCTTCTTTATGCTCTCTTTTACTTAAATTCATATTTCTTATGTGAGCATCATCGAAATTATCATGCCTATCTTAATGGCAATAAAGAAAGAGCTTTTGGGATACAACCCATTATATTTTTGCTTTCAGTAAGTTTTACTTTTGTTGAGTCTTGGAAGTTATTTCCTCTGTAATAACCTATTCTTATCCTTTTTTTGGTTTTTTTGCCAAGAATAGCCTCTAATGAGAGGAAAGTAAGATTTGGGGAAGTTGTTGTCCCGAAATAGATTTCTGTGCTTCACTGTAAAAAATCATGAAAAATCATAGAACATCATATTGAGCTGAAATGTTTTGTGTGCATGCCCCTGTTATTTACCCAACGTTCGTTAGTTTTGCACTTTTCGATTTGAGCAACATAAGATTTTCTAAAAAAATCGGTATTTACCTGCTGGTCTATTTTGATAGATTTCTGTCATTATTTGCATTTGCCTCTTAATCGGTTTCTTTTTGAGTTTTTTTAAAGAAAGAGATTTCCAAAGGAGTTGCTACAGTAGCTTATGTTTTAATGGATGTTTCTACTTATGTTAGAACTGAACCCAAATGCTTATTATCTTGAATACACTAATATTTCTAATAAAGAATGTGTGAAGTTTTGTATGAAGGAAGTTTTCAAGTGTAGGGAGAGAATGATGTGATGAAATGAAGTATGGACAAAATCTCAAGCTTGGGGATGCCACCCGTGTCACCCAAAAAAATATTCAAGAGGTACAAGCATCAAAGCTTGGGGATGCCCAAGGCATCCCCTTCTTCTTCAAGAAAAATCTCAGGTCTTCTTTCAAGACACTTTACTTTTATTCTTTCATGCACTATATGTTGTTCTTGGAGCGTATTTGTTTTTGTTTTTAGTTTTCTTTTGTTTTGTTTGCTGTAATAAGTTGGTTGTACCCCAACACACCTATTTTGGAGAAGTCACATCTAGTTCTTCATTGCCTAGAACACTCTACTTTTCACTCCTATTGTTTTGTGAGTGTTCACTTTTGCTAGCACCGCGTTTAGCTTTAGTTTTCTTCTGCTTTTTGCTTAGAACTTTTTAGTTCTTCTTTGTGGATTTGTGATACAAGATCACTGGTATTTATTGATTATTATCTTTGTGAGTTGTTTCCATAAGTTGATTGGTATTGGAAAAGAGTAGAATGTTTCATGCTTATAATGGTACAAAAGGAAGCTTGTTTTGACTATGACTTAGACATTATCATGTCATGTTATATGTTGCTTTGACCATATGCTTGGTGATTATTGTTGTAACATGACTTGTTTCAAACAACTGAGATTGCTTAATGTTCCATGAAAGAATCGTGCGTTGTTTTAGCATACAAAAGCATAATATTGTGGTATCCTTCTTTGATGCTTTATTTGAGTTGACTTGGCACATGCTTACACCATGTTATGACCATTTAGTCACCTTAGCCTTTATGATCATTTAGTTTTTGACTTGTGATATCACTTTATGCTTTGATTAATAATGTTTTGTCGCTCTGCATGATTATCGCCATTATTGCTCTCTTAGTTGGTCGCTCCTAGTCTTTTGCTAGCCTCCACCTGTACTGAGTATGAGCTCTACTCGTGCATCCAACTCCCAAGAAACCAAGTTATTCCAAAGAGTTCACTATAAACTCATATGCATGGTGTGTTACACCATTCCAAGTATATTCATGTTTTTACATATCTTCCAAATTAAATTTTTGTTATGTGAAAATTAGTGATTAAAGCTCTCACAAACTTGAAGGCACATTTTATTTCTTGCAGTTAATAAACTTGAACTATTGTGACTATCTTATGATGCTTATATGCTTGCAAATTATAAGTTGGGAATTAGCAGAACCATGCTGTCATGGGGAACGCTTTAAACATTGCACTTATTATATTTAGTTGATATCATGTTCTTTTGTTTATGAATCCCGGCGGTGTGAAATAAAATGGGAGCTTGTAAGCTCATGGAGTTTGTATATGTGTTAAGAGAAAAGCCTGGGCGACTAGCCTAAGCCATGCCTAATCATGGTGGAAACTTGTAGCGAAACCTCCAGACCCAAAACGCACACCATTCCACTCCTCTCTCACCCAGCAACCTCGTTGTCCCAACCCTGGAGCAAGTTGAGCACCACCTCGCCAGAATTTCGCCGAAGTCCGCCACTATAGAGGAAGGAAGGAGCCGATGCTAGTATCCACCCTAGGAGCTGCTGCGACCACTAGTCGAACCGCCATCGTCGACTCGTTCGTTCGCCCCCATCGCCGAACCTAGATGGAGCCCTGGTAAGCCCCCGACGACCCCCGCCGTAGCGCTAGGGTTTTGTCTCGCACGAGCCCTGCGACAGAGACGACGATGCTCAGCCATTGATCGCGCTCTAATCCTAATGCTCAGATTAGCTGATACCATTTCGCGTTTGATTAGACGCTGACAGGTAGAACCAGCCCCGGAGTAGCCCGCTACGCGTGCATTGCGTAGTTGGGTTAGCCCATTAACATTCCCGTGCTCAGCCCATCTATTCAAATTTAGATTTGTCTTTTATTTGAAAATTTCCATAATGTAGTTAACTTAAAAAAATCAATTCAGAAATATTCACTAAACCAAATTGAATGGATCCAATTTTGTTTGAAAGTAAATGAAAATCTCTAATCACTCCCGTTGGATTCAAACAATTTGAATCTATAGATCACCCTTGGTAAAAATATCAAGACAATAGCTTTTGCAACTTCAAACATTTTTCAAAATTCAACCATAAGTGCTTTTGAGTTGATTCCAATTCTCAAAAATCACATTAGACAAGACCTACCTGAATATGTAAAAATATACATACTTACATACAGTAGTCCTAGACCAAAATTAATGAATGGATTTATAGTCATTTCTAGTCCCTAAAATATTATTAAATAGTAGTGTTAAGCTTTATGAATTAGGCCAATCACTTTAAATCACATTCTCAAGTATTGAAATATGTGGTGATGACATGTGTCAATATGATCCCATATTTGAATTGGAGAATATTAAATCTTAAGTAACTTTTCAATGAGTAGAAATTACTTTTCTAAAATAGATAAATAAAATCTTGCCACCCCTTTTCTTGTAATGATAGAGATGATGCTAGATCATCTAGTGTGACCCTTGTGTGTTAAATAGAGGTAGTTAAGTATTGTTTGGTGATTGTGTACCTCGTATTTATAGACTCTAGTGTCAATCCGGGCTACGAGGAGGAAGAATTCTACGAATACGAGGAAGAGAACTTCGACCACCTTACCAACCAAGGCAAGCTATACTATGCAAGATAGATCCATGCATACCACTTTGTTACCACCTTGATTATACCAATCCCAAGTTTTACTTGCAAGAGTTATCTTTATCCTTTGTGCAAAGTTGTTCTAGTAGTTAATTAATTGATGATTAGTGGAAGATTAGGAAAGTTGTCAGCAAGAGTTGGAGCTTGATGTAGGTAGAAACATTAGTTTAGTACCCCTAAAATAGTGACACCATCATTGGTAGATGCTAGTGCTAAATTAATCTTGATCACTCTAGATGGGAACAAATGATTATGAAAACCTTGGAATGTTGAGTCATTCTATTGAAATGTTTTGGCATGTGTTATGAACACAATGACTTGAAGATGATGATGAGTGAACTATGTGACCTGACTTTGATAAAAATTGATGGTTGGGTTCGGATGTGATATGATGACCCACAAGTATAGGGGGTGTATCGTAGTACTTTCGATAAATAGGAGTGCCGATTCCAACAAGGAGCAGAAGCTGTTGACTAGTGGTATGGAGCAGGAAATCTGTAAATACTTAGCAAATAGATTTTTAGGGTTTTTTTGATAAAGCAAGGAAATAAAGTGCAAGTAAATAAAACAACAAATAATTGCAGCAATAACCCAATCCTTTATTAGCAGACAAGCCGGTGAAAATACTAATGAGGACCAAACGTTCTCGAGGACACATGAAAATTCTGTCAAGTGCTTTCGCTTCATATAGCTGAGTAGTCTTCTTTGGTTTTGTAAGTGTTATGTGGGTGAACCTGTGCTAATGTACCAACCTTACTTGGACTAATACATACTTGTGATTAAACCCCTTGCAAGCATCCGCAACTACAAGAAAGCAATTAAGGTATAAACCTAAATTTGAGATCCTACACTCCCTTGTGCAATGGTTTCCTAACGAGGGTTCAGGTTTCTATCACTCCGACAACCCCACAATTAGTAGCCAAATACATAATGCATTCCCCTAGGCCCATAAATGGTGAAGTATCATGTAGTCGACGTTCACATGACACCACTAGAAGAATAGCACCACAACTTAAATACTAAACCATTGAATAATACCTCAACACAATTCCACTACTAACAACATGACTTCTCCCATGTCCTCAAGAACTAAACGAACTACTCACGAGACATCATATGGATCAAGATCAAAGATGATATAGTGATGGATAACAATCTGAACATAAACAATAATTCAATGGTTCCACTCACAAGCACCAACTACAATAGTAATCAACATCGAGAAAGTTTCCCCTAAGAACTAAGCAAGTATTCAACACGATTGTTACAACGGGATGGAGTGGTGATGATGGTGCTGGTGGATATGATGGTGTGGATGATGATGATCCCGATGAAGTCTTGATGATGGTGTTGATGGCGACGATCTCCCCTATCCGGGAAGGAATTTCCTTGGCAGAAATCTGTCTGCCGGAGAGCTCTTTCTCTCTCGGTGTTTTCCGCCCCGCAGAGGCGGCGGAATATTTCTGTGGTCGCTCCCCGTGTATTAGGGTTTCGAGGAAAATATATAGGCAAGAGGGCGGAGCCAGAGGTGGGCCAGGTAGGCCACACCCCCTGTAGGAGCGGCCTATGGTGGCCTTGTAGGGTTCGCAGCATAGAAAACAAAAAAATTCCTACGATGGGAACAACTATGTACCAAGATCTATCTACTAGATACAAGCAACAGGTGGATATACATCCATAGAATACATACCCTCGAAGACCGTATAGCGTTAACAAGGTTGTACTCGTGGATGATGTAGTCGAACGCTTGCCAATCTCAAGATCATGATGAAGTCCATCTGGTCCAGACAGTCCAGCACCATCACCGCGAACGCACTGGTGCATCCGTGATCGCACACACGTCCGGGTACCCTGACAACCTCCGCGCCCTCGCTCCAGCGAAGCAGCGGAAGCAACAAATCCTTCCAGAAAAATCCACCGGGAACATGTATCTCGCTGATCCGAGACCATGGGGAAATTCTAAAGGGGGGAGAGAGATCCTTCGCGAGGAGGTGTGCTTTGAGAGGATGAGAGGGGGCCTTTTATATGGGAGAGGGGGGAAACCAAGGGGCATGGCGCCCAGCCATGGGGGCTTCCCCCACCTCTTCAACATTCATGTGGGTGGAGATCCCACTCAAAATAAAAAGGCTCCACTCCCATAAAAGAGCCTCCACTCAAAAATCCACTCACATGCATTAAATTTCCACCAAATTTAATGCAAGCTCTCATTAAAATAAAACTCTTTTATTTATTTATTCAGAATTTTGTTAATTACTTTAATTAACAAACATTCACATAAAACCCCTTGCTAGTATTCCATTTGACATGCAGAACCAGTTTCAGCAATTTCAACCAAAACAGTTTTGGTGTCTAGTAAAATAAATTCCTGCGCTTTCCTTTTCTTTCTCTAGCATATCATTTGCTCCAAATGGTGTCGGTATCCCTTAAGTGTGTCACCCTACGGTTCGTGAATAATGCAGACATGATCGAGACCCCTCTCCGGTCAATAATCAGCAACGGGACCTGGAGATCCGTACTGACTCCCACATATTTAACGATGACTTTTGTGATCGTGTGAACCTTATACGCTAGTATATTAATCCTTTTGTTTCGCGATATATTACATGTCCGAGATTCTATCATCGGTATCTCCATACCTAGTTTGATCTTGTTACTGACATGCACTCTTTTCTCATTCCTGTGATATAACATTCTAGTGATCAAATCACTTGCTTGCAAGCTAATCAATGTGATATCACCGAGAGGGCCCAGAGCATATCTATCCGTCATCGGGATGAACAAATTCCACTCTCGATCCATGAGCCTCAACATAACACTTTATTAGTTCTGAATCCATCTTTATAATCACCCTGTTACGATGTGATGTTTGATGTTATCAAGAAACTCTTCCGGTGTTAGTGATTGACATGATCTCATGGTCTAAGGATTAGGATCACTTCGTAAGTTGTTATAGCAATATAAACTCAATGACTTTGATCGTAATGCTATACTTCGGATGAATGTTCATCACACCATTACATTAATGTTGTGACCTTGTTATTAACAACATCCAATGTCCATGATCAGGAAACCTTTGATCATCATGTTAATCAATGAGCTAGTTTATAAGAGAGGCATAACTAGGAACTTCCTTTTTGTTTATTAAACACACATGTATTAACGTTTCCGTATTAATACAATTATAGCATGCAAAATAAACTTTTATCATAAATAAGGAATACGATAATAACCACTTTATTATTGCCTCTCGGGCATATTCCCTTCAGTATCCCACTTGCACTAGAGACAATAATCTAGTTCGAAAACTTTGTGTATTGAACACTTATGGCTTTCCGGTGTTCCATATATGCGATTGCAAGTGGTTAACATAATCTACGAATCTGACGCTTCAGGTTCGTGTGTATTTGCATGTCTTTGCGTCTTCACGCATCACTCATTCTCCAATGAGATGGCATTGTATAAATTTGGTCTTTTGGTGAGACCTTCAGTTCCTTGGGGTTAAAACATGTCGATACTATTGTCGTACAATATATCTTTAGTGTTATCCCGTTGAGAACCACACCTTAGTTTGATAACAAACTACTTGACACAAATTTCCTCCTTTGATGCTACTATAGCAGTCATATACTTAGCCTTTTTGTTGTAGTATTCGTCACAATGTCTTAACTATGGATTTCATACAAATCCATCATGGAATCTCCTTTCCATTACATTGTGCCACCCATAGTTTAAATTGAGAACTTAATTTGTATCTTGTGACAAAACTAGTATCAATGTAACGCTTTACAATAAACTATTTATAATTGTTTGTCACTTCTACACAAATATATTCTTAGTTCTTCCAAAAGATCATAAGAATTTCCTTACTATTGTCCAATGATCATTTTATGATTCATTCTGGTATATGCTCATAACACTTCGAGCATAGGACATATCTGGATGTGTACATATCATGGTATGATTGATCATATTATTCTTGTGATTTTACTCATCAAGTGTCAAAGCACTTGAATCTTGTTTCACTTATCAAGTGTCGATACACTTGAATCTTGATTCAATTCCTTTTCATGTGACAAGAACCTTTTCTTGTCGTTTCTATATTGAACTCCTTCAATATCTCATATATGTACGTTTGGCACAACCATATTAGCGTCATAATCTATCCACTAGACATTCATGCTAAATATTCGGGTTTTTCCTAAGTATTTCATCGAAATGAAATTCTTAACCTTTGTCAATAAGAATTACATCACTTCTAATTAACAATATGTCCTCCACATAATGTATTAGAAATATGTCTCAGCGCTCCCACTTAATTTCTTGCAAATGCAAGCATCTTCATCGTCTCCTGACGAAAACTCCTTTTCATCACGGTGAAGATTCCAACTCCGCGATGCTTACTTCAACCATTGAAGTTTGCATGCCCTTTTAGCATCCTTTGAATTAACAAAACCCTTTGGACCATGTCGTGTACACGTCCTAGGTAACCATTCTATTAGAAGAATTTTGTTTTGTTTTTTCATCTACCATATACCAAATTATATGTAGTGGTTGCTACTTTAATCCGTCCAGACTAAATATCGCTATGAAAGATTAAATCTTGTCATAGTCAACTCCTTGAACATTGTAGTAAAATACTTTACCGATATGTCGACTGTTTCATAGATGTGAAACATCCATGTCTGTTTCTTTATAGATCCAAATACGACGATAGGTTTTTATACCTTTCCGGAGGGTCTTCCAAGTTCAAAACTTGATTCCTCGTATATGGAACTATCACGGATTTTATGGCTTCAAGCCATTTGACGGAGTCAGGGCCCATCATCGCTTCTTTGTATGTGGTCGGTTCATCATTGTCAAACAATAATGATTTACTCTCAAATCTCAACATTTGATTGTTTATCCGACCTACTTGGTTCAATAAGAACTTAGATCTCCGTGACCACAACCTTTGAGGCACATAAGCTATGAGCATTATGGCAGCCTCCGGGACGATTTCCGGTGCTGCGCAACTTAGCACATTTAGCTAAGGTTCGTTAACCTTGTCAAAGTTCTATTGTCCTCCCAGTTAACTTTTGCGAAAAAAATCTTTTTCAAGAAACTTCACATTTCAAGTGACAAACCCTTTTGTCCTCGGTGTTATGGAGGAATAACCAGTTGTTATTCGAAATAACCTACAAAGACATGCTCATCCGACTTTGGTTGTAAACATCTTACTTATGTTTAGCATACCAAAATTTAAGAAATAACAATTTGGGTTTTACCCCAAACCATAACTTCCATGGTGTCATTTCAACGGATCTAGATGGAGCTCTTTTCAGTGTAAAAGCGGTAGTCTCTAAATCTTTAATCTTTTTAAAACATAATGGCAGTTTTATAAATAACACCTTTGATCCAACCATGTCACACAAGGTTTGATTACAAATCTCAAACACTCCATACTCCTATGGTGTTTCGGAGATGTAAATCTAGGTGTTTTGCTAAACTTGCAACTCAAATAAATCCCTTTATGATAAAATCATAGTTCATTTATTTTCTTGTTACACTTGTAACTCAAATAAATCCCTTATGATAAAATCATAAACCATTTATTTTCTTGTTACAATGATTTTCACTTCATCTTGAAAGTCTTTGAACATTTTCAAATATTTCATACTTCTTTCTCATTAAGTGAACTTTCACTCCAATTTCCGGAGAAAGCATATGAAGTTGAAATCCATCGCTTACAACTATACATAATGGATTACATACATCGATATGTATAAATTCCAATAATTTAGTCGATCGTTCTTCTTTGGCCTTTGAACGAAGTTTTAATTATCCCGAGGAAAGTCTCACAAGCGTCACTTGATCAAATCAAAGACTCCAAAAAACCATGAATATGGAGATTCTTCATGTTTTCTTTCCAATATAATTTAAATGGTGATGTCACTTCGTAAGTGAACTTTCAATCATTTGTCTTGCGACATTTTACCATTAGGTTTTATGGATGTAATTTTTCCAACTAGATTTGTAAATCATCCATCTTATATGGAATATGGTAATTATTTGAACAACCTTTGTTCTCATAATACCTGATTTAAATAACAATTATTAAAACAAATCTTGAAGTCAAGCTTTGATGTCAACGAGAAATAGAAACAACGGTTTGTTTGTTTTTGATGAACGTCATCAAATATTCTCTTGCTAGTTACTTAAGCCATTGTGGTTTATGAATTGCGTCGTTCCGTATGAAATTTCATACCAAGCAATTCGGTATCCAATACCCAAGAATCACATTGTTTAACAAGCAAAGAATACAACCATAACATGTATATCATCCATATACCTAAATTGGATATTTCCAATATTTTCTTTTCTGCCAAATATATTTTATAGATTCTCTTTCAGCATTTCCTTTTCCTTTTAAAAGAATCTATCAACATCAAAAGTGGCACCATATTCATGACACATAGTCCAAAGCGTGTATATTCAAATAATAATACCTTTGGACTTGCACTTTGAAGTAGATCACCATCATCAAATGATCGGTATTCTTTCAAAATCCATTCTTTAGTAATCTTTTAGTGTAGTAAATACTTTACATACATCTTCTGTTCATCCTTATCATGACGACTTTCATGATTAAGCTACTGTAGCTTATAAAGGTGAATCGTGAGTATAACATTACTTTCCAAAACCCTTTTGGATGATTAGGATGTCTAGCATCTCCAACCTTTGCAAATTCTCATCCAATATGAGAACATATATTATACTCTATCATATTGCAACCAAAATATTGTTTCAGATATTGTTATATCTGTCACACATGATAGTTTCTGAAACAATTATTTTAGCTCCTAGATAAACTTGATATTAAAACAATCAAGAATCATAGAGGCAAACATGATACTTAAGATACTAACACTGGAATTGTTACTCTTGATTTAATACCAATTATTAAATTTCACGGAGTAAACAGAGTTTGCTGAAAGTTTGCAATAGGACTTTAAACTTTAGATTGACACTCAACACAATACAATACCAGTTCGTAAAGTAAATATCCAGAATTCTATAGTTCTATTATATCAATTACAACTAAGCATAAGGTGGTGAACGAATGCCAATGACTACAACAAATTATGCAAATTCTATTTGATTTAATTTATGATAAATTGAGTTCTACTAATCCAAATTAGAAATGAACTCCCACTCAAAAACGACACCCCTCGTGTCTTTTGTCGGTGCATACTTAAGGAAGAGCACATTTTTATCTTGATATCTAAATGAGGGATCATCTTATTATGTTAATAAAACGCCAAACAAGCAATATAATATACAATGAAACATCACATGTTAATAAGTGAAATGATATGGTTCCTGCATATGATCTCCGTCATGTGCACCGTGGTATGATCTCTATCATACTTTTATGTGTAAGGCCAAGTTCTATGGAACTTACACTCTATGTGTGTTGTAAGAGTATCATCTCATACTTGTACTTACAACACCACCATATCATAACACTAGCCCAGCAACAATCTAAACTATACGCCTCTAATTTATCCATTGCAAGCTTTACGTGGCTTAGGGCTTTCGAAGATAGAACCGTTCTTACCTACGAACATGAACCACGACGAGGATAACCAAATTGTTGACAATTCGTTGCAAATTAGATATTTAGTATAGTAGGAGAGATAGACACCCGCTAGCCACTTCTGCAAAACTAGTTGCATGTCAGGCATGGAACAGGTCTCATGTGCGAGGACATGTAAAGTTTATCCGAACCGCTTCATCCCACTATGCCACCAATATCAAAAGTAAAACTAATAAGCAATAAAATGATCATCATCGCCCACATACTCATATGTGTACTACCCGTGCAAAGCATCTATGCATAGATCCGGCTCTGATACCACTGTAGGGTTCGCAGCATAAAAAACAAAAAATTTCCTACGATGGGAATAACTATGTACCAAGATCTATCTACTATATACAGGCAACGGGTGGATATACATCCATAGAATACATAACCTCGAAGACCGTATAGTGTTAACGAGGTTGTACTCGTGGATGATGTAGTCGAACGCTTGCCGATCTCAAGATCGTGATGAAGTCCATCTGGTCCAGCCGGTCCAGCACCATCACGTCCAGCACCGCAAAGCAGTGGTGCATCCGTGATCGCACACACGTCCGGGTATCCCGACAACCTCCGCGCCCTCGCTCCAGCGAAGCAGCGGAAGCAGCAAATCCTTCCAGAAAAAGCCACCGGGAACATGTATCTCGCTGATCCGAGACCATGGGGAAATTCTAAAGGGGGGAGAGAGATCCTTCGCGAGGAGGTGTGCTTTGAGAGGATGAGAGGGGGGCCTTTTATAGGGGAGAGGGGGCACCCAAGGGGCATGGCGCCCAGCCATGGGGGCTGCCCCCACCTCTCCCACATTCATGTGGGTGGAGCTCCCACTCAAAATGAAAAGCCTCCACTCCCATAAAAGAGCCTCCACTCAAAAATCCACTCACATGCATTAAATTTCCACCAAATTTAATGCAAGCTCTCATTTAAATAAAACTCTTTTATTTATTTATTCAGAATTTTTTTAATTACTTTAATTAACAAACATTCACATAAAACCCCTTGCTAGTATTCCATTTCACATGCAGAACCAGTTTCAACAATTTCAACCGAAACAGTTTCGTTGTCTAGTGAAATAAATTCCCACGCTTTCCTTTTTTTCCTGGCATATCATTTGCTCCGAATGGTGTCTGTATCCCTTAAGTGTGTCAACCTACGGTTTGCGAATAATGCAGACATGATCGAGACCCCTCTTCGATCAATAATCAGCAGCGGGACCTGGAGATCCGTACTGACTCCCACATATTCAACGATGACTTCTATGATCATGTGAACCTTATATGCTAGTATCTTAATCCTTTTGTTTCGAGATATATTACATGTCCGAGATTCGATCATCGGTATCTCCATACCTAGTTTGATCTTGTTACTGACATGCACTCTTTTCTCATTCCCGTGATATAACATTCTAGTGATCAAATCACTTGCTTGCAAGCTAATCAATGTGATATCACCGAGAGGGCCCGGAGCATATCTATCCGTCATCGGGATGAACAAATTCCACTCTCGATCCATGGGCCTCAACATAACACTTTAGTAGTTCTGAACCCATTTTTATAATCACACTGTTACAGTGTGACATTTGATGTTATCAAGAAACTCTTCCGGTGTTAGTGATTGACATGATCTCATGGTCTAAGGATTAGGATCACTTCATAAGTTGTTATAGCAATATAAACTCAATGACTTTGATCGTAATGCTATACTTCGGATGAATGTTCATCACACCATTACATTAATGTTGTGACCTCGTTATTAACAACATCCAATGTCCATGATCAGGAAACCTTTGATCATCATGTTAATCAATGAGCTAGTTTATAAGAGAGGCATAACTAGGAACTTCCTTTTTGTTTATTAAACACACATGTATTAACGTTTCCGTATTAATACAATTATAGCATGCAAAATAAAATTTTATCATAAATAAGGAATACGGTAATAACCACTTTATTATTGCCTCTCGGGCATATTACCTTCAGGTCCAACTCCGCCTCCCCTTCTGGCATTCTTCGTCTCCTGGGAAAATAGGATTTTCCGTAGTTTTTCTGGTATTTTTCTGATCTTCGCAAAATTGCATCAAAGCACTTCTTTTCCATCAGAATCCCGACTCGTGTAGTTCATCCGCCAAGAATCATCCAACATGCAAAAATAGATGAAAAGACATAAGTAACACCTCTTAATAAGAAATATATCAATGAATAGAGGCAAATTATGATATAGAATGGTGATGCAAATTGGACGTATCAACTCCCCCCAAGCTTAGACCTTCGCTTGTCCCCAAGCGAAAACTGAGCTCAATAAACATGTCCATAGGTTTATGGAGTGAAGTGTCGATAAAAATAATTCGGACAAGAAGCATCACACTTACCAATACACAACTCATAGAAGAAAGCAGCTCACCATTATATAACTTAGCTTGCAACAAGTATAGGAGTCACAATAGAGATGCATAAAGATAAATCATAATTGGGATTGGTAAACTTTGTTCTTGGTCATAGAACAGTTGGGAAACAGTTTTCAAATAAAGCTTTTGTATAGAAGTTTACAACATGAGCACTCTTTGCTCAAACATAAAAGGTTTTTCACAATGATGGCTTTCAAAGTAATACTCATTAGATAAGAGTCTTGTGCAAATAAGGAAGATAAAGAACATGACTGAATAAATCATCATATGAATGCTTGAAACACAACTCAAATGCTTGCTGGAGATGGATAGGAATATGTTTACTGACTCAACTTAAAATTACGAGAAAGGCCCTTCATAGAGGGAAGCAGGTATTTCAAGTTCATAAAGAGCTTTCAAAATATTATGGTAGTTACTAGCTTTGAGCTCTCATTGCCCCTATCATAAGCATCTTGAGGTGATTAAGGTTAAAGTGAACAAAGATGGAGTATATGCTTGATGAAATATAAGTTGGCAATCTCATGTCCCTTGAGTACGAGGGCCGCTCCTCGTGCTACTCAACTTTAGTTACCTCTAAGTTCTTGTCATTGTAAGTACATGTGTATCATAAAGAACCGCCAACGGGGTACCCCTTGCACATGATACATGAGCTATCCCATAATCAAAATGACAAGGCAAGCAGACAGTGAGCATCTCAGTGATCTTTTTATTTGCTATTTGCATGGTTTTTTATTGAGGATGCTTCACAGATTTCTCACTATGGTTATGCTACAAGTTTCCACCATGATTAGGCATGGCTTAGGCTAGCGGCCCAGGCATTTCTCTAACACACATACATAACTCCATGGACTTACAAGCTCCCCTTTTATTTCACACCGATGACATTCACAAACAAAAGAGCATGATATCAACTTGTACAATGTACAGGTGCAATGTTGAAAGCGTTCTCCGTGACAGCACGGTTCTGCTAATTCCAACGTATAGGTGTGATACGTCAGAAACATATCTATAATTTTTTATGCTCCATGCTTGTTTAGTATCTACTTTGCTTTGCTTTTTCTACACTTTGAGGTGTTTTTATATCTTTTCTGGAACTAACCTATTAACAAGTTGCCATAGTGCCAGTTGCCTGTTTTCTTCTGTTTTTGGTTCCAGAAAGGCAGAAAGTCAATATCTCGGAATTGGACGGGACAAAATCCAAAGTCAATATTTTACCGTGGGTGACACAAAGTCCAGAGGAGAGACGGAGAGGCGAACCAGGGCCACCACACCCCCTACGCGCGGGTGGGCCCACCCCGCACCTGGGCAGGGTGTGGGGCCCCTGGCCGCCTCACAGCCTCGCCTCTTCGCCTATAAGAAGCCCCCGATACAGAAACCCTAGGTAGCCGATCAAAAACTCCACAAAACCTTTTGTAGTCGCCGCCACCATCATCCCTAGATCGGGGGGGAGGGTCTGAAGTCTTCCCGGCACCCTGTCGGAGGGGAGATCATCCCGGAGGCCTTCTTCTCTGGTATGATGCGTGAGTAGTTCCACCTTGGACTACGAGTCCATGTAGTAGCTAGATGGTTGTATCTCATCCTTGTGCTTTCATGTATAGATCTTGTGATCCCCGTTCATGATCAAGATCTAGTATATTTGTCATCATGCATGTTGTGTTTGCGGGGATCCGATGGATATTGAGATTACTATGTCAGATTGATTAATGGTTTTGTCTATTTGATACTATCATGTCTGTGTTGTTTGTGATATCGCATGCTCTCCGTTGTTAGTAGATATCTTGGCCAAGTAGTTGCTAGTGACTCCAAGAGGGGGTATTTATGCTCGATAGTGGGTTCATGCCTCTAGTTTCCAAGGGACTGACAGAAATCTCTTTGGTTGTAGATGTTTTGTTGCCACTAGGGAGAAAACAATGGTCTCTTGTTCATAGAACAAGTGGATTCTTTACCTTACACGCTTTGCTTAAATAAGTTGTCTTTTGCTTACAACTTAATACTGGAGGGGGTTTAGATGATAACTTGAAGGTGGACCTCTAGTCATAGATGCAGTTGGATGGCGGTCTATGTATATTGTTGTATTGCCCAATTGAATCTCATAGGATCTTTTTGTCTGGTATTGCATTGTTATGCCTTGCTCAGTTCCTGTCAATTTCCCTGCTGTAATTTGTTTACCCTTCATGCCATGTTGTTTATCTAAGGAGATCACCTCTAGTGAACTATGGACCCCGGTCCAATATTTACCAGTGATACATCTTCCATTGTTACATGTTTACTTGATGCAAACCATTACCTTCCACACCATACGTTTAATCTTTTGTTACAGCAACCGATGAGATTGAAACCTCGCTGTTAGTTGGGGCAAAGTCTTGAGTTTGTGTTGTGCCGGTTTCCATGTTGCTTGCAACACATGTGTGACGTTTCCTTCCTCCTACTGGTTCGATAACCTCGGTTTCTTACCGAGGGAATACTTGCTGATGTGCTTCTTCACACCTTGGTCTTGGGGTTCCCAACAGGCTCCACATCAACTGAGCCATCAACAAGTTTTCTGGCGCCGTTGCCAGGGAGGCTAAGGACGTCTTCACAAGGGGAGTCCTCCACTTCCTTTCTCTTTACTTTGTTTTTAGTTTTCTTAGTTTATTTTGCTTGGTTTTGTTTGCCTCTTTTCAAAAACTCCAAAAAATTACTTTAGTTTGGTTTGATTTTTCTTATAAAACACATAAAAAAATTAGTTCCTACCCTAGTTGCTACCATGTCTGGTTTTGGTCCTATCTCTCTAACACCTATGGAAGAGATATTTTCTTTCAAGCAAAAATGTGAAGAGAGCTTTAAAGAAGCTTGGTCTAGAATCTCTGCTTTACAAAGGGAAACTGAGCCTAAGATGAGTCTTAGCTTGGTTATCAATAGTTTCTACCGCGGTATTGCTCTTTGTTATAGATATGCTTTGGATGTTGTGGCTGGGAAAGATATTTTTCAATGTACTGAGGATGAAGCTTTTGATGCCATAAATAATTGATTATAATTTATAATACACCTGGCAAGTCTGATTCCTCTTCCATAAATATTTTTGCTAGGTTGAACACCCTTGAGTCCAGTACTACTGCTTTGAACATTTGTTATCACACACTTAGGGAGTACCATAATTATGTTCCAATGAATTCTGAGCCTTCAAAGTGGTTTCCCACAATCAAAGTCACTATAAATAGTGCAACTTTTGATGCTCGTTGTGATATCATGCCTGAATTTTGCCTTATGCCTAAAGATATTTATGAGTCTTTGAGTATTTGGGGGATTTCTGAAGGAGGAGAGGAAATCTCTCTTACTAATAATGCCACTTTATTACCCATTGGAGTAGCTGAAGGTGTGTTTACAAAAATCTCAGGGAAAATGGTGTCTACTAATTATCTTGTTATTGAATGTGTAGGCAAAGGACATATCACACTTGGAAGATCCCTACTGAAACACCTTGGAGCATTAATAGATGTGGGAAAAGGCATTATGCATTTTTATCCTCTAGTAAGCAATCATATTTTCCCTAAATATAAGAAGAAAGGTAAGAAAGGAAAGAACAAGAGAGTTGCTTCTTCATTTGAAAATACTTGATTTCTTGCTTCTTGTGCCTAACTTAAAGGCGTTAAAGAAAAGTACTTGTTGGGAGATAACACAAGAGTTTCCTTGAGCCTTGGAAGTTATTACTTCTGTAATGACCTCTCCTTATACTTTTTTTTGCTTTTTGTGCCAAGAATGACCTCTAATTAGAGGGAAGTAAGATTTGGAGAGTTGCTGTCCCAAAACAGATTTCTGTCCTCCACCATAAAAAATCATGAGGATTCTCTGTTACTCGGATTAAGCTGAAAATTTACTAATAAATCCCCCAGTATGTTAGCTAACTTTCTATAGTTCAACACTTTTTTATTTGAGCAACATAAGATTTTCGAAAAAATCGGTTTCTACCTGTTAGTCTGTTTTGACTGATTTCTTCCATTATTTGCATTTGCTTCTTATTGATTCCTTTTTGAGTTCTCTTTGAGGGAATTGAGCTTTCCGAAGGAGTTACTACAATTCCTTGTGTTTTTAGTGAAAAATTTTGTTGTTACAAAGCTTAGCCTAAAGGTCTATTATTTTTTGAATACACTAATGTTGCTAATGAAGATTGTGTGAAGTTTTGTATGAAGGAAAATTTTCAGGTGTAAAGAGAGAATGATGTAATGATATGAAGAATGGAAAAAATCTCAAGCTTAGGGATGCCACCCCGGTGTCACCCCAAGAAATATCCAAGAGGTATAAGTGTCAAAGCTTGGGGATGCCCAAGGCATCCCCTTCTTCATCAATAAAAAGCTCAGGTCTGTCTAGATACTTCGTTTTTTATTGTTTCATGCACTATTGTGTTATTCTTGGAGCGTCTTAGTTTTCGTTTGCTTTGCTTAGGTTGTTTATTTTGCTTGAATAAAGTAGTTTGGACCCCCGTTCTCGTTGTGTTGTTCAAAATAAGTTGCTTGGTGTTGGAAAGGAGTAGGAAATTCTTGCTTGAAAGTGCAAGAAGAGCTTACATTGACTGTGACTTAGACTTTAGCATGACATGCTAGGTGTTGTTTTGACCTTATTCTTAGTGATTATTGTTGTAGAATGTCTTGTTCCAAACAATTGGGATTGCTTAGTGTGCCTTGAAAAAATTATGCGTTGTTTTAGCATGCAAAAGCATAGTATTGTGGTATTCTCCTTTGATGCTTTGTTTGGATTGACTTGGCACATGCTCACACCATGTTATGACTATGAACAAGTCACCATAGCCTCTATGATCATTTAATCCTTGACTTGTAGTACCACTCTATGCTTTGATTAGTAATGTTTTGTTGCTCTGCATGATTATGGCCATTATTGCTCTCTTAGTTGGTTGCTCCCAGTCTTTTGCTAGCCTCCACCTGTATGAGTAAGTTCTACTCATGCTTCCTAACTCCCAAGAAACCAAGTTATTCCAAAGTGTCAACTATAAATTCCTATGCTTGGTGTGTTACACCATTCCAAGTACATTCTTGTTTTCAGCTATCTTCCAATTAAAAGTATTTTGTTATGTGAAAACTTAGTGATTAAAGCTCTCACAAACTTGATGGCACACTTCATATTCTTTGCCCCAAATAAACTTGAACCATTGTGTCATCTATGTTGTATATTCTTGCACTTATACGTTGGAATTAGCAGAACCATGCTGTCATGGGTAACATTTTCAACATTGCACTTGTACTTTGTACATAGTTGATATCATGCTCTTTTGTCTATGGATGTCACCGGTGTGAAATAAAGAGGGAGCTTGTAAGGCCATGGAGTTATGTATTTTGTGTTAGAGAAACGCCTGGGCCGCTAGCATAAGCCATGCCTAATCATGGTGGAAACTTGCAGCATCACCATAATGAGTTATCTGTGAAGCATCCTAAATAAAAAGCTATGCACATAGTAAATAAAAAGATTGTTGAGATGCTCATTGTCTGCTTGCCTTGTCATTTTGGTTATGGGATAGCTCCTGTACCATGTGCAAGGGGTACCCCGTTGGTGGTTCTCTATGATACGCATGTACTTACTATGACAAGAACTTACGGATGACTAAAGTTGAGTAGCATGAGGTGTGGCCCTCGTATTCAAGGGACTTGAGATTGCCAACTTATACTTTTTCAAGCATATAATCCATAGTTTGTTCACTTTAACCTAATCACTTCAATATGCTTATGATAGGGGCAATGAGGGCTGAAAGCTAACAAGTACCATAATTTATGGAAGCTCTTTTTGAAACTTGAAATCCCTGCTTCCCTTTGTGAAGGGCCTTTCTTCCACCCTTATTTGAGTCTCCACCTTCTACTTTTAGGCACCATTAAGAGAGCATAGTTGCCATTCTGTGTGCAGTGTCCCAAAACTTATTGATTGATGCATATTGTGATATTACTTGTTCTTGTGCTATTTGTATCTAGTCACTCTTATGAACTTTGAAGGTGTCCTATGCATATATTTGCTACTCCATGAGGGACAAGATGATTGCAACTATGCTATGTTTTCTGTATGTGAAACAACAAACGTTTTTCAATGCATGTTATTCATGATCTTTGTTTGTAGCCTTTAATGTTGCATGCATAGTTACTATGTCCTATTGTTAGAACTCTATCTTTCATGCACATGTTTAGAGTTCTTTGATCCCAGCTTTCAATGCATTTTTTGATGCTCCATGCTTGTTTAGTACCTACTTTGCTTTGCTTTGTCTACACTTTGAGGTGTTTTTATATCTTTTCTGGAACTAACGTATTAACAAGTTGCCACAGTGCCAGTTGCCTGTTTTCTTCTGTTTTTGGTTCCAGGAAGGCAGAAAATCAATATTTTACCATGGGCGACACGAAGTCTAGAGGAGAGACGGAGAGGCGAACCAGGGTGTGGGGCCCCTGGCTGCCTCCCAGCCTCGCCTCTTCGCCTATAAAAAGCCCCCGATGCAGAAACCCTAGGGACCCAATCAAAAAATCCACAAAACCTTCTGTAGCCGCCACCACCGTCGTCCCTAGATCAGGGGGGATCTGAAGTTCTTCCCGGCACCCTGCCGGAGGGGAGATCATCCCGGAGGCCTTCTTCTCCGGTATGATGCGTTTGTAGTTACACCTTGGACTACGGGTCCATGTAGTAGCTAGATGGTTGTATCTCCTCCTTGTGCTTTCATGTATATATCTTGTGAGCTCCGCTTATGATCAAGATCTAATCTATTTGTAATCATGCATGTTGTGTTTGTGGAGATCCGATGGATATTGAGATTACTATCTCAGATTGATTAATGGTTTTGTCTATTTGATACTATCATGTCTGTGTTGTTTGTGATCTTGCATGCTCTCCGTTATTAGTAGCTATCTTGGCCAATTAGTTGCTAGTGAGTCCAAGAGGGGGTATTTATGCTCGATAGTGGGTTCACGCCTCTAGTTTCCAAGGTAAGTGACAGAAATCTCTTCGGTTGTAGATGTTCTATTGCCACTAGGGAGAAAACAACGGTCCCTTGTTCATGGAACAAGTGGATTGTTTACCTTACACACTTTTCTTAAAGCAGTTGTCTGTTGCTTGCAACTTAATACTAGAGGGGGTTCAGATGATAACCTGAAGGTGGACTTCTAGTCATAGATGCAGTTGGATGGCGGTCTATGTATATTGTTGTATTGCCCAATCAAATCTCATAGGATCTTTTTGTCTGGTATTGCACTGTTATGCCTTGCTCAGTTCATGTCAATTGCCCTGCTGTAATTTGTTTACCCTTCATTCCATGTTGTTTATCTAAGGAGAGCATATCTAGTGAACTATGGACCCCGGTCCAATCTTTACCATTGATACATCTACCACTGTTACCTGTTTACTTGCTGAAACCATTACCTTCCACGCCATATTTTTAATCCTTTGTTACAGCAACTGGTGAGATTGACAACCTTACTGTTAGTTGGGGCAAAGTCTTGAGTTTGTGTTGTGCAGGTTTCCACGTTGCTTGCAACACCTGTGTGACGTTTCCTTCCTCCTACTAGTTCGATAACCTCGGTTTCTTAATAAAGGAAGACTTGTTGTTGTGCTGCTTCACACCTTGCTCTTGGGGTTCCCAACAGGCTCCACATCAATTGAGCCATTGTAGAGGTCCCAACCTTTAATAAGGTAGAGATCCCTGTGTTTACAATGCTAGTCCCTGGATCAATAGCTAGCATCCATAGTTAAGATGTAATATCAAGAAACAAAGGTCATATTACAACTTTATAACCAGGAATAAAATAATTCATTACATCTTACATAGCTCATTTGGCTATCTCATTACAATGCAGCAGAAATATCTATAGCATGGAGTCTTTCATCTTCAAACTGCCACAGGCAATCATGTTGGTTGTAGACTTGTAATCCTAATCAACACACTTCACTAACATCAAACAAACCTGCAACATAATAAGTTGCATCCACAAGGGTCAATACATTTGAATTGTATTGGCAAGTTTCACTACTATGTAGAAATAAGTGGATCCTATCAATACATGCATATTTGGCTAAGTAGGGTTTAGGCTCATTTGCAGAAAGCAATATAGTTGTATCCTATCTTTTCAAAATAGTTTTGATCTTTTGACAATCCTTCTGAACTCCTTGGAAAACTCCAAGTGCTTCTAATCCCTTGTTGACACCATCAAGTTTTACTTTGAGAAATTGGAATGTCGATATCTTCCATAGCTTCAGGCCTTAGTTGCTCAGAGTTGTCCGTAACCGGGAACACGACTAAGTACTTAAAATTTGATCTTCTGCAGAAGTTGTACACTTTACCCACATGACACAATCTCGTCTTTACGCCACCAGTGGCCGCTGGATAAGTACACACCAAATGGAGTACCGGCAGATCGACAATGTGACAAAGTCTTTCCATAAAAGTCCTCCAATACACAATGCTAGCTTGTCTACCAGGAACCAATGTAAGAATAAATTTCCAATACACGAATCCAGTTAACCTGAGTAGATGCCAATGCAAGGGTCTTACACCTTGTAGTTGACTAAGACAAAGCCCATTTAGCATGTGGCTGTACACGGAAGCCACTGTACGAGAAACATGTTCAATCTCTAAGTCCCTGGGTGGTTTTCTTCTAGTGTACATACAAAAAGATAGCCATATAAACATGGTTCCCTTTGTTGCCACCTTGTCCAAAATTGAGTATCCTCATTCCACCCAGGTGGTTCATTGAGTACTTGTTTTATTATATAAAACATATATTTTTCAAACACTTCATATAATCATAATATGGTATTCCACCCCAAGTCTATAGAAGGGCTAAGCATACTACAACTATGATGTTTTCACTAAGGAAGATGGATTTCCTAATAGGACATAGCATAGCATAGTAATATAGTGGCCCTATCATGCATACTACAAAAATACCACTAAGTGTAGTGAAAATAGTAGGACATGGATGATAGTGTCACTTGCCTTTTTTTAGTAGAGAATATTTGTTCACTCCTTGATCTTGCAACAATCACACTCTTCAAATTTTACTACAATTCAATCAAGCAAGCACATATTCAAACTAACATTCAAACAATTCACCACACAAAACAATAACATCAAGTAATGCATGCAAGCATGCAAACGATGGTTTTATTTGGAAAAGTGGTTTCTATTAGGCTCTAATAATTTTAAAGCTCCTACTGGTCATTTACAAAAGTGGTAAAACCATTTAAATTCAAGTTGGTGAAAATGGTCATTTAAATCATTTTTGTTTTGCTAAGAATGATTTAAAACAAAGTAATATTTTGTAGTTTTAGCCATATATTCTTTAAACACAAATGTTAGTGTTTATGGTTAAAGGGTTTAATATTAATCCATTTGCAAGGTTTCACCTAAATTCTATTTTTAAATCAAACAATATTTTTATTTGTTAGAATGCCTTTAACAAAGTCATCATTTACTAGGGTTCATCAAATATATTTTCAAATCCCAAAACTTGGTGTTTAGGGTCAGAGAGTTTAAATCACATCATTTTCCAAAAGGTTTTACTTTAAAAGCATTTTTAAACCATATTCAATATTTTTATTTAGCTAGAAATGCTTTATTCAAAGATTTAATTCCTAAGTGTCACCAAATATACTTTGAAATCTACAAGTTGGTTTCTATGGTTAGTAGGTTTAAAAAAATCCATTTACAAAAGATTTTACCCTAAATCATTTTTAGAATAAATTTTATATCCAAAATAGGCCTAAACAAGTTTCTGCATAAAAAATAAATTTTACACAACCAAAATACTAAACAAAGTGCATGGTTGGAAAGTTCACAATTTTCTGAATCCAGTGATAGAAAATTTGTAAAATTTGGACGTGTGGATTAAAAGTTATGAATTTTACAAAATCACATATCTAATAGAATCAAATATGTTTTTAAAACCAGAGTCTGGCCACGTGTCTTGATCTAATTGGACAATACCGATACGGTAGGATCGATCAATGTGGGCTGTTGGATTTAAAGGGGATTGCACGGCTCAGATATAGCATATTGTTTCACTTAAGTCAATCTATCCTAACCATGCGATTGTGATCTGACGGCTGTAGTGCGTGTGACCAAGGATGGGCGGCACTGGCGGCGGCGTGCTCAGACGAGGATGGTGCCGGCAATACAGGAAGCGAGAGAGGACGTGGGGTGGCTCACCGAGATCGTCGTGGCGAGTAGATGCTCAAGGTAGTGTCCTTTGGTCGAGGAGCGCACGAGGTCACCGTGGATTGCTCACCGGAGTTCGCAACGACGTCAGGTTCGTCTGTTCGTTGTCGGAGGCGAGGTTGCAGGCCAAGCCAAAGCAAAAGAACGACGCAGTTAGATGCGCGCAAGGATGCTGAACGCGTGGCTAGTAACCAGAGAGGAGGGGAAACTTGTTCTTACGGGGAAGGGTCGCCGGAGAAGTGGCAGGCGACGGCGGCGTTCAGAGGTCGTCCTTGCCGACGATTCGGAGAACGCGCGACCAAGCGGGTGGCACTGGGAGATGCGCAAGAGGCTGCTGGTCAGGTTCGTGCAAAGCAGGGGCCGTGGGGGTGACTGTCCTCGCCGGAATCAACGTAGGAGCTCGTTGGAGCAGAGGGGTTCGAGGTTGCGATTGTGGCAGCCTGGTGGCCGAGAGGAGATGGCGCCTGGGGGAAAAGAGAGAGGCGGGCGAGGCGCTTATGATGGCGTGGTCACAGCGAGGAATTACTGCGGCGTTGATGCGAATTTTTGCATGGAGTAACGACCAGAAACTGTCGGCGTAATGCGAGGGGGAACGGTCGAGGGTGGAGACGACGATTGACAGCACGGGGTCGCGCTGACAGCGAGAGAGAGGGAGTGCGCGAGGGGGCCAGGCGTCAGTGACTTTGCGGGTTAAAGCTTTGGTGCGAAACGTTCTTCTGCGGGGAAGAAGGAAATGGGCTTGTTGGGCCTGGTTCGCTGGGCTGGGTCCAATTCCATTTTTTTCCTTCCTGTTTTCTTTTTCTTTTTCTATTTTGAATTTCTGTTTTCAAATTCAAACATCCATTTGTTTTCAGATTTATTTTTCAAACCCTTTTTAAACTTTTATTAGGTTTTATTCTGTTCATTAATGTATTTAATTTTCCATTTTTAAAATATTTTAAACATTCCTTATATGGTTTATAATATATTTAAAATAGACACTTGTCATTATTTAAATATGATTTTAAATATGTTTTCAAACTTCTTTTTTAATTCCAGTTTTTTTACCAAACCTTTTTAGTAGGTTTATTTATTCTTTAGTACAAAATAATTCACTTTGAATTATTATTTAAAATACTTTAATATGATTTAATGTTCATTTAAATTGGGAATTATCTTTATTTAAGTAAAATTGGATATTAATAAATCCTTGTGATTTTATTTAAATAGTCCTTTACTCTTTTCATTAATCGATAATCTTTCATATTATTTGTTTGACCAAGATTTAATTTGATTTTTAAATATTTCTTATTTATTTATTTCTTCCTTTGCCTTATAAAATCCATATCTTTTTATTTAAAGATCCAAAATTGGTGATTCCAATTTGTTAAATCTTATTTAATATTTGTTTATCTTTTTAAATCTCTTTATTTATTTGCTCAAGATTTGGCATGGATCCTAGATAGGGCTTTATTATCTTTGGAAATTAATTCCTTTTATCTTAATAAATTCATAAGTTTTTATCTATGACTGCAAATTGAGTGAAACCAATTTCTATGGTTTTATAATATTCTTATTTATCATTCTTGATCATTTATAAATGTTGTTGACAAATTTTTATATGGATCAAATCCATAGTCTTAGAGAGATCTTGTAAATGAATTATTCCATTAGGGTTTCGGTTTAACTTTTCTAAGTGTTTAAATTTCAAGATACATTATTGATGAATGTATTTCACTTGATTGAAATTTTGTTTGATTCCCTTTTCATTCAATGTTTGTTCAAGATGGGTTTTGATGTTTCCATTTGGAATCAAAAAGTTTCTTTTCACCCTAAAGTTCATCAATTATTTATTTTGTTTATTTATTTTTCACATTTCAAAATTTGGAAAATTTTGGGATGTGACAGGCTACCACCCTTAAAAGAAATCTCGTCCCGAGATTTGGGAAGGCTAGAGGTTACAAGCTGGCTTGAAGACAACTAGGGTCTACCACCCTTAAAAGAAAGTCTTATAGGGTTACATTGATGGTTCACTTGACTATGGGTTCAATAATTGATATCCAAACAAGGAATCCTTATTTGACTCAACTGAGTTAACTAATTCCTGCCATCTTCATCATCTAATTCTTCAAGGGTTCCATACATGTCAATGTGGTTCACGTGTCCTTTCTGGGCCACATTGGAATCATTTCCATTGGAGTTTCTAGCATCCTTTTTCTTTTTCTTCTCAGGACAGTCTGATGCATAGTGCCCAAGTTCCTTACAATTATAGCACTGCAATTGAATGTCTTTCTTCCTGGAATTGCCATGTTGGTTCTGACCAAGGTCATCTCCATTGTCAGTATCATTCCCATTATTATCACTTCCATTGTTGTTGTGGTGATGCTGGTGTGGTCCAGAATCTTCATTGATCTTTTTGAATGAACGCTTCTTTTGTGATGACCCTGAGTGATACTTGAGTTTATGCTTCCTATTTCTGTTCTCAACTTGATTCATCTTGTTTTCCAAGATGGTGCCTTTGTCACAGAGTGATTGATAAGTTGGGACATAGGCAACAGACAGCTGCAGGTTCAACTCATCATTAAGTCCTTCGAGGAATTTATCTTTCCTCTTAGCATCTGTATCAACTTCATCCACTGCATAGCGTGCCAGATTGTTGAATTCCTCAATGTACTCAGCCACACTGAGGTGACGTTGTTTAAGACTGTGGAACTCCTTTTTCTTCAAGTTCATCACTCCGGATGAGATGTGAGCTGTATGGAAACCATTCTCAAAAATAGCCCAAGTCACATCCTCAAGGGGATTGGTGATCTGAAAGTTGTCCCACCATGTTGCTGCTGGTCCTTCAAGCAGATATGCTGCAAACCTAACTTTTTCCTTGTCAGTGCAGCCAACAGTCACTAAGTCCATGTTCACCGAACGTAACCAGTCATTGGCTACCATTGAATCAGTTGTTCCAGAGAACCTTGCAGGCCTTAGTTTCAGAAACCTGGTGAGCATGTGAAGTGCTGGAGGGTTATTCTGATTGTTGTTTTTGTTATTGTTATTGTTGTTCTGATTCTGATTTTGCATAAACTGCGCCATCATCTGCATCATTTGAGCTTGAGATGTCATCAACTGCTGCATCTCGGGAGTGAGGTTATTGTTTTGGTTGGGGTTGGCATGACGGGGAGGCATCTGTTGGTTTGACAGGGATAAGTAATGATAGATAGATCTAAAGAAGTTCTAACACACAACCCAAAACAATCAAGTTCAAACAAACAATCAACAAGCAACTATTCACTTAACAACTTATGATCTTACTCATGAGTTGAGGAATCAATAAGTTTTCTTGAAACAATCAACCTAGTATAGTCATACCTCATAGGTCAATATGACCCATACACTAACATGATATCAATGTCTTAGATAGTTGGTAGGCAATCTAATGTTCTCTTGGTTCTCACTTGTAGTCCTTAGTGATGTTTAAGTTGAAGTCCTTGGTGAAATTAAAGTTGAAGTCATTGGTCATGGTGAAGGCTTTGTCCATCAAGTTGAAAAGGAAGAGATGTAGAATCAAAACCAAAAGGTTGAGGAAAGACTTTATAAGATTGTTTGTAAATAAGTTTTGGAACAAATACAACACCTATTTTTCTAAGGGGTTTTGTCCAATCCTAGGGTTACAATCCTACAGGCAACACAGTGCTCTGATACCAACTGTAGAGGTCCCAACCTTTAATAAGGTAGAGATCCTTGTGATTACAATGCTAGTCCCTGGATCAATAGCTAGCATCCATAGTTAAGATGTAATATCAAGAAACAAAGGTCATATTACAACTTTATAACCAGGAATAAAATAATTCATTACATTTTACATAGCTCATTTGGCTATCTCATTACAATGCAACAGAAATATCTATAGCATTGAGTCTTTCATCTTCAAAGTGCCACAGGTAATCATGTTGGTTGTAGACTTGTAATCCTAATCAACACACTTCACTAACATAAAACAAACCTGCAACATAATAAGTTGCAGCCACAAGGGTCAATACATTTGAATTGTATTGGCAAGTTTCACTACTATGTAGAAATAAGTGGATCCTATCAATACATGCATATTTGGCTAAGTAGGGTTTAGGCTCATTTGCAGAAAGCAATATAGTTTTATCCTATGTTTTCAAAATAGTTTTGATCTTTTGACAATCCTTCTGAACTCCTTGGAAAAATCCAAGTGCTTCTAATCCCTTGTTGACACCATCAATTTTTACTTTGAGAAATTGGAATGTCGAGATCTTACATAGATTCAGGCCTTAGTTGCTCAGAGTTGTCCGTAACCGGGGACATGGCTAAGTACTTAGAATTTGATCTTCTGTAGAAGTTGTACACTTTACCCACATGACATAATCTCGTCTTGACGCCACCAGTGGCCGCTGGATAAGTACACACCAAATGGAGTACCAGCAGATCGAGAATGTTATAAAGTCTTTCCATAGAAGTCCTCCCAATACACAATGCTAGCTTGTCTACCAGGCACCAATGTAAGGATAAATTTCCAATACACGAATCCAGTTAACCTGAGTAGATGCCAATGCAAGGGTCTTCCACTATGTAGTTGACTAAGACAGAGCCCATTTAGCATGTGGCTATACACGGAAGCCATTGTACGAGAGACATGTTCAATCTCTAAGTCCCTGGGTGGTCTTCTTCTAGTGCACATACAAAAAGATAACCATATAAACAGGGTTCCCTTTGTTGCCACCTTGTCCAAAATTGAGTACCCTCATTCCACCCAGGTGGTTCATTGAGTACTTGTTTTATTATATAAAACATATATTTTTCCAACACTTCATATAATCATAATATGGTATTCCACCCCAAGTCTATAGTAGGGCTAAGCATACTACAACTATGATGTTTTCACTAAGTAAGATGGATTTCCTAATAGGACATAGCATAGCATAGTAATATAGTGGCCCTATCATGCATACTACAAAAATACCACTAAGTGTAGTCAAAATAGTAGGACATGGATGATAGTGTCACTTGCCTATTTTTAGTAGAGAATATTGGTTCACTCCTTGATCTTGCAAAAATCACACTCTTCAAATTTTACTACAATTAAATAAAGCAAGCACATATTCAAACTAACATTCAAACAATTCACCACATAAAACAATAACATCAAGTAATGCATTTAAGCATGCAAAAGATGGTTTTATTTGGAAACGTGGTTTCTATTAGACTCTAATCATTTTAAAGCTCCTATTGGTCATTTACAAAAGTGGTAAAACCATTTACATTCAAGTTGGTGAAAATGGCCATTTAAATCATTTTTGTTATGCTAAGAATGATTTAAAACAAAGTAATATTTTGTAGTTTTAGCCATATATTCTTTAAACACAAATGTTAGTGTTTACGATTAAAGGGTTTAATATTAATCCATTTGCAAAAGGTTTCACCTAAATTCTATTTTTAAATCAAACAATATTTTTATTTGTTAGAATGCCTTTAACAAAGTCATCATTTACTAGGGTTCATCAAATATATTTTCAAATCCCAAAACTTGGTGTTTAGGGTCAGAGAGTTTAAATCACATCATTTTCCAAAAGGTTTTACTTTAAAAGCATTTTTAAACCATATTCAATATTTTTTATTTAGCTAGAAATGCTTTTATTCAAAGATTTAATTCCTAAGTGTCACCAAATATACTTTTAAATCTACAAGTTGGTTTCTATGGTCAGTAGGTTTAAAAAAATCCATTTACAAAAGATTTTACCCTAAATCATTTTTAGAATAAATTTTATGTCCAAAATAGGACTAAACAAGTTTCTGCATAAACAATCAAGTTTATAGAACCAAAATACTAAACAAAGTGCATGGTTGGAAAGTTCACAATTTTCTGAATACAGTGATATAAAATTTGTAAAATTTGGACGTGTGGATTAAAAGTTATGAATTTTACAAAATCACATATCTAATAGAATCAAATCTGTTTTTAAACCAGAGTCTGGCCATGTGTCTTGATCTAATTGGACAATACCGGTTCCGCAGGATCGATCAATGTGGGCTGTTGGATTTAAAGGGGATTGCACGGCTCAGATCTAGCATACCGTTTCACTTAAGTCAATCTATCCTAACCATGCGATCATGATCTGACGGTTGTAGTGCGTGTGACCAAGGATGGGTGGCGCTGGCGGCGGCGAGTGGCGGCGGCGCGCTCAGACGAGGATGGTGCCGGCGATATAGGAAGCGAGAGAGGACGTCGGGTAGCTCACCGAGATCTCCGTGGCGAGTAGATGCTTAAGCTAGTCTCCTTTGTCTGAGGGGCGCACGAGGTCACCGTGGATTGCTCACCGGAGTTCGCAACGACGTCAGGTCCGTCTGTTCGTTGTCGGAGGCGAGGTTGCAGGCCAAGCCAAAGCAAAAGAACGACGCAATTAGATGCGCGCAAGGATGCTGAACGCGTGGCTAGTAACCAGAGAGGATGGGGCAGCTTGTTCTTACGGGGAGGGGTCGCCGGAGAAGTGGCATGCGACGGCGGCGTTCAGAGGTCGTCCTTGCTAATGATTTGGAGCGCGCGCGGCCAAGCGGGTGGCACTGGGAGATGCGCAAGAGGCTGCTGGTCAGGCTCATGCAAAGCAGGGGCCGTGGGGGTGACTGTCCTCGCCGAAATCGACGAAGGAGCTCGTCAGAGCATAGGGGTTCGAGGTTGCGACTGTGGCAGCCTGGTGGCCGAGAGGAGATGGCGCCTGGGGGAAAAGAGAGAGGAGGGCGAGGCGCTTATGATGGCGTGGTCACAGTGAGGAATTACTGCGGCGTTGATGCGAATTGCTGCGTGGAGTAACGACCAGAAACTGCCGGCGTAATGCAAGGGGGAACGGTCGAGGGTGGAGACGACGACTGACAGTGCGGGGTTGCGCTGACAGCGAGAGAGAGGGAGTGCGCGAGGGGGCCAAGCGTCAGTGACTTTGCGGGTTAAAGCTTTGGTGCGAAACGTTCTTCTGCAGGGAAGAAGGAAATGGGCTTGCTGGGCCTGGTTTGCTGGGCTGGGTCCAATTCCATTTTTTCCTTCCTGTTTTCTTTTTTCTTTTTCTATTTTGAATTTTTGTTCTCAAATTCAAACATCCATTTGATTTCAGATTTATTTTTCAAACCCTTTATAAACTTTCAGTAGGTTTTATTCTGTTCATTAATGTATTTAAATTTCCAATTTTAAAATATTTCAAACATTCCTTTTATGGTTTATAATATATTTAAAATAGACACTTGTCATTATTTAAATAGGATTTTAAATATGTTTTCAAACTTCTATTTTAATTCCATTTTTTTTCCAAACCTTTTCAGTAGGTTTATTTATTCTTTAGTACAAAATAATTCACTTTGAATTATTATTTAAAATACTTTAATATGATTTAATGTTCCTTTAAATTGGGAATTGTCTTTATTTAAATAAAATTGGATATTAATAAATTCTTATGATTTTATTTAAATAATCCTTTACTCTTTTCATTAATCGATAATCTTTCATATTATTTGTTTGGCCAAGATTTAATTTGATTTTTAAATATTCCTTATTTATTTTTTCCTTTGCCTTATAAAATCCATATGTTTTTATTTAAAGATCCAAAATTGGTGATTCCAATTTGTTAAATTTTATTTAATATTTGTTTATCCTTTTAAATCTCTTTATTTATTTGCTCAAGATTTGTCATGGATCCTAGATAGGGCTTTATTATCTTTGGAAATTAATTCCTTTTTATCTTAATAAATTCATAAGTTTTTATCTATGACTCCAAATTGAGTGAAACTAATTTCTATGGTTTTATAATATTCTTATTTATCATTCTTGATCATTTATAGATGTTTGTTGACAAATTTTTATATGGATCAAATCCATAGTCTTAGAGAGATCTTGGAAATGAATTATTCCATTAGGGTTTTAGGGTTTTGGTTTAACTTTTCCAAGTGTTTAAATTTCAAGATACATTATTGATGAATGTATTTCACTTGATTGAAATTTTGTTTGATTCCCTTTTCATTCAAAGTTTGTTCAAGATGGGTTTTGATGTTTCCATTTGGAATCAAAAAGTTCATTTTCACCCTTAATTTCATCAATTATTTATTTTGTTTATTTATTTTTCACATTTCAAAATTTAGAAAATTTTGGGATGTGACAGCCATCAAGGTGCAAGCATATACAACTTCGATGACACAATGGTTTAAGTTTATTAGGGGTAAGAAAATAAGGTGTGCCATCAAGTTTGTGAGAGCTTTACTAAGTAGTTTTCACATAACAAAATAATTTTAAATTCGAAAGATAGATGAGGCCTGAGAATTTAGTTGGAATAGCAATCATGCTAATAGGTAGATATGGTGGACATAAATGGCACAGGTTTTGGTTTGAAGGGGTTGGATGCATGAGAAGTATGCCTTCTCAAAACAGGTTTTTGGCTAGCAAGGCTGGGTAGCAAGCAAAAGAGTCGAAGGAAACAAGCAAACATACAAGTAATACAGCCAAACATGCAATCTTCCTTGAAGACACAAAAGATATTAAATAAAGAATACTAAGCTTATGATCCAATCAAGAAAGAAAATAAATGATACAAGATACCTGTAAGATTTTTCTCTTTCCTTTCAAACCCCCAAAATGTTGCTACTAACCAGAGCTCGGTTTGCCAAAACCAGTTTAGATCTACTTGATGCTCCCAAAGTGATACCAATACTGATCAACAAGATAAATCATATAATATAGATTGCAAACTAAAATAAGAAGTGCAAAAAGTAAAAGATGAGACTTCTCATTAACATAAAGGCACTCACACCAAGGGATACATAGATAACCAACTAAAGGAGAGATACTTCCACAAGCAAACAAACTTATAAGGTAACTTCTCTACCCAAGATATGAATCTCCTAAAAAGGTAAAAGATAAAAGATAATGATGTGATACCGCGGCACTCCCCCAAGCTTGGAACAAGCCAAGGGGATGCCAAACCTGATGACAAATTACTCCCTCGGTGTTGGTGGTGTTCTCTTGATAAGCTCTTCAATCAGTTCCATCAAATCCTCAATCTCGAAGGTTAGAGTATGAATCAACTCCGAATTATGCTCAATGCGGTTCATGATCATGTCGGACCGAGAATCCCAGTCCTTGTTATTCTTTCCCCACTCTTCCTTCTTAGAGTGTTCCTTCCCTGCATGGTTAGAACGAGGCAAATCCCAAATAGAAGGAAAATTCCCTTGGGGCACATTTTGGTATTGTTGCTCAATTATGAGAGTATGGAAGGGATTCTTGGTACGTGGAGGAAGTGACCGCGGAGCGAGGCAATGGCGCGGAGGTTTCCCTCCCGTAGAAATCCGTGTTGTCCTCCTAAGCTTGATAGGGTTTGCCACCACTCTAATGCTTGCAATGGTAGCACGGGTGTCCGGATGCTCTTCCTCCTTCATGTCTTCTTCATCCCCAACCAAGATCTCCCCCTCCTTGGGGTCTTGAGGATCATCTTCCATGGGCTTCTTTCCTTTGTCGTTGGCAGAGACCATGGTGCTCTAAACTTGAGAAGATTTCCTGACAGAAAGAAATCGAAACGAAAATACGATATACGAACCTCGAGGGATCCGGGGGGTTATATATTATGAAGTTTCAATGCATAAGGAAGGTACTGTGCAAAAACGAGGCAGAGACGGACTCCAGGGGGTTCACACCTCCTGTAGGCGTGGCCAGCTGGGGCCCGCGCCTAGGGTGGGTGTGGCCCACCTGGCCTTCGTTTCCTCCTCTGTTTCGTCTCGTAACCTTCTGTACGTAATAAAAACATTAAAATTTTAAAAAGATAAGGTTTTCATGAACCTTCTATTTTCACCACTTTTTACCTATTCAAAGACGAACTCTGCAGATTCCTTCTCTCCTTCTCCTGAAAATTTCTTTCATACACGGCCTTACACAAACCTCAGTGGCAACATTAGTGTATAAAAAAACAATAAACCTTTAGGTCCAAACTTCAACTGAAATCCATCAAAACAAAAGCTACTGTAGCAACTCCTTTCCAAAATCCCAAAAAGAATTTTAAAGGGAATCAATATAAGAGGCAAATGCAAATGATGGCAGAAATATGTCAAAACAGACCAGCAGGTAAATATTGATTTTTTTCAAAAAACTTCTGCTGCTCAAATCAAAAAGTGCAAAACTAATAAAAGTTGTATAACAAATTGGATAACAAGCACATAAAATTACAGCTCCATCTGTTGTATTGAGCTCCTTCACGAATTTTTACAATGCAGCACAAAAATCTGTCCCAGGACAGCCACTTTTCACAACTCCTCTACTTCTCAAAACTAGTTGAACTTGACACAAAACCAAAACAAAAAGGATAAGGAGCGGTTATTACTAAGGTAATAACTTCCAAGACTCAACAAAACTATTGGGTTATCTCCGAAGAAGTACTTTTCTTTATTGCCTTTAAGTTAGGCTTGATAATTTCAAAGATGCTCACATAGGAGATATGGATTTGAAGTGAAAAAGAGCATCAAGAAGCAAATATCCAACACATTTGAGTATAACCCACTTCCTATGCAAAGGAGTATCATGAGAAAACAAATTATTGAAACAAAAGGCCACTAGCATAGGAAGACAAAACAAATGCAACTTCAAAGATTTCAACATAAAACGGGAAAACTTAATATTATTGAGATGCATAAAACCATGTTTCCCTCTCTCATAATAACTTTCAGTAGCACTTTGAATAAAGTTGACAATATAACTGTCACAAGAAACAACTTTATCATCAAAATGAGCATACTTGCAATCATCAAAAGGAGGTCCAAGGTCATAAACTGGATCAATAGAAGCAAGTTGTTCAACCCTAAAATCTTTATTAGGCAAGCTATTTTCATAAGGAGCTTTAGCAAATTTGGAAAAGTTAAACTCATAAGAATCTCCATCAGACTTAGTTAGAACTTTCTCCTTCTTACAATCTATAATAGCTCCACAAGTGTTCAATAAAGGTCTACCAAAAAATGATAGGACAAGTTTTACTAGCTGCTGAATCAAGCACTAGAAAATCAGCAGGATACTTAATCTTACCGCAGAGGACATACACATCTCTTACAATACCAATAAGGCAAATGGTTTCCTTATTAGCAAGGTGAATAACCACATCAATGTACTCAAGCTCACAAGGACCAATTTCATGCATAATTTCCCTATAAAGCTCATAAGGAATAGCACTAGAACTAGCATCAATATCACACAAACCATAATAGCAATGATCACCAATTCTAACAGAAAGCATAGGAACACTAGCTTTTCTTGATTTTCTAGGATGAGAGACAATATTGGAAGCATCTTCATAGAAGACAATGTGCCCAACTTCTATGTTTTTAGTGACAAAATCTTTCTCAATGGCTACTACAGGTTCAATGTTTATTTGCTCATCAGGTTCCATAGTTTTCTTTGTACATTTGTTATTACCACTAATTATCATAGAATACTCCTTTACCTTGGCTGGGAAAGGTGTTTTATAAACATAACGTTCAGGCAAAATATGATTAGTAGTACAAACTTTAGTATGATTAAGATGATGTTAGAGCAACATTGGATTAGAGAAGTAGTATTTTCCTCTTTGAAAACACTAAGCACTTGAGGTGAAGTAGAATTTGACATATACATCTACTAGAGTAATATTAGTGGTGGATGATTATGGAAGAATATGAATGGAGTTAGAAGTAACCACTTGTTGGATTGGAGGTTATCAGCAATAGAGTAGTTGATATAGCAAAGTATAGATATGAAATGATTATGAAAAGCTTTAATGACAAGCTCATTGGATTTATAAATGGAATGAGAAGAATAAAAGGTGGATAAGAAGATTATGTAAAGCAAAGTTCATCCTGTTAGCACATGATGATGGATAGAGAGAAGTAATATACTAGGAAAGGAATTCCTTAATTAGAAGCTAGCCCAGGATTGTGAATTATGGAAGATAGGAATTATTGGTAACCACTAAACCCTAAATCTATAACTAAACTTAACATCCATCTCATCTGTTGGATAAATCATTTTATTTCCACAATGGTTCATAGGAATATTTTCCTATAGCAAATTCCTCAAGTATATCTTTGACACTTTCAAACCTTTAAGTCATGTGTATCACATAATTGGGAATCAATATAAACCATTATGCACAATATTATATCCATATATTAATCACACTTAAGCAAGTAATGATTAGCTAGTTCCAGAAAACAACTATTCATATTTTAAATAAGAAGAGTGGTTAGGATTCACCTGTTATTAGGTTTTTGTAACACCCTCAGAATCGGACCTATGCAAGTTTTAGCGAAACCCGCCAAACCCGCATAGAAAAGATTCAAAGGTGCCCACCAGGCACTTGCGTGCGGGTGGAAAACGAAGTAATAACATTACACAACAGTCCTCGATGGGACCCACAGAACAGATATATATACAACGCGACTCCATGAGTCAAGAATACAGATAGAATATACAAAGATCCAAATTACCTCGAAAAGATGGAGCGTCCGACTACGGACAAGATGCAAATGGGGCTAAGAGCCCTGAAGAATAACCAATGGCGTCCATAACCCTGCCCAGGCCAGGCCGGAAGGGTAACCCTGCTAACGACGTCGATCTCAAAACCTGCTTAAACAAAAGGGGTGCCGACAAAGGGCAAAGGAAAAAGAGGAGCGTCAGTACTGAGGCCAGTACACGGCGAGGCTAGAATTCGGCGGTCCTCGCCTACATAAGTATGGTGGACTGAAGCGGCAGCGGCAGCATGCACTACACAACCTATAGAGACTCGACACAACTGGCGGCAATCAGAGAGGGGTAAGAAGGACCTATTCGGAACCAACCTGATACTACCATCAAACAAACCCATCCTGGCGTTTCCCCCTCGAGACCAAACGAGGAAGTCAACCGAGGAACTCACACAGTTGGCAGTTTTATTTATTCGGTTATCGTTGCAGCAATTACTAGTCAGGTATAGATAATCGTCCTGATAAAATAAGCAGTGGGCCGTTTTAGTTAACCATTCCGTTGTAGTTGCAACAATTACTAATCAGGTACAGATAGTATGAGATAAACCCAAAACCCAGCAGTTGTTGATACTTTTATTCAGCCATTCCGTTGTAGTTGCAATACTTACTAGTCAGGTACAATGGTCGCAAGCGACACTCCAAACAAGCAATTGTGGGCAGTATTATTTAGCCATTCCATTATAGTGGAGCTGATTACTAGTCATTATAAAGTCAAATTTACAGCAATAAACTTTAGTTATGCTTGTCTATGATCGAGATACTGTGCTCCAAGTCGTCCATATCCGCGGACACGGCTTTCAGAAAGTTTTACCCGGCCGGGGTGCACCAATAGCAACACACGCTCGATCAACCTCGGAAAAACCAAATCAAAACCCAACGAGGCTTTCACGACTGAACAATCACAGGATTCAGAAATATTTCAGGGGGCCACACCATTGAGTAGACCCACAACGAAGTAAGCAAGCTTCGAGACGGACTCAAGGTTTGCGTCAATGGCTGTAAGCGACTGGGAACCCGAAAGTGTGGCTGGGCTTGTCGATACCGCGTAATCACTCCGCTTACCTAAACAGTACAGTGTGCTCCTCGCACAATCGTAAATACATAAGTAGCATGGCATAAGTACAAGATAGTAAATAAAACCTCAAACTAGTTTGTGGCCCCAAGAAATAAGACTGAATCAAGCTCTGGCTCAGGGGGGGTCCCATATACCTCCCGGATGTGGATAGCGCGATAAATCAAGGAACAGGTATCAAGTACTCGGGGTCTTACGGGACACAAGTGGGCGTTCGGAAACCAAATATTTTCTATCACCCACCGATGCCTCTGCTTATTTCAATTTTAGTTGTTAAACAGGAATTAAAGTGAACGATAAGTAAACTAGGACCATCTCCAACATCAACATGCGGCAATTCGTCAACAACTGTGGCACTTGACAACACGCAACAACACTTGAGCAAGCGACTGCGACGCGCAAGTCCAACTATCTACCAAACAACAGGTAATAGGATGTGTCCAAGGCAATATAAGGCTGCAGGGGATATCACGGGTACGAAAACTAGAGCATCGCAACACAGATAGCAATAGACCAATAGGGGGGAATAAATACTATAAAAGTAAGATAGGTAGAAAGGGGGAGATGCTCGCCTGAAAACATTGCCGAAGGGTTCAACCGAAGATCGGGTCGACACTCGCATCAACTCAACGGCCTTATCCGCGAAGAAGCAAAACACTAGAAGAAACACCGGATGCAATATTTAATACAACGGCAGAAGATCGGCATGATGCATGTATGATGGATGACATGGCAAAGGTGCGATGCAATTGGGCAATATTAAGCGGAACCGGGGTCCCGACAATTATTTAGATGGTTCATGTTGTTTAGCTACCCCGCAATTTAAATGTTGTGTTATCAAGACAAAAGATAGCACCGGTTCGCTACACAAGTTTAAATGAGGCCAATATAAGGCTAGATTTGCCCGCATATGGGCCCCATATTTAATTATTAGGTGAATCGGCATAAGGCCCCCAAATCGATGATATGCATGCGAGATGTCAAATAAATATGCAACAATTCATATAGTTGACCATTTGTAAAAAATAGGGTTCTCGGTAAGGGGTTCACACATTGAGGGTCTCGACGGTCTTGGGGTTCCGGGGTTCGGGGTCGGTCTCAGGGTCCAGGGTTCGACGGAACGTTCTCGGACTTCGGGGTCGTTCTCGGATGGCAGAGTAGATCACGGCGTTCGGGTCGACGAACTTGGCGTGGCGAGGGGCGCATTGGCTTCTTCCGGGTCGGTGCCGTTCTTGTCATCGCAAAGGTCTTGTCGGGTCCCCAAGTCGGGTCGGTCTTGGCTTCGGGGTGAAGAGCTTGGTGTCCGGGCGGAGTGCTTGTCATATCCGTGAAGAAGAGCATGTCGGTCCACGGGGGTTCGGCCTTCGGGGCGATCTTGGCGTCGGGTTCTCGTCTTCGCATCCTCGGGGAAGTGCTTGTCGCACAATTGTCTTCGGGTCCAGGTAAAAGAGATCGTCGTCCGGGGGTTCTCTGGGTCCGATGAAGATCTTGGCGAGGGGGAACTTGGGGTTTGCGGGGTCCGATTACCGGTGTCGAACTTGTCGTATCCACACCCAACAATTAGCACCACTTGGTACTACACAGAGCGTGCACGGTTGGAGGCAGATGGCAAGGCGTCGACGATGTGGGCCCCGCGGGGGAGGCGGGTCCAGGCGGGGCCGTCTGCTGCGCGCGGAAGGGAGGAGAGGGGCTCGGGGAGCGGCTCGCTGGCGAGGCGGGCCGGGCTGGTGGACGAGGTTGGCGGGCGGCGCTCGCGGAGGTTGACGGGGAGGCTGAGGCAGGGGCGACGAGCGCGTCGGGGCGCCGGCGGCGAGAGGCTCGGGGGGCCGCGGCCGCGGCGCCGTCGGGAGGACGCCGGGGAACGGGCTGCGCGGCGAGATGGACGGGGGCGGCTCGGGCCCGGCTTGCGGTGGAGGGGCGGGGGAGCAGAGGACGCGCGCGGAGGCGGCCGTGCGGGGACGCCGGAACTGGGGCTCGTGGAAGCCGGGGGTCGCGAGGAGGGGGCCGCGGGAGGGCGCTCCGGCGACGGCGGCGGAGGCGCGACGCGCGGAGAGGGGACGCGGCTCGGCGAGGCGGTTGCTGCGCCGGTCGCGGCGGTTGATGGAGCGGGGCGGCGCATGCGACAGATGGGGAGCGGCGGAGGTGGCCGGCACCGGCGAAGGCGGCTCGCACTCGAGCTTGGCGGCGGGGCCGGAGGGAAGAAGGGCGGGTGCGTGCGGCGGGGAGGTTGGGCGGACCGGGGACGGGGCGGCAGGCGAGGCGGCGGGGCGGAGCGGTCGCAGCGGCCGGAGCGGGCGGAGCAGCGCAGAGGGGAGGAAGGGGCGGCGCGGTCGCTGGGGGCAAGGGAGGTGCGCGCGGGGCTCGGGAGCTCGCGGTCGGGCGGTCTCGGGTGGAAGGAGAAGATGAGCAGGGGACGCGGTAGGTGGGTGGGGCGTGTGGGACTGCGGGTGGGGCCGGCTGCAGGAGATGGACCGGGGGCAGGCGTTGCGCGCGTGTGTGCTGGAGTGGTGGGTTTGGGTTGTGTGGCTATGTGAGAGAGAGGAGAGAGAGGGGGAGTGATTGGGGTGAGGTGGCAGTTGCTGATTGGAGGGGTGAGGGAGAAAGGTGACGTGGCGGCCAACGATTGGAGGGGGTGAGGTGGAGGCTGGGTTGGGGTAGATAGGTTGGTAGAAAAAGGGGATTGGGTGGACCGATTTGAAAATGGGGGTGGTCGTTCGGGTCGGGTCGGCCCGTTCGACTGCCCCCTACTAAAACAATTAAACGTTTTATTTAATTTGCAATGAACTTTTGCAAATAGTTTTTAGACGAACAAAGTATCCGGCAGCACCCGGGGTTTTGTTATTTGAATAAAGATGGGGTGTTTTAGAAAACAAAACGGGCTTGCGAAAATAGTTTTATGCAAACAATGCATAATGATGACGATGCAATGCAGAAATTCAACGCGATTTTCTAGTAGTGGTTTTGCGGGATGCCACAGTTTTAAATAATAGAATTCACCATATAAAAATTTCCTTATTATTATGAGTTAATGAGAATAAAATCTCATTAGTTAATAGTAATGCATTCTATAATAAGTTTGTGGATATTAGCTCAATTAAAATTCATATCAAAGGCCCTCACAAATAATAATAGAAAAAGTATATATATAAAGGAAATAAAGAAAATATCACAATATATAATAAAAGTTCACTAATTGATTCTTAATAACTTTATTGTTGCTGCAAGTATTCAACAAATAAAATCCCATAAAGAAAAGTTCAAACCAAATATGAAAATACAAATCTAGAAACAAAAAAGAAAAAAAACTTATGGTCGGAGCCCATTTCCTCACTTGCCTATCTACCACCTATGGGCACCCCGTAGTAGCCCAATTTCGGCCCAACAACGAACCCAGCTCGTCACCACAGAGCTGACAGGTGGGACACCGATAAGGACTGCGGGTTGAGTTTGACTTTTTGCTAGGGGGTTTTCTGCGAAATATCAGTCGTCGTCTTCCTCGCAACGTCACAAGCAGCTGTCTGTCGGCATCGCCATCGTCCGCCGCCGCGCCATGACGTCCGCCTCCGTCCAGATTCGTGCCGCCGCTCTTCAGGGCATATAAGATGTACTCCTGCTGTCGTGGAGAAGCCCCACACACCACATCTCCCTCTCTCTCTCAAAATCCCCCTCGTACTGAAACCCTAGTTCGCTGGAGAAGCTCGTCGCCATCGCTCTGAAGCCTCTCTAGCCCTATCGAGACCACCGTTGGAACCGCCGTGCTGTCCTAGTTCAGCTCGTGGAAGGAATCGACCGCACATCCTCTTAATCGAGCTCCACGATCTCATCTTCCCGAAGTCCGGCCACCGCTCTCGCCATCAACTCCGGTCACGATTCGCTTCCCCATCACCTTCTTCGTGTTCCTAGTGAGCTTGTGCATCTCGCTATCCCCTTCGATTTGCTCTTAGCCGTCTCTACCGTCTTGCCCACAAAGGTCAGAGCTTGCCACCGTCGGAGCTCGTCGGAGTTGGTGCTCCGGCGACCAAAAACCAGTCGCGACACCACTATCCGACTCCCCACATCTCGTTGAGTCGAATAGGACCATCCCCGCGTGCCCGCATGCCTTCAAACCGAAGATCAAACCACGATCTGAGGATCATCCTTGGGGTGATGTCAGCGTGACATCACGCTGATGTCATATAACATTTTATTATTTCCTAAATTGAGTTATTCATTTCTGTAATAAATAAAAACCTGAGATATGACATGGCAAAGGTCCCACTAGTCAGTGACTGGGGTAAGATAGGCTCTGGTGAGAAAAACCCTTCATTTCATGCTGACATCAGCATTACCTAATAAACACATTTAGTTATTTAATTAAAAAATTCATAAAATGATTCAATCTTATCAAATCAATAACTTTTGTTTTGTAATACAGAAAAACATGTTTAATATATGAAATTTTTTTAGAAAAATAAAATCTAAAACTTAAAACTATTATCAAATATTATTATGATGATTATTTAAATAAATATTATTTAATAAAGGTTTTATAAGTAATAAAACTTTGATAATTCATATTTTAATAATGGTAAATGTTAAAAATATAAATAAAATACCAAAAATTTTAGAAAAATAAGAATTATAATTTAAAACTATAATCATACATTATTATTTCACTTAGTTAAATATTTGTTAATTATTAAGTATTTATAAGGTAATAAACCTTAAAAAATAATATCTTATTATTTATAAATCACAAAAATAAATGCAATATATCAAAATGATCACAAAAATAATATCTACATCTTAAAATATAATATTCCACTTTTAAGTTAAATAAAAAGTTAAACACTTTAATAACTTGGATTTAAACCTATTTCTTTAGTTAATAATTCATATAAGGGTGAATAAAATTTGCTAATATTCTAAAATTAAATAATTAAAATCTAATAAATAGTATTAATCTTAAATATTGATAATAGGAAGTCAAAATGATTTAACACATTTTAAATACAATTCTATTTGATTTATCATTCAACATTAATGTATATTATTATTCAAATGGAGTTATGAAATATAAATTCTCAAAATTATTACTTTGACTTCATAAAGTCTGTTACCACTATTTTAACCACAAGTTTAGAAAAATCAAAACATTATAGTGAATTCTTAAGTAGTAAACAATATTGTTTACTTATTCATAAACCATAACCACATCCTTATCGGGAAATAAACCCCTTTATACATTTACAATGTAAAGAAACCACTACCAAATAAAAGTATAATCCTTACTAATTAACTCTAAAGAAAACATTATAAAGTAAATAAGCTACAAATATTACAAGCATAATACCTTAAGTCCATCTATGTATTTAAAGTTAACTTTAGTCTATAATACTTTAAATAATGCTAAAGACTTTATTATATGCTTTATAGTTAAATTTGGTATGTTATAATTAATTTATAAAGTATCTTAATACCAAACCAACCAACTTAAAAACCAAGATAGATAAGTCTCAAATACTAATGTTGTCATTATTCAAATGAAGTAACTCTTTCTTACTTAAAGACTATAACTAGAAACAATACCTCATAAGGTTAAGTTAAAAGCTTAAATGCTTCTGCTTAGTTAAGTAAGATTTTCTTAAGATGTTATTCTTTTTGCCACTTCAAACATCAAATGACAATTAATAATAATCATATTACATTAAGCTTTACTTATATAACTAGGATTGTTAACACTTCGGTTCCTTATAAATGTCATCACTTGCAAGGTAAAACTTGAAGATAAGATAATTCACTTATAAGCAGTCCTTGAGTAGCACATCTCATTAGTATATCTTATTATTGTATGCCATTATGTTTACATGTTGTTTCACACACACTCACAAGCCCTAATAATAATCACAAGTGTGAAACTTATCTAAAAGGACAACACATTCTAAAGAAACCATTTCCAGTTCCAAACCCTAGATCAACATTATCCCCGGGATTCGAGTTTACGAAATTGCATTACATTACTTATACATAATAGCATCTTGCTTCTTTAAACATTAGTCCTTACCGGACCAATGATGCTGATTTCAGATATTGGATCTTTTATATTGTCTTGAAGAGCGTGAGTGCATAATCTTGCAATCACAAAAGGCAAGTTCACACTTGCTCATGTCCTTTGATTATTTTCAGTAAATTATTTTGAAAATCCAGTGTTGTCATCACCTGCATTTGAAAAAGGTCAGAAAACACTATTTTCATAATAATGTGATTATAGGTTATTTACCATGAGGTAATAACCTACTATAAGAGTTCCGGTGGTAAAGGAATATATTATCTAGGACTTAATAACCAATGTCGCCAGTGATTCTTGCACCGTATATTACGCGTTGACCATGAGATTTGGAATGTGACGGAGAAGTCAGCTGTATCTTTTCCCTCTCGCATGGAGCCGGATGTGCGGGTCGTGGATGTTATCACCCGTAGCGTGCATATTAATTGGTAATTCGTAGAGGATATGCAACATATGGGTGGGAGCCCTCAACGTCCCATGATAGTTCCGGCATCTGAACGGTCTGTACAAACCATTATCGTAATTCAATAGGTGGGCATGGTGTACACCAAGGAGACATGCGAGGTCGTGGAGAAGGCAGTGATTGGCTTGGATCTTAGGTTGGGCCTCAAACCAATGAAGTTTGAACGGGGACATACTCCCAGCCGTGCAACAAAACCTAAGGTCTCTCATGGGTAAAGTGACGCACCTCTGCAGAGTGTAAGAACTGTAACTTGTTACTCCCTGTTCTGGGAAGGAGTTGCGAACGCGACGGGAAAGGAACTCCATGAAAGTTCTGGTAAACCCGTGAAGGCTGACGGACATAGATTTTCAGAATAAAAGCAACCTTTAAAGAGATGTTTATGAAAACTTGCATTGCCTACGACCTATGGTATGTGGCTATAGATATAGTGCATCAAACACTCCTTTTCTAGTGAACTTGCTGAGTACGCTCGTACTCAACATATCTTCTTAACCCTTGCTAGGTTCTAAAGCCAGTACAGACGACGTCTACATCAACTCCTACTCGAAGAAGTCCTCGTCAACAGCTCAAGTCTTCAACGAAGTCAAGAAAGTCAACATATACATCAACTCAAGTGAATACGAAGCTACTGATTAGATAGGAATATAATCTCTAGACATAGAACCTATTTCTGTAGTGTATTGTAATAGCAGCAATGCCAAACCAATAGTTTTGACATGGTTATACCCCGTGGGTACACGATCTCAGCATACCTGGTCCAGCCCAAGGAAGGCCCATGGCAAATATACGCCGGCTCATGAAGATTTTCGGGTGGCCAAGGCCCATGACGCCTTCGGATCCTTGGAGAACAAGACTAGAGTAGATAGGAAATTCAAAGGGGTAAACCCTAGAACCTGTAACCGACTAGATCTGTGCCCGGGACCTGCCTAAGTCTATATAAAGGCCAGGAGGGTACGACCTAGATATCTCTCTCATACTTCCGCATACACACCTCCACGCCAGATTGCATCTGCGCACCCCTGTAATCACCGGTTCCGCCGTAATCAAGAGCAGACAAGCAGGAGTAGGGTTTTCCCTCCGGGGGCCTGAACCTGGGTAAACCTCGTGTCCCCGTGTTGCTTGTTTGCTAACCGTTCCGCGATCTCCAGCATCCCCATCTTCTCCAAAACCCAAGTCCATAACAATGGGCATTGACGAGTTGAAACCTCGTCAATTAGCGCCGTCTGTGGGAACCGGGGATGCTGATTGTGCGATCATGACGGTCCCAACCCGAGCGATCTACAACTCTGCGGCGACGGAGAGTCACCTCCTCTTCGGCGCTTTCGACTTCACCGCCCACTCACCGGCCACCATGAAGGACTTCGAGCCCATAGGCGACGGACTCGAGATCCTGTTCGGGAGCTTCTGCTTCCATGTGGGGTGTGGCGCCCCGTAAAATCACTACTAGAAAATCGCGTTGTTTTTGTGCATTGCATCATCATGACCCCATGGTCATGTCATCATGCCACCTTGCATTTGAGTATCGTCATGTCATATTGCATTTGTTTGCATAAAACTATTTTCGAAAAGCATATTTTGTTTTCTAAATACCCCGCCTTTATTTCAAATCCAAAACCCGGGTCTCCGTAATATTTTGCTTTGTCTACCAACGGTTTTCAAAAGCCCCATTTTTAAATATTAAAACATTTATTTTATTTTTAGGGGCAGCCGTACCGGGCCGATCCGACCCAGTCGGCCACCCCCGTACAAAACCAGCCTGTCTAATCCCTAATCTACCCAATCCTATCCTACCCAGCCTCCCTCCACCTCACCCTGGCCAATCCCCTCCCTCCACCTCACCAGCCCCGCTCATCTCTCTCCTACCGCGTCTCCCCACCGAACCCTCCCCGACCCCTCTCCTCTTCCGCTCCATCTCCCGAGAACGCCGCCGCCTCTCTGCCTCGCGGTCGACACCCCCGATCTCCTCTCCTCACCACCCTCCTCCTTCCTCTCTCCCGCATGCAACCCCTCTCTCCCTGTTCTGCTCGACCCTGCCGCCAAGCTCGGCTGCATCACCGCCCCGGCCGCCACCGAGCCTTCCTACTTGCCGTTCCTCGCCCGCATCCTTCTCTCCATCGGTCGCCTGCGTCGCGCCCGAGCCGCCTCCGTCAGGTGTCCCTCCGCCGCGGAATTCCTCCGCCAGTACCTCGTCGTTCCTGCCTCTCTCCGTTGCCAGGGTCCACATGGACACCGCCTGCAAGCTCCCCTGTCTCCCCGACGGCCTCGCTCGCCGCCCTTCCTCCGCCCCAAGGACGGCGTTGTCACGCTCCTCTCTGGTCGCGCTCTCTGCCGCTCCGCCGTCGTCCTAGGCCTCACCTCGGGTGCGGCCCCACCCTATCACGCGCCTCCGCCCTGCCATCGCCAAGCTCTCCCTCCCCAGAGCTCCTTCCGCTGCCGGCCTCCTTCTTCCGCGGTCGTGCCCTGGGAAACCGCTGCCACCAGCGCGTCCTCCGGCCCTGCATCGGCCTCACCCTCCCCTCTTCGACATGAGGTCCAACGAGGTCGTCACCGAGCTGCATCCACCCGATCCGCTAGCCATGCCAGCGCTCCCCTCCGCCCCGCTGCTAAGGACATCCCCCTGAGCAGGGCCCCGAAGCCTCCGCCCCAGCTCTACATCACCGCAGCACCGTCGTGGCCTCCCAAGCACTGGTTTTTGTTGCGTAAAGGAGGGCGTCGTTCGCTTGGCCCCAAGTGGTGTGCGTCTGCTGCTTCAGGATGCGCGCTTGGCCCTTTGTTTGGTTTCTTCTGTTGTTCTTGGACAGTGTGTAGGTTGTTGGCTAGCTGCTAGCTGCTAACGGCCTGTGCGCCTCCATCTGCCTACCGAAGCCACCCCACCTGTCGACAAGGCCAACAAAGAGGAGTCCATCCCCACCTCGACAAGATTGTCGCGAAGCTGCCATCCTTTTTGGCCGAGATGTTTAACCAAGATCGACGCCGTGTCAAGTCCATCCTCGACATTGGAGTCGGAACGCCAAGATCACCCACATGGATCCGAAGCCCGATCCCGGAGTCCGACCCCGAACACCGATCCCACCGGAATCGAATCCCACCGACCCCCGGTGAACACCAAGTTCGCCGAACCCTAATGTGATTCCCTCACCAAGACCCCTATTTTTATAAATGACATCTATATGAATTGTTGCATATCAATTGAACATGCCTGCATACATATTTTGTGGGTCCGGGTTATTTTATCGATTCACCTATAATTAAATATGGAGGCCATATGCCGGCTAATCTAGTCTCATATTGGCCCCATTTAAATTTGTGTAGCAAACCGATGCCATGTTAATACAACATTTAAATTGCGGGGTATCTAAACAATATGAACCTAGTAAATAATTATCGGGACCCTGGTTCCGCTTAATATGGCCTAATTGCATCGCATGCCTGCCATGTCATACATCATACATGCATCATGCCCGATTTTCTACCATAGTATTAAATAGTCCATCCGGTGTTTCTTCTAGTGCTTTGCTTCTTCATGGATTAGGCCTATGAGTTGATGCGAGTGTCGACCCGATCTTCAGATGAACCTTCGGCAATGTTTTCAGGCGAGCACCTCCCCCTTTCTACCTATCTTACTTTTATAGTATTTATTCCCCCCTGTTGATCTATTGCTATCTGTGTTGCGATGCTCTAGTTTTCGTACCCGTGATATCCCTTGCAGCCTTATATTGCCTTGGACACATCCTATTACCTGTTGATTGGTAGATAGTTGGACTTGCGCGTCGTAGTCGCTTGCTCAAGTGCTGTTGCGTGTCGCCAAGTACCACAGTTGTTGGAGTATTGCCGCATGTTTAATGTTGGAGATGATCAAGACTTTAATAGTTGTTTAATAAATAAAATTGAAGTAGGTAAATAATGCAGAGGCACAGGTGGGCAATAGATGTTATTTGGTTGTTAACCGTCCACTTGTGTCCCGTAGGACCCCGAGTTCTTGACACCTGTTCCGAGATCGAGCGCGCTAACCACAGGTGGGGTGTATGGGCACCCCCATCGATTAGTACCTGATTTCAAAGTATTGTACCGGGGGCCACAAGTAGTTTGGAGCTTTATTACTATTCTGTACTTATGCCATGCTTTACTGCTTTATTTAAGATTGTGCGAGGAATGCACCTGTACTGTTTTGGAAGCGGAGTGTTTTCGCGGTATCGACAAGCCCAGTCACATTTTCGGGTTCCCGGTCGTTTACAACCACTGACGCAAACCCTGAGTCCGTCTCGGAGACCGGCCGACTTCGTTGCGGGTAGCTTAGTGGGGTGGCCCCCCGTGCTTGCTTTGGGTCTAGGAAATGTCGTGTCCGAAACCCCGTCGACATACCGTTGGGTGTATGTTTTGTGATCTTGTACCTACCTGATCTGACAATAAGGGTGTAGGTGCGTGTGGGAACTTTGGTGCACCCCTGCAGGGTTAAATCTTTTCGAAAAGCCGTGTCCGCGGTTATGGACGACTTGGAGCACAGTTCTTGATCATAGACAACCATAACTAAAGTTTACTGTTATAATTTGACTGGTATCCGATATGACTAGTAATCAGCTTCACTGCAACGGAATGGCTAAATAAAAGTACCAACAACTGCTGGGTTTGGGGATATCTCATGCTAATTGTATCTGACTAGTAAGTGTTGCAACTACAACGGAATGGTTAACTAAAAGTGCCCACTGCTTATTCTATCAGGATGACTATCTATACCTTACTAGTAATTGCTGCAACGATAACTGAATAAATAAAACTGCCAACGGTGTGAGTTCCTCGGTTGACTTCCTCGTTTGGTCTCGAGGGGGAAACACCAGGATGGGTATGTTTGGTGGTAGTATCAAGATGGTTCCTAATAGGACTTTCTTATCCCTCTCTGGTAGCCGACAGTTATATCGAGTCTCTATAGGTTGTTTAGTGCATGCCGCGCTGCCGCTCAGTCCACCATACCTATGTAGGCGAGGACCGCCGAATTCTAGCCTCGCCGTGTACTGGCCTCAGTACTGACCGCTCTCTCTTTTTCCTTTGCCCTTTGTCGGCACCCCTTTTGTTTAAGCAGGTTTTGAGATCGATGTCGTTAGCAGGGTTACCCTTCCGGCTTGGCCTGGGCAGGGTTATGGACGCCATTGGTTATTCTTCAGGGCTCTTAGCCCCATTTGCATCTTGTCCGTAGTCGGACGCTGTATCGTTTTCAAGGTGATTTGGATCTTTGTACTGTATATCTGTATTCTTGACTCATTGAGTCGTCGTTGTATATATATGTTCTGTGGGTTCCATCGAGGACTATTGTGTAATGATATTACTTCGTTTTCCACCCGCACGCAAGTGCCTGGTGGGCACCTTTGAATCGTTTCTATGCGGGTTTGGCGGGAAGCGCTGAAACTTGCATAGGGCCGATTCTGAGGGTGTTACAGAGTGGTATCAGAGCTCAGCAGTTGCGATACCCCACAAGTCCAGCCTGTAGGATAACCTAGCTAACGGCCGAAGTAGAGTGTCAAAGCTATTTTTGAAAAATCGGTTGGATAGTTCTGATTAGGTCTGATTTTACTCCTTACCCCTCTGCTGCTCTCCTCTCACCTCTGCGTGTTTTGAATCCGCTCTCTTCTCTCTCTTCGAGTCCAGGATTTCTCGTGGTTGGGTTCCATCGTACCTTCAAGGTTTCGCTTCCTCCTTTGGTAACGGTGTTGCTACATCTGGTCTTCATGCTATCCGAGGAACCCTTCGTGTGGTGGACTTCTCTTTGTTCCTTCTCGTGCCTTCCGGTGTTTTCCGACGCGACGACATCATCTACGCCAGATCCGATGCAGAGTCTGCATCACTCCTTTGTTTCTGAACCTCGATTGTCGAGATCTTCAGTCTGATTCCGAGAATGGTTGCACGCTTTTCTACTGATTGTGCAGAGTAATAGTTTGGGTGCGTGATGGATTGGCCCCCATGCCGACTACTCACTCTATTCGCTTGTGTACATTGAGGTGGATGAGAATGCATCGGTTCCCTCTTTCCATCGAAGCTAGAGGTGGCTTTATTTGTTGATACCTCTACCTTCGACCTTTTGTTTCCCGGAGTGTTCTCTCATCGATCACGGATAACGACCTCTTGTTAGTGGTGTCGCGAGGATCTACACGATGCGAGAAGATTCAGTTTGCCGCCCTTCTTCCCGGTACCATGAGGCGGATCTCGAGGGCGAGATCCATTGTTAGTGGTGTCGAATTGTGGCGCCCCGCAAAATCACTACTAGAAAATCGCGTTGTTTTTGTGCATTGCATCATCATGACCCCATGCTCATGTCATCATGCCACCTTGCATTTGAGTATCGTCATGTCATCTTGCATTTGTTTGCATAAAACTATTTTCGAAAAGCATATTTTGTCTTCTAAATACCCCGCCTTTATTTCAAATCCAAAACCCGGGTCTCCGGAATATTTTGCTTTGTCTACCAACAATTTTCAAAAGCCCCATTTTTAAATATTAAAACATTTATTTTATTTTTAGGGGCAGCCGTACCGGGCCGATCCGACCCAGTCGGCCACCCCCGTCCAAAACCAGCCTGACTAATCCCTAATCTACCCAATCCTATCCTACCCAGCCTCCCTCCACCTCACCCTGGCCAATCCCCTCCCTCCACCTCACCAGCCCACACCCCTGGCCAATCCCCGCCTGCCACGCACGCACACACACACGCAACACACGCCGCGCGCGCGCCAGCCAACTCCCTCCACACCCACCTGGCCCGCCTGGGCCCCACCCAGCACCACCTGCCGCCCCTGGGACACGATCCCCATGCGACACACGCCCCCGTCCTCACCTCTCCCGCTCGCTCCCGCCCTCCAACCTTATCCCCCGCCCGACAAGCCCCCACCCCGGGATTCCCATCCGCCCTCCTGGACCACCACCCGTCGCCCCGCTCATCTCTCTCCTACCGCGTCTCCCCACCGAACCCTCCCTGACCCCGCTCCTCTTCCGCTCCATCTCCCGAGAACGCCGCCGCCTCTCTGCCTCGCGGTTGACGCCCCCGATCTCCTCTCCTCGCCACCCTCCTCCTCCCTCTCTCCCGCATGCAACCCCTCTCTCCCTGTTCTGCTCGACCCCGCCGCCAAGCTCGGCTGCATCACCGCCCCGGCCGCCACCGAGCCTTCCTACTCGCCGTTCCTCGCCCGCATCCTTCTCTCCATCGGTCGCCTGCGTCGCGCCCGACCCGCCTCCGTCAGGTGTCCCTCCGCCGCGGGATGCCTCCGCCAGTACCTCGCCGTTCCTGCCTCTCTCCGTCGCCAGGGTCCACATGGACACCGCCTGCAAGCTCCCCTGTCTCCCCGACGACCTCGCTCGCCTCCCTTCCTCCGCCCCAAGGACGGCGTTGTCACGCTCCTCTCTGGCCGCGCTCTCTGCCGCTCCGCCGTCGTCCTAGGCCTCACCTCGGGTGCGGCCCCACCCTATCACACGCCTCCGCCCTGCCGTCGCCAAGCTCTCCCTCCCCAGAGCTCCTTCCGCTGCCGGCCTCCTTCTTCCGCGGTCGTGCCCTGGGAGAACCGCTGCCACCAGCGCGTCCTCCGGCCCTGCATCGGCCTCGCCCTCCCCTATTCGACATGAGGTCCAACGAGGTCGTCACCGAGCTGCATCCACCCGATCCGCTAGCCATGCCAGCGCTCCCCTCCGCCCCGCTGCTAAGGACATCCCCCTGAGCAGGGCCCCGAAGCCTCCGCCCCAGCTCTACATCACCGCAACACCGCCGTGGCCTCCCAAGCACTGGTTTTTGTTGCGTAAAGGAGGGCGTCATTCGCTTGGCCCCAAGTGGTGTACGTCTGCTGCTTCAGGATGCGCGCTTGGCCCTTTGTTTGGTTGCTTCTGTTGTTCTTGGACAGCGTGTAGGTTGTTGGCTAGCTGCTAGCTGCTAACGGCTTGTGCGCCTCCATCTGCCTACCGAAGCCACCCCACCTGTCGACAAGGCCAACAAAGAGGAGTCCATCCCCACCTTGACAAGATTGTCGCGAAGCCGCCATCCTTTTTGTCCGAGATGTTTAACCAAGATCGACGCCGTGTCAAGTCCATCCTCGACATTGGAGTCGGAACGCCAAGATCACCCACATGGATCCAAAGCCCGATCCCGGAGTCCGACCCCGAAGACCGATCCCACCGGAATCGAATCCCACCGACCCCCGGTGAACACCAAGTTCGCCGAACCCTAATGTGATTCCCTCACCAAGACCCCTATTTTTATAAATGACATCTATATGAATTGTTGCATATCAATTGAACATGCCTGCATACATATTTTGTGGGTCCGGGTTATTTTATCGATTCACCTATAATTAAATATGGAGGCCATATGTCGGCTAATCTAGTCTCATATTGGCCCCATTTAAATTTGTGTAGCAAACCGATGCCATGTTAATACAACATTTAAATTGCGGGGTATCTAAACAATATGAACCTAGTAAATAATTATCGGGACCCTGGTTCCGCTTAATATGGCCTAATTGCATCGCATGCCTGCCATGTCATACATCATACATGCATCATGCCCGATTTTCTACCGTAGTATTAAATAGTCCATCCGGTGTTTCTTCTAGTGCTTTGCTTCTTCACGGATTAGGCCGTCACGGATTAGGCCGATGGGTTGATGCGAGTGTCGACCCGATCTTCGGATGAACCTTCGGCAATGTTTTCAGGCGAGCACCTCCGCCTTTCTACCTATCTTACTTTTATAGTATTTATTCCCCCCTGTTGATCTATTGCTATCTGTGTTGCGATGCTCTAGTTTTCGTACCCGTGATATCCCTTGCAGCCTTATATTACCTTGGACACATCCTATTACCTGTTGATTGGTAGATAGTTGGACTTGCGCGTCGTAGTCGCTTGCTCAAGTGCTGTTGCGTGTCGCCAAGTACCACAGTTGTTGGAGTATTGCCGCATGTTTAATGTTGGAGATGATCAAGACTTTAATTATTGTTTAATAACTAAAATTGAAGTAGGTAAATAATGCAGAGGCACAGGTGGGCAATAGATGTTATTTGGTTGTTAACCGTCCACTTGTGTCCCGTAGGACCCCAAGTTCTTGACACCTGTTCCGAGATCGAGCGCGCTAACCACAGGTGGGGTGTATGGGCATCCCCATCGATTAGTACCTGATTTCAAAGTATTGTACCGGGGGCCACAAGTAGTTTGGAGCTTTATTACTATTCTGTACTTATGCCATGCTTTACTGCTTTATTTAAGATTGTGCGAGGAATGCACCTGTACTGTTTTGGAAGCGGAGTGTTTTCGCGGTATCGACAAGCCCAGTCACATTTTCGGGTTCCCGGTCGTTTACAGCCACTGACGCAAACCCTGAGTCCATCTCGGTGACCGGTCGACTTCGTTGCGGGTAGCTTAGTGGGGTGGCCCCACGTGCTTGCTTTGGTTCTGGGAAACGTCGTGTCCGAAACCCCGTCGACATACCGTTGGGTGTATGTTTTGTGATCTTGTACCTAACTGATCTGACAACAAGGGTGTAGGTGCGTGTGGGAACTTTGGTGCACCCCTGCAGGGTTAAATATTTTCGAAAAGCCGTGTCCGCGGTTATGGACGACTTGGAGCATAGTTCTTGATCATAGACAACCATAACTAAAGTTTACTGTTATAATTTGACTGGTATCCGATATGACTAGTAATCAGCTTCACTGCAACGGAATGGCTAAATAAAAGTACCAACAACTGCTGGGTTTGGGGATATCTCATGCTAATTGTATCTGACTAGTAAGTGTTGCAACTACAACGGAATGGTTAACTAAAAGTGCCCATTGGTTATTCTATCAGGATGACTATCTATACCTTACTAGTAATTGCTGCAACGATAACTGAATAAATAAAACTGCCAACGGTGTGAGTTCCTCGGTTGACTTCCTCGTTTGGTCTCGAGGGGGAAACACCAGGATGGGTATGTTTGGTGGTAGTATCAAGATGGTTCCGAATAGGACTTTCTTATCCCTCTCTGGTAGCCGACAGTTATATCGAGTCTCTATAGGTTGTTTAGTGCATGCCGCGCTGCCGCTCAGTCCACCATACCTATGTAGGCGAGGACCGCCGAATTCTAGCCTCGTCGTGTACTGGCCTCAGTACTGACCGCTCTCTCTTTTTCCTTTGCCCTTTGTCGGCACCCCTTTTGTTTAAGCAGGTTTTGAGATCGACGTCGTTAGCAGGGTTACCCTTCCGGCTTGGCCTGGGCAGGGTTATGGACGCCATTGGTTATTCTTCAGGGCTCTTAGCCCCATTTGCATCTTGTCCGTAGTCGGACGCTGTATCGTTTTCAAGGTGATTTGGATCTTTGTACTGTATATCTGTATTCTTGACTCATTGAGTCGCCGTTGTATATATATATTCTGTGGGTTCCATCGAGGACTATTGTGTAATGATATTACTTCGTTTTCCACCCGCACGCAAGTGCCTGGTGGGCACCTTTGAATCGTTTCTATGCGGGTTTGGTGGGAAGCGCTGAAACTTGCATAGGGCCGATTCTGAGGGTGTTACATGGGGCAAACTGGCACCCTCCGCCTCCCTGAGCGGGTGCCCCTACCATCAATCAGGCCCGCTTCATGGGCCCCACCCCCTGTGCAACGCACAACATCATCAACAGATGAGTCCTACGACAGCAGCAGCTGCAACTCTGATCTGTGTGATCTGCCATCGGATGAATGGGACCTATGGTTCCGGATCCGAAAGCTGCGGCAGCAGCGGACCAATCTACGAGCGCTACCAATGCGCCGTAGTCATCCAGAGTGACGTGGAGCAGCAAACACCCAACCCGCCGCCAAACCCGACACCTAACCCGCAAGATCGAAACGGCGGGAATAGAAGAAGTCAGTCCCCCCACCCGAAGGGGACAACAACGGCCATGTCATCCGCCTTAGAAAATAAGGATGGGCCTAGGCACGCGCCGCCGTGGGCAGCATAGTCCTGCCTGCAGACTCCTCACGGGATCTGCTGATGGCCTACCATCTGCTCCTGATCGAGGAGCACAAGAAGCAGGTCAAGATGCAAGAGGTTCTCGATAAACGCAAGCAAGCAGCCTCGGAGTCCAGCGCGCGACGAGCTGCGCTCTCCGCCATGGGCATCGGCTCCAGCTCGAACGGCAACCACGGCAACAAGCACCGCTCCCGAACGGAGAACATGGACCCCAAGGAGCGTCGTGAGGTGACCCGAACCCTCAACGCATCCTTCATGGAGATGGATGCCGACGGCAACATCATCCCGAAGACACCGCAAGCTGCGATCATAGTAGCCACTGCGTACCTCGCGGCCCACCCACCTCCGGAGGGGGACCCGAAGAGAGCCATGCACAAGTCCGCACTCACCGGACTCGGACTCGTCGGAGCTGCGCTCCATCAAGAAACTCCTACGGAGCCGAAAAAGAAAGCTACGGTCAGGTTCAACCGCAGCCCCACTCCTTCATCCGAAGAAGAGGACCATGACCTTCCTCGAAGGCACAAGAGCTCGCGTCATCGTAGCCGCGATTACGACACCAAAGACGCGCTAACACAGCGCAAAATTGACAAAGCGCGAGCCAAGCGCGCATGCTCGTCTGAATCCGAGATGGACGAAGACGAAGGAGAACTCTATGGAGCCCGGTGCTTCAGCAGATCTGTCCGACGGACACGTATGCCGCGAAATTTCAAGCTTCCTTCGGATACTCCGAAGTTCGACGGCACACAAGACCCCAAGGCATGGCTCAGCGACCACCTGTCATCCGTCAAGCTGCACGGTGGAAACAAGGAAACAACCATGCAATGCCTTCAGCTGCAGCTGACAGGCGCAGCTCGGATCTGGCTTAGCAGCCTATCCTCAGGATCCATCTGAACTTGGGAGGAGCTGGCTTACGGTTTCATCCGAAACTTCAAAGGCACTAGTAAGAGGCCCGCCTCGATCGAGGAGTTGCGAGCCTGCACTCAATGAACGGGCGAATCCATTCGCTCGTACATCCTGCGCTGGTCCAACACCAAAAACTCCACGGCGCACATCTCCGAAGAAAGGGCCATCGACGCCTTCAAGGACGGCGTCAAGCGCCGGGACTTCAAGGAGGGACTTCATGGACATCGCCAACATGTGGGCCGACGGTGAAGATTCCGTCCACCGGGCACACTCGGAGGAAGAGGACGAATACGGCCGACGACGGGAACGCCGTAACAAGAGGAGACCGCGCGTCTACGACGATCGCGATGGACCCGACATGGTCGCGGTCAGCTACGCCGATCGCCGCAACGATGCCAACCGTAACGGTGGCGGATACCGTGGAGGCAACTTCCGCGATGGAGGATGCCCAGCACAGTCGTGGCAACGCCGCGATCACGATAACGAGCCCTCAGCATACGAAAAACTTTCGGGTCCATGCACCATCCACTTCTACATCGACAAGCAGGATGGTAAGAAGAAGGCAAGCCACATGCTCAAGGACTGCCGCGAGTTCCAGAAGCTCAGCGAAAGCATGGCTCAGATGAGGCAACAGGCTCCACCCCCTGGATTCGGGAACGCACCCGCACCAGGTGAAATAGCGCATGGAGCTCCTCCACCGCCACCTGTAGGAGGCCCGAACCAACCAGTCGCACCAGCACAGAACAACGCTGGGAACGGGTATCCCCCGCCGAAAGGAGCATTGATGATCCAGAAGGGGCGCCCCACGAATAGGGTGCAGAAGAAAATCACCCGTCAGATCAACCTGGTCGTGACAACTCCACCCGCCATCCCTGAGTACCTCAGCGTATCGGAGTCCTGCATCACGTTCAGCCGTTTGGATCACCCTTGCCAGATCCCTCGCCCAGGTCATGCTGCCTTGGTGCTGGAGGCGCAGATCAGAGGTTTCGAGATGAGCCACGTCTTCATGGACGGCGGCAGCGGCATCAACCTGATGTTCGCAATCACTCTAGCAGCAATGCGGATCCTACTGTGCAGCCTGGAATAGTCAGACACAATGTTCCACGACATCGTCCCAGGAAAGGGCATATACCCCCTGGGCAAAATATGGCTCGACGTCATCTTCGGCAAGCCGGACAACTTCCTATGCGAGCGGCTCGAATTCGAAGTGGTGGACTGGCCATCACAATACCACGCCATCCTCGGGCGTGTAGCATTCGCAAGGTTCTTGGCTGTCCCACATTACGCATACCTGCTACTCAAGATGCCAAGACCCAGGGGCGTCATCACGGTCCATGGGAGCTTCACCCGATCGGACCACTGCGACAGGGACTTCAACAGAATCTCCCAGTCATTCGGCATGCAGGATGAGCTCGTAAGGCTCCACGAGGTGACGGACAATGGGGCACCCCCAGTCGCACGACAAAACGCACCTGACATGTATTTCGACTCCACCATCAACACAAAGAAGGTGCAGGTCCACCCGACGGATGCCTCCAAGACGGCGCTGATCGCCAACGACCTCAGCCCCGCATAGGAAAGCACGCTCGTCGAATTCCTCCGTGAGCGCTGGGAAATCTTCGCCTGGTGTCTTGCGGACATGCCAGGAGTTCCCAGGGAATTCGCCGAGCACGCACTCAATGTCTTTCCAGACACCAATCCCGTCAAGCAGTCCATCTGGAGACTGTCCGAGCCACAGGCCGAAGCCATCGGGATGGAAATCAACAGACTACTCGCTGCAGACTTCATCAGGGAGATCAAAGAAAGCGAGTGGCTCGCAAATACAGTGATGGTCCCCAAGAAGGACACGGACATCCTGCGGATGTGCGTGGACTTCACGTCGCTAAACAAGCACTGCCCAAAGGACCACTTCCCCCTTCCTCGGATCGATCAGATCATCGATTCGACTGCAGGATGCGAGAAACTCTCCTTCCTCGACGCCTACTCAGGCTACAACCAGATCCGACTCAAGGTCGAAGATCAAGAGAAAACGGCGTTTATCACACCGTTCGGAGTGTTCTGCTACAACACAATGCCCTTCGGGCTAAAGAACGCAGGTGCCACGTACCAGCGATGCATGCAGGCATGCCTGAAGGACCAGATCGGTCGCAACGTCCAAGTCTATGTCGACGACATAGTCATCAAAACCAGGGAGGCAAGAACGCTCATCAACGATCTCCGCGAGACGTTCGATAATCTCGACCGCTACAGGATCAAGCTCAATCCCGAAAAGTGCGCCTTCGGCGTCCCATCAGGACAGCTCCTTAGCTACTTCATCTCCCAGCGAGGGATTGAGGCGAACCCGAAGAAAATCCGGGCCATCATGGCCATGGAGAAGCCAAAGAACCTCAAGGGTGTCCAGCAGCTCGCAGGACGAATAGCGGCATTGAGCAGGTTCATCAGCCGCATGGGCGAGAAAGCCCTGCCATTCTACCAACTGCTACGCAAGGCAGATAAATTCGAGTGGACACCTTAAGAGGACGACGCATTCGAAGATCTGAAGCGGCTGCTCTCCACCTCGCCCATCTTGGTCACGCCAAAGGAGCACGAACCCCTACTGCTGTACATAGCAGCCACACACCAGGTGGTAAGCACCGTACTGGTGGTTGAGCGACCCGAAGAAGGCAAGACCCATGGGGTCCAACGCCCAATCTACTACCTCAGCGAGGTATTAACGCCAACAAAGCAGAGGTACCCTCACTACCAGAAACTCGCCTACGGCGTGTTCATGACGGCTCGACGGTTGAGCCATTACTTCCAGGAGCACCAGGTGATGGTCATCAATGAGGCACCCCTGAACAGCATCCTGAATAACCCAGAGGCCACAAGACGCGTAGCCCTGTGGGGAATCGAGCTGTCACCCCTAGACATCGTCTACGAGAAGCGACTCGCAATCAAGTCTCAGGTCCTCCTGGACTTCCTTGTACACTGGATGGAGCTGCAGCTGCCAGACACCCCAGACATGTCGCAGTCATGGATGATGCACTTCGACGGCTCCAAGCGTGAAGCTGGAGCAGGAGCCGGGGTCATACTGATCTCCCCGCAGGGCGACAAGATGAAGTACGTCCTTCGGAAAGGACATCGTCTGAAGATGCAAAGGGTGCCAAAGGTTCGCTGACAAACCACATGCGTCGGGTCAGAGCTCAGGCCCATACCTTTGTCCTGGCCCTTCGCCCAATGGGGCCTCGACATGATCGGCAAACTGCCAAGGTCCTCGAAAGGAGGGCACGTCTACCTCTTGGTCGCAGTCGACAAATTCACCAAGTGGATCGAAGCCATGCCGGTAACTAACCAAAAGGGCAAGACTGCCGTCAAGTTCTTTGAATCCATTGTCTACAGGTTCGACGTACCGCATAGCATCATCACGAACAATGGATCAAACTTCATCTCCAGAGAATTCCAAGACTTCTGCGAAGGCCTCAGAATCAACATCACATACGCCTCTATGGCGCACCCGCAAACAAACGGGCAGGTGGAAAAGGCCAACGGCCTAATCGGTGCTGTCATCAAGAAGCGCCTCATGAGCCCACTCGAGCGACTCGCCGGAGCCTGGACGAAAGAGCTACCCTCCGTCCTATGGAGCTTGCGTACCACGCCAAACAGCTCCACCGGCTACACGTCGTTCTTCATGGTGCACGGAGCCGAAGCCGTGCTACCAGTTGAAGTACGCCACCAGGCCCCCCGGGTCGTCGCTTATAGCGAAGCCGAATCCACGGCTGCACACGAAGACGCCGTCGACACACTCGATGAGGCACGAGACATAGCAGCAGCTCGATCAGCGGTGTACCAGCAGACTCTCCGCAACTACCACAGCCGACGGCTGCGCCCAAGGTCCTTTGTCGAAGGAGACCTCGTCTTGCGACTCAAGCAAGAGCGACCGAAGAAATTCGAGTCACCATGGGAAGGACCCTACATCATCACCGAAGTCATCCCAGGTGGCGCCTATCGCCTCAAGCACGTGGAGTCTGGAGTCGCATACTCCAACCCATGGAACATCGCACACTTGCGATGATTCTACCCCTAGCTACCTACCCCTTTACTTTCAATAAGGCTATTCAGCCAAGGCTACTCAGCCGAACAATGTAACCCCTCCATTACGATATAAATAAAGCTAAGTGTCTCGCCCCAAAAATTTCGTTTTCCTATTCGCACTTTTACTTCATGCCACAAACGCACTCGGGGGCTCCCCCCACCTCACGATTTCGTCGACTGAGGATAACATGTGTACGCCTGAGTAGATGACCACGTCAGGCTAACGAAAAGGACATGTATGCGAACAAAGCACTACATGCTCAAACAACAACCAAATATTTATAACAAAGGGCAAAACACGCCCAGTCAAATATATACAAATTTTACATTTATCTCTTTTATAGGCACTACCTATTATGAAGAATAACCTGAGCACGCTGCTCAAATAGATCTACAATCTCTTCGGCATACTGCCCTACAGCCGCGTAATGCGGACGCATATCCCACACACCACCATCTGGTCGAGGGGGTGGCTCAGCCGCTACAACAGACAGATCTACATCAGGATGGTGCAACCTAACAAGGGACAGCGCAGCCTTCACCCCCGCGACGAGCTGCTTCCTCACCAATTCCTTGACATGATGCACATTCTGAAACTTCGACAGAAGACCAGAGAGGGTTGAAGGCGCAGCATCCAGCGGAAACATCACATGCAGAACCGACGCGAGTGAAGTCTGCACCTGACGAAGCACCCGCGATACTTGGTGAACGCGATCCTGCACCGTCGCAAGGACCATAGCACGATCACGATCCATCCAGAAGAACCCGTCGGCTTCCATGTCATGCTGAGTCAAACAATTGACCCGAACAGCAACACGCTCCTTCTCCTCCCTTGGAGCAAGTTTAGCACCTACAATACTTGCACAAAAGTAAGATGCAATGCCAGCAGGCGCATCCGAAGAAAAGGGCAACAGCTCGAAAAACTTACACTCAAGCTGCTCGGATAATCGAAGCAATTCCGCCATCAAGTATTCCTCTCTGGCAGCACCGCGATCCGCCTTGGACTTTCAAACGTCGGCATGACCACGCACCCCAAGCAACTCTTTCTCGAGACTACGAACACGCTCTCGAATAAATGCAAGCTGCAACGAATCATCCAAGGATGGCCGTAGCCGCGCTGCAGGCGAGGTGTCAACGGGATCAACACCCGGAGGACCCTAGATCAACAGAAAGGCAAAGACATGAACACGCAGACGAAGGAACACATAACTCAACAAATTCATTAAGTGCATCAAAAGCCACTACGTGGCACAAGGATTTGTTCATCAAAATAATTACAACAAAAGAGACTACATCTATCCTACAGCTACAACGCCTAAGACGCGACACCCTGAGTAGCCTTAGAGCCGGATTGCCTCGTCTTGGCTTCCCCCTGTTGCCGTAGCGCGTACTCGGCCAGCAGATCGATCAGCTTCGGCCCATAACGCTTATAGCGAGCAGAATAGGTAGTGAAGGCTACCTCGGATCCATCAGCAGTCGTCGGCATCCGGGAAGTGACCTGGGGAAGGTCCAGCTCCGCTCCAGCCGCCAAAGCCATCGCCAGCCCGACGGATGCACCGATGCCCTTCTGCTTGCGCTTGTACGCCGCTGGTGCTTCGGCTGACAGTGCCTCCGCCAGAGCGTCAACATCATCAAGGGCCGCGCCCTTGGGGACAAGCTCCTTGTAGAAGCGCCCAAGGACCTCCTTGGCCTTGGCGAGCGAGATGACGACGGTGCTGCAGCGATCTTCGACCGCTGCAGTAGCATCATCCAGAGCACTCCCGTGCTCCAGAGCACCGCGGTCAAACTTGATGCCCGCGGCATCTGAGACAATAAAGACGAGGAATGAACAAAAGCACCGCAGAAGAAAGACAAGGAAACCAAAAAAGACGGAGGTGAAGATACTCACCCGAAACAGCCTTGGCAGCCGCCATAAGCTTGCCAGCCACTTCTCTTTCACGCGCAGTCGCAGCAGTAGCAAGCTGCTCTTCACGGTCCGTGGCCTCCCGCTGCAGGCGCTCCTTAGCCTCGGCCGCAGTAGCCAGCTCCAGCCCGAGGCGCTCCTTCACACCAATGGCGACCTCGGCCTTCTTCTCCGCTTGACCGAGGCTCTTTTTGAGAGCATCAATCTCACGAAGGGAGGTGTTGTGCTCCTCTGCATTCAAAAAATACAAGCGTCAGATAACAGGACAAGAATACACGAAGAAGCAAACATCAAGGCGTAACAGTACCTTGAAGCTGTTTGAGGCTGGCCTCCAGCACCAGGTGCTGATGCACCAGTCGTTTGGCATCCTGCACAAAAGGCTGCAGGAAACAGACCTACTAGTCAAGAGAAGGACTCGGAGGCTATGCCCAAAAAAAGGGCAGAAACAAATTACACACACGAAAGCGCTCGGGGGCTCCCCCCGAGACTCGAAAGAAGAACACGCAACAAAAACTTCATTACAGACGCTCGGGGGCTTCCCCCGTGGCAGGAGGCAGAACTACTCACATGATCCGATGGCGACGCTGAAGGTCCGCTAGCAAAATTCTAAGGCGCAACCACCTGAACCTCCCGCGGAGGAAGTTCAGAGCAGCGCCCTCAGAGGTAGCCACCGTCTGAGGAGGAGGAGACGCGACTTTCGACCCCCCCCCCCATCATCTCCCGAGCACCATCGCTAGAGGAGTCGTTGGAAGAGTGTCTGCACACGGACAAATTAGTACAAGTACAAAGTAAACAGGCAACAAAAAGCAATGCAGAACAAAGGAAACTTACGAGTCAAGCTCGCTCAGGTTGAAGACAGGAGGGGTCCTTCGGACCTTCTTCTCCTCTTTCTTCTCTTCCTTCTTCTCTTACTTCTTTTCTTCCTTCTTCCGCTTCGCCGGCGGGTGCGGCACTATAGCCCGCACGGGAAGGGCAGGAATCGGAGAGGAAGAGCCTCCATTCCCACCACTGTGACCTTCAAGACACAGCGGGTTCCTAGGAGTCAGAGGAGTCGAGGCATCCGAAGATTCGCTGGAGCTCCGCGATCGTTTTCGAGTGTGGTCCTCGCTCGACTCATTGGCATCTTCAGTCGGAGACCGTGCCGACGGCAGCTCGGACACGAAATCCACCACATCATTATCTGGAGCTTCCGAAAATACTTCGGGTAATGGAGGTGACATGCCCGACACTTTGAAGCTCTGCACAAAGAACAGGAAATTTGTTAGCAAACAAAGGCAAATACAATGCAGTCGAAAATAGCGCTACGTGCATGGATCTACACCTGTGGAACAGGAAGCGAAGAAGAAAACGGAGGAGTCAGCGACTTCCCCGGGATATCCTCTCCAGCCTTGAACTTCAGCAGCGAACGAAGGGCCCTGTCGAGATCTCCCTGGGAGAATTTCTCAGTCGAAACCCTCGTCGGATCACGGCGGCCAGCATAAAGGAACATCGGGTGCGCCCTAGCCTGAAGTGGCTGCACCCGACGCTCAAGAAAAGTGCGGATGATATCCACATCGTTCACTTCCTTCTTCGGAATCAACTGTAGATCCTCCACTCAACGATAGAGAGCCTCTATCTCCGCCACCTCACCATCCAAGATCTGGTTTTTCCAGGACCTTTTCGGCTCGATCTTTTGGGAGGGGTCAAAAGGAACAAGACCAAAATCCTGCCCAGGCACTACGGAGTCGTGGATATAAAACAATCGCCTCCGCCAGTACTGGACAGATTTGGACATGGAAAAAGAAAAGAAAAGCAGATTGGGTTTGAGGGAGATAATGCAACCCCCAATGGGATAAACACCATCCGAGCCAGATTGCCTCTTCACGAAATAGAGTTTCCGGAAGAGGCCAAAGTGCGGCTCAATACCGAGCCAGCACTCGCAGAAAGTGATAAAACAAGCAATGTGAAGAAGAGAATTGGGGGAAAGATGGTGCAATTGGACACCGTACAGAAAAAGCAGTCCACGAAGGAAGTCATGGACTGGGAAGGAAAATCCGCGAATGACGAAGGCAAGGAACATAACCCAAAACCCAGCGGGGGGACGGGGGATTACCTCTTTGCCTGGGAGTTTGACGGCCTCCCTATACTGCGGGATCAAGCCCCGCTCACGAAGCTTGCAGAGATCGCTCTCCCGCGTCTCCGATCGCCGCCAGCCACTGTCGGTGACACGGGTAGCGGCGGCACTCTTCTTCCCTCCAGCAGCGTTGGTACCAACCGCAGAACAAGACTTCTTCGGCTTTCCCATTGCGGTACGGCGGCGCCGGCGGCGAGAGCGCAAGATGGAAAAAGTAAATGTGAAAGGATATTTCAGCGCGCAGCAAGAACTCTCAGAGAACAAGGAAGCAGTGAAACGAGAATAGCTGCGGTGAAAACAAACTAAAATTTTCCCCAATGATTATAAAGACAAAGACGATGCACGACAGTCGTCCATCGATAAGACCTAACGCCAACGGCAGGATCTGGCTATACACGTGTTAGCATCGCAACGAACCGTCGCTAACACGCCGTCCACTACGCGCGGAAATCGAGGCGACGCTGTAATTATCTCCACGCCGCGCGTGACCAGTCAATTCAAGGTCAGACTGTGGGACCCATGTTCGTCCAGTCAAGTCATCTCTAGCGCAGCAGACGCTTGAGGTCATCGATCGTCAGCACTGACGTCATCAAAAGCTACACTAGCAACAACTACAATTTCTTCGGCTTCAAAGCTAAGAGTACTCACTCGAATCTATGATTCGACCAATTACTCGGGGGCTACTCCTATCAGGAGCGCTGGCCGCGCACCCGAAGAATGAACAACACATTACAAAACCGAATTGTTTCTTCGAGTCCTACGTCGAGTTTACGACTCCACTACGGACTCGGGGGCTACTCCCATAGGGAGGATGGATTTAAGCATCCGAAAATTTTTGTGTCCTACGGACCTGAAGGGTTTCGCGGCATAGTAAATCAAAATTTTCTACGGATGCGAACAGAGGGAAAGCCAAGATCTAATCTAGGAGATGCAAACAACAAGAAAGATTGGATTAGATCTTCATACCCTTGAAGATTCGCCCAACGGAATGTTCGTCGGAACGTGGGTGATGTAGTCGTACTCGCTTCTCCTCCTCGCGACCCGATCCGATCTAGCACCACAAGTGGCGGTGCCTCCGTGAGATGCACACGTGCAGCACCTCGACGTCTCCTCCTTCCTCGGTCCAGCAAGTATGGTGGAGAGATGGATTGGATCTACAACACGAAGGCGTGGTGTATATGGTGGAGAATTTCTGCAGCAGGGCTTCGCCTACAAGCAGTCGGGAGGGAGAGAGGAAGGGCAGCAGGGCAGCTAGGGTTAGAGGGGAAGGTGTGGGGGGGGGGGTGGTGCGCCCCCAGCCCTCTTTATATAGAGGGGTGGGGCGCAGCCCTAGCCCCTCCCCCAAGCCCAAACCGGCGGCCCCAAAGGAGGAGGAGTGGGGGGCAAGGAAACCCCTCCCCTTCTAGAAGCTCTATCTAGGGTTTAAACCCTCTTTGGCCGGCTGGGCCCTATGGGGCCTTGTGCCCCTGGCCCAATGCGGCCAGGGAACTCCCTCATAGGCCCATGCCCCCTCCCGGAAGGTGGGGCTGCGTTGGTCCCCTTCCGGAAGGTTCTAGAAGCTTTCGGTACAATACCGATTAACCCGGAACAATTCCGAACTCCAAAAACTGCACTGCCTTATATGAATCTTATTCTCCGGGCCACTCTGGAACCTCTCGTGATGTCCTGGATACCATCCGAGACTCCGAACAAAAACTCATAAACCAATTATCCAATCTATCCTAGCGTCGAGACACGTTAAGTGTGTTACCCTGCGGGTTCGAGAATATGCAGACATGATCTTCTATCAATAATCAACAGCGGGGTCTGTAAACCCATATTGACTCCCACACATTCATCAATGATCATATCGGATGAACCATGATGCCAGGATTCAATCAATCCCATATATATATTCCCTTCGTCTCGCGATATTTTACTTGCTCGAGATTTGATCGTCGGTACCGTCATACCTAGTTCAATCTCGTTCACAGCAAGTACTTTACTCGTTCCGTAATCCGATATCACTTTGTGATTAACACCTTAACCACATGCTTGCAAGCGGTGTTGATATCGATTACCGAGTGGGCCCGAAGTATATCTCTCCGACTTGGGAGGGACAAATCCCATCTCGATACATACAACCCAACAGATACTTTCCGATCACCTGAGAGACACCTTTATGATCACCCTCTCATAGGATGATGTTTGATGACCTCAAAGCTTTCTTCTGATACCATGGAGTTGTATTATCTCATGGTCTAAGGAATACAATATTTGACATAAGAAAAGCTTCGCAAAGACGAACACGATGACACGATCTAATTGCTTCGCTTAGTTTGGGTCTGTCCACCATATCATTCTCCCAATGATATGATCTCATTATTAATTGACAACTCATGTCCATGGTTAGGAAACCTTAACCATCATTAATCAATGAGCTAGTCCATAGAGGCGTACTAGGGACACGGTGTTGTTTACAAACCACACAAGTATTAAAGTTTCCGCTTAATACAATTCTAGCATGGAATATAAACATTATCATGAACAAGAATTATAATAATAACATCTTTATTATTGCCTCTAGGGCATAATTCCAACAGTCTCCCACTTGCACCAGAGTCAATAATCTAGTTTATATTTGGCAACAATCTCACACCCATGGCACTGAGGTGCTGATCATGTTTTACACGTGGAAGAGGTTTAGTCAATGGATCTGCGACATTCAGATCTGTATGTACTTTGCTAATCTTCAGATCTCCATCTGCTATAGAATCTCAGATTATATGAAACTTGCGGTTGATATGCTTGGTCTTTGGATGATATCTTGGTTCCTTAGCGAGTGCTATGGCGCCAGTGTTGTCACACAATATCTCCAGTGGGTCCAAGGCACTTGGAACCACACCAAGCTCAGTGATGAAGTTTCTGATCCAAACTCCTTCACTTGACGCTTCTGCAGCAGCCATGTATTCCGCTTCTACTGTAGATCCCGTGATCACGCTTTGCTTGCAGCTTCTCCAGCTCACAGCTCCACCATTCAAAATATACACGTATCCTGTCTAAGATTTAGAATCATCCTTGTCGGTGTCAAAACTAGCGTCGAGGTAACCTTTTACGACGGGCTGTTCATCACCCCCATAGACTAAGAACATTTCTTTAGTTCTATTTAGGTACTTTAGGATGTTCTTCACGGCTGTACAGTGTTCCACTCCTGGATCACTTTGATATCTGCTCGTCAAACTAAGAGCATTGGACACATCTGGTCTAGTACACAGCATGGCATACATGATAGAACCTATGGCCGAGGCATAAGGCACTTTGCTCATAGCTTCCCTATCATTTACCGTAGCTGGACATTGAGCCTTGCTCAATATCTTACCTGACAACATAGGCACTGAACCTTTCTTTGCCTTATCCATTCTGAACCTCTTCAGAACTTTGTCTAGGTATGTACTCTGGCTTAAAGCTATCAGGCGTCTTTGTCTATCTCTATAGATTTTGATGCCCAATATATAAGCAGCTTCACCTAGGTCTTTCATTGAAAAACATTTGTTCAAATAACTCTTCACATCGTTAAGCATGTTAATGTCATTTCCAATAAACAATATGTCATCCACATATAGTACCATAAACGTCACCGAGCTCCCACTCACTTTCTTGTAGATACAAGCTTCATAGCAATTTGGAACAAATCCAAAGCTCTTGATCACTTGATCAAAACGAAGGTTCCAACTCCGAGATGCTTGCTTCAGTCCATAAATGGAACGCTGAAGTTTGCATACTTTATCAGCATCCTTAGGATCGACAAAACCTTCGGGTTGCATCATATACAACTCTTCATCAATGTTGCCATTGAGGAAAGCAGTCTTGACATCCATCTGCCATATTTCATAATCATGAAACGCAACAATTGCTAATAAAATCCGAATGGACTTAAACATCACTACGGGAGAGAAAGTCTCATCGTAGTCAACACCTTGAACTTGTCGAAAACCTTTCGCAACAAGTCGTGCTTTATAGACGGTAACATTACCATCCGCGCCCGTTTTCTTCTTGAAGATCCATTTGCACTCAACGGCCTTTCGGTCTCTAGGAGGGTCCACCAAAGTCCATACTTGGTTTTCGCTCATGGATCCCAATTCGGATTTCATGGCTTCTAGCCATTTCTCAGAGTCTGGGCTCATCATCGCTTCCTCATAGTTCGTAGGTTCACTGTCTCCAACTAACAAGACAGTCAAGACAGGGTTGCCGTACCACTCAGGAGGGGCACGCGACCTTGTCGACCTGCGACGTTCAGTAGCAGCATCGTCCGAAGCTTCATGATCCTTGTCATTAGCTTCCTCTATTGTTGGTGCAGGCGGCACTGGAACAATTTTAGGTGCTGCGCTACTCTCCAATTCAAGAGAAGGTTCAATAACCTCGTCTAGCTCTACTTTCCTCCCACTCACTTCTTTCGAGAGAAACTCCTTCTCAAGAAAGGAACCGTTCTTTGCGACAAACACTTTGCCTTCGGTTCTGTGATAGAAGGTATACCCAATAGTTTCCTTAGGGTATCCTATGAAGACGCATTTCTCCGCTTTGGGTTCGAGCTTGTCTGGCATCAACTTCTTGACGTAAGCTTCGAATCCCCAAACTTTAAGAAACGACAACTTAGGTTTAGCACCAAACCATAGTTCATACGGTGTCGTCTCAACGGATTTAGATGGTGTCCTATTTAAAGTGAATGCAGCGGTTTCTAATGCATAACCCCAAAATGATAACGGCAAATCAGTAAGAGACATCATTGATCGGACCATATCTAATAAGGTTCGATTCCGGCGTTTAGACACACCATTGCGCTGTGGTGTTCCAGGTGGCGTGAGTTGCGAAACAATTCCGCTTGCTTTAAGATGCGTGAGAAAATCATAACTCAAATATTCGCCCCCATGATCGGATCGTAGAAACTTAATCTTTCTGTTACGATGGTTCTCCACTTCACTCTGAAATTCTTTGAACTTTTCAAACATTTCAGATTTATGTTTCATTAAATAGATATACCCATATCTACTTAAGTCATCGGTAAAAGTGAGAAAATAGCGATATCCACCGCGCGTCGAAACACTCATCGGTCCGCATACATCGGTATGTATGATTTCCAACAAGTCTGTTGCTCGCTCCATCATACCGGAGAACGGGGTTTTGATCATCTTGCCCATGAGGCATGGTTCGCATGTGTCAAATGATTCAAAATCAAGAGACTCCAAAAGTCCATCAGAATGGAGTTTCTTCATGCGCTTTACACGAATATGACCTAGACGATAGTGCCACAAATAAGTAGTATTATCATTATCTACTTTGCATCTCTTAGCGTCAATGTTATGGATGTGTGTTTCATCCTTTTCGAGATTTAGAAGAAATAAACCATTCAAAATAGGTGCATGACCATAAAAGATGTTACTCATATAAATAGAACAACCATTATTCTCCGATTTAAATGAATAACCGTCTTGCAATAAACAAGATCCAGAAATAATGTTCATGCTCAACGCAGGCACATAATAACACTTATTAAGGTTTAAAACTAATCCCGAAGGTAAAACTAAGGAGAGCGTGCCGACGGCCATCACATCAACTCTTGATCCGTTGCCAACGCGCATCGTCACCTCATCCCTCGCAAGCCGCCGTCTATTCCGTATCTCCTGTTTCGAGTTACAAATATTAGCAACTGAACCAGTATCAAATACCCAGGCACTACAACGAGGGCTAGTAAGGAAAACATCAATAACATGTATATCAAATATACCTTTGATGGTGCCAGCCTTCTTGTCCGCTAAGTACTTCGGACAGTTGCGCTTCCAGTGACCCTTGTCCTTGCAATAGAAGCACTCAGTGTCCGGCTTAGGACCAGACTTGAGCTTCTTCTTAGCAGGGGCAGTGCGCTTTCCGCCGCCCTTCTTGAAGGGCTTCTTCGCTCCCTTACCTTTCTTGAAGGTGGGCTTGTTGACCATCAACACATGATTATCCTTTTTGATGTCCACTTCCGCGGCCTTCAGCTTTGCGAAGAGCTCGGTGATCGTATCAGTGGAACCAATTTGATTATGAGTCACTACAAAACTTTTGTAGCTGGGAGGGAGTGATTGCAGAACCCTGTCAATCTTGAGCTCCTCTGGAATCGTGCATTCCAGTTGCTCAAGGCGTTGAGTGTAGCCCGTCATCTTAATGGCGTGCTCACTAACGGAACTCCCTTCCTCCATCTTGCAGTTAAAGAACTTCTCAGAGATCTCATATCTCTCAGAACGGGCCTGAGTTTGAAACATGGTTTTCAGCTCTTCGAGAATCTCAAAGGGCCCGGGATAGTCTTCAAAACAATTTTGAAGTTCCGGTTCCATAGCAAACAACATGGTGCTCTTAATCACACCATAATCATCTTTGCGCGACTGATAGACAGCTTTCTCATCAGCCGGCGCAGTTGCAGCAGGGGGGTCACTTAACGCTTTCCCAAGGACATAGTCCTTTTGACCGCCAGAGAGAATGATTCTTAGATTGCGGAACCAATTGGTGAAGTTAGACCCATTGTTTCTAAGCTTTTCCTTCTCAGCAAAAACGTTGAAGTTGAAGTTGGACTTAGCCATTTGATCTACAGTATTTGCAAGTACAAATTAGACTATGTTCATGATAACTAGTTCAACTTTTAATCAAATTACCAGATGAACTCCCACTAAATTCAACATCCCTCAAGTTGTTTAGTGAACATGATCCAAATTCACCACACCTAATCCGATCTTCACGAGAAGAGATGTGGTTTCAATGGTGGACAACGAAGTGTCGATCATATCATTCATATGACTCATGCTTAACCTTTCGGTTCATGTGTTCCGAGGCCATGTTTGTACATGCTAGGCTCGTCAAGTTAGACCCAAGTATTTCCCCGTGTGCAAAACTGGCTTGCACCCGTTGTATGTGAGCGTAGAGTCTATAGCACCCGATCATCACGTGATGCTTGGACACGACGAACTTTCACAACGGTGCATACTTGGGGAGAACACGGTTTTTATCTTGATCTTTAAGTGAGGAATCATCTTATAATGCTACCGTCACGATCTAAGCATAATAAGATACATAAAAGGATAAACATCACATGCATATAACTTTATGTGACATGGTATAGCCAATCTTCGCGCAATGATCTCCATCTTGTGCGTTCCGACATGATCTCCATCACTCCACCATGATTGCCTCCACCACGAAAAGCAACTACAACTAATGCTAACTACTTAGCGATAAAGTGAAACTATTACATGGCGTATAAGAAGTTGACACACAGGTCATACACAATTATAAAGACAACCATATGGCTCCTGCCGGTTGTGTACTCATCGACATGCAAGTCGTGAAACATTACAAAACATGATCATCGCATACATTATATACATCACATCTTGGGCCATACCATATCACAGAAAACACTCCCTGCAAAAACAAGTTAGACGCCTCTACTTTGTTGTTGCATGTTTTACGTGGCTTATGGGAGTAGATGCTAAGAACGATTCTTACCTACGGAAAGCCACAACGGTGATATTATGGTTGCCAAACTCCGGTGTTAATCCCATGACAACTATAGTGAGAGAAACTGACATCCACCAGCCGCATGTGTGGAACAAGCCACACGTCAAGTGCGGAGCCGGTCTCGCGAACGACGTCGCGTAAGGTTGGTCTGGACCGCTTCAATCTCACTATCCCGCGTCATAAGAAGAACACAAACAAGAGGCTTGCAACAAAAAACATCAACGCTCGCAACAACCATGTTGCGTTCTACTCGTGAAACACATCTACGCATAGATCTAGCTCTGATACCACTGAAGGGTTTCGCGGCATAGTAAATCAAAATTTTCTATGGATGCGAACAGAGGGAAAGCCAAGATCTAATCTAGGAGATGCAAACAATGAGAGAGATTGGATTAGATCTTCATACCCTTGAAGATTCGCACAGCGGAACGTTCGTCGGAATGTGGGTGATGTAGTCGTACTCGCTTCTCCTCCTCGCGATCCGATCCGATCTAGCACCACAAGTGGCGGTGCCTCCGTGAGATGCACACGTGCAGCACCTCGACGTCTCCTCCTTCCTCGGTCTAGCAAGTATGGTGGAGAGATGGATTGGATCTACAACACGACGGCGTGGTGTATATGGTGGAGAATTTCTGCAGCAGGGCTTCGCCTACAAGCAGTCGGGAGGGAGAGAGGAAGGGCAGCAGGGCGGCTAGGGTTGGAGGGGAAGGTGTGGGGTGGTGGTGCGCCCCTAGCCCTTTTTATATAGAGGGGTGGGGTGCAGCCATAGCCCCTCCCCCAAGCCCAAACCGGCGGCCCCAAAGGAGGAGGAGTGGGGGGCAAGGAAACCCCCCTTCTAGAAGCTCTACCTAGGGTTTAAACCCTCTTTGGCCGGCTGGGCCCTATGGGGCCTTGTGCCCCTGGCCCAATGCGGCCAGGGCACTCCCTCATAGGCCCATGCCCCCTCCCGGAAGGTGGGGCCACGTTGGTCCCCTTCCGGAAGGTTCTAGAAGCTTCCGGTACAATACCGATTAACCCGGAACAATTCCGAACTCCAAAACCTGCACTGCCTTATATGAATCTTATTCTCCGGACCACTCCGGAACCTCTCGTGATGTCCCGGATCCCATCCGAGACTCCGAACAAAAACTCATAAACCAATTATCCAATCTATCCTAGCGTCGAGACACATTAAGTGTGTGACCCTGCGGGTTCGAGAATATGCAGACATGATCTTCTATCAATAATCAACAGCGAGGTCTGGAAACCCATATTGACTCCCACACATTCATCGATGATCATATCGGATGAACCACGATGCTAGGATTCAATCAATCCCATATATATATTCCCTTCGTCTCGCGATATTTTACTTGCCCGAGATTTGATCGTCGGTACCGTCATACCTAGTTCAATCTCGTTCACAGCAAGTACTTTACTCGTTCCGTAATCCGATATCACTTTATGATTAACTCCTTAATCACATGCTTGCAAGCGGTGTTGATATCGATTACCGAGTGGGCCCGAAGTATATCTCTCCGAATTGGGAGGGACAAATCCCATCTCGATACATACAACCCAACAGATACTTTCCGATCACCCGAGAGACACCTTTATGATCACCCTCTCATAGGATGACATTTGATGACCTCAAAGCTTTATTCCGATACCAGGGAGTTGTATTATCTCATGGTCTAAGGAATACAATATTTGACATAAGAAAAGCTTCGCAAAGACGAACACGATGACACGATCTAATTGCTTCACTTAGTTTGGGTCTGTCCACCATATCATTCTCCCAATGATATGATCTCATTATTAATTGACAACTCATGTCCATGGTTAGGAAACCTTAACCATCATTAATCAATGAGCTAGTCCATAGAGGCGTACTAGGGACACGGTGTTGTTTACAAACCACACAAGTATTAAAGTTTCCGCTTAATACAATTCTAGCATGGAATATAAACATTATCATGAACAAGAATTATAATAATAACATCTTTATTATTGCCTCTAGGACATAATTCCAACAGGACCTGACACTGAACAACGGTTGAATTAAAGTCTCCGCTCGAGTCTACGACTCGAACAGACACTCGGGGGCTACTCCCATAGGGAGCGCTGATCGCGCACCCTATAAATCTTCGACTGCGATCTTTCGGATCAGTACACAAAAAACTTTTTCGGCAACTCTGCCCCAATTAACGCTAAGTGAGTAACATTCTCCTTGGCCACCCGAAACACCTCCGCGGTGACAAAATTCGGATACTGTGTCTGTGACGCAAAGATAAGACCTACAGATATCATCTGATGGCCTGGTAACGCACATGACTGCGTTCTGCTAGTATAAACCCGTGCCAACATGCGCGACGAAAAATCCTGACGGACGCATTGGGTACACCAATTAAATTCACTGGAATTCCACTCCTCTAAGTCCTCCGCGGCCTGAGTCAAATTACGCCAGCATATGTTCCGGGTTCGAGTCGAGGGACTCAAACCTGAAGAAGATCATGTTGTTTTGTCCTAAGACAGTTAACTGACCCTGATCCGTCGGGAGAGTCAGGCACATGCATAAACAATCCCTACACATTCTCTTGAAAGACAGAGTTGCACCCGAAGGATTGAAGAGTCCTCAGCCGAATCTACGATTCGACTGAACACTCGGGGGCTACTGACATGGTTATAAACCGCGGGTACACGATCTCAGCATACCTGGTCCAGCCCAAGGAAGGCCCACGACAAATATACGCCGGCCCATGAAGATTTTCGGGTGGCCAAGGCCCATGACGCCTTCGGATCCTTGGAGAACAAGACTGAAGTAGATAGGAAATTCAAAGGGGTAAACCCTAGAACCTGTAACCGACTAGATCTGTGCCCGGGACCTGCCTAAGTCTATATAAAGGCCAGGAGGGTACAACCTAGATCTCTCTCTCATACTTCCGCACACACACCTCTACGCCAGATTGCATGTGCGCACCCCTGTAATCACCGGTTCCGCCGTAATCAAGAGCAGACAAGCAGGAGTAGGGTTTTCCCTCCAGGGGCCTGAACCTGGGTAAACCTCGTGTCCCCGTGTTGCTTGTTTGCTAACCGTCCCGCGATCTCCAGCATCCCCATCTTCTCCAAAACCCAAGTCCATAACAATGGGCATTGACGAGTCGAAACCTCGTCAAGTTTAGATACTAGTCTTAATAGGATGATAGTTTTTGAGTTGTTTATTTCTGATTATTCTTTGTAAGAAGATTCTTTCTCTCTCTTTAACCTAGAGTGTTCTCTGGATCTTGTGTAAAGAGTTGAGTTGTAACCTATAGTCATGTCTTGGACCTGCTGTGTTTCTGTTGTACCACTCTAAGGGATGTAATACTAGTGAATGGTGTTTCATTAGTGTTATGTCAACGACTATAGTGTACTACATCATGCAGTGGTATGCTGGGTCACCGCACCTTCCTTGGGCTGGACTATGTATGCTAAGATCGTGTACCCGTAGGGTATAACCATGTCAGGACGGCCAGACCCCCTAGGCGCGGGAGGGCCTGCCCCGCGCCTGGGTAGGGTGTGGGGCCCCTGGCCGCCTCCCAGCCTTCCCTCTTCGCCTATAAGAAGCCCCCGATGCAGAAATCCTAAGTACCCGATCAATATTCCACGAAACCTTCTGTAGCCGTCGCCACCGTCGTCCCTAGATCGGGGGGAATATGAAGTTCTTCCCGACACCCTGCCGAAGGGGAGATCATCCCGGAGGCCTTCTCTCCGGTATGATGCGTGAGTAGTTCCACCTTGAACTAGGGTCCATGTAGTAGCTAGATGGTTGTATCTCCTCCGTTGTGCTTTCATTATAGATCTTGTGAGCTCCGTTCACGATCAAGATCTAATCTATTTGTAATCATGCATGTTGTGTTTGCGGGGATCCGATGGATATTGAGATTACTATGTCAGATTGATTAATGGTTTTGTCTTTATGATTCTATCATGTCTGTGTTGTTTGTGATATCGCATGCTCTCCGTTGTTAGTATCTATCTTGGCCAAGTAGTTGCTAGTGACTCCAAGAGGGGGTATTTATGCTCGATAGTAGGTTCATGCCTCTAGTTTCCAAGGGAAGTGACAGAAATCTCTTCGGTTGTAGATGTGTTGTTGCTACTAGGGAGAAAACAATGGTCTCTTGTTCATGAAACAAGTGGATTGTTTACCTTACACACTTTGCTTAAAACAGTTATGTGTTGCTTGCAACTTAATACTGGAGGACATTCGGATGATAACCTGAAGGTGGACTTCTAGCCATAGATGCAGTTGGATGGCTATCTATGTATCTTGTTATATTGCCTAATCGAATCTCATAGGATCTTTTTGTCTAGTATTGTATTGTTATGCCTTGCTCAGTTCCTGACAATTGCCATACTGTAATTTGTTTACCCTTCATGCCATATTGTTTATCTAAGGAGATCACCTCTAGTGAACCATGGACCCCGGTCCAATCATTACCATTGATACATCTTCCACTGTTACTTGTTTACTTGCTGCAAACCATTACCTTCCATACCATATGTTTAATCCTTTGTTACAGCAAACCGGTGAGCTTGACAACCTCACTGATTCGTTGGGACAAAGTCTTGAGTTTGTGTTGTGCAGGTCACCGCGTTGCTTGCAACACATGTGTGACGTTTCCTTCCTCCTACTGATTCGATAACCTCGATTTCTTACTGAGGGAAAAATTGCTGCTGTGCTGCTTCACACCTTCCTCTTGGGGTTCCCAATAGGCTGCACGTTAGCCATCAGTGTGCTTGATCGATGAGGGCATCGATCTTTTAAAGGGTGGGTGTATGTGAGATCCAAGCACATGACTTAATAGGATTGATAGGATACTCATACCAACAAGTTGCGACTTCTTTTCCAGAAGCTCATTCGAAAAGAACTCTTAGGTTAAGCGTGCTTGGCCTAGAGCAATTCTAGGATGGGTGACCGACCGGAAAGTGGGTACCGGGTGTGCAGAGTGAGGATAAAATGCGCAGAAAAGACTAGTGTTGGTATATGAGGTTAGTCTAGAGATCCTTTTGAGCTGCCAGAAGTGACACCCGTCGGTCCGAAGTGAGCGGGGGTGTTACAACGCGAACTAGATGTCTGGGTCGACCTTGTCGGGTGACGACGACGTTGAGGGAGATCATGGTGGCGCGCTTCTTTGGCCGCGTCCTCCACGCCTCCCTCGACGTCCATGGCCGGGACCCGGTGGTCGTCCTGCACGCCCTCTCCTTGATCCAATACCGCCGGCCATGGCTAGCTACCGGTAGTGGAGAACGAAAAGGAGAAGGATGATAGTATGGTGTGGTGTGGGAGAAGATTGCCACGAGCGGATAGTTAAAAAGGACCGGCATCGGATGCCGACATGGAGGCCGAAGAGACGACATTGAAGTGTCCAGTCAGGAGGGTAGACGTCGGGCGGCACCAATAGCGGCGGTGGGGAGCGTGGCGTCCAATTAGTTAGTCAGTGTGCCGTCTCGTCGCCATTGATGACGCATGCTGTCGCCGGTCAGCCTTCCGCCAGCGCCTTTGAATTGGTGCCACGGTTGCGTCTGAATCGGTGTCGTTGCGGGCGCACTAAGCCGTGGCTGACGGGTGGGACATTGGCACCAGCGAGAAGGACACAACCTCTGTCTGCCCGCGTCTAGGCCAACGCAACCGTTGCCCAGATTTGGTGCACGGATGGATCGAGCCGGACGCGTTCGTTCAGATGGGTCGTACCGCTGGAGTGCTGCGCACGTCCCGCGTGTCGCGTGGACGAGTTTAGACGCGCTCGGCAAGGTTGGGTCGATCCAGTGGAGATTATACGTGTGCATGGACAGCTTGGCCTAACCCGAAAAAAGCCTGATGAGCCGGGCTTTTGAGGCCCGCGGGTCGGGCCTGGGCTCTAGATATGCGACCCGAAGATTGCACGCGCCGAGCTCGGGCGAAAGAAAACGCAAAATAGGAAAAGACCCGGCCTAAGGCCCGACAAAAAATGCATAGCATGGGCCAGGCTCGGGCTCAACTTTTAGGCCTGTTAGCTGGGCCGGGCTGTGCTCGGGCCTAGGATTTTCATGGGCGGGCTTGGTCAGGCCTGGCCCGGACTGGAAAATGCCCATGTGTAGAGATGCCCTTACACAGGGTCCCAAGGAGACACGGACGAGGGATGACACGTCGGCGTCCACAGCGGCAGACCCGCACTACAATAATCGTGCAGGCCAAAGAGGCACTACCCTCGCCCCCTGCCTACTCGCTCCCCTTCGCTCCTTCTCCTATCCCCCGTCGCCAGCGCCGCGCCTCGCTGTGCTCCTCCCGCCGTCGCGCCCCCTTCTCCAGGGCCGCCCTAACCCTAGACCAATCGCATCGCTGCCACCGTTGCTGCTTCCTCCTCCCTGCCACAAAACCGAAACCTAGTCCGAGCCGCGGCAGCGGTGAGCCCATTAGGCGCCGCACCAAATAGCTAGGGTTTTGGCCTCCGGCCATGGATTTCCCCGCGGACGGCACCCGGTGGCCGGAGCCGCGAGGCGGCTCTTCCGAGGTGCCGCCGCCACCACAGGAGGTCCCCTCTCCTCGCTTCGATTCGTCGCGTGCCCTAAGGTGAGCGCCGAGGCCTCCATCCTTACCTGTAATCTGGAATACTCATGCGTGCTGAATGTTTTTCTAGGTTTCCGTCGTCTGTGTTTACTCTTTTTAGTTTTATTAGTCGAAGCCCATGCAACATTACATTGCTGTGGAAGTTGTTGCAGTACTATTTACTATTGTAGATATAAGCAAGTTTAGTTTTGCTCCCCTGCCATTACAGTGTTCTCTGAAGTTTCGTGGCCAATAGCTTGAACAAGTTGTGATCATTATTAGTGGCGCTGATGGTTTCTTGAGTCTCTGGGGAATTGGCTGTGTCATGTTGAAGCATATATCTGGCAATAATATGAAAATGCGTTAGCTTCGTCTGAACTGACAATAGCATGAGAATGTTTATTTGGTTTCCCATGGAAAATAAATAATATTATAAGATGGATCATTGATGGAAAATGCTGTTTGCAATGCCTCTTTGTCATTACTTCATACTGAACGACAAGACCCCGTGTTGATAAATCAAGAAAAGTATTTGAGGTTGTTGAATATGGATGCATTATCAGTCGCTCATTTAAATAGTTCTTGGGGCATCCTTGAGTTTCTTCTTGTCAAAACTGAGTCATATTTAGGAGCATTCTTGTTTAGATGGATATACTATTTCTCATGCCAATACCTAGCTGTGTTCATACCTAACATAGATTATTTGCCGATGACCTATTTATATTGATTCATGGTTTTTATTATATATGATATGATGTGCCTTCCAAATGATTCTCCCGTGGTATGGTCCTAATATTTAACCTAAAAATAATATACAGCGCTTAAATCTTTGCCCCCAGATTACTACTTTGAGAACATATATTTCGGTGGTGCTCATAGAACTCTTTTCTTCCTTACAGATTGCTGAGAGAGCTTGGCAGAAATGTAACAGAAGATTTGGTTGTGCTGATGCCAAACTTGCTGTCATTTTTGAAACACGACGATCCTACAGTTGTTAAGCAATCCATAGCTAGTGGGACAAATTTATTTGCTGCTGTATTGGAAGAGATGGCACTTCAGGTCCTTCTTGTAAAACAGATATATTTATCAATGAATAAATCCACTGTTGTAAATACTACCTGTTGCAATGTTGCTGTTGTTTGATGAGGTTATTTTACTTGCTTATTCTATTTTTTGTCCTTCTGGGATTGTGAAAAAACTTGTCGAGTGAAAACTACGGCAGAAGAAATACCTGGCATAAAATGATTTTCTACAAAGTGGGGTTTACTACCTCCATATGCAGTGTATTTTGGTTGCACTGCATGTCCTACTTGATTTGCTCTTTCAGTGTTATTGATGACACTGCTTAAACCCAACACTTTGTTGTTTTCCTTCTTTCCAGTAGGTCAGTTTCATGCAAGTAACAGATTCTGACAATGATAGAATGCTCATTTGATGAGAGCATTTTGTCATCAACTGTAGTATGTGTCTCCTTTTTCTATAATAGCCTTGAAGACAGAACTTACTTTGCTACCACTAAAAGACCAGCCATTCCAGTTATTTACAGGATTTGATGCATCAAATGCAATTCTACCAATACCATGCAAAGTCTGCTTCCAACATGCATCCTGGCACTTGATTATTAGTTTTTTCCTGCTGTTCTCCCATTTAGACAATGATTGAAAAGCATTAGATTTAATCTCAGAAATGCTAGAGTAGTTGGAACAAGGAGTTGGCTGATAGTTTGATGCACATCTACTTACTGGATAGTATATGTTATTGAGATTTGTTTCTGCAGTCAACCATCTTACAGTTATACTAGTAATATAAAGTGATAATAAATGCACAGGACCTTCCTTGTTCATATTTCTATGAAGAGAAATACAGTCTAAGTTTTTCCCAATTGTAGATTTCAAGCAAACATTTTTTGTATGTGTTATTGCTCACTCTAACTCTTAACAACTGTTGCATACCTGTGGTATCCATTATCATCTGAATTCACTGTTTGAAACTTTAAGAAATTTATAGAAGTAAGAGATATATTTATTTTCATGAAAAAATATGATTTTATAAGCTGAAAGAAGCTTATAGAAAAAAGATATCCATTAGATTATGATTTACATATTAAACATACATTTTATACCTAAGTATTGAAAACTTGGTACAATCCTAATGGGTTTTCTTGCCAACACTCAAGCTTCTTCTAATCAAGAGAGAAACAAAGCTTCTTTCAGCAGTTATAAACTAATTTAACCATTGCAGCATAGAATGGTCTTAGATTTGGTTTGATAGGTATTTTTAGACTAATTTATGAATGATGGCTTTCTGATTAACACAAGTCAGGGAGGTAATTTGCCTATAGGCAGTGTAGATTAAATAAAAACTCATGACCTGTTTTCCTTATATTTAATTTGTTTTGAGAATACAAATATTTGTTTGGGCTATATATGGTGCTGAAGTTTCAAAAAATTCCTGATTTGCATCTTTTACTTATCGAATCCTTAAATGTTTGTAACTTAGTAAGGATAGTTTTATATTTATTTATTATTATCACTCACTTTGTCACTTTTATTCGTAATCTAGATTAATGGGCGTGGAAGAGTTGATGCTTGGCTTGAAGAGATGTGGGCTTGGATGAACCAGTTCAAGGATGCAGTATGTGTTATGATGCGTGAGGTTAGTTTAAAAATAGTTTATGCTGCTGTACCTTGTTTATTCCAATAATCTGCAACAAGTATTTCACACATATGGATTTAGCAGAAGAGTCATATCTATATCATATTTATGCTGACATGCAGTTGGCCTTTATTGTACCCTTCCATTCTTGTAGCATAAATCCTCAGACAGTTGTATTTTGCCATAGTGTCTGCTGAGAATATCACAAAGGATGATATTCTCGAGATTTGAAATGCTGGCACATGCTACACTTTCTGCCTTTCTAGTTCAACTTACTGGCTGATACTATCATTTCTCTGACTTGTAACAGCCTGGCCCTATTGCATGTAAACTACTTGCTGTAAAGTTCATTGAAACATGGATCTTGTGCCTCACACCTCAACCCAACAGTGACCGAATACAGCCAATTGAAGGTACCATTCGCATGATTCATATCCACAATTGAATGGGCCATATTGTGGATGCTCACCAATATTTTCATCACTCTATAAACAGGAAACAACCGGAGGTTTGATGCTTCACGATTAGCTAAATTTCATCCTAGTCTTGATCCCGTTATTCTGGAAGCCAATGCAAATAGGGCTTTCATCCTCCTCGTGGATATTCTGCAATCAGCTTATACTCACCGAGGATCCTTCCTAGTTGGCACCATTAATTCGTAAGCATTTCAACCAGGAACCAGCTGTATTGCCTAAATGAAGTAGAAGCTGTTCATTTCACCCTCATCTCCAGCTTGCCCTCTTTTCACTAGTTATGTTGGTATGTGTGGATGAAGCTCCATCCACATGTTTTTCCTGAATTCTAAACTTGCAAGTAATATTGCCGTAGCTGGTTTGTCCATTCTGTGCTATCCTACTCTTTTCACCCCATATCTCCATAATGAAGACCTATATATGAAGAAATTGCTCATCTCACCCCACCAGCCTGCCCTCTTACACTAGCTCCCTCCATGGATGAATATCTGGTGCTACCTATAAAGTTGTTTGCTAATTGTTTTATTTAATTCATGCTATGAGTTTCTAATGCTGTTTTGTACCTACCCACATAGTTATCCCGACTGCTGAATTTATAAGTGAATTGTCATATAGTTCTAATGGCTTAGCCACTTTGCTCATGGTCTACTCTTTTCACTCCATATTCCTGTACTTTGTGGTGTAGAACATATTTGTTATTATCAGAAATATAAGTTCTTTGTCACATGTCAGTCTTGCAGCTATTGGAAAGAATAGGACGGTTTATTATGACCGTGCTCTGTCAGTGTTGTTTCGGTTTGACCCTAGTTTGGAGGCTTCAAAAGCTCATTCTGCAAGCCTGAGATATTCCCTGAAAACAGCCTTTGTAGGGTTTTTACGGAGTCCTTGCCAAGAAATGCTTGAGGTGAGGTCACCTTATTTAGCTACATCTTCTTTTTACTGTCGTTTGAAGTTTAAAGTGCAAAAAATATTTATGTCAGTTAGTTTTATTTCGTTATTTTTGACTGCCAACGTTGGTTTTTTACTTGTAGATCTACTTCAGGTATCTTTGTTAATTTAATATTCAGTTAAACCAACACATTTCACACTAAAAGTCATTTGGTACAGCTATTTTTTTAAAAAACTGTTCTGGTTGATTGTGAGAAAAAGTAACTTAGCTATCTTGAAAGGCTGTTCTGGTTGATTACTTCCGTTGATTGCGTCCATCTAATGCTGTCATGTATGAAGGCCACACTTGACATGTTCAGCTAATGCATCTTTGCTTTTAAACTCTTTGAGCTGTATCTGTTCTCATCTGTAAAATGGGAAGTTTCTTGATGTCTGGGAGCTCATGCGTTGTTATATGGATTGCTACAGTACTGTTGTCCTTATTTGGTTCCCAAACAGCGTCAAATATGAAATTTTGAAGTTTGCACCACGTCCTCACTCCTTTTGAGTTTTTGGATTGTTGGACGATGAATTCTACTCATAAAGTCAATGATAATGCTCCCATGACTCATGAGCAAATGGAAAACTTTGGTTAGCACTTCACTGATGTTGTAATATGCACATGTGTAGCTTGCGTCACTTCTTAGTTCTTTGTTGTATCAGTTAATAACTAGATGAATTGAATTTTGTTTGCTCTCTTGGTTTCTTTTGAGCACTCCTTCATTATCTGTGCCACTTTTTTCCTTAATCACGCTTCATGTCTGTTTAGGATTTGTATATATATCCTTAACCTGTACTGTTTTCTTAGCATGCTCGCTGAACTTAATTCCTTTCATGTCCTCGAATTTTGCTTTTGAATGATTTATGTGACTTCTCAAGTTAATCGTGTCCATTCTTCTCTGGACAGTCCAAGGACATACTAGTAAGACGGCTCCGAGCTCTCAGCCCAGGTGAAGCAACAGAACAGACTATTAGGCAGGTAGAGAAGCTGTCTAGAAATATAGAGCGTGCTTCTCGTATGAACAAGGTACATCTCTGAACGTTTATGTTATGTGGTGCGATGGATTTGGCATGTCTCTTTCAGAAGTTTATTATACACTTTCTGAAAGGTGTTTTTGTATCAATAGGATGAACCTCCAACATGGGAGATGCCTTATGGAGATGTTAGTCGAAAGAATTCTGCTCCTGCTATGGCCGAGGGCATCGCTAAGAGAGCAAGATTTGATGGTTCCGCACGTTCAAATCCGCTAGTCCAGGGAATATCTGATTATTCAGATGTGAAGATTGAAAATGATGCAAATATGGGTCATTCTTCTGACCCAGCTATCTTGAGTACTGATGTATCTCCTGTTGAGAAGATGATTGAAATGATAGGCGCTTTACTTGCTGAAGGGGAAAGAGGAGCTGAATCCCTTGGCATTCTCATCTCATCAGTAGAGTCAGACGTCATGGCTGACATTGTAATTGAAACAATGAAGCATCTACCAGAAGCACCATTTCCATTAGCTGCAAATAAGAGTGTCCCGCAACCAGATTTGCAATCTTCCTCCAGTCTCCCTACAGAGAACTTACCAGGCAATACACACTCTTTGCCCTTTACGGCACAATTAGCACCATTTGCAGATGGAGTAGGCATTTCACCACCTGATGCCCTTCTCATGCCTGGTTTTTCTGATTCAAAGCGTGACCCAAGAAGAGTATGATCTATCTTAACTTCACATTTTATGAAGTCACATAAGTTTCTATTGTGAAAATGTTAATGTGTTGCAGGATCCTCGTCGCCTTGATCCACGGCGAACAGTTGCACCTGCTGCTACTAGTTCCATACAGGTGAAGGTGGAAACCACCGGCATGCATCTGACAAATACTTTCTCAGATATACCTTCTACTGTTCCTGGGAAGGCTGAAAAATGTGCAGAATATTCAGGAGACTCCCCCAAAAATGAAGATGAGGAGCATCCATTTTCTCATCCTAATCAAGTAATTGTCAAAGAGAAATCCGAGTTTTTGGATGATGCCACAGAACCCGAGACAAATTTTGAAGTGCACGCACCGTTGGAAGCTGGATTTCCTTCTTCTGATGTCAATGAAGAGACGGACAATCCATTGTCACCAGAAGCTATTTCAAATAATGAATCTGATAGCATGGATTTTGAGGCTGATCCCTTTTCACCAGTCCCCAAGGCATCGACACCAGAGGATACTACACATGAGTTGCCACTTCTTCCATCTCATTTGGAATTGAGTCACACTGAGAAAACCTCATTGCACATATTAGCTGTTAGGCGGATAATTGATGATTACAAGAAAAATAGCCTGGATACAAGGTTTTCTTTGCTTGCTCATTTGGTTGCTCAGGTATTCTTCTGGTATTGTAAAATTTGTAGCCATGTGTATTTCTTTCTCAAATTCCTTTTATATAGGCCAAATGCTTAGCACTTCCAGTTTCTAGTTTACGTTGCTAGAGTTTTTTGAGATTGCCCCTGTTAATTTTGATTATCGATATTCTCGCTCTGCCACAGTTTTGTGTTCTAATTTTCATCATCTGTGACTTTGCAGAGTACCACTGATGATAATATTATGGATTTGATTCAGAGGCACATTATCTTCCATTATCATGACCAGAAGGTACTTTACTCATTGCACTATATCTATATTTATCTTGTGTTGCCTTCATCGAGTGACTAGATCAGACAACATCCCACTGTTTGATCACCATATTTCAATAGGATAACAGTATAGTTGATTTTGTGCTGAGCTGGGAATGCTTGTATAGGCTGACAACGCTCATAAATAAAGCTTATTTGAGCAAAGCTCATTCTTGTGCATTCTACACCATTCGAGATGATTGCTGCGTACTCCCTCCATTCCTGAAAAGAAGGCGCACATGTTTTTCGAGATTTAACATTGACTAAGCTTTTGGCCAATAAAATGTGGGTTATCTGCCACAAAAAATATACCATTTGAAACTTCTTTTTAATATAAATCTAACAATATCAATTTTGTTTAACATAAATCCTGTATAGCTGGAGAGACAGAGAGTAGACTCTAGGATTCAGAACTTCAACCGTCGAATCTTTGGTTCTCAGACTTGCATACAGTTGTCATACCCACCTTTTTCTTGTCCATTCTGCCTCATTCGAGATAATTACTTGCCTAGACTCTAGGGTTCAAAACTTCCACCATCGAATCTTGGGTTCTCGTAGTTGCATACAGCTGTCGAGCTTGACGTAGTTCAAGCTTGCTTCAGGTTGAGATATGATGGTAAATAAAGCTTTATACAAGATAAACTGATCCTGAACACGAATTGTGCTGTACTTGAGCTGGTTAGGCTTGTCTTATTTCTAATTATAATTGCCATTCTCCAAACAGAGCGCGACTCATCAACTGCTAATGATCTGTCACACTGCTTAAGTTGTAAAATTTGCAAGACACTCACTTCTGTGGCATGTGTTTTTCCTAGGGTCACGAACTGGCTATGCATGTGTTGTATCAGCTGCAGTGTGTCAATGTCGCTGACACACCAGAAAGTTCAACATCTACTTCTGAACATTACGAGAAGTTCTTTATATCACTTGTAAGTTAGCACATCATATTCGAATTTCTTCTCATTGCCTTCCAGCTATAAGTTGAACTTACGTAAACAGAGTTATTTTTCATTTGTTTTGTACTCAGGCAAAGTCCTTGATTGACTCGCTACCCGCCTCAGATAAATCTTTCAGTAAACTTCTGTGTGATGCCCCACGTTTGCCTGAGTCTCTGTTTAGATTACTTGAGGGTCTTTGTATGTCACAAGGCAACAGCCAACAAATAAACAGCGAGGGTGACCGTGTCACCCAAGGCCTTGGAACAGTATGGAATCTTATTTTAGGGCGGCCTCCACTTCGGCAAGCTTGCTTGGATATTGTTCTGAAGGTTTGTGATGTTTCCGTTTCAACTTTCAGAATACTATAAATCATTTTGGCAGTATATCCAAATTAGTAGTAATTTCTCTAAATTGTTATAACTAAATATTGATTATTTAAGTTACAAAGGCTGCTTATGTTATTCGTTATCCTATATAAGGATGGGAATGGATCGTCCCAGTCCGGTCCTGGACCTGCCCTGCTGATCCATAGAATAGGAAGGGGTCCACAGGGCAGACTGTTTTATGCAGTTTGCCGTGGCCTCTATGCTCCATCTGTTCTTATGGATTAACCCATCTATCGGGCGGTAGGATACGGTGTTGCCGGCAGCGAGGCGCCGGTTGCAGACGAAGCTGCTCTATCCCTTAGTCATCACACTTAGCTTTCTCTGCTGTTACAGTAGGAGAATGGAACCCCACGCCTTCCGGTTCTCTTCCACTTACTCTGATTCGCTCCTCCTGCATGCAGCCGTGAACACCATTGATTTGCAGCTCGCTAGCTCCACTTAGTCTCTTGCCTAATCCAAATTTTGTTACGCCTCTATTCATCGTCGGGTCAGCAGCGCGTCGACTCGGAGTGGTTGGAGGCGAGTAGGCTCTGCTGGATCTGGGTCAAACCGACTGACCCTTCGGGTCAATAACGGCTGGCTCCCCTGGCTTCATTTCTTACATGTTGCTGACCTGATGGAACCAAAGGACCTGATTTTATGGGTTGGCCCAGTGACCCCATTGGTCGCCGTGGCCCATTAGCCATTACCGAGTTATTTGGCCATCAACACTGTAATAACCCCATGTATTCGAAGTTCAAACATTCAGTATTTATCATTTAAATACTATATCAGCATAAATTTTGATTCACGAAAATATAAATCTGACATCACAATAATGACATGTTTTATGCAGCTGGTGGTACCACTATTTATCATCTTTGAACTGTGACTCACTTATTTGTATGAATTTGCAGTGTGCCATTCACTCTCAAGACGAAGTGCGAGGAAAGGCGGTTAGATTGGTACGGAGAAGCTCATTAACTTATAAGTTCATTTGATATAATATTGCTCCTTGTAATGCTGATACTTCTGTATTTTAGGTTGCGAAAAAGCTCTATGATCTGACATATGCATCAGAAAAAGTGGAGCAGTTTGCCACAGATAGTCTTCTGGCAATTGCTAGTAAGCATGGTGTGGAGACTGATGCTAACTTCACAACCTCAAAAGAATCTACAGCTGAGGTAATTCTTGATGATTTCGATCCTTATTATGTTTAGGCATTCGGCACTCTATCATGCGCTCATATTCTGCAGTAGGGGTGAAAAATGTGTGCGGATTACGCAACTTATATGGTTATGCAAGAAATATGGGCTATGATTGCGATCTAGCTTCTGTCAGAACAAAGTGAAAAATAGATGTGGGTACTTGGTTTTCAAATCCAATAGCAAGAAATACGGGTTAAGATTGCGATCTAGCTTCCTTTCACTTTGTCTGAACTGCAGCTTCTGTTTATTGCCTAATCGGCTAGGTGCTCCAGAGGGAATGCCTTGGCAGTTTTCCTTTCACTTTGCCAAGCTAGGCGAAGACTGAATATGAACATGGCTTATACTTTTCCAACCAAAATGCTGTATTTATCTGCATTTGAAGTCAAATTTGATAAATCAACATAATTTTTTGTTGTAGTATGCCTAACTAGCTGAACACCATTTCTCGTTAGTATGTGGCTTCTCGGTTTTCACACTTAGCCACTACTACACGTGGCAAGTTTGGTAGGTATTCGTGAGAGAGCAATACAGTGTCTTAGTTATACCGATATGATTTACATACTGTAGTCCGGTTGATGTTCCGATATGATATGGTTTTTATGAAAGCAGGTTGAAGTAGGCAGCCAGGAAACTTCAGTCAGTGGCTCCCAGGTTCTGGATGCTGGACCTTCTGAAAGTGGATCTACCAAGACCTCGTTGATTTCACCTAACCAATCAGCAATATCTGTATCTGAGGCCAAACGCTATACTTCATTGTTTTTTGCACTTTGTACAAAGGTATCCTCAGAGAATTCTTCAGTGTCTCTTGTATTTGATTTTCAGAGTGGTAGTAAAACCATTTTACCTTGTTCCAGAGACCTGTTCTTCTGCGACAGTTGTTCAATGTTTATGGAGGGTCTCCAAAAGTTGTCAGACAGGTACTGTATTGCTTTTAACTTCTGTTGTGAAGTTTAAAGTTTTTAAAGACCACTGAGTTACAATTACTTGCCGCACATTATGGTGCAAACTTGTGCAGTGTATCCATTGGCATATACCCACTCTTGTAAGAAATCTGGGATCCTCATGTCCTGAAATGCTGGACATTATTCATAATCCACCGGAAGGCAGTGAAGAACTTGTTACCATGGTACTACAATTTATCCCTGACTTCTCTTTGTCCATTATTGCGAGAAGTAGAAGTTCCTTATGCCTGTCCTCTTTTTGAAGATACTGCAAACACTGACCGAAGAATCAAATCCTTCAGCCAACCTGGTTGTGGCTGTTAAACATCTGTATGAGACCAAGCTGAAGGTTTGTTTACCTTTGGCTTGCATTCTCTACCGCTCCAAAAACTGTCGTATATGCCCTTTTTGTAGATTGCTACTCAGCACATTTGCTGAATCTTGTAATTTTCTGTGGCAGGATGCATCTATTCTCATTCCATTGCTATCCTCATTTCCGAAGGAAGAGGTATTGGTTTCTTTTCATATTTGTCTTATGGTTGTCTAGATTTTTATTAGCTCCGCGACAGAAATGCTGTCATTGTTGTACTGATGTTTGTAAGAGCATGTATGTTTACAATCTGGACCATCGCTTGGCCAAAAACTGCATACCTATGCCATTGTGACCTAAGTGAGTAATATCATTGCCACAGCAAGGCAGCAACTTCATTGGGCCACATAATTTGGGTATCTAGAAGCTAATAGTGAAATGATTCCATAACCTAAATCAGCACACACAAGCACACTCCAGGCACAACAGTAAAATTTTAATAGATTTATGTGGTGAGCTAAAGCTGCCGCTTGCTATCCTCACCCAGTTTAGCATTTTTGAACTTCATGCAGACTCGCTATATATTTATCAAAGCATGTTTACAAATTTAGGAGCACAACTTTGAACATTTTATGTATTATATTTGAATACCTTTAAATAAATATAGAATTGTTTGGAGGTACACTTGTTTCTAGAATGAAACATTCTTTTGCAGCTGGTAATAAATGCATGTTAAAAAGTCACTTCGAAAATTTGTCAGAGGATGCAATGTACTGTGATCTTTTGTGTGTGTGCTGTGTGTTTATTGGTTGCCTCTATTTTTTCTGGTCCTCAGGTGCTACCCATATTTCCTAGACTAGTTGATCTCGCACCTGACAGATTTCAAGATGCACTTGCTCGGATATTGCAGGTAGTTTTATCTTGCTTATTCATGACTCTATTAATTTGTATTGCATTTCTATCTGATGGCGTTCCATAAAAGTTGGGTGGGGTAGAGTGCCTTTTTTGAAATAATAAATTTTGAGACCAACATAACTGTTGCCATTGATCTCGGAATCTCAATTACTTGTTCAGTAAATAATTTGTCATGTGAAATGCCCGCCTCTTGATTTCTTTTCCAGCAGAACTAGTTCACTGGCCCTGAAAGATCAGTGATAAACAAAATGTGCAGCTCAGAGCATTTGAATGCTGTAGCTGAGAGTAGCTTCTTGTTGGTAGTGTCGTGCCGTGCGCTTGCCGGTGGCTACATCCATCAGCTGATTGTGCTCCTTGTTGCTGGATGTGCTTTGCCACAAGGACTTCTTTACCAGACAATCTTGAGACATAGAGGCGTTATTGCGAATAACAATTGCAAAGCAGCAAACAGTGACCATGGTCACAGGTGGACCATCTAAAGGTTCTTCACATTGAGGAGCACGACAAATGAGCCCAACACTGCCATTGCCAGTGAAGAGATTTGAGTACATTTGTACCTTCATGACGAGCTGATGTTGTTGTGGATGCCAAAGCTGACATTGTACATGAAGAAAAGCAACAACTGCACAATTCTGCCAAGGAATTTGCAGCCATCTCATTTTCTGTCCCCTGCCAACAACCTAATTCCACTGCTAGTGGGGGTTCTTGATGGGCTACACTGCCCCTGTAAAACCCTTTGCACAGCGTCAGAATGCATGTTGGCTGAGCCAATCATCGACCCACTGAATTCTAACTGCTGACTGCTTAAGCTTTTGGAACTGGTTGTTGGTTCATGATCTAACCGACCCACTGAATTTTAAATACGAAACTATTACTAAATTAAGATCTGTTGGAATCTGAGTTAGTGTGTATTAGTATTGTCCTAGGAGAGTCTAGAATATTCTAGGGAGTGTTAGTGGATTAGTAGTATGTCCTACTAGATTCTAGACTATTCTAGTGTATGAGTGGAGATGTAATACTAAGTTGAGCTATATATAAGAGGGTGTGGAGGTCCAAGGGACCAAGCCCATCCAGAATTTTGCCTCCAAACCTACAAGATCCCTCCATTTTGGATGAACTCGTTGGTTCATGATAGCTCGCGACATAATCTTAGTTGCTGAAGGATCTAGTGGTAAGACCAGGAGGGCCAGACTAGTATGCATAATAGGCTTGGCATGAATGTCTGACAGTCCCAGTATGCATGAAATACTGTTGGTGCTGAAGTTTGAAAGGTTGACTTTTCCCCCGTAAATGTTTGAATAGATTGGTGCATATACAAAGTGCCGATTTTCATCAGCGTATTTGTACTACTCGGGAACATGTTATTGACTAAATGGAACCGCTTCATGTTTCTGTGACAGGTTTTGCAAATTAGTGTGTGTTTAGATAAGACACCTTTTCTGTTGTTTGACATGATTTTGTATTTTTTGACTGGGAACAACCAATGTCCGTGATTTGTAATTAGTGTGGCACTCCTTAAGCTGTTTTCAGCAAGATTTATATTGCTTTTTAACCTTTGATTCGACTAACTGTGCTTTCAATAGGGATCTGCTCATACTGGTCCAGCTTTAACCCCTGCTGAAGTTCTGATTGCAATCCATGAAATTAATCCAGAAAAGGACAAAGTTCCCCTAAAGAAGGTAATTTCATTTGCTATTGTTTCTTTTAGTGCGATCTCATGATGTTCCGGAATCTCTTGAGCATATCCGTAGCGTGCACCGATAGACAAATCTTCTTTCAAAGTACCTTGTTCGCCTTCGAACCTTCAAAAATCAAATCACTTCTTGAGTTAAATTCTCGGTTTTATGCCCAAATGCATATACATGCATCTGTGACAATGTGATTTGAATTTCATTTGTTATGCAGTTTAATTGACCACTGATAGAAATGAACTTTTTTCAGGTCATAGATGCTTGCACTGCTTGCTTTGAGCAGCGCACGGTATTTACTCAGCAAGTTCTGGAGAAGTCACTGAATAAATTGGTACTTAGCACACTGTTATCCTGTGCAGTACTTTCTTATATATTCCTTTTGCTTAGTTCACCGGTTCACCCTGTTATGCAGGTCGATAATGTACCAATTCCTCTTCTTTTTATGAGGACAGTTATTCAAGCACTTGATGCTTTCCCTGCTTTGGTACATTCTGTCTCTTATCAATTTATGCACAGTGAATACTATCTGATTATAACTAGTAGAAATTAGAACTCTTACTTGCTTACTACTTCATATTTTCTCTTTGGAATCTATTCAATCTTTAATATAAATTACTTGCTTAGTTGGTGTATATATTTGTTGCTTATATTTCCCTTTATGCTGTGTACACTTATATGGTTACAGTTTTGCTCCACAGAATAAAAACAATCCTTTCTTGCCAATTTTTACACCTTTTCTCTCGTAGGAATGGAACTCTTTAGGAGGAAACTGCCTGGAAGTTTGGATAGTATATTGTTTTTCAGTGATTTGATCATGGTTTATTTCTTCAGGTTGATTTTGTCATGGGAATACTTTCCAGGCTTGTCAATAAGCAGGTTTGTGAATTTATTTAAGTTACACTATATGTTTGAATATACTCACCTGTTGTTAACTATATGAGACCCCTCTTGTTTGTTATAATCTGTATCCTATGTGCTTTTCTTATGTAAATAGAGATCTCATGTAAATAAGATTGCTTGAAATAGGGGTGTTCTAATCTAAGGTTTTACTTTCTTTTCTTATTTAAATAGAAACTCTAGCAACAGAAATTGTTTTTCGGTGCGTTGTGTAGTTAAACGATTGAAATGTTTTCCATCTACACTGAATATGTAGAAATGATATATGTAGGTTTGCCTTGAAATATCCTTTCACAATATTTCTGTTTCTCAAGTTTGAGTTTTCCCTCCTCTTGCTGCAGATCTGGAAAATGCCAAAGCTATGGGTTGGATTCTTAAAATTGGCATACCAGACTCAACCGCGCTCGTTTGATGTTTTGTTACAGGTACTATTACTAGTCTTTTATGTTGATGAATACATTCTTGGATATGTACTGTGGTATTTTTACTGACAATGCCATGACAATGCTACATGTAGTTACCTTCGCCACAGCTTGAAATTGCACTGAATAAGTATCCAAATCTTCGACCACATCTTTCTTCCTTTGTTAATCAGCGGAACTTGCACAACATCTTGCCCAGGTACTTCCCGCTAACCTTAACAGCTCACTGGAGTGCTGTTGGACTCTTGTTCACTTGTGCACAAAATACTTCATACAGCTAGGTTCACTAAAGGCTGATTCACTAAAACTAGCAGCCATCTCTATACTGTCTATCACCGTTGTATTAAATTGCTGCATTGGCAAACAGTGTTGCTGCTAATAGTAAATCAGGGATCCTAAATAGTTTAGTTAATGAACAACGTCTGGGACTCTGGTGTGTTTCAATCCGTATTGCTATGGGAGTGCTCGGCTGTACCTTCGATTGTGCTTCGATTGGAATTTGCAGCCCTGGCAAATTTAGGCACTCTAGAATACAGTTGCTGCCTGTTCCAAAAATGTTACAGTTGCAGTGACTTGTATAGCTATACATCCATCATCATATTGTGGTTGAGTTATAAACCAAGAAAAGGTATAATCAACTTTGTTAGGGTGCCATGTTTGTTCTGTCTATAGGTTGCTCAAGAGTTATTTGCATAAAATCCCAAAGTATCTGTTGCACATTATATTTTCTCTTATTTCTAAAATGTCTTATTATTATTATTTTTACATGGCAGACATACTTTGAATACTTTGGGCTTCATCAGTGAACCGCAGCAATCACCAATGCCATTTGCACCTGCTGCAATGCAAACAGACACGACTTCCTCTCTTCCCGGTGCCACCCTTATGTGACTATGATGATGTAAGTTGTTACACCGATCAAGTGCAAGAATGCCTTGTTCATCACCAATGCACATAGAAGGATGTAATGGGCATGAAATGGCAGAAATGAAGATGGCAGTGTCCTTTGATGCGTCTCCAGTTATTGCCTCACTAGACTCGGTATAGAGGCTCAACAAGCTCTTGAGGTGATTGATTAAAGGCTGGTCTTGTGTTTCCGCCGGGGAGGTTGTTTGGAATGTGATTGATCAAAGGGTGGTCTATTGTATTTGTGCTGGAGCGGTTATTCTCTGAATGCCGATCGGTCCAAGTTGTATACTAGCTAAAGTAGTTCCACTTGCAGGCTGAGGCTTTTGTGGTGAGCAAAGGGCAGAGCTAATTATTTACAAATAACAAGGGATATTATTTGACCAGCCTGTCTTCCTCCAAAGAGGAGACTTGGTTGTACGCAGCAGCATCCGTTTTGCAGGGAGCCGGCATTTGAGTGACTGGCGCTGACCATTGCTGTTGTCCTAACAAATTGACCATGTATTGTAATATTGTGTATATATAGATTGACTTAGTTAGCTACCATACTTTTACTACTTTGTTTTATTAATCAAGGCTTTTGTCCAAGTAATTCATCTGCACATTTACAGATTGGCAACAAATAATAAGTAGACTATTGGCGGTTCTGGTTGTTTTCATGACTTGTTCTAGGTGATGATTCTTTCATCAACAATTTGTTGCCATCAGATTATAATTACGCAAGGGGTAGTAGTACCATGCTTGCTATCTAGACCTTCCGATTCTTGAGTTGAACTTAAGTTAAGCAATGACATAAAGATGGTTAACGTTTGGAATTTAATTGAACCGAGAAGTATTTAGTAAAGAGTTATAGCGTAGGAACTAAGCATCTCTATCGGGCCCAAATTCACCTCACACTGGTGCCCTCAAACAATTGTGGCTAATTTTTTTATTCATTTTAAAATATAATATACGTTCTTATTAATTTTTAAATTTAGCACATACGCTGTGTCGGCGCACATAGTGAGGCAGTCGGTATAGGCCACCCTGTTTAGCCGTTGGTGGCGGGCCCCATTGGCCGATAGGCCCACAACGATTGGCGCGTAGGCCACTGACTGACCCAGTCATGGCTGGCCACCTCATCTGCGCCTTGAATAAAGCGTTTGTGTCACGCTCCTTGCTGATAGTCGCCGCACTCCTTTCTCGTGATCCCTTGCCTCAGCTCTTTCCCTCTCTAGCTCCAATTTCGTCCGTTTTACTTAGTATGTCTCCAAATCTTCAGCCAAAACTTAGCACAGTTGTAGTTTTAACTCTGATCTACCGATTGGTTAGCTTGGAAGGCGATTTGGTGGTGTATTTTGGTGGTGGTGGTGAGAAGCAATGGCATTGGTGGTGGTGGTGGTGGGGCGGTGGGGATGGTGCTGGGGAGCTAACCGAGCTGCGTGGTGTTAACCCGGTCACTGGAGATCGAGGGCTTCGCACGCGTCAAGGGTAAACCCTAGTTTCTCGCTAATTATAGTATACTCCCTCTGTTTGGGATTACAAGGCCGAAGAGGAGATAGTTCAAAATTATTGGACCGCAGCATTTACTTTCCTCAATTCCCGTGCAAAACTTAACTTGGCTAGGCCGTTTTTTTTCCTTCGACGCACTCTTCTTGCATGCACAAAATCTTGGAGAAGCTCCTTAGCCATACAGCTGACCAGTGCATCCAGTTTTTGGGTTCGGACTGTTGGCTGAAGAAAAGAAAACCGTAGACTAAAGCTTTTATTAAAGGCAAAGTGGTAACCCTTGTATAATAATTTATGCAAATCTACTGTCAATAGAATTTTACATTGTTTCCAATAAAACAGCCCTCCGGACTTACAATCCCGTACAGAGGGAGTACTATGGATTAGGTGTTGACAATCGTTAGTTCCATGTGCGAATATAGGTCCAGGCAGATTAGTTGTGGTCTTACAATATTATCTATGATGGTAGTTACTGAGTAATTTTTGACTGTATCATCCGTCGGGTTTGGGTCCGGGTCAAGGCCCTCCATACCCCCGCCCCCCATTTTACCCGCCTCGCAGCCCGCCCCAATACCGACGTCGGGTCTAGAAATCCACCGGACCCGTGACCCAGCCGGGTGTAACATCCCAAGATTTTAGAAATTAGGGTTATAATTTTTTTTTCATTGGCATGGCATCAATTGCGTTCATGAAAATTTTGGATTGCAAACACTAGTTTTAAACCCCTATTTTTGAATTACTAAAATGCATTTATAAAAGGAATACACATGGATTTGTGAAGTCACTATTTTGAGGTAGGCAAATTAGTGCAAAAAAGATCCTATGTTGATCCTCTAAATTTTAGAAAACATTGAAGACAAAAATCAATTTATTTGGAGTTTATATAAAAGATATAAATAGAAAAAATAGAAAATTTAAAAATAACAAAAAAAAATCTAACATACCCGGCCAGTCCAGCCAGCCCAGCCCACTCCTCCGCCGCGCGCGCAAGCCAGCAGCGCAGTGCCGCAGCAAGCAGCCCGGTAGCAACCGCGCGGCAGCCCGCCCACAGCCTAGAGTGCAGCCAGCTCCCTTCCCTGTGCCACCGCCAGGCGGGACCCACCTCAACCTTCTCCTTTCCCGCGATGAAGACGTGCTCCACAGGAGTTCATCCCTAGCTCAACCGAATCCGTGAATTTCTCGCCGATTTGGCTCGAATTCGAACCCCCCTCTCTAGATTTGCCGATGCACGAGGAAGAAACAGAGCACCTGGACACCACCAGTCGGCTCGCCATAGTCGCCCGCACCTCTTCGACCACCTAGCCTCCGCCAAAGATCGTATGAACGCCATGCACCGCCGCCATCTTCGTCGCGCCGCCGCTCACAGCCGTCGTCAGCGTCATCAACAAGTGAGAGGACGTTTGAGCCACTAGGTACATCGGATCCGCGCTCAGTGGTGCAGATTAGATCTCCTTAGTGAAGGGGTATCAACCAATACCAGCGCGCCAACTGTCATCCGCGTCAGGTCAACGCCAGTCAGCGTGGAATATACCCTGGGAATATTCCCTTATATTTGGAATTGAATAAAAATTATAAAAAATAATTAAAAATGGTAAAAATCATAGAAAAATATCTACACCTCAGAAAATGCAAATAAAATACCATTGGAAATATAATATTGTGTAGATTATTAATATGTACTCCCTCCGTCCCGGTGTAAAAGACATAATTTACAAACCATGCAATCTCAAAATACTTAGGCATAAAAGCATTTAATCTCTGTAATTACTCTGATGTGAAAAAAACAAAATGGTTACATGCACGTGTGTGAATAAATGCGAACATTTTGTTGGCTCTTCTTCTTCTTATACATATTCTTTTCCACACTATTAAATGGACCAATTAGAGAACACTTAGGGCCTAGAGAATTGCAAATTATGTCCTTTAATCCGGGAGAAAGGAAGTAATTGGTTCAGACAATTATTATAAGTATTTATAGTACTTATTTAATCGGTTTAATGCCCTTTTGGGAGCATTTAATTCATAGAAGATAAACTACTGATCAAAAAATACAAATGATATACCCCTAGAATATTTAAAAAAAATCTGTAGAACATGATTCTGTAATAAAATTGCCGATTTACTATGCAGAAAATTTTAAGTATATTAAAATGTATATTGTAGTATTTTAATTATATAAAATCATCTGTAAACTATTTTGACGTGAATCCTTTTGTTTCTAGATCTAAATTGAAACCTCTATCCAGGAGTATTTTTATCAAGAAATAACTATACTGTTTATAATAGTAGCTAAATCATTATGAGCACAAGCCTATTAAATGGATCTAACTAATGCCATAAATGATTTAGATGCATTAAATATTTTAATGCATGTCATCTGTAAGCATAATAATCAGAGAACCTAAATACTCTACTAAAACTTTTATGAACATGTCATGGATGCATTTGTTGCATTTGTATTGATCTCTATGTGTTGTTGTTCACCTTGTTGCACCGATTCATGTAGATTGTCCGGAGTGTTTCCCGTGTGACTATTTCGAGTGTTTGAACAACTCAAACAACTATCAAGGAAAGTGGAGCTACATAAATTTCCTATTTATTTTTCCTATGTATTTGCAGCTCTATTTTTGTAGTTGTATGCGTAGAATTATTATTGCTATGCTATATCTTACTACTGTCATAGTATTCCCTTGCTAGGTAAGCCACCATATGTTAGTTGTGCTTAGATGTGCTTACCTAGACGAGGGTGGGATTACACCTTGATGTACTATGGTTTGAAAGTAAATATTTTGAGAAAGCCGAAACAACTTAATTAATAAACCTTCTAGGTGTGATGGGATTGATAATTGTTGGATGGTTTATTGCGGAAAGGCACCAAGACCTCTGAGAATTGCTTAGTGTCTTTGTTTTAGTAGCTTACGTGTGCAACCATGTGCTAGTAAGAAATGAGTGGCTGAATGGACTTAGTAGGTCGTGCTGAATCGAGCTCTTCGTATCTAGAGATGTAGTAAATTGGTAGGTTGGTACAGTACGTGAATGGGCTTGGGGAACTACTTTTCGAATTTTCTCTTCTTGGACTTCTCCCTATCATAACACAACATGAGTGTGATCGTACGAGCTGGGTTTGTCAGGTCACATGGGTAAAATGTACAAACTCCTGCAGGGTGTAAATCTAAGTACTTTGCCCTGTCCCTAGTTACAGAAAATTGAGTTGCTGAATCATAGAAGCTATGGAATGTTCTCATTCATTCCAACTTGGTAATTTGCTAAAACTTGTGGTTGATCTTAATTGGGTTGTGTGATGATAATCAAATGCTTTATAAATGGTAGGATGAACTTATTTTGATGCTGAAAACATGCCTTGAACTCCACAAGAGAAATATGCATGTAGTGTATAGACTTGTTTCACTTTCTCATAGTCCCACTTGCCAATACATTCAAAGTATTGACCACTCGTTGGTTGCAACCTTTTATGTTGCAGGTTATTCCAATTGTTCTAAGTGATCCTATAGGTTGCGACCCTCCACTCAATAGTTGTTTGCCTGTGGCACAATTAAAGATGGTGCCTATTATTTATTTATGCTTCCGCATGTTACTTGAATAATTGAGCTAGCCTTGATATAAGCATTATGTAATAATTTCAAATTTTAGATAATTCGATGTAATAATGATGCACTGTTAAATTCTTCGGTATTCAACTGTACTTTGTGTGCTAGTGAACTGATCCAGAGATTGGCACTATACACAAGAACTCATCCTTATTAGGCGAGGGTGTTACACCAGGTATGGATACCAGCAAAATCATAGGCGATGGGTCAATCTCGGTGGTGCTGGCGGTCGTTGGAGTGGATACCCTCCTTGACCAGTTCCCTGGCGTGTGCGAGATATGGGGCGTCACCGCGTCATTGTGTCCTCTCTAGGCAGCGACGTTGGTGAGGGCTCAGACAAACTCCCCTTCGAGATCAAGCAGCCCAGCCTCCAAGGAAAGGTGCAGTGGAGGTGGGCATCGCAGTTGGTGGCATAGGGATTGAGCGGCGGTGGTAGCGCATGGAGGTGCAGTGACGGCGCAAGAGAAGGTGTGCGCATGCGGCAACAGTGCAAGAGAAGGTGCGAGTGTACGGCGGGCCGGCGGCGATGTAGCGACCTCGTATGGAAGGAGATGAGAGGGGGTAGGTGGGGAACAATATTGGCCAGGATGCAGGGTCGGGATGCGGGATGGATACTTTGATGACATCAAACACCACACCGTAACTGGGTGGCTATAAAGGTGGCATTGAGTGTTCAGAAAGTGTGAGTTGATGCACATGGATCAAGAGTGGGATTTGTCCATCCATATGACAAATAGATATACTCTAGGCCCTCTCGGTGAAATGTCATCCAATTAGCTTGCAAGCATGTGACTAGTTCACGAGGGATCACATATCACGAGAACGAGAAAAGAGTACTTATCGGTAACAAGGTTGAACTAGAGATGAAGAGATACCGACGATCAGACCTTGGATAAGTAAAATATCGCAAGACAAAGAGAAATTGGTATCGTATGTAAATGGTTCATTCGATCACAAAGTAATCGTAGAAATATGTGGGAACCATATGAATTTATAGATTCCTCTATTGGTTATTGATCAGAGAAGAGTCTCGATCATGTCTGCATAATTCACGAACTGTAGGGAGACACACTTAAGGATTCGATATTGTTTAGTAGATATGGAATGTAAATAGGGAGACCGAATGTTGTTTGGAGTCTCGGATGGGATCTGGGATATCACGAGGAGATACGGAATGGTCCGGAGAATAAGATTCATATAAGGAAAGTCCAATTCCGGAGTTCGGGAATGATTCCGGTGTTTTCATCGGAATGATCTAGAAGGGTCTAGAAGGTTCACCGGACAGGAAGGGGAAGGGTGCATGAATGTGTCATGACTAAGTGGAATGGTTGCATCATGTCCTAAGTCAAAGGGCTGTGCAAATAAAGAGTTAATACGAACTCCAAACTTGAAAGTCAAAAGGCAGGTTTGAAAAGTCAAACCGAGACAATGTTTCCTAGTGGAGGAAGAAGAGAATCCTTCTCTCCCTCCACTACAAGCCTAGAAGGAGAGGGAGTTGGGGAAGGATTCAAACTCCCATCTCCATAGCTACCCCTCCCTCACATAAATAGAGGGGAGGGGCTGCCCCTCCACACACCACCACCCAAGCCGCCCGCGCCGTCGTTTGCCGCCGCCGCCAGCTCGCCGCCGCCACCCTAGTCGCTGCGGGCTCCACCTTCTCCTCTCCGGATTCTAAACCCTAGATCACCGGGGAAACCCTAATAATCCACCATAACCTGCCTCGGCTTAGGAAAAGCCCTGTGGGATCTTCCCTCTACTTCCGACATCATGCCGTCGTGCTGTCGGAATCGCGATGAGAGAACTATAACCTCCACTGCCTGCTGGAACAAAGGAGAGGAAGGTCTTCTTCGAGTACCGAATGTGTGACTGACTGTGGAAGCGCTGCCGGAACACAGCGCCGGAAGGATAGACTGTGCGATCTTGAGATCAGCAAGTGTACGACTACATCACCCACGAGAATCTGATCTCATTAACCGCTTTGGAATCTTCGAGGGTGAGTACTCTAATCGACTCGTTGCTACAATCTAGTAGATAGATCTTGGCTTGTGTATGTTCATGCGGTAGATTTTTTTTTGTTTTCCATGCTACGAACCCCTATAGTGGTATCAGAGCCATGTCTATATGTAGATCTGTTGCATGAGTAGAACACAATGGTCATTGTGGGCGGTGGTGCTTTTATTATCAATTGCTTTTTGTGTACTTTGCATCTTGCGGTATGATGGGATGAAGCGGCCCGGGCTAACCTTACATGACATCGTTCATGAGACTTGCTCCACGCTCAACATGCAACTTGTATTGCATAAGTGGCATTGCAGGTGTCTGTCTCTCCCATCATAATATAGATTCAATTTACAACAGGCATTTGATAGTTCAAGCATCAACGTTGTGGTTCTTGTTCGTAAGTTAGAATGCCACTTATTGAAAGCCCCAAACCACGTAAAATATGCAAAGAAAATTAGAGGCGTCTAACTTTGTTTTGCAAGGGTGTGATGTGATGTGATATGGACACGATTGTGATTATATATGATGTATGCAATGTTCCTTATTGTAAGCCGGCAACCGACATGAGCCTTATGGTTGTATTTTAATTTCGTTAAGACCTACATGTCTATTATTCAAAGCAGTTGTAATAGTTGATGCTGGTGGACGACAACCATGGAGCGGTGCCATTGACCTTGACGCCACGCCGGTGATGATGGAGATCATGTTTGTGCTTGAAGATGGAGATCGAAGGCATAAGAAGAAAGGCCATATCATATCACATATTTTGAGTTGCATGTGATGTTAATCCTTTTATGCATCTTGTATTGCTTAGTTCGCGACAGTAGCATTATAAGATTATCCCACTCACAAAATATCAAGTTATAAAGTGTTCAAACTTAGTAGGCACCGTTGCCAAGACTCGTTGTTTCGAAGCACCACATGATGATCGGGTGTGTTAGATTCTGCGAGTGTATACAGCGGGATCAAGCCAGATTTGCTCATGTGGAAGCTAAGGTTTGATCTTGATGAGCCTAGCATGTACAGACATGGTCTCGGAACACGGATCACCGAAAGGTAAAGCATAAGTCATATAGTAGATATGATGAACATGTTGATTTTTCGCCTTTGAAGCTACATCATCTCTCGTGATGATCGGTTTTGATGTGGTGGATTTTGTTCGTGTGATCACTAAAACAATGTGAGGGATGTTGTTTTGAGTGGGAGTTCACCTAGATTAATTTAACTATTAATTAGAACTCAATTTGTCATAAACTTAGTCTAAACTATTGCAAATATGTTGTAGATCAATGGTGGACCCTACCATCAATTTTAATGCGTTCCTAGAGAAAGAAAAATTGAAAAAACAATGGAAGCAACTTCGCGGATTGGTTCCGCAACTTGAGGATTGTCCTCAATGCTGGTAATTTGACCTATGTGCTGGATGCACCGCTGGGTGACCCACCTGCAGCGACGCTACCGATGAGGTGAAGAATGTTTTCCTCACTCGGAAGAATCAGTACTCCACAATTCAGTGTGCTATCTTGTATGGTTTGGAATCAAAGCTTCAGAAAAGGTTTGATAACTTTGACCCACATGATATTGTCCGTGAACTCAAAATGATATTTGAGGCTCACGTAGTTGAGAGTTATGAGGCTTTTGAAAAGTTCTTTAACTGCAAGATGGAAGAGGGCAGATCCGTCAGTGAGCATGTGCTTAAGATGTCTATGCACGCAAGTAAGCTCCAAAGCTTGGGTATAGTGATCCCTAATGTTTTGGGGATTCACCGTGTCCTTCAATCACTACCACCAAGTTACAAGAACTTTGTGATGAACTACAACATGCAAAACATGGACAAGTCATTACCTGAACTCTTCTCCATGTTAAAGTTTGCGGAAGTGGAGATCAAGAAAGAGCATCAAGTGTTGATGGTCAATAAGACCACCAAATTTAAAAGGCAAGGAAAGTCCAAGAAAAAGGGAAACTTCAAGAAGGGCGGTAAGAAAGTTACCGCGCCGGCGAAGAAGACCAAGGCTGGGCCTAAGCCTAATACTGAGTGCTTTTAATGCAAGGGAGAAGGTCACTGGAAGCGGAATTGCCCTAAGTACTTGGCGGATCTGAAGAACGACAACATCAAGAAGAAAGGTATATCTGATATACATGTTATTGATGTGTATCTCACTAGTAGTCGTAGTAGTGCTTGGGTATTTGATACTGGTTCAGTTGCTCATATTTGTAACTTGAAATAGGTGTTGTAGAATAGACGGAAACTAGCGAAGAACGAGGTGACGATGCACATTGGAAATGGATCAAAGGTTGATGTGATCGCAGTCGGCACGCTACCTCTTCATCTACCATCGGGATTAATTTTATAATTAAATAATTGTTATTTGGTGCTTGTGTTGAGCATGAACATTATATCCGGAACATGTTTATTGCGATACAGTTACTTGTTTAAGTCCGAGAATAATGGTTATTCGATTTATATGAGTAATATGTTTTATGCACATGCACCTTTGGTAGATGGTCTATTCTTGTTGAATATCAATTGTAGTAATACACATGTTAATAACATTGAAGCTAAATGTTTGAAATTAAGCGATAACTCAACCTATATGTGGCATTGTCGTCTTGGTCACATTAGAGTGAAGCGTATGAAGAAACTCCATTCCGATGGACTTCTTGAATCAGTTGATTTCGAATCACTTGAAAGATGTGAAGCATGTCTGATGGGTAAAATGACTAAGACTCCATTTTCTGGCATGATGGAGCGAGGTACGAACTTATTGGAAATCATACATACCGATATGTGTGGCCCAATGAGTGTAGCATCGCGCGGTGGTTATCGTTATGTTCTTACTTTCACGGATGACTTGAGTAGATATGGGTATATCTATTTCATGAAACATAAGTCTAAAACTTTCGAGAAGTTTAAGGAATTTCAAAGTAAAGTAGATAATCACCGTAACAAGAAGATTAAATTTCTACGATCTGATCGTGGAGGTGAATATCTAAGTTACGAGTTTGGCGAGCATTTGAATAAATGTGGAATACTTTCACAATTGACACCGCCGGGAACACCACAACGTAATGGTGTGTCTGAACGTCGTAATCGAACTCTCTTAGATATGGTTCATTCTATTATGTCGCTTATAGATTTACTGCTATCGTTTTGGAGTTATGCATTAGAAACATCCGCATTCACTTTAAATAGGGCACCATCTAAATCCGTTGAAACGACACCGTATGAATGGTTTGGGAAGAAACCTAAATTGTCGTTCCTTAAAGTTTGGGGTTGCGAAGCTTATGTAAATAAGTTACAACCCGACAAGCTTGAACGCAAAGCGGAAAATGCGTCTTCATAGGATATCCGAAGGAAACTATTGGGTATTACCTTCTATCATAGATCCGAGGGCAAAATCTTCGTTGCTAAGAATGGATCCTTTCTAGAGAAGGTGTTTCTCTCGAAATAAGTGACTAGAAGGAAAGTAGAACTCGACGAGGTTATCGAACCTTCTCTCAGATTTTAGAGTAGCGCAACACCGATAGAAGTTCACGTGGCGCCTACGCCAATAAGAGAGGAAGCTAATGATGTTGATCATGAAACTTCGGTCGAATTTACTATGAAACCTGCAGGTCAACGAGAACTCGTACCACTCTCGATTGGTATGATCCCGTCATGAGTGTCATGTTGGTGGACAACACTGACGACCCTGCGACATATGAGGAAGCAATGATAAGCCCGGATTCCAATAAATGGCAAGAAGCCATGAAATCCGAGATTGGATCCATGTATGAAAACCATGTATGGACTTTGGTGGACTTACCGGATGGCCGGAAGTCTGTCGAGAACAAATGGATTTTCAAGAAGAAAACAGGTGCTGATGGTAATGTAACCGTATACAAAGCTCGACTTGTCACAAAAGGGTTTTGACAAATTCAAGGAGTTTGACTATGATGGTACTTTCTCACCGGTAGCGAAGCTAAAGTCTGTGAGGATTTTGTTAGCAATCACTGCATATTATGATTATGAGATATGGAAGATGGATGTCAAAACAGCGTTCCTCAATGGATACATTGATGAAGAGTTGTATATGGTACAAGCCAAAGGTTTTGTCGATCCTAAAGATGCTGACAAGGTATGCAAACTTCAACGGTCCATTTATGGATTGAAGCAACCATTCTGAAGTTGGAATCAATGTTTTGATAAGGTAATCAAAAGTTTTGGTTTTATGCAAACTTATGGAGAATCTTGTATTTACAAGAACGTGAGTGGGAGCCTATAGCATTCCTAGTACTATATGTGGATGACATATTGTTGATTGGGAATGATGTAGAACTTATTAATAGTGTCAAAGATTATTTTAATAATAGTTTTTTAATGATCTTGGCGAAGCTGCTTATATATTAGGCATAAAGATTTATAGAGATAGATCGAGACGCCTAATATCATTGTCACAGAGTACATATTTGGACAAAGTTCTAAAGATGTTTGGAATGGAAGATAGAAAGAAAGGGTTCCTGACCATGTTTCCTAATACGACCTTGAGTAAAACTCAAAGTACATCTACGGCAGAAGATAGAGAAAGAATAAGTAAGACTCCCTATGCCTCAGCCATAGAATCTATCATGTATGCCATGCTATGTACTAGACCCGACATTGCATATGTTGTTAGTTTAACTAGCAGATATCAAAGTGATCCAGGAGTGAATCATTGGACAACGGTCAAGAACATCCTTAAGTACTTGAGAAGAACGAAGGATATGGTTCTTTCTTATGGAGGTGATGAACAACTTGTTGTTAATGGTTACACTAACGCTAGTTGGAACACCGATCCAGATGATTCTAAATCTCAATCTGGATACATATTTACTTTGAACGATGTAGTAGTGAGCTGGAGGAGTGCAAAGCAAAGCATTGTGGCAAGATCTTCAACTGAATTGGAATACATAGCTGCTTCGGAGGCTTCACAAGAGGCGATATGGATGAAGAAGTTCATTACAGAGCTCGGTGTGGTTCCTAGTGCGCTGGACCCAATGTCTATCTATTGTGATAACATGGGCGCCATAGCCAATGCGCAAGAACCAAGGTCACACAAGAAGCTGAAGCATATCAAGCTATGTTTTCACGCTATTTGAGAGCATGTACAAGATGGTGACATAAAGATTTGCAAAGTACACACATATCTAAATGTGGCGATCCATTGACTAAATCTCTCCCGAGGGCAAAACATGACCAACACCAAACCAGCATGGGTGTTCGGTATATTACCATGCAATCTAGATAGTTGACTCTAGTGCAAGTGAGACTGTTGGAGATATGCCATAGAGGCAATAATAAAAGTAGTTATTATTATTTCTTTGTGTTTATGATAAATGTTTGCATTCATGCAATAATAGTATTAACCGGAAACATTAATACTTGTGTGATTTGTAAACTAATTAGAGTCCCTAGTAAAGCCTCTTTATAATACTAGCTTGTTGGTTGATAGATGATCATGGTTTCCTGATCATGAACATTGAGATGTTATTAACAACAAGATCATATCATTAGGAGAATGGTGTGATGGACATACTCCGATGGATAAGCGTAGCATAAAGATCAAGTCATTTTATTAGTTCATTTCCTGTAAGCTTTCTGATACATAGTAACCTAATTCCTTCGGCCATGAGATCATGCTAATCACTATCACCAAATGGATACTTTGATGAGATCAAACACCACACCGTAACTAGGTGGCTATAAAGGTGGCATTGAGTGTTCGGAAAGTCTGTGTTGAGGCACATGAATCAAGAGTGGGATTTGTCCATCCATATGATGGATAGATATACTCTGGGCCCTCTCGGTGGAATGTCATCCAATTAGCTTGCAAGCATGTGACTGGATCACAAGGAATCACATATCACTAGAACAAGAAAAGAGTAATTATCGATAACAAGGTTGAACTAGGTATGTGTAAGACCCCACCTTTTAAGGTAAAGACCCCTGTGATTGCAATGCTAGTCCCTGGATCAAATGCTAGCATCCACAGTTTAAGATGAAGTACACAGATACAAAGGTCGTTATTACATCGTCATTCCAGAGATAACATAGTATTTACAACTCAATAGCCCAAGGCTAATACATAGAGTTCATAATATAAAGTAAATAACTATAATTCTTCATCTTCATGTGCCACATGCAAACATGTTGAGTGTAGACTCACAACCCTAGTCTCCATCAGAGTAACCTGCAACATCATAAGTTACAGCCATAGTGGGTCAATACATTTGGAATTGTATTGACAAGTGATACCATAGTAGAATAGTAGTATCTATCTTCTATATGAATTTGGCTAAGTGAAGCTTAGGCTGGCATTGCTCAAAATAAGGTTTTGACTTATTAGTTGAAAACACTAAGTTTTTGTTTGACAAAAACACCCAAGGAACCACCAATAGACACTGGTGAACCTTTACCCTTGTTCAACCACAAGTTTTAACTTAGAGAAATTTGGATGAGGAGATCCTTGATTGCTTCAATGTCTTTGATGCTCAAATTGTCCGTTGCCGGGGACACGGCTAAGTACTTAGGTTTTACCCTCTCGAGAGGTGGTGCACTTTCCCCACAAGACTCGACATGCATCAAGACGAGACTTTTCAGAAGCATTCCCTTAGAACACCATGGACGCGTTCCATCCTATCAACCCTACCATCAACTGTCCATCTAGCTAAGTTCTTGCAACCTAGTTGGTCAAGGCAGAGCCCATATGCCATGTGGTTGCACTAGAAGCTTCTCAACACTAAACATCTCAAATCCCTTTGTTCCTGGGTGGCAATCCACAAGTGTGATACACAAGGTAAACCATAGACATGGGCCATGTGTAACCACTTAACATAAACCAACCATGCAAATCCACCTAGGTGATTCATTCACATAGTTGTTTTATTAATAAAAAACACAAGTCATAGACTTACCAATAATTCATAGCATGAATAATCCACCCTTGTTTTCTACTAGCTACGCTAAGCATACTAGTAGCAAGTTTCTTAACTTAGGGAAAAATCTACGAAGACAACAACTACTAGGATTTCCCAAGGCATAGCATAGTAATATACTTAGAAAAATCTCCATGCAAGTCCTACTCAAAATATCACGAATTCATATACAAAATAGTAGGAAAAAAATATGGAGCATCACTTGCCTTGATAGTTGGGGGAGTAGGAACAATCCTCATAATCACAATCACCACAATCACCAAAATCTACACATAAAATCATAACACCAAATTCACATTTCAATATTCAAACAAAAATACATATGAATGCATGAAAATGCAATGGAATGATTTTCAACACTAAACAAGTCAAATGAAACAGTACTGAACACAAAGCAAACTTTATAGGATCTGAACAAACTCAAATTTACTTTAAAAACATTTTCCAAATAATTTTTATATGCAAAATAGGCCTACAAATGGTTCTGCAAATAATCCTATTTTTCCAGAAGCAAATGACCAATTCAAGGCCATATATGTGTAGGGCTTAATTTTCTGAATCCATTTTTATATTATTTTCAATTTTTGGACAAACAGAACAAAAGATATGAATTTTACAAGTTTGAATAACTAATATATTCAAATCTAGATTTTAGATAGAAAATCCAGACACGTGGTGTGTTCTTATTGGCCCGTACTGCTTCGCACGGATCACGCGTGTGGGCCGTTAGATCTAAGTTAGGTCCTGCGGTCCAGATCTGACGATACCGCTTCGGTTTGGCTATCTAATCTAAGCCACTCGATCTAGATCCAGTGGACCATGTTGCTCTAACCTAAAACTGGCGGCACAAATGACACTGGCGGCAGCGGCACTGCTGCCGGTGACACACTGGCGAGTCTAGAGGGGGTAGGGGTGGTGCTGAAGCTTACCAGCGTTGTGTGGATGCGAGGAAGCTCAAGGTGGTCAGGGCTTGGACATGGGCGTACTGTGGTGGCCGTGGGAGCTCATCGGAGTTGGTTCTAGCGTCGGGCGCTTGCGAACAGAGACGATGGCGACAACCTGGTGCGCACTGGAACAAACAGCAAGCATGAGTAGACGCGCTAGACAGAGGCGAGCTCACTCGTTTGAACTAGAGGTCAAGGGGGACACTGGTCTCACCAGAATCGCTCGTTGGAGTCGAGCCTCGCATCTGGGGTTTGCATTGCTTGACGAGGCTGACGTTCTGGGTCACAAGAAAGCAAACGGAAGGCATCATAAGGATCGCAAGAGGATGGTGAGCATGACATGGTGAACCAGAGGGCAAGGAGTGGACGGAGCTCACCAGAATCGATCGCCGGAGTTCGTCGGGCAACGGCGGTGCGAGCTTGATTACTAGCAGCCTAGGGGCACTTGGGTGGTTGGGTTTGAGGGAAAATGGTGCGGGGGCAGAGGGGTGATAAATCGGAAACGTATCTATAATTTTTGATGCTCCATGCTTGTTTTATATCATTTGTTTTATGTTTTGTCTATACTTTGAGGTGTTTTTATATCTTTTCTGGAACTAACCTATTAACAAGTTGCCACAGTGCCAGTTGCCTATTTTCTTCCGTTTTTGGTTCCAGAAAGGCAGAAAATCAATATTTTCGGAATTGGACGGGACAAAAGCCAAAGTCATTATTTTTCTCGGAGCAACACGGAACCACGAAGCAGAGCCGGAGGGGGGCCACAGGGTGGCCGCACCCCCTAGGCGCGGGCAAGCCCTGGAGGCGCCCATACGGGGTGTGGGTCCCCTGGACCCCCACCGACCTTGACTCATGCGCCTATAAGAAGCCTCTGACCCAAAAACCCTAGGGCACCTGGCGGAAATCCACGAAAACCTCTATAGCGCCGCCGCCACCGAAGGGGAGATTCGGGGGACAGAAAGTCTCTGTTCCGGCACCCTGCCGGGACGGGGAAGTGCCCCCGGAGCCATCTCCATTGATCTCCACCACCATCTTCATCACCATTGTTGATTCACATGATGAGGAGGGAGTAGTTCTTCCTCGAGGCTAAGGGATCTACCGGTAGCTATGTGTTCATCTGTCTCTATGCATGATCTTGTGGTCATGAGCTTTGTAATCAAGTAGATCTACCTTGCTACTCAAGTGCTTCATTAGATCTCTGCTCTCCCCATGCGTGTGAAAGTGACAGCCTGCACGCCATGGTGGCACTTAGGCTTGAGTCTACATAAATACTCTTTGTGCTTTAATAGATCTATGCTTTTCCCCACGTGTGTGAAAGTGACAACAGGCATACCGTGTGTGGCACTTTGGCTAGATTGAATACTACCTCCGTTTCAAGGCTTAAGGCACACACGCTTTTTAAAGCAAAGTTTGACCAAAAGAATTGAGCAACAAAATCTTGATTATATTATACATAATTAGTACCATTGGATTTGTATTGAAAAATACTTTCTAGTGATACTAGTTTTATACCAAAACTCTTTATGTATTTAGATTAATTCTTGGTCAAAGAAAAAACACGCAAAACAAGGACGCCTTAAGCCCTGAAACGGAGGGAGTATTTGTTATGAGTTATATTTGAAGTTGGATGTCTCTATGAAATTGTGGTGTTTGTTGGAACCATCTAGCGCTCAAGGTGACAGTGTGGGGTTATCTAGATGGGGAAGGCGGACTTTGAGGAGTGCTGTTATAGCCCTACCATGGATTAGAGTGTCCAACCGGAGAGTAGTTAAGAGTAGTATCATGAAGAGAGGATATTTGTATGAGAGAGTGTTCACTAGTGAAAGTATGATCCCTAGGCCTTGTTTCTAAGCATTGAAATGGCGTTTGCTACTAGATCTGTTGCATGTTTGCTTGCTTCCTTCTTGTTGCCTTTAGAGCATCTCCACTCGTTGGGCAAACCCAGGCCGAAAACCGGACCTTTTTTTGGCAGGACGGAACTCGTTTTGGCCTGGGTCCGCCGAGCTTCCCACTCGCGTACCTAGGCCGAGTCCCAGGTTCGGCGAAATTCAGTTAGACTCGGCGAAATATGGGCGAATATAGGAAGATTTTATTAAGTAGGGCAAGGGCGCACATATTACATCGGATTAAAAACTAGGAAAAGGACGCCTCCGTTGTGGTCGACGCCGGATGCCGCAACTACAGGTCTAGGCGGGGGTGGTTGCCGGCCTGGATGTGCTCCATGACGCCGGCGAGAGTTCGCCCTGGAACGCTCCACCAGCGGCGGCGGAAAGCCACATTGTGACGCGGTGGCGGCGAACCCGGCGGCCCGTCGTGTTGGGCAAGTTCCTCGAGGCGCTTGTCAGCGAAGAACTGCCTCTAGAAGACTAGGTTGCCAGGATCCTCGGCGAGATCCGGGTCTTGCATGGCGGCGAGATCCACCTAGATCTCTCCGACGAGGTCCTCTTCGGCCGGCACCTGATGGGGGAATACCAATCGGGGTATACCCACGAAGCGGATTTGCTAGGTAGATCGAGCCGACTGAAGCCAAGCCCAGAGTGGGTCGACTCGCCCAATATGGCGACTGGCGCATGCTGGACCCGGACGAGTGGCGCCGATTGGAGGCCCAAGACGGCGACTACAATACGTATCCCACCAAAATACTTGTAAACTCTAGCTGGTTGCATATATAAAGCCACCAGGGGCACCCCCACGGGGAGGCTCTCCCATCATATTAGCATCCTCTCTCACATTAGATTAAATCTAGTCTCTCCCTCCGCCTACGGCGGCTTCCTTGTAAACCAATCTATGATCATATACTGGATTGATAGCAGGATGTAGCGATCCTCCACCGAGGGGACATGAACCTGGGTACATCGTGTGCCAATCCCGCTCCCGGATTGTCCTACGTCGCCTTGATCCCTCTACGTAAGCTACCCCCAGTAGCATCTACCGTGCAATACCACGACAGTTGGAGCCCACCATGGGGCAAGCGGTGCTTGAAGGGTGATAATCCGGGCGGGATCCCTCAAATTTGTCGTCTACGTCGACTCTGTGATCAAGGAGAATTACGATCACAGCGTTCGGTGATCAACCTCAACAATTCCCTCATACGTGTATTCAAGATCGACCGGGAGAAAGCCCGAGACGCGGCTCGGCGACTTGCGATCTGCCGATAGGAGATGAGTCCAGTCGCTGGGTCTTCAAAGATCCGGACCGATAGACAGTGCCGCGATGACCGCGCTTCAAGGCAGCCTCCAAATCCTATTTATTTGGACTCGGCCGGTGGCGTATTCGCTTTGTCAGCGGCAGTGTGCGGAACCACGTCTGTCCAACAGCAGACCAATACCTTGCCCCTGCGTGCGACAAGGCTGATTCGATCGTGTACACGTCAAGGCTCAGGTCTCAAGGAAAAAGGAGTCGGTCTGGTCTGAGTAGTACATCGATCACCACCACATGGCCTTTGTCCCATGCGAGAAAAAGGCTGTACAAGAAATACACGCCTCATGCGTCCATGACTAATGAGTTTTTCTAATCCAATCTCTCTTACGCAATGATTGCTCCATTAATTGATTACTCTATCTAACCCATTGTACGTTGTTTTGATTTGCATAAATCGCGTTACATTGGTCCATGGTGGGACTCGTCGCGTCAGCATCGATTGTTTACAACCTCAACGACGGACCTGCCGCACAGACAGCGGCAACACTGGAAACTGCGAACCGCATGACGGCCTATACGCCTCGTTGACACGGTGACCACTTTGCTCCAAGTGCACAAGAACGGAGGTGGGCTATCCTCACCGGATCGGCCGATGGACCATCGCGGACTCGCCACGCTCGTGGATCCTCCCGCCGTGGACTCGCCACGTCCGGCGACTCGTCCATCGCGGACTCGCCATCCTCCGAACTTTCTCCTAAACGTGGACACGCTTAAACGCGGACTCGCTAGGCTCGGGACTCGCTCGTTGCGGACTCGTCTGCCGCGTTAACTTCGCCATAGCGCGACCCCCGTCCGCCGCGTCGACCCCGTGCCCGCCGCGTCGACTCCTTCCGGCTACGTCGAATGCGTACGCCGTGCCTGCTAAGGGACCTTCATCGTCCGAGTCGCCAGAGAGGGTCGCATGCCACGCTGCATGGACTCACCACTGGGCTTCTCTTCCCTCCGGGAAAAAATCAATTCGCCTTTGTCAACCTTTGAAAGAGTGACTCGCAATGGCCAAGTAGTGCGGACTTGGACTCGCAAACCGAGCTTCGGATCGTCCACGAAAAACGCTAACCGAGAGCCATCATTGGAGTCGCCTTGCTCGACTGGCCTTCCGGGCCAAGACAAATGGCAGTGCTACACAAACAACACCATGTCCTCCTCAACCTTAGACAGCGCGACTCGCACGGCCAAGTACTGCGGACGAGGACTCGCAACCCGAGCTTCGGATCGTCCAGGAAGAACGCCAAGCCGAGAGCCATCTTTGGAGTCGCCATGCGACTGGACCCCCGGGCCAAGACGTGAGACTCGCTAACAAAAACAGCGCAATCAACATCATCACAGACTCGCAATCATAGCGGACTCGCCATACTCGGGGACTTTCCCCTCGCGGACTCGCAATCATCGCGGACTCGCCATACTCAGGGACTCTCCCCTCGCGGACTCGCAATCATCACGGACTCGCCACACTCGGGGACTCTCCCCTCGCGGACTCGCAATCCTCGCGGACTCGCCGTGCTCGGGGACTCTCCCCTCGCGGACTCGCAATCATCGCGGACTTGCCACACTCGGGGACTCTCCCCTCGCGGACTCGCAATCATCGCGGACTCGCCACACTCGGGGACTCTCCCCTCGCGGACTCGCAATCATCATGGAATCGCCACGCTCGGGGACTCTCCCCTCGCGGACTCACAATCATAGCGGACTCGCCACACTCGGGGACTCTCCCCTCGCGGACTCGCAATCATCGCGGACTCGCCACGCTCGGGGACTCTCCCCTCGCGGACTCGCAATCATCGCGGACTCGCCACGCTCGGGGACTCTCCCCTCGCGGACTCGCAATCATCACGGACTCTCCACGCTCGGGAACTCGGCGCTCGCCGCTCGCCGCGCTCGGGGACTCGGCGTTCGCCGGTCGCTCGACCTCGCCACTCGCCATGCTCGGCAGCAACAACTACTATTTACAGAATATGCATCTCTAAAGAGCCTCAAGTCGCCTCTACAAGCCAACTCGAGCCTCGGGGACTACTCCTAGGCATGCTGCGTGTACGCTTGGTTCTGCGACCGTGGCTCGCCCTCGTCGACTTACCACCGCGGACTCTCCCTCGCGTACTCAACACGCTCGGGAACTCGCCACCGTGGACTCGCCCTCGCGTACTCAACACGCTCGGGGACTCGCCACCGTGGACTCGCCCTCGCGTACTCAACACGCTCGGGGACTACTCCTAGGCATGCTGCGTGTACGCGTGGTTCTGCGACCGCGGCTCGCCCTCATCGACTTACCACCGCGGACTCGCCCTCGCGTACTCAACACGCTCGGGGACTCGCCACCGTGGACTCGCCCTCGTGTACTCAACACGCTCTGGGACTCGCGACCGCGGACTCGCCCTCGTGTACTCAACATGCTCGGGAACTCGCCACCACGGACTCGCCCTCGCGTACTCAACACGCTCGGGGACTCGCCACCGCGGACTCGCCCTCGCGTACTCAACACGCTCGGGGACTCGCCACCGTGGACTCGCCCTCGCGTACTCAACACGCTCGGGGACTACTCCTAGGCATGCTGCGTGTACGCGTGGTTCTGCGACCGCGGCTCGCCCTCGTCGACTTACCACTGCGGACTCGCCCTCGTCGACTTACCACCGCGGACTCGCCCTTGCGTACTCAACACGCCCGGGGACTCGCCACCGTGGACTCTCCCTCGTGTACTCAACACGCTCGGGGACTCGCGACCGCGGACTCGCCCTCGTGTACTCAACATGCTCGGGAACTCGCCACCGCGGACTCGCTCTCGCGTACTCAACACGCTCGGGGACTCGCCACCGCGGACTCGCCCTCGCGTACTCAACACGCCCGGGGACTCGCCACCACGGACTCGACCTCGCATTCTCTCCACGCTTAGGGACTCGCCACCGCAGACTCGCCCTCGCGTACTCAACACGCTCGGGAACTCGCCACCACGGACTCGCCCTCGCGTACTCAACACGCTCGGGGACTCGCCACCGCGGACTCGCCCTCGCGTACTCAACACACTCAGGGACTCGCCACCGCGGACTCGCCCTCGCGTACTCGACACGTTCGGGGACTCGGCGCGCTATAGACATCGCCACTTGTCGGTCGCTCGACCTCGCCACTCGGCGCGCTCGGGGACTCGACACTCGCCGGTCGCTCGACCTCGCCACTCGCCTCGCTCAGGGACTCGGCACGCTCCACGTTCGAGGACTCGCCGCAACTGACGGCTTCACCGACACCCTGCGTCTTTCGCCAACTGGCCATCACCGACTGGCTCACGCCGACCGCCTCCTGCTTCACGGTTCTTTTCTCTATTCGGGAGCTCGTCGCCGATTCGCTACGACCCATCGTCAAGACTCTCCGCGCCCTGCCTCAAGCCCGCATCGAATCGACAACGCGCTCGGGGACTACTAATGGGGGAATACCAATCAGGGTATACCCACGAAGCGGATTTGTCAGCTGGATCGAGCCGACTGAAGCGAAGCCCAGAGTGGGTCGACTCGCCCAATATGGCGACTGGCGCATGCTGGACCCAGACGAGTGGCGCCGGTTGGAGGCCCAAGATGGCGACTACAATACGTAGCCCACCAAAATACTTGTAAACCCTAGCTGGTTGCATATATAAAGCCACCAGGGGCACCCCCACGGGGAGGCTCTCCCATCATATTAGCATCCTCTCTCACATTAGATTAGATCTAGTCTCTCCCTCCGCCTACGGCGGCTTCCTTGTAAACCAATCTATGATCATATACTGGATTGGTAGCAGGACGTAGCGATCCTCCACCGAGGGGACGTGAACCTGGGTACATCGTGTGCCAATCCCGCTCCCGGATTCTCCTACGTCGCCTTGATCCCTCTACGTAAGCTACCCCCAGTAGAATCTGCCGTGCAATACCACGACAGCACCAGCGGAACAGGAATCCCGTCGGCGCTGAGTTGCCAGCCCAAGGGGAGACGAGTGTCCGGCGGCGCCGTATAGCGCGCCTCGCGGAGGAGCCGGGCTTCCCACGACGGCATCGTGCGTCAGCCCTCGGCCATGGCTTCTCGGCGGAGTTGAGGAGGAAGAAAGGTGTGAACGTCCAAAGTTCGCTGGAGTTGGGGTGGTGTGAGAGACTGTGAAGAGAGACGGCGAGATGTACGCCTTTTATAGGCGGAGTTCGTCGGCAAGGGCGGGAGGGGTGTAGCGGTGAGGGCGGGAAAAGGAAAACTGCGGGAAGGATGGAGGCGACTCGACTTCTATCGCTGACAGGCTGGTCCACTCGGCCAATTCACTGCGTCCAGCGTCCCCAGGACGTACCCGGGATCCTGGGTTTAGCCTGGGTAGTTCAGACCAAAGTTGGCCCAAATCCGGCCGAAAAGAGGTCCCTGGGTACACGACTGGGCCGATTTTCGGCATCCGGACGTAATTTTGGCGTCCGGATCGGCCTCCTGGATAGGCGAGTGGAGATGCTCTTAGTCTTTGCCTCACCGTCAAGCTATTTTCTGGCACCGTTACCACTTGTATTTCACTATCTCTTCGCCGAACTAGTGCACCTATATTGGGTGTGTTGGGGACACAAGAGACTTCTTGTATCTTGATTGCAGGGTTGCTTGAGAGGGAATACCTTTGACCACTTCCTCCCTGAGTTCGATAAACCTTGGGTAATCCACTTAAGGGAAACTTGCTGCTGTTCTACAAACCTCTGCACTTGGAGGCCCAACAACTGTCTACAAGAATAGAAGTGCGTAGACATCAAGTTCTTTTCTGGCGCCGTTGCCGGGGAGTAAAGGTAAAAGTCACTCACACACGTTACCCCACGACAACAGCAAGCCAGAAAGCTCTTTTCTGGCGCCGTTGCCGGGGAGGTAAGGTAAAAGGTACTCACATCCTCCGGTGTGAGTGCTCGAAGTTATTTCCTTTAGATTCTACAATTTTGTATTTTTGTTTCTTGTTTTCACTAGTTAGGCTTAATGGAAAACAACAACAAAATTAGAGAGCTTTATAGTGTTTATCTTGAGTTAGGACATGAAGTGTTTGAAGAGAAAATTTAAAAACCTATGGAACTTCATTTGCATGCTAATGGCAATGTTATTAGTATGAATTCTTTGAACACCATTATTGCTAATGCTATGGAAACGTCTAAGCTTGGGGAAGCTAGTTTTTATGAAAATGATCTTTTTAGTTCCCTGGCTTTGGAAGATAGCTATTCTATTGCTTATGATGATACCAAACCTCCAATATATGATGATTACAATGATGAGTATGATATTTTCAATCCACCTACTATTGAGGAGAAAATTGATTGTTATTACAATATGTCTCCTATATTTCATGATTATGGTGATGAGAATAATAGTGATAGCTATTTTGTTGAATTTTCTCCCACTACAATTAATAAGAATGCCTTTGCTTATGTGGAGAGTAATAGTCATTTTATGCATGTGGCTCATGATAAGAATGTTTTACGTGATAGTTATATTGTTAATTTTATTCATGATGGTACTGAAATTTATTATGAGAGAGGGAAACATGGTCTTATGTATCTCAACAATATTAAGTTTCCCCTCTTTATGTTGAAAATCTTGAAGTTGCACTTGTTTTGCTTTCCTATGCTTATTGCTTTGTGCTTTCATGACTTGTTTATTTACAAGATTCCTATGCATAGGAAGTGGGTTAGACTCAAATGTGTTTTGAATTTGCTTCTTGATGCTCTTTTTTACTTCAACTCATAGTTCTTATGTGAGCATCTTCTCAAACTATCAAGCCTAACTTAAAGGGGTTAAAGAAAAGTACTTGTTGGAAGATAGCCCAAGAGTTTCCTTGAGTCTTAGAAGTTATTACTTCAGTAATAACCTCTCATTATCCTTTTTTTTGCTTTTTGTGCCAAGAATAACCTCTAATGAGAGGGAAGTAAGATTTGGGGAGTTCCTGTCCCGAAATAGATTTCTGTCCTCCACCATAAAAATTCGTGAGGAGTCTCTATAATTCGGATTGAGCTGAAAATTTACTAATAAATCCCCAGTATGTTAGCTAAATTTAGTTAGTTCAACACTTTTTGATTTTAGCAACATAAGGTCTCCAAAAAAATCGGTTTCTACCTTTTGGTATGTTTTGACAGATTTTAGCCATTATTTGCATTTGCTTCCTATTGATTCCTTTCTGGGTTCTTTTAGGAAATTGAGCTTTTTGAAGAAGTTTCTACAGTAGCTTGTGTTTTTAGTGAAAAGTTTTGCTGTTACAAAGCTTTACCTAAGGTCTAATATCTCTTGAATACACTAATGTTGCTAATGAAGATTGTGTGATGTTTTGTATGAAGGATGATGCAATGAGATGAAGAATGGACAAAAGCTCAAGCTTGGGTATGGAACCCCGGTGTCACCCCAAGAAATTACCAAGAGGTACAAGAGTCAAAGCTTGGGGATGCCCAAGGCATCCCCTTCTTCATCAATAAAAATCTTAGGTCTTTCTAGACACTTCGTTTTTATTGTTTCATGCACAGTTGTGTTGTTCTTGGAGTGTCTTAGTTTTCGTTTTCTTAGTTTGCTTGAGTAAGTTGGTTGGTTACACCACACTTATTTTGGAGAGAGACACACTCTATTTTCATTGCCTATAACACTCTAGTTTTCATTCTTATTGTCTGTGAGTGTTCACTTTTGCTAGCACTGCGTTTAGCTTTAGTTTTCTTCTGCTTTGTGCTTAGAACTTTTTAGTTCTTGTTTGTGGATTTGTGAGACAATCTCACTGATCTTTATTGATTATTATCTTTGTGAGTTGTTTCAAATAAGTTGATTAGTGTTGGAAAGGAGTAGGAAGTTCCTGCTTGAAAGTGCAAGAGGAGCTTGCATTGATTGTGACTTAGACTTTAGCATGACATCCTAGGTATTGTTTTGACCTTATGCTTAGTGATTATTGCTGTAGCATGTCTTGTTCCAAACAATTGGGATTTCTTAGTGTGCCTTGAAGGAATCATGCGTTGTTTTAGCATACAAAAGCATAGTATTGTGGTATTCTCCTTTGATGCTTTGTTTGGGTTGACTTGGCACATGCTCACACCATGTTATGACTATGAACAAGTCACCATAATCTCTATGATCATTTAGTCCTTGACTTGTAGTACTGTTGGAATTATTCCCTAGAGGCAATAATAAAGATGTTATTGTTATAGTTTTTGTTCATGATAAAGTTTATATTCCATGCTAGAGTTGTATTAAGCGGAAACTTTGATACTTGTGTGGTTTATGAACAACACCGTGTCCCTAGTACGCCTCTATGGACTAGCTCATTGATTAATGATGGTTAAGGTTTCCTAACCATAGACATGAGTTGTCGATTAATAATGAGATCATGTCATTGGGAGAATGATATGATGGGCAGACCCAAATTAAGCAGAGCAATTAGATCGTGTCATCGTGTTCATCTTTGCGAAGCTTTTTTCCTATGTCAAATACTCTATTCCTTAGACCATGAGATAATGCAACTCCCTGGTATCGGAAGAAAGCTTTGAGGTCATCAAACTTCATCCTATGTGAGGGTGATCATAAAGGTGTCTCTTAGGTGATCGGAAAGTACTTGTTGGGTTGTATGTATCGAGATGGGATTTGTCCCTCCCGAGTCAGAGAGATATACTTCGGGCCCACTCGGTAATCGATATCAACACCGCTTGCAAGCACGTGGTTAAGGAGTTAATCACAAAGTGATATCGGATTACTGAACGATTAAAGTACTTGCTGTGAACGAGATTGAACTAGGTATGCCGATACCAACGATCGAATCTCGGGCAAGTAAAATATCGCGTGACGAAGGGAATATATATGGGATTAATTGAATCCTGGCATCGTGGTTCATCCGATATGATCATCGATGAATATGTGGGAGTCAATATGGGTTTCCAGAACCCGCTGTTGATTATTGATAGAAGATCATGTCTGCATATTCTCGAACCCGTAGGGTCACACACTTAACGTGCCTCGACGCTAGGATAGAATGGATAATTGGTTTATGAGTTTTTGTTCGGAGTCTCGGATGAGATCCATGACATCACGAGAGGTTCCGAAATGGTCCGGAGAATAAGATTCATATAAAGGAAAGAAGTTTTTGGATTTCGGAATCGTTTCGGAGTATTCGGTATTGTACCAGAAGGTTCTAGAAGCTTCCAGAGTGGGACCAACGTGGCCCCACTTTTCGGAAGGGTGCGTGGGCCTACGAGGGAGTGCCCTGGCCGCTTTGGTCCAGGGGCACAAGGCCCCATAGGACCAGCCGGCCAAACCCTAGGGGAAACCCTAGGGAAACCTTCTAGAAAGGGAGGGGAGGCTTGCCCCCCACTCCACCTTGGGACCGCCGCCCTAGGGCTTGGAGGAGGGGCCAAGGGGGCCGGCCAGCCCCCTATATAAGGTGGGCAGGGGGCGCACCCTCCCCTTACCCCAAACCCTAGCCGCCAGCTGCTGCCCTTCCTCTCTCTCTCCCGACTGCGTGTAGGCGAAGCCCTGCTGCAGAAACTCTCCACCATAGCACCACGCCGTCGTGCTGCAGATCCAATCCATCTCTCCACCCCACTTGCTGTACCAAGGAAGGAGGAGACGTCGCGGCACCGTACGTGTGCATATCTCGGAGGCGCCGCCACTTGCGGCGTAGGATCGGATCGGATCACGAGGAGGAGACAGCTAGTACGACTACACCAGCCACGTTTTGTTGAACGTTTCCGCTGTGCGATTTCTTCAAGGGTATGAAGACCTCATCTATCCCTATCGTTGATTGCATCTCCTAGATTAGATCTTGGATTTCTCGTTCGCATCCGTAAATTTTTTTGATTTACTATGCTGCGAAACCCTTCAAGTACCACTTTATGCTTTGATTAGTAATGTTTTGTAGCTCTGCATGATTATGGCCATTATTGCTCTCTTAGTTGGTCGCTCCCAGTATTTTGCTAGCCTCCACTTGTATGAGTAAGCTCTACCCATGCATCCAACTCCCAAGAAACCAAGTTATTCCAAAGTGTCCACTATAAATTCCTATGCATGGTGTGTTACACCATTCCAAGTATATTCTTGTTTTCATCTATCTTCCAATTAAATACCATTTTGTTATGTGAAAACTTAGTGATTAAAGCCCTCACGAACTTGATGGCACACTTTATATTCTTTGCCCCTAATAAACTTGAACCATTGTGTTGTCTATGTTGTATATGCTTGCACTTATACGTTGGAATTAGCAGAACCGTGCTGTCACGGGGAACGTTTTCAACATTGCACTTGTACTTTGTACTCAGTTGATATCATGCTATTTTGTCTATGGATGTCATAGGTGTGAAATAAAGAGGGAACTTGTAAGTCCATGGAGTATGTATTTTGTGTTAGAAAAACACCTAGGCCGCTAGCCTAAGCCATGCCTAATCATGGTGGAAACTTGCTAGCATCACCATAATGAGCAATTTGTGAAGCATCCTCAATAAAAACCTATGAAAATAGCAAATAAAAAGAACGCTGAGATGCTCATTGTCTGCTTTCCTTGTCATTTTGGGTATGGGATAGCTCCTGTACCATGTGCAAGGGGTACCCGTTGGCGGTTCTCTATGATACGCATGTACTTACAATGACAAGAACTTACAGGTGACTGAAGTTGAGTAGCATGAGGTGTGGCCCTCGTATTCAAGGGACTTGAGATTGCCAGCTTATACTTTGTCAAGCATATACTCCATAGTTTGTTCACTTTAACCTTTCAAGATGCTTATGATAGGGGCAATGAGGGCTGAAAGCTAACAAATACCATAATTTTTGGAAGCTCTTTTTGAAACTTGAAATCCCTGCTTCCCTTTATGAAGGGCCTTTCTTCCACTATATTGAGTATCCACCTTCTACCTCTAGGCACCATTAAGAGAGCATAGTTGCCATTCTGTGTGTAGTGTCCCAAAACTTATTGATTGATGCATATTGTGATATTACTTGTTCATGTGCTACTTGTTTCTAGTCACCCTTGTGAACTTTGAAGGTGTCCTATGCATCTATTTGCTACTCTATGAGGGACAAGTTGAATGCCACTATGATATGTTTTCTGTATGTGAAACAAACAAATGTTTTTCAATGCATGTTATTCATGATCTTTGTTTGTAGACTTTCATGTTGCATGCATAGTTACTATGTCCTATTGTTAGAACTCCATCTTTCATGCACATGTTTAGAGTTCTTTGTTCCTAGCTTTCAATGCTTGCAAATGGTTTGATCTTGGTTTTGATGGTGCATGTCATCTCAAAAATTATTCTTTTTATCACTTACCTACTCGAGGACGAGCAGGAGTTAAGCTTGGAGATGCTTGATACTTCGGAAACATATCTATACTTTTGATGCTCCATGCTTGTTTTATATCATTTGTCTTATGTTTTGTCTACACTTTGAGGTATTTTTATATCTTTTCTAGAACTAACCTATTAACAAGTTTCCACAGTGCCAGTTGTCTGTTTTCTTCTATTTTTGGTTCCAGAAAGGCAGAAAATCAATATTCTCGGAATTGGACGGGACAAAAGCCAAAGTCATTATTTTTCCCGGAGCAACACAAAACCACGAAGCAGAGCCGGAGGGGGGCCATAGGATGGCCGCACCCCCTAGGTGCGGGCAAGCCCTAGAGGCGCCCACAGGGTGTGTGGGCCCCCTGGACCCCCACCGACCTTGACTCCTGTGCCTATAAGAAGCCTCCGACCCAAAAACCCTAGGGCATCTGGCGGAAATCCACAAAAACCTCTGTAGCGCCGCCGCCACCGAAGGGGAGATTCGGGGGATAGAAAGTCTCTATTCCTGCACCCTGCCGGGACGGGGAAATGCCCCCGGATCCATCTCCATAGATCTCCACAACCATCTTCATCACCGTTGCTGATTCCCATGATGATGAGGGAGTAGTTCTTCCTCGAGGCTAAGGGCTCTACCGGTAGCTATGTGTTCATCTCTCTCTATGCATGATCTTGTGGTCATGAGCTTTGTAATCAAGTAGATATACCTTTCTACTCAAGTGCTTCATTAGATCTCTGCTCTCCCCATGCGTGTGAAAGTGACAGCATGCACGCCATGGTGGCACTTAGGCTTGAGTCTACATAAATATTCTTTGTGCTTTAATAGATCTATGTTTTTCCCCACGTGTGTGAAAGTGACAGCGGGCATACCGTGTGTGGCACTTTGGCTAGATTGAATATTTGTTATGAGTTATATTTGGACTTGTATATCTCTATGAAATTGTGGTGTTTGTTGGAACCATATAGCGCTCAAGGTGACAGTGTGGGGTTATCTAGATGGGGAAGGCGGACTTTGAGGAGTGTTGTTATAGCCCTACCATGGATTAGAGTGTCCAACCGGAAAGTAGTTAAGAGTAGTATCATGAAGAGAGGATATTTGTATGAGAGAGTGTTCACTAGTGAAAGTATGATCCCTAGGCCTTGTTTCTAAGCATTGAAACACCGTTTGCTACTAGATCTGTTGCATGTTTGTTTGCTTCCTTCTTGTTGCCTTTAGTCTTTGCCTCACCGTCAAGCTATTTTCTGGCACCGTTACCACTTGTATTTCACTATCTATTCGCCGTACTAGTGCACCTATATTGGGTGTGTTGGGGACACAAGAGACTTCTCCCTGAGTTCGAGAAACCTTGGGTAATCCACTTAAGGAAAACTTGCCACTGTTCTACAAACCTCTACACTTGGAGGGCCCAACAACTGTCTACAAGAATAGAAGTGCGTAGACATCAAGGGGGTTAAGTAGCTGGTGTCGGGGGCGAGTATTACTGCCAGAATCAATGGAATTGGTTCGAATTGAATTGGGAAGAAACGGGCGGCGACAGCGTGGTCAGCTGCGCGTGATTGACGATGATGTGCTGGTGAGGTGGTGGGGTCTACCTGTCAGCGAGAGGGTGCAGCGCGGGTGCGTGAGAAAGAGAGAGGGGGAGGGGTGCCCCGGGTGGGCTAGATGGGCTGCAAGTGGGGGTGGCTAAATAGGCAACGCTCAATTTTATTTTTTCTTTAACCTTTTTCTTTTCTGTTTTGATTTTTAGAAATGGTTTTGAAACCCTAATTAAAATTTGTTTGAATTCAAACCTTCTCCAAAATTTTGTAGGGTGATTCTAGCATTCAAAAGTGTGACAAACACATCTGACTACTAAAACACACTTTGGTCTTTGAAAATAAAAATAAAACCATTCCCCATATATAAAATATAAAGAGGGGTTTAAATATGGTTTCAAATAGAGTTTTGGTTTGAAAAAATTTGTGTAAGACAAACATGATATGATGATATGAATGGAACGATATGACTTTTCATTTGATGAAATTTGGGATGTTACAAATCTAACCCCCTTAAGATGAATCTCGCCCTTGAGATTCGGATTGGCTAGCAAATAGGTGAGGGTGATCTTTCTGAAGGTCATCTTATCTTTCCCAAGTTGCTTCTGCTTCGGTATGATGATTCCACTATACTTTGCAGAATTTGATTGTCTTAGTACGGGTAACTCTTTCTGCAGTCTCAAGAATCTTGATAGGTTTCTCCTCATAAGTAAGATCACTCTCAGTATAGTGTCCTTCAATGAAGTTTCTTCCATCTCCAGATGACACTTCTTCAACTGACTCACATGAAACACATTGTGAACAGCAGATAGTGATTCAGTCAATTCAATTCATAAGCCACTTATCCTTTGTGGCTCAAAATCTTGAATGGTCCAACATACCTTGGTGCCAATTTTCCTTTAACTCCAAATCTCTTCACACCACGAAGTGGTGAGACTCTAAGATAAGCTCTATCACCTACCTCATAGGTGACTTCCCTACGCTTTGGATATGCGTAGCTCTTTATCGGGACTGGGCTATTTTCAATCTGTCCTTTACCAATTTAACTTTATCTTCAGCTTCCTTGATCGGTTCTGGTCCGAACAATTTCTTTCTCCTAATCCACTCCATAGCAATGGCGTAGTACACTTCCTTCCATAAAGAAATTCAAAGGAGCCATCTCAATGCTTGCTTGATAGCTGTTATTGTAAGATAATTCTGCGTAAGGCAGACTTTCATCCCAACTAGCACCATAGTCTAGGGCACATGCCCTCAACATATCCTCCAAAATCTGATTGGTCCTTTCTGTCTGTCCATCAGTCCGAGGGTGAAAAGTTGTGCTGAACTCTAACCTTGTTCCCAGTGATTCATGCAGTTGTCGCCAAAAGTGCGAAGTGAACTGAGTTCCTCTATTATACAATACTCTTAGGTACTCCATGCAGACATACAATCCTGTTCATATAGATCTTAGCTATTTTAGCACTTGTATAAGTTGTCTTCACGGGTATGAAATGAGCCACTTTAGTTAGGCGATCCACAACAACCCAAATAGAATCATATCCAGATCTAGTCCTTGGCAATCCGGTGATAAAATCCATGCCAATCTTATCCCACTTCCAATCAGGAATATGTAGTGGTTGTAATAACCCTGCCGGTTTCTGATGTTCCACTTTCACTCGACTACACACATCACACAAGGCAATATGTTCCGCGATATCTTTCTTGAGATTGTTCCATCAAAATCTTTCCTTCACATCCATGTACATTTTGGTGTTACACGGATGCATAGAATATGGTGAATTGTGTGATTCTTGTAGAATCAATTTCCGAAGATCCGGATCTTGTGGAATGCATATACGCTTTCCATACCATAAAGTACCTTGTTCATCTTCATGGAATCATTTAGCCTTTCCTTTACTAATTTTTCCTTTAATCTCTTCTATTTCCTTGTCCAACTTTTGGGCTTCTTTAATCTTGTGCAACAATGTTGGTTGAACATCTAATGACATGAGATATCCCTCAGGCACTATCTCCAATCTTAGATCTTTGAATTCGGCACACAGATCATCTGGCAATTCTCCTTTAGTAAGGCCATTCACATAAACCTTATGGCTTAAAGCATCCGCTACAACATTCGGAGCCTGGGGAGAATTATCCGGCCCTCACTTGGGGCGGATAGTCCGCCCCCCTCTAAATTTTCTGTTAACACAGAATCAAGCCGGAGCACCCCTTGCAAAACCCCTCGCAAGTGTACAAAGGACTTGTGTGCAAGAATAGATGGTTCAAGGAGGGAAAAAGGCTTGGGTTTAGAGCACAAACTGAGATGGTACTACACACCCAAAATTGCAAGAACAAATCAACTAAAAGCCAAGATTGGGTGTGATGGGGATTTGCCTACCGGGGTATACCCAGTAGGACGTTTCCGACCGGCCCAGGAACTAGCGAGTGGGCCTGCAGGGCGGCGACTGGATCAAGACCTGGCGTATATTCAGGCGACTGGAAGCTGAAGGCCCAGGAGAGTAGATAGGCCCAGTCAGATTAGGTTAAACGATTGCCGAAACCTTAACAGATTCGATTGAGATATGTAAACCCTAGGGGGGTGAGTCTATATAAACCTCCCTAGAGGGCGTGTAGAGGATACGTTCCATCATCCACCCAAGCGACTCGCTGCCTAGCCGTCGAGCTCGCCCCATTGTACTTCCATCATAACACAATCTAGCAGGATTAGGTCTTTACCCTCCGGGGGGCCGAACCTAGGTAAAACCCTGTGTCTCTGCCCTCATCTCGCACCGCAGATGGCTGGCCGCCCTTGCCCCATGTTCTACTACTCGCTGCCGATTGCAGCGTCTGCCGTGGTCATTCCCACGACAGTGGCGCCCACCGTGGGGCCTGGCCGGTCTGGCCGGTGTTCTGCGGCGAGATCCAATCTGCCCATCAACGAGTCGATTGCCACCGGCCGCATGATAGCGATCGGCGAGATGCTCCAGATCTTGCCAGTCGGCACGATCAGCCTCTTCGTCGGCCTCACCGATGTCATCGTCTCGGAGGACTCGGATCGCATCCACGAGTCGCCGCCACGCGACCGGCTCTCCGAGAGCCAGGTCCGCACGATCCACCGCCTCGCCTTCAAGTACAACTCGGCCCACAACGACGTGGCCGAAACCACCGCAGCCGCGGAAGACGCGACCCTCAACAACGACGCCGACTCGGAGACCCCGGCGTCACTCGCCGGATCCATCATCGCGGCTTCACCCGCGGGCTCCATCACCCAGGTCTCCAACGTTGGAGACTTCGAGGATCCCTCCATCCTTGGGATCTTCGACTTCGACTCCGGATCGGAAAACTCCGCCGATCTCCGCGACGGGACCGGTCGCCACGCCGCGACCTACATGGCGACTGGCACCGACCCGCCGGAGGATCCCTTATCCACCCCGATCCCTCCCAACGCAACGACAACGGAGGTCGAGGAACTCCGCCTGAAGCTGGCGGAAGCAGTCCGCAAGGAGCAAGCCGAGCGCGAAAAATTTCGCCTCGAGCAGGTGACGGCGCAGGAGCTGTCACGTTACCACCAGCAGCAAATCAGGTCGCGCTTGAACCCCACCGTCCAGGGGCGTGCCCTGAACTTCGACGACGAGAATGACCCGGCCCGCGTGGCCGAGCGCGCGATCTGCGAGAATGCGCCACCAGGAGGAAGCGCCCGGCCCCCACCAGGGTCGACGGCGAATGGTGCACCACCTCCACCCAACCGCGCACCCCCCAGGGACCAGCCGCGGATCGTGGTCTCCTCACGGGAGCGAGACGCGAACGGCCTCCCACTGTTCTCCACCCCGATGGACAACCTCGTGGCGGGCCGAGCAGCGGCCGACAACATTACGGCCACCGGTGACGGCGCCCTACAGATCCAGTATGTTAAGGCCTTGCTCGCAAAGGCGGCCGAGCAACAAAATGCAGGCGTCGACTCACAGGGTCGGATGTACTCGCGTTCATCAGGTAGCAGAGCGGCCTCAAGAGGCCGTCCATTGGCGGCAAACACCCTCAACTGCCCGCCACCCGAACCACTGCAGCTCCAACACTGACCCGCGAATGCGGCACTCTCCACCAACGACCCCAGGCCAGCGACCAACCTCGTCGCCGCCAACGGTCAGCCCGTTGACGCCCGCACCCACATCATCAACAACCAGAGCTGGCGCGCACGCCAGCCCGACGACCTGTGACACACCCTAACCAATCGCCGCGACGGCGAGCCGATGGAGTCGCTAAGCCAACTCGGGCCCCAATGCTTCGGACCGATGATCCGAGGCGAAAAATACCCGGCGAACTTCAAAGCTCCAAAGGAAATAGAGAAGTACGACCCTTCGTACGACCCCTCCGTGTGGCTGGATACCTACCTCATGGCGATGGGGATCGCTGGCCACACCGACCTGCTAGCCGCCCTCTACCTCCCCCTGATGATGGAGGGAGCGTGCATGCAGTGGATCAACACTCCCCCCGGATAGCATCGACTCCTGGGAAGAGATGTGCGATGCCTTCGTCAGGCACTTCGAGGGTTCCTACACCCGCGCCACCACCATCGAGGACCTGGAACGATGCGTCCAGGCACCCCGCGAGCCGACCCGCGGCTGGGTCCAACGGTGGCAAGAACTATGGTACAACGCGGTCGGCATCCACCCGGACACCGCGATCCACTTCTTCAAGACCTCGTGCCGCTATGAGCCCTTGGTCGCCAAGCTCAAACGAGCATACCGCACACTCGACAACATACCGGACCTCCTTGAGATCGCGAAAAGATACGCGAAGGAAGACCCAAACCAGGAAACCGACGACGAGTCGGGAGGTCAACGCCGCACGAACGACAACGACAACGGACGACGGTCCGACCTACGCTACAGCAACACATGCCTCACCGGCAAGCGCTGCAGTGACGGGCGAGTCGACTTCGTCCAACGCTGGGCACGCGCAGCGCGATCCGAAGAGCTTCCGCCGCGACGGAGGGCAACGCCGCGACGGCGGCAACTACAAGGCGAAACCAAGGTTCAACCCCGCGGCCCTCCTTAACCAACCTTGTGTGTTTCACAGCAGGGAAGGGAAGCCCGCCACGCACACGGCCGCCGACTGCCACTCTCTCAAGGAGATCGAGAAGGCACGGCGAGCGCGGGAGGACCCCGACAACAACCCGCCAAACGGCGGAAAATTCGGCAGCATGGCTGGATCTCTCCACACCTTCACATGCTTCAACACGAAGCGCGAGAAGAAGGTCATCACCCGCACCATCGCCGTCAACGCGGTGGCCCAGGTGGACGTTCCCCAGTTCCTCAACTGGTCGAAGCAACCAATCACTTGGAGCCGCCAGGACCACTCGCCGTGCATCGAGTACCCAGGCCGAGTCGCCCTGGTAGTCAAGCCCAAGGTGGGAGACTACTAGCTCCCCAAGACATTGATGGACGGCGGCAACTCCATCAACATCCTGTACCTGGACACCTTCAGGCGACTGCGGCTCCCGCAGTCGATGGTCGAGACGACCTACACCATGTTCCATGGCATCGTCCCCGGTCGGAAGGCGTACCCGATCGGCAAGGTCACGCTGCCAGTCACCTTCGGCACACCAGCAAACTTCCGCACCGAGCGGATCGTCTTCGAGCTGGTGCCCTTCGACAGCCCCTACCACTGCGTCCTGGGGCGCCAGGCGTTTGCTAAGTTCATGGCAGCACCCCACTACGCGTACACCACGATGAAGCTCCCCGGGCCGCGCGGCGTCATCACCATCCACGGCGACCCCGACATGGCCGCCGAGTGTGAGGCCAAAGGAGCCGAACTCGCCGACGCCGTCATCGCAGCAGAGGCCAACCGTGCCGACGAGCTCGCCAAGTACGCGAGCGGGGTCAACAACGACGACCCCACCATACTCAAGAAGCCCAACTCGGAGGGCGGCAACACCTCAGCCTTCGAGGCAACGACGTACACCCGCACCATCGAGCTGGTCCCAGGCGACTCCAGCCAGACGACGACGATCGGGACGGGCATGAGCCCAGCATAGGAAGGCGCGCTCATCGAGTTCCTCCGTGAGAACAGGGACATCTTCGCATTGAAGCCCTCTGACATGCCTGGTGTCCCTAGGGAACTCGCTGAGCACAAACTCAACGCCGACCCCAAAGTGCGACCTGTCAAGCAGTCGTTGCGGCCCTTCAATGAAGAGCGCCGCTGAGCCATCGCCGAGGAGGTGCAGCGTCTACTCGCTGCAGGCTTCATCCGACCAATAAAATACTCCAAGTGGCTGGCAATCCCAGTCCTGGTCGAGAAGAAAAATGGGGACTTGGAGGATGTGTATCGATTACACAAATTTAAATAGCGCCTGCCCGAAGGAGCAATTCGTCCTCCCGCGGATCGACCAAATAATCGATTCCACCATGGGCTCGGAGTCGCTGTGTTTCCTCGACGCCTACTCTGGGTACAACCAGATCAAAATGGCTGTCAAGGACGAAGAAAAGACGGCATTCATCACGCCATTCGGAGCCTTCTGCTACACCGCCATGACCTTCGGCCTCAAGAACGCCGGGGCAACCTAGCAGCGGTGCATGCAGGAGTGCCTTGCGAGCCAAATTGGCCGCAATATCCACGTCTACATTGACGACGTGGTAGTGAAGTCCGCTCGCCAGAGCGACCTACTCGTCGACCTGCCAGAAACATTCGCCAACCTGCGGAAATACAAGATAAAGCTAAACCCAGGCAAATGCACCTTCGGTGTACCAGCAGGGCAACTACTGGGATACGTCGTCTCCAAGCGCGGGATCGAGGCGAACCCCACCAAGGTCGACACAATCGCTCGACTCGGCAAACCCGAGTGCCTGTGCGACGTCCAGAAGCTGGCCGGGCGAGTCGTGGATCTTAGTCGCTTCATCCCCCGATTAGGCGAAAAGGCGATGCCCCTAAACCACTTGATGCGCAAGAACCCCACCTTCCAGTGGGACAAGGAGGCGGACGACACGCTCCGCGACCTCAAGAAGGTGCTACTCGCAGCACCGTTACTCGCCTCCCCCGTCGACAAGGAACCCATGCTGGTCTACGTCGCGGCTTCCGAGCGCGTCGTCAGCGCCGTCATGGTCGTCGAACGGCCAGAAGAGGGAAAGGAGCGCCCAGTATAGCGACCGGTGTACTATATCAGCGAGGTCCTCCCCGAGTCGCGCCAGCGTTACCCGCAATACCAGAAACTGGTATACGCAGTCTTCAGAGCACAGCGGCGACTGTCGCAATACTTCCAGGAGCACCCGATCACGGTCGTCTCCTCAGCAGCGTTGCATGACATAATCCGCAACCGTGAGGCGACCGGGCGAGTCGCCAAGTGGGCCGTCGAAATCGGCGTCCACAACATCAAGTATGAGCCGCGCAAAGCGATCAAGTCGCAGGCTCTCGCGGACTTCATCGCCGACTGGGAAGAAGCCCAACAGCCAGAAAAGTTGTCGTACCTCCACTATTGGAGTTTGCACTTCGACGGCTCCAAGAACGCAGACGTCGCAGGGGCAGGGATCATGCTGACTTCCCCGAAGGGCGACAAGCTCCGCTACGTCCTCTGCCTCGACTTCAATCCCTGCACCAACAACATGGCCGAGTACGAGGCACTACTCTACGGCATGCGAGCCGCCAAGGAGATGAATGTCAACCGCCTACGCTGCTATGGAGACTTCGACCTCGTCGCTGGGCAATTCGCCGGCACCTGCGACGCCGTCTCCCCCACCATGGCGGCATACCGCCAAGCAGTGGACAAGCTAGGCAGACACTTCGCAGGCTATTCCGTCGAGTGGATCGACAGGCAGAAAAACGAGGAGGCCGACGCACTCTCTCGTATCGGCTCGGCTCGACTCGCACCACCCACCGGCGTCTTCCTCGACACCATCACCAAGCCCTCCGTCTCTCCCCCAAGGGAGATCGACATCGGCGTCCCGCTGCAACCAGAGGCAGCCCTGGTCGCACTCATCGCCAAGCCAGAAGACTAGACTATGCCGTACATTGCCTACCTGGAGGGTGGCACCTTACCAGCAGACGAAACAGATGCCCGGATGATAGCGCGTCGCTGCAAATCCTTCGTCATCATCGACGGCGAGCTCCACAAGCGCAGTGTGACCGGCGTGTTCCAACGCTGCGTCCAACCAGTTGAAGGACGCAAAATCCTCCACGACATCCACTCCGGCGACTACGGCCACCACGTCGGCGCCCGCTCTCTGGTCGCAAAGGCTATGCGACACGGTTTCTACTGGCCCACCGCACACGCAGACGCTGTCGACATTGTCCAGCGGTGCGCCGGGTGCCAGAATTACGCCAACCAGACCCACGTGCCGAGCTCGGCGCTCAAGACTATCCCCATCACCAGGCCGTTCGCCGTGTGGGGTATGGATATGGTAGGCCCTTTCAAAAAGGCCCCCTCCGGCTTCACCCACCTCCTGGTCGCGTTCGACAAATTCACAAAGTGGGTGGAGCCAAGCCAGTCCGGAAATGCGACGGGAAGACCGCCACCAAGTTCCTACGCGAGCTCATATATTGCTACGGGTTCCCAAACAGCATCATCACGGACAATGGCTCCAACTTCGCCAAAGGATCCATGGCCGAGTTCTGCGAGGAACATCACATCCGACTCGACCTTGCCTCAGTCGCCCACCCGGAGTCCAACGGCCAGGCGGAACGGTCCAACCAGAGCATCCTCCACGGCCTGAAGCCACGGCTCCAAGTACCACTCGAGCGCACCGCCGGGTGCTGGGTCGAGGAGCTACCTTCCGTCATCTGGGGTATTCGCACCTCGGTCAATAGGTCGACAGGGTTCACCCCCTTCTTCATGGTGTATGGCGCCAAGGCAGTCATGCCCACCGACCTAGAGCACGACTCGCCAAGGGTCGTCCACTACACGGAGGCTGCGAACGAACTCGCACGCCAGGATGGAGTCGATCAACTCGACGAGGCACGCGACCTAGCTCGTTCCCGCACTGCCATATACCAGCAAGGACTCCACCGCTACCATAGCCGGCGGGTGAGGACTCGCACTTTCCAGGAAGGCGACCTGGTGCTACGCCTCATCCAGGACAAGAAGGGCATGCACAAGCTCTCCCCCCGTGGGAGGGACCATTCGCCATCGGGCGAGTACTCGGCAACGACGCCTACTACCTCACCAACGTCCGCGGAGACGGGAAACTCGACGTCAAGAGATCGTGGAATGTAAACCTCCTACGGAAGTTCTACTCCTAGAACTCCAGACATGTACCCTCCACTAGCTATGAAATAAAATATATCGGTTACCGCAAATTGCGTCTACTCTCCGTGTCTTGTGCCACTCGCACTCGTAATAATAGCATCAAGCTAACTGCAGAAGTCAACCTCTGGTACGGCGACCGGCATGGCCAAGTAGTGCGTTACGAGGGCACTGGGTTACCCCAGGACTTGTAACGTCCACGAAAAACGCCTACCCGGATCCCCATTGGAGTCGCCTAGCTAGACTGGCTTAACGAGCCAAGACAACTGCCTTCGCTCCTCACAGCGACCGTGATCCTCCGCATCCTCGACACAACGACTCGAACAGACCAAGTACCACGCTCGGGGACTGATGACCAGTTAAGCACGAGCGACTAGGGAAAAACGCCAAGTACGAGAGCGTGCCTAGGACTCGCCACGCGACTGACCCGACGGGCCAGGCAGGAGTGACGCGCTAGCTCTAACGCGCCCAGTCCTCACCCACCCTAGAGCCGCGACTAGAACCACCAAGTACCACGCTCAGGGACTCGGCTACCCGACCTTGTTCGCGCAAGGGGAAACGGTCAAGTAAAGAGCACTCATGGGAGTCGCCCTGCGACCGGCTTTCCAAGCTCGTGCGATTCGACCTCAATAACAAAACAACCGACAAAACGTTCAAAACCACAAACACATAACAAACGAGGTAAACCCCATAAAAAGGGCGGACGCGCTCGGGGACTCGTCCAATCATCAATCAAAATCGCAAGACAACTCAGAAAATAACGCGAAATTCCATTACAGCATAACAAAGTTGTTACAAAATACAAGTTGAGCCCAATGGCCAAATTACTACTAATGCCCCAAGGCACAATGTTTCTATTCCGCAGGCTTCGACGTCGACTCGCCGCCACCCTTGCGGTTGCGAATGAAGGGAGTGTACGGGTTCGACGGGTACGTCGTCAACTCACCCGCCATCGCCGCACGGAAGGGCTGCTCAACCTTGAAGTCCCGGTGCGGTGGCTCGGGATCGTTGGGCGCGACACTCGTCTCCTGATAAGGGAGAAGGTCACCCATCGCCCAGACGCGATCGGAGTATACCGCGGCCTGGTCCGTCAGCTTCAGCACCTCGGCAATCTCCACCGAGCCCATCGACGAGGGGTAGCCACTCGTCACGTCGTCAAGGTCGAAGTCCTCCGGGAAGTGGGAAAGCCCAAGGCTAAGCGTCGTTGTCGCCCCGCGCCGGAACGCCGACCGCGTCATGAACTCGACGACTGACGGCGCCTTCCCCAGATACCACCAAACTTCGACGAGATCGCTGGGAATCACTTCCGTGGGCGACATCTCTTGAAGATACGCTCGAATGCAAGCCGCAGACAACGTGGCCGAGTCGACCAGAGTGGCCACGCACTGCCGCGCGTCATACGTTTGTGCCTCCTCCGAGCTGTCGATAATCCGACCTGCGGACAGGGGCCGGCAGTAAATACAACGACGATTCCATAACACAGCTACTACAGGCAGAGGCAGGAAAGCTTACCAATCAAAGGACAGCAGAGACCCGTGATGAAGCTTTGAAGAGAGGAGAAGTCATCTTGTAGCCCAGCAACGAGGGCGTTAGAGACCTTCCGCTCTTCAGCGGCAGCCGTAACATCAGCTTTGGCTCGCCCATCCACTGAACTCACCTCCGCCTTCGCTTCCTTAAGCTCGCGCTCAAGATCAGCGATCCGCTGCTCAGCCGTACTCAAGGCAGACTAAGCCGCCGACAGTTCACTCGCCGGGACAAGGCCCTGGCGGACCTCCTCTGCCTTGGCAGCGATTGCCTGGAGTCCCTTGTTCGTCTCTCGGACGGCAACAAGCTCCTTCTCCGCGCGACACTTCGCAGCAAGCCGGTCGGCTGATTCACGCTGCAAGCCCTATGCACAAGTCAAACAGTTAACAACAACGAAATCCTAATTGCCCACCCGCTGAAAATCAGCGATTGGACACTCAGGGACTGGATATCAAAAATCCTAAAGTGCCCACCCGCTGAAATTCAGCGACTGGACACTCGGGGACTGGAGATCAAAAATCCTAAGTGCCCACCCGCTGAAATTCAACGACTGGACACTCGGGGACTGGGTGCTACAAATGAAAACAAACACCAAAATAATCTGACCACTGAAATTCAGTGGCCCCGATCCTCGGGGACTGGACATACCTGGATGGCCGCGCCCGGCATGCCATGGAACTGTAGCGCGTCCAAAGATGCGAGAAGAGCCGGAGTGTGCCCGTGACGCTGCTCGACCTCTGTTTCGGCGACCGTATGCGGCTTGATGGCGTTGTACCACTCGCTGTAGCCGCTTTGGCCATGAAGCGGGGGAAGGTCGCGGTGGACGCTCTAGCACCAAGAGAAGCCGGCTCGGCCATCCCAGGCGAGGAAACATCCTCCTTGGTCTTCAGGTCCGCCTCCGTCGCAGGACCACTCGGAGCAACCGTCGTGTCGTCAGACACCGTGACGACTTCATCGCCCTTGGCCTTCTTGGCACTGTCTGTGGGGGCAGCGACCTCATCAGCTTTCCTCTTCTGTGAGGGGTCCTCCTCGGCGACGACCGGCGGCACCTTGGCCACGGACGGGTGGCCTATCTTTTTAACTCCAGTCCTGCGAATTGATTACATTAGCAAAATGGTCTGACTACAACGAAAAGCAAGGCAGGTGAACAAAACTTACTTGGCGACTGGTATGAACCGCAGCCCTGTGCGGATGCTGGCTGGCTTCTCCAGTTCGGGGCCCAGTTTCCGACTGAGGCCCATCTCCAAAACATCATGCGCCCAAGACACGGAAGGCCTCTTCGACGACGAGGCCGCGACAGGAGCCTCCGAAACGACTTCGGCAGGAGCTCTCCTGGGAGGCGAAGCTGCTGCGGCTGGAGCAACCCCCAACCCAGAGACTGGGGCGAATAGGGGGGAAGCGAGGCCAGAGGTACCTCACTCAGGGCGGCAGTGGCATTCGCTGCTGCTGTCGTCTACGGCGCTTCATCCCTGGCCGAGCTGGTGGCGTCGGAATTACTCGCCGAACGAGGCAGAGATGCATGTTTCGCCGGCTTCATCTTCCTCTTGGGTGGAGCCTTTGCTTCCTTCTTCTTCTTCTTTTTCGACGGTGTAGCTTCACGACGCGAGGTGTGTTCGGGAAGCTCGTCTTCATTGTCGTCGTCGTGACGTTCGAGACTTCTGCTTGCCTCGAGCTCGCGCTGATGTTTCCCGCGAGTCTTGCGAACCATCGGGGCGGCCTCTTCCCTGGGATCGTCATCATCATCGTCGTCGTCGTCACTAGCGTTGCTCCCGACGCCGCCTTTGGCAGGAGGCGACTCACCCTCATCCTGGACGGACGAGCTTGAGTTCTCTTCGTCCGCGGGTGGGAAGCACCCTTCCACCACTTGAAATAAATGCAGTAGGCACGAGACAATATCAACATAACCGTGACAGCATCAACTGCGACTGCGAATGATACTGAAAACTGTGACTTACTGTCGGAGCTGGATGCTTCGCGGTGTAGGGGGCGACCCCAGCCTTCGCGTCCAGGTATGCTGCCTGGGTGATCTTCTTCAACGCCAGAACGTAGTCTTCGAGCTTCCACTCGGCAAGGCAGGACTTCGTCGAGTCTTCCATGCCCGTGTACTCGTACATGTAATGGCCGCGGCGGGCTAGGGGAACAAGTCGCCGCCCGAGCCAACAGTTGTACAAGTTGATGGTTTGAAGGCCCTTCTTCTTCAGGCCGCGGATGGTTTGAAGCATCTCGTCCACGACCATCCGCTGGTCTACTGGGAGCTTACCTACCTGGAGTCGGCGCGGTTCAGGCCGGTCGGTGGAGTACCTTGGGATCTCTACCTCGCCGTCTGGAGTCGCCTCGGTGACGTAGAACCAGGACTTCTTCCACTCGCTTGCCGCCTTGGCAGGCAGCATCAGGTCGAAGAAGGAGGCCTTCGACTTCAACTGGAACGTCAGGCCACCCGCTGCTAGCATTGGGCCGCCTGATTCTTCACGACTGATCCTCCCGTGGAACAGATCTTGCCACAGGGGGAAGTAGGGCCTGCAGCCCAGGTAGCACTCGTAGAACACCATGAAAATGGCGAGTTGCTCGATGATGTGCGGGCCCAGGTCCGACGGCTGGATCCCGTAGAAGGCGCAGAAGCACCGGAAGAAGAGAAACGTGGGGAACCCCAGCCCTCGTTTCAGATGGCTGGTGAAGCAAACAAACTCTCCCTCGCGCGGATCCGGAGTCACTTCTCCGGCCGCGGGGATGCGCCACCTGCCGGCACGCAGGATCCCGGCCTCCTCGAAGGATGCCAGTAGCGCCCTGGTGCACTTGGACCTGCCCCATGGTTCGGTGGAGGGGGCCATTGGCTGAAAGGTTCGCGGAGGTAGAAGGTTTCTGGATTGATCGGATCGTGATGCGGAGGAAAACGGAGGTGGGAGAAATCGGAGGAAAGATGAAGGAGGGTCTCCCCGATCACCTGCCATTTCCCTTATATAGCGGTTGCTACCCGCCAATTTCGGGGGCCATTACTACGCGGTGATTACGCCAAAAGTTACCGTTGGATTACCCCAACGGCTAGTTTGACCTCATCTAACGGTCCAACTTCATCCATTCGACTCGCCGACCCGATCACTACAACAGTGACTGAGCATTTCGCCGACCCGTTCGCCGAAGCTGCGACCCAACTGACCGCTGTCATTGCGACTATAATAACTGGTTTTTCCTTTATTCAGGAGTCCGCCGCCGATTCGACTGGGCGTCCGCATTGGACCCGTATGCTCCGACTGCCAACAAACACCTGTGACCAATCAACGACGGCCTCGGGGACTACTGATGGGGATATGCCTACCGGGGTATACCTAGCAGGACATTTCCGACCGGCCCAGGAACTGGCGAGTGGGCCTGCAGGACGGCGACTGGATCAAGACCTGGCGTAGATTCAGGCGACTAGAAGATGAAGGCCCAGGAGAGTAGATAGGCCCAGTCGGATTAGGTTAAACGATTGCCGAAACCTTAACTGATTCGGTTGAGATATGTAAACCCTATGGGGTGAGTCTATATAAACCTCCCTAGAGGGCGTGTAGAGGATATGTTCCATCATCCACCCAAGAGACTCACCGCCTAGCCGTCGAGCTCACCCCATTGTACTTCCATCATAATACAATCTAGCAGGAGTAGGTCTTTACCCTCCGGGGGGCCGAACCTAGGTAAAACCCCGTGTCTCTGCCCTCATCTCGCACCGCAGATGGCTGGCCGCCCTTGCCCCATGTTCTACTACTCGATGCCGATTGCAGCGTCTGCCGTGGTCATTCCCACGACAGTGGCGCCCACCGTGGGGCCTGGCCGGTCTGGCCGGTGTTCTGTGGCGAGATCCAATCTGCCCATCAACGAGTCGGTCGCCACCGGCCGCATGATAGCGATCGGCGAGATGCTCCAGATCTTGCCAGTCGACACGATCAGCCTCTTCGTCGGCCTCACCGACGTCATCGTCTCGGAGGACTCGGATCGCATCCGCGAGTCGCCGCCACGCGACCGGCTCTCCGAGAGCCAGGTCCGCACGATCCACCGCCTCGCCTCCGAGTACAACTCGGCCCACAACGACGTGGCCGAAACCACCGCAGCCGCGAAAGACGCGGCCCTCAACGACGATGCCGACTCGGCGACCCCGGCCACCATAAGAACAAGAGATATGCAAGAAAATACAAAAAGAGCCAATAGAAACCAACTCTTCTCAAGGAAGAGGGTTGTGGCCAAAGCCACCATGTTGGAGTGCACGACATGACACCGCGAAGATGTATCTTGAGTTCAAAACCAATGCTCATCAATGACCCACATATCACAAACTGATATTAAGGGAAATGATTTTTCTTGCTTTTGACATTATGGGGGGGGGGGGGGGTTAGCCCAATCAATTAGGACCACACTCCCCCTATGTCTATGCCCGCATCTAAACCAAATACATGAGGAAGTGCAAGTGAGTATGTAAGGGTAGTCAATCCAAGCTCCTTGAATCTATGATATTTAGCTCATTCCTCAAATAACAAAACCTTGCTTCACCAAGTGCCTACGTGAAAATATCAGCAAGTTGGTTCTTCGTGCTCACAAAATATAGTGCAATATTGCCACGAGCAACATGATCCCGAATGAAATGATTGCGAATCTCAATATGTTTTGTCTTTGTATGCTACACCGGCTTGTAAGCAATTCAATAGCACTTTCATTGTCGCATAAAAGAGGCACTTTGTCAGAATTGACACCATATTCCTTTAAAGTTTGCCTCATCCATAATAATTGTTTACACGCACTTGTAGCAACAACATATTAAGCTTCGGCGGTTGAGAGTGCTATGCAATTTTGTTTCTTCGAAGACCAACACACTAGAGAGCTTCCCAAGAATTGACATGCACCAGAAGTTGATTTTCGATCATCCTTGACACCAGCCCAATCTGAATCAGTGTAACCACATAGACAGAAACTAGAGCCTTTGGGATACCATAAACCAAAATTTGGGGAATGAACCAAATATCTGAATATTCTCTTGACCGCCACTAAGTGGCTTTCTTTAGGAGCATCTTGGTACCTTGAACACACTCCAACACTCAACACAATATCAGGTCTAGATGCGCAAAGGTAAAGGAGAGAGACGATCATGGATCGGTATACCTTTTGGTCCAAATATTTACCCTTTGGATTCAGCTTAAGATGACATTTAGTTTGCATTGGAGTAGCAACGCCATTGAGATCCGTCATCTTGAACCTCTTGAGCATGTATTGGATGTATTTAGCTTGATTAATGAAGGTTCCCTCTCTAAGTTGCTTGATTTCGAATCCAAGAAAGAACCTTAATTCTGCCATCATGGACATCTCAAACCTGTTAGTCATAAAATTTGAAAATTCATCATTAAAAGCTTGGTTAGTAGAGCCAAAAATAATATCGTCTACATATAGTTGGCATACAAAAAGCTCCCCATTAACCTTCTTAGTAAAAAGAGTGGGATCGATTTTCCCAACTTCGAATCCACGGTCTAACAAAAGCTCTTAAAGGTGCTCATACCACGCACGTGGGGCTTGTTTAAGGCCATAGAGAGCCTTATCAAGTTTGTAGACATGGTTCGGAAATTTGGGATCCTCAAATCCCAGGGGTTGCTTGACGTATACCAACTCATGTAGAGGACCATTAAGAAAAGCACTCTTAACATCCATTTGCTATAATTTAAAATTATGATGAGCAGCATCAGGAAGAAGGATATGGATGGACTCAAGGCGAGCCACATGATCATAGGTTTTGCCGAAATCAATACCTTCCACTTGAGAGAATACTTGAGACACCATCCTTGCCTTATTCCTTACAACAATTCCATTTTCAGCTTGCTTGTTCTTGAAAATCCACTTTGTGCCGATAACATTGCGACACTCTTTGGGTTTCTCTACGAGCTTCCACACTTTATTGCATTCTAAGTTATTTAGTTATTCATGCATTGCAACCACCCAATCAGGATCTTCAAGAGCATCAAAGACCTTCTTTGGTTCAACCATTAATATGTGTGCTTGATGATCATAGAAGCTAGCAAGTTCTCTTCGAGTAGACACTCTTCTTATTAGATCACCTACAACCTTGTCAAGAGTATGGCCCCTTAACTCAAGGTTCCGATCAGCGCGAGCTTTGCGAAGAGCTTAAATTTCCTTATTGTTTCTAGAAGGATTTGATTCAGCATTTGGATCTTGTCTTGGCCACTACCTTGTCCTTGATCTTGATCTGAACTTATAACAGGAGACTGTTGTTGTTCTGGTTCTTCAGGGCTAGACAATTCGCCCTTGGGAGATGCGGCTACAATTTCTTCTTCCTGAATGTCCCTGACAGAACTTGGAGTGCCAGGGCTAGATAATCCGCCCCTTGGGGCTGGAGAATCTGGCCTGGGATTTTCTGGGCTTGCCTTCTCTTCTTGATTTCCCCTGGAACGAGTTGGAGTTCCAGGGGCGGATAGTCTGGCCTGGTACTACCATTTTTCCCAGAAGATAGATGATCTTCAGGAGGTTGTGGTGTTGGTGCAGAGGTTTCTCCAAAAGTAAGGGCTTGTTGATCTTGTGTAGATTAGGGCTCCACTTGAGTGGAGAATTGTCCTTCCTAATCCGCCACAAGGGTTTCCTCAATGGGGCGAAAAATCCCACGCCCATTCTTCTTATGGCATCTTGGGGTATTTCAACATCTGCGTCACAAACATCAACTTGCCCCACATGGGAGCCATCATTTTCATCGAATTCCACACTACAAGATTCTACAACAATTCCGGAGAGCTTGTTGTAGACTCTATAAGTGTGGGATTCAGCACCGTAACCAACAAAAATACCTTATAAAGCCTTAGACTCAAATTTAGACAAGCGAACTCCTTTGAAACACTTACAACTGAATACCCGAAAGTATGATATGTTGGGCTTGTTACCGGTAAGTATTGCATAAGGTGTTTTGTCCAAGATCTTGTGGAGGTAGAGCCGATTTGATGAGTGACAAGCGGTAGATATGGCTTTAGCCCAAAAGTTGTATGATGACTTGAATTCAGCCAACATTGATCTAGCCATATCCATCAAAGTGTGGTTCTTCCTCTCGGCTACACCATTTTGTTGAGGGGTGTACGCAGCGGAATATTGATGTCTTATCCCCTCTTCACTTAGAAATTCATTTAATTTGTAGTTCTTGAACTCAGAGCCATTGTCACTTCTTATTGCCAAAATGGGGACATTGTGTTGACGCTGAACCTCATTGGTGAAGTCAATGACAGTTTGTTGAGTCTCACTCTTTAGCTTGAATAAATATACCCAAGTGTATCTTGAGTAATCATCGACTATCACCAAGCAATATTTCTTCCCACCAAGGCTAGCATGATATGGAGGACCAAATAAGTCCACATGAAGTAATTCCAAGATGCTCTTTGAGGAAACAATAGTTTTCCTAGGAGAGTCATGCATCTTGCCTTCAACACAAGCCCTACAAACATGATCTTTAGCAAAGGAAACATTGTCTTTTAGTCCAAGGATGTGGCCACCCTTGTGAAGACTTTGCAAAGTTCTCATGTTGACATGGGCTAGACGGTGATGCCATAACCAACCCACGTCGGCCTTTCTGAATAAGCACATCAGACCCGCAGTGGTTTTCCCTGAAAAGTCCACCACATATAGGTCATTTTTGACATACCCAACGAAAGCGACCTTTAGAGACCTGCTCCACAAGAGTATCACTAAATCACCATCAATGAAAATAGCAAAGCCCATCTTACCAAGGACACGAACAGAAAGTAAATTGTAATCGAGGGTCTCAACAAGCATGACGTCCATGAGAGAGATACCGTGGGAAACCACAACCTTGCCAATACCCAATACCTCAGATTTAGACTTATCACCATAGGATACTATAATATGATCATGATTGGGTATCATCTCCGTGATGATCTCTTTGCTTCCGGTCATATGACTAGTGCACCCACTGTTCGACACCCATTTAGACCCACCAGAAGCATAGCCCTGCAAGAGAATTACTTCTTGGTTTTAGGTACCCATTTTTAATGGGTTCTCTCATGTTAGTAACAAGGGTCTTTGGAACCCAAATATACCAAGCAACATATTCATCAAAAGGACCAACATAATTTGCATAAACATCACCATAGTAATCACAAAAAAGTTCATAATTAGGATTGTTAGACCCTGCAAAACCAATATGGTCATTTTTGTCTTTTGTGATGTTCTTCTCAATGGTGCTTGTCTTTGCTTGTTCACTCTTGGTATTCTTCTTCTTGGACTTGGAAACATAGCCAAATCCCTCTTTTCCAAGATTTGATCTTTGCTTGCCAAGAATATCATCAAGAATATCCTTACCTTTGGGAGTGGAGTCATTGACAAGCTCATCTTCCATCCTAGCATTTTCCTGAATATATGTTGATTTAGATGTGCTAGGAACATCATACTTGGTCAATCGAATTTGGAGCTGATCATGCGACTCAATGAGAATAGAGAATTCACTTTTCAAAGCCTTGTGAGCAATGTCAAGTTTCTCCAATTCCTCGGAGAGTCTAGCATGAGCAGCCCCAAAGTCAACCTTTTCTTTCTTTAGTTTCTTTGCTTTGGCTACTGCATTGTCACGTTCCATAACAAGATTTGTCACCACTTCTTCATGTGACTCCTCAATTGACTCAAGTCTCTCTTCAAGAGAAACACAAGCCTCTTCCTCCTCTTCTAAAGCATTTTTAAGGATGCAATTTCCATTGCATCCTCCCTTTCAATCCTATCCTTTTCTTCAAGAAGCACTTCATTTTGGGCCAGCTGGTCCACGAGAGCCACAAAATGTATTTTATGCTCACCTTGCAAGTTAGTGATAAAATAGTCCAAAGCAATAATTTCTTCTTTAACCTTAAGACTAGTAGGATCATCTATGTCAATCATAGCCTTAGGAAAAGAAGTGTTAGAAGATGATACCTCGAAACCTCTTGCCATGAGACAAGTAGATTTCTTGTTGATGAAGTTTTCGTTCGGAGAGTCGAAGAGAGATGTTGGTGTAGATGTGGTTACTATAGAAGCCACCTCTCGAGAGCTATCATCCTCATCTTCTTCTTCACTTCCTGAAGTATACTCTTCTTGAGGCACTAAGAGTATCTTTGGTTGCTTCTTGAATGGAGCATTCTTCTTCAAAAATTGCTTCTTTCGTGGAGCCTTTGACTTCTCTTTAAGAATAAGTCTTTCTCCATTATCTTCTCTACTTTGATAAGGACACTCATCTACAAAGTGCAACCGGTCTCCACAATTGAAACATGTTCTTAGCTTGGGACTGTTCTCCCTTCTTCCATTTTCTCCACTCTTGCGTTCTAGTTCAGATTTGGCTTTGGCTGGATCCTTCCAAAAGTTTCTAGCATAGAAGGCCATGTATTTTCCATGAGCTCTTTTTACATCCTCGGGACAGTCCATATATTCTATGTCATCTTCATCTTGATCAGCCACACTTGTCTTCAAGGCCATGTTGACCCCCTTTTGCATCCCAATGGCTCATGCACGTGCATCTTCGGCATTCTTGGCAGCCACTTTGAAAGCTGCCATTTCTTGCATTACCTCATTGGATGTCATTAGGTGGTAGTTATGCCTTCCTTGGAGACTCTTCAAATCTGTGGGCTCAAAAGGCATAAGAGCACTAACATACTTGCGTTCGATCCAAGCATCATCAACATGAGAGGCACCATGATTTCTGAAGGTGGTGGCTATTGACTTGAGCCTCCTATACATGTCCTCGTGGTCTTATCCATCCAACATATAGAACCCTTCAGCTTTATTACTCAAAGCATCATATCTATTTCTTCTCATGCTTTCATTTCCAATGAAGAGCTTGGTGAGGGCATCCCAAGCTTCCTTAGCTGTGTTGAGATGCTCTATGTGTGGCATGTATTTGGTACTCACACCAAGCTAAATCATGTGTAGAGCCGTTGCATTGAGTTGACTGTCTACAACCTCTCTTCTTGTTAGGTTGTTTGGATCTCCAACATGAAGACCATTCTCTATGATTTTCCACAACTCAATGGAGGAGCTGCACACATGAGACTTCATCAAAAATTGCCATTGATTAAAAGTAGATGTAGAAAGTTTAGGTGGATCACCCCTATTATGTATATGAGGGTGTGGGATAGGTGTATCAGGTGAATAAACATGGGATACCTCATTGTATCCTTCCTTACCACTATCCTTTTTCGATGAGGAGATCTTGCTAGTGCCATCACCAACCACCTCGTTCTCTTTGGAATCGGTTTTACCCATTTCCTTGGATTGCAGAGTGGTAGCCTCAGAGGCAGATGGAGGTGATGATGCGGATGGGGAGAGACGCATTATCATTTGACGCATCTCTTCCATCTTAGCCTCCATGGAACTAATCAAGGTTGTTTCCAACGTCTTGAGATCGTTCATGGTGACTACCTCCAGAGCATCACTCCCATCTCCCTTGGAACCCATACTTCTCTTAGGCGGTTAAGCCCGAATTAAGAGTTGGGGATCTGATACCAATTGAAGATCATATGGGCACCTAGAGGGGGGTGAATAGGTGATACTCAATTTTTAGTTCCTTTTCAATTTTAGGCTTGGCGCAAAGTAAATTCTCTAGATATGCAACTACGAGAATTTCCCTATATGCAACCCTAGCTACTAAGCACGTAAAGAGAGGAGCGAGGAAACTGTAGTGGAGCAAGAGGAGACACAGGGATTTGTTTTACCGCAGTTCCTTCCTTGTTAAGGGAAGTACATCTACGCTGGAGGGGTGGCGGTTCTAAGACCACCACGCCACAATAGGCCTCACCCTATTCTCCGATGGATCTCGCCACGAAAGGCCTGATCCACCTTCTCCACTATTGGTACCCTTCGAGGCGGGAACCGATGCCTTTACACTCTAGAGGGGCATACATCCACAACCAAATTGGAGGCTCCCTTAATGACAACAAGTTGTCACAAGAACAAGGATTATCAATATAATCAACACAAGGATCTAGATATTTGCAAGAAATACTAGATCGAAGATTCTCCAAATGAATGGAGAGGAGATGAAGCGCTTGATTGCAGTTGATGAAGATCGAGCCCTCCTCCTTCGATTCCCCAAGGAATGGGGCCTTTGGGTGGATGAAGGTGGAGATCTCTTGTATGGAACTTGAGGAGAAGATCTTGTCTTTTTCGAATGAACCAAGAGTTCTGGTAGGAGGGGGAAGGTGGGTTTAAATACCCCTGCCTAGAACTGGCCGTTGGAGAAGTTTGGGGGCGGACTATCCGCCCCCCACTAGGGGAGGACTATCTTCCCTGGAGAAAAATCCGCCCCCTGGACGGAAAGTCCGGGGGAAAATCCACCCCCCACATAGTGCGTCACACCGAGCTTGACTTGGTGGAAATCCTCGAGGGGGCGGATTATCCGCCCCCTCAAGGGGCGGACTATCCGCCCTAGAGACGGAAAGTCTGGGGGATATTCTGTCCCCCATTCAGATTGACGCACCTTGACGACCTTTGCAAAATTCCTGTGGGGGCGGACTATCCGCCCCCCCCCCCCCTGAGGGGCGGATTATCCGGCCTGGGCAAAAACTCCGGCCTTGGCCGGAAAATCCGGAAGATATTCCGCCCCCATACAGTAGGTTGCGCCCTTGCGTGCTTTTGAGATTGTGGAGGGGCGGATTATCTGGCCACTAGTAGGGGCGGATTATCCGCCCCCCAAAACCACTTTTGAAGCTCCTTTTCACTGTTAAGATCTGCAGCACTTCAACACACATTAAATAATCCTTGGTATTGTTATCTAACACACAAAACACTAGGGATAATGAAATTTTCTTTCAAAGGGAAAGAAGCCTAAGAAGGATGGTAATCCAGTTGCCAGTTCCCCTAAGGCTCCAAGGCCCAAACCCGGCGTCACGTGCTTCTACTGCAAGGGAGACGGGCATTGGAAGCGCAACTGCCCCAAGTACCTCGAGGACATGAAAGCCGACAAGTTTGCCGCAAAAGACAAAGGTATATATGGTATACATGTTATTGATGTATTCCTTACAAGCTCTAGGAGCAATACCTAGGTATTTGATACCAGTTCTGTTGCTCACATTTGTAACTCCCAGCAGGAGCTACGGAATATGCGGCGCCTAGGGAAGGATGAGGTGACGATGTGCGTCGGCAACGAATTGAAGTTCAATGTGAAGGCCGTCGGTGATCTACCTCTGCGTCTACCTTCGGGATTAATTTTAGTTTTGAATAAGTGCTACTTTGTACCCGCATTAAACATGAATATTGTGAGTGGATCTTTCTTGTTGCAAGATCGTTATTCATTTAAATCTGGAATAAGTGGTTGTTCTATTTATATGAATGATATCTTTTATGTTTATGCGTGTGTATGCAAAGGTTTATTCTTACTGGATCTTGATAGTAGTACACACATCCATGACATTGATGCGAAATGTTGCAAGCATAATGATGATAATACCATGTACCTATGGCATTCCCGTCTTGTTCATATTGGAGTAAAACACATGAAGAAACTCCATTATGATGGACTTCTAGAATCATTAGATTTTGAATCTCTTGAAACATGCGAGCCTTACCTCATGGGCAAGTTGACTAGGACACCCTTCTTCGATACAATGCAGCGGGCAGCATACCTGTTGGGAATCATACATATAGATGTGTGTGGACCAATGAGTGTCTCGACACACAATGTATATCATTATCTTGTTACCTTTACTAATGATTTGAGTAGATATGGGTACATCTACTTGATGAAGCATAAGTATGAGACCTTTAAAAAGTTCAAAGATTTCCAGAAAGAGGTAGAGAATCAACTCAACAAGGAGATTAAGAACCTTCGATCAGATTGGAGAGTGATGACTGCAAGTGCACAGATCATTTGTAGCTAGTTTCGAAATAAAGATATCGATCCCACAGGGAGCAAGAGTCTGAAGTCTAATAACTCTTGGAATAAATACTAAAAATAGAAATGCTAAATAAAGTTCTAAGTGACAAGATAAAATGCGAGTGTTGTTTAAAAAGGTATTTTGGGTTTTTTGGTATAAGAGAACAATGAGTAAAGTAAACAAAACTGAGTACAGAAAATAAGTATCGCATATGTAAAAGAGATTTGAAACTTCAGTGGGGAAAAGGGTTCTCAAGGATTAGCGGATACACCACTAGCATTATAAAGGGCTAAGGTAAAGATTATTATCATGAACATTCTCAACTATGTATGTGTGGTAGGAACTCCGTATTTGGACAAATGGGCAGCAACCACTACTCACATCATCCTCATAACCACATCAGACATCAATCAACATCAATTGAATTACTGCGCTATTAAGGAACTTGATATTTTAGGACGTATCCCATGGCATAGATAGTGTTTTGTGAGTTTCCTCGATTCCCAAGTTGAAATGTAAGGAGTGCCAACAACTGTATAGTCACTGTAAGTGCTAACACACCTCTGTCTACCAACAAGTAGTTCCCTCCATCAAGTCACCACAAGAGGCAAATATTGAGAGGTCGACTTCTCCCAACATCAAGATGAAGACAATCTAACACATGGTCACAACGATGAATATCATAATAAACTTTATCTTATTCCAATCTCATACTAGGGTTTCTCCATCTTCCCAAGAACTAATGATCTACTCGGACATTGAGGCAATCAACATCATGGCAAAGACAATGGAATCTATCATAGATGAATAGTACTTGTATAAATCCACAAGGTGTACGGAAATTACAACAAGATCTAGAGATGGGATGGATGGAGATGGTGGTGATGCAGCAGTTGATGATGAAGATCGATGCCTTAGCCTCCTGGATATGCGCGACGCGAAGATGGATCCCCAGTGGATGAGTTCCCCCTCCAGATGCCATCCGGAGGTGAGGTTTCGATGATATCTGGGTGTTCTGTATGTCGTCTCTCCGATCTAGTTGCACGGGGTGAAACTATTTGAGGAGGCGGTGTCGGCTCCAACTATACGGCCGAAATATTTATTCTCGTCGTATAGTTGGTCGTTAAACCTTCTGTATCCTCAAATTGCTTCGGGTTTTCTTCTAATCAATTTCTGTTGTTTTGGCTCCTTTTCACTTCAATATAACTGGTCCAAGACTTGTGTCCATCGTATCCATCATCTGATCTGATCCTGGTAAAAATAAACATAAAAAGTGTGCACGAACGCTGTAAAATACCAAGATCCTACCACTACAATGCAAAATAATAATCTAAAACATGATGCAAATATGCACTCATCAACTTCCCCAAACTTAGACTCTTGCTCGTCCCAAGCAAGTTTAGCTTAATGGATGTGATCCTCATATTCATGAAGCTGTCGATAAAATAAATGAGGCAGCTGCAGCATGTGTTTATCATATAGGATACATATAAATAAGTTCATGAATAGTACCTTACTCGAACCATCCGAATAATATTAGCAGGCTTCCACACCTTAGAAATTAACAGTTCACAAAAGATTACTCTCAACATGATGTAAAAGTATTCGGTTCGACCGAATGAGTTAGTGAGGTAGTCCCAAGTGTTTTAGGATTAACATATTCACTTGGGATTCGAAATCTGAAACGTCTTTTTGTCTTACTACAATATATTGGTATATGCCTATTTTCTCTTTGCACATTCACTCCTTTTCTTTCTCTATCTTTTCCTCTCTTTTTTCTTTATATATATATATGCTCACACTTTTGTATAAGTGTTGTGCAAAGAAGCTAGCCATACATTCCACTTCATGTAGGAGTCCAAAGTTTAACGATCTTAATTACCAAATTCCAAATATATATGAAGCATCTTTATAACTAGAGTATTCTACCTCAACTTGTTCTCACTCTATTTGATAGCACTTATAATTTCTCCTTTGTTCAAGGTTTTTCTTTTTCATCTTAACCAATTAGATAATTTCTCCTCTTTTAAATCAAACCATTGACCTACAACATACTGATCGAATTATCTTTGTATGTTCCGTTAATACCAATAGTGTGGAAGACTCCTATTGCTATCATCAAGTGCAAGTAAAATTATACTCAAGACATTCATATATTCAATGATACAAACTCAAACTCAATAATGCTCCATATATTATAGAAAACTCAGAATTTCATAAAAGGGATCGACTATTCCTGAAGGGAATTCTAATGATGCAAACTTTATTGATGAGCTCGAACTAATGCAAAACTAGAATAGTAATAAAAACTTAAGATAGATTACAAGGTCTTAAAGATCTCCCCAAGCTTGGACTCAAGCCAGGCAGGATCAAATAATCCCTCGCGATTATTTGATACTGTGATTTATTGCAGGGAACTATGGAGCCATGGCACGTGGTATCTTTTCTTCAAGGGCCAGCTTGAGACAGAGGGATTGATTGATAGCTTCTAGTTCCTTAATACGCATCTTGTAGAAAAGATTATTCCATTCCAGAACTTTGACTTTCTCCTTAATGAGCTCATTGTTGCTTTGGAAGGTTTATATCGCCATAAGACTCATAGAAAAACCTGCTTTTATGGTCTGCTTGATATCTTCATCAAGTTTATCAAGATAGAATCGCAGCCACCGAAGATGCCTGGGTGTCCCTGGCGCCTCCTTCTCCATTACTGCGATCTTAAACTCGAGAGCTTCCAACTCCCTCTTCCGGCGTTTGTGCTCGGCATCAAAAAGCTCCATAGGGATGCCCTTAATCTCCTTATCCTGCTTTCTATTGCTACCAACCTCCATAGAGACTTCTCTCCTTTGCTTCCTGGTCCTCGCCTCACTTAAGAGCAAGAGGTAGATTGGTTACTGGTGATTGTGATTAGAGAGGGGCACAACGACACTATGTAAGAGGGGTCTCAGGTCGGTAAACTTTTCAAGAAACACCAAATTCACGCCCAACAAAAGAATCCAAACCGATTAGGAAAAGAAATCACGATTTTGGAGGAGTCATGCCACGTAACGACCAACTATATGGTCACGGCCCGTATAGCTCTAGCCGTATAGTTGGTTCCGAGCAGATATTTCCAAATATCTCGAGTCCAGGTCGGTTAGATAACCGACAAAACAACTTTTTTTGTAGATGAATAAAATAAGAACAAAAAGGGTCGATGATACAGAATCTTTAACGACCAACTATACGGCGGGAGATTTTTCTCCGGCTGTATAGTTGTGCCCGTATAATTACAAAATCCCTCAAAAACTTCAGAAAAACAAGAGGAATTCAAAGGCAAACATTTTAGTAGTAAAACCTATGAGATAAAATCACTTATTATAGTAAGAAAACTTACCTTCCACTTACTGTTTATTTAGTCGGGAGTGACAAGCTCCTCCAACAACAAGGACTCCTTGTTTTTTGGGAGGATTTGTCCTTAGTTCATATAATAATTCTCGAAAATGAAAATCACCAGGACTAAAGCTCCTCTCAATAATATCGGTGTCTTGCTGAGCAAATATAGATGCTGCATCCACTACCTTTGCTTCTTGTCTCTGCATAATCTGCAACTCAAATTCTTAAAGTAAAAGGATCCAACAGATCAGTCTTGGCTTATGAATCTTCCTCTCGAGGATTTCTTTTAAACCATCACGATCCGTATGAACTCTTACTTTTGCATCAACTATATAAGAACAAAATTTATCACAAGAGAAAAAATACAACAAAGAGTTCTCTTTCTTCCTTAGGATAATTCTTTTGAGCACTATTGAGAGTTCTACTAGCATGATGTATAATGTTAAATCTGTGACCTATGTGTTGTCCCAGAGTTACTCCTACAACATCATGACTAGCTTCACATATTAAATCAAAAGTCATATCCCAAATAGGTGGTTTAATGGTAATGGCATGAGATAATGCATATTTAAGTTTATCAAAGGCAATAAGGCATTTATCATCAAATTTAAATCTTACTCCCTTATGCAACAAATTAGTTAAAGGTTTGGAAATTCCAGAGAAATTCCTAATGAACCTTCTATAAAACCCCACATGACTAAGAAAACTTCTTATACCTTCTATGTCCCTTGGTTGTGGCATTCTCTGTAGTGCTTCAACTTTAGCCCTATCTATTTCAATACCCTTACCTAATACCTTATGTCCAAGGACTATGCCTTCTTTGACCATAAAATGGCACTCTCCCAGTTTAGAACAAGATTGGTTTCTTCATAATGCTGCAAAATTCTTTTGAGATTATCCAAGCAACTAGTAAACGAAGTTCCATAGATAGAAAAATCATCAATAAATACTTCCATTATCGGTTCTATAAAATCTGCAAAAATAGCAGTCATGCATTTTTGAAAAGTAGCTGGAGCATTACATAAAACAAAATTCATGCATCGGTAAGCATGTAAACCATAAGGACTAATGAAAGTTGTTTTAAGTTGGTCATCGGGATGAACAACTATTTGGGAAAAACCAGAGTATCCGTCCAAGTAGCAAAAATGAGTGTGGTTTGCTAACCTCTCTAAAGTTTGATCTATGTACAGTAAAGGATAATGATCTTTACTAATTTCCTTGTTCAATTTCCTGAAACCTATGCACATCCTATGTCCAACAATAGTTCTAGTAGGTATCAATTCATTGTTTTCATTAGGAACAACAGTAAAACCACCCTTCTTAGGAACACAATGAACATGACTTACCCATTCACTTCCTTTTACAAGATAGATTATATCTACATCCAGTAGACATACTATTTGTTTTCTTACCACTTCCTTCATTTCAGGATTTAGCCTTCTATTGAATTCTGCAACTGGATTATCACCTTCCTCCATGAAGTTCGATGGACGTTTATCATGGGACTAATGCCCTTCAAATCGTCCATTGAGTACCCAAAGGCCTTACGGTGCTCCTTAAGTACCTTCATGAGTTCTTCCCCTGAAATTTTAGCACTTATAATAACAGAGAATTTATTAGTATCGTCCAAAAATATATATTTAAGATTATCTGGTAAAGTTTTAAATTCTGGGGGTGGTAGTTCTTCATCCACTCTCTTTTCTGGCTCTTCAAAAGCCTCATTAGTTGGAGGTCCTAAAATGGGAAGTGAATCAAATTCACTTTCTGATTCTTCTAGAGACATGTCCTCCATAATTATTTCTTCACAATTAGAGTCTTCATTTATTTCTTCTTCTTGATTACTAAAGAAAAGAGCTGCCATTTCCTTAATAGTTTTCTCTTGCTCTTCTTCTTATATATGTATAGGTTTGTCTTTAAATTTGGAAAAGTGGAATTATTCTTCTGCTTTACCAATCTTAAGAGATACAACCTCCTATTTGAAGTCAACTGTAGAACCTACATCGCTCAAAAAGTTTCTTCCAAATATAATTGTGGAAAGATTGTCAGCTGGCATATCAACAATTACAAAATCGATAGGAAATTTTTATTGTCAATTGTGACAGTTGCATCTTCAACTACTCCCATTGGAATGCTAAGATTTTTATTGGCTAACATGTCATCTTAGTATTTTCTATTTTAGACGATGATATCTCTTCTTTTATTTATAAATAAAAATCATAAGATATAACATTAACTGTGGTGCCAAGATCACATAGACCATAATGCGAGATTTCTTTAAATATGCAGGGAAGAATAGGCTTACCCACATCTTTTACCTTAGTTTTACCTTCAACCAATATGGAAGTCTCTTCATCAAGTTTAACTATGTTACAATGTGCATACATAGCCATAATTGCTTCCTTGGTTACCTCTTCATATTTGGTTTCATCCAAATGTTCTTCACTTTCTGGCACACCTTCCTCTTCTTTCTTCTCATGTACTACTTTAACCTGTTCATATTCCAAAATATGCTTCTATGCAGTGTTAGGGAAAAGTATCTCATACATTGTTTCTAGGGAGGCCATTGTTGCTTTAACTTCTCTTTTCTTCTTAGCTTCGGGTGGTGGATCATACTTGGCCGAACCCTCTTTCGAATCTTTGATATGTTCTGTAAAATCTTTAACAACTTGCAATACAAGATCTGAATCTAAATAGAGTTCTTTACATAATTCATTAACTTGGCCCTTCTTATTATAGTCATGAATACAATCATAATCTATTTATGTGCCTCCTTCACTTCCTAGACCAAAATTCCATGAAACTCTATGATCGCAAATTATATTAAGTAAAGCCTAAACTTTAGTTATGGGTAAATCCATAAATGCTCCTTTCATGCAAGAGTCTAGTTCAATTTTATTAGGTTCAATTAAACTGCCATAAAAGATATGCAATAAATACCATTCAGGCAAATCATGATGAGGACATTTATTAAGTAAATCTTTAAATCTTATATAAGGTCTTACTAGTCCTTCATTAATACGGTTCCTCCAAGTCATTATAAGATGCTTGATTCCAAAAAAATTGATAATGGATAATATTTGGATAGAAATTCACAAGCTAAATTATCCCAGGTAGCAGTGGCTTCTGAGGGTAGAGATCTATACCATGAGAGAGCTATACTTGTCAAAGTTTGACTAAAGAGTTTCAACCTTACCTCATTAGCAGTATATCCCGGTAAATGGAAAGTGCCACATATATCTTTGAAGCATGCAATATGCTCATATTGACCAGGATCTTCTTCATCTCCAGTAAATTGCTTCTTATGTAGAATACCAAGTAGTGGAGGATTTATTTCAAACCCCCTTGTCTTCTTGTTGGAGTTGTCTCTTTTATAAATAACATAGGGCTTCCCAAAGTGGCTGAGTGGGTTAGCACTAGTCATATGCTCAAACTCCATCATGTTGGTGGAAACCTGTAACTCAAAAAAGAACTTAACAAAACTAAAGTAAATAAGAAAAAACTAAAAGACCTACAATGCTTAGCTCCCTGGCAATGGTGCCATAAAATAGCTTGATGACTGCAAGTGCACAGATCATTTATAGCTAGTTTCGAAATAAAGATATCGATCCCACAGGGAACATGAGTCTAAAGTCTAATAACTCTTGAAATAAATACTAAAAATAGAAATGCTAAATAAAGTTCTAGGTGACAAGATAAAATCCGAGTTTTGTGTAAAAATGTGTTTTTGGGTTTTTGGTATAAGAGAACAATGATTAAAGTAAACAAAACTGAGTACAGAAAATAAGTATCGCGTATGTCAAAGATATTTGAAACTTCAATGGGGAAAAGCGTTCGCAGGGATTAGCGGATACACCACTAGCATTATAAAGGGCTAAGGTAAATATTATTATCATGATCATTCTAAACTATGTATGTGTGGGAGGAACTCCGTATTTGGACAAATAGGCAGCAACCACTACTCACATCATCCTCATAACCACAGCAGACAACAATCAACATCAATTAAATTACTGCGTTATTAAGGGACTTAGTCCCGCAGGACGTATCCCATGGCATGAATAGTGTTTTATGAGTTTCCTCGATTCCCAAGTTGATATGTAAGGAGTGCCAACAACTTTATATTCACTATAAGTGTTAACACACCTCCATCTACCAACAAGTAGTTCCCTCCATCAAGTCCCCATGAGAGGAAAATATTGAGAGGTCGACTTCTCCCAATATCAAGATGAAGACAATCTAACACATGGTCACAGCGATGAATATCATAATAAACTTTATCTTATTCAAATCTCATACTAGGGTTTATCCATCTCCCCAAGAACTAATGATCTACTCAGACATGGAGGGAATCAACATCATGGCAAAGATAATGGAATATATCATAGATGAATAGTACTTGTATAAATCTACAATGAGTACGGAAATTACAACAAGATCTAGACAATATGTAGATGGGATGGATGGAGATGGTGGCGATGCAGCGGTTGATGATGAAGATCGATGCCTTAGCCTCCTAGATCTGCGCAGGGCGAAGATGGATCCTCGGTGGATTAGTTCCCCCTCCAGATGCCTTACGGAGGTGAGGTTTCGGCGATATCTGGGTATTCTGTATGTCGTCTCTCTGATCCAGTTGCACGGGGTAAAACTATTTGAGGAGGCGGTGTCGACGCCAACTATATAGCGGGAACTATACGGCCAGAATATTTATTCCCGCCGTATAGTTGGTCGTTAAACCTTCTGTATCCTCCAATTGCTTTGGGTTTTCTTCTGGTGTTATTGATATGTCACAAATAAGCAATTTACGTTGTTTTTGGCTCCTTTTCACTACAATATAAATGGTCCAAGATTTGTGTCCATCGTATCCATCATCTGATCTAATCCTGGTGAAAATAAACATAAAAAGTGCGCGCGAACGATGTAAAATACCAAGATCCTACCACTACAATGCAAAATAATAATCTAAAACATGATGAAAATATGCACTCATCAGAGATGCAAATACTTGAGTTATGAGTTTGGCATGCACTTGAAGCATTGCGGTATTGTACCATAGCTTACGCCAGCCGGAACACCTCGGTGTAATGGTGTGTCGGAAGGGCGTAACCATACCAGGTTGGATAGTGTGTGGTCCATGATGTCTTTAACTGATTTGTCTATGTCATTTTGGAGCTATGCATTAGAAATCGCCGCTTTTATTTTAAACATAGCACCATCTAAATCCGTGGAGATAACACCATATGTGATATGGCATTGCAAGAAGTCAATGTTATCATTCTTGAAAGTTTGGGGATGTGAGGCTTACGTTAAGAAACTGCAGCCTGAAAAACTCGAACCCAAAGCAGAAAAATGTATCTTTGTAGGATACCCAAATGAGACTATTGGGTATACCTTCTATAACAAAAGTCGAGGGAAAAACATTTGTCGCTAAGAATGACACCTTTCTAGAGAAAGAGTTTCTCGCGAAAGGATTTAGTGGAAGAAAGATAGAGCATGATGAGGTCGTTGACCCTTGATGAGTGCATATTTGCATCATGTTTTAGATTATTAATTTTCATTGTAGTGGTAGGATCTCGGTATTTTATAGCGTTCGTGCACACCTTTTATGTTTATTTTCACCAAGATCAGATCAGATGATGGATACGATGGACGCAATTCTTGGACCAGTTATATTGGAGTGGAAAGGAGCCAAAACAACATAAATTGCTTATTTGGGAAATATTAATAACACCATAATAAAACCTGAAGCAATTAGAGGATACAGAAGGTTTAATGACCAACTATATGGCGGGAATAAATTTTCTGGCCGTATAGTTGGCACCAACACTGCCTCCTCAAATAGTTTCACCCGCACAACTAGATCGGGGAGACAACATACAGAACACCTAGAAATCTCTGAAACCTCACCTCTGGAAGGCATCTAGAGGGGTAACTCATCCACCGAGGATCCATCTTTGCCCTACGCAGATCCGGGAGGCTAAGGCATCAATCTTCATAATCAACCACTGCATCACCACCATATCCATCCATCCCATCTACATATTGTCTAGATCTTGTTGTAATTTCCATACTCGTTGTGGATTTATACAAGTACTATTCATCTATGATAGATTCCATTGTCTTTGCCATGATGTTGATTGCCTCCATGTCCGATTATATCATTAGTTCTTGGGGAGATGGAGAAACCCTAGTATGAGATTGGAATAAGATAAAGTTTATTATGATATTCATCGTTGTGACCATGTGTTAGATTGTCTTCATCTTGATGTTGGGAGAAGTCGACCTATCAATATTGGCCTCTTGTGGAGACTTGATGGAGGGAACTACCGATACATACATTTTGCATCACTATCTTATATCATAATTTACTGTTATTCATTCATATATTTCATATTAAGAGGTGTTACTTATGTTATTTCATCTATTTTTGCATGGTTGGATGACTTGGGAGGATGAACTGCCGGAGCCAGGATTCTGATGGAAAAAACCGGTGTCCAGATGCAATATTCGTGAAGATCAGAAAATTCCAGAAAAATATATGGAAATTCCTATTTTTCTAGAAGATGAAGGAAGCCAAAAGGGGAGACGGAGATGGGCTACAGGGGGCCCACACCAACCCTGGCGCGGCCCCCGGGCCATGCCAGCAGGTGGTGTGGCCACCCTGGCCCACCTCCGGCTGCACCCTTTCGCCTATATCTTCTCCTCGAAACCCTAATACTCGGGGAGCGGCCATAGAAATATTCGGCCGCCTCTGCAGGGCGGAAACTACATAGAGAGAGAGAGAGAGCTCTCCGGCAGGCAGATTTCTGTTGGGGAAATTCCTTCCCGGAGAGGGGAGATCGTCGCCATCAACACCGTCATCAAGCTAGACTTCATCAGGATCATCATCATCATCCTCACCACCATCTCCACCAACACCATCATCACCACTCCATCCCGCTGTAACAATTGGGTTGAATCTTGCATAGTTCCTAGGGGAAACTTTCCCGGTGTTGATTACTTTTGTAGTTGATGCTTGTGAGTGGAACCATTGAATTATTGTTTATGTTCAGATTGTTATCCATCATTATATCATCTCTGATCTTGATCCATATGATGTCTCGTGAGTAGTTCGTTTAGTTCTTGAGGACATGGGAGAAGTCATGTTGTTAGTAGTGGAATTGTGTTAAGGTATATTCAATGGTTTGATATTTAAGTTGTGGTGTTATTCTCCTAGTGGTGTCATGTGAACGTCGACTACATGATACTTCACCATTTATGGGACTAGGGGAATGCATTGTGTATTTGTCTACTAATTGTGGGGTTGCCGGGGTGACAGAAACCTGAACCCCCGTTAGGAAACCTTTGCATAAGGGAGTGTAGGATCTCAGAGTTTAATGATGTGGTTAGGTTTTTATCTTAATTACTTTCTTGTAGTTGCAGATGCTTGCAAGGGGTATAATCACAAGTATGTATTACTCCAAGTAAGTTCGTTACATTACCATAGGTTCACCCACACAACACTTACCCAACCAAAGAAGATTAATCAAATATATGAAGCGAAAGCACTTGATAGTATTCCCATGTGTCCTCGAGAATGTTTGGTCCTCATAAGTAATACAATCGGCTTGTCCTTTGCTGAAGAAAGGATTGGCCACTTGCTGCAGTTATTATTGTTGTCTTTATTTCCTTGCACTTTATTTCTTTGCCTTAATAAAAAAACCTAAAACTATGTTTGCTTTGTAGATAATTCCTGATCCAAACCACTAGTTAACACCTTCTGCTCCTCGTTGGGATCGAAACTCCTATTTATCGAAAGTACTACGTGTAGGGCCACGCGGATATTAAACAAAAAAATTCCTCTAACGTGGTGATCCCAAGATCCAGCTGAGGTAGAAGGCCACGAGGTTTACCACTAGACGCGCAGTTGCGGATTACTGATGAAGCGCGTCAGTTGATGTAGTGCAGTCCTTTGCGATCCAATCGTCCTGGTGCTGATCGTACAACACCTCTACTGGTATCCACACGTACAAGGAGGAGTGCCGGCGGCGAACTGCTAGATTCGTTACGGCGGCAGGACTGCTGTGGAGCTAGGGTTTCCAACACATGGAATGACCTAACCGAACAACGATTAACCTTTCTGGGTTACGGTGATCCATAATATATAGGGAGTGAACGTTGTCTCAGCTCGCGTGGCCCATTCACTAAAGCCCATATAATATTATTCACCGTGATTCCAACTCACTAACTCAGTCCTAATCCGGCTTGGGTCCAACCCAACTGGATTTCCGGTTCAGATCCGATCCGAACCTGCTCCCACTCTTAAGTGTGTGACCCCGCAGGCTCATGTCTACTTGGACACGATTAGAGTCCGACTCTAAATCGATCAGTCGGTAGCGGCTCCTAGCAGAACATGCCGACTCCCAAGTACCAAAGAGTCATGATGACTTGCCTTTCCAATGTGACTTGCGTCCGAGTCCCTTTTGCCTCACGATATACCTTGTCAGACTATAGGCGAATATATGTCATCCCTTAAATAGTCCGACTCTCTTCTCGATCCGAGATAAGTGATTCACCCGACTAACTCTTAGTCAATCGCCTCGTGTTAACACTTAACCGAGTCGTGCATGGTCATGCTTTTCGAATCATATCTCATGAGAGGGCCCAGAGAATATCTCTCCGAGTGGAGGGGCAAAATCCCATCTTGGTTATTCACATCACGCAGCTTGATTCTCAGTCGACCCGAACTCTGCCTTTATAACTGCCCAGTTACGGATCAATGTCTAACAGAACCTAAGTCGGTGATCCTCAACTCGGACTATGCAACAACCTCAGGTCTAAGGATTACATTGATTGAGATATACAAATGACAACTTGTTCGTTGTACCTCAATATGGGTCAATCCGACTCGCTAAACTCTTTAGCTGAATCTGTGTAAGTTGGAATAGCATCTCCATGCCCATGACAAGTGGAACTGAGTCATCAAGCCAACTTTCACATTGGTCCAAGTTGTGCGTCCAGCACAACCTCAATGACCAAGGATATTTAGTACAAACAACATGAATGCATAGTTCCACAACCGAATCACATATTCAATGATACACATCAGATGTTTATACAAGCACTACTTAATATCTTTATGAATATAGTGGGAAATATCATCATACATGATTGTCTCTAGGGCATATTTCCAACACTACGATACACCCCCTATACTTGGTCATCAAGACTATTTTCTGGCGCTGTTGCCGGGGAGTGAAGCGCTATTGAAGAGTGGAACTGGTAAAGGAAACTTCTAATGTGAGTATTGTTTATTTATGTTTGTTACTTTGTTTCCAATATGGATAACACACTTGGTTTCCTATTTGGGAAAGCTACTACCACTGCTAGGGTAGTAGATTAACCACCACCTACTGAGATAGATCCTTTTAAGATACCTACAAAAATTGTTGATCGTTTTATGGATAACTATTATTTTGGGGATGGAACTATCCATCCCGGTGATCACTTGGTTTTTATCCATGAATTATGCTGGTTGTTTAAGTGTGCAGGTATCACAACAGAACAAGTTAAGAAAAACTTACTCTCTATATCATTGAAAGGAAGAGCTGAAGAATGGACAATCTATGGAACGGGAGGAAATAGTACCTCTCTTTTATTCTAAATTCTATCCTCCTAGTGAGATCCATAAAGATCGGAATCAAATATATAACTTTTGGCCTTGTGACGGAGAGAGTACAACCCAAGCTTGGGGGAGATTGAAGTTACTAATGCTTAAATGTCCTATTCATGAGCTCCCTAAAAATATTATTATTAATAACTTTTATGCAAGGCTTTCTCTTCATGATAAAGATTTATTAGATGCTTCTTGTGCTGGATCATTCACACGTATGAAAGAAGAAGCTAAATGTGATCTTCTAGACCGTATTCAAGAAAATACTGAAGCATGGGAGAATGACAAAGGAAGAAAGTCACGTATAAATTATGATTATGAATGCATTAAATCTTTTATGTGAACTGGTGACTTTCATAATATTAGTACTGAGTATGGTCTTGATTCTGAAGTTCTTGCCAATTGTTTTAAGGCCTTTGCCTCTTATATTAAAATTCCCAAAAAGGAGTGGAACACATGTTCCTTCTAGAAACACTGAAGTTTGTACTGTTGATCATATTTTGCCTGAACCTTATATTGAGAAAATACCTTTCCCTGCTAAGGTAAAGGAACATTCTATTAGAGCTAACGTGGTTATAAAAAGTACAAATAAAGTTGTTGAACCTGATGAACAAATAAATATTGAACCTGTAGTAGCCATTGTTAAAGACCTTGTCACTAAAAATGTAGAAGATGGGCACATTATCTTTTGTGAAGATGCTTCTAATATTGTTTTGCATCCTAGTAAAACTAGGAGAGCTAGTGTCCCTGTGCTTTCTGTTATAATTGGTGATCATTGATATTATGGTTTATGTGATATTGGTGCAAGTTCTAGTGCTATTCCTTGTGATCTTTACAAAGAAATTACGCATGAAATTGGTCCTTGTGAACTTGAACACATTGATGTGGTTATTCACCTTGCTAATAAAGAAACCATTTGTCCAATTGGTATTGTAAGATATGTGGAAGTTCTTTGCGGTAAGATTAAATATCCTGCAGATTTCCTAGTGCTTGGTTCAGCAGCTAGTAAAACCCGTCCTATCATTTTTGGTAGAACTTTCTTGAAGACTTATGGAGCTATTATAGATTGTAAGAATAAGAAAATTTGAACTAAGTTTGATGGAGAATCTTATGAGTTTAATTTTTCAAAATTTGCTAAATCTCCTTATGAAAATGAATTGCCTGATGAGGATTTTAGGGTTGAACAACTTGCTTCTATTGATCCAGTTTCTGACCTTAAACCTCTGTTTGATGGTTTTAAGCATGCTCATTCTGATGATAAGAATGTTTATTGTGACAACTATATTGTTGAATTTATTCATAGTGCTACTGAAAGTTATTATGAGAGAGGAAAACATGGTTTTATGCATCTCAATAATATTAAGTTTCCCCACTTTATGCTAAAAGCTTTGAAGTTGCACTTGTTTTGTCTTCCTATGCTAGTAGCCTTTTGCTTCAATAATTTGTTTTATCACAAAACTCCCTTGCATAGAAAGTGGGTTAGACTTAAATGTGTTGGATATTTGCTTCTTGGTGCTCTCTTTCACTTGAAATTCATATCTCCTATGAGAGTATCATTGAAATTATCATGCCCGTCTTAATGGCTATAAAGAAAGAGCTTTTGGGAGACAACCCGTTTTAGTTTGCTTTCGGTTTTTGTTTCTTTGAGTCTTGGAAGTTATTACCTCTATAATAAACACTCCGTATCTTCCTTTTTGTTTGGTTTTGTGTCAAGATCAGCCTCTTTTGTGAAGTAGAGGAGTTGTGAAAAGTTGCTGTCCTGGGACAAATTTTTCGTGATGCATTGTAAAATTCGTGAAAAATCTCAGAATGTCGGATGGATCTGTAATTTTTTGTGCTTGTACCCCAAGTTGTTATACAACTTTAATTAGTTTTGCACTTTTTGATTTGAGAAACACAAGATTTTTGAAAAAAACAATCTTTACATGCTGGTCTGCTTTGACAGATTTCTGCCATTATTTGCATTTGACTCTTAAATCAATTTCCTTTTAGATTATTTTTGGGCTTTTGAAAGGAGTTACTACAGTATCTTTTGTTTTGATGGATTTTAGTTGAAATTTGAAACAAAGGTTTATTGTCTTTGCTTACACTAATGTTGCTAATGAAGATTGTGTGAAGTTTTGTATGAAAGAGATTTTCAAACATTGGGAGAGACAACACTACACAAGTGGTGAATGGTCAAATGCTAAAACATTATATTTATGGAGATTCTTGTAATGAAGATGTTGATATTATTCAAATGGTGACTCCAGAAAAATTGACCAAACTCAGGAACCTGCAGGATCCGTTTTTGAATAGGTAAAAGTGCTGAAAATAGAAGGTTCGCGAAAAACTTTTCTCTTTATATTTTTGCAGTTTTTATTCCATATGGAAGGTAACAAGACGAAAAAGGGAAGGAAACAGAGCCCGGGTGGCCCACACCACCCAGTGGCACGGGCCCCTAGCCGCGCCACCAGGTGGTGAGACCACCCTGGAGCCCGTCTCTGTCCCGTTTTCGTCCAGTACTTTCCTTATGTCGTAAAACTTCATAATATATAACCCCCCAGCGCCCCCAAGGTCCGTGTATCGTGTTCTCTGCATGTTTTCATTTCGATGTGTTTCTGTCAGGAAATATTCTCAAGTTTACAGGCACCATGGTCTCCGCCAACGATAAGGGCAAGAAGCCTGTGGAAGATGATCTTCAAGACCCCAAGAAGGAGGAGGAGGAGATCCTGGTTGAGGATGAAGAAGAAGTGGAGGAAGACAAGCGTCTGGACACTCGCACCACCATTGCGAGCATTGGAGTGGTGGCAAATCCTATCAAGCTCAGGAGGACGGCACGGATGTCTACAGGAGGGAAAACGCCGCGTCATTGCCTCGCTCCACTGTCACTTCCTTCACGCACCAAGAACCCCTTCCATACTCTTATACATGAGCAGCAATTCCAAAAGTTGCCCAAAGGGAAGTTGCCCTCTAGTTGGGATATGCCTCGTTCTAACCATGCAGGGAAAGAACACTCTAAAAAGGAAGAGTGGGGAAATAAACTAGGATTCTTGGTCTGATATGATCATGAATCGCATTGAGCATAATTCGGAGTTGATTCGTACTCTAACCTTCGAGATTGAGGATTTGAGGAAGCTGATTGAAAAGCTTATCGAGAGAACACCACCACCACCGAAGGAGTAATTCGTCATCAGGTTTTGGCATCCCCTTCGTTTGTTCCAAGCTGGGGGAGTGCCGCGGTATCACATCATTATGTTTCATCTTTTTAAATTTTTAGTAGAGTCATATCTCTAATAGAGAAGTTATCATATAGGATGGTTTGCATTGTGGAAGTATCTCTCCTCTAGTTGGTTATCTATGTATCCCTTGGTGTGAGTGCCTTTATGGAATATTAATGATAAGTTTCATCATTTACTTCTTGCAATTCTTATTTTAGTTTGCATTATCTATTATATGATTGATCTTGTTGATTAGTATTGGTATCACTTTGGGAGCATAAAGTAAATCTAAATTGGTTTTGGCAAACCGAGCTCTAGTCAGTAGCAACACTTTTTGAGGTTTGAAAGGAAAATAGAAAAGCACTTATAGGTATTTGTATCATTTTCTTTCTTAATTGGCTCATAATCTTAGTATTCTTTGGTTAAGATCTTTTGTGTTTTCAAAGAAGATTGCATGTTTGACTTTATCACTTGTATGTTTGCTTGTTTCCTTCAACTCTTTTGCTTGCTGCTCAGCCTTGCTAGCCAAAAACCTGTACTGAGAGGGAATGCTTCTCGTGCATGCAATCCTTTAAACTTAAACCTATGCCATTTGTGTCCACCATATCTACCTATTAGTATCATTGCTATGCCAAGTAAATTCTCGAGTTTCATCTACCTTTCAAATTAAAAATTCATTTGTTATGTGAAAACTAGTTAGTAAAGCTCTCACGAACTTGATGACACACCTTATTTTCTCGCCCTTAATAAAATTGAACCATTGTGTCATCTAAGTTGTATATGCTTGCACTTATAAGTTGGGAATTAGCAGAACCGTGCTGTCACGAGGAACACTTTCAACACCTATAAATATATACCCCGTTGATATCATGATATTTTGTTTGCGGATGTCGGCGGTGTGAAATAAAAGGGGAGCTTGTAAGTCCATGGAGTTATGTATATGTGTTAGATAAATGCCTGGGCCTCTAGCCTAATACATGCCTAATCATTGTGGAAACTTGCAGCATAACCATAGTGATCAATCTGTGAAGCATCTTCAATAAAAACCTATGCAAATAGCAAATAAAAATATCGCTAAGATGCTCACTGTATGTTGACTTGTCATTTTTATATGGGATAGCTCCTGTGTCATGGGGCAAGGGGTACCCCGTTGGCGGTTCTCTATGATACACATATACTTACAATGACAAGAACTTACAGGTAACTAAAGTTGACTAGCATGAGGAACAACCCTCGTACTCAAGGGACATGAGATTGCCAACTTATACTTTGTCAAGCATATACTCCATATTTGTTCACTTTAACCTTAACCACCTCAAGATGCTTATGATAGGGACAATGAGAGCTCAAAGCTAGTAAGTACCATAATCTTTTGGAAGCTCTTTATGAAACTTGAAATCCCTACTTCCCTCTATGAAGGGCCTTTCTTTTACTTCTTAGTTGAGTCAGTAAAGCAATTCCTTTCTATCTCCAGCAAGCATTTGAGTTGTTGTGTTTCAATCATTCATATGATGATTTATTCAATCATGTTTCTTATCCTCCTTGTTTGCACAAAAATCTTATCTGAATGAATAGTACTTTGAAAGCCATCACTGTGAAAAGCCTTTTATGTTTGAGCAAAAAGGACTCTTGTTATAAACTTCATTACAAAAGCTTTGCTTGAAAACCAAGTGTGATTTGTCAGCTGTTCTCTGACCAAGAATAAAGTTTGCAATTACCAATTATGATTTATCTTTATGCATCTTTATTGTGACTCCCATACTCGTTGCAAGTTAAGTTATATAATGGTGAGTTGCTTTCTATTACGAGTTGTGTATTGGTAAATGTGATGCTTCTTGTCCGTATTCTTTTTATCGACACTTCACTCCATAAACATGTGGGCATGTTTACTGAGCTTAGTTTTCGCTTGGGAACAAGCGAGGTCTAAGATTGGGGGAGTTTATACGTCCATTTTGCATCACCATTCTATATCATAATTTACTGCTATTCATTGATATATATTTCATATTAAGAGGTGATACTTATGTTGTTTCATCTATTTTTGCATGTTGGATGACTTTTGGGAGATGAACTGCCGGAGTCAGGATTCTGATGGAAAAAAGCGGTGTTTAGATGCAATTTTCACGAAGATCAGAAAATACCAGAAAATACACAAAAAATCCTATTTTTCTAGAAGACGAAGGAATCTAGAAGGGGAGGCTGAGATGGGCCACAGGGGGCCCACACACCCCTGCGCGGGCCACCCTGGGCCGCGCCACCAGGGGGTGTGGCCACCCTAGCCCACCTCCTGCTTCACCCTTTCGCCTATATCTTCTACTTGAAACCCTAATACGAGGGAGGCGACCATAGAAAGATTCCGCCGTCTCTGTGGGGCGGAAACTACAGAGAGAGAAAGAGCTCTCCGGCAGACAGATTTCTGTCGGGGAAATTCCTTCCCGGAGAGGGGAGATCGTCGCCATCAACACCATCATCAAGCTAGAATTCATCGGGATCATCATCATCCTCACCATCATCTCCACCGGTGTTGATTACTTTTGCATAGTTCTTAGGGGAAACTTTCCCGGTGTTGATTACTTTTGTAGTTGATGCTTGTGAGTGGAACCATTAAATTATTGTTTATGTTCAGATTGTTATCAATCATCATATAATCTCTTATGTTGATCCATATGATGTCCCGTGAGTAGTTCGTTTAGTTCTTGGGGACATGGGAGAAGTCATGTTGTTAGTAGTGGAATTGTGTTGAGGTATATTCAATGGTTTGATATTTAAGTTTTGGTGCTATTCTTCTAGTGGTGTTGTAACACCACGGTTCTGAAAAGACCGTAGCTTCTATGTGACATGCCAATCCCTGGATCGGTTCATTGGCCCATAATAGAATAAGATGAATAACATAGCAAAATATCCGTGTATCATAAATAACAAAGATCCAGAGTACCATTATTACAATAAAAGCTTAGCTCAAAGCTAGCTCAAATTATTCAGGTAGCAACATAAATAAAGCAAATCCTCCATTCTTCAAATTGCCCACAAGTGAACAAGTGCCGAGTGGAGTACCGTGGCCTATATCGATTACTCAGAATCGGAATAACCTGCAACATGAAACGTAGCAGCCCCGAAGGGTCAATACATGGAATGTATGGCAAGTAGAGCTAGTAAAGGAGACAATAGTGCTAACATCTACATGCATATTTGGCAAGTGGAGCTGTGGCTAGCTTGCATTTGCAAATACCTTTGTCCTACTTTCATAAACAGTTTTTGATTTTCTTTGAAAAGAACCCAATTAAGTTAACCCAACAATATTAAAACAAAACTGAAATTAGAATGAGCGAGAAACATGTCATGGAATCAATATCAAGCAACTCAAATGTCCATAACCGGGGACACGGCTAATCGATTAGATTATACACCCTGCAGGGGTTAGTACACTTTACCCATGTGACTTGGCCAGCCCAACTCGTACCATCACTCTCATTTTGGGTGATGATAGGGAAAAGTCCAAGAAGAGACTGTTCGGGAAGTAGCTCCCCAATCCCGAAGCGCACCGGTCCAACCTACCAAAATTCTACATCTCTAGATACGCGGGTTCGAGTTACCACAACCTACTAAGTCCAACCAACCGCCCATTCCATTATTGGCACATGGTTGTACACGTAAGCTACAGAATAAAGAAGCCAATCATTTTCTCTTGATACCTGGGTGCCTTTCCGCAATGAAACCACCGAAATTTATCAATCCCATCACACCCAGGAGATTCATTGATTAAGTTGTTTTAGTTTTCACAAACCAACACATTTAAAACAACTTTCAGTGATGTAACCCAGCCCTCGTTCATCATAGCATGGCTAAGCACATCTACCAACGGTGGTTCATCTACAAGGAAAGCCCTACCACATAATAGGACATAGCATAGCGATAGTATCACCCTACACATGCGTCTACAAAATACACGACAATGCATTGAAAATAGTAGGACAATACTCATGAATAAAGTAGCATCTACTTGCCTTGGTTGTAGCGGTCGGAAGAACAATCCACACACGAGCAAGCGTTGCACTCGTCACAATCTACACGATACAATGGCAATCATAAACAAACAATCCACAAGCATATGCAACAAAGATGATGCATGAGTGCATGCATGACAAGTGGTTTGATGCTACAGCAGCACCACATAATCCTATTCAGTAAAGCTACTGATTGCATGCATGGAAAATAGTTTTAGCGCATGGAAAACTATTACGCAAAATATAATACTCAAAACTAAAGCTAGAACCTAAATAATTCACTACCGGTAGTATACTGTTTGTAAAATCTTGGGAAAATTCTACTGTATAGGCATTGCTATTTAGGAATAGTACCAATTGGAATTACTCAAAAAGGAATTATAAAACTCCCTGAGTAATTAAAACACTGCAGAAAGCCACTAAGTAGTTTCTGCAGAAGTTTTTACTATAAGCCTATCCTTTTAATTCACTTTGAGATTACCCTTGTTCTACTAAATCCAGGGACATATCATACGCAATTTTTGGAGTTACAGATCTTTTTCTACGAATTAATTACTCCAAAAAGGCCATTAACTCTTTTGATTAATCTGGACAAAATCTTGCTGCAAAAGTGTGAAACAACGGTACAGCAAGATTCTACACGACTTACTGAAACTACACATATTTTATTTGCAATTTTTGGCCTAGTAGATTATTTTCTACGCAATTTACAAGATTTTACAAATTTCTGCAATTTCTAAATCGATTTAAATCAAAAGGGAATATTTTGGGAATATTCCCTCCTGACTCAGCGCGGGTTGACTGGCTGTTGACCAGTCAACCGCACGGTCTGACTAGTCCACGCCCAATCTGGGCCGTTGGATCGCAGATCGGCGGCCAGAGAGAGGCGGCGGCGGAGACTCACTGGAGGGCGGCGGCGGCTCGGGGTGGCGGCACGGCGGTCTCCGACAGCGGTGAGGCGGCGTACGGGCTCGGCGACGAGTAGGCGGAACCCGTGGCGATGGCGGCGCGAATCGGCGGCCCCGGGGCGGACAGCGGCGAGCGGATGGAGGAGGCGGCGGCGTCGGCGAGGTGGCGGCGTTTCCTGCGCGGGAGAGAGGGAGGGGCGGTCAGCAAGGTGGCGCGGCGGCTCGCGGTCGTGGTGAGAAGGCGAGGGCGGCGCAGGCGCGGGGAAGGAAGGCGGCGGCGGCGGTTACCTGGCGGCGCGCGAGCGGAGGAGGGCGGCGCGGGGTGCGGGCGCGACGGGGAGAGAGAGGCAGCGGGCGGCGCGGTTAAGTGGGGTCCACGCGGGCCCAAGGCGGAGACGGAGCGCGCGGTGGTTGCGGAGTCCGATCCGGACGCGGCGGCGGCGATGTCGGCGCCGACAGGTGGGCCCCACCTATCGGTGGCCAGACGCGGGCGGCGGCAGGTAGTATCTACCGCGCGGGCGGCGGGCTGTGCGTGCGTGCGCACTGGGTGCTGCGGGTGCTGGCTGGGCCGGCGCGGCCTAGCAGGCTGGCGCAGCTGCGCCCCCTTTTTTTTATCTCTTTTCTTTTTCCAATTTCCTATTTAGTAAATCCTCCGTAACTTTTTCATACGAGCTCCGAATCGAACGATTCTTGTTTCTAAATTTTTCTAAAATCTAGGAGATCAATCTAGGGCCAAGTGGTGAGTAACACCACTAGTCTACAAGGGTGGAAAACACAAGCCCTAGTGTAACCCCCCGTAGGAGCATTTTAGTAGAGTAAAGTAGGGTTTTGAAAATAGCGTTTAGCCGAATCATTTCAATCGATGGTTTTGCATGGAAGAACATGGTGCAATGATATGAATGATATGCAGAACCAAATCTAAAATTTGGGATGTGACAAGACTAACCCCCTTAAGATGAATCTCGTCCCCAAGATTCGGCGCGGCTAGCAAATAGGTGTGGGTAGTCCTCTCGGATGTCATCTTCACGCTCCCAAGTGGCTTCCTCTTCGGTGTGGTGGCTCCACTGCACCTTGCAAAACCTGATCGTCTTGGTACGGGTAATCCTCTCCGCTGTCTCCAGAATCTTGACCGGCTTCTCCTCATAGGTCAAGTCATTCTCAAGCTGAACCTCCTCTAGTGGCACAGTGTCTCTCAATGGTGTATCCACCATCTCCGGATGGCACTTCTTCAGCTGGGACACGTGGAACACATTGTGAAAAGCGGACAGAGCCTCTGGCAACTCCAACTGATAAGCAACTTCTCCTTTGCGTGCTAAGACCCGATACGGTCCAATAAACCGAGGTGCCAGCTTACCCTTGATACCAAATCTCTTAATTCCACGAAGTGGCGATACTCTGAGGTATGCTCTATCACCTATCTCATACACCACTTCCTTGCGCTTGGCGTCAGCGTAGCTCTTCTGCCTTGATTGCGCTACCTTCAGCCTGTCCCTAATCAAGGCGACCTTCTCCTCAGCATCCTTGATCAAATCAGGTCCAAAAACTGACGTTCTCCTACTCCATCCCATAGCAATGGTGTCCGGCACTGTTTCCCATACAGTACGTCAAACGGTGACGTCTTGATGCTGGTTTGATAGCTGTTGTTGTAGGAAAACTCAGCATACGGCAAATTATCATCCCAACTAGAGCCATGAGCCAAAGCGCAAGCTCTCAGCATGTCCTCCAAAATCTGATTCACCCTCTCGGTCTGTCCATCAGTCTGCGGGTGAAACGCTGTGCTAAACTCCAATCTAGTCCCAAGCGACTCGTGCAGCTGGCGCCAGAAGTGTGAGGTAAATTGGGTGCCTCTATCAGATAAAATACTCTTGGGAACTCCATGTAGGCACACAATTCTGTCCATGTAAATCTTGGCCAACCTTGCACTCGTATAGGTCGTCTTCACCGGTATAAAGTGGGCTACCTTGGTCAAATGGTCGACCACTACCCAAATGGAGTCATATCCTGACCTGATCCTGGGCAATCCTGTGATGAAATCCATTCCCACTCTATCCCACTTCCAATCTGGCACAGGCAATGGCTGTAACAGTCCTGCTAGCTTCTGGTGTTTCGCCTTCACTCGGCTACACACATCACATAGGGCAATATGCTTGGCAATGTCTCCCTTCATGTTGTTCCACCAAAATCTGCTCCTCAAATCCATATACATCTTTGTGTTGCCCGGGTGTATGGAGTATGGCGAGTTATGAGCCTCCTACAGAATCAACTCCCTTATCACCGGGTCGCTGGGCACACACAAACGATCTCCATACCACAAGGTACCATGCTCATCCTCGCGAATATCCCTTTCTCGATTTTCCTTCATCTTTTCCTTTATCTCCTCTATTTCCTTGTCTCCTACCTGAGCCTTCCTGATCATGTCCTGTAGCGTTGGTTGGACTTCCATTGTAGCCAAGTATCCTTCAGACACTACTTCCAGTCTAAGGTCCTTGAATTGCTTGCACAAATCCTCGGGCAATTCCCCAATTGTCAATCCATTGGCATAGACCTTCCGGCTCAGAGCATCTGCTACTACATTGGCCTTTCCTGGGTGGTATTGCAGGTTCATATCATAGTCCTTGATAAGTTCCAACCATCTCCTTTGCCTCATGTTTAGTTCCTTCTGTGTAAATATGTACTTCAGGCTCTTGTGGTCGGTGTACACATCACAGTGTTTCCCCATCAAGTAGTGTCTCCATACCTTGAGCGCATGAACCACTGACGCTAACTCCAAGTCGTGTGTGGGGTAATTCCGTTCATGGTGTTTAAGTTGTCGTGAGGCATATGACACCACTCTCCCATCTTGCATCAGCACACTCCCAACTCCTTGTCGAGAAGCATCACAGTACACTTGGAAATCTTTCTAAAGATCTGGTAAACACAGAACAGGCGCGGTCACTAGTCGACGCTTCAGTTCCTGAAAGCTGGCTTCACACACATCTGTCCATTCAAACTTCCTCTCCTTCTTCAGAAGTTCAGTCATCGACTTAGCAATCTTGGAGAAGTTTTCAATGAACCTCCTGTAATATCCAGCAAGTCCCAAAAAGCTTCGAATCTCTCCCGCATTCTTGGGTGCTTCCCACTCAGTTACTGCAGTCACTTTGCTTGGATCAATAGCGACTCCTTCTCCTGACACCACGTGTCCAAGAAATCCAACAGTGTTAAGACAGAACTCACACTTGCTGAATTTGGCATACAGCTTGTGTTCCCTCAGTTTCTCCATAATCAGTCGCAGATGCTTCTCATGCTCAGCATCATCCTTGGAATATATTAGTATGTCATCAATAAACACCAGCACGAACTTGTCCAAGTACTCCATAAATACCTTGTTCATCATGGTCATGAAATATGCCGGGGCATTCGTTAGTCCAAAATACATAACTGTATACTCATATAAACCATACCTAGTAGTGAAAGCGGTTTTTGGTATGTCTTCCTCCCGGATCTTCAATTGGAAGTAGCCTGATCGCAGATCAATCTTGCTGAACACCTTCGCCCCTTCCAGTTGATCAAACAAATCATTTATGTTCGGCAGAGGGTATTTGTTCTTGATAGTCACTTCATTCAACGAGCGATAGTCCACCACTAATCTCTTGCTGCTGTCTTTCTTCTCCACAAACAGAACAGGTGCACCCCATGACGACGAACTAGGCTGAATGAATCCCTTGTCCAACTGCTCTTTCAGCTGCTTCTTCAATTCCTTCAGCTCATCCACATCCATCTTATATGGTCTCTTTGCTATAGGTCCTGTTCCCGGCATCAGGTCGATGAGAAACTCCACTTCCCTGTCAGGTGGCATTCCTGGCAGCTCTTCCGGAAACACGTCGGGGTAATCCCTAATCACAGGCACAGTATCCATGCTAACCCCCTTAAGAGAATTCAGCTTACACCTTCGCGGTTGCACAACTGACTTGAATCTAATCCTCTTACCATCCGGGGTTTTGAGTGAAACAGCTCGATGTGCGCAATCTATGTGTCCCCATGCATAGACATCCAATCCATACCCAGAATAACATCTAACCCTTGTGATTCCAACACTACCAGATGTGCAATGAAGTTGTGTGTTCCAATCCTCACAGTTAAGTCGCGGCATCCCGCGCTAGCTATCATATCTCCTCCAGGTGAGCTTACTCTAATAGACTCTTTCATAGACTCAGTAGGTAGCTTATACTTATCCACAAATGCCCTTGATATGAATGAATGCGATGCACCAGTATCGAAAAGTATAAGTGCAGGGTGAGTGTTGATTGGGAACTTACCAATCACAAGGTCAGGCTCATTTGGGATCTCCTCCACATTCATGTGGTTCACTGTGGACTTTTGGTTGTTGGTTGGCTTCAGTCCCTTCCTCTACGGACAGTTGTCAGCATAATGTCCCTTCTGACCACACTTGAAGCATGTCACCTCACTCAGATCCTTCTTCACAAAGCTGCGATCACGGTTGCGGTCATGTCCACCGTGTCCTCCAGAGTGGTGAGAGTGTCCTCCCTTGTGGCTGTGGTGGCTGCTCTTGTGGTTGTCATGGCGATGTCCATCGCCCCCATGGTGGTGGCGGTCATGGCTCCCATGGTGCCCATGGTCACTCCCTCAATGCTTGGAGTATCCATCATAAGAAGTGCGAGTCTTGTGGTGAGATCCAGAGTGGTGATTGCTGCTCTTTCTCTTGCGGTTCTCCACCTACTTGTGCTTCCCTTCCAAGATCCTGGCCTTGTCCATAAGCTCCTGGAAAGTGGGGCAATAAACCACCAGTAGCTGCACTGAAAGCTCATCACTAAGGCCATCCAGGAATCTCTCCCTCCTTTTTGCATCAATGTCAACATCCTCAGGTGCATAACGGGACAGGTTGTTGAACTCCTCAATGTACTCAGCCACGGTGCGGTTGGTTTGGCGCAAGTTGCGGAACTCCTTTCTCTTCAGGCTCAGAACTCCTGAAGACACGTGGTTGGTCCTGAAACCTTCCTCGAACATTGCCCAAGTCACAGTGTCCAGCGGGTGGGTGATCTGAAAAGTGTCCCACCAAGAAGCGGCTGGTCCCTCCAGTAGGTGAGCGGCAAACCTCACCTTCTCGGCATCAGTGCATCCAACAGTTACCAGATCCTTGTTGACTGAACGCAACCAGTCGAGAGCAACCATTGGTTCCGTTGCAGTAGAGAACTTAGCTGGCCTTAGCCTCAGAAACCTGGTGAGAGCATCTCCCTGAGGCTGGTTGTACCCATTGTTGTTGTTATTGTTCTGAGCTTCCATGAACTGGGTCATAACTTGGGTTAGCTGTGCCTGAGCTTCCATGAGCTTCTACAACTCAGTGGATTGATGACGGGGAGGCATTTGCGGTTCAGCACAGGTAAGCTTAGAAAGAATCAACTACGATAATAGGATTCTACCCATGCATTATGTCCAAACAACAACAAACAATAGCAGACATTCTCAAGCAAGTAACACATCAACAAACAAGTGATCCAGCAACATCCCAGGGTTTATCCTAGCAGTATATACCTACTGAAATAGTTTTACAAGAGTTGGCAATGGTTAACTAAACCGTTGATCAACTAAGCAACAAAACAGCAATCTGCCAGAACGGTCCAGCAGCGTTCACGAATTTTTCTACCTGACTTAGACTCGTCAGGAAATTATGCTGATTTTTTCACACACAGTACAGAGAGTTTCGCACCAGACCTATTTTTTTCAGATTTTTCCCAAATACCAGAAAAATATGAAAAATCGTACAGTACTGCTGTATCAGCAGAAAACTGCAGCGGAAATAACACAGATATTAACCAAACTTGCCATAACTCTTTCATAAAATTCGCACAAATAATTCCTGGGATATTGGAGTACACAAATAAGCAACTAAACACTCTTAAACTAACAGTAATTAAGTTTCACATCAATCGAGACTAATTCCTAACGATTTTACCTAACGAGGACTAATTGGTGGACTTCTATCTACTTCTTGAAGAGGTTGCGGTAGGTCCTTGCACTCATGCGTTGGCGTTTCGGTCCACGGTTAAACCATGGCGGCGGAGTGTACACTTCTCCTGAGTCATCACTTGAGATCTCAAACTCCACCTCTTCTGGATTCTCCTCTTCTTCTTCACTTTCAGCTGCAACTGCAACAGCTTCAGCTCCTCCACCATCATCGTCTCCATCATCATCATCCTCATCATCATCATCATTTCCACTGTCATCATCATCACCATTGTTGCCACCATCTCCATTGTCATCATCAGAGGGTGGATTCAGCTGTGCTTGGAGAGCGGCAATCTGGGCTGCCATAGCTTCAATAGTTTGATCCCTTTCCTAGACGGTCCCTTGCAACTGCTGTATGTTCTGGGTGTTTTCCTGCACAGTTCCATGAAGATGAGCTATGGTTGCATCTCTGGCTATCAGGGCATTCTCCAGAACTCCCACGGCTTCATGCAAGGTGTCAATCTCCTGTCCTTGGACCACCATACCATTGCTGGCAAAATCTGCAATCTCCTTTATCATCATCACTTTATCAGCTAGAGCTCCATTCTCCCTTTCCATGTCCTCTATGTGCCTCCGACGGGGTGGCATGTTGTTCCTGTCGCCCGGGGTAACCACAATGTGCCCATCTTCATCACGCCTCCCATAGTCACGATAGGGTGAATCTGCTGGCAGTAGGTGTCGGACTTGATGGCACTGGCGAGACAGGGCCTCATGTATGGCCAAGTTGATTCCAAGTCCCCAGTTGCAGTATGTCTTGGTGTAGATCAGATGCACAGGGTTTGGCAAGGCGGCATCCCTGAATATGAAGGCAGTGATCTCCCATGCATCCTCACCACATCCATAGGTGTACAGCCTTCTTCCCTTGAACATGGGCAGTGGCAATCCCAATGACTGCGAGAGCTGTGCTAACTGTCTTGCAAAGGTCCTTTGTGACTCCATGGTGGCATACTTAGTCCTGACTTCTCCCATCTATCAATTAAAAGAGGAAAGTGTGAGAATAGCATATGGTAAGAATTTACGAGAGTGAAAGGCATAAGATGAAAGACAGAGTTGATATAAGATTTAATAATTATATGGCTTCCTAATCCAATCCTAGGTCATGATCCTACAGTCGACACACGGGCTCTGATACCATCTTGTAACACCACGGTTCTGAAAAGACCGTATCTTCTATGTGACATGCCAATCCCTGGATCGGTTCATTGGCCCACAATAGAATAAGATGAATAACATAGCAAAATATCCGTGTATCATAAATAACAAAGATCCAGAGTACCATTATTACAATAAAATATTAGCTCAAAGCTAGCTCAAATTATTCAGGTAGCAACATAAATAAAGCAAATCCTCCATTCTTCAAATTGCCCACAAGTGAACAAGTGCCGAGTGGAGTACCGTGGCCTATATCGATTACTCAGAATCGGAATAACCTGCAACATGAAACGTAGCAGCCCTGAAGGGTCAATACATGGAATGTATGGCAAGTAGAGCTAGTAAAGGAGACAATAGTGCTAACATCTACATGCATATTTGGCAAGTGGAGCTGTGGCTAGCTTGCATTTGCAAATACCTTTGTCCTACTTTCATAAACAGTTTTTGATTTTCTTTGAAAAGATCCCAATTAAGTTAACCCAACAATATTAAAACAAAACTGAAATTAGAATGAGCGAGAAACATGTCATGGAATCAATATCAAGCAACTCAAATGTCCATAACCGGGGACACGGCTAATCGATTAGATTATACACCCTGCAGGGGTTAGTACACTTTACCCATGTGACTTGGCCAGCCCAGCTCGTACCATCAATCTCATTTTGGGTGATGATAGGGCGAAGTCCAAGAAGAGACTGTTCGGGAAGTAGCTCCCCAATCCCGACGCGCACCGGTCCAACCTACCAAAATTCTACATCTTTGGATACGCGGGTTCGAGTTACCACAACCTACTAAGTCCAACCAACCGCCCATTCCATTATTGGCACATGGTTGTACACGTAAGCTACAGAATAAAGAATCCAATCATTTTCTCTTGATACCTGGGTGCCTTTCCGAAATGAAACCACCGAAATTTATCAATCCCATCACACCCAGGAGATTCATTGATTAAGTTGTTTTAGTTTTCGCAAACCAACACATTTAAAACAACTTTCAGTGATGTAACCCAGCCCTCTTTCATCATAGCATGGCTAAGCACATCTACCAACGGTGGTTCATCTACAAGGAAAGCCCTACCACATAATAGGACATAGCATAGCGATAGTATCACCCTACACATGCGTCTACAAAATACACGACAATGCATTGAAAATAGTAGGACAATACTCATGAACAAAGTAGCATCTACTTGCCTTAGTTGTAGTGGTCGGAAGAACAATCCACACATGAGCAAGCGTTGCACTCGTCACAATCTACACTATACAGTGGCAATCATAAACAAACAATCCACAAGCATATGCAACAAAGATGATGCATGAGTGCATGCATGACAAGTGGTTTGATGCTACAGCAGCACCACATAATCCTATTCAGTAAAGCTACTGATTGCATGCATGGAAAATAGTTTTAGCGCAAGGAAAACTATTACGCAAAATATAATGCTCAAAACTAGAGCTAGAACCTAAATAATTCACTACCGGTAGTATACTGTTTGTAAAATCTTGGTAAAATTCTACTGTATAGGCATTGCTATTTAGGAACAGTACCAATTGGAATTACTCAAAAAGGAATTATAAAACTCCCTGAGTAATTAAAACACTACAGAAAGCCACTAAGTAGTTTCTGCAGAAGTTTTTACTGTAAGCCTATCCTTTTAATTCACTTTGAGATCCCCCTTGTTCTACTGAATCCAGGGACATATCATACACAATTTTTGGAGTTACAGATCTTTTTATACAAATTAATTACTCCAAAAAGTCCATTCACTCTTTTGATTAATCTGGACAAAATCTTGCTGCAAAAGTGTGAAACAATGGTACAGCAAGATTCTACACGAATTACTGAAACTACACATATTTTATTTGCAATTTTTGGCCCAGTAGATTATTTTCTATGCAATTTACAAGATTCTACAAGTTTCTGCAATTTCTAAATCGATTTAATCAAAAGGGAATATTCTGGGAATATTCCCTGCTGACTCAGCGCTGACTCAGCGTGGGTTGACTGGCTGTTGACTAGTCAACCGCGTGGTCTGACTAGTCCACGCCCAATCTGGGCCGTTGGATCGCAGATCGGCGGCCAGAGAGAGGCGGCGGCGGAGACTCACCGGAGGGCGGCGGCGGCTCGGGGTGGCGGCACGGAGGTCTCCGACGGCGGTGAGGCGGCGTACGGGCTCGGCGACGAGGAGGCGGAGCCCGTGGCGGTGGCGCCGCGAATCGGCGGCCCCGGGGCGGACGGCGACGAGCGGATGGAGGAGGCGGCGGCGGCGAGGCGACGGCGTTTCATGCGCGAGAGAGAGGGAGGGGCGGTCAGCGAGGTGGCGTGGCGGCTCGCGGTCGCGGCAAGAATGCGAGGGCGGCGCGGGCGCGGGGAAGGAAGGCGGCGGCGGCGGCGCGATTCGGGCGGCGCGCGAGAGGAGGAGGGCTGCGCGGGGTGCGGGCGCGATGGGGAGAGAGAGGCAGCGGGCGGCGCGGTTAAGTGGGGTCCACGCGGGCCCAAGGCGGAGACGGCGCGCACGGTGGTTGCGGAGTCCGATTCGGACGCGGCGGCGGCGATGTCGGCGCCGACAGGTGGTCCCCACTTGTCGATGGCCAGACGCGGGCGGCGGCAGGCAGTATCTACCGCGCGGGCGGCGGGCTGTGCGTGCGCGCGCGCTGGGTGCTGCGGGTGCTGGCTGGGCCGGCGCGGCCCAGCAGGCTGGCGCAGCTGCGCCCCCTTTTTTTATCTCTTTTCTTTTTCCAATTTCCTATTTAGTAAATCCTCCGTAACTTTTTCATACGAGCTCCGAATCGAACGATTCTTGTTTCTAAATTTTTCTAAAATCTAGGAGATCAATCTAGGGCCAAGTGGTGAGTAACACCACTAGTCTACAAGGGTGGAAAACACAAGCCCTAGTGTAACCTTCCGCATGAGCATTTTAGTAGAGTAAAGTAGGGTTTTGAAAATAGCGTTTAGCCGAATCATTTCAATCGCTGGTTTTGCATGGAAGAACATGATGCAATGATATGAATGATATGCAGAACCAAATCTAAAATTTGGGATGTGACAGGTGTCATGTGAACATCAAATACATGATACTTCACCATTTATGGGCCTAGGGAAATGCATTGTGTATTTGGATACTAATTGTGGGGTTGCCGGAGTGACAGAAACCTAAACCCTCGTTAGGAAACCTTTGCATAAGGGAGTGTAGGATATCAGAGTTTAATGTTGTGGTTACATTTTTATCTTAATTACTTTCTTATAGTTGCGGATGCTTGCAAGGGGTATAATCACAAGTTTGTATTAGTCCAAGTAAGGTCGGTACATTAGCATAGGTTCACCCACACAACACTTATCCAACCAAAGAAGATTAATCAACTATATGAAGCGAAAGCACTTGAGAGTATTCCCATGTGTCCTCGAGAATGTTTGGTCCTCATAAGTAATACTACGAGCTTGTCCTTTGCTAAGAAAGGATTGGGCCACTTGCTGCAATTATTTGTTGTCTTTATTTACTTGCACTTTATTTCTTTGCTTTATCAAAAAACCCTAAAAATCCATTTGCTAAGTATTTACAGAGAATTCCCGATCCAAACCACTAGTCAACACCTCTACTCCTTGTCGGGATCGACACTCCTATTTATCGGAAGTACTACAATACACCCCCTATACTTGTGGGTCATCAGTTATTATACTTCAAACTCCTGCTCCCTATGGGATCAATATCTTTATTTCGAAACTAGCTACACACGATCTGTGCACTTGCAGTCATCAACCCTTCTCTCCAAATACCAAGTAGCACAACGGAAACTGTTTCGGAACCGCCCTCTGTAGTGGAATAAGAATTGAATGTTGTATATCATAACATCGAAGCTCCTACGATTCGAAGATCAGCAAGAGTACATACCATCCCATATTGGTATAGTAGTCTTGTTAGATGAACAAGAGGAACCTAAAACCTACATGGAAGCAATGGAAAGTGATAACTCCGAGAAATGTCTAGATGCCATGAAATTCAAGATAGGGTCCATGTATGAAAACATGGTTTGGAACTTGGTAGATCTCGCTGAAGGTCGAAAGGCCGTGGAGAATAAATGGATCTTTAAGAAGAAGACAAATATTGATGGCAATGTGATTATCCACAAGGCAAGACTTGTCACAAAGGGTTTTCGACAAGTGGAAGGAATTGATTACAGCGAGACCTTTTCTCCTGTAGCAATGTTGAAATCTGTCTGGGATTTACTAGCAATTGATGCATATTATGATTATGAGATATGGCAGATGGATGTAAAGACCGCCTTTCTCAATGGTCACATTGATGAAGAGTTTTATATGATGATACCAGAGGGTTTTGTTGATCCTAAGGATGTTGGAAAAGTATGCAAGCTTGAGCGATCCATTTATGGACTAAATCAAGCATCTAGGAGTTGGAAAAAGCGATTTCATCAAGTGATTAAGAGTTTTGGATTTGTCCAAAATAATAAAGAGGCTTGTGTTTACAAGAAAGCGAGTGGGAGATCGGTGGCATTCCTAGTAGTATATGTGGATGACATATTACTTATTGGGAATGATGTGAAATTATTAGGGAACATAAAGGAATATCTGAGTAGTTTGTTTTCCATGAAGGATCTAGGTGAAGCAGCCTATATATTAGGTATCAAGATCTATAGAGATAGATCAAGACACCCGATAGCATTAAGTCAGAGTACTTACATAGAGAAGATTTTGAAGAAGTTCAAAAAGGAAGATGCCAAAAGGGGTTTTGTGCCTCTTGTAAAATGTGTGTCATTGAGTAAGACTCAGTGTCCAACAACAGTTGCTGATAGAGAAAGGATGGCCAACATCCCCTATGCCTCAGCCGTAGGTTCTATCATGTATGATATGCTATGTACTTGACCTGATGTGGCCCTGGATCTTAGTTGGACATGCTATTTCCAAAGATATCCAGGAGTGGAACATTGGACAACTATGAAAAATATCCAAAAGTATCTTAAAAGAACTAAGGATATGTTCCTAGTATTTGAGGTGGTGATGAAGCTCTAAACGTAACTGGTTACATGGATGCGAGCTGGAACACACACTCTGATGACTTGAAGTCTCAGACAGTATATGTGTTTCTAGTGAATGGTGGTGCGGTAGCCTGAAGAAGCGTGAAGCAGCCAGTGGTGGCACAATCTTCAATGGAGTCGGAATACATCACAGTTAACTCTGCAGCGAATGAAGCTGTTTGGCTATCGGAATTTCATCATCAAACTAGGAGTTGTTCCTAATGCGGATGACCCTATGACAATATTCTGCGATAACACAGGTGCCATTGCAAACGTGTCAGAACCAAGAACTCATTCCATAGTAAAACACATCCAACTGAGATTCCACACCATTAGACAAAATGTTGAGAATGGTGAAGTCAAGATTTGCAAAAGTGCATATGGATCTGAATGCTGCAGATCCGTTTACCAAAGGACATCCACAAGCCAAGCATGAGCAACACCGGGATACTATTGGTGTTAAGTCATCGCCTACTGTAAAGCTAGATTAATTTGCACTCTAGTGAAAGTGGGAGACCGAAGGAGATATGCCCTAGAGGCAAAAAATAAAGTTTTTTTATTTGATGTATCTCTTGTATGTTCATAATACGTTTCTTACCGTGCTATAATTGTATTAATATGAAACATTAATACACGTGCGGTATGTAAACAAACCAGGTCTCTAGTTACCTCTAGCGAACTAGCTCATTGTGCAAGCGATGATCTATTGTTTCGAGATCATGGGTGATATTGCCAATTGACAATGAGGTCATATCATTGGTTGAATGATATGATAGACAAACACCCAAAGTTAATCACAATGAGATCTAGTTACTTAATGTTCAGCATTGATGATTACATTGAAACATCGTGGCCTAATCTTTTGACTGTGAGATTGATACGCTCAGATCACTATAGAGCTTCGTTGGGAGAACCCAAGGAAGCAGGTATGATGAGCACAACAGCAAGTCTTCCCTTAGAAAGAAACCAAGGTTATCGAACCAGTGGGAGGAGGAAATTACTCAAAGGTGTTGCAAGCAACTTGGAAACCTGCACAACACAAACTCAAGACTTTGCCCCAACGAACAGTGAGGTTATCAATTTCACCAGTTTGCTGGAAACAAAGGATTAATTGTATGGTGTGGAAGGTAATGGTGGTTTGCAGAAAGTAAATAGTAACAGTGGAAGATGTATCAATGGTAAAGATTGGACCGGGGTCCATAGTTCATTAGAGGTGTTCTCCTTAAGATAAACAAACATGGCATGTTAAGTAAACAAATTATAGTGGGGCAACTGACAGGACAGAGCAAGGCATAACAATGCAATACTAGACATTCAAGATCCTATGAGATTCGATTGGGCAATACAACAAGATACACAGACCGCCATCCAACTACATCTATGACTAGTAATCCACCTTCAGGTTATCATCCGAACCCCCTCTAATATTAAGTTGCAAGAAACGGATAACTTCTTTAAGCAAAGTGTGTAAGGTAAACAATCCACTCGTTCCATGAACAAGAGACCATTGTTTTCTCCCTAGTAGCAACAACACATCTACAACCTTAGAGATTTTTGTCACTTCCCTAGATTAAATAGAGGCATGAACCCACTATCGATCATAAATACTCCCTCTTGGAGTCAGTAGCATCTACTTGGCCAAGATAGCTACTAGAAACGGAGAGCATGCAAGATCACAAACAACACAGACATGATAAAATCAATAAGATAGAACCATTAATCAATATGACATAGTAATCTCAATATCCATCGGATCCCCGCAAACACAACATGCATAATTACAAATAGATGATCTTGATCATGAAAGGAGCTCACAAGATCTAAACATGGTAGCACAAAGGAGGAGATACAACCATCTAGCGACTACATGGACCCGTAGTACAAGGTGGAACTACTCACGCTTCATACCGGAGGCTGGCATGATGATGAAGAAGGCCTCCGGGTGATCTCCCCTCCCGCAGGGTGCCGGGAAGAGCGTCAGACCCCCCGATCTAGGGACAATGGTGGCGGCGGCTACAGACTATTTCATGGAAGATTGATCGGGTACTTAGGGTTTTGGTATCAGGGCTTCTTATTGGCGGAGAGGCGAGGCAGGGGGGCACCCGGGGTGGCCGCACCCCCCAGGCGCGGGCCAGGTCTGGCCGCGCGACCAGGGGGTGTGGCCCCCTGGTGGCTCCCCTCTGTCTCATTTTTTGGGCACGTGTTCCCCACGGTAAAATATTGACTTTAGCTTTTCTCCCGTCCAATTCCGAGAATATTGATTTCCTGCCTTTTCTAGAACCAAAAACAGAAGAAAATAGGCAACTGGCACAGTGGCATCTTGTTAATAGGTTAGTCCTAGAAAATATATAAAAATACCTCAAAGTGTAGACAAAGCAAAGCAAAGTAGATATAAGACAAGCATGGAACATAAAAATTTATAAATACGTTTTCGACGTATCAAGCATCCCCAAGCTTAACTCTTGCTCGTCCTCGAGTAGGTAAGTGATAAAAATAATAATTTTTGAGGTGACATGCACCATCAAAATCATGATCAAACCATTTGCAAGCATTGAAAGCTAGGATCAAAGAACTTTAAACATGAGCATGAAAGAAGAAGTTCTAACAATAAGACAAAGTAACTATGCATGCAACATGAAAGGTTACAAACAAAGATCATGAATAACAATGCATTGAAAGACGTTTGTTTGTTTCACATATATAAAATATAGCAAAGTGGCATTGAGCTTGTCTCTCATGGAGTAGCAAATAAATGCATAGGACACCTTCAAAGTTCATAAGAGTGACTAGATACAAATAGCTCATGAGCAACCAATATCAACAATATGAATCAATCAATAAGTTTTGGGACAATGCACATAGAACTAAGAATGACAACTATGCTCTCTTAAGGATAGAAGGTGGAGACTAAATATAATGGTGGAAGAAAGGCCCTTCATAAAGGGAAGCAGGGATTTCAAGTCCCAAAAAGAGCTTCCAAAAATTATGATACTTGTTAGCTTTCAGCTCTCATTGCCCCTATCATAAGCATCTTAAAGTGATTAAGGTTAAAGTGAACAAACTATGGAGTGTATGCTTGATGACTCCTTGATTGCGCCAGAAAACTTGTTGGCTGACGTGGAGTCTTGTTGGGAACCCCAAGAGCAAGGTGTGAAGAGTACAACAGCAAGTCTTCCCTCAGTTGAGACCGAGGTTATCGAACCACTAGGATGAAGGAAACGTCACACGGGTGTTGCAATCAATGCGAGGACCTGCATAACACAAACTCAAGACTTTGCCCCGACGAATCAGTGAGGTTGTCAAGCTCACCGGTTTGCTGTAACAAAGGATTAAACGTATGGTGTGGAAGGTAATGGTTTGCAACAAGTAAACAGGTAGCAGTGGAATATGTATCAATGGTAAAGATTGGACCGGGGTCCATAGTTCACTAGAGGTGCTCTCCTTAGATAAACAACATGGCATGAAGGGTAAACAAATTACAGCGGGGCAATTGATAGGAACTGAGCAAGGCATAACAATGCAATTACTAGCTAGAAAGATCCTATGAAGTTGATTGGGCAATACAACAATATACATAGACCGTAATCCAACTGCATCTATGACTAGAAGTCCACCTTCAGGTTATCATCTGAACCCCCTCCAGTATTAAGTTGCAAGAAACTGACAACTGCTTTAAGCAAAGTGTGTAAGTTAAACAATCCACATGTTATATGAACAAGAGACCGTTGTTTTCTCCCTAGTAGCAACAACACATCTACAACCAAAGAGATTTCTGTCACTTCCCTTGGAAACTAGAGGCATGAACCCATTGTCGAGCATAAATACTCCCTCTTGGAGTCACTAGCAACTACTTGGCCAAGATAACCACTAGAAACGGAGAGCATGCAAGATCACAAACAAAACATACATGATAGAATCATAAAGATAGAACCATTAATCAAACCAACATAATAATCTCAATATCCATCGGATCCCCGCAAACACAACATGCATGATTACAAATAGATTAGATCTTGATCATGAACGAAGCTCACAAGATCTATACATGAAAGCACAAAGGAGGAGATACAACCATCTAGCTACTACATGGACCCATAGTCCAAGGTGGAACTACTCACAAATCATACCGGAGAGAAGGACTTCGGGATGATCTCCCCTCCAGTAGGGTGCCGAGAAGAGCTTCAGATCCCCTCCCTGATCTAGGGACGATGGTGGCGGCGGCTACAGACGGTTTCTTGGATTTCTGATCGGGTACTGAGAGTTTCTGCATCGGGGGTTTCTTATAGGCGAAGGGGCGAGTCCGGGAGGTGACCAGGGTCGCCAAACCCTACCCAGGCGCGGGTCCACCTGACCCCGCGCCTGGGGTGAGTCTGCCCTCCCTGGCCAGCCCCTCCGGCTCTCCTTTAGACTTGTTGTTCCCCACGGAAAGTAATTGACTTTGACGTTTGTCCCGTTCAATTCCGAGAATATTTCTTTACTGACTTTTCTGAAATCAAAAATAGCAAAAAACATGCATCTTGCACCGTTGCAACTTGTTAATAGGTTAGTACCAGAAAACATGTAAAAAGCACCTCAAAGTGTGGACAAGTAAAGAAAAGTAGATACAAAACAAGCATGGAGCATCAAAAATTATAGATATGTTTCCAACGTATCAGCATCCCCAAGCTTAACTCCTACTCGTCCTCGAGTAGGTAAGTGATAAAAGAATAATTTTTGAGGTGACATGCACCCTCACAATAAAGATCCAACCATTTGCAAACATTGAAAGCTGGGATCAAAGAACTCTAAACATGTGCATGAAAGATGGAGTTCTAACAATAGGACATAGTAACTATGCATGCAACATGGAAAGCTACAAACAAAGATCATGAATAATATGCATTGAAAAACGTTTGTTTGTTTCACATGCAGAAAATATAGCATAGTCGCAATCAGCTTGTCCCTCATAGAGTAGCAAATAGATGCACAGGACACCTTCAAAGTTCACAAGGGTGACTAGAAACAGATAGCACATGAACAAGTAATAACACAATATGCATCAATTAATAATCTTTGGATCATTGCACATAGAATGACAACTATGATATCTTAATGGTGCCTAAAGGTAGAAGGTGGAGACTATGAATCTCCAAAAATAAGAATTTTTGTAAAGGAAGTAGGGATTACAAGTTTCAAAAAGAGCTTCCAAAAATTATGGTACTTATTAGCTTTCAGCCTTCATTGCCCCTGTCATAAGCATCTTGAAGTGGTTAAGGTTAAAGTGGCAAAGCTAGAGTATATGCTTGACAGAGTATAAGTTGGCAATCTCAAGTCCCATGACTATGAGGGCTACACCTCATGGATACTCAACTTAGGGCCCAGGCAAGTTCTTATCGCTGTAAGTATTGCATATCATTGAGAACCGCCAATAGGGTACCCCTTGCACATGGTACAAGAGCTTTACCATAACCAAAATGACAAGGAAAGCAGACAATGAGCATCTCAGCAATTCTTCTTATGTACCATGGGAATATGGTGCTTTTTTTCTCTCTTTCCTCTTTTCTCAATGTGTCTCTTTTTTTATAAGAAGAATGCTTCATAGATGTCACTATGGTGATGCTGCAAGTTTCCACCATGATTAGGCATGGCTTAGGCTAGCGTCCCAGGCGTTTCTCTAACACATAATACAAACTCCATGGACTTACAAGTTCCCACTTCATTTCACACCGGTAACATCCATAGACAAAAGAGCATGATATCAACAGAGTACAAAAAGTACAAGTGCAATGTTGAAAACGTTCCCCGTGACAGCACGGTTCTGCTAATCCCAACTTTAAGTGCAAGCATATACAACAAAGTTGACTCAATGGTTCAAGTTTATTAGGGACAAGAATAAAATGTGGCATCAAGTACGTGAGGGCTTTAATCACTAAGTTTTCACATAAGAAAATAGTTTTTAATTGGAAGATAGATGAAAACAAGAATATACTTGGAATGGTGTAACACACCATGCATAGGAGTTTATAGTGGACACTTTGGAATAACTTGGTTTCTTGGAAGTTGGAAGCATGAGTAGAACTTACTCATACAAGTGGAGGCTAGCAAAAAGACTGGGAGCAACCAACTAAGAGAGCATAATGGCCATAATTATGCAATGCAACAAAGCAAAGTAATCAAAGCAAAGAGTGGTACTACAATTCAAGGACTAAATGACTATAGAGGCTAATGGTGACTTGTCATAGTCATAACATGGTGTGAGCATGTGCCAAGTCAACCCAAGCAAAACATCAAAGGAGAATACCACAATACTATGCTTTTGCATGCTAAAACAACGCATAATTTCTTCAAGGCACACTAAGAAATCCCAATTGTTTGGAACAAGACATGCTACATCAATAATCACTAAGCATAATGCAAAAACAACACCTATCATGTCATGCTAAAGTCTTAGTCACAGTCAATGCAAGCTCCTCTTGCACTTCAAGCAAGAACTTACTACTCCTTTCCAAACACCAAGCAAACTTATTTGCAAAACAACACAGTGAGAACGGGGGTACAAACTACTAAAGCAAACTAAAAAAATTAAGCAACGTAAAAGAAAACTAAGACGCTCCACGAACAACACAACTGTGCATGAAACAATAAAAGTGAAGTGTCTAGATAGACCTGAGCTTTTTATTGATGAAGAAGGGGATGCCTTGGGCATCCCCAAGCTTTGATGCTTGTACCTCTTGGATATTTCTTGCGGTGACACCATGGTGGCATCCCCAAGCTTGAGCTTTTGTCCATTCTTCATCTCACTACATCATTATCTCTCTACACCTAAATTTTTTCCTTCATACAAAACTTCACACAATCTTCATTGGTAACATTAGCTTATTCAAAAGATATTAGACCGCTTGGCAAAGCTTTGGAACAGCAAGGATTTTCACTAAAAACACAAGCTACTGAGAAACTCAATTTACCTGAAGAGAGCTCAAAAAGGAATCAATAAGAAGCAAATGCAAATAATGGCAGAAATCTGTTAAGACAGACCAGCAGGTAGAAACGAATTATTTCAAACATATTCTGTTGCTCAAATCAAAAAGTGTTGAACTAACGAAAGTTAGCCAACATACTGTGGGATTTATTCATAAATTTTGAGCTCAATCCGAATTACAAAGCCTCCTTAGGATTGTTTTTGGTGGAGGACATAAATCTGTTTCGGGACAGCAAGTCCCCAAATCTTAGTTCCCTCTCATTAGAGGTCATTCTTGGCATAAAAAACAAACAAAAAGGATAAGAAGAGGTCATTACAGTAGTAATAACTTCCAATACTCAAGGAAACTCTTGGGTTATCTCCCAACAAGTACTTTTCTTTAACGCCTTTAAGTTAGGCATAAGAAGCAAGAAGAATCAAGTATTTTCAAATGAAGAAGCATTAACATCCATACTTGCAAAATATTTAACTATGAAAGATATCTCATCCAAATGGGTTTTGTAGGATCCTTTATCATCTCTCTTTGGTCTACTACCTTCGTCAAAAAGATTTTCAGGGGCAATCCAATCAAAGTTTTTTTCAAAGGCTTCATGCATCCCAACAAGCTTATAGGGTATGGGTATATTGAATTCCTCTCTAGGCTTAGTTTTATCAGAAATACTCACAACATCTACACTTGAACCTAGCATATTGAAACATTCAAAAACCTTTTTGGCCTCCCTAGCAACATCACCGAATTCTTTTGATAAAGTTTCAAGGATGAATTCCCTTTTTTCAACATCCTTCTCTTCTTTTAGTTTTAGGAATAATAATTGTATGAAGGGGTTAAGGCTAACAAACATAGCCTCCAACATATGGACTAAAGAAGCTGAAGCAATTTCATAATTAGGAGAAAGATCTGCTATAGATTTGTCCTCAATATCCTCATGCTTGCTAACATAATTAAAGAATTCTTCAATATTATCTTTCCCAATTATGGAACCACTACCTATTGCAAGATTTTTCAGAGATAACTTGGGGAACAACATGGTGAGCTAGAGCAAGAACTAATTTTTTTTGTGTTTTTGAATAAAGCAAGCAAACTAAGCTAGACTATTTTTTTTGAAAAGACACAAACAAAACCAAGAAAAAGAAACAAAGCAAACTAAAAACAAAGTAAAGAGAAAGGAAGTGAAGGACTCCCCTAGTGAAGACGTCCTTGGCCTCCCCGGCAACGGCGCCAGAAAACTTGTTGATGACTCCTTGATGGCGCCAGAGAACTTGTTGGCTGATGTGGAATCTTGTTGGGAACCCCAAGAGCAAGGTGTGAAGAGTACATCAGCAAGTCTTCCCTCAGTTGAGACCGAGGTTATCGAACCAGTAGGAGGAAGGAAACGTCACACATGTGTTGCAAGCAATGCGGATACCTGCACAACACAAACTCAGGACTTCGCCCCAACGAATCAGTGAGGTTGTCAGGCTCACCGGTTTGCTGTAACAAAGGATTAAACGTATGGTGTGGAAGGTAATGGTTTGCAGCAAGTAAACAGGTAACAGTGGAAGATGTATCAGTGGTAAAGATTGGACCGGGGTCCATAGTTCACTAGAGGTGCTTTCCTTAGATAAACAACATGGCATGAAGGGTAAACAAATTACAGCGGGGCAATTGACAGGAACTGAGCAAGGCATAACAATGTAATTACTAGCTAGAAAGATCCTATGAAGTTGATTGGGCAATACAACAATATACATAGACTGTAATCCAACTGCATCTATGACTAGAAGTCCACCTTTAGGTTATCATCCGAACCCCCTCCAGTATTAAGTTGCAAGCAACAGACAACTGATTTAAGCAAAGTGTGTAAGGTAAACAATCCACATGTTCTATGAACAAGAGACAGTTGTTTTCTCCCTAGTAGCAACATCACATCTACAACCGAAGAGATTTCTGTCACTTCCCTTGGAAACTAGAGGCATGAACCCACTATCGAGCATAAATACTCCCTCTTGGAGTCACTAGCAACTACTTGGCCAAGATAACCACTAGCAACGGAGAGCATGCAAGATCACAAACAACACAGACATGATAGAATCATAAAGATAGAACCATTAATAAAACCAACATAATAATATCAATATCCATCGGATCCCCGCAAACACAACATGCATGATTACAAATAGATTAGATCTTGATCATGAACGGAGCTCATAATATCTATACATGAAAGCACAAAGGAGGAGATACAACCATCTAGCTACTACATGGACCCGTAGTCCAAGGTGGAACCACTCACAAATCATACCGGAGAGAAGGCCTCCGGGATGATCTCCCCTCCGGCAGGGTGCCGGGAAGAGCTTCAGATCCCTCTGATCTAGGGACGATGGTGGCAGTGGCTACAGACGGGTTCATGGATTTCTGATCGGGTACTGAGAGTTTCTGCATCAAGGGATTCTTATAGGTGAAGGAGCGAGTCCGGGAGGTGACCAGGGTCGCCAAACCCTACCCAGGCGCGGGTCCACCTGACCCCGCGCCTAGGGTGGGTCTGGCCCCCCTGGCCAGCCCCTCCGTCTCTCCTCTGGACTTCTTGTTCCCCACGGAAAGTAATTGACTTTGATGTTTGTCCCGTCCAATTCCGAGAATATTTCTTTACTAACTTTTCTGAAACCAAAAACAACATAACACAGGCATCTGGCACTGTTGCAACTTGTTAATAGGTTAGTACCAGAAAACATGTAAAAAGCACCTCAAAGTGTTGACAAGTAAAGCAAAGTAGATACAAAATAAGCATGGAGCATAAAAAATTATAGATACATTTCCAACGTATCAATGCTTGACAAAGTATAAGTTGGCAATCTCATGTCCCTTGAATACGAGGGACGCTCCTCATGCTACTCAACTTTAGTCACTTGTAAGTTCTTGTCATAGTAAGTACATGTGTATCATAGAGAACCGCCAACGGGGTACCCCTTGCACATGGTACAGGAGCTATACCATAATCAAAATGACAAGGCAAGCAGACAATGAGCATCTCAGCAATCTTCTTATTTACCTTGGGAAAATGGTGCTTTTATTTCTCTTTCCTATTTTCAATATGTCTCTTTATTTTATAATAAGAAAGCTTCATAGATTGCTCACTATGGTGATGCTGCAAGTTTCCACCATGATTAGGCATGACTTAGGCTAGCGGCCTAGGCGTTTCTCTAACACACATACATAACTCAATGGACTTACAAGCAACCCTTGCATTTCACATCGACGACATCCATAAACAAAATAGCATGATATCAACTTGGTACAATGTACAAGTGCAATGTTGAAAGTGTTCCCCACGACAACATGGTTCTGCTAATTCCAACGTATAATTGAAAGCATATACAACATAGATGACACAATGGTTCAAGTTTATTAGGGGCATGAAAAATAAAGTGTGCCATCAAGTTTGTGAGAGCTTTAATCACTAAGTTTTCACATAACAAAGTGACTTTTGAATTGGAAGGTAGATGAAACAAGAATATACTTGAAATGGTGTAACACACCATGCATAGGAATTTATAGTGGACACTTTGGAATAACTTGGTTTCTTGGGAGTTGGATGCATGAGTAGAGCTTACTCATACAAGTGGAGGCTAGCAAAAGACTGGGAGCGGCCAACTAAGAGAGCAATAATGGCCATAATCGCAAAACATTACTAATCAAAGCATAAAGTGGTACCACAAGTAAAAAACTAAATGATCATAGAGTCTATGGTGATTGGTTCAGTCATAACATGGTGTGAGCATGTGCCAAGTCAACCCAAACAAAGCATCAAAGGAGAATACCACATACTATGCTTTTGTATGCTAAAACAACGCATGATTCCTTCAAGGCACATTAAGCAATCATAATTGTTTGGAACAAGTAATGCTACAACAATAATCACTAAGCATAAGGTCAAAACAACATTTAGCATGACATGCTAAAGTCTAAGTCACGGTCAAAGCAAGCTCCTCTTGTACTACTAAGCAAGACCTTCCTACTCCTTTCCAACACCAATCAACTTATTTGCAACAACACAGCAAGAACAGGGGTCCAATCTACTTTATTCAAGCAAACTAAGCAAACAAAAACCAAAAACAAAAACTAAGACACTCCAAGAACAACACAACAGTGCATGAAACAATAAAAACGAAGTGTCTAGAAAGATCTGAGATTTTTATTGATAAAGAAGGGGATGCCTTGGGCATCCCCAAGATTTGATGCTTGTACCTCTTGGATATTTCTTGGGGTGACATAGGGTGTCATACCCAATCTTGAGCTTTTTTTCCATTCTTCATATCATTACATCATTCTTTCTCTACACCTGAAAATTTCCCTTCATACAAAACTTCACACAATCTTCATTAGCAACATTAGTGTATTCAAAAGATAATAGACCTTTGGGTTTAGTTTCAAAACAACAAAAATTTCACTAAAGACATAATCTACTGTAGTAATTCCCTCAAAAATCTCAATTTCCCAAAGAGAACCCAAAAAGGAATCAATAAGAAGCAAATGCAAATAATGGCAGAAATCTGTCAAAACAGACCAGCAGGTAGAAACTGATTTTTTCGAACATCTTCTGTTGCTCAAATAAAAACGTGTTGAACTAACGAAATTTATATAACAACCTGGGGGATTTATTCAGAAAATTACAGCTCAATACGATTTACATATATTTTACACAAATTTTTACGGTGGAGCACAAAAATCTGTTTCGGGACAACAACTCCCCAAATCTTACTTCCCTCTCATTAGAGGTTCTTCTTGGCACAAAAATCAAATAAAAAGAATAAGTAGATGTTATTACAAAGGTAATAAATTCCAAGACTCAAGAAAACTATTGGGTTATCTCCCAAGAAGTACTTTTCTTTAACGCCTTTAAGTTAGGCACAAGAAGCAAGAATCAAATATTTTCAAATGAAAAGGAATTAACATCAAACCTTGCTTTCAAAGGAGGAGCAAAAAGCAACTTCTCTACCATCATAGGGAAGTGTTCAATACCTTTCTTGAATGGAAATTTATATTTAATGGTGCCTTCTTTCATATCAATGATGGCACCAACAGTTCTAAGAAAAAGTCTTCCCAAAGTAATAGGACAAGAAGCATTATATTCAACATCCAAAACATATAAATCAACAGGGACATAAGCATTGTTAACCATAATAAGGACATCATTAACACTCCCCATGAGTTTCTTTTTAGCATTATCATTAAGTGGGACATCCAAATAACAATCTTCCAAAGGTGTCAAATCAAGCATTTCATAAATCTTTCTAGGCATAATAGAGACATTAGAACCAAGGTCACATGAAGCTTTCGGATCAAAGTCATTCACTTGCATATTAATGATGGTTTCCCAACTATCTTCTACTTTCCTAGGAATAGAGGCTTTGTGTTTCAACTTTTCTTCCTTAATTTTAATGAGAGCATCTGTAATGTGTTTGGTGAAAGCCACATTCATATCACTAGCATCAGGACTTCTAGCAAGCTTTTGTAGGAACATAATCACTTCAGAGATATTGCAACCATCAAGATCAAAATCAAACTTAGCATCACTGGTAGTAGATTCATTGGGTTTAGGCATTGAGGTAGGAGGAATATGGAGTTCTTGTGGTTTAGTGGCATCCATATTGGTGGTGGTAATAGTGCACACACTATTGTTTCTAGCAATTTCATCTTATCTTTTCCACTTAGCATGTAGTTGAGCTAACAGTCTAACATTTTCATCAATATTAACTTGTATGGCATGAGTAGCAGCAAAGGTACTTTCCAAGGTTTTAGGTTTAACAGCCATTTTATTAATCAAAGAGGACTGTGCTTCAGACAAAGAGGAAATATTTTTCTCAGCACTCAATTTTTGACTGTAAACTAGGAATTTCCGTATTCAAATTCTCAAGTTGATGACTAATATTTTTCAAGATAGCAGATTGTTCTTCCATAGTTTTAGTGAATATATTGTTTTGCTCATATTGCATCTGCATAAAGTTTTTAGTGGATCTTTCAACTTCTAGAATCCTATCTTCACTAGGCATTCTAGATAAGTATTGCCATTATTAGGAGGATAAGGCCTATAGTTATTACCATAAGCATTGTTGCCAAAATTATTATTCCTAATTAAATTCACATCAACTTACTCTTGTTGAGCAACCAAAGAGGCTAAGGGAACATTATTTGGATCAATATGAGCTTTTCCATTAACAAGCATAGCCATGATAACATCAATCTTATCACTCAAAGAGGAGGTTTCTTCAACAAAATTTACCTTCTTACCATGTGGAGCTCTCTCAGTATGCCATTTAGAATAGTTGACCATCATATTATCAAGGAGCTTTGTTGTAGAACCCAAAGTAATGGTCATAAAGGTACCTCCAGCAGCTGAATCCAAAAGATTTTTTGAAGAGAAGTTTAACCCTGCATAAAAAGTCTAGATAATCATCCAAGCAGTCAGTCCATGAGTGGGATAATTCTTTACCAAAGATTTCATTCTTTCCCAAGATTGAGCAACATGTTCATTATCAAGTTGTTTAAATTTCATTATTTCACTTCTCATAGATATAATCTTAGCAGGAGGATAGTATTTTCCAATAAAAGCATCTTTGCACATAATCCAAGAATCAATACTATTTCTAGGCAAGGATAGCAACCATTCTTTAGCTTTTCCCCTCAAGGAGAAAGGAAACAACTTGAGCTTAATAATATCTCCATCTACATCCTTATATTTTTTCATCTCACAAAGTTCGACAAAGCTATTGAGGTGGGCAACAACATCATCAGAACTAGCACCAGAAAATTGCTCTTTCATCACAAGATTCAACAAAGCATGCTTAATTCCATAAAAGGTAGCATCAGGAGCAGGTGGAGCAATATGTGTACTTAGGAAATCATTGTTGTTTGTGCTAGTGAAGTCACACAACTTGGTGTTCTTAGCAGAGTTCATTTTGGCAAAAGTGGAGCAAGCCAACATTAGCAGCAACTAGAGCAGGAACTAATTTTTTTGTGTTTTTCATAAGAAAAAGCAAACCAAACGAAACTATTTTTTTTGGAGTTTTTGGTAAAAATAAGCAAACAAAACAAAGCAAAAAAAACTAAGCAAAACAAAAACAAAGTAAAAAGAAAGGTTGTGAAGGACTCCCCTTGTGAAGCCGTCCTTAGCCTCCCAGCAATGGCACCAGAAAACAGCTTGATGCGCTCAGATCACTGTAGAGCTTCATTGGGAGACCCCAAGAGGAAGGTATGATGAGCACAATAGCAAGTCTTCCCTAAAAAAAACAAGGTTATCGAACCAGTAGGAGGAAGGAAATGACTCAAAGGTGTTGCTAGCAACTTGGAAACCTGCACAACACAAACTCAAGACTTTGCCCCAATGAACAGTGAGGTTGTCAATCTCACCGGTTTGTTGAAAACAAAGGATTAACTGTATGGTGTGGAAGGTAATGGTGGTTTGTAGAAAGTAAACAGTAACAGTGGAAAATGTATCAATGTTAAAGATTGGACCGGGGTCCATAGTTCACTAGAGGTGTTCTCCTTAAGATAAACAAACATGGCATGTTAAGTAAACAAATTATAGTGGGGCAACTGACAGGACAGAGCAAGGCATAACAATGCAATACTAGACATTTATGATCCTATGAGATTTGATTGGGCAATACAACAAGATACATAGACCGCCATCCAACTACATCTATGACTAGTAATCCACCTTCAGGTTATCATCCGACCCCCCTCCAGTATTAAGTTGCAAGCAACGGATAACTTCTTTAAGCAAAGTGTGTTAGGTAAATAATCCACTTGTTCCATGAACAAGAGACCATTGTTTTATCCCTAGTAGCAACAACACATCTACAACCTTAGAGATTTCTGTCACTTCCTCAGATTAAATAGAGGCATGAACCCACTATCGAGCATAAATACTCCCTTTTGGAGTCATCAGCATCTACTTGGCCAAGATAGCTACTAGAAACGGAGAGCATGCAAGATCACAAACAACACAGACATGATAGAATCAATAAGATAGAACCATTAATCAATCTAACATAGTAATCTCAATATCCATCGGATCCCCACAAACACAACATGCATGATTACAAATAGATGATCTTGATCATGAATGGAGCTCACAAGATCTAAACATGGTAGCACAAAGGAGGAGAGACAACCATCTAGCTACTACATGGACCCGTAGTCCAAGGTGGAACTACTCACGCTTCATACCGGAGGCTGGCATGATGATGAAGAAGGACTCCGGGATGATCTCCCCTTCGGTAGTGTGTCAAGAAGAGCTTCAGATCCCCTCGATCTAGGGACGATGGTGGCGGCGGCTACAGACTGTTTCGTGGAAGATTGATCGGGTACTTAGGGTTTTGGTATCGGGGGCTTCTTATAGGCGAAGAGGCGAGGCAGGGGGCACCCGGGGTGGCCACACCCCTAGGCGCGAGCCAGGCCCCTGGTGGATCCCCTCTGTCTCGTATTCTGGCTCCGTGTTCCCCACGGTAAAATATTGACTTTGGCTTTTGTCCCCTCCAATTCCGAGAATATTGATTTTCTGCCTTTTCTTGAACCAAAACAGAAGAAAACAGGCAACTGGCACTATGGCATCTTGTTAATAGGTTAGTCCCAGAAAACATATAAAAATATCTCAAAGTGTAGACAAAGCAAAGCAAATTAGATACTAAACAAGCATGGAACATCAAAAGCAAAGCAAAGTATCAGAGATAATGCCTAATCACCATTTTAGAAGGATACTTTGATGATATCAAGTATCAAGCCGTGAAAGGGTGATCATAAAGGTATCATTAGGTTTCCCGAATGGACGGTGAAAGGATATGGATGTCGCCTAGAGGGGGGTGAATAGGCGATTAAAACTTTTCCTAGAGTGGCTCAACAAAGGCGGAATAAAACTAGTGTTTACTTTGTAAAGCACAACCTAGAAACAACTAAGGTTTACCTATGTGCACCAACAACTTATGCTAAGCAATACAAGCAACAAAGTGATAGCAAGATATATATTACTTCAAGCACGAAGGCTATCACAATGTAAAGTACATAAGTAAAGAGCTCGGGTATAGAGATAACCGAGGCACGCGGGGACACCGATATTTTACCGAGTTCCTCCCAACATGGAGTACGTCTCGTTTGGAGAGGGGGTGGTATCAAACCACCAACCCCACAAAAGGCCTCCCTTATTCTCCGGTGAATCTCACCCCAATGGGATCAATCCACGCTTCCACTATCGGTGCACTTGTCGGTGGCAACCGGAACCTCTCACAAGGTTGGGGCACAACTCCACAACTTAATTAGAGGATCCCAACAAATGCCACAAAAGGCCACAATGCCACCAAGGCCACAAAACCGTCTAGGGTTCCAAGAACCCAAGAGGGACAAGCTCCAATGAGCAATTCAAACCAAATCCTCCAAAGAGAACTCAAATCGATGCACCAAATGCAAATGGCAAGAACACCACAAAGATGCTCAAATCCCTCACTCTCAAATTCCAACAAAGCTACTAAAACTATTGGGGGAACAAGAGAGGAGGAATCAAAGAGAGACACAAAATCCCCCAAAATCTAGATCCCCAAAGATACACTCACAAAGAGATGTTTTGGTTTGGTCAAAATGTAGATCTAGATCTCCTCCAACAACCCCTCAAATATATGCAAGAATCAATGGAGGGGTGTGTAGAAATCAAGCTTAAGGAGTAGAGCAAATGGGGGCAAAGCTTGGGCAAGAAAAGGAGGAAGAAATTGTCCTAAATGAAAATGGACAAAAGACTTATATAGGGCTAGCCAAATATGGCCGTTGGGGTATTTTTTCTGGACGAACCGATAGTACCGTATGCGACCGGTACTACCGGACCGATTAAATCAAAACGGGTCGAGGCGAAGACGAGCTAGTCAGGAAGAGGAAAAAGCAGAGCAGCACATGCGAGAGGTGGGGCCAGCAGCAGTGCAGCAGCGCGGTTGCCGCATGCAGCCAGCGCAGCATCGCGCGCGCGGCAGGCCATGCAGCGGAGCAGCAGCTGCGCAGCAAGCAGCATGCAAGCAGCTGTCCAGCGCCAGCGGGGCAGACCAGCAACAACTGCATGCGCGCGCGCGTAGGCCATGCAGCAGGCCCAGCAGCGAGCGGCAACACAGCGAGCCAGGCAGAGGCGCGGGCGGCCACGCGGGACGACGCCGGCCAGCGCGCACGAGTCAACGTGCGCAGGCGCGCGTGCGCGGGACAGGCGGCAACGGCACAAGATCTGGATCTAAAAAAGTAAACGAATCAGGGAAAATTGAACTGGGCCGGCCGGTAGTACCGGCCCACCCGGGCGGTACTACCGGGCCGGTCCGGTAGAACCGGTTGTGGGTACCGGCCACACAGGAATGGGCTGCGCGCAGCCAGGCACGACCGGTACTGGGCCCGGTAGTACCGGTCGGCCCAGAAACACTGTTTTTCTTTTTTCCTTTTAGAAATAAAAACGGCAAATATTCAAACGGTCATAACTTTTAAACGGTAGCTCCGATTGACCCGATTCCAATTGCATTGGATAGAGGTCGACAAGGGCTTCCCAATAAAGTATCAAGTAGAATAATGTGATATACCTCACTTGGTGAGAAACCGAAAAGCCGCATAAATCAAAATCGCAACAAGATACAAACGGGAGATCCGATTTAGATGAACAAGAGCTTGTTATGGAGATTATCACAAGCTCTATATCATCACATGGATAAGACCAAATAACAACCAAATATGATGATGTAAGTATGCAAAGGTTTGAGCTCTCTCCGAACGATGTGACCGAATTACTCATACGAGAGCCCCTCTTGATAGTACGGTTATCTATCCTAAACCCGGCCTCACACACACAACGTGAGACCGGCAAAAGGGAAAACCTATCAAGATTATAACTTTGCCTTGAGCATCCCACTTGAGCAGGATGTAGACGGTCTTGCCCTTATCAAGATGGAACGCCCTTCTTAATTCCTCATCATCGACCTCGCCTATTGAGCTTGCCCAACATATCTTCTTTGCATTTCATTGACCTTGAAGCCAACACATGCTCCAAGCGATGCCAATGGAAAATCCTACAAGTATAACTTAATACACACATTAGTCCATAAAGATTATCATTAATTACCAAAACCACACATGGGGGCCCAACATGTTCTTTCAGACGGGTTGAGGAGTTTTTATCAAGATCAGGATTTGCCAATCCAAGTAACGGATAAATACATGTGGCTAACTTGGTGACGTTGCATTAACAAATCTTGCAAGCGTATGACTAGGTCATGGAATGCAATGACACGAAAATGAGTAAATGAGCTCATCAGAAACAAGATCGAACATATGTATGGAGATACTTGAGATCAAATCTTGGATGACCTAGGTATCGTATGGCAAAGGGAATATGACAACACAGTTAAATGTTCAAGCGATGAGATTCATGAATGCACGTGTGGTCATTATGGGCATCCAGGTCCCGCTGATGATCATTGACGCAAGAGGGATCTTGGTCATGTTTGGAGCATCACCGAACCTAAGGGTGGCACACTTAAGGGTGGGGACGCTTAGGGATCGAACCGGCACCGTAGGAGAAATGAAAGAGAGAAACTAGAAAGGTTTCAGGTAACACCAGATGTTGATCGGAGGGGTTCGGAAGGTGTTTTGGAGTGAAAGATATAATAGTATATGTGTTTTATATATTAATTGGTTGAATTAATATTAAAACATATTTATTATTTATATTTTGGACAACCTATAGCTAATTGGGCCATTCCCCAAAGGGAAGGGCCCATAGGGCAAGGCGGTAAGGATGAGGTGGGCCCCATGCGCCTAGGGTTTCCTCCCGCGTGGGGCCCTAGGGCCGGCGACTACCTAGGGCAGCGGCGGAGGCACCCTGGTGGCGGCGGCTGGTGGGGTTCCCACCCCCTGCCCTAGGGTTTGCCCTACCCCCTCCCTCCTATAAATAGAGGGCTTTCCCTCCCCTATATTTGCCCAAGAATCTCTCTCCTCTCTCTATTCCCTAGAGATCTCTCCACATAGATTGGATCTAGCTCTCTGGGATTAGTTCCCCACCTCCGCACTAACGTCATGTGTAAGACGGTCCATCTTCCATCTTCTTCCGCTGCTCGGATGGATCGAAGCCCAAGATATGTGCCTACACTAGACGTGTGTAGAGCTTCGAGGCACAACATTTGGGGCGCTCGTATTCATCGCTATACGCCTACCTGCTTAAGGCGTTCCACGGTCTTCAAGGGTATGAACTCCATTCTCCCTCTCCGTTACTTATGTCTACATAGAATAGATCTTGGTTATCATGTTCGTGTAGCTAGATTTTTTTTGTTTCCTGCTACGAACCCCTTCAATTAGTCCAGAGGCCTTTGCAAGCGGAAAGGTGGCCAATTGGGCCGGCCCACCCAGGCCGAGAGGATAAGGCATCATGGGGCGGTCGATGGTCGTTGACCCCAACACACTCTCCTCACGCACGACCTCCACCTCCATAGCAGCCATGGCGGCTGGCCACACGTCCCTCCTTTTGTGCTGACGCAGCAGACTTCACCAACAGCGAGCAGCGCCCCCTCCTCGCCGGAGGATTCCCCAGGGAGCCGGGTCCCCGGGGCGACGCCATTGGAGACGCCGTTCACAAGTACGTGTGTGGCTGGACTCCGGATGGGAGCGCGGCAGCCGAGGATTCTTGTTGGAGACTCCTCCGATGGGCTAGCTAGCGGGAGGCCGAGGGACAGGAGGCGGCAGCAGGCACCTGCTTGCGGTGAAAGGGATGGTGGCCAGAGTTGGGGAAGGTAGGCGCGGCTCGTCGACATCCAAGCATGGCAAGGACGGAGGCACCATGAGAGCGCTCGTCAAGGTCCTCACACCGGAGCCTATGGTGAAGATGGAGGCTCCGGTCGGTGCGGACACGAAGGCGAGGACGTCGCCCTCTATCTCGACGACCGCCGGGGTCGGAGATGGCAGGCACAATGCCACGGCGCTGAATTTTACGACTGCGGTGCTGGCGTGCGGCGCGACGGCTGATGCGTCGCCCTCCACCTCGACAACCGTAGGGGTCGGAGACGACAGGAGCGGCACGATGGCTTCAGCATCGGCAGCCGCAATGTTGGTGGAGCCAAACTCAAAGACTGATGTAGGAGACTGTCCAACGGCGTCCACGTTGGCGGCGGAGCCATACAAATTCATGGGGCAGATAACCCATCCATGTTCTGAGCACCAGAACATTGGTGGTGGCGCTGGCTTGGAGGGTATCGACAGGGGCATGACGTCGCTCGTTGGACCGGCACCGCTCCGGCTGTGGACGCCCAGGCCACGGGAACAGCGCACGCCGTGGCGGCGCGCACGGTATACACCGGCGCTATGGCGGTGGCCGATGTATCCGCCCACACCGTAGAGCCGGCCGTCGAAGCGGCGAAGTTCTCCGAGACCGCTCATGCGGCGGCGAGCGACGAACTGACGTCGCTGACCATCGTCACGAAGGAGCCGGTGGACGAACAGGGGCAAATACCACATCATTTTCTGACCTTTTGCCTTTTCTTCCCCCATCCCTGAGAAGTGCTCTTGCTAGAGAGCGTGCTGATAACGTTTTACAACTGAAAGTATATAGCAAGAGAATCAATCGAAGGAAGTTTTATTGATGATTGGATCGGGATATTCATAAAGGGGAATGTCGGTTCCGAGGAAGTCAGTTCCTAGAGGCAGCACTCCAGGAATTCCAACTGCCCGACGGTTCCACGTATGTGGGATTACATGAGCGGGGATTAACCCCTAATTAACTAGGTTTAATTATTTCTAACACAATAAAAAATCCGCGTGTGCCGCCACGACATGTTGTCGCACCTCTACGTCTTCTCCGAGCAGCTCGAGACACCAGACAGATCCTGTGGGTCTTAAACGACTCGGGACACGCCCTGGGACGCGACCTCTACCAAGCTAACTCCATCGACTACACCACGCCCGGCGCACCGTCTACATTGAGCCGTACCGATCCGCACTGCATCAAGCCGGACTACATCGACCCAATTCACAATATCAAGATCTTCGTCGAGTTCTACATCGCTAACACAAATCATCGGCAAGGTCTACATCACGTGGTCCAAAATCGTCACCACCGTAGCCTCGCGCTCTGCTAGGGCGATCACACAATCGCCTCGCTCGTCTGGTTAAAACCCCGACGGCGATGTAGATACCTGCCGTCGTCGCAATATGACTCAAAACCCTGCATAAAAACCCGCCGCCGTCGCATATCCCCGTCGCCGTCGCACAAAAACCCACTACTGTCGCAGATCACTGTCGTCGTCGCACAAAACCTAAAACCCTAAGATGACCAAGTCAGGCAAATTTTTTGCGCCTCTGGCTCTAGCGACTATACCGACCATGACAACCTCGACCACGGCTACATCACACTCGGGTACCTCGACATCGATATCAAAAATACACCTACAACAACTCAAGAACTCCAATCAACAGCATCCATATTATTATTTACGTCCGTAACACTTGTGCTGCGACTGCAGGAAAGAAGAGAAGGAATCAGAAGAAAGACTATGACTCCCGGCAAAACTCGCCATAGGCAGGACCAGCCGCTGCTTCTCCTCGTTTACGTTACCAATTCGAACAAAAAAAAAGTCTCATTACAGTGCAAATCCCACTGTAACCTGATTCCACCGTTTACATAAACGTTGATTGAAACAAACACGTTCTAAGAAAAAATAATTTGGCAGCCGGCACGGACACATCAGACCCGATCTACACGTACACAATAGAAACAGGTCAAGCCGGCCTCGACCCAGTTCGTTCCGCCCGGTCGCCGCACCACCCACCCCCTCAAACACCGGCGGTGGTCATGCCGCCTCCGCCTCCTCCGCAACCCCCAGCCCCTCCTCCTCCTCCGCCGCCGCCGTCTTCGCCTCCACCTCTCAACGCCCACCGCTTCCCTCTCCCACCTGCGCCGGCGTCTCCCACCTCTCTCCTCCTCGCACCGGGCCCCTCCCCATCCCGCGCTCTCGCGCTCCTCTTCCCGGACGCCTCCGCGCGCCTCTTCGCTTCCCTCCCCGGCCCCACCTCCGTTGCCTCGCCCGCTCCGGCTCCCACCCCCGTGCCCTCCCCGCTCGCCGCCGCGGCCTGCTTCGTGCTCCTGCTCCCCTCCTCCCACCTCCTCTTCCTCTCCGCGCACCCTGCCCCCTCCTCCCCCGCGGTCCACCTCCGCGCCTACTCCCTCGCCTCTGGCCGCTTCGCCCCCGCCCCGCTCTCCTTCAAGCACCACGTCTCGCCCTCTGGCCTGCCCCTCCACGGCCTCCCGTTCGGCCTCGGCGTCCGCCTCGCGGGCGGGGTCAACGCCGTCGCGCTGCTCTCCCTGGCCGCCGGACAGATCTGGCTGCTTGCACCGAGGATGGCCGCGGAAGGGCGGACGCTTGAGCTGCACAAGTGCGCGGTCGTTGAGCTCGAGTCTACAAGGCCGGTGTACGCCATGGAGGTCGCCATGGGGAAGCTGCTGCTCGGTGAGGCTGGCGGCGTGCGCGTGTTCCCCCTGAGAAGTTTGATGAAGGGTGGGAGGGAGAGGGAGAGGAGGAAGGAGGGTGCTGGGGCATCAGCAAGGAAGAGCTTGCACAAGAAGAACGGGATTCTGAATGGGTTGATTCTGCCGGTTGGGTTTGGTACCGGCGACCGAGGTGGTGAAGGAGCTGCTGCTTCCGGTTGTGAGTATTATTTCACGCTTTTGTGAAGCTTCGATTCTACTCCCTCTGTTCTTTGCCTTTTTATTGTGGAACAGAGGGAGTATTAAGTAATCCTGTTTTATAACCTGAAACCCGAAGCACAACCAGTATGAATTACGACTAGGCATCATTAGATTTATGCTTAGAATGGTAGAGTAATTAGGTTATCAGCAAGGTCTAATGCTCAAAGGCGTGGCCTTGCTATGTTTACTCGGGACTTTATATTAGTGTGTTCACTTAGGATGTTCAAGATAAAGTAACTGTAGTGGAGGAAATTATCAAAAAAAGATAAAGTAACTGTGGTGGAGGAAATTATGAAACAGGAAATGTTTATAATCAGTTCACATTGTATTTGTTTTCATCGCAAACATGGAATATTTGCTTATTTTTCATTAATTTAATTGTGTGGCGCTCTACTTGTCTCACCCTCACTTACTATTTGCTGGGTCAGTAAATGGTTATCTTATTTCATATATAACAACAGTAAAGGAGCAAAGTGCGTGGTAAATCTGTTATAAACAATAGATTTACATGTCTAGTTCGATGCAGATCAACAGCATTCTGCACCACTTGCTAATTTGTTACTTGGAATGGCTCCAGAAACATACATGATAACTTTGCTTTTAACTTTGCTGTGTTCATAGGTATCGGTAGCTGCTCATGCACATGGCATACCATATTTATTGGGACCGTGTTAATGTAAACTGCACACAAATATACCATGTTGATGAACCACCACCTCCAGTTTCTGGTAGAAAAGATAAACATAGCAGCCTTCTGATACACTAGCCTCCCAAAGGATCCCTTGCCCAGAGGATGTGCTGTGTGCTAATGATCACTGTGACCTATGTCAACTGTATAGCATTCTTAGATAATTCCAGAGCAATTCATATCTGGTTTCTTTCAGACGTTCTAACTTGTACAATTGTGCATTCGAGTTAGTTGTACTCTTAAAGTCTTACTACGGACAAGGTCTATGACTCTCCACTTGTATTGCTTTTATCTGCATTTTCGCAAAATCAATAAATATGTTTCTGAATTTATTCTTTCAGGTAAGCTTACAACCTTGAGGGTGAAACAGAGTTCAGGGAGCTATTCCTCTATCTTTTTGGTATTTAACCAAGTGGATCATAACTCGCCAGGTGGTGTAAATTTGATAAAATCAGCTAAAGCTGTGTCAATCCAACCTTTTTCCAAGGACAAGTTTTTGGTACTTGATTCAGCTGGAGCATTGCATGTATTCAGTCTTCAAAATACTGAATTGGCCCCAGAAGCTACCAAAACATATTGTTTGGATTGTGCCATGAAAGTCCAATTGTTTGCTGCTTTCCCAAGTAGCTCTACGAGTGAGTGTTCGTGTTGTCGCTGTTCTTTTTTGCATTGTGGTGGTTTACTTAATTAATAAATGTGTTCAGAGTGTTTGTGCAGAGACACAAACTCTTTGGGTTTCAGATGGTGGACATTCCATACAACTGGTGTCAATATTGCCGGCATTTGATGTTGAGTCCTCTAAAAGCGACGACGATAATAGTAATGGGGAAAGAAAGTTAGCAACCATTAGGCTCTCAGGTTTGTGGTGTTGCTTCTAGTTCTTTTGTTCTCACTGATTGTTTTAGTTTTTAACTTAGTTCTTTAAAAAATGCGTACATATTATCAATTATCCAAATGTGGAAATTGTATTTTGCATTTGAGCAATCATCGCACAACACGTAACTTGTTTTCTCTCACTGAACAAATTTTTATTGTAATTGTTATGCTGTCGCTCAACACACAAGGTAATTTCAGACCTTAGAACACTAAGCTATTTTCGAAAAATAGCAGCCTTATGTATTGATTCATATACTTGTTTCTTCACATCCCTATGTTTAACCTCAGAAGTTTATTCACAGTACTTGAAAGACACAGTAATTGTATAACAGTACTACTACCTATTATTCAGTTTTTAGATTTGCTGTTTTTTTATGTTCCCAGAGACAAAAGTAAGCCCATTTGGTTTAGGTAGTCTTTAATACTCCTTCCGTTTAGAAATATAAGATGTTTTAGGTTAGTGAAGCTAATGTATCTAGACACCTTTTAGTGTGTATGTGTAGATTCACTAAAAGGTGTCTAGATACATTAGCTTCACTAACCTAAAACATCTTATATTTTCAAACGGAGGGAGTACTTTCTAGCAGGTGGATCATAACACTCTTTTCATGGGGATTAACTTCTGTCATCCTGCAGCTATTGAAGCCATCTTTACCAGTGAAAATGTTCAGGACATTGTACCTATCTCTAAGGATTCTGTGCTTATCCTTGGCCAAGGTATGAGATAGTGATGTATCTTGGAGCTGCACATTCTAGATTGCCATAAATCTCTTGATACATTAGTTTTGTTTCATTTCTTCTCTTATATTCATAATTTCCTAACATGATACATATTTTTTCAGGCAACATGTTTTTATATGGAACTGCTTGAATTTGGCTTCTTAATATATGCGTGGTAAATCTATCTGACGAACTTTTTGTCATTTCCATTTTACATTCATCGGTTTAGTCTAAACCCACAAACTTTGCTTGATATCAGGTGGAGACACAGCTGTTGTTTAGATCATCAATTTGCAGTTTTGGATGGCTTTTTGCTAATGACAGGGTGCGTCCAATGAAAAATAGCTTCCTTTATTTATTCCTTCTGGCCATCGTGTGTGTTGCCCTTTATTGGTTCTAAGGCCACTTGTGTGTGTTGCTCTCTAATGCTTTGCCCTTTTCTACTGAGTGCAGTGTTTGTTGCTCCTGAAGACGTACTTGTTCACCTGTTTTTTGGAAGCCATGAGCATCATTAGTATTTAAGTGCAGTATGCAGAAGAAAAACTCATGACTTCGATGGGAACCAGCAAGAGCTGAAAGGTGCAGGCCGTTCTGTATCTTGTCTCAACTATCTGAAAGCAATATTGCAGAGCTCCGAGCTGTCTTTCAGCAAAGTTCATTGATACATCTGAACAGGTGAGGCCAGATTATGCAATGCATGGATTACAACAACCGGGCTGTTCTGTATTCACATTTCCAAGCCAGGACAACGATGTTTCTGGTTGCTATGGCTGCACTCAGGGCACTCGGGCAGCCTCTCCGAGTGCAGGCTTTATTCACATTTCCAAGCCAGGACAACGATGTTTCTGCAGCCCTGAGTGCAGGCTCTCAGCTGTCGTGGAATGTGGGTCACTGCCAAGTGTTTTTGGTTATGAAACTGCTCATCTGGCAGTGGACCAGGTAGTTGATCCTACTGCAGGAGACTGGACTGTGCACTGGAGCTGAGTGTGGTGTGTACTTTGTTGTAATTGCCAAGCTCTGGGCGCCCCAGAAACCAATAATGTACTAGCATAATGTAGCACTAGTTCTGTAAGGTCAGGCTTAAACTAGAAGGATTGCTGAAGTCTTTAATTGTTAAGGTTTAAGTTTGCTAGTATTGCATGCAACAGAAAATCAAATGCCATTGATTTGTTTTTTTCTTGTTGTTGCGATGTTGATTCTGTTAGAGTTTACATGTCATTATTTTGAAGTAGAGTTTACATGTCATTCCAGAGTACAGAGTACAGGAAGGACCAGATTTTCTTTCTTGAAGATGTTGATTCAGAAACGGTGTCCAATAAGAGTCAATTTGTGGAGTACGGTGTAATGGCTCTAGGGAGGAGAGCGTCAATTTGGAGCCCATCCTCCATGGGGGACTTCTTTTTTTTTGAAAAAAAATTCAAATCTAAAGATTTAAAAAATCGCGAAAAAATACCAGGATGTTAATAATGATTTATATTACGTGCATGCAAAAATTCATGTGAAAAAACTTTGTATTCAGATCTAGGCGTGAACAACGCAATTTTGATTGGGCCTCCGTTTTCCCCAAATTCACCATATTTGTATTTTTCTGCACCTGAAACTTGTATTTCATACTGTTGGCTAGGTATTTTTTTTTCAAAAATATTTTATGCTTCTTGAGAAAATCAAAAAGGGCTCTGGCGAGGACAGGCCGCTCTAGGGAGCTGCTATTTAGAAGATTTGAACAAAACTCAAAATTTTGTGTCAGATGATTTATTTATTTGTAATTTGTTTATGCTAAATACTCACTCTGTTCAGTAATATAAGATGTTATATATTAATTGTAATACCATCTTATAATATGGGGTTGGGGTGAGGGTGGACGGTGTAATACTTTATTTATAGTTTTGGCTATATAAAAAAGATAAAACTGTGAAAAGGACTCGATTTTTTCCGTTTCTCTTGTTTGTACACAACGATATGTTGATGCAAATTGAATCTACACACTAAAAGACGTCTAGATATCTCCTTTCAGAAAGTTAAAACATCTTATATTATAAAACAGAGGGAGTAGTACACAAAAATATGTCAAGTACATATATACCTCTATTTACCTCTGTTTCATAATATAAGACATTACAAAGGTACTCCCTCTGTTTGAAAATATAAGATGTTTTAGTTTTGTGAAGAAAATATATCTAGACTTATTTTAGTGTGTAATTCATTCCAATCACGAGTCAACCTATGTACTAAAAGTAGTTTAAATACATTTGTTTTACAAAGCTAAAACATTTTATTTTTTAAAATTGAGGGGGTACTAGGCAATAATATACTTATATATGTAAGTATTCAGAAATTCCTGAAGACGTACTTGTTCACCTGTTTTTTGGAAGCCATGAGCATCATTAGTATTTAAGTGCAGTATGCAGAAGAAAAACTCATGACTTCGATGGGAACCAGCAAGAGCTGAAAGGTGCAGACCGTTCTGTATCTTGTCTCAACTATCTGAAAGCAATATTGCAGAGCTCCGAGCTGTCTTTCAGCAAAGTTCATTGATACATCTGAACAGGTGAGGCCAGATTATGCAATGCATGGATTACAACAACCGGGCTGTTCTGTATTCACATTTCCAAGCCAGGACAACGATGTTTCTGGTTGCTATGGCTGCACTCAGGGCACTCGGGCAGCCTCTCCGCGGCTCCCCCGGCCCGCCCCACCACCGCAACCAGGTAAGCAACGGTGCCTGCCTTTCCTCTTCCCTTCCCGGCTCTTCTGCCTCCGTCGGCGTCCCGGCGTGCGCCCCGGACGAGCAGGCCCCCGTTCTGCCACCACCGTTGAAGTAAGTCCCCTCTTCCGCGCTGTAGTAGATGCGCGCCTTCCCTTCTTGCCGCATGGTACCAGTCCTTTCTAGTCGTACCGAAACGCGACGGAGCTGCACAAATGGGCGACTAATACCTAGGTTTAGCGTTTGATGTCATTATCTTTGTAGGCTCTTTTTGTTCGGATCATCGAGTCGCAGTACTGTAACGGGGCTCGAAATTTTCGGAGGGCACGAAATCGATCTTGATATACGGAAGTAATTGGCTGCTTCGTTTTCTCCCTCATTAATTCTTGTGGTGATTTCGGGCTTCCTTTTCCCCAATGTGTATTTGTTTTTAAATAAACCATTGGTACAACTAGCATGTAAATCCTGAAACACTCGAGAACACCTGCCAACTAGCACGTACACCCTGAATAAGTTTTTAGATATACTACCATTTAACCTATAGATGGAGGGGGTAGTACGACGTTCCACATTAATCCGATTTTTTCGGCCGTACGATGCGGAAACAACGGCTTAGATCTGCCCCGCTACCCGACTCTACGTAATGGACTGGCTCTGGTCTACCCGCCTGGTAGTGTGCCTCGCTGCCGTTGGGTCCCGCGCTTTGAACGGCCCACCTCTCAGTCCCTGGGTGGGTCACGTGGGGGTGTGAGAGGTGTGCGCGTGAGCGGCACTGGTCGCGCGAGGAGATGCACATGGGCATCAATGTCCCGCTGGCGCCGTGCTCTCTCTCTCCTTCCTCTCGTGCCTGCTCAAACCCTAGGCGCCGCCTCCACTGGTCCTGCTCCTCCTCGCCGATCCCTTCCCCATATGATCCATCCCGAGCCGCCGCCACCACCACCGCACAGCTGCGCCGCCGCGCCGCATAGGAGAGTCCCATGGCCGCTGACGCCGGAAAGCTGCAGATCAACGCGGGGTTCGGTCCCCTCCTGCAGGATGTAGCGATGGGGATTCGGTCTCCTCCAACCTCCAGGTCCATCTCTCTCTCTCTCTCTCTCTCTCTCTCTCTCTCTCTCTCTCTCTCTCTCTCTAATCTTCTTTCTGCAACCGCTCATGAATATGTAGTATAGAATCTAATTCCACTGACGCCGGCTGCGCGTCCGCGCCGCACAGCCGCACAGGAGATCCCCATGGTCGCCGACGCCGGAAAGTTGCGGATCAACGCGGGGTTCGGTGAAGTGACATGCAGCAGGGTGAGGTGAAGTGCTGCAAGGCGCCATGGCTGGAGGGGCACCTACAGGTGCCGTCTTTGGTTTCATGGCTTGCCATCAGACACCTATTCTCTCTACTTGGTTGTTCATGCTCACGAAGGAGCAGTAAAGATCTCATTCTTTTTTTTTGTACAGATCCGGCCGTTTTTGTTATGTGATATTTGAGCAGAAGAAAATGGAGCATGTGGTGACTTAAGATGAGGTGGTGATGTGGTCCATGAGAGAATCTGGAGGAGGACTGCAGCAGGAGTGTGAGGATCTGCAAGGTATTCTTCTCATTATCTCATGGACATCGTCGCTGTTCATGGTGCTGGCTTGAATGGTTTGCTAAACTATGGACGATGATTGTTTTAGCTAATAAAAATGATTGATTTGTTTTCAGCATTGGATGGTGCACAATTGGTTTCTATCTCTTTGCTGAACTGTTTTTCACATAAGTGGAAATCTTCAATTTAGAATTATATGTCACAGTAATGTTCGTCTCTTAAATCAATGCAAGTCTCATATACACCGATCAGTAAATTGGATAATTGCAATGATTGGAGTGGCTTAAATGTTAGGTGTTTTTTATTTTCTGGTTGAGATGGTACTGTTTCTTCCAACTCGACAAAATAAATTTCCAGGTTTGGTGGTCCAGTCTGTTTTATACTACTTTGTAGATTTTAAATGTAAGCCACATCTCTTGTGGTGTCAGCTTTCTGTAGTTGGAGACGATATGGCGAGACCAGTCTAGCTTTCTCCTCTCTCTTATACATGACAGATGGAGATAATCATGCCAGCCAATGAATTTTCTTGAAATGTCTATGGAGATTGCTACGAAAAGTTTGACAACTTAGTTTCTCATGCGAAAAACTCCATCTGAAGAACTGATTTTGGAACCGTGCGCCGTTTTTCTTCTCTACCATGACGAAGTTCATGGTGCAGGTACACAAATTCCAGTCTAGCTTTGGTACTCTAAGCTCATTTTGGAAGACAAATCAATCGTGCCGGCAATCTCAGTGTAGTGCACTTTTCTTGTCCATTCCCTTGCATCTTTTTATTTGTTGTATTTTTTGTATCGTCTGGCCTCTGTCAAGGCTGTACTCTTCTTTTTACGCTTCATTGTAATCCACTAACATTGTTTCTGATGGCCTTTTCTTGTTGGTGCTCTTTTAGTGATTTTCAGGCCATCGTTTTATCAATAAGACTGATGTGGATAATATCTTGGGCTGGTTTTCACTTTGGTCTTCTCTCTGTTAAACAATTTACAGAACGGGGCTACATCGATGCCACAAGTATTTTATGTTTTATAACATTGTGTCCTCTTTTCACTCTATATTGTTTTACTATACTATGTGATAAACATGATGTTGGCTGCCATACCTTGTTTTTCACCGTGGTCACATGCTAAATTTCGGTCAGTTATGTAGGCATATAACACATTACCAAGATGTACGTGATTTCTTCTAATTGATGTTTTTGAACAGATACAACTAAAATGCCAGGAGAAGAAATTAGATAAGGGATGAAAATAATTGAAAGTTATCGTGCTTTTTCAGATGTTCTTCATGAGGTCAAAGCACTCTCTCATTTTGATTCCAGTTTTTCATTCTGCTAGCATATGGATTGTGATGCGGTTTGGCATGAGCTTGAACTGATCTTTCTATCACGTGTATACACACAAAGAGAGGCACTTTATATGTGTTCATACTATTCCAAATCTTAGTGGTGATATTATTTTTTATCAGGGAAGGAATGAGTATAGACAACCTTTCAAAAAAGATCAACAATTTTCAACATTATCGATGATATATAAAGCTTGTGGAATGGTACACACGGATGTACCATTCCAACATTTTCTCCAAAGGTGATTTTCCTTGTGTTCTTCTGCTCAAAATCTGGATAGGAAATGAGCTATGTGTACTATTTCTATGCTGAACTTCCAATTTTATTGGTTGGACGATAAGTGCTAAAAGCAGTTTTAAATTTGTATTGTTGATTCATTCTGAAATAAATTTCCTGGCCCTACATGTTCGTTGGTACATTAGGTCCTACAATACTAGGGCAAAACTTCTCCATTAGGTCCTACAAGACTAGGGCAGCAAGCCGCCCTCCATAGAGACGCTGGTGAACCACTTGCAGGTGAGCTGATGGTGGAATTTCTAGGTATAAGATTGGTCTTTTTCTGTGTTGGACCACTGAAATGATTTTCGTTTTGATGCAAGAAACTGCACTCAGTCATGTGAACTAGAAAGCATGATCAGTTTAGTGTAAGTTCATAGCTTGTCTAAGTAATTCAATCCGATGGATTTGAGTATTGTCTATTTTCTATTTTGCTCTTAAAAATCAACCACTGGATAAATCATTTAATTAGATAACATGTACATGATTAAGTTGAATCCAAATATTGGGAAGAAGGTTAGGATGGAGCTAAATTAGGCACTTCTGAACCAAATGCAGACATACTAATGCCAATATCAGTGGATGACTATTAAAGAGGTATATCACTTTCATGTATTGTAAATTTTGTAGCTTCTATTTATGTATAAATGGTCCATGTAGTAAATTTTGTGTTGTGAGACGGTTGCTTGACATATACCAGTTGTGTCTTTATTTCCTGTGCAAGCAGCCAACAACTATACTTATTATTGTGGTTTACCGATCTGTGAATCTTTTGAGGCATTAAACTGTCCATAATGGTAACTATGTTTGGAAGTCATTATAGTTATTGATCATGAATAAGTTTTGTCCCTTCCCCACTTATTTATGTCTTGTTTCTCTTTCACGATGGCACATATAACTAAAATGGGTGTGGCAAGCACTAGAGAAATCCAGCGATGTTGGGGATGTACCTTCATGATTTCCCATGGAGGGTTATATTTATGCATTAGTCATTCCCCTCCCGGTTTCCATTCAGTTATATTCGATGCATGAGCTTGGTACCTGAACCTTAGCTAAATAAGAACATAGAAGTATCTTATTATATTTGGTCACTAAATAATTTCTAATCTAGCTATATTCTTGTGGATTTTCAGAAAACAAAAAAAAGCATGTTACATTTTTTGCCTCTTTCTGAAAATATGGTACTTATGCTACTGGTTTCTAATATAGTTTGCCGAAACTACTTTGTTTTCTCCAAAAGGGAGAGCAGAGCCAACATGGGCGTTTAGAACATGTACCAACAAATTACTCCAGCTAACTTAGTGATGATTTATGATTAATGTATCAAGGGTAGAAAATGGTACTAAGACATTGTACAAGAAAATGTTGTAACTGTAGAGCCAAGACTTAGTCATAGTAGGACTTCCTTATGGAAAATATTTAAGTTACAACTACTCAATAATGATGTAGAATCTAGAGGATTTACTTGATTTTCTTAATATGGAGTTTTAAGCATTTTTTTTATTTTCTGAATCTGCAGATTTTATCACCCTTCAACAGTCTATTGGGATCATTTTTGCTAATAGTACCCATTCAAATCCGTGTTTTTATTTGTATATTTTTCATAATTATTTTATTGCGTTGGTGTAGAATTGGTAATCGTTTTGGTAATCTTATATGTGATAGTTCATATCAGTAGATTATCTTTGCATAATTTTTTGCTTTGTGAAATACATAAACATGCAGTTTAGACGGAGATTTGTAGTTCAATTTATTTTTGAAGTAACATATGTGGTCCAAACCGAGGGTTGCTTTGGCAATGAGAAAATAATAAATACAGGAAAATAACTCTCAAGAAAGAATAATACCTTATCCTCTTTTGGAAACAAAATGATATAAATTTGATGATTCCCAGTGAGATATATGTGGTATTTCATCATGGTGCAAGTTACACCTAATACTCGACACCTGGTATTTCTGCAGGTTCAGCTTGAGATTTGTGGGTCAGATCATCTACAGGAGCAATTAGCTAACTGAATTTGGCAACGGATCGTGAGTACATAACAAATAACACACACTTTTGTGCCATCTCGCTTGCCTCATCAAGCCCCGTGCTCTAGCTTGATACCCACTCCGACGAGAGTAGTACCAGGTAACACTAGACACTTAGTGTCCCTTCTTCGCTTCCTTGGCTATGCACGGTTGTTAAGCTAGCAGTAAAATTAAGAGGATAGTTCAGACTATCAATATCGCGAGAGCTTATTCATAACCTTTTTTTATTTGAAAGGGTTGCTTTTCTATTTACACGTTACAAGATAAATTTTGCATCTCGGTCTTTTCTAAAAACTATTCTTGGACCACTTCTTATGGGATTTTTTCTGTGTAGGATTCCAGTTTGATTATGTTTATGGCTATACCATTCTTAAATACCAGCTGTCACAGATAGCCAGTGTTCCACCACATGCTATCGTTAGTCCCATTTGCATTTTTCCGTCGGGATAAATGTCTGATAGATGTTCATGTTCTGATGTTTAGGCCGCTGTAGGACATCTCGAGGATGTCTCCAATTGCATGTTATCGGGACAAAGTTGTTTGCATACCTCTTTTTGTTCCATGTGATGCAAAATGCATAGGAGAAATCAATAGTTTCAGTGTTGCCACTACAGTACAAATGTTGTTTCAGGTATAGCTGTAATACAAAAATTTACCGTTTTCATTTCATTTTCTAATTAGCAGCAGAGGCTAAGAATTCAAGGACAACTACTATGGCCTTTGAGGACCTTTGCGTTTCTTTTCATTTAAAAAGGGAGAATTGAAATGAACTATACCCAAGTACCAGAACGGTGAGGTGTTAACTGAATCCAAGGATACCATGTGATCTTTCCATGTTTGAAATTGAGAATATATTATTTTCCTGTATTTGCTAAGAATTTTAGGTGAATGCTTCACATGTTGTACACAGTGTTTTGAGATGAACCAGACTGTCGAGAATGTGAGCGGTAGGAATCATTAATCGTATAAGAAGCTTGAGAAATGGATAGTTGTTTATTGTTCATTTTTTCCTTGCCTATGATCGATTTCTATAGCCGTTCCCTACAACATTTTACAAGCCGTTTAATTTTTGGGAACGCGGCAAGGAGCGCTCCAGTCTCTAGGTTCATCTCGACTCTACCTCCTACTACCTGATGATCACCATTGCCTGGGGAACAGCGACAGCTGCCTCCCGCTGAGCTATAACGTTGTTGTGGCTTATTGATCGACGGCCATAACTAAGCGTCCTGCCTGATCTCTCACCGAGCTGGCAACGGAGTTATCCATCACGGTCGCCCTAAGATACCGTTCATTTCCCTCCTAGCTATTGGTTTCGTAGCAGGCGAGCATGGAAGCCTGTTCGAGATGCATGTAGACAGCTGACACACAAACACACAAACTTAACTGCCTAGGTCAATATTGATCATTGTCATTTTGTTAAACAAGAAATACAAACCATAAATACATTATTAATTTCCTTCCTATTTCTAATAGTGTTATACATAATATAAACAAGTGCGAGAGCAATCGGGCCGTGCCGAGGCACACCCCTACATCTACATGGAGTTTGTCTCTCTGACATGATCCTTGCGAAAGATCACCGTGCTCTACTGAACGCATGGATTGAGCGAGAAGACCAGTGGCCAACAATCAGGTAAAACCGCCGCGTGTCTGCTGCGTTTAGTAAAATTGTGTCTTTGTGTTTTATGTATGTTTGCAAAAAACTCTGAGGTTCTGTAAACTGGTGGTTCTGTTATGACCTAAGGTGCTACTCTCTTAGATATTTACCTAATATTATGTTGGAACTTTCTACTCGTGCTACCAGCCTTGTGTATTAGATCACGGTCTAACATCTCTGACACACTAATAATAAAAACTTAAATAACATTATTAATAAAAACTTATATATCAAGGTCTAACAGCTCCATAAACCTACGCTAAATGGTTCTGAATCCTACAGGCCCGTGCGCCGAGGCGCACTCCTAAATCTAGTTTGTACAATTCCACCCCTATTTAGACACATCTCTTTGTACTTGGCTCAAGAAGTAGATGATTTGACCTTCCGTTACCGAGAACACCTTATATAATTGATGCATTTATACAATTCTATTTATGCTACATAAGTGGTATACTGTTCTTGTCTGTCTTAGCTCAAGAAGTAGATGATGTTCTGTTCTACTATGTGATATGATTGCAGCAGTGGTTCTACTGGCTCTCTACCTCATCTGCAAGCAGTAATCTGCCTTTATCTTGTTCAACTTCACTACCACCTTGTCCATTGGGGTTCTTTCATCAGGTGTCGTTGATGAGCACCGTAAACTCAACTCTATTACAGATGCAAGGCACGTGTTAAGGGTGATGGACTGCTCTTGCAAGGTGCTATGATTGTCAGCAGGGCAATCACCCTTGCGTCCATTTGATAGAACTTCAGGGCCGACAACATCGATAAGCCTGGTTGGAAATGCTCCCTTCATGGAGGAACTTTGCCACAACTCTCAAACACAAGAGACAGGAGATATCAGTTGAAAATCTGATAGCGTCCCTTGATGTTGAGGAGAAGGCTCGGGCTAAGGACACTACTGAGAAAGGAGAGGGTCTTGCTACTGCTAACTTTGTGCAGAAAGGCAAATCCGTAGGCAAGAACAAAGGGAACTTCAAACCCTCCTTTAACAAGCCTGTAAAGACTACAACCTTTAAGAAGAAGAAGACGAACAGGGACAAGAGTGAACTGCCTTGTTACACTTGTGGAGAGCCCGGCCATTTTTCCAAGGACTGTCCAGAACGCGCAGACCGCAGAGGGAAAAAGGCCAAGACTGTCAACGTCGTGACCGCTAGCAATACTGATGGGTATGGTAATTTATTTACTGTTCTTTCAGTATTTCAATCACCGTGTTGGTGGCTTGATACGGGTGCTAATGTTCATGTGTGTGCTGACATCTCTATGTTCACTTCTTATCAGGTCGCTCGGGATTCATCCATCCTAATGGGGAATGGATCACATGCTTCTGTTCGTGGTGTTGTCACGGTGGATCTGAAGTTTACTTCCGGAAAGATCGTGCAGCTGAGGAACGTGCAGCATGTCCCTACTATGAACAAGAATCTCGTTAGTGGCTCCCTTCTTTGCAGAGATGGGTTTAAGGTTGTCTTAGAGTCTAATATAGTCGTTGTTTCGAAACATGGACAATTTATTGGTAAAGGTTATGAGTTCGGAGGCTTGTTCCGGTTTTCACTTTCAGAGTTTTGTAATAAATCCGTGAATCATATTTGTGGTGGTGTTAATGATGATACCAGTGTTTGGCATTCTCGTTTATGTCACATTAATTTTGGTTTGATGTCTCGGATGTCCAGCATGAGTTTAATTCCGAATTTCACTATTGCCAAAGGTTCTAAGTGCCATAGTTGTGTGCAATCAAAGCAACCTCGAAAGCCTCACAAGGCTGCCGAGGAGAGAAACTTGGCACCTCTAGAACTCATACATTCTGATCTATGTGAGATGAATGGTGTGTTGACAAAAGGTGAAAAGAGATATTTCATGACGTTGATAGATGATGCTACTAAATTCTGCTATGTTTACTTGTTGCAAACTAAAGATGAGGCTTTAGACTACTTTAAAATCTATAAGGCCGAAGTTGAAAATCAACTAGAGAGAAAGATCAAACGTCTTAGGTCGGACCGTGGTGGTGAGTATTTTCCCAAAATATTTGATGAATACTGTCAGGAACACGGAATTATTCATGAGAGGACGCCTCCCTACTCGCCCCAATCAAACGGGGTTGCCGAGAGGAAAAACCGCACGCTGACTGACTTGGTGAATTCCATGTTAGCCACTGCTGGTTTATCAAAGGCATGGTGGGGGAGGCTTTGTTGACTTCATGTCATGTCTTGAATAGAGTTCCTAACAAGAATAAAGAAAAGACCCCTTATGAGGAGTGGGTTGGGAGAAAACCATCACTTTCGTATCTGCGTACTTGGGGGTGTTTGGCGAAGGTCAACATACCGATTCCCAAGAAACGCAAGCTCGGACCCAAGACAGTGGATTGTATCTTTCTAGGGTATGCTCCACGGAGTGTAGGCTATAGATTTCTAGTGGTTAAATCTGAGGTACCTGATATGCATGTTGATACTATAATGGAATCTCGTGATGCAACATTCTTTGAGAATATTTTTCCTATGAAAGATATGCATAGCATTGATAGGATTTCTTCTGAAATACTTCCTGAATCTAGTGCATCTATTGATAATTCTGAACAACCACATGAGGAATTTCTTGAGAAGGATGACGATGAACCTCTCAGGAGGAGTAAGAGACAGAGGGTTGCAAAATCCTTTGGCAATGATTTCATCGTGTACCTTGTGGATGATACTCCCAGATCCATTACTGAGGCATATGCATCTCCTGATGCAGATGATTGGAAAGAAGCTGTCCAAAATGAGATGGACTCGATTCTTTCTAATGGAACTTGGGAATTATCAGAACGACCCTATGGTTGTAAACCTGTGGGATGTAAGTGGGTGTTCAAGAAGAAGCTAAGTCCTGATGGTACTATTGAGAAGTACAAGGCACGGCTTGTAGCTAAGGGCTACACACAGAAAGAAGGCGAAGATTACTTTGACACCTATTCACCTGTCGCTAGACTGACCACCATTCGAGTACTACTGTCCCTGGCTGCCTCTTATGGTCTTCTCGTTCATCAAATGGACGTGAAGACAGCTTTCCTTAATGGAGAGTTGGAAGAGGAGATCTATATGGATCAGCCGGATGGGTTTGTGGTAAAAGGTGAAGAGACAAATGTGTGTAAGTTATTGAAATCTTTATATGGCCTGAAACAAGCACCTAAGCAATGGCATGAGAAGTTTGACAGAACTCTACTTTCTGCTGGCTTTGTCATTAATGAGGCTGATAAGTGTGTTTACTATCGCCATGGTGGGGGCGATAGCGTTATATTATGTTTGTACGTGGATGACATTCTGATCTTTGGTACAAACATGAAAGTGACAAATTAAGTCAAGTCTTTCCTGTCAAAGAGTTTTGATATGAAAGATCTGGGAGAGGCTGATGTCATTCTGAATATCAAGCTTATTAAGAACGAGAATGGGATTACTTTAACGCAATCTCATTATGTTGAGAAGGTCTTGAGTCGATTTGGCTTTAATGATGGCAAGACTTCTCCAACACCTTATGATCCCAGTTTGACATTACGAAAGAATAAGAAGGAACCAACAGATCAGCTGAAATATTCACAAGTTGTTGGTTCTCTCATGTACTTAGCAAGCGCTACAAGACCCGATATCTCTTTTGCTGTGAGCAAGTTGAGTAGGTTCATGTCTAACCCGGGTATTGATCATTGGCATGCACTTGAAAGGGTCATGCGCTATCTATGTGGTACAATGAGCTATGGGATTCACTATTCAGGAAATCCTGCTGTGCTTGAAGGATATAGTGATTCGAATTGGATCTCTGACGTTGATGAACTCTACGCCACGAGCGGGTATGTGTTTACCCTTGGAGGTGGCGCAGTGTCATGGAGGTCTCGTAGACAAACCATATTGACGAGGTCAACTATGGAAGCAGAACTTACTGCTTTAGACACAGCCACTGTTGAGTCAGAATGGCTGCGTGAGCTCTTGATGGACTTGCCTGTGGTTGAGAAACCTGTGCCGGCAATCCTTTTGAATTGTGACAACCAAACTATTATTGTCAAAGTGAACAATTCTAAGGATAACGCGAAGTCATCAAGACACGTGAAAAGACGTTTGAAATCTGTCAGGAAATTGAGAAACTCCGGAGTAATAACTGTTACGTATATTCAAACAGACAAAAACCTGGCAGATCCCTTTACAAAGGGACTATCACAAAATGTGATAGAAAGTGCATCGAGGGAGATGGGGTTGAGACCCATGGATGTCACACCTTAGTGGTAACCCAACCTATGTGATCGGAGATCCCGTGAATTAGGACCTGGGAAGAACAAGCTAGTGGTTTGACTGAGGAGAGTATTTTGTAACCCTCTCTATGTGAAGATGCATGACTCTCATAATCTGTAAGGCAGGTTGGCAACATGCCTTAATGTGTTTCTGTTGGCTTTAATTAGCAAAGATGCCGTCCTACAGGGCATTCTTGAAAGAACACACCTATATGAGCTTGACTGTAAACGTCGCGGTCTATGAGATCTGGGTGATCTCTAGTAAACTCATGAAGAGACCAGGGAGTATGACGCATATGCTCCAACCCGCGGGGTAGGCTACTGACAGCCAAGTACTAGTTATGATTTTGAACGAAATCTATTGGCACCAAACTTGCAATTCAAGGTTCGTCCATTGTTCAAGTTGTTGATGGACGTAGTTCAAGATTCTAGGCGGAAGTTTAACTTAACAGTCTCTGCTGAAACACTGGTATATAAACAAGTAGCAAGGATTGACAAATCTTCAAATGGGCATTTGAGATCTGGTAGGGGATTGTTAGAAATAATGGGGCTAATCCATTTAGGCCCATGAGTATTTCAGATTTTTCCTAAATCTCAAAGCCCAAATTTGTGGCAGCCCATATGTGTTTTATCAACGATTGCTAAAATTGCAAATCCCATGACTGCAGGAAGTATAACTTTTATCAACGATTTCCGTGATCTATGATTGCTCTGGCAGGGTGAAATACCTACTCGGGGGAGGCCACAAAGAGCATTGTTTCCTCTCAAAGACTCGAGTGTGATGTTTGAGAAAACTCCACTATCCGGTATCGGACCATCTAGTTTATTGAAAGAGAGATTCAAGCTAGTGAGGAAGGTCAAATTGGCCAGTGACCTTGGTATGGAACCCTGAAGGGCATTGTATGACAGGTCCATGGTCTCTATGCTGACTAGCTCTCCAAAAGAGCTTGGGACTTGTTCATGGAATAAATTGTTTGACAGGTTCAGATAGGTAAGCATCTGGAGCCTGCCCAAGGAATCTGGTAAGCCATCGGTCATGAGATTGCTTGAAAGATCCATTTGAGCAATTTGTTTTACTTGGCTCATATCCGTCGGCAATGGACCACTCAGCATGTTGTATGACAGATCAAGAATGATGAGCTTTGAGAGGCGCCACAAACTCAAGGGTATGGTTGAAGACAATGAGTTAAGAGAAGATGTCAGGTACTGCAACTCAGTTAGATTGCCCACACTGCTTGGTATCGAGCCAGACAACTGGTTTTTATCAAGATGCAATATTACTAGGCGTTTTAATCTGGAAATTTCTTCTGGGATGGCACCGGTCATGGTATTGTTGAAAAGATTGAGTTCTTGGAGATTGTCCAGTGTACTGATGGGTACAGGAATTGCCCCGCTCAGTTGGTTTCCATCGAGATCAATTGTCCTAAGGCTGCTAAGATTTGCAATTGTATCTGGAATGCTCCCTGTTAGGCTGTTAGAACTTGCTATGAAGTACTGGAGCTGTGAACTAAGGTTTCCCAAATAGTCAGGTATGCTTCCTGTAAACGAATTGCTTGACATTCCAAGGGTAGTGAGGTTCTTGCAATTGGAGAGTCCATGGAGAAAGTTTAGGTTGCCGCTAAGCTTGTTTCCGTCAACATACAGGCCCGTAAGACTATGGATATTCCCAAACGTGGTTGGGATTGAACCAGTGAAGGCATTCAGTGTCAGGTCGAGACTTCTGATGCTTGATATATTACCAATGGATTCAGGAATGGAACCTGTTAGGAGGTTGGTCGAAAAGCTCAAGTTATTGAGGTTTCTCAAATAACCTATTTCTGGTGGAATCTCTCCTTCCAGCTGGTTGACACTAAGATCAAGCATGACAAGGTCGGTGAGGTTGCTTAGCTCAATCGGGATCTTGCCGACGAGGTTATTTGCGGCCAGTATGATGGTAGAAAGCCGAGGCATTGTTTCCAACCATGCCGGTACAGGACCAGTGAAGTTGTTAATGGCCAAGGTAAGAAGCTCAAGGTTTTTGCATCTGGCAAGTGCTGGCTGGATGTAGCCAGTGAAGTGATTCTGAGAAAGACCTAGTTTCTGCAGCATAGGGAGGTTAAAGCTCTTGTTGCCTGCAGGGAGGGAACCGAAAAGATTGTTGTTCCCCAAACCGAAGATTCGGAGCATGGACATGTTGAAGATGGCAGCAGGGACAGTGCCAGTAAGAAGGTTGAGCTCCAGGACTAGGATTTCAAGCTTCCTCAGAGAGCCGATCGCGTCAGGTATGCCTCCGGTAAGTCTGTTCCGGCCAAGCCACATGACTCTCAGATCAGGAGTGTTGTTGAAGAGGCCTGGAGGTATGGTGCCACTCAGGTCGTTGGAGTTGAGGCTTATGTACCGGAGGTTGTGCAACGCGTGCAATTCTGGAGGAACAGCCCCGGAGAGGCCATTGTAGCCGAGGTCAAGATACTCGAGCTGGGTGAGGTTGCCGAGCGCCGAGGGGATGGTACCTGACAGGCGGTTCTCGTAGAGGTCGAGGTGTCTGAGCCGCGCTAGCTGGCCGAGCTCGGTAGGGATTGCTCCGTCCATCCCGGTGCTGTTGAGGTTGAGGTGGGAGATGAAGGAGAGGTTGCCGAGCTCTGGTGGAATGGTGCCACCGAGCGCTATGCCCGGCAGCGACAGCGTGGCAACGCGCCGCCTAAGGGCGTCGCATGAGACGCCGAGCCAGCTGCAGAAGGGGGTGCGTGCTGTCCAGCTGCGGCGCAGGATGCCGCGCGGGTCACGCACGCTGGCCCTGAAGGAGAGCAGTGCCAAGAAGTCGACGTCGGTGGCGTTTCCTGGGTGCGTGAGCGCTGCCGTGCCTGGCAGCAGCAGCGACAAGGCCACCATGGTTTGTACCACGATAAGAGCCATGGTGGTAGCGTGGTGCTTGTCCTTCGGTTTTTTTTTTTTGTGTCCGTGGGTTTTTGGTGTTTGGGGGGATTCATGCATTTGGGATTTCAGAGAAAAGCTTTCGGGCTAAAGGAAAGTCAATGACGTGATGGACATTTAGTGCAGTCGCCTTCTTAGGGCACGTACAGTGCGGACGTTAAGGAGAGACGCTAGTATTAGATTCCTAGCAATTTTGCCTGAATCCCGCTGATTCCACAAAACCAGCAAGCGTCGGCGCAAATTGTGCCGTCGGGCGCTTCATCTTATTTTCCACCTAGCAAACCGTTTTATGGCAGGACGGACTGTGCAAACGAGTAAAACACAATTCATGTTTAGCGTCTTGATTAGCGTCCGCATTAAAGGATGGATCGTTAGGCTACTTTTATTTTCTCATATGTATTGTTTTTAATCTCTTTAACGCCCACCTAAACGTCTAGCGTTATACATGCCCTTAGTTGTTGGTTATCGAAGCAGCAACATCAAGTGTACTGTGCTTGAGCGGAATGGTAGCCCATGCTTCGTCTACTCGGTCAATGAGAATCAGGTGCAATTCACATTTGCATAGTAGCCGATGCCGTTCACGGGCTGACTTAGGCACCGCAAAATTTATTGCACTCCGCGTCGATGAAATCCCATCTCTTTAAAAGAGAGGATTTATTTCGATCACTATAAGAGCATCTCTAACCCATCCTCAGTGTTAGAGCCGAATTCGGCGCACAGTTCATCGATTCCTATATTTTTGCTCCTCTAAATTTTGGCCGCCGGATTCGATCCCCTTAATTTGGACTTCTAAATTTAAACTTTGGCTAGACACTTAATCAAACACATTGCAATAAAACGAAAACACATCAAAATCAAACTAAACCACTTAGTTCATACACACTTTGCATAGTTCATACAAAGATTCTAACCCTAGGATGGCCGCCGGCGTCGGTGGCCGTCATAGAAACCCTAGCTACGCCGCCGAGCGTTGGTGGCCAACGTCGGTATCCACCTACTTGCCGAGGTTGTCGAGCCACGCGTCGAAGCTGTCGTTGGAGTCGGTGTCGTTGTCGCCAAGGTCGATGACCTCCTGTGCCGGCGCCGAGGAAGACGCAACCGCCATCGCGGAGGAAGAAGGCCCCGCCGCCGACCATGCGGAAGAGGCCCTGCCGCCGAGGAGGAAGAGGCGAGGCCGTGACGTGCGTCGTACTCTTCGTAGCGCGCGGCGCGGCCTCCGCAACGACACGGCCAGGATTCTTACGCTGGAGCTCCGCCATGTACCGCTCTCCGGCGGCTTTGGCCTCGAGCCGCTCCTGCGGCTCTCGGTCCTCCCGAGCGATGAGCGTGGCGCGGCCGTGGCCGGGAGGGAAGAATAGCTCCGGGACCTCGCCGGGATGTCCTAGGGGGAAGTTGAGACGGTCGCAGTCGCTGCCGTGGAGCTCGACATTCTTGATGTCGTGCGCCCACGCCGCCTGCCACGCCGATTGGAAGATTCCAATCCAGTGGCTGTGGCCGGTGTTACGGTCGGTGATTTCGGGTCCCCCACCCCACTGCTGCTGCCGCACGCCGTGGTAATGGCTTGTTGGCGACGGTGGGAGGCCGGGTGACCTCGATCTCCGGCCACGGGGTGCTCCGTGGCCCCGAACGGCGCTACGGATTGGCGGTGGCGACCTGCAGCTCAATCCAGCCATCTCTGGCGGGTTTGGGTGGAAGGACTAGCGATGGGGAGTAGAATGGCGGTAGTGGAAAAGAGCAGTGGACTTGTAGTTTTTGGGAAATAGTTTCTGGTTGGGCACTAACTTAGACTCCAACAATCACTGGAATGTTCCAGGCACCCCTAGGACAGCACTACTATACTAACACTCACTGGAACATTCCAGGTTCACCTAGGACAGTCTCCAACACTCCCCCTCAAGATGGGCGATAGATATCTATCATTCCCATCTTGTTACAAGCTGAACTGCACTCTTTATTTCCTAATCCTTTAGTTAAACAGTCTGCAATTTGCTCGCTAGAGGTTACATGATTTATCTTAATTATACCGTCATCCAACTTCTCCTTTATGAAGAAGCGATCAATCTCCACATGCTTGGTTCTATCATGTTGAACAGGGTTGTTTGCGATATTGATCGCCGACTTGTTGTCACACCACAAATTTAAAGGACCTTTCCTCAACACTTTTAGTTCTAAAAGAAGATTCCTCACCCATAACATTCACTCAAACCTTGCGACATAGCTCTATATTCAGCTTCAGCTGTTGACTTTGAAACCACCGGCTGCTTCTTACTTCGCCATGACACTAAATTTCCCCTGACAAACACACAATAACCAGATGTTGATCTCCTATCATCCAAGCAACTTGCCCAGTCAGCATCACAATACCCATCCACATTTAGATGACCATTCCTTTTGAACCATAGTCCCTTTCCTGGACTGCCCTTCAAGTACCGGAGGATTTGATTGACCGCATCCAAGTGTCCGCTTCTAGGATCATGCATGTATCTTCTCACTACACTCACTGCATATGAAATATCAGGTCTTGTGTGACATAGATAGATGAGCCTTCCAACAAGCTTTTGGTACCTCTCCTTATCCACTGGTTCCCCGGATTCGGTACATAATTTGTGGTTTGGATCGATAGGGGTTGATGCAACCCGACACCCAAGCATGCCTATGTCACTAAGCAAGTCTAATACGTACTTTCGCTGGGAGAGAACAATCCCTTTGGGGGATCTAGCAATTTCTATGCCAAGAAAGTACTTGAGTTGGCCAAGATCCTTTACCTCAAATTCCTTGCATAGGCTGTCTTTTAATCGTGATATCTCCACTTCATCATCTCCGGTGATTATGATATCATCAACATATACGGCAAGGATTGTAATTTGGCTATTTGAGTGTCGATAGAACACCGTATGATCCCCATTACACTACTTATATCTCATACCACATACAACTCGTCTAAATCTATCAAACCATGTCCGCGGAGATTGCTTGAGGCCGTATAGAGATTTTCTCAACCTGCATACCTTTCCTGATGTTCTAGGAGTGGAGAAACCAGGTGGGATCTCCATGTATACCTCCTTCTGTAAATCTCCATGCAAGAATGCATTCTTGACATCCAACTGATGCAAAGGCCACCCGAAGTTAGTTGCACATGAGATTAGGATCCTCACTGTGTTCATCTTTGCCACCGGCGCAAAAGTCTTATCATAGTCAATTACATATGTTTGACTATATCCTCTCGCGACTAGTCTTGCCTTGTACCTTTCAATTTTTCCTTCTGGATTCTGTTTCACGGTGTAGATCCATTTACACCCAACAACTCTCTTTCCTGCTGGAAGATGTACAAGTTCCCAAGTTTTATTCCTTTCGAGAGCATTTAACTCCTCTATCATGGCCTCGCGCCACTTCGGGTCTTGCTTTGCTACTTTCCAGTCTCTTGGGATCACCACAGATTGCAATAATGCGATGAAGGCCATATAGTTCGTAGATAGATATGTATATGATATATAATTAGCTATGTCATGTTCCTCCCGGTACCAATTTGGAGGTTTTCTAGATCCATGTCGGGTTCCTTTTCTTAAGGCAATGGGCAAGTCCATTGAATCCCTCGTAGTAGATGGACCTATGTCATCAGGCAATTCAACAATTTCAACACCTGTTGGAGCTTGTTGCTCCCCCTGCACCTGTGTGTCACCTGCCGTAGGGGCCTGTTGTTGCAGATGCTCATGTTGCGATTTTCTCCGTGTATACACTTTTAAGTTTTCTTCCTCGTTCGGCTTTCTCCATCTCTCTTCGACCATAGGATATGGGATTGAATCAACCACAACTCTCCAAGGTTCATCTTCAACAGAATCAACCACAACACTCAAAGGTTCATCTTTGGTTCTCCTCAACACTTCACTCTCCCTCTCTCGACTAGCCTCACTCGTGCTAGGAGGGTCAAGGTCAATGTCAAATAATGAGCTGAGATCGGTCTTCTCTCCATAGTACGGCTCAGACTCCCTAAATGTCACATCCATGCTCACAAATGTTCGTCGCTCGATAGGACTCCAACACTTTTAGCCCTTCTGTCCAGATGGGTATCCAATAAATATACACTTAACCGCTCGTGGGTCCAACTTCCCCACCAAGGGTCTATGATCTCTAACGAAGCACGTGCAACCAAATACTTTAGGAGCAACTAAGAACTTGTTCTCACCTAGCAACATTTCACATGGTGACTTCATCCCAATCACTCTTGATGGCATGCGGTTGATGAGATACGTGGCTATCATCACCGCCTCACTCCATAAGAATTTTGGCACATTCATTGTGTACATCAATGACCGAGCAACCTCCAAGATATGACGGTTTTTCCTTTCTGCTACTCCATTTTGAGGGGACGTATCTGGACAGGAGGTCTGGTGCAATATACCTTCTGCTGACAAGAATGTACCAAACTCCTTATTCACATACTCGGTCCCATTATCCGTCCTGATTACATGCACATGTGTATTGAACTGGTTTTTCACGTAGGCATAAAAGTCCTGGAAACATCTGAATACCTCATTTTTATGCCTCATGAGATACACCCAGGTCATACGAGAATAACAGTCAATGAATGTCACAAAGTACTTCATTCCACTTATAGAGATAACAGGGCATGTCCAGACATCTGAATGAATAATCACAAAAGGCGAGATACTCCGGAGTCCCCTACTCACATAGGATGTTCTAGTGTGCTTCCCAAACTCACAAGCAGCACACACTAATTTTTTTTATCCACCCCACACATTACATCAGGCACAACCTTACTCATTTTATCAAAAGACATATGTCCCATTCTACAATGTTGAAGCATCACCATGGCTTCCTTCTCTCCTACAGTTGATGCTAGTATAGTACATACTGCATCACTTGTCACCTCCCGGTCCATGTACCACAATCCATTATGCCTGGTTCCGGTCCCAAGCCTCTCTCCAGTCAGCCTTTCCTGAATTAAACACATCTCGCGGTCAAGCATTACACGACAATCTATATCATCAACCAAGGCACTCAATGAAATAAGGTTTACGGGGAAGGCGGGAACATGAAGGACGAAGATAACTTAATTGTGGGTGTGCACTGAATTGTTCCAACTCCTTTGATGGGCTGAGAGGTACCATCGGCAGTTTGAATAGTTTCTTTATGTGTGGGTGGATATTGGGTGTAAGAATCAAATTCTTTCAATGTGCCCGCTACATGCTTTGATGTACCCGAGTCTAATATCCAATTTGAACAAGACTTATGCAAAGATGTAGATGCATGGGCATAATTACCTTCATCAGTATAGGCAAGGTGAGCAAACTTGTCGAAGCTGAAGTCCCCATAACCGCCATCATTAGTCACCTTTGCTTCCTTCTTTAACCCATCATGAGCAGTGCCCGAGGATTCTTCTTCGGAGACCGCCACATTTGCTCTAGGGCCACTTGAGTATCCTCGGCCTCTGCCTCTGCTTAATCCACCTCTATTATATCCTCTTCCTCTACCCCGAATTCCCCTGCGTGGGGCTGTGCGATTTCGGCTCAAATGACCATTCTCACCATAGTTGAAGCAGTCCCTAGTCTCCAAGCTTTGGGTTGCAACGAAGGCTGGACGAGATGGAGTTGTTGTGTTGCTCTTTTTCATCTTCAATCTAATCTCTTCCTATGCGATCACTGCTATGGCATCCTCTAGAGTGGGAAGTGAAGTCTGATGGTACAATGCAGCACGTCTTCCCTCGAACTCAGAGTTTAGGCCTTTCAGAAATTTCATCACTCGCCTGCGTTCAATCCACTTTCTAGCAGCAGCAATGCAATCTGCATGCTAGAGCTCCAGAGGATCATAGTGATCTAAATCAGCCCAAAGATGCTGCAACTTAGCAACATACTCCATCACAGACTTGTCCTCTTGTCTCAGTTCACTTAGTCTCTCCTCCGTTTCTGCCATCAACATTACATTCCCTTCACTTGAATACAATTTCTTTAAAGTCTTCCATACCTCAGCTGCACTTGAGAGGATCTCCACAGATGCTGCAATTGTTGGGGATAAGGAATTTAATAGCCACGCTACGATCAGTGAATTAGTAGTACTCCAAGCCTTCCATTTTGGAGTTATCTTGTCCCTTGGCTCGGCTGCCTCACCCTCAACATAGCTCTCCAGGTCTTTAGTCCTTAAGATGAGCAAAGCCCTTCTTGACCAGCTCAAATAGTTTTTTACGCCTTCCAATTTGATCTCATTGGGTGGCAGTTCAATCTTTTGTGTCTGTTCTGTAACTGCACTATTTGATGATAATGCACCACCTGCCTTGGTTGTGAGAAGCTCCGCCAGTTTCTCAAGTGCCTTCTCCAATCCTTGATTTCCCCCCATGATCTGCAGCTACCACTCAGGTTCCTCTTCCAGATAACACCCCTGTGCTTCTTCTCCTGGCCACAGCCGCACACACACTAGCTCCAATCAGCTCTCCTCTTCTTGCACAGAAAGTTGCTGAACCTCTTCTCTGCTCTTCCACTCTGCTACAGGAAAGTGCTCGGTTGCAGTTCCTCCTACCGATTCTCCTCGCCGGGAGCTCCACCAACTGGTGCTTCACCTCCGGAATTTTTGCAGCTAGGCGCCTCCCTCCTCCTACTACTTCCAGCCAGCACAAGCCTCAGCTCCAGCTCATGCACTTGTGCCACTGACCGCCGATTCTCCACCAGCAGCTACCTAGCTTTACCTCCAGCTCTGATACCATGTAGTTTTTGGAAAATAGTTTCTGGTTGGGCACTAACTTAGACTCCAACAATCACTGGAATGTTCCAGGCACCCCTAGGACAGCACTACTATACTAACACTCACTGGAACATTCCAGGTTCACCTAGGACAGTCTCCAACAGGACTTTTTCGCATCGGCCACGAGGAGGAGCAAATATGAGAGAGAGGGCCAAATATTTTGGGGCCGGATTCCTATATTGGCCCCTCTAAAGCCTTTTAGGGGTTCGGTTAGGTGCTACTTCGGCCGTTAAAGGAGCAAATTTTCTCACGCGGCTGTGGAAAGGGGATAGGTTAGAGATGCTCTAAATGTGGTAGAAGGAAATTCTTACGCTCATTGTAGTACTTGAAGATTCTCTACCAATATGTTGGTCATTTTTGCTCGGAGCCGCAAACTGAACCTTGTCCAATTGTCATCCACGCCTCACAAAGGATCTTGTCCTCCTTCATGTTATAGACGTTGGTCCCTTTGGCTCTTCTTCTTTTGTGTTGCGCCATCGGTTGGCTCGGCAGCGTTGGCATCACAACCATCCACATCCATCGTGTCCCCTTCATCGTCATCGGTAGGCTCGACATCATGCACAAACAATGGCTTGCCATCGATGTAGACATCAGTTTGGTCAACATCGTCGTCAGGGTCGTCGTCCATGGCTGTAGACTTAGTGATGATCTGGTGCAATACGGCCTCGTCGTCCTCCTCCTCCTCCCGTGTGGACACGGGGCAAGGCAAATCGTCGAACAGGACGCGGGGCACGACATGTTCGCTGTTGAGATCCTGCGTGGTCTGTTGCCATGCTCCTGCATCCGTTCGCCTGGCCTGAGGTTGATGGAGGTTTTCTCCGATATCGTTGTCACATCCGGCAACAGCGATCGGGAGTCGCCTGAGCCGGGAGCGCATTTGGACATGCGTGATGGGAGCGCAGGGCACCTCCCCCGATACGGTAGGCGACCGCAGATGAAGATACGACCGCGCAACGGCCAAGGAAACCAAGCTAGTCGATGATGCGCTAGCCATGTTGCTAGCGCCAACCAGGGCCACTGGGCCAGGGCTTCATAGAGCGCGTCTTGTTTAACGAGAAGAAGGGCCTACAAGGCGAGCCCTTCGGCAGCGATGGCCTCAGCGGCCTTGGCCTCTAGGGAGGCTACGAGGTTGGCTTATTTGGCTTCTTCCATGACGGCTTTCGCTTCCAAAACCCGCACCTCTCGGACGACGCGCTTCCTGCTCTTCTCCGACCGCTCCGCGTTCGTCAGCTCCTTCGGCTTGGTGGCCTTCTTGGCCTTGGTGGCAGTAACAGTGGGCGCCTCCATCGGGTTCTAGGAGGTCGGCATCAGTGCTTTTCTATTTTGGTGGAAAGTGGAAGGGGGTGAATGTGTTTTTAGCCATTGGCTGGTGGGTCAGGGGAAGAAAAGAGGACAGGTGAATGCCACGCCCGGACGCACGCGCTGTCTAGACCGACGCAAAGTCAGGCCAAATTTGGGCTCAAATGGGTTGTTGAACCCTCGGTCGGTTTGGGTCATGCCGTTGGGCCGCGCCCCCTATTCGAAAATAACAGTTTGGACAACCGATGGTCGAATGGGTCAGCCCGGTGGAGATGCCCTAAAAATACAAGCATATTTTTACCTAAACATTAGTTACCTCATACAACAATTCAAATAAACTATTAGGTGAGTTTTTTGAGCCACATGTGCTCGAGAAGTTACATCTGAAATACCTCATTGTCACAAATTGGATGTATTATCTTTATCTTTTTTGTTTGCATCATTTGCTTTGAGAAGATCAAACATGTATATTCCAGCCTTTTCTTTTCCTCTCTCAGTTCTTTTTTTCCTCGTCCCATTTCTTCTTCTCCTGGCAAAGACGGCGGTGACCTGTTGCTCTGTACTAGCCACCGAACACAGTAGAGGAGGAGAAAAGGGAGCGACGATTTGTGTGGTTGGGAGAGGTACCAAGCGTGGGGAAGACGACCTAGGATCAGGAATGGCCTGCCGAAGGGACCCGTGAGGCCAACGTGTGCCGGTGCTCCCACGCCTATCGCTCAAGGTAAGGGGTTGGTGAAAGAGTGTTGGGCACATTATTGGACCTGTGGAATTGCCGTCAACCTATCGAGGGACGTTGGTGTGAGCCTATTTTGTCCAGGCGTCCAAATAGGCTTAGGGCATCTCCATCGAACCGATCCATTTGACTACTGACTGTCCGAACTGGTCTAAACGGACAGCGGGCGCGACCCATTGGCTCAACCCAAAATGACCAAGCGTCCGGGACCGGTCCGCGACGACCCATTTCCAGCACAAATTTGGGTTGGCTTTGCGTCGGCGTGGACAGTGCGCGCGTTTGGGCGCATCCTCCTCTTTTCTTCCCCTAGCCCGCAAGCCAATGGCTCAAAACCATTTTCTCCCCTTCCATTTCTTCCAACAAAATCTAAAACACCGACGCCAAACCCTAGCCCCTGATGGAGGAAGCCGCCGTGGCCCAGCCACCAAGGCGAAGGGCTTGCTTAAACCGAAGGAGTTGATGGATGCGGAGCAGACATAGGAGAGAATGAAGCATGCGCTCGGAGAGGTGCCGCCAGGTCGCAGGTCAGGTCTTGGAGGCGAAAGAGCATGGTTTTAGAGGAAGCAAAACACCATTTGCGATCGCCAAGCGTGATCTTATTCATGATCTATCTCTTTCATGCATTTTCTATAAAACTTGTCTTAATTTGCGCTATGATTCGGTACTATGGCATGTGAACTTGGTTATTTCCTAATTTTTGGTAATTTATTTGCTAGTGTAGTATATTTTGTCATTTTCATTCAATATGTTTTGAATTGGTATAAATTGTGGCCAAGACTGGTCGGCTGGACGTGTCCGACCAAAATGGGTCGAGCCGCTGGGCACCCCACCGAAATCTGTTCTAGGCCGGACATACCAGTCGATAATAATAAGAAAATTGGAAAGTACCACTTAAAATAAAAAAATTGCATGCTATCTCAGCAAAGGAGTAATTCTTACTAAGGATAACCTTGCTAAACGCAACTGGAAAATGTGAGTATTATCACCAAGAGGAAACAATCAAACACTTATTTTTCCAAAGCAAGTTTGCTTGTTCTATATGGTCAGTTATTAGCTTCTAGCTTGTATCCATCATGTAGTGTTGCAAACAATTTTGGCAACAACACCTTGGCTAACACTTGGATCTTGATACCTTGCAAATATATCTCAAGCGAATCATTCAAAGCACCAAAGATCTCACAAAAAAATCAGTAGAGCATGAGAGTTGGTGCGAAGGGTAGGAGTTCAGGGCTCTTAGCTCAAGCAAAGGTTCTCTCTTCTTTTCTCTCGCTTTGCCTCGAATTGGGCAGGTGTGGCAAAGGGGAAAATCCGGCTGTTGGAAGGAAAAGTAACGTGTACTGGACAAGTACACAATTTGAATGGTTAGGTGGCAAAACCGATTTCCTGGAGGTACTGGCCTATCCAGAATGCCTCAAGAAACACGACATCTTGGAGGTACGAGGAAGGAGCGCTCAGAGGTTCTAGCTCAAAAGCAGGTTGATGTTCAACGCAAAGTAACGTGCCTGGTAGTACTTTCCGCTGAGAGTTGCGGACAGAGGAGAACACATTACAGAAACAAACTTTACAAAAAACGCAAAATCCCAGCTCAGAGGTTACATGAATTCTTCACTCGGAAGTTTCAGGAAGTCTTTCACGTGAACAATCTGAATGAAACTGGAAGTGTCTGAAAATGTGGTTCCTACTAGTCTCTCATTCTTACTGATCTGGAGGTTTTGGGCAAGGTTTGCTCGGTGGTTCCAGCCTCCAGGAAAGTTGATTATGTGGAGAATTGAGGGAACTTGTTGGATTTCTTAGGAATTCTTTGAGAGATTTCGCAATGAATCATTTTTCCTCTTACTATCCAAGTGCACCTTTTTGCAGTGCGCCATACATGTGACTGAAAGAAATATAAGATTACAAGTTTCAAGGTGGCCATCCCTTTCTCAGTTTTTCGAGCCTAGCATATATAATAAGGACGACAAAAAATCTGCAACACTAAGTAAGATGGTTAGTTCCATAATTGACTTCTCGTTAATCATCCAAAACCCCATATGGATCCTCGATGTACTTTCACCGTCCCACAGAGCCCATCGATCCATCTTCCCACTAACGGTTTGGGCTCCCAAGTGTGACAAAGAAGCATATGCAGCCCTGCAACAGCAAGGTCCTAGCGTGCATGCCAAGCCACCGCGAACCACGCTGTAGAGGCCACATTAGTAAAGCAAAGGCCCTTGCGTCTCGCCTCATCTTTATTGATCGCCAGGAGGCAGGGCAAGTGAGGATTTATGGTTTCGTGCTAGGAATGGGGTCAATGTTATACCTCGGAAATCTTTGCTATCCTGCCTCAGCTTGCAATTGCCCAGAGTCTGAAATGCTGGTATATGTTTTTTCCCCTACTTTTGAACGTCTCAACTATGGCATTTACATCGTTGCCGAAATCAAACCATGAGACAATCCACATTACATCGTTGTAATGTTTTGATGATAGTGTCATGGTCCTCCTGGGTATATAACTATAAACATGTTCAATTAGCTATGGTAATTTAGGTGTGGTAGCACGTCATTATTTGCTGAAGCAATCTATACCAGATATGTATCGTTTTTTAGTTGATGTCAGAAAAATATGTTATTTGTTTACTGGTGCTTTCTCTTGTGACGAGGAAGGTGGTCGTCTTAATTTCATTGAGGAAAAATGTACTATTACAAATACTTCTCCAGGAAGCAGGTAAGAACAAACCAGTGATCTCCCTTAGTATTTTGGTAACTGCGAACAGTAATTTGACTTGATCTTGTTTAAACTGACAACCACATCATCCATTGGCATTCTCTCATCAGGTGCAGTTCTTGAGCAAAGCAAGCCCAACTCAATAATGGACGCTAGGCAAGTATTTAAGATTGTGGAATTCTCTTCAGAGGGATTGCTTGTCGGGTTTATATCGTGCTCTGGTTCACCTTGCAGTAGCCTACAGTCAGTGACACTTAAGATTTCGTGTGGGAATGCTTGATTAACCCACTGCCTTAAGCTCAACTCACCGACAAACATTGGATCAGTTGGATTTTTCCTCGTGAAGACTTCAAGGAGAACAATCCCAAAGCTGTAAACGTCACTCATTCGTGATGCTTTCCCTGTTGATCCGAACTCTGTTCCATGTCAAAAAGAAACCAGTGAGCTTATATTATATCAACCCAATAGGAAATGTTCCATCAGACTTTGCAAGGAAAATTACCTGGTGCCATGTATCCTACAGTGCCGGGCATGCTTGTTAACACCATAGAGTTGTCATCTCCAAACAGAAGCTTGGAGACTCCGAAATCAGCAACATGTGCAATCATCTCCGTGTCAAGCAAAATGTTGCTTGGCTTCAAATCAAAATGAAGGACAACTTCAAAATGCCTGTGATGTAGATACTCCAGTGCCATTGCAACATCCAGCATGATTCCAACCCTCTGTAGGAAACTGATGTGCCGCCTTTCAGTTGAATGCAACCAATCATCTAAACTACCATTGGGCATGTACTCAAGAACAAGTGCTTTGAAGTCAAGATTAGAACAAGTGCTAACTATCCTCACCAAGTTCCGGTGCCGGGCCATTCTCAGTACACGACACTCTGTGTCAAAGCTGTTTGAAGCTACTTCGTCTTGCATGTTGAGAACTTTTATTGCAATAATAGACCCATCATCTAGCTGACCTTTGAAGACTTTACCAAAGCCTCCAGCCCCTAGCAGGTTATCATCACTGAAGTTGCTTGTTGCACGGACGAGCTCATGGTATGAGATAAACTGGTAGTTCAGCAAGTCTGTTTCTGAGGATGCTACCATGTTTCCTTGCTTGTTCATCTTTCTCCCAACCAACATATACAGGCAAGCAGATAAAATAAAAAGTGTCACTACTGCAGGTAATATGACTTTCAGCAGTAGCCATTTTGACCTTGAGTGTTTTATTTTCTGGCATGGAGCTATTCCTTCCCTCGGAAGCCCACAGAGTGCACCGTTTCCCATCAATGATTTCAGGGTGATGTTGGAGAACACACCTCCTTCGGGTATCTGCCCACCCAGCCCGTTGAAAGAGAGATTCAAGTTGGTAAGGTAAGTGAGATTGGCCAGGGACTCGGGAATGGCACCAGAAAGCGCATTGGAGGAGAAGTCCAATTCCTCAATACTTAGTAACTTGCCAAGTGAATCGGGTATTGATCCTTGGAGTAAGTTGCTGGACAGATTCAGATAGATCATCATCTGCAAGTCGCCGAAGGAACCTGGGATGCCACCTGACAACTGGTTGCTTGATAGATCCATCATGGTGATTGCACTCAGTTTCCCTACATCAACAGGTAGGGAACCACTGAAAGAGTTCTGTGACAAATCAAGCTTAGTTAGTTTCTGGTTCTGCCATAGACTGGTTGGTATGGCTGAAGACAATAAGTTGTTGGACAGTGTGATGATCTGTATCTGGCTTAGGCTACTGACACTGCTTGGAATGGAACCAATGAGTCTGTTGCTGTCAAGATGTAACTCGGCCAGGCTTATTAATCCATTGATTTCTGTTGGGATGGTGCCAGACAAGCTATTGTGGGAAAGGTCGAGTTCTTGGAGATTACTCATTGCAGCAATTGATGTGGGAATAGTCCCATTCAGCTGGTTTCCACTAAGAGACAGGATCAATAAGTTGGTAAGGTTGGCGAATGTACTAGGGATGCTGCCCGTGATCCTGTTGTTATCGACTCTAAAAGTTTGGAGGACTGCGCTAAGGTTTCCGATGAAGGGTGGCAGCCTCCCTGTGAATGCGTTGCTTGACAGGCCAATCGTATCCAGGCTCCTGCATTTTGAGAATGCAGACAGGAAGTGGAGGTTCCCACTGAGCTGGTTCCCATCGAGCCAGATGCGAAAAAGGTTGAGCAAGTTTCCAAATGAAGTTGGCACTGATCCAGTGAAACCATTTCCAACAAAATCTATTGTGGTGAGATTAGAAAGATAGCCTATGAATTCAGGAATGGGACCTGTTATACGGTTGTTTGCAAAGCTTATAAACCTGAGGTTTCTTAGCTGCCCAAACTCTGGTGGGATTGCCCCCTCGAGCTTATTCTCGCTGAGATCCAAACCAAGAAGCCCAGTACAGTTGCCCAGTTCCACGGGGATCTTTCCGGTAAGACCATTGGTTGACAAGTAAATTGTGGCGAGGCTTGGCATTGTTGCCAGCCATGATGGCACGGAACCAGTGAAATTATTCACGGCGAGGGAGAGGGTATCAAGGTTCTGACACGCAGAAAGGCCTGCGGGGATAGGTCCATCAAACTGATTTTCAGGGAGGGAGATCATTTCCAGCATAGGGAGGTGAAAGCTCTCATTTCCAGGGATTGGACCCGAGAGATTGTTCCTTCCGATAGCTATGACTTGCAACTGGGACATATTGAAGATAGCAGGAGGCATGGGTCCTGAAAGAAGATTTTTTTCCAGGACTAGCAACTCAAGCTTGGACAAGGAGCCGATGCTACCAGGAATTGCTCCTGTCAGCCGGTTCGACCCGAGACGTACTATACCCAGATTGGGTGTGTTGTTGAACAGGCCATACGGTATCGGCCCGCTCAGGTCATTGTTCGACAATCTTAGCAGCTGAAGGCTGTTGAGATTTTGAAACTCGTGCGGGATCCTCCCGAAGAGGTTGTTGCTGTTAAGATGAAGAGACTGGAGCCTAGTGAGGTTGCCGAGGGTGGAGGGGATGGTACCTGACAAACTGTTGTAGGAAAGGACAAGGTTTTGGAGCCAGGGCAGGCCACCGAGCTGGCTCGGCACAGGGCCTTCGAGGCTAGCGTTGCTGAGGACAAGGCTGGAGAGGAAGGAGAGGTTGCCGAGCTGCGGGGCGATGCTGCCATGGAGGGGCACGCTGTCGAACTCTAGGCCGGTGACGCGCTGTCCACGGCGGTCGCATGAGACCCCGATCCACGAGCAAGGGGACGCGGTGGCCGTCCAGTTGCCGGCGAGGATGCCGAGAGGGTCCTTGACCTGTGCCTTGAAGGCGAGCAGTGCGGCGCGGTCTGTGGTGTTGGATTGCAGGGTGGATGCTGGCTGTGCGGTGGCACATGGCATTAGTGAGAGGAGGAGCACCACCATGCGGATGGGGAGAAGAGCCATGGTGGTGAAGGTTGGTGAAGAGAATCTGCAGTGTGCTGGTTTTATGGAGTCTTGGACGTACAATCGGTAGGCTCAAGTGGCTGATAATTGGAACTAAAATGAGCCCTCACTCCAACTTTTTTTTTTTTTGAACGGACCCTCACTCCAACTTGCTCCCCTAGTCCCCTTTTTAACGCTATGTGGTCAAAGTAGTCAGCAAGTTGCACACCGATGTACTCTCCGAAAGACCAAGGAAGGAAGCGCCATACGTCAACTTTTTCAAATGGAGCTGATTACACGTACACGGCTTCTTGTTGGAAACAAGAACTTCCGTCCAAGAAAAGCACATCTTTAAGAAATCACAAGTGCCACGGCTCTTTCTTTTATCAGATATACCTGAATGACAGAAGCAAGATGACTTCAGTTTTTCGTCATCCTTATCGCTGGAGATTCGCATGCAGCATCGCATCATTATTCATAGGATTATTACTGCGCAAGTTCACACGATATTGACGATGGTCAGATTCAGAGTAAATTACAGAAAACTACGACAATTGAGGCTAAGGTTTTAAAAAACTACGACTTTTCGAGTTTGCTTAAAAAAACTATAACTTTTGAGGCTAATGACTTCAAAAAACTACAACTTTTATGTAATCGTTCAATTAGCTGGTTTGATAGCAATTCTGACAGGATGGGCCCACCACGGGTCATGACGTGGCAGGCAGGGACGAACGGATTTGGAGGCCCGTTTAACTGCCGTTAATAGGGAAGCTGGGACCCACCTGGCACCGACTAACCGCTCCATTCCTACCTCCACCTACCCCAATCGAACCGCCCCGTCAGCGATCCCCCTCGCCCCGCTCCCTTCCATCCTCGCGACCTCGTCCCCTTCCCAACGCCTTCTACGCCCCGAGCCGCACCGGCCAACATCGTCGAGCCCGCCGCGGCCCTTTCTCCTCTGTCGCCGCCCCAAGCTCGTCTCTTCTGCGCGTACCCCCGAGCTCCCGAGCATCTCCTCCTCCCTTCGCGCCGCCCGGAGCCCCGTCGCACGTCCCCGGCGCCGCCCTGGACAACGGCCACCACCGCGCGACCTCCTTGCCTCCCTAGATTGAGCCCTACCCCGCACGACCCGAGCGCCGCCCCTCCTCCCGTCTCCCCCACACCGCCGCTTGCGTCGTCACCTCAAGTCCCGCGCTGCCCTCTTCCTTGCCTAGACCTACGGCCGTCGCCCCGCTGCTAGCACCTCCCCTTCCACCCCGACAGCAATCTCTCCCGGTCGTCCATCTCCTGCCGCCAGCAACCGCCAACCACCATTGACCCCTGCTTCTCCCTCTCCCAAGTATCCTGCAGAGCCGTCGGCCGCGCGCCATGGCCGTCACCGCTAAGCTCCGCTTTCGGCCAGCGCCCGCCGCACTCTACTTCCGCCCCGCATGCCCCTGCTCGCGTCCGTCCGCCGCCTCCCCCCAGCCTCGTCTCCGGCCACGTGTGAGTCTCTTTCGTTCCGCTCCTTAACGGCCAGGCCCCGTTAACGGGCCTCCAGATGCGTCCGTCCCCCGCCTGCCATGTCATGACCCACGGTGGGCCTGCCCTGTCAGAATTGCTATCAAAGCAGCTAATTGAATGATTACACAGAAGTTGTAGTTTTTTGAAGTCATTAGTCTCAAAAGTTGTAGTTTTTTGAAGCAAACCCAAAAAGTCGTAGTTTTTTGAAGCCCTATCCCCAATTGTCGTAGCTTCTTGCAATTTTCTCTCAGATTCATTACATGTGCAAGTTGATGGTGGTAGGTCTTTCTGGCTTCCTATGCGAGCTTTCGAGTAAAATACTCACTCCTTTAAGAAATATAAATATTTTAGCTTTGTGAGACGAATGTATCTAAATGTATTTTAGTGTATATGTTTACTCCGAATCTATACATAAAAGTTGTCTATATACATTTGTTCCATAAAGCTAAAACGTCTTGTATTTCTAGCCGGAGGGAGTACGAGCGGACATTCGCATCTTATCGTCGTAGTGTGATATCCTAGTAAGCTTTTCTCCACACGATGGGAAACTATACCCACGCCGAAGTGGGTGCTCGAGTTTTCCTTTTGTTCTTGGCAATTTGTTACTCGATCATGGAGTGATGAGACTGTCTTTACCAACTTGGCTCTGTTATTGGTATAGTAGAAAGAATGAATTTTATTCAAGTGAAAATGCATTTATTTCATTTCTTTTTGTGTCGTATCTGACCACTCTACTTGTTTCATAATATAAGGCATAGTTCAGTAATACTGATAACTGGTCGTTTGTACTGACACAGGAAGGAGCTGGATTTGTATGCTGCTAAGGACAAGGAACTGAAGTGCTACATAAGGCCATCTCCACCGGCATGACACAAACTGTCCTGCCGCGTCCGTTCTGAAGGCCTTCTACGGAGCTCTGCGCCGGAGCTCGACAACTCGTCCTCGCCAAGTGGTTCGTCCTCAGAGAAAACGAGATGGACGTCATCTCCGGCTTTGAGAGTGCCAGGAGCAAGAATCCTCTCCGATCTCGGCATGTTCATCCCGTTGAGGTCGCCGGCGATTAGTGGCGTAGGTGCCCAAGGACTTGATTAATTTTCTTGTTTTTGTTCTGAGGTGCTTTTTTGTAAATCGGAAGCCCTTTTCTTCAATACTAGGTTTCTTAGTACGAGTGCAAGAAATTATCCTTGTCATGTCATGACTCATGATGGACCTATATGCAGGGGCGAAGCTCCTCAGTGCGCAAGGTAGGGCAGCTGCCCTACCTCAATTTTTTGCAAAAAATCGTGTATATATATTAATTGGCTCAAATTTGTCTATATTTGAATGAATCTAGACACCATTTAGTATATATGCTTCTCATAATTTAATGGCGTGCTACATCGAGCGAGAGATATTTAAAAGTCTTGATCTTGGTGATATTAAAAAAGATTTTTAGAAGCCAGGTAGAGCTTTGCCATTGCCGGGGACTTTAAGAAGACATTAAATTTTATTATTAGTATGTTTGTTTGTTTTAGTTTGATTTGTACATGTCGCTATTATCATTGTACTAAGTGACTGTGGTTAAGATCATATAAATTGTTTATGTGTCGACACAATCTTGATTTTTTGCATCAATTTTTTTTAATACTTTGAAGTTCGCCAGACCTCAATTTTTTTTTCGTTCTTCGCCACTGCCTATATGTGATTCTTTTATATCTAGGGATGGTGACTAGAATTATTTGATGGCCTCTACCAAATATTTAAATCTCGCTTTATTACCCTGAAAGAGTAGTTTAGTAAGCTTCCATATGTTCCGTCTGGTTCACAAAAGTAGGGATGAAAACGGAGCAGAACAGACTATGCTCCGTCTGGTTGCTGAAAGTAGAAAACGGAGCGGAACGGACAAAACTAACTGCATGGTGTTACATTTATACATATATATTTTTAAAAGCGAAAATGAATACAGAAACTCAAAAAACAAAACAAGAAGCAGATATTGTCAGAAATAGATTAACCAAATACGGTGCAGATGCGGAGTGATAGGGATGTTACCTGGAATTAATAAAACCATTGAGCCATGCAAAAAATCTCAAAGCGTTCGAGCAAACTAACAAAAACGTTCCCTACTTCTAGCACATGACTCGATTTACAAAAGATAAGGGAAATGCCAGATCGTGAAGGCCTCCTTGAATATACGAGGTTACCGGTTTTTGGATGAGTGGCTTTGAAAGTTTGGATTTGACCAGACCATATAATTGTCCGGTTAGATTTGACCATAGACATTAACCCTAAGACAAAAATTACATATTAAACAGAAATTTACATATTAGCGTGGCACGGTATGTGGTCTGGCGGCACATGGCATTAGTGAAGGTTGGTGGAGAGAATCTGGGGTGTGCTGGTTTTATTTGGAGTCTTGGACGTACAGTCAGTAGACTCAAGTGGCTGAGAACTGGAACTACAACTTGCTCCCCTTTTTAATGCTGTGTAGTCAGTAGTCAGCAAGTTGCATACTGATGTGTACTCTTCGAAAGATCAAAGAAGGAAGCAACATAGTACGTCAACATTTGCTCTACCAGACTGCACAAGTTCACACGATATTGACGATCGTCAGATTCATTACATGTGTAGTCAAGTAGTCAGCAAGTTGCATACTGATGTGTACTCTTCGAAAGATCAAAAAAGGAAGAGCGACATATATATATACGTCAACATTTGCTCTACCAGACCGCGAGTTCACATGATATTGACGATCGGTCAGATTCATTACATGTGCAAGTTGATGGTGGTAGGTCTCGAACTAGGCTTTCGTCCCGCTTTATAAATAAAGCCACATCGGCCGAACAGATACAAGGTGGAGGGGAGACCCCTTTACAAGACAGATCAAAATAAACAAGAAAGACGCGGAAGCCTAAACTTGCCACCGAGGACAACGAGCCGAAACTAGGGTGACTCGGGGCTCCACGACGACGCCCCCAAGAGGGTCACGACACACCGCGCCGCCGCCGTCGAGACCAAAAGTCAAGGGTTTTCACCCGGAGCCCTGTCGCGCGGGAGGTAGCCGCACCAACGCCCCCAAGGAGGTAACGATACCCGCAGGCACCGCCGTCGATGGTGCCAAAGCACAGAGCTTTCGCCCGGAAAAACCTCCAACCGCTCCCCGGCAACTGCCACGCTCGTTGACCCCAAGAAAGGCTGCCGACACGCGATCTGAGAGTTGCCTTAGCCGAAGCGCCGCCAACACCGAAACCTCCCGTCGCCCTCTCCACGCCATCCACATGACCGGGGGGAGGAGCCACCACCACTGACACGACGCTCGCCGAAGAGACACCCGTGCAGACCGCCTTCCGGAGCCGCCGCCCCGGCATCCCTGAGCTCTAGCCAAAGCCCCGACCGACGCCGCATCGAGCCACCGACGATAGGGCCGGGTCGGGCTCACGGACGTGAGGAAACCGAGGCACGACCAGCTTGGGGGAGGGGACCTACCCTCCATCACCCGCGGTGAGCGCCGTCCGGACACAGCAGCAGAGCAAGACAGGGCTGGAACAGGCCCAGATCAGGCCCGGCCCGCCGGCCAGGCCCAGATCAGGCCCATATCGGGCCCCTCTGCTCCGCCGCTGCGCTGCTGCTGCCAAGACGCCGCCGCCGTCGATCCCCAACCTCCCGAGCCACCCTGCGCCCTGTCGCCGCCGCGGGCGCCATGGACGCCGCCAGAGCTCGGGTCGAGCTCGCGCCCAAAGCCCGGGCCAGAGCCACCCCCGCCGCCAAGAGGGAAGGAGGCGCCGCCGCGCCTCACCTCCGCGCCTCACCGCGAGGAGGAAAAACACCGCCGTCGAGCTCCAGCGCAGCCAGAGGCTCCGCCGCCGGGCCGAGACAACCCCGCCGCCGAGCCCCGCCGCCTCCAGCGCTCTGCTCCACCACGGCCGCGGCTCGCCGGCCCGCCGCGCCGGGAGGGATTGGAGCCGAGCCGATGCCGCCACCTCGCCGTCCGACGCGCGCCACGGCAGCGCCGCCCTGGAGCCCGACGCCAGCCCCACGCTCTGCCCCAGGAAGCGGTCCCGCGAGCGCCTGCACCGAGGGAGAGGCCGAGAGATCCCCGCCGCCGCCGGCGCCGGCCGGGCTTCGCCCAGGCGCGCCCTCCTGGCGGCGGCGAGGGAGGGGGAGGGGGGAGAGGGGGCGACGGCGGCGCGGCAAGCTAGGGTTCCCCCCTGTCGCCACGCGGGGGCGACGAGGGAGGAGCGTTGTTTTTCAGAGATAGCCGCCTTTTTTTGTTTTGGGTTTGGATAATTGGAGGCGCGATGATCTCGTTTCGATGGTGGTAGGTCTTTCTGGCTTCCCGTACAACTCTCTCTTTGGTTTCTTTCGAGTTGAATAGTTGACTAAAGAGCCATTCGCATCTTATCGTCGTGGTATCATATCCGAGTAAGCTTTTCTCCACACGATGGGAAACTATACACACGCCGAAGTGGGTAAGGACAAGGAACTGAAGTACTCCTTAATATAAGATGTTTTAGGTTTGTGAAGAAAGTGAATCTAGACTTCTTTTAATGTGTAGATTCATTCTAAAGTTGAGTGAACCTATATACTAAAATAAGTCTAGATACATTTGATTCACAAATCTAAAACATCTTATATTTTGAAACGGAGGGAATACTTACTACGTAATGAGACTTACTATTGCCTTCCATGAAACCTGTATTTGGTTGATTCTAGGCAGATGATGGCCGGACGTCCGCATGACTATTTCTAGTTTTGTTCGCCGATGCGGTGTAAGGTGTTGCTTGCTTCCGATAAAGAGGAAAAATTGAAAGAACTAACCTATTTGTATTTTTTTAAGAAACACAGTAGACACTCACAAGTCACAACACGTACATGCACCGACCCCTATGCACGCACACCCTACCTTTATGTGCACCTTCGAGAGACTGAGCCGGTGGATCGGGTTTTAAGATTGACGAAGTCCCCACGGGCGTTTCGCTGTCGACGAAAACGTCGCCTTACACTGAAAGAATATTCTGCTTTTTTATGCAACACACAGTGTCAAATCTAGGGTTTAAACTCTAGTGGATTAGGGGTTCAACCACCCTCCTAGCCATCCAACCACGGGTTGGTTTGCAACTAACCTATTTGTATTGTTCTTGCTTGCTTAAGAAATTATCCTTGTCGTGTCATGGCTCATCCAACCACAGGTTGGTTTGCAACTAACCTATTTGTATTGTTCTTGCTTGCTTAAGAAATTATCCTTGTCGTGTCATGGCTCATCCAACCACAGGTTGGTTTGCAACTAACCTATTTGTATTGTTCTTGCTTGCTTAAGAAATTATTCTTGTCGTGTCATGGCTCATGATTACGGATGGTAACGAGTACACGATCCTTGGATACCCATCTTAATTAAAGAAAGTTTGGTTAAAAAAATAACCCATGAATCTGTTTATCGATAAAAATCTAGACCAATAGGGTCTAGTGGGGACGGGTATTGAGGTGGTAAACCCGGAACCATATACCCGCGGACCCGTCTGATCCCAATTGTCTTGGCACATTTGCGTTCAGCCCCTTAGCTACCTATGCCCTCTCCTCCGGTCCTTCTACACTTGCCCCTAATACTAGCCACACACACACAAAAATACAACACACACAACTCACAGACACACGTACATAGCCTAGAGGCCCATCACCACACCTGAATCGTCGGTTCGCACTAATGCCCGACTCTATCGCCCTACCTCCTGCACGCTGCCCCTGTCGCCCCACGTACTGCACGCCCACATCTTCTCCCCTCTCGTGCGCCATTGCGTTCGCACACCCGCACCTTCTCCTCTGCCGCCGCACCTCCCTTCGCCGCCACTGCTCAATATCTCTGCCGCCACACCTCCATGCGCCGCCGCCGCCGCTCAATCCCTGTGCCACGACCTGCTGCCCGCCTCGGCACCTTCTCCATGGAGGTCGAGCCGCTCGAGCTCGACGGGAGGAGCTCGTCTGAGCACTCGATGCCGCCACCGCTTGGACAGGAGACGCCGACGCCCCAGATCCCGCCACTGCCATAGCTTGGACAGTAGACGCCGACGCCCCAGACCCTCTGCTGCCACCGCTTGGACAGGAGACGCCTACGCCCCAGATCTCGCCGCCGGCTGGGAATCTTGGTGGGTACTTGTCGGGTCCCGCAAACTTGGCGAGTCGTGGGTCTAGTTGAGTTTTGGGCCCGTCGGCGGGTATGGGGCCAGGTCGCGGGGGAGGGGAGGAGGGTCGGTTATGGGGGCGCAAACCCGGCCCCAAACCCGACAGGTGCCATCCGGACTCATGATGGACCTATATGTGATTCTTTTATATCTAGGGTTGGTGTCTGGAATTATTTGATGGCCTCTACCAAATTTAAATCTCGCTTTATTACCATGTACGAGGACATGGCGTACCGTATTACGTCCATTGCCCAAAAAGTGATTCGACCAACTCAAACGGCGTTTATGCTAGGGCAGCATATTCTAGAAGAGGTTGTTGTTCTACATGAGACCATTCATGAACTTCATAGAAAAAGATGGATGGTGTGCTTCTTAAGATAGATTCTGAAAAATCTTATGATAAGGTTAAATGGTCTTTTTTACAACAAGCGTTACGAATGAAAGGTTTTGATCTGGTCTAGTGTCAATGGATAAACGATTTTGTGAGAAGAGGCGGTGTGGGTATTCCCTTAATGATGATATTGGGCACTATTTTCAAACTAAGAAAGGTTAAAAACAAGGAGATCCGCTATCTCCTATTCTTTTTAACAATTTTTGGGTCTCAAAATCAACTTTTATAAAAGTGAGATCTATTGTTTTGGGAAAGCAAAAGAAATGGAAGATGATTATAAGGAACTATTTTGAGGCTGAATCATTCCCATTTTGTTATTTGGGAATTCCAATTCACTTCAGAAAGTTAAAAAATGGTGAATGAAAACCTATTGAAGATCATTTTGAAAAGAAATTGGCATGTTGGAGATACCAAAAGGGGTTTGCAAAAGATTTGATTTCTTTAGATCTTTTTTCTTTTGGCAAAGTGGTGAACATAAAAATAAATACCGAGTAACCAAGTAGAATATTATATGTATACCAAAGGACCAAGGTGCTCTGTGAGTTGAGGTATTAGATATTAACAACAAATGTTTACTCAACAAGTGGTTGTTTAAACTTTTGAATGAAGAGGGTGTATGGCAAGAGTTAATAAAAAATAAATATCTTCACTCTAAGACACTTTCAGAAGTGCAAGCAAAACCTGCAGATTCGGCCTTTTGGAAAGGCTTAATGCGTGTAAAAGAGGATTTCTTTGCTAGAGGATCTTTTATTGTAAAAAATAGCCATAATACTAGATTTTGGAAAGACACATGGCTAGGAGGTTCTCCTTTAGCTTCTCAATACCCATCTCTTTTTAATATTGTACAACGAAAGAAAGTTTCAGTTGCACAAGTGATGTTTAACACTCCACTTAATATCACTTTCCGTAGATCTCTAACATGAAGTAAATGGTCAAGATGGCTTCATTTAGTAAACCGATTCATTTAGTAAACCGATTGATGGTTGTTAATTGAGATTTATATTTTTCATGTTCTTGGTTTCTTAGTTGTATTTATTTTTTCCTAGCCGCTGAAAGAACATGTTGGGCCCCCATGTGTGGTTTTGGTAATTAATGACAATCTTTATGGACTAATGTGTGTATTAAGTTATACTGTAGGATTTTTCCATTGGCATCGCTTGGAGCATGTGTTGGCTTCAAGGTCGATGAAATGCAAGGAAGATATGTTGTGCAAGATCAATATGCGAGGTCGATGATGAGGAATTAATAAAGACGTTCCATCTTGAGAAGGGCAAGACCGTCTACATCGAGCTCAAGTGGAATGCTCAAGGCAAAGGTATAATCTTGATAGGTTTTCACTTTTACCGGTCTCTTGTTGTGTGTAGGAGACCGGGTTTAGGATAGATAACCGTACTATCAAAATGGGCTCTCGAATGAGTAATTCGGTCACATCGTTCGGAGAGAGCTCAAACCTTTGCATACTTGCATCATCGTATTTGGTTATTATTTGGTCTTATCCATGTGAGGATATAGAGCTTGTGGTAATCTCCATAACAAGCTCTTGTTCATCAAAATCGGATCTCCCATATGTATCTTGTTGCGATTTTGATTTATGCGGGTTTTCGGTTTCTCACCAAGTGAGGTATCTCACATTATATTAATTGATACACTCTCACTCGGTGATAATCAATATTTCCACTTTTTATTGGAAAGCCCATGTCGTCCTCTATCCAACGCAATTGGAATCGGATCAATCGGAGCTTCCAGTCAAAAATTATGGTCAGATCTTATTTAAAAAGAAAAGGAAAAATCTGTTTTCTGGGCCGAGCGGTAGTACCGCCCGCACCTGAGCGCGCCCCAACTATTCTCTGCCTCGCTAGGTAGTCAAATCCGGTACTACCGAAATATCTGCCCCTGAAAAGAATTCCCCAGCCCAGCTGTGCTCGCTCGCTCGCCAGATCTGTCGCCTTGCGTTTTCTCGCCGCGCATCGCTCGCGCGCCACATGGACCCGCACGCTGGCCCCCTGGTGCTGCCGCAGCTCGCCCGTGCAGCGCCTGCTGCCGCTCGCTGTTTGACCGCTCGCCCCGCTGGGCCCAGGCCTGGCCGCTGTTGTCGCGTGCGCTGCACGCCTGCCTGGCTCGCGTTGACCATCGCTGAGCCGTGGCCCTACTTCTCCCGCGTGCGTGCGCGTGGCCACGCTTGCTGCTGCCTGCTTGCCCTGCGCCCGGGCCCGCTGGCTCATGCCGCTGCAGCTAGCCCCTGCTATAGCCCTGCCTCCCACGCGCGCGCCTCGCGCTGCTGCTTGCATGCGCGCCGCACTTGCAGCTGCCTGTCTCCATGCCGCTAGCCCCACTTGGCTGGGCCAGGTTGACCGTACGGGCACGTGCCCCCTTCTGCACTCGCTCGTTGGCATTCGCTCAACCCAATTTGGTTTGTTCGATTTGCTTCGGTTGGCCCAGGTGTATGGTAGATGAAAAATGTATTGCGGCAATCACCTTTTTAAGGAATTATACTGGCTAGGAACGTTTACATGACCAGAGCAATGGCTCCCCCGATATCCTGGATTCAAATACGAGTGGGTGTTTGCCCTTTACTCTAGGCTATATGGCATATAAGGAATGATATTATTTTTAATAAGACACCGATTTCTTCTTTTATGCAGACTATTCCATTAACTACCCACTAGATCTGTATGTAGTACTTCGACCAGAGGAGCGCAGACCGACCATGGGTGCACTCGTTTGGAAACAGTTGCACATGATTTATTCAACCGACGCGGCTGGAATTTTGATAATAGAATTCAGTGTTGATGTATCAGATGTTATTACTATTAGCTCTTTTTAGATGGATCATTCATGTTGCAACTCTTTGTGATCCATGAGCTTTTTAGATGGCTCATTCATGTTGTAACATTATTGAGGATGATTGTGTTGCTTTCACTTTTGGTCGAGATGAGTTCTCATCCTCTACCACTTCACCAACATGTGACTTTTCACAAGGTAATGTGCTTACTATTTGTACTCCCTCATATCTATCTAGTTGCAATGATCTATCTTTGGACTTTAACACTTCTAGCACTACCAACTTCTTACATGCTTGTGTTAATAGTCCTTGCATATCATGTAGAAATGACTTGAATAAATCTCTTAATGATATGCTTGTGTTGTCTTGTTGCCATGATAAAAAATGCTTCCATTTCCTCTAGTGCTTGTGTTGTTAACCATGTAGAGGAAACCGAAGATTCTATGGACCAAGACATGGTTTTGAATGAAGCCACAAATGCAATCTCATCTTCACCTTCTTCCGGTACCCACCTATGCCTTATGGCTAGGGATTCTAAGGTAACTCCTACTTTGGAACCCATTATCTCTTGTGATGAGGAGGATGTGGATAATGTGGAAGAAGAGCTTGATATTGATGATTTATATGAAAAGGGTGAGATTGTTTATCGTGCCCTTGTTAAAAAGGATATTGCTTGCTCTAACTTTGTTGAAGTCTTGGACTTTGCTATTAAATGCAAAGAACATATTGATAAGTTAGAAACACAAATTGAGGTGCATGATAACAACGTTGATAAAATGTGTAGTCTTGAGCGTGAGTATGCTAATATAATTGCAAACCTAAATAAAGCTCTTGAAGAGGAACAAACCACTAAGGAATCTCTTGAGGAGACCTTTGCTTTAGAGCTATCTAGAGTAAAGGAATCTCATGATAGAGATCTCAAGGTGGCAAGTGATCTCAAAAGTAAAAATGATGAGACTCAAGTTGCTTATGCTAAACTCCTTGAGGATTTTGAGCACCTCAAAAATGGCTATCAGGTCATTAAGAGGGATCTCATCAAACTCACCGAGTCACATGAGCAACTTAAAGCCTCATATCTAAAAGAGCTTGACAAGTTGCCCTCACCTCTTGCTAATAATAATGATGCTTGTGCTACTAACTCTATTTCTTATGAAGCATCTATTTTGAAGGAGAATGTTGAGCTAAAGGCTCAACTTGCTTTGCTAACTAGCAACTATGAGAAATTATAAGAAAGTCATGTTAAGCTCTCAAGCTCGCATGAGGATCTTCTAGTCTCCCATGGTAGGCTAAAATTAGCTCATGAGGCCATCGTGTCAAAGGTAACATCTAGTGGGCCTCATGTGAACATTAGCACTACATCTACTCCAAATGTTATATTGCCATGTGCTAGTCCTTATAGTTCATCCTCTCACAACCATGATATATCTCGTGATGAATTACATTCCGTGCCTTGTTGCTCTAACAATGTAGCATCTACTTTCTCTAGTGTTTTTGTTGAAACTAACCATGTAGAGGAAATCAAAAGGCTTTCTTTGGCCCGGGCCAAGACTAGCTTGGCCCAAAATATTCCTAGGTATATCTGTGCTGCTGGTGACCTCTTAGGCTGATGTCTTTAAGTACGCCTTCCACAGGAAGCTCACTTGCAGTTTCGAGTTGAAGCCGGTAACTCAGCTTACTGCGGGAAATTCGCTTGTAAGTTTCAGTTTGGTTGAGGCTAGTAACTCAGTTTTTGCAGGTAATTCCTCATAAGTTTTAGGGTCTTTGTACAATTGTCGTCGTGTTTATGATGAGTGAGTTTCTGGCTAGTTCGAGTTTAATTCAGCTCATGTGGAAGCCTTTTCTTCTCTATCTTGCCCACGATATTCCTTGCGCCATTACCCCTGTTTGAACGGTATCATGGTTCATAATTTCTCTATAGTTTTCCATGTAGTGGCGTTTTTGTCTTGAATTCGCCTGAGCAATCCCTGTGGTGGTCACCATGTTCCAATCGCATATGTTGATGTTTTTGAGGTCACGGGCGTAATTTTAGACTATCAGAGTGAGCATTGATTTTTTGATGATCATGTCTTCAATCATGGTATCCACACATATGTTCTCCATGGTCAAACATAACCAAAGGCGAGCATGCCAGATCTAGGTTAATAGCGAGATCATGAACAATTCGAGCGGGTTTTTTGTTCGTAGACCAGAGAGCACGCAAGTTTTAGTTAGAAGAATGGGATGTTTGCGTGAGGTAGTAATCGTGGAGCCCCCGAGTGTTGTGGCAGTGGACGTGAAGCCTTCGGTCATATTTTCAGTTTGATCCTTATTCCTGCGAGTAAGAAGTTGAACAATAGGAAAGACTAGGAGCACTACAGGAATGGGAAGCTACGCCGACGGCCGGTCGCTACGCCGACGGCTAAACGTCGGGGCCGTCAGTGTAGCCATCTTCCAGGCCAGCCCCGCCAAGCAGCCGTCGGTGTAGAATTGCCCTCGTCATATCCTATGCTACTCCGACGACTACCCTCGGCGTAGCTATTTTTTATTTTATCTCATTAAACTTTGAAAAATCATAACTAAATCATTCAATTCGGAAAAATACAAATAATATATCAAAATTTGCAGAAAAATAAGACCTATATATCTACACTCAAATATTACACATATGTAAATAAAAATTAAGTAAAACATAAAACATTATATATAGTTTAAAACGGGCATAAAAAATTCAAAAACGATCGAAACAATGTGAAACCTTCGTGTGGTGTCATATTATGTGACATAGTTATAAGGAAAATATCAAACTTGATATATTGATTATGTCTCAAAAAACCTTCACAAAATGACCTATCTCATTCGAGGTTTCTTGGCTTTCGGGTCAAATGACCAATGTTATGGCTAGAATCAGGGCATAGTTTATGATAATGTTCCCATATTTTTCATACACATGCATCATGGGATGAAGAACAATGTTGCAGGAGGAAGTTTTCCTTTTCGTCGCACCAAAAAGTCATTTCCTATTTTCCGAGCACAAAAAACGAACGGTTTTGTGAAGCAACCACCAAATGGATAATTCAAAATGCTACCACCATATTTTACAAAAATACTATACCACTTTATATGCACAATGTCACAACAGGGGGATTCGAAACCTTTCCGTCCACCTCTGGTGAAAAAGACAAATTGCTGCCGAATCGGTAGGAAGTGGGTCAGATATGAACTACAGGTACATGATCCGACGCTCTTTTTTTTTACAAAAATCATTTTTAGGTTCACAATATGCTATTTTATCAAATATCCAATGCAATTTTAGCGAGACTTGGCCCCAAGCTAAGAATCTACATGCCCGCCGTTCGACAAAGTTTGACGATAGTTTAAAACGGGCATAAAAAAATTCAAAAACGATCGAAACAATGTGAAACATTCGCGTGGTGTCATATTATGTGACATAGTTATAAGGAAAAATATCAAACTTGATATATTGATTATGTCTTAAAAAAATCTTCACAAAATGACCTATCTCATTCGAGGTTTCTTGGCTTTCGGGTCAAATGACCAATGTTATGGCTATAATCAAGGCATAGTTTGTGATAATGTTTCCATATTGTGCATACACATGCATCATGTGATGGTGAACAATGTTGCAGGAGTAAGTTTTCTTTTTCGTCGCACCAAAAAACCATTTCCCATTTTCCGAGCACAAAAAACGGACGGTTTGTGAAGCAACCACCAAATGGCTAATTCAAAATGCTACCACCACATTTTACAAAAGAACTATACCACCTTATATGCACAATGTCACAACAGGGGGATCCGAAACCTTTCCATCCACCTCTGGTGAAAAAGACAAATTCCTGCCGAATCGGTAGGAAGTGGGTCAGATATGAACTACATGTACATGACCTGATGCTCATTTTTTTTTACAAAAATCATTTTAGGTTCACAATATGCTATTTTATCAAAGATCCAATGCAATTTTAGCGAGGCTTGGCCCCGAGCTAAGAATCTTCATGCCCGCCGTTCGACAAAGTTTGACGATAGTTTAAAAGGGGCATACAAAATTCAAAAATGATCGAAACAATGTGAAACCTTCGCGTGGTGTCATATTATGTGATATAGATATAAGGAAAAATATCAAACTTGATATATTGATTATGTCTCAAAAAAACCTTCACAAAATGACCTATGTCATTCGAAGTTTCTTGGCTTTCGGGTCAAATGACCAATGTTATGGCTAGAATCAAGGCATAGTTTATAATAATGTGCCCATATTGTGCATATACATGCATCATGGGATGGCGAACAATGTTGCAGGAGGAAGTTTTCCTTTTCGTCGCACCAAAAAGCCATTTCCCATTTTCCGAGCACAAAAAACAGACGGTTTTGTGAAGCAACCACCAAATGGCTAATTCAAAATGGTACCACCACATTTTACAAAAATACTATACCACCTTATATGTACAATGTCCCAACAGGGGGATCCGAAACCTTTCCGTCCACCTCTGGTGAAAAAGACAAATTCCTGCCGAATCGGTAGGAAGTGTGTCAGATATGAACTATAGGTACATGATCTGATGCTCATGTTTTTTTACAAAAAACATTTTTAGGTTGACAATATGCTATTTTATCAAAGATCCTATGCAAGTTTTCCTTTTCATCGCACTAAAAAACCATTTTTCATTATCCGAGCGCAAAAAAAGGATTTTTTAAAGCAACCACCAAATAACTAATTCAAAAATGGAGGGTTTGTGATTATTTGATATGGATATCATATTTGGATTCCTCTCATTTTTCTGATCAATTTAGACATATTTTTTGTCGAATTCCGATTTATAGATTTAAAGATATTAATTATTCCATATTAAATAGAAAAATACAAAAAAGTAAAATTATTATATTTTTATTTGAATTCAATAATATTTTTACTTATTCATTAATTCATTAATGTTTACTTAGATAATTGTTTGTAATTTCAAAAAATACAAACATGTGACATAATAATATAAGAGTTAATATGATTGATATCATAGTATTAACAACAATGTATAAATTACTTTACGGAAACGGATTCTGAAGAAACGAGGAAGTTAAGCATGCTAGAGCTGGAGTAGTATTAGGATGGATGACCGGCCAGGAAGTTTGACTAAGACTAAAATTTAATCAAATATTAAGTGTAATAAGTGTTAAAAAATGTTTAAGGTGGGAGATTAACGAGTCAAACAATTCAAAGAATAAAAAATAATTTTTTAAAAAAAAATGTTTTTACAATCGGCCGACAAGCTATGCCGACGGCCGCTACGCCGAAGGCAAAGCCGACGGCTTGTGTGTGCTCCACCGAGGGAGACCTTTGCCTAGGAGGCTACGCCGAGGGCAACCGTCGGCGTACCATACGCCGAGGATATTTTGGCCTACGCCAACAACTTTTTGCCCTCGGCGTAGCACGCGCGTGCTGTAGTGGAGTAATGACATTTTATGCAATGCTTTTTATTTGCGTAACGAGGAGCCTTGTGACCTTAGGCTTCGATGGTGGGGTGTGCGCCACTATGTCTTCATTAGAGCTGCCCTTCATCAGCTGGAAGTTTCTCAACTGACTTGTGTCGAACCATCCTGAGGAGCGGTAGCACTTCGATGTATATCTTGCATAATCCACTGTGATTGATGTGTCCCACATAAGAGGGTCCTGCCTATAAGGGGTAATATAACTCCCTCATGTGGTCATGTTGCTCGACATAGTCTACCATAATCTCAATAGGGTACGGTGTCGGATCCTGTTTAGTTTCTTATGGCTGCCACTCCTCTACATCCGTCAGCATCCCGAATTCCCGTGGCGACCATCCTTCGCTGCTGAGGGTGCCCTCACGGTATGAAGCAATTGGGTTTGGGTAGCCCTACGCGTCCCTCCAGGATTGAAGCTTTCCATCCCCTGGGTCCCCAGCCATTCGATCAATCAAGTCAGCGGTTTAGATATCTTTATCCCGCTTTTGCTATATTTGACCCGCTTTTGCTATATATAGTTCCGTTTTTGCTACAAGGAGCATAAAACAGTTTGACCCAAAAAAATAGAACATACAAACTAGACCTTGCCGGAGAGTTCGCTGGAGACCTCGCTGGAGAGTTTATAACAAAAAACTTGTGCTAATGTAGCAAATCCGATCTTGCCGGAGACTTTCACCGGTAGACCTCGCCGGATACCGTGTAGCAAAAAAATTACTCTAATGTAACAAAAATATTATGCTAATATAGCAGATCTAACATCGTATTCAACGGAGACTCCGCCAAAAGACCTCGCCGGAGACCTGGTAGCAAAAACTTTGCGTGATTGTAGCAAAAATACAAAACACTATTAGCAAAAAAAACTTATAGTGTAGCAACCCGATTTCGCCCGACATCTCTAGCAAAACTCAAAGGCAAACTTTAGCACCGCCCACATCGGCATGTAGCAAAACCCGACAGCGTAGGTAGCAGCACCGGTCGCAGTATGTAGCATCACCTGTGGCGGACCGTAGAAATGCAGGTGGCCCCTTGTAGCACATCATCGTCTTCCTCCTTGGAGCTAGTGCGCGGCGGTGCTTCCCAGTAAACCCCCGGCGACAGTCTACGACAGCCTATAAGGGCGCACGACGGCGGCCAGGAGTGCGGATATGAACGGAGGTGCGCGGAGGGGAGATGATTGGATGCAGAAAGCACACCGACGGCGACCGTCGCGGTCGTGACGCCGGAGATGGAGTTGGATGGAGCCGAACTCTTCTCCATCTTCCTGCCAGTGGCCAGGACGATGGCGGCTCGCGGCAAGGGAGGCGCTGCTCGGGCAAGGAGGCGGCATGACCAGGACGACGGCGGCTTGCGGCAAGGGAGGCGCTGCACGAGCAGGGAGGCGGCACGGCCAGGACGAGTGGCACGCGGCCATGGCGGCAGCGCATGGTCGTGGAGGCAGAGACGCACGCAATCTACGCAGCGGCGGCGGAATAAAACGTGGTCACTTAGGGTCCACCACGATAGAAAGAGCGAAAGTTGGAAAAACTTACGGTCAACCAGCGTTAATAGCATAAAATCACCACTTTAAAAAAAAAATTTACTGATTAATACCATTTTACGGAAAGCATACAAAAAACCACCATAAAATTTGTTAGGTGTCTCAAAAAACACCAATTCGATACTAAATCTGAATTGACACTGGTTCTGACGGGTCGAGCCCACCTGCAGGGTGACGTGGCTCCCTTTTGACGGCTCCCGACACGTCCGTTACCGCCGTTAACGGTGCGCGGGCCCTAGCACCTTAGATAAGGTAGCATAAAATTACTACTTTTGTACTTAAATTTTGAAAAACCACCACATTTGAATAAAAGTTTAAATGGAAAAACTTTTAATATGAAAAGTGCTAAGATATATTTGGATATTTTTAATATAAATTTTATTCACTATTTCAAATAATTAAAATATGATTTTTTTCTTCTATTAGTAATGCAAACTTTGAAATTCATAACTTCAACTATATAATTCTAAATAATATAAATAATATGTCTAAGTTTATTAAAAAAATCAAGAAATCCATTTCTAACATCCATCATGCATGACTAACATCTGTTCCTCTCGGATATTACAAGAAAAAAACACGTGTACATATGTGATGCACGGCCACAACTCTGTTCCGATCAAAGCTAAGTTCTATTTTGGAGTACGCATAGGGAGGAGTGCCCCCATCCGTCATTTTTGAATTTGTTTGCCCCTGGATACTTGCTTATTTCATTTCGTTTGACGAGCTAGCTACTCAAGTTATTTTTCGTGTGTCATCTATCCCCAACTCCATGCATGTAAAAAATGTATCCATCTCTCTGTGTTAGGTAGTACATTCTGTCATGTTCAAAAAAGGTGCTAAAATGTTAAATACATATAGTACATGTATGTCTATGATAAGATTAATATTATATAGTGGCAGACACTGACATGGTTATACCTTACGGGTACACGACCTTAGTATACCTAGTCTAGACCAAGGAAGGCCCACGAGAACATGCGCCAGCCCATGAAGATTTTCGGGTGGCCAGGGCCCATGACGCCTTCGGATCCTTGGAGAGCAAGACTAGAGTAGATAGAAAATTTAAAGGGGTAAACCCTAAAACCTGTAACCGACTCGATCTGTACCTGGGACCTGCCTATCTCTATATAAATGCCAGGAGGGCACGACGAGGAGGCTCTCTTACAATCTCTCGCACACCACCGCATACACACCTCCACGCCAGATTGCATCTACGCACCCCTGTACTTCTCGGTTCCACCGTAATCAAGAGCAGACAAGCAGGAGTATGGTTTTTCCTCCGGGGGCCTGAACCTGGGTAAACCTCGTGTCCCCGTATTGCTTGTTTGCTAAACGTTCCGCGATCTCCAGCATCCCCATCTTCTCCAAAACCCAAGTCCATAACAATGGGCATTGACGAGATTAAACCTCGTCAATTGGCGCCGTCTGTGGGAACTGGGGGCGCTGATTGTGCGATTGTGACGGTCCCAACCAAAGCGATCTACAACTCCGCGGCGACGGAGAGTCACCTCCTCTTCGGCGCCTTCGACTTCAACGCCCACTCACCGCCCACCATGAAAGACTTCGAGCCCGTTGGCGACGGACTCGAAATCCTGTTCGGAAGCTTCTGCTTCCAGGTGGGGCAGACCGGCACTCTCCGCCTCCTAGAGCGGGTGCCCCTGCCATCGATCAGGCCTGCTTCGTGGGCTCCACACCCCGTGCTACGCACATCACCATCGACAGATGAGTCCTATGACAGCAGCAGCTGCAAATCAGATCTCTGCGATCCACCATCAGATGAAGGGACCTACGGTTCCGGATCCGAAAGCTGCGGCAGCAACGATCCATTCTACGAGCGCTACCAATGCGCCGTAGTCATCCAGAGTGTCGCGGAACACCATGCGCCCAACCCGCCGCCTAACCCACAGGGAAGAAACGACGGGAACAGAAGAAGCCAGTCCCCCCACCCAACGGGGATGACACCGATCAGGTCATCCACCTTAACGAAGAGGGATGGGCTTAAGCACGCGAAGCCGTAGCAGGCAACAAGATCCTCCCCGTGGGTGCCTCACGGGACCTGCTGATGGCATACCACATGCTCCTAATCGAGGAGCACAAGAAGCAGGTGAAGATGTAGGAGGTGCTTGACAAGCGCAAGCAAGCAGCCTGAGAGTCCAGTGCACGACGAGCTACGCTCTCCGCCATGGGCATTGACTCCAGCTCGCATGGAAACCATGGCAACAAGCACCATTCTCGGATGGAGAACATGGACCCCAAGGAGCTTCACGAGGTGACCCGGGCCCTCAACGCGTCCTTCATGGAGATGGACACCGACGGCAACGTCATCCCGAAGACACCACAAGCCGCAATCATGGCGGCCACCACGTACCTCGCGTCCCATCCACCTCCGGAAGGGGACCCAAAGAGGGCCATGCATAAGTCCGCACTTACCAGACTCGGACTCGTTGGAGCTGCGCTCCATGGAGAAGCTCCTGTGGAGCCAAAGAAGAAGGCTGCGGTCAGGTTCAACCGCAGCCCTACTCCCTCATCCGAAGATGAAGAGAACGATCTTCCTCAAAGGCACAAGAGCTCGCGCCATCGCTGCTGCGATTACGACGCCCGAAGCGAGCTAACCCAGCGCAAGATCGACAAGGCACACGCCAAGCGCGTATGCTCGTCTGAATCCGAGGAGGATGATGATGAAGGAGAACTCTGCGGAGCCCGATGCTTCAGCAGATCTGTTCGGCGGACACGGATGCCGCGAAAATTCAAGCTTCCTTCGGACACTCCGAAGTTCGACGGCACACAGGACCCCAAGGCATGGCTCAGCGACCACTTGTCGTCCGTGAAGCTACACGACGGGAATAAGGAAACCGCCATGCAATGCCTCCAGCTGCAGCTGACAAGCGCAGCTCGGATCTGGCTCAGCAGCCTATCCTCAGGATCCATCCGAAGCTGGGAGGAGCTGGCGTATAGTTTCATCCGAAACTTCAAGGGCACCAGCAAGAGGCCTGCCTCGATCGAGGAGCTGCGGGCCTGCACCCAACGAACGGGCGAATCCATTCGCTCGTACATACTGCGTTGGTCCAACACCAAGAACTCCACGGCGCACATCTCTGAGGAGAGAGCTATCGACGCCTTCAAGGACGGCGTCAAACGCCAGGACTTCAAAGAAGAACTTGGGCGCGTCAAGCCCAAGACACTCGACCACCTCATGGACATCGCCAACAGGTGGGCCGACGGCGAGGACTCCATCCACCGAGTGCACTCGGAGTAGGAAGACGACTACGGCCAGCGACGTGAGTGCCATAGCAAGAGGAGATCGCGCGTCTACGACGATTGCGATGGACCCGACATGGTCGCGGCTGGCTACGCCAACCGCCGCAGCGACGACAAACGCAGCAACGGCGGATACCGTGGAAGCAACTTCCGCGATGGAGGACGCCCAACGCAGTCATGGCAACGGCGTGGCCGTGATGACGGACCCTCCGCATACGACAAACTGTCGGGTCCATGCACCATCCACTTCTACATCGACAAGCAGGATGGTAAGAAGAAGGCAAGCCACATGCTCAAAGACAGCTGTCAACACCCGGATTTTTAATCCTAGATGCCTGTTATGTCATACATCACAATCCCAGGATTACCATTTTTGCGAGACATAACAGAATTGGATACCACAGTACATCATCCATTACAAACCATTCATAAGGTCTTACACAAATAGGGATCTCATTGATCCAGTTCTTAATACAACTTCAAGCAGCGGAATACGTAATAATAACGGTAACGTAGGCAAAGCTCCATCTTCGGGGTCACAGGCAATGCTGACGATGGGAGATGATCCTAGTTGTCGTAACCTTCCTGGGGTCTATCCTCCAGGTACTCCTCTTCATAGTCTGGCCACAGGAATAGCCAGGGACAAAGCCATGAGTACTCTTTAAGTACTCGCAAACTAATACTAACAAGTAAAAGGGTGTTTGGATAATAGGACACTAGGCTCTAGGATTGTTTTGCAAAAGCCAGATTTATCTCTACTAAGTTTGGAAGCAACAAATGCTAGTTAAGGTTTTATAACACCTAAGTGGGAACTTGTATCTCATATCACAACCCTGTTGTGGTCAAGTCAAAGTCTCAGTTCATTTCACAAGTCATTTTGAAAAGTCTGACGGGGGAACAGTATGGCCACTCCAATTGTCCATAACCGCGGACGCGGCTATTCGAATAGTTTGACACTCTGCAGAGATTGTACACTTTAACCACAACATTCGATACATCCGTCAGGAACAAATCCTGAATTCACCATACTCAGTATGCGGATAATCAATCCTAACCTTTCAATTACACGCCCTAGTATAAGCACCTCTCCTGTGAGTTTGGCCTCCCAACCATGACCAACAGTCATCTTGGGTACTGCACAGGTGGATAATCTTCAGCAGGTAGCCTCAGCTCAGACCTTGGCCGTGAGGGAACCAATACTAAGGTATATAAGTTTCCAGTCAAGCCCTACCCAATCTTCGGGTATTGTGGTTATACGATAAAATTGGAATGGTATCGCATCGAGACAACCATCAGTTTTATAAAGGGCTAAGGCTCATGCCTCAACATTTTCATCACCAAAATCATCAGGTGTTCGGAAACATATGTCAAAACATCTCAATAGAATGATCCATCATTCTAAGGTTTTCATAACCATTCTCACCAAGTATTCCCATCTAAAGTTGATCAAGTCTTATGCTTAGCACTAGCATCTACAAGTGGGGGTGAGCACTAATGAGGGGTGGTAAACTAGTGGGGTTGAACTAAGTTTAATCTCATGCCTTAGGATGACATCAAGATTATCTAGCTTAGGACAAATTTTATGCTCTTTATGCAACCTTCAATTATCCTTCTAGTATCTACCATTTATTCCAGTAACTCTAAGTAAGAGCTTTGATAAAGAAATAAATTAATAAACTTGCAAATAAAACTAGGATTGGTTTATCAAGGGGTTATAACACATATGCTTAAGGCATATAGTGGGCATAGTAACAAGTAGTGGTTTGTTTGCATCAGTAGAGTATCTTGCAAGTGTTAGCTTGCACATTCAACTAGTAGTATTAGGCTTGCCTTGTGCAGAGCAGTGGTTGAAGTTTTCCTCGGCCTCTTCTTCGTAGTATCCTCCTTCCTCCTCGTATCCTTGGTCGGTACTAGCGTCTATAAATAAATACGATGTACACAATCACCAAACAATACTTAACTACTTGCAATCATCACACAAAAGGGTCCTATAGATGATCTAACATCATCACTAACATAACAAGATTAAAGCTTGGTTTAATTCCTTTTTATTTTTAGAAAAGTAATTTCTACTCATTGGAAAAACTACTTAAGATTTAATATTCTCCAAACCAAACATGGGATCATGTTGACACCTGTCATCACCACATATTTTAGTCCATGAGAATGTGATTTAAAGTGGTGTCACAATTTAATAAGGTTTTACCCTTTTATTTTAATTAATTAAAGTGGCTAGAAATGCCTATGTAGCATTCTTTTATTACTTGAACATTATTTCTGTAAGTAAACCTATATATTTTTATATATTCTGAAATGTATGGTTAAATGTGATTTTTGAGAGTTGGAATCAACTCAAAAGCTATTATGGTTTTAATTTGAAAAATGTTTGAATGCAGAAAAGCTTCTGCCTTGTTATTTTTACCATGTATGATCTACAGATCCAAATGACTTGCATCCAACGGGCTTGGATTCAGCATTTCAAGACCTTTCTAACAAAATTAGTTCATTCAATTTGGTTCACTGAATCGACCTGGGTTGATTTTTGAAACTGGGTACCGAAGTGTGTTTGAAATAAAATGGAAAAGGTTTAATTCAAATAACTGGGCTACGCGGGAAAAGTTAACGGGCCGGCCTGCTAAGCGCAGCGCTTCCGCGGGTTGGTTAAGTGGCTGTCCCCACGCGTCAGTGAGACAGGGGGTGCGAAACAGTATGGGGCGATGTGGTGCGTTCGATCTGGTTCTAATCCAAAGGCTGAGACTCATCGTCGATGTTGGGCAACGCCGACGAGACAGAAACCTAGCGCGGCCAGTGGGGGTCGTTGGGGGCTCACCAGGGTTCAGGCGAGGGTTGGTGAGGCGGGCGAATGACAAAGTCGACGACGGCGAACCTGGCACCGGTGGCTTCTCCTGGGGCGGCTCCAATCGCTGGCTTCCTTCTGCTCCAGAGGCGGCGGGCTCCGGTGAAATTCTGGCGATGCGCTGCTCGCCTTGCTCCTGGAACGGGGTGGAATGGTCAATGAGGAGAGGGGAGTGAGATGGTGTGCTCAATTCGGCTGGGGGTGGCCTCTATTTATAGTCGCGACGACGAGATCGAACGACATGGGCAGGCGACGGTGGCGACATGGCTACGGGCTGCTAGTGGCATGGCCGGCGGTGGCGATCGCTTGGTGGTCTCCTGGCGATGCTCTACGACTTTAATGCGCATGTAGGGGCGGTGCGGTTTGGTCTGGAACGCGCGATGCTCTGCGCGACAGAGGCGGCGTCTTCGACGGCGAGCGGTGGCTTTGCGGCATGGGGCGGCGAATGGGGATGTCTGGCGGTCTCCTGGGTCGGTGGTGATCATGTATGAACGCGGCGAGGGCGGCGCACGGTCTGTGGGCTTCGGTCGAGCGTGGCGCTCTGGCGCATGCTCGGCATGGTTGCTGGCGAGCTGGGCGCGGTCCATGCGTGTGGTCCAGGGGTTGGCAAGGTTCAAGCGTTGGACAGGGAGTGGCGATGGACGGTGGGCTGCCTCCTAGACAAGGTTGGCACGGCTAAATCTTCTCCTAGATCGATGTCTCCACTGGGGTGGCATGGTGAGCTTCGGCTGTTCACCATTGAAGTCATTGCCCAGCTTACAGTGAGGCTAGTTCTTGGTTTAACTTGCTAGATGATCTACTGAGATGGTTGTGGGCTAGAGAGGGAACAAGTTAGGCTTCAATCACTGCTCACAATAGTGTTTGGATTTTGTTTGATTTGTGTCTGCCAAGTGTTTGATGAAATGGCCGCAAGAATTCAAGTTATGAATTTTGAAAAAAAAATTGGTGGGTGTGCTAGGTTGGTGCTGGTGAGTCTACAGATGCTTGGGTTTTAAAATTTGAGCTTGTTTGATTGGTTTTTAAAAAAGTGGGATCTTCCCATATGATAAAGATTCAATTTTTAATTGTCATTTAAACTATGCATTTGAAAGTTTCTGGATGATCACAAAGTGGGCCTTGATACTTTGTTATGAGTACAATCAAGGGGTGCAAAGATCCAGAAAAGTTTCTGTTAAGTTCTGAAAGTTTGAGACAGCCAAAGTAGGCATGGGAGTTAAATTGGTCAAAATGACCATGCACTCATTTAGCTTTGTTTTGATTTATTTGTCTTTGAGAAAAGTGTGGGAAATGTTTAGATGATGTTTATTTCACCTAAGCATCCATTTACATGCAAAGGAACACACAAACAAGTTGGTTCAAAAGAATTTCAAATGAAATGCATACACATATGCATGCTTTCATAATTTTATTTAGAATTTTTTTTGTTAACCCTAATTTTGATGCTTAGAGTTTGATGATCCAAGTTTAGTATTTTTGGGATGTTACAAACCTTCCCCCCTTAAACAAAATCTCGTCCCGAGATTTGAAAAAGGACGAAAATGTTACCTAGGATTTGAAGAGACCAAGAAACTCCGTCCTGATGTGATCTTCGCGCTCCCAGGTAGCTTCCTCTTCTGTGTGGTTGCTCCACTGAATCTTGAGAAACTTGATGCTTCGGGTTCGGGTAGTTAGAAAAGCTTCTTCCAAAATACGAATGGGTACTTCGGGATAGGTCAGGTCATCGTTGATCTCTATGGTCTGGTGATCGATATTTTTGAACACTTCGGTCTTCTCGGGGACTTCGAGACACTTGCGGAGTAATGAGATATGGAACACATTGTGCACGGCTGACATCTCTTCGGGTAGTTCCAATTGATACGACACTTCTCCTCGACGGTTCAAAATCTTGAAGGGTCTGATATATCTGGGGGCTAACTTTCCTTTCAGTTGGAAACGCTGCATTCCCTTCAATGGCGACACCTTCAGATAAACAAAATCTCCTATGTTGAAGGCGAGGTCTCTACGTCTCTTGTCGGCGTAACTCTTCTGTCTGGACTAGGCTGTCTTGAGGTGCTCACGAATCTTCTGAACCTTCTCTTCTGCTTCTCGTAGGATGTCAGGTCCGAAAATCTGACTCTCTCCTACTTCCGACCAGTTCAAAGGGGTGCGACACTTTCTTCCGTACATGAATTCAAATGAGGCCATTTGCAAACTGGCTTGATAACTGTTATTGTATGAGAATTCTGCAAACGGCAGACAGTCTTCCCACTTGGATCCATATTCTAACACACATGCTCTCAGCATATCTTCGAGTATTTGGTTTACTCGCTCTGTTTGTCCATCGGTCTGAGGGTGATACGCGGTACTGAAATCTAGGCGGGTTCCTAAACCTTCTTGGACTTTCTTCCAGAATCCCGAGGTAAACTGAGTTCCTCGATCCGATACGATGTTCTTGGGGACTCCGTGCAAACTAACTATCCCAGCGATGTACAACTCCGCTAGCTTCGAACTCTGATATGTGGTCTTGACGGGCAAGAAATGGGCGACTTTGGACAATCTGTCCACTATGACCCAGATAGAGTCATTTCCCCTACTAGAAGTAGGCAGTCCAGTGATAAAGTCCATTCCAACGGAATCCCGTTTCCATTCCGGAATCTGCAAGGGTTGCAACAATCCAGCGGGTCTTTGATGTCCTGCCTTGACTCGCTGACATATATCACACTTGGCGATATAGCTTCCGATTTCTCTCTTCATCTTATGCCACCAAAATTTCTCCTTTAAACCTTGATACATCTTAATTCCTCCGGGATGGATAGAATAAAGAGTATCATGAGCTTCCTTCAAAATAACTTCTTTCAACTCAGAATCTGCTGGTACACAAAGGCGTCCTTTGTACCACAGAACTCCTTCTTCGTCTTCGGTGAATCCGGGTACTTTGCCTGTACCGATACGACGCTTGATTCCGTCAATACTAGCATTTCCCTTTTGCGCCTCTTTAATCTGACTGATCAAAGTGGGCTGAAGTTCTATGCTAGCCAAAAATCCTTCACTCACTAATTCCATTCAAAAATCTTCCATCTCTTTTTGCAAGCTTGGTTGCTCCTTCAAAATCATGGAGTTCAAGCGGCACGGCAATCTGCTAAGGACATCGGCTACCACGTTGGCTTTACCAGGGTGATAGTGAATGTCCAGGTCGTAATCCTTGATTAGCTCAATCCATCTCCTCTGTCTCATATTCAGCTCCTTCTGAGTGAATATATACTTCAGACTTTTGTGATCCGTATAGATATCACAATGGTTTCCCATCAGGTAAGGCCTCCATGTCTTCAGGGCTAGAACTACGGCTGCGAGTTCGAGGTCATGGGTTGGCGATACTCGAGAATCCTTCTACGAATTTGCGGTAGTATCCCGCCAATCCGAGAATGCACGAACTTGGGTTTGAGTGGTTGGGGCTTGCCAATCTTCTACATCTTTCACTTTTGCAGGGTCAACGGCAATTCCTCCGGCTGATACAATGTGACCGAGGAATCCTACCTCCTGTAACCAGAATTCACATTTGCTAAACTTGGCATACAACTGATGCTCTCTAAGGGTTCCAAGAATGGTCCTTAGGTGTAGCTCATGTTCTTCTTCTGATTTGGAATAAATCAGAATGTCATCGATGAAAACAACGACACACTTATCCAGGAAGTCCATAAAAATCTTATTCATGAGATTCATGAAATAAGCGGGGGCATTGGTTAATCCAAAAGACATGACTGTATACTCGTACAATCCATATCTAGTGGTAAAGGCAGTCTTGGGAATATCCTCTGCGCGAATCTTGAGTTGATGATAGCCAGTTCTAAGATCAATCTTAGAAAACACTTTGGCACCGGTCAACTGATCAAACAGATCTTCTATCTTGGGCAAGGGGTATTTGTTCTTGATGGTGACATCATTCAACTTCCGATAATCCGTACACAAACGGTTACTTCCATCCTTCTTGTCCACAAACAAGACAGGTGATATCCAAGGTGACGCACTTGGTTGAATCAATCCAATTTCCAGCATGGCATCCAGTTGCTTCTTCAGTTCTGCTAGCTCCGACGGGTTCATACTATAGGGTCTCTGGGCTATGGGTCCCGTTCCGGGGATTAGTTCAATGATAAACTCGATATCCCGATCTGGGGGCATACCGGACAAAACATCTGGAAATACATCGGGGTATTCACAGACCATCCAGACTTGGTCAATGGTAGGTTGGGCTATACTCTTGTTACATTTGAATTGGCGAGGTAAGGTTTCAGATATATGCTCGACTGATATTTCGGCTGTACTGGTCATCGTTATGGCTTTCTTGGCACAATCAATCAATCCTTTATGTTTGGACATCCAATCCATTCCTAGTACTACTTCCAAACCTTTAGTTCCGAGTACTATCAGATTAGCATAAAAATCTATGCCATGGATTCGGATAGGGACGGCTTTGCAAATTTGCCTAGCCTTGGTGGTTGATCCGGGAATTCGAACAATCATGACATGCTTCAATTTGGTTGGTTGAATTTTACTAGTGCATGCAAATTCTTCGGTGACAAATGAATGCGATGCACCAGAATCAAACAACACTCTTGCAAGTACTGAATTAACAGAAAACATACCCAGCACGACGTCTGGCGCTTCCTAAGCTTCTTCAGCATGCATGAGAAAAAGACGGCCATTGCGGTTGAGTGAATTTCCTGGGGCAAATCTTATTCCTGGCTGAACGCGACGCTGCTGCTGAGCTGGGGCATTGTTATTGGGGGCTGCGGCATTCTTCTTGTTGGGGCACTTGTTAGAATAGTGACCCTTATTTCCACAGTCATAACAAGTGACTTGCGACTTGTCCTTTGCTGCTATAGGTATGTAAGGTTCCCAACCTTTAATAAGGTAGAGATCCCTGTGTTTACAATGCTAGTCCCTGGATCAATAGCTAGCATCCACAGTTAAGATGTAATATCAAGAAACAATGGCCATAATACAACTTTATAACCAGGAATAAAATAATTCATTACATCTTACATAGCTCATTTGGCTATCACATTACAATGCAGCAGAATATAACAATAGCATGGGGTCCTTCATCTTCAAAGTGCCACAGGCAGTCATGTTGGTTGTAGACTTGTAATCCTATTCAACAAACTTCACTAACATCAAACAAACCTGCAACATAATAAGTTGCAGCCACAAAGGTCAATACATTTTAATTGTATTGGCAAGTTTCACTACTATGTAGAAATAATTGGATCCTATCATTACATGCATATTTGGCTAAGTAGGGTTTAGGCTCTTTTGCAGAAAGCAATATAGTTTTATCCTATCTTTTCAAAATAGTTTTTGATCTTTGTCAAATCTTTCTGAACTTCTTGGAACACTCCAAGTGCTTCCAATCCCTTGTTGTCACCATCAAGTTTTAACTTTGAGAAATTGGAATGTCGAGATCTTCCATAGCTTCAGGCCTTAGTTGCTCAGTATTGTCCATAACCGGGGACACGGCTAAGTACTTAGAATTTGATCTTCTGCAGAAGTTGTACACTTTACCCACATGACACAATCTCATCTTGATGCCACCAGTGGCCGCTGGATAAGTACTCACCAAGATGGAGTACTAGCAGATTGAGAATGTGACAAAGTCTTTCCATAGGAGTCCTCCCAATACACAATGCTAGCTTGTCATCCAGGCACCAATGTAGGGTTTCAAGTTCCCTTACACAATTCTAGTTAACCTGAAGATGCCAATGCATGGGTCTTCCACAATGTAGTTGACTAAGCCAGAGCCCATTTAGCATGTGGCTGTACACGGAAGCCAATGTACGAGAAACATGTTCAATCTCTAAGTCCCTGGGTGGTTTTCTTCTAGTGCACATACAAAAAGAGATAGCCATATAAACATGGTTCCTTTTGTTGCCACCTTGTCCAACCTTGAGTATCCTGTCCACCCAGGTGGTTCATTGAGTACTTGTTTTATTATATAAAACATATATCTTTTCAACTCTTCATATAATCATAACATGTGTCCCATCCCAATATATAGCTGGGATAAGCATACTGCAACTATATTGTTTCCACTAAGGGAGATATAAGGGTATCCTATTAGGATTTAGCATAGCATAAAATATAGTAAACCTTATCATGCATGTTACAAAAATCCACTAAGTGTAATGATAATAGTATGACTTGGATGATAGTGTCACTTGCATTTTTAGTATAAAATGTTGGTTCGCTTCTTGATCTTGCTAATATCACACTCTTCTAACTTCACTACAAATCAATCAAGCAAACACAAATTCAACTAGCATTCCAACCAATTTATCACACATAAAATAATAGAAACAAGGCATGCATGCAAGCATGCAAAAGATAGTTTTATTTGCAAAAGTGGTTTCTACTAGGCTCTAAACATTATAAAGTTCAAAGTGGTCATTTTCTAAAGTGGTAAAACCATTTGCAAAAGGTTTTATTTATAAACCATTTTTAAATCAAATCAATATTTTATGTGGTTGAAAATGCTTTTAGCAAAGCAATATTCTTTAAAGAGTTCGCAAAATATATTTTAATTCTCAAAACTTGGTGTTTAGGGTCAGAAGGTTTGAATTAAATCATTTCCCAAAGGTTTCACTCAAAAATCATTTCTAAAACAAAAACAATATTTTTATTTGACTAGAAATATGCTAACTCAAATATTTATTCCCTAACTTCACAAAATACATTTTTAAAACCATAAGTTGGTTCCTAAGGTCAGTAGGTTCACAACAAACCATTTTGCAAAGATTTCACAGTAAAATTATACCTAGAACAATTTTTAAATTCAAAAAAAGCCTACACATGTTTCTGCAATTTCAACCAATTTTCCAGACGCAAATCATTAAACAAAGTGCATGGTTGCAAAGTAATTGTTCTACTGATTCCATTGATATAAAATTTGCAAATGTTGGACGTGTGGATCAAAAGTTATGCAATTTACAAATTTGCAATTCAATCAGATTCTATTTCTGTTTTTAAACTAAATCTTGTCCACGTGGCGCGTTTCTACTGGACGGTACCGCTTCGTGCGGATCGGCCTATCTGGACCGTAGGATTTAACTAAGATCGAGCGGCGCAGATGCACACATACCCCTTCATCTAAGTTCTATTCTCATCCACTGGATTAACATCTAACGGTGTAAAACCATTCGACCTAATTAGAGCGGCGCTGACGGCGGCGCTCTGGCGGCAGCGCTCAGGCGTGGTCGTCGCCGGTGATGCACGACGCGAGAAATAATGGGAGAGGGCTCACCGTGTTTGCCTTGACGTGCTGATGCTCAACTTGTTCACGAGGAGGCAGGGGGCGCTCAGGGACGGAGTGGATTGCTCGCCGGAGTTCTTGTCTGTGTCGGGTTCCTCTGGTCGTCGACGGGGGCGAGGTTGCAGATCACTATAAGGCAAGATAGGGGCACGGTTAGATGCGGACGAACGTTGGGTTCACGTGAGCATCATCGTGAGAGCTTGGGGCGGTCGGAGTTCACCTGGGAAGCTCGACGGAGCAATGGCAGACGCTAGTGGCGCACGATTTGGAGAAGTTGCCGACGTTCTGGAACGAGCGCGGCTGAGCTGGAGGTACTGGTGGATGCGCCTGGTGCTGGCGAGTACCCTAGTGGCAACCAGGGGCAGTGGAAGTGGGTGTTCTCGCTGGAATCAACGTTAGAAGCTCGCCGGAGACAGTAGAGTGTGGTTCAAAATTAGGACAGCCCTAGGGCAGAGAGGAGTGGGCAAGTGAGGGGAAAGGTAGAGGAGAGTGTGGCGTTTAAAGGAGCGTCGTTACTGGGAGGAATCACTCAGCCATCAACACGTATTCATCACCGCATTCAATCGGCAGCAACGGCAGGGGCGTGGTCGTGGGGTTGAAGACGACGGTGAGGTGGCGTGGGGTTCGTCTGTCAGCGAGGTGTAGGAAGTGGGAGTTGGGCCTGCCTGTCTGTGACTCTGCGGGTGCGTGTTTGGGTGAAAAACGTTTCGCCGCGGGGAGTTTAGCTGGGCTAGGTTGCTGGGCTGGGTTGGGCCTGGGAGTGGGTTGTGTCCGTTTCTTTTTTGTATTCTGATTGCTTTTTCTTTTTCTATTTGATTTTCTGTTTTGTTTTTATTCAAACAATTACACCCAAATGGATTCAAACCTTTGCCAAACTTTGTGTAGATTTTAATTCTGTTTAACAACACAAATCCAAGTCCAAAACAAATATTTTTTATCCTTTTTAGGATCCATTAATAATTAAATAAAATAGACCTTAGTTAATAATTCAAATAGGATTTTATTTATTTAAAAACTCTATTTGAAATCTAAAACAAACCAAAACCTTTTCAGTAGGTTTCATTTGAAAATACAAAACATTTGGAAATCTTATTTAAAATAAATTAACATGTTTTAGTGTTTATTTAAAAAGGAAAAGCCTTTACTTTAATAAAAATGGAAATTAATAAATCCCCATGGTTTTATTTAAATAAACCTTTACTATTTTTATCAAACAAAATATTTTATTTCAAAAGATTGGCCAAGATTTAGTTTGGCTCTATAAAATAATCCTTATTTATAAATCTACCTTTGATTTTTAAAATCAAACCTTTTTATTAAAAGATCTAAAAATAGTAATTCCAACTATTAAAACTTTCTTTATTAATTGTTTATCTTTTTAAATCCCTTTAGGATTTTATTTGATCAAAATAGGTTTTGATGTTTCCAATTGGAATCAAAAGTTTCTTCTCACCCTAAATTTCAACAAAATTTTATTCTGTTTATTTATTTTTCACATTTCAAAATTTGGAAAATTTTGGGATGTGACAGGCTACCACCCTTAAAATAAATCTCGTCCCGAAATTTGGGAAGGCTAGGGTTAGAAGTTGGCTTCAAGGCATCTAGGGTACTACCACCCTTAAAATAAAGTCTCATAGGATTACATTGATGGTTCACTTGACTATGGGTTCAACACTTGATATCCAGACAAGGAATCCGTATTTGACTCTTCTGAGTTATCTAGTTCCTGACATCCACTTCTTCTATCTCTTCAAAGTTTCCATCCATATCAATGTGGTTCACATGTCCTTTCTGGGTCACATTGGAGTCACTTCCATTGTCCCTTCTAGCATCCTTTTTCTTTTTCTTCTAAGGACAGTCTGATGCATAGTGTCCAAGTTCCTTACAATTATAGCACTGCAACTGGCTAATGTCTTTCTTCTTGAAAGTGTCATGTTGGTTCTGACCAAGGTCATCTCCATTGTCAGTATCATTTCCATTATTATCACTTCCATTGTTGTTGTGGTGATATTGATGTGGTTCAGAATCTTCATTGCTCTTTTTGAATGAATGCTTCTTTTTTGATGATCCTGAGTGATTCTTGAGTTTATCTTTCCTTTTCCTGTTATCAACTTGATTCATCTTGTTTTCCAATATAGTGGCTTTATCACAGAGTGATTGATAAGTTGGGACATAGGCAACAACTAGCTGCAGGTTCAACTCATCATTAAGTCCTTCAAGAAATTTCTCCTTTCTCTTAGCATCTGTGTCAACTTCATCCGGTGAATATCGTGCCAGATTGTTGAATTCTTCAATATACTCAGCCACACTGAGGTGACGCTGTTTTAGATTGTGAAACTCCTTTTTCTTCAAGTACATCACTCCAGGTGAGATGTGAGTTGTTCTGAATCCATCCTCAAAAATAGCCCAAGTTACATCTTCAAGGGGAGTGGTGATCTGAAAGTTGTCCCACCATGTTGCTGCTGGTCCTTCAAGCAGAAATGCTGCAAACCTAACTTTTTCTTCATCGGTGCAGCCAACAGTCACTAAGTCTTTGTTCACTGAACGTAACCAATCATTGGCTTCCATTGGATCAGTTGTTCCAGAGAATCTTGCAGGCCTAAGTTTTAGAAACTTGGTGAGCATGTCAAGTGCTGGAGGATTATTCTGATTGTTGTTGTTGTTGTTGTTGTTGTTGTTGTTGTTGTTGTTGTTGTTGTTGTTGTTGTTGTTGTTGTTGTTGTTTTTGTTCTGATTCTGTATGAATGTGGTCATCTCCTGCATCAACTGTGTCTGAACTGCCAACATCTGCTGCATCTCAGGGGTGATGTTGTTGTTTTGGTTGGGGTTGGCACGACGAGGAGGCATCTGTTGGTTTGATAGGGATAAGTATTGGTGTATAGGTTTTTAAGAAGCTTTAACACACAACTCAAAAACAACCAAGTTCAATCAAACAATCAAACAATCAAACAATCAACAAGCAACTATCCACTTAACAACTTATGAGCTTAACTCATGAGTTGAAGGAAACAACAAATTTTCTTGAAAATAATAACTTAGTATAATCATACCTCATAGGTCAATATGGTCCATACTCTAACTTGATATCAATGTCTTTGGTAGGCAATCTAATGTCTCTTGGTTTTTCACTTGTAGTCCTTAGTGATGTCTAAGTTGAAGTCCTTGGTGAAACTAAAGTTGAAATCACTTAAAGATGTTGAAGTCATTAGAGTTGATGAAATCTTTTGCACATGGTGAAGTCTTTGGCCATGGGGTAGGCTTTGTCCATCAAGTTTGAAATAGAAGAGATGTAGAATCAAAACCAAAAAGGTTGAGGAAAGAGTTTACAAGATTGTTTATAAATAAGTTTTGGAACAAATACAACTCCTATTTTTTTCTAAGGGGTTTTGTCCAATCCTAGGGTTACAATCCTACAGGCAACACAGTGCTCTGATACCATCTGTAAGGTTCCCAACCTTTAATAAGGTAGAGATCCCTGTGTTTACAATGCTAGTCCTTGGATCAATAGCTAGCATCCACAGTTAAGATGTAATATCAAGAAACAAAGGTAATAATACAACTTTATAACCAGGAATAAAATAATTCATTACATCTTACATAGCTCATTTGTCTATCACATTACAATGCAGCAGAATATAACAATAGCATGGGGTCCTTCATCTTCAAAGCGCCACAGGTAGTCATGTTGGTTGTAGACTTGTAATCCTATTCAACAAACTTCACTAACATCAAACAAACCTGCAACATAATAAGTTGCAGCCACAAAGGTCAATACATTTTAATTGTATTGGCAAGTTTCACTACTATGTAGAAATAAGTGGATCCTATCATTACATGCATATTTGGCTAAGTAGGGTTTAGGCTCTTTTGCAGAAAGCAATATAGTTTTATCCTATATTTTCAAAATAGTTTTTGATCTTTGTCAAATCTTTCTGAACTTCTTGGAAAACTCCAAGTGCCTCCAATCCCTTGTTGTAACCATCAAGTTTTAACTTTGAGAAATTGGAATGTCGAGATCTTCCATAGCTTCAGGCCTTAGTTGCTCAGTATTGTCCATAACCGGGGACACGACTAAGTACTTAGAATTTGATCTTCTGCAGAAGTTGTACACTTTACCCACATGACACAATATCATCTTGATGCCACTAGTGGCCGCTGGATAAGTACTCACCAAGATGGAGTACTAGCAGATTGAGAATGTGACAAAGTCTTTCCATAGGAGTCCTCCCAATACACAATGCTAGCTTGTCATCCAGGCACCAATGTAGGGTTTCAAGTTCCCTTACACAATTCTAGTTAACCTGAAGAGGCCAATGCATGGGTCTTCCACTATGTAGTTGACTAAGCCAGAGCCCATTTAGCATGTGGTTGTACACGGAAGCCACTGTACGAGAAACATGTTCAATCTCTAAGTCCCTGGGTGGTTTTCTTCTAGTGCACATACAAAAAGAGATAGCCATATAAACATGGTTCCTTTTGTTGCCACCTTGTCCAACCTTGAGTATCCTGTCCACCCAGGTGGTTCATTGAGTACTTGTTTTATTATATAAAACATATATCTTTTCAACTCTTCATATAATCATAACATGTGTCCCATCCCAATATATAGCTGGGCTAAGCATACTACAACTACATTGTTTCCACTAAGGGAGATATAAGGGTATCCTATTAGGATTTAGCATAGCATAAAATATAGTAAACCTTATCATGCATGTTACAAAAATCCACTAAGTGTAATGAAAATAGTAGGACTTGTATGATAGTGTCACTTGCCTTTTTAGTATAGAATGTTGGTTCACTTCTTGATCTTGCTAATATCACACTCTTCTAACTTCACTACAAATCAATCAAGCAAACACAAATTCAACTATCATTCCAACCAATTTATCACACATAAAATAATAGAAACAAGGTCATGCATGCAAGCATGCAAAAGATAGTTTTATTTGCAAAATTGGTTTCTACTAGGCTCTAAACATTATAAAGTTCAAAGTGGTCATTTTCTAAAGTGGTAAAACCATTTGCAAAAGGTTTTATCTATAAACCATTTTTAAATCAAATCAATATTTTATGTGGTTGAAAATGCTTTTAGCAAAGCAATATTCTTTAAAGAGTTCGCCAAATATATTTTAATTCTCAAAACTTGGTGTTTAGGGTCAGAAGGTTTGAATCAAATCATTTCCCAAAGGTTTCACTCAAAAATCATTTCTAAAACAAAAACAATATTTTTATTTGACTAGAAATGTGCTAACTCAAATATTTATTCCCTAACTTCACAAAATACATTTTTAAAACCATAAGTTGGTTCCTAAGGTCATTAGGTTCACAACAAACCATTTTGCAAAGATTTCACAGTAAAATTATACCTAGAACAATTTTTATATTCAAAATAAGCCTACACATGTTTCTGCAATTTCAACCAATTTTCCAGACGAAAATCATTAAACAAAGAGCATGGTTGCAAAGTAATTGTTCTACTAATTCCATTGATATAAAATTTGCAAATTTTGGACGTGTGGATCAAAAGTTATGCAATTTACAAATTTGCAAATCAATTAGATTCTATTTCTGTTTTTAAACTAAATCTTGTCCACGTGGCGCGTTTCTACTGGACGGTACCGCTTCGTGCGGATCGGCCTCTCTGGACCGTAGGATTTAACTAAGATCGAGCCGCGCAGATGCACACATACCCCTTCATCTAAGTTATATTCTCATCCACTGGATTAACATCTAATGGTGTAAAACCATTCGACCTAATTCGAGCGGCGCTGACGGCGGCGCTCTGGCGGCAGCGCTCAGGAGTGGTCGTCGCCGGTGATGCACGACGCGAGAAATAATGGGAGAGGGCTCACCGTGTTTGCCTTGATGTGCTGATGCTCAACTTGTTCACGAGGAGGCACGGGGCGCTCAGGGACGAAGTGGATTGCTCGCCGGAGTTCTTGTCTGCGTCGGGTTCCTCTGGTCGTTGACAGGGGCGAGGTTGCAGATCACTATAAGGCAAGATAGGGGCACGGTTAGATGCGGGCGAACGTGAGGTTCACGTGAGCATCATCGTGAGAGCTTGGGGCGGTCGGATTTCACCTGGGAAGCTCGACGGAGCAATGGCAGACGTTAGTGGTGCACGATTTGGAGAAGTTGCCGACGTTCTGGAACGAGCGCGGCCGAGCTGGAGGTACTGGTGGATGCGCCTGGTGCTGGCGAGTACCCTAGTGGCAACCAGGGGCAGTGGAAGTGGGTGTTCTCGCCGGAATCAATGTTAGAAGCTCGCCGGAGACAGTAGAGTGTGGTTCAAAATTAGGACAGCCCTGGGGCAGAGAGGAGCGGGCAAGTGAGGGGAAAGCTAGAGGAGAGCGTGGCGTTTAAAGGAGCGTCGTTACTGGGAGGAATCACTCATCCATCAACGCGTATTCATCTCCGCATTCAATCGGCAGCAACGGCAGGGGCGTGGTCGTGGGGTTGAAGACGACGGTGAGGTGGCGTGGGGTCCGTCTATCAGCGAGGTGTAGGAAGTGGGAGTGGGGCCTGCCTGTCTGTGACTCTACGGGTGCGTGTGTGGTGAAAAACGTTTCACCGCGGGGAGTTTAGCTGGGCTAGGTTGCTGGGCTGGGTTGGGCCTGGCAGTGGGCTGTGTCCGTTTCTTTTTTTATTCTGATTGCTTTTTCTTTTTCTATTTGATTTTCTGTTTTGTTTTTATTCAAACAATTCAAACACCCAAATGAATTCAAACCTTTGCCAAACTTTGTGTAGATTTTAATTCTGTTTAACAACACAAATCCAAGTCCAAAACAAATAATTTTTTTATCCTTTTTAGGATCCATTAATAATTAAATAAAATAGACCTTAGTTAATAATTCAAATAGGATTTTATTTATTTAAAAACTCTATTTGAAATCTAAAACAAACCAAAACCTTTTCAGTAGGTTTCATTTGAAAATACAAAACATTTGGAAATCTTATTTAAAATAAATTAACATGTTTTAGTGTTTATTTAAAAAGGAAAAGCCTTTACTTTAATAAAAATGGATATTAATAAATCCTCATGGTTTTATTTAAATAAACCTTTACTATTTTTATCAAACAAAATATTTTATTTCAAAAGCTTGGCCAAGATTTAGTTTGGCTCTATAAAATAATCCTTATTTATAAATCTACCTTTGATTTTGAAAATCAAACCTTTTTATTAAAAGATCTAAAAATAGTAATTCCAACTATTAAAACTTTCTTTGTTAATTGTTTATCTTTTTAAATCCCTTTAGGATTTTATTTGATCAAAATAGGTTTTGATGTTTCCAATTGGAATCAAAAGTTTCTTCTCACCCTAAATTTCAACAAAGTTTTATTTTGTTTATTTATTTTTCACATTTCAAAATTTGGAAAATTTTGGTATGTGACAAGGCACAGCATTGCTTCCAGTCCTAGGGGCAGTGTTGGTGTTGGGTGGCAGCATTGTTGGTGTTGAACTTGGATGGGGCACGATTGAAATTGCTAGCGTTTCCGCGGTAATTGTGATTTCCTTCGGGCCTAGGGTTTCCACGGTTGGGATAGGTCGGACGGTTCATCGGGGGTCTGTTGGTTCTTGGGGCAAATCCAGGAGATGGGTTAGGGCGATACTTTGGGGTCTGATGGGTTCCTGGCTGATGCATCATACGACGCTTGCGGTTCTCGTTGGCTTGGTTGATATTTCCTTCCATCTGGATGGCAGAGTCTACAAGGGCTTCAATATCGGCAAAGGGGATATTGACTAACACCGTCTGCATCTCATCATGCAGACCATTCAAGAATCTCTCCTTCTTCTTGGCTTCAGTGTCGATCTCATCCGGGGCATACCTATCTAATGACAAGAATTTGTCACGATATTCCACTACAGTCATCCTTCCTTGCTTCAGCTCTTTGAACTCGTCTCTCATCCTCTTGATCAAACCCGGTGGCACATGGGTTCTGCTGAACTTGACCTTGAATTCCTCCCATGTCATCATCTTGCCTCTCGTCATTGCGCGAACACTTTTCCACCATGCCCTGGCATCTCCGGCTAGATAGTGGGTGGCGAACAGAACTTTATCGTTGGCTTCCACTCCGCCGACTTCTAGGTTACTTTCCATGGTTTGCAGCCAATCATCGGCGTCTAGGGGCTCTTCGGACTTAGTGAAAACAGGTGGGTTGGTATTCTGGAAATTTTTGAGCTTAGATCCATGGTTGTCCTGATTTCCGTGGCCTTGGTTGTTGTGGGATAGCTGGGCTATCTGTTGCAGGGTGGCTAGGTTGGCTTGACGTTCGGCTCTTTCAGCTTCACGGTCAGAAGTCAACATTTGTAGAATCTGCAACATCGGGTCCAGGGATGAACCACTTCCTCCGCGTGGCATCTGAAGATTGAGATAGATTATGAGAAAAGAGGGAAATTTCTAAGGTTTCGGGGACTTTGAAAAGAGGGAAATACAGTGGGATCGTAAACTACTCACTACGCTAGTGCTCAAGTGGTACTACTCCTCGGAATAGGTGGTTTCATCATCCTCATCATCATCGATGAAGGCGAAATCATCCTCATCAGTGAAGAAATCCATAGCCTGATCCTCCAGAAAATCATCATCATCACCGAGATAGGAGTAGGGGTCTCCACGAAGATCCTCTCCGGCATTCTCCCTTTCCTCCAACTGCATGTCTCTCTCGTGGATGGTCTCCTCCAAAGATGAGATACGGTGGCGAAGACGGGAAATGATGCGCTCCTTCTTGTCGAGCTGATGGCGGCGATACTTGCGATCCTTTGCTAGCATGGTGATGGTTTGATCCTTCGTCTTGATGATGGCAGACTTGTGGTTGGAGTAGTCACGGCAGTTATCCAACTCCTGCTGTCGATCGTGGTCCAATTGAGTCTTCAGCTCGGGGTGGTATGGTGCTTCCAGTGGTTGTCCATTTGCATCACGCCTTGGGCAAAACTCAAAGTGAGTACCCTTGATCTGATTGATGCTCTGCCCACACAGACGGGAAAGACTTTCCTGCATGGCCCTGTCAAGTCCATCGAGCCAGTTGTTCTCTCTTAAGGTAAACTGAATTCCCTCAGCAGTGGGAGGTTCAATCTTTCCTCGGAGACTTGCAACAATTAGCCACTACAGATCTTCTTCTCCTTGATCATTGAGCTGAGCTCCGAAGCATCGGGGTGCAGACGCTCCAGAAGTTCCAAAAGCTGGTCCAAATCCCTCTCAAAGATAAGGTCTCCTCCATTCCCCAACTGATAAAACTTGTTGTACTTCACGTCCATATATAAGAATAGAGGATGAGTAAGTTAGTAGAGTCATCAAGTGTGTCAAATTTTATGTATTTTGCAAGAATTTTTGAGGAACTTGAATTTTCATGAAAGAATCAAAGGGATAAGAATGAGAATAAGTTTTTGTAAATATTTGCTTCCTTTGGTTTTGAAACTAAGTTTTTGATTCAAACGTCCAGTCTAACTAGGGTCTCCTATGGTCAGGATGGCTCTGATACCAACTTGTCAACACCCGGATTTTTAATCCTAGATGCCTCTTATGCCATACATCGCGATCCCAGGATTACCATTTTTGCGAGACATAGCAGAATTGGATACCACAGTACATCATCTATTACAAACCATTCATAAGGTCTTACACAAATAGGGATCTCATTGATCCAGTTCTTCATACAACTTCAAGCAGCGGAATACGTAATAATAACGGTAGCATAGTCGAAGCTCCATCTTCGGGGTCACAGGCAATGCTGACGATGGGACATGATCCTAGTTGTCATAACCTTCCTGGGGTCCATCCTCCAGGTACTCCTCTTCATAGTCTGGCCACGGGAATAGCTAGGGACAAAGCCATGAGTACTCTTTAAGTACTCGCAAACTAATACTAACAAGTAAAAGGGTGTTTGGATGATATTACACTAGGCTCTAGGGTTGTTTTGCAAAAGCCAGATTTATCTCTACTAAGTTTGGAAGCAACAAATGCTAGTTAAGGTTTTATAACACCTAAGTGGGAACTTGTATCTCATATCACAACCCTGTTGTGGTCAAGTCAAAGTCTCAGTTCATTTCACAAGTCATTTTGAAAAGTCTGACGGGGGAACAGTATGGCCACTCCAATTGTCCATAACCGCGGACGCGGCTATTCGAATAGTTTGACACTCTGCAGAGATTGTACACTTTAACCACAACATTCGATACATCCGTCAGGAACAAATCCTGAATTCACCATACTCAGTATGCGGATAATCAATCATAACCTTTCAATTACACGCACTAGTATAAGCACCTCTCGTGTGAGTTTGGCCTCCCAACCATGACCAACAGTCATCTTGGGTACTGCACAGGTGGACAATCTTCACAAGGTAGCCTCAGCTCAGACCTTGGCCGTGAGGGAACCAATACTAAGGTATATAAGTTTCCAGTCAAGCCCTACGTAATCTTCGGGTATTGTGGTTGTATGATAAAATTGGAATGGTATCGCATCCAGACAACCATCAGTTTTATAAAGGGCTAAGGCTCATGCCTCAAAGTTTTCATCACCAAAATCATCAGGTGTTCGGAAACATATGTCAAAACATCTCAATAGAATGATCCATCATTATAAGGTTTTCATAACCATTCTCACCAAGTATTCCCATCTAAATTTGATCAAGTCTTATGCTTAGCACTAGCATCTACAAGTGGGGTTGAGCACTAATGAGGGGTGGTAAACTAGTGGGGTTGAACTAAGTTTAATCTCATGCCTTAGGATGACATCAAGATTATCTAGCTTAGGCCAAATTTTATGCTCTTTATGCAACCTTCAATTATCATTCTAGTATCTACCATTTATTCCAGTAACTCTAAGTAAGAGCTTTGATAAAGAAATAAAGTAATAAACTTGCAAATAAAACTAGGATTGGTTTATCAAGGGGTTATAACACATATGCTTAAGGCATATAGTGGGCATAGTAACAAGTAGTGGTTTGTTTGCATCAGTAGAGTATCTTGCAAGTGTTAGCTTACACATTCAACTAGTAGTATTAGGCTTGCCTTGTGCAGAGCAGTGGTTGAAGTTCTCCTCGGCCTCTTCTTCGTAGTATCCTCCTTCCTCCTCGTATCCTTGGTCGGTACTAGCGTCTATAAATAAATACGATGTACACAATCACCAAACAATACTTAACTACTTGCAATCATCACACAAAAGGGTCCTACAGATGATCTAACATCATCACTAACATTACAAGATTAAAGCTTGGTTTAATTCCTTTTTATTTTTAGAAAAGTAATTTCTACTCATTGGAAAAACTACTTAAGATTTAATATTCTCCAAACCAAACATGGGATCATGTTGACACCTATCATCACCACATATTTTAGTCCATGAGAATGTGATTTAAAGTGGTGTCACAATTTAATAAGGTTTTACCCTTTTATTTTAATTAATTAAAGTGGCTAGAAATGCCTATGTAGCATTCTTTTATTACTTGAACATTATTTCTGTAAGTAAACCTATATATTTTATATATTCTGAAAGGTATGGTTAATGTGATTTTTGAGAGTTGGAATCAACTCAAAAGCTATTATGGTTTTAATTTGAAAAATGTTTGAATGCAGAAAAGCTTCTGCCTTGTTATTTTTACCATGGTTGATCTACAGATCCAAATGACTTGAATCCAACGGGCCTGGATTCAGCATTTCAAGACCTTTCTAACAAAATTAGTTTTATTCAATTTGGTTCACTGAATCGACCTGGGTTGATTTTTGAAACTGGGTACCGAAGTGTGTTTGAAATAAAATGGAAAAGGTTTAATTCAAATAACTGGGCTGCGCGGGAAAAGTTAACGGGCCGGCCTGCTAAGCGCAGCGCTTCCGTGGGCTGGTTAAGTGGCTGTCCCCACGCGTCAGTGAGACAGGGGGTGTGTTGGGGATATGCTATATGGGTATCCTCATAGCATGTCTCTTATCCGACTAACCCGGGTGGCCCATAGTCTGTAGCATGGCATGTGGCCTGCTAGGCAGCCCCGTTAGGTGGATCCAGAAGGGAGGCCCATGCCGGATAAAGGAAGGCTACGATGGAGTCACCAGCCTACCCGGAGCCTTGGAGTGCAAGATACACGAGACTAGTAATAGACGGTGTAGAACTCTGTAACCTGTCCGGCTAGGACTTTTCCCTGTAACCCTAGGACCTGGAGACCATATAAGTCGGGCCTATGGGAGCCTTTAGGGCATCGTTTTACACACACCTCACATAGAGAACCTATCTCTGTAACTCGGCGTATTGCCATTATAGTGATTTATAGCAGGAGTAGGATTCCGCCACCGTTGTGGGATCTGACCCTGGGTAAGCTGTGTTACCTCGTACCCCGTCAACCGTCCGCCTTACCCCACGTCTCTAAACACGCACTGTGAGGACCCCTCCATGGCGTACTCATCGGCAATACCACGCACTGTCTAAACTTGGATCAGGGCGCAAGCGAATTCCGCCAGGAGTTTTTCTAGAGCATCTACGCACACCATCCGTGAAGGGCGCCGACATTGACAACCCGGATAGACCTGACTCTTTCGTCCACATGGTGACAAAGATCCCTCCGGCTTGGACAAAACCGTTCATGGAATATCTCGAACACTGAACTTTGCACCGACGACGAGGTCAAAAGACGGCAAATAGTACGACGAGCAAATGGTTATACCATAATCAATGGGCAACTCTACAAGAGGAGCACTACTGGTGTATACCTAAAGTGTGTTTCCCAGCTAGAAGGTATGGAAATCCTACGCGAAATCCATCTCGGAGATTGCGGGCATCACGCCGCTCCTCGATCGTTGGTCACGAAAGCCTTCCGGCAAGGATTCTACTGGCTGACCGCGAAGGCGGACGCCGACTAGCTGGTTGAGACATGCACAGGATGCCAGTATTATGCCCGACAACCACATGTTCCTGCTGAATAATTGCAAACAATACCAATAACTTGGCCGTTTGCAGTCTGGGGGCTAGACATGGTGGGGCCATTACAAACGGCATCGTGTGGATTTACGCATATGCTTGTAGCAGTTGACAAATTCACCAAATGGATAGAAGCTAAACCCATTAGAAAGCTTGATGGGGCAACTGCCCTCAGGTTTGCCCGGGATCTAGTGGTGAGATTTGGTCTCCCACATAGCATCATCACCGACAACGGAAGCAACTTGTCACTCGGAGAAGTGGAGGCCTATTGCTGGGACAAAGGCATCCGACTTGACCTTGCATCTGTGGCACACCCACAATCCAATGGTCAAGTTGAGCGAGCCAATGGATTAATTCTGCAGGGAATCAAGCCACGTCTTGAGGCACCGCTACATAGAGCAGCTGGAGCCTGGGCGGAACAATTGCCATCTGTGCTGTGGAGTTTACGAACTACACCCAACAGATCCATCGGCTACACCCCCTATTTCATGGTATATGGAGCAGAAGCCATCTTACCTTCCGACATCCTCCACGATGCACCAAGAGTTGCCGCCTACGACGAAGATGACGCTGAAGAATCCAGACGCCTAGATGTGGACCTTCTCAAGGAGGAGCGCGTTTTGGCATGCCAAAGATCCGCCATCTACCAGCAGAAGCTACGCAGCTACCATAGTCGCCGCGTTCGGCATCGCTCGTTTAAAGAGGGGGATTTAGTACTCTGACTTAAGCAGAAGAAGTCACACAAATTATCCCTGCCATGGGAAGGACCGTTCATCATAAGCAAGGCACTGCTCAATCGGTCTTACTACCTTGTCGACAATCGTGAACTCAAGGACAGACCCAACTAGGATCATAAGCGTAAGCGACGTGACCCGGATGATGACTGCCCTGAGCTTGATCGGCCATGGAACATAGCACAACTACGTCCTTTCTACACTTAGCATTTTTTATATAATTGTGAACCTCTTATATGATCAATGAAATAAAGCTCTTTGGTTCACTCATTTTGCTGAGTCTTCTACCTCCTTTAGTGTTCATTTTTGGATCGTATAAAACTTTTATGCACAAGTCTTGCGATTGCACTTGTGAAAAATCCGCCTACGGGCGTTAGCTTAAGTTTTCTGGTCTACATGTTCTTTGTTGTTTTTATGTAGATTCTGGAGTAGTGACTTTCGGCACTTATTGTCGGCGATTTTGTGCTCAGGTTATTGACGGTGCCATTGGGCATCTTCACCTAAGCGCATGGTTCCGACAACGAGTCTTCCGACTCATGAAAAGTCAAGCATAAGAACCAGAGTAATGGATAAGCCAGCACTTTCTTAAAAAATATACATGCTAAAACTTAATTCTTAAGTAGCAGGATACGATAACCATTGTTTTCCGCCTTAAAGATTACATCAACAAAGTTTTTTCCCGCGCACACTCCAGAGGTGAAGCATAAATTACAAAGTGTTTTTCACTCTTTGGGTGCAGGGGACTTGGAGGTCGCATCATCACCAGTCGGAGAATCACCCTCAGCGTCGGAGCTGTGGTGAGACTCGGAGGAATCCTGGTTGGCGTTGTCGAGAAAGTTCCTGGGCACGAATACGTCAACATCTACCAACTCGGCAACCCTGGTATCATACCCCGCGAGTGATGACAGGATGGCTTCGTGATCGATTTCCTTGCCGTCATCATCCACGTCGGGGATGCCAGATGTCACCGTGTCAATGTCAGCATTTTCATAGTGTGCCTTCACCATAGACAACGACATCCTTGCGCCAGCACGTGCGCATGAGGCTTTCCAGCTCGCGACACGCTCGGGGGCTCGGCACAAAATCTCCGAGTAATTCACCACGGAGTCCGAGGCCTTGATATAAATCTGGAGGGGCTTGGCAATCTCCTTGGCTTGGACGATGGCAGTGTTGATGAAGTTGCCGGCAAGAATCATGCATTCCTTGTCCGAAGGAGGCGAGCGGGTTAAACCCATAGGCACTGAAAATTCCAACAAGAATTGCATGAGTTCAATAAATTCTAAGTATCCAGACTACATAACTACAAGGCGGAGGACACTTACTGAAGATGCTGGCCTTATCCTGCCAGACGACGTCCGCCAAGGATTCCTTCTCTTGTTGGAGGAGCTTAAACGCCTCGCTATGGCGAAGCTTTTGCTCATCGGCAGCTTGCTTCTAATCCTTTAGGATCGCAAGCTCCTCCTTCAAGCGATTGATCTCCGCGGAGGCGGAGTCCTGCAGGGCTTTCATGGAATCCTCGTGCATCTTCAGCATTTCTTCCCTCTCCTTCTTAAGGATCTTGTTCTCGCTGTCCAGCTGCTGGATGTGCTTGGACTGCTCGACAATATCCTTGGCCTTGTCGACATGCTCTGCAAGTCGGAGATAACAAAGTACACATTGAGTACTCGGAGATTATGGGCACAAAAGTAAGACAGAAATGCGAAAAAAGAAAACAGACTCTTGTTTTTGATGATCTGTTCCTTCAAGATGGCAGTTTTACCCTTTTCAGCTTCAAGGTCTGCGCGCATCTTCTGGTACTTGTCGTTGGCCATGCCCCTCCGAGCATTCTCATTCTGTGGAAACAAAAATACAAATTTATATCACTATTTTGTCTGCTTGGAGCCCCTAGTCGGAGATTCTATATCTAGGTGCTCGGGGACTACAGCGAGAGCTTTTAAAACTTATCAATATGCTTAGCTTTTCTTTAAAGCATCTAGTCGAAGCTAATTTAGTTCTCGACTAGAAGCTTGGGGGCTACAGTATAAAGTTTTTTAATCAGAAAATGCTTAGCTTTTCTTTAAGCATCTAGTCGGAACTACTTTAGTTACAACTAGAGGCTTGGGGGGCTACGGCATTGAAAATCATGAACACTGCTTGTGCTACTCTTAAAGCATCTAGTCGGAATAATTTCTTCCATCTAAATGCTTGGGGGGCTACAGTGTGAGTTCTTTCTAACTTAGTCACTCTTAGAGCATATAGATGCAAAACCCATGGTTTTCCGTCTACATCCTCGGGGGCTACAGTGGGATACTCGTATAAAATGCAAAAGGTAAAGTAAAACTTACAAGTGCGATGATCTTGAGGCTTGCGCTCTCGGCCAGCAGCTTGCTAAAGGCAATGTTGTTTCCTCGCAAGATGTCTACTTGTAAGAGTAGCTCCTCAAGACCGCACGCCGGAGATGACATCACTCATCCAGGAACCATAGTTGTGTTACTCGGCATGAGCGCCGGGTAAACAATCTTCGGGAACTCGAAGGGTTTCTGGGGAGCAGAGGCGCCGCCTTCGGCAGAAGTACCATCTCCCACCACAGCCTTGCCGCTACCGATGGCATCCTTAGCCGGATCTTCAGCCATTTGAAGGGCAGCACTCTCCTGCGTCGCCTGCTCGCCGACAACAGCTAGTTCGGTAGAGGCGCCAGAGTCCACTTCCATGGCGGAAGGGCCTGGTGCCTCCTGGACTTGGGATCTTGTCGGAGCAGAGGAGGGCTTGACGGCAGGAGTGGCAGGGGAGATGGCGGGAGAGGAGTCGCGATGCAGCATATCTTTGATATTTCTAGAAGCCCCAAGAGTCCTGGAGGACTTCTTGAGGCTGGTTGTGGCTTTCTTCCTGAAACGTGCAAAATGCATAAGTACAGGAATAAGACAGATAAAATAAGACAATGTCGGAGAGTAAGAAGCTTACACTAGGGGGCGCGCTTTGGCAAACATCCCGGTGGCTTTCTTCTTTTCCACCTCCAGGGCGGCAGTACTCTTTTTGGAGGCTCCACCCTCCGTCTTCTTTTTCTTGCCTCCGTCGGCAGCGCCAGAGGTGGAGCTCTTCCGCTTTCACGCCAACGGGGCATCATCGTCGGACACGACCGTGACTTCCTTCATCTTGGGATCGTAGATTTGGGCAGCTAGGTTACCCTCCTCTAGATCGCTAAGCTGTTAAGTGAGAAATCATCGTGTTAGACAAGATGGTATTGGCAAGACGGAAAAACTGGAGCAATGTCATACACGGAAAATAAATATCTACCTTTGGGCACTTTCCGTCTATGAACATGTCGTAGGTGAGGGTGAAGCCACGCTTCTTATCCTTCACCTTGACGATGTCCTTAAGGCGGAACTTGACGGAGTCGCTCGAGAAGTTGTCCTCGGAGATCTGGAGGGCATCCCTTCGGTCGCCGGTGTACTCGTGCATATACTTCGTGCGATGCTGCAGAGGTTGGATCCGCCTGATGAACCAGCACATGACTAGGTCCAAGCCGGTTAGACCCGTCTCTACGAACCACTCGATCCGCCTTATTGCGCGAGAAGCGTCGAGGTCGGAGGGAAGGGAGGCATGGGACCGCCATGTGGAGACTTCAGCGGCGGCTCCCTCCACGAAGTCCAGGTACGTTACTTCTCGGCCCGCCAAAGGAACGTCGGGGCCGTAGAAGTACGTCCGCTGCCAATTTTTACACGACTCGTGGCCGACGATGTCGGGGAACCGCCGTCCAGGATGGATCTTGAAGCTTATGGTGCCACAGTTCCTAAGCTCCTCCCTACTGTGTACGGCTTCACGTTTGACAGTGAAGAAGTACACAAACAAGTCTAACCTAGGCCTAATCCCTAGGTAACCCTCACAAAGTGCCGCGAAGTTGCTAAGCACTAAGATACTATTGGGGGAGAGGTTATGGAGTTGGACCTTAAAGTGATTCAAGAAGGACAGAAAGAAGTAAGAGACTGGCAGAGAAACGCCGCGTACCAATTGCGCCTTGAGGTACACTTTCTCTCCGACTTGGGGAGAAGGGGTCACCTCGCCGGTAGGCGCCGCCCGCCAGGCAAGCCCCTCCGTCGCGGGGAGGTAAACCTTAGCAACCATCTCTTGGATGTCGCGGACGGTGATGTCCGAGCCGCGCCAGTCGCCTTTGTGCGAGTCTGGCTCCTCTTCCAGGGGCTCCAGCGCCGCCAGATTGTGGTCTCCGCCGGTGGTTTCAATCACCGCTGATGCGGGGATGACCAGGCCCTCTAGGGGCACGACGACGGAGCTCGCCGGTTTCTCCGTGGCTTCGCTCGACGCCGCCATTGACGGGGATGAGATGCTGCTAGCCATGGAGGAGGGAGAGAACATGACTGGTGTAGAGAGAGATGCTAGGGTTTCTCAAGGTTTTCCGCGGAGATCTCGAGGAGGCGTGCGGCTGGAGGAAGAAGACGATGACGCGAGAGAATGGGGTGAAAAAGTGGCAGGTGTCCCATGGTTACTATTTATCTTACTCTGCGTCAAGATTCGTGTAGCTAATCAGACGGTTGCCGCGTAGACGACATGTCCGTGAACGTGCGCGGTAATTTCTCCACGTCTCCAACCGTCGCCGCCAACTGTTCGTTCGCTCGCGCGGTAAAATCGGATATGATTATGTTCTCTGCATGTGTGAGTTACGAGGCGTCGCTGACCCATAGCCTACGTCGCCATAACTGACATGGTAGATGAGCCGTCCCATCGAAGATTCCAGCATGGACGGATTTAATCCGACAACGGGAGCGTACGATGGAAGATTCAGCATTTCTCCGACTTACTCATAGAAGACGGAGAAACCTTTGCAGGGTTCTTTGGGAGGACTACAAGATGTTGCTTGACGATTTGCCGACATCCATCTAGAAGGAGCATTCCATAAGAAGAGGCAACACGGCGCAAGATCTCGGAGTTCTTCGGGGGCTACTGTTGGGGATATGCTATATGGGTATCCTCATAGCATGTCTCTTATCCGACTAACCCGGGTGGCCCATAGTCGGTAGCATGGCCTGTGGCCTGCTGGGTGGCCCAGTTAGGTGGATCCAGAAGGGAGGCCCATGCCGGATAAAGGAAGGCTACGGTGGAGTCACCAGCGTACCCGGAGCCTTGGAGTGCAAGATACACGAGACTAGTAATAGACGGTGTAGAACTCTGTAACCTGTTCGGCTAGGACTTTCCCTATAACCCTAGGACCTGGCGACTATATAAGTCGGGCCTATGGGAGCCGTTAGGGCATCGTTTTACACACACCTCGCACAGCGAACCTATCTCTGTAACTCGGCGTATTGCCATTATAGTGATTTATAGCAGGAGTAGGATTCCGCCACCATTGTGGGATCTGAACCTGGGTAAGATGTGTTACCTCGTACCCGTCAACCGTCCGCCTTACCCCACGTCTCTAAACACGCACTGTGAGGACCCCTCCATGGCGTACTCGTCGGCAATACCATGACAGGGTGCGAAATGGTATGGGGCGATGTGGTGCATTTGATCTGGTTCTAATCCAACGGCTGAGAGTCATCATCGACGTTGGGCAACGCCGGTGAGACAGAAAACTAGCGCGGCCAGTGGGGGTCGTTGGGGGCTCACCGGGGTTCAGGCGAGGGTCGGTGAGGCGGGCGAACGACAAATTCGACGACGGCGAACCTCCTGGTACCGGTGGCTTCTCCTGGGGCCGCTCCAATCGCTGGCTTCCTTCTGCTCTAGAGGCGGCGGGCTCTGGTGAAATTCTGGCGATGTGCTGCTCGCCTTGCTCCGGGAACGGGGTGGAATGGTCAATGAGGAGAGGAGAGTGAGATGGTGAGCTCAATTCGGCTGGGAGTGGCCTCTATTTATAGTCGCGACGACGAGACCGAACGGCATGGGCAGGCGACGGTGGCGACATGGCTACGGGCTGCTAGAGGCATGGCCGGCGGTGGCGATCGCTTGGTGGTCTCCTTGAGATGCTCTACGGCTTTAATGCGCGTGTAGGGGCGGTGCGATTTGGTCTGGAACGCGCGATGCTCTGCGCGGCAGAGGCGGCGTCTTCGACGGCGAGCGGTGGCTGTGCGGCATGGGGCGGCGAATGGGGATGTCTGGCGGTCTCCTGGGTCGGTGGTGATCATGTATGCACGCGGCGAGGGCGGCGCGCGGTCTGTGGGCTTCGGTCGAGCGTGGCAATCTGGCGCATGCTCGGCATGGTTGCTGGCGAGCTGGGCGCGGTCCGTGCGTGTGGTCCAGGGGTTGGCAAGGTTCGAGCGTTGGACAGGGAGTGGCGGTGGACGGTGGGATGCCTCCTAGACAAGGTTGGCACGGCTAAATCTTCTCCTAGCTCGCTGTCTCCACTGGGGTGGCATGGTGAGCTTCGGCTGTTCACCATTGAAGTCATTGCCTAACTTACAGTGAGGCTAGTGCTTGGTTTAACTTGCTAGATGATCTACTGAGATGGTTGTGGGCTAGAGAGGGAACAAATTAGGCTTCAATCACTGCTCACAATAGTGTTTGGATTTTGTTTGATTTGTGTCTGCCAAGTGTTTGATGAAATGGCCGCAAGAATTCAAGTTTTGAATTTTGAATAGATTTTTGGTGGGTGTGCTAGGTTGGTGCTGGTGAGTCTGCAGATGCTTGGGTTTTGAAAGTTGAGCTTGTTTGAGTGGTTTTTGAAAAAGTGGGATCTTCCCATATGATAAAGATTCAATTTTGAATTGTCATTTAAATATGCATTTGAAAGTTTCTGGATGATCACAAAGTGGGCCTTGATACTTTTTTATGAGTACAATCAAGGGGTGCAAAGATCCAGAAAAGTTTCTGTTAAGTTCTGAAAGTTTGAGACAGCCAAAGTAGGCATGGGAGTTAAATTGGTCAAAATGACCATTCACTCATTTAGCTTTGTTTTGATTTATCTGTCTTTGGGAAAAGTGTGGGAAATGTTTAGATGATGTTTATTTCACCTAAGCGTCCATTTACAAGTAAAGGAACACACAAACAAGTTGGTTCAAAAGAATTTCAAATGAAATGCATACACATATGCATGCTTTCATAATTTTATTTAGAAAAGTTTTTGTTAACCCTAATTTTGATGCTTAGAGTTTGATGATCCAAGTTTAGTATTTTTGGGATGTTACAACTGTCGCGAGTTCCAGAAACTCAGCGAGAGCACGGCTCAGATGAGGCAGCAAGCCTCGAACCCTGGATACGGGAATGCACCCGCGCCAGGTGAGATCGCACATGGAGCTCCTCCACCACCACCCGCGGGACCTTCGAACCACCCAATCGCACCCGCACAGAATAACGGTGGGCACGGGTACCCCGCGCCAAAGGGATCGCTGATGATCCAAAAAGGGCGCCCAACAAACAGGGTACAGAAGAAAATCACCCGTCAGATCAATCTGGCTATGACCGCTCCACCCGCCATCCCTGAGTACCTCAGCGGATCGGAGTCCTGCATCATGTTCAGCCGTTCGGATCACCCTTGCCAGGTCCCTCGCCCAGGTCATGCTGCCCTGGTGCTCGAGGCGCAGATCGGCGGATTCGACATGAGCGCGTCTTCATGGACGGCGGCATCGGCATCAATTTGATCTTCACCAGCACCTTGGCAGCAATGCGGATCCCGCTATGCAGCCTGGAACAATCTGATACAATGTTCCATGTCATCGTCCTAGGGAAGGGTGTATTACCCCTAGGAAAGATATGGCTCGACGTCATCTTTGGCAAGCCGGATAACTTCCGATGCGAGCGACTCGAGTTCGAAGTGGTGGACTGGCCATCACAATACCATGCCATCCTCGGGCGCGCGGCATTCGCACGAATCCTAGCGGTACCGCACTATGCGTACCTACTACTCAAGATGCCAGGACCCAGGGGCGTCATCATAGTCCACGGGAGCTTCACCCGATCGGACCACTGCGACAGGGACTTCAACAGAATATCTCAGTCATTTGGCATGCAGGAGGAGCTCGTAAGGCTCCGCGAGGTGACGGACAACAGGGCACCCCCAGTTGCAAGACAGAACGCACCAGATATGTCCTTTGACTCCACTGTCAACACAAAGAAGGTGCAGGTCCATCCGACGGATGCCTCCAAGAAGGCGCTGATTGCCAACGACCTCAGCTCCGCATAGGAAAGCGCGCTCGTCGAATTCCTCCGTGAGCGCTAGGAAATCTTCGCCTGGTGTCCTGCGGACATGCCAGGAGTTCCCAGGGAATTCGCCGAGCACACACTCAATGTCTTTCCAGACGCCAAGCCCGTCAAATAGTCCATCCGACGACTGTCCGAACCACGGGCCGAAGCAATCGGAGTCAAAGTCAACAGACTACTCGACGCAAACTTCATCATGGAGATCAAGGAGAGCGAGTGGCTCGCCAACATCGTGATGGTCCCCAAAAAGGACACGGACATCCTGCGGATATGCGTGGACTTCACATTGCTGAACAAGCATTGCACGAAGGATAACTTCCCTCTCCCTCGGATCGATCAAATCATCGATTCGACTGCAGGATGCGAAAAACTCTCCTTCCTTGATGCATACTCAGGCTACAACCATATCCGACTAAAGGTCGAAGATCAGGAGAAAACGGCGTTCATCACGCCGTTTGGAATGTTTTGCTACAACACAATGCCCTTCGGGCTGAAGAATGCAGGCGCCATGTACCAACGGTGCATGCAGGCATGCCTGAAGGACCAGATTGGCCGCAACATACAAGTTTATGTCGACGACATAGTCATCAAAACAAGGGAGGCCAAGACGCTCATCCACGATCTCCGCGAGACGTTCGATAACCTCGATCAATACAAGATCAAGGTAAACCCAGAAAAATGCGCCTTCGGCGTCCCATCTGGTCAGCTGCTAGTCTACTTCATCTCCCAGCGAGGGATCAAGGCGAACCCGAAGAAAATCCGGGCCATAATGGCCATGGAGAAGCCGAAGAACCTCAAGGGCGTCAAGCAGCTTGCCGGGCGAATCGCGGCATTGAGCAGGTTCATCAGCCGCATGGGAGAAAAAGCTCTGCCATTCTATCAGGTGCTACGCAAGGAATACAAATTCGAGTGGACGCCCGAGGTGGACGACGCATTCGAGGATCTAAAGCGGCTGCTCTCTACCTCGCCCGTCTTGGTAACGCCAAAGGAGCGCGAGCCTTTGCTGCTATACATAGCAGCCACACACCAGGTGGTAAGCACCGTACTGGTGGTTGAGCGACCCGAAGAAGGCAAGACCCATGGGGTCCAATGCCCAATATACTACCTCAGCGAGGTACTAACACCGACAAAACAGAGGTACCCTCACTACCAGAAACTCGCCTACGGCGTGTTCATGACGGCTCGTCGGCTGAGCCACTACTTCCAGGAACATCAGGTGATGGTCGTCAACGAGGCACCCCTGAACAGCATCCTAAACAACCCGGAGGCCACAGGACGCGTGGCCCTATGGGGCATCGAGCTGTCACCTCTAGACATCGTCTACGAGAAGCGCCACGCGATCAAGTCCCAGGTCCTTCTAGACTTTCTCGTCCACTGGATGGAACTATAGCTGCCAGACACGCCGGACATGACACAGTCATGGACGATGCACTTCGACGGCTCCAAGCGCGAAGCCGGAGCAGGAGCCGGGGTCATACTGACCTCCCCGCAGAGCGACAAGATGAAGTACGTCCTCCAGATGAAATTTTGAGCTTCCAACAACGAGGCCGAATACGAAGCCGTCATCCATGGCATGAGGATGGCCAAGATCTGCGGCGCAACGCGCCTCTTCATCTACGGAGACTCGAATCTCGTCGTCCAGCAGACGATGAATGAGTGCGACGCACATGCCGCCAACATGATCGCGTACCGCACACTGTACAACGCACTTGAAGGAGACTTCGACGGCTTCCCGCTTCGGCACATTGGGAGAGAAAGCAACGAAGAAGCCGACAGACTCGCCAACATCGGCTCCACCTGCGCATGGGTTTCACCAGGTGTGTTCCTCGAACAGATCTGCGTGCCATCCATCAAACGGAAATTCCCAAAGGGATCACCCGAAGAAGCAGAGCACTCGGGGGTTGCGCTATCCGAAGGACAGGAAGGACCCGAAAAGCTCGACACAGAGATCGCAGTGGTCAGCCTAATGCAGGTCATGGCAGTCGAAGAAAGTTGGACACGGCCATACCTAAGGTACCTGATAGACGGAGAACTGCCTGATAGCCCGACAGATGCCCGACGCATATCTTGCCGGTCTAAGTCCTTCACCATAATCAATGGCGAGCTGTACAAGCACATCATTTCGGGTGTACTCCAAAGGTGCGTCACCATCGGTGATGGCAAAACCATCCTCTAAGACTTCCACGAGGGCATCTACGGCCATCATGCGGGCAGCCGCTCCCTCGTCGCCAAAGCTCTACGAGCTGGATTCTACTCGCCAACGGCCATGAACGACGCCAAGGACATCGTCCGAAGATGCAACGGGTGCCAAAGGTTCGCAGATAAACCGCACGCGCCCGGATCAGAGCTTAGGCACATACCTTTGGCCTGGCCCTTCGCCCAGTGGGGCCTCGACATGATCGGCAAACTGCCAAGGTCCTCGAAAGGAGGTCACGTCTACCTCCTGGTCGCAGTCGACAAATTCACCAAGTGGATTGAGTCCATGCCCGCCACTAACCAAAAAGGCAAAACGACCGTCAAGTTCTTCGAATCCATTGTCTACAGGTTCCGCGTGCCGCACAACATCATCACTGACAATGGGTCGAACTTCATCTCCAAAGAATTCCAGGACTTCTGCGAAGACCTCGGAACCAACATCACATACGCCTCCGTGGCACATCCGCAAACAAACGGGCAGGTCGAGAAGGCCAATGGCCTCGTCGGCGCTGGCATCAAGAAGCGCTTAATGAGCCCACTCGAGCGACTAGCAGGAGCCTGGACACAAGAGCTACCCTCGGTCCTGTGGAGCCTGCGCACAACGCCAAACAACTCAACTGGCTACACGCCTTTCTTCATGGTGCACGGAGCCGAAGCCGTACTACTAGCGGAAGTACGCCACAAGGCCCCACGGGTCGTCGCCTACAGCGAGGCCGAATTAACGGCCGCACTCGAAGACGCCGTCGACACACTCGATGAGGCGTGTGATATAGCAGCAGCTCGATCAACGGTGTACCAACAGAACCGCCGCAACTACCACAGCCGACGGCTGCGCTCAAGGTCCTTCGTTGAAGGAGACCTAGTCTTACGACTCAAGCAAGAGCGACCGAATAAATTCGAGTCACCATGGGAAGGACCCTACATCGTCAATGAAGTCATCCCAGGTGGCGCCTATCGCCTCAAGCACGTGGAGTCTGGAGTCGTATACTCCAACCCATGAAACGTCGCACAACTGCGACGATTCTACCCCTAGATACCTCCCTCTTTTACTTATAATAAGGCTATTCAGCCAAGGCTACTCAGCCGAAAAATGTACCTCCTCCTTACGATATGAATAAAGCGAAGTGTCTCGCCCCAAAATTTTCACCTATTGTCTGCATTTTACTCCATGTTACAACACACTCGGAGGTTCCCCCCACCTCACGACTTCGTCGACTGAGGATAACGCGTGTACACCTGAATAGCTGACCACGTCAGGCTAATGAAAAGGGCATGTATACAAACAAAGCACCACATGCTAAACAGAGATAAACCTTTACAATAAAGGGCATAACACGCCCAGTCGAATATATACAAATTTTACATCTATATTTTTTATAGGTCCTACCTATTTTGAAGAATAACCCGCGCACGCTGCTCAAACAGATCTACAATTTGTTCGGCATGCTGCCTTACAGCCTCATAATGTGGACGCATATCCCACTCGCCACCATCCGGCCGAAGAGGCGGCCCATCCGCTACAGCAGACAGATCTACATCAGGACGATGTAACCGCACAAGGGAAAGCGCGGCCTTCGCCCCCGCGACAAGCTGATGCCGCACCAGTTCCCTGACATGATGCACATTTTGAAACTTCGCCAGCAAACCCTAGAGGGTCGACGACGCCTCATCCAGCGGAAACATCACGTGCAGAACCGACGCCAACGAAGCCTTTGCCTGACGTAGCACCCGCGACACCTGGTGAACACGATCCTGCACAGTCGCATGGACCATGGCACGATCACGTTCCATCCAGAAGAACCCGCCGGCCTCCATGTCCTGCTGGGTCAGGCAGTTGATCCGAACAGCAACACGCTCCTTTTCCTCCTTTGGAGCAAGGTTAGCACCTGCAATACTCGCAAAAGTAAGATGCAAGGCCAGCAGGCACATCCGAAACAATGAGCAGCAGCTCGAAAAACTTACATTGAAGTTGTTCGGCCAAACGACGCAACTCCCCCATCAAATACTCCTCTCTGGTAGCGCCTATCTCTTCCTTCGACTTCCAAACATCGGCGTGTCCACGCACTCCAAGCAATTCTTTCTCAAGATTACGGATGCGGTCTCAAAGAAACACAAGTTGTGACGCACCATCCAAGGATGGCCGCAGTTGTGGTGCACACGAAGTGTCAACGGGACTGTCACCCAAAGGCCCCTAGAGTACAAGAAGACAAGGATATGAACAAGCAGACGAAGGAACACAGAACTCGGAAATTCATTATGTACAGCAAAAAGCCACTGCGTGGCGCAAGGACTGTTCATAGATATAATTACAATAAAGGAAACAAAAGCTATCCTACAACTACAAGGCCTAAGAAGCCGCATCCTGGGTAGCCTCGGAGCCGTACTACCTACTCTTGGCCTCCCCCTGTTGCCTCAGCGCGTGCTCAGCTAGCAAGTCAATCAACTTCGGCCCATAACGTTTACAGCGGGCAGCGAAGAGGGCGAAGGCTACCTCGGATCCGTCAGCAGCCGTTGGCATCCGGGAGGTGACCTGATGAAGATCCAGCTCCGCTCCAGACGCCAGGGCCATCGCCAGCCTGACGGACGCACCAATGACTTTCTGCTTGCGCTTGTACGCCGCAGGCGCTTCGGCTGACATCGCATACGCCAAGGCATCGACATCCTCGAGGGTGACGCCCTTGGGAACGAGCTCCTTGTAGAAACGCCCGAGAGCCTCCTTGGCCTTGGCAAGCGAGCAAACCACGGTACTGCAGCGGTCTTCGACCGCCTCAGTGGCATCATCCAGAGCACTTCCGTGCTCCAAAGCACCACGGTCAAACTCGATGCCCGCGGCATCTAAAGAAACAACAGAAGCAATGTGAATACAAATCATAGCAAGAAAAGACAAGGAAGCCAAAAAAGGGAAAGACGACACCACTCACCCGAAATAGCCTTGGCAGCCGCCATCAGCTTGCCGGCTACCTCCTTCTCGCGCGAGGCCGTAGCGATGGCGATTTTCTCCTCGCGGTCCATAACCTCCTGCTGCAGGCGCTCCTTGGCCGCGGCTGCGTTGGCTAGCTCCTGCTTGAGGCGCTCCTTCTCACCAACGGCGTCCTCGGCCTTCGTCTCCGCTCGCCCAAGGATCTTTTTGAGAGCATCAAGCTCGCGGAGGGTGGTATTGTTGTCCTCTGCAAACAGCAGAACACTTATCAGATCGAAGAAAAGGAAAATAGAAGAAGACACAAAAAGATCAACTCGTGAACGTACCTTGAAGTTGTTTGAAGCTGGCCTCCAACGCTAGGTGCTGCTGCACCGGCTAGTTGGCGCCTTGTACAAAACGCTGCAAAAGGCACTACTCGTCAAATGAAAGGCTCGGGGGCTACGCCCAAAGAACGAGCAAAACAAGTTACACACATGAAAAACGCTCGGGGGATCCCCCAGGACTCGAAGAAAAAACGATCAGCAGATCATCCTACAGATACTCGGGGGCTCCCCCCGAGGCAAGTACAAACAAAAAGGAAAAAAAGGATGATCAACAGATCACCCGAAAGATGCTCGGGGGCTCCCCCCGAGGCACGAAGAAACAATGATCAGCAGATCATCCGGAAAGGCTCGGAGGCTCCCCCTGCGGCAGAAAACAGAATCACTTACATGGTCAGAGGGCGACTCCGAAGGTTCGCCTGCAGTCTTCTGAGGGACAACCACCCGAGCCTCCTGCGGAGAAGACCTCGGAGCAGCGCCCTCAGAGGTGGCCACCGTCTGAGGAGGAGGAGGAGCAACCTTCGACTCCCCCACCATCTCCCGAGCGCCATCGCTGGAGGAGCCGTCGGAAGAGTGGCTGCAAAAGAAAACATCAGACAAGAACAATCAAGAAAAATCAAAAGAAAGCAAAAGGCAAAATGGACAAACTTACGAGTCGAGATCGCTCAAGTCGAAGACAGGCGGGGTCCTCCTGCCCTTCTTCTCTTCTTTCTTCTCTTACTTCTTCCGCTTCGCCAGAGGCTGCGGCGCTACAGCCCGCACAGGAACAGCCGGAATAGGAGAGGAAGAGCCCCCATGACCCCCACTATGGCGTTCAAGGCACAGCGGGTTCCTAGGCGTCGGCGGAGTCGAAGCATCTGACGATTCTCTTGAACTCCGTGTCCGCTTCCGAGTCTACTCCTCGCTAGACTCAACAGTCTCCTCAGCCGGCGACCGCGCCGAAGGAAGCTCAGACATGGAGTCCACCACCTCATTGTCCGGTGCATCCGGAAACAGTTCGAGGAGTGGCGGCGACATGCCCGGCACCTTGAACTCCTGCGCAAAAGAAGCAAATTTGTCAGCACAGAAGCAAATACAAGGAAAACGCAGTCGAAAGAAAGCGCTACGCGCACGTCCCAGATCTACACCTGCGGAACCGGACGAGAAGCAGCGAAGGGAGGAGTCAGCGACTTCCCAGAATATCCTCTCCAGCCTTGTACTTCTGCAGCGGACGAAGAATCCCGTCGAGATCCCCCTTGGAAAACTCCTCAGCCGAAACCCTAGTCGGATCACAACGACCAGAATAAAGGAACATCGGATGCGCCCTAGCCTGGAGCGGCTGCACCCGACGTTTAAGGAAGGTGCGGATGATATCCACACCGTTCACCTCTTTATCCGGAATCAACTGGAGATCTTCCACCCGACGATAGAGTCCCTCTATCTCCGCCACCTCGCCATCCAAGATCTGGTTCTTCCAGGACCTCTTCGGCTCGATTTTCTAGGAGGGGTCGAAAGGAGCAAGAACAAAATCCTGTCCAGCCACCGTGGAGTCGCGGATGTAAAACCATCGCCTCCGCCAGTACTGGACAGATTCGGACATAGAAAAGGAAAAGAAAAGAAGATTGGATTTGAGGGAAATGATGCAGCCCCCAATGGGATAAACACCATCGGAGCCAGATTGCCTCTTCACGGAATTGAGTTTTTGGAAGAGGCCAAAGTGCGGCTCGATACCGAGCCAGCACTCGCAGAAAGTAATGAAACAGGCGACATGAAGAAGAGAGTTGGGCGAAAGATGATGAAGTTGGATACCATAAAGGAAAAGGAATCCACGAAGAAAATTGTGGACTGGGAAGGAAAGGCCCCGAAGGACAAAGGCAACGAACATAACCCGAAACCCAGTGGGAGGAAGGGGAATTACCTCGTCGCCGGGAAGTTTGACGGCCTCCCTATCCTACGAGATCAGGCCCCGCTCACGGAGCTTTCGGAGGTCACCCTCACGTGTCTCCAATCGCCGCCAGCCATCGTCGGTGACCCGGGTGGCGGCGGAACCCCTTTTGTCGCTGGCGGCCACACTGGTGCCAACTACAGTGGAGGACCTCTTGGGCTTCCCCATTGCAGTACGGCGGCGACGACGGTGAGCACGCAGAATCAACGATGGAAAAGTGCGAGGAAATTCCAGAGCACAACGAGAAAAACACAAGAAGAAGAAAGTAGTGAAACAAGAATGGATGTGGTGAAAACAAATTCACCTTTCCCCAATGATTATAAGGACGAGGACGATGACCGTCCATCGGGAAGACCTAGAGCCAACATCAAGATCTGGTCGTCCACGTGTCAGCACAGTAGCGAACCGTCGCTCACACGCCGCCCACTACGCATGGAAATCGAAGCGACGCCGTAATTATCTCCACGCGGCGCGTGACCAGTCAACTCAAAGTCAGAAGGTGGGACCCATGTTTCGTCCAGTCAAGTCATCTATGGCGTCGCAGACGCTTGAGGTCATTGACCGTCAGCACTGACGTCATCAAAAGCTATACTAGCAATAGTTACAATTCTTCGGCTTCACAGCTAAGAGTACTCACTCGAATCTACGATTCGACTAATTACTCGGGTGCTACTCCTATCAGGAGCACTGGCCGCGCACCCGAAGAACGATGAAAGTACTAGACCACTGAAATATTTCTTCGAGTCCTACGTCGAGTCTACGACTCCACTACAGACTCGGGGGCTACTCCCATAGGGAGGATGGATTCAAGCATCCAAAAAATTTGTGTCCTATGGACCTAAAAGTCAATAAAGATTAAGTTCAAGTCTCTGCTCGAGTCTACGACTCGAACAGACACTCGGGGGCTACTCCCATAGGGAGCGCTGGTCGCGCATCCTACGAATTCTTCGACTGCAATCCCTCGGATGAGCATGCAAAAACTTTTCGGCAACTTTGCCCCGGTTAAACACTAAATGAGTAACATCCTATTTGGCCACCCGAAAGACCTCTCCGGTGATAAAATTTTGGATGTTGTGTCTGTGACACAAAGATAAGACCTACAAATATCATCTGATGGTCTGACAACGCACACGACTGCGCTCTGCTAGTGAGAACCCGTGCCAACAGGCGCGATGAAAATTCTGACGGACGCGTTGGGTACATCATTTAAATTTACTGGAATTCCACTCATGTAAGTCCTCCGCGGCCTGAGTCGAATTATGCCAGCATATGTTCCGGATTCGAGTCGAGGGACTCGAATCTGAAGAAGATCATGTTGTTTTGTCCTAAGACAGTTCGCTGACCCTGATCCGTCGAGAGAGTCAGACACACGCATCAACAATCCCTACACACTCAAATCATTCTCTAGCAAATAGAGATAGACGCACCCAAAAGAATGAGGAATCCTCAGCCGAATCTACGATTCGACTGAATACTCGGGGGCTACTGACATGGTTATACCCTACGGGTACATGACCTTAGCATACCTAGTCTAGACCAAGGAACGCCCACGAGAACATGCGCCAGCCCATGAAGATTTTCGGGTGGCCAGGGCCCATGACGCCTTCAGATCCTTGGAGAGCAAGACTAGAGTAGATAGAAAATTTAAAGGAGTAAATCCTAAAACCTGTAACCGACTCGATCTGTGCCTGGGACCTGCCTATCTCTATATAAAGGCCAGGAGGGCACGACGAGGAGGCTCTCTTACAATCTCTCGCACACCACCGCATACACACCTCCACGCCAGATTGCATCTGCGCAGCCCTGTACTTTTCGGTTCCGCCGTAATCAAGAGCAGACAAGCAGGAGTAGGGTTTTCCCTCTAGGGGCCTGAACCTGGGTGTGGCATCCCGCAAAACCACTACTAGAAAATCGCGTTGAATTTGTGCATTACATCGTCATCATCGTGCATTGTTGACTGCATTATTTGAAAAGCCTAGTTTCGAATTGTATAAAAACCCCTTTTATTTTCAAACACAAAACCCCGATAGCATCGGAGATTTTATTTGCCTAAAAACTATTGTGCAAAGTGTCTTTGTTTTAATTTAAACGCGACCAAACAAACACACTTTTGAAAACAGCTCCCTCTAAATCCTAGTCCCACCCAATCTATTCCTACCCACCAATCCCAGGCTGCCACCTCCCCCTCTCACCCTAAACATACCCCCCTGCCACCTCAGCCATCCACCATCCCACCTCTCTCCTTTTCTCACCCCAACCCTATCTACCCTCCCTCCCCACTCTCTCTGATAGCGGCCCCACCCCGCAGTCCCTCTCTCACCCAACCGGCCCCAACCGCCTGACCCAGCTACCCCGCCCCTGCCCAATCCCACCGACCCCCGCCTCCCACCACGCACGCAACACGCCTCGGTCCACCCCCTCCCACGCGCGACCCACGCGGGTCCCACCCCGCGGGCCCCTCCACGCGCCTGCCTCTCCCTGTGCTTCTTCCCCCCAGCATCTCCTCTCTCTCCCTCAGGCGCGCGCGGCCATCGCCCTCCCGCTCACCGCCGCTCGACCCCCCGCCTCGCCGTCGCCTCCTCCCACCTCCCTGCTCACCTCCAGCGCCTCGCCCCGCCCCGCACCGTCTAGCCCCGCCGCCGCCGTCCCCTCACCAACCTAACCACCGGTCCCGCTCCCCGCGCCCCACCCGCTCACCCGCCAGCGCGCCACCTTCTTCCACCGCAGCAGCCGCAGCAGCCGCACCTCCCCTCAACCTCCCTCCCCGCTCCGGCGAGCGCCGCCCCGCCGCTCCGCCAGTGCCCCGCCAAGCGCCGCCGCGTGGCCTTCTCCCGCGCCGCCCCTGCTTCGCGCCCGCCGGCGAGCTCGCCTCTCCGAGCCCCACCGCGCCTCCCGAGCACCCTCGCCAAGCCCCGCCGCCCAGCACTGGCGCCCCGACCCCGCCATGCTCGCCAGGTCCCCGCCCCGCTCCGGCAGCACGCCGCCCGGCCGCTCGCCATGGCCGCGCCCGTCGCCCCGACCTCGTCGCCTGCAGCACCCCGCCTCCTCCGGCCCCTCTGGCCCGAGCGCCGCCGCCCCTTCGGCCCGGACCCTACCCGAGCTTCCTCAGCAGCCGCCGCTCCGCTCGGCCTCGGCCGGCCCGGCGCGCCTCACCGCCGCCCTCGCCAGCGAGCGTGCGTGCCAGGCCCTTCCCCGCGACGTCGCCCGTCCCCGAGCCCGCCTCCGCGCCTGAGTCCCCTCGCCTGCCGCGGCCCGCGCCATCCTCGTCTCGGCCGCGCCTCGCCTCTGTGTCCGCCCGTCGCCGACCTCGTTCAAGCGCCGCGCGAGCATCTCCCCATGTAGCCCCTGTGCGTGTGTGTAAGAAGTTGCAGGTGCCGTGTGCGTGTCTGTCTTGCCAGTACGGTGCCACTCCAAGCCACTACCAAGGGACGGAACTAGCACCACAATGCCAACGACAGGAACCTAACAAGATCTCCTTCACGGAATCGCCCCGCGATGTCCGAACCCGAGGATTCATCAAGTTCGGCGACGACACGTACGATGAGCCGCTGGCACCAAACAAGTCACCCGCGAACACCGTAGCCGAGACCCTCGACGAGATCTCCTACACGGAACCGAGGACGCCGCGACCCGAACGCCAAGTTCTCCCTCCCGAACCCCGAAGACCGAACCCGGCCCGACAAGTTCTTCCGCTCGGATCCGAGGACACCGAGACGCTGGACCCTCAAGTTCTCCTTCACGGACGCCAAGAACCCCGTCGAACACCAAGACCGCCTCGATGGCACGGACCCGACAAGACCCTCGCAACGGCAAGACCGACCCCGTGGACCCGACAAGACCTACGCGACGATAAGAACGGCTCCGACCCGGAATAATCCGACGCGCCCCGACACCGACCCAAGTCCCGCACCCGGATGCGCCAAGACCTACCCCCGCTATCCGAGAACGTTTCCATCGAACCTCGTCGATCCCATCGAACCCTGGACCCCAGATCCGTCGAACCCTGAGACCGACCCCGAACCCCGGAGCCCAAGATCGCCGAACCTTAATGTGTGACCCTTTTCCTCGAAACCCTATTTTATAAATGATATCAACTTGTTGCACATCAAATCATTCATCTCGCATGCATATCCTGTGGTTTGGGGGCCTTATGCCGATTCACCTAATAATTGAATATGGGGCCCATATGCGGGCAAATCTAGTCTCATATTGGCCTCATTTAAAGCTTGTGTAGCGAACCGGAGCTATCTTTTACCATGCTAATACAACATTTAAAATGCGGGGTAGCTAAACAACATCAACCACCTAATTAATTGTCGGGACCCCGGTTCCGCTTAATCTGACCTAATTGCATCGCATCTTTGCCATGTCAGCCACCATGCATGCATCATGCCGATCTTCTGCCGTTGTATTAAATATTGCATCCGGTGTTTCTTCTAGTGTTTTGCTTCTTCGCGGATAAGGCCGTTGAGTCGATGTGAGCTTCGCCCCGATCTTCGGGGAAAACCTTCGACAATGTTTTCAGGCGAGCATCTCCCCCTTTCTACCTATCTTACTTTTATAGTATTTATTCCCTCTTGTTGTTCTATTGCTATCTGTGTTGCGATGCTTTAGTTTCCGTACCCGTGATATCCCTTGCAGCCCTATATCGCCTTGGACACATCCTATTACCTGTTGTTTGGTAGATAGTTGGACTTGCGCGTCGTAGTCGCTTGCTCAAGTGCGGTTGTGTGTCGTCCAGTGCCGCAGTTGTTGATGTATTGCCGCATGTTGATGTTGGAGATGATCATAGTTTTACTTATTGTTCACTTTAATTCCTGTTTAACAACTAAAATTGAAATAAGCAGAGGCATCGGTGGGTGATAGCAAATATTTGGTTTCCGAACGCCCACTTGTGTCCCGTAAGACCCCGAGTACTTGATACCTGTTCCTTGATTTATCGCGCTATCCACATCCGGGAGGTATATGGGACCCCCCTGAGCCAGAGCTTGATTCCGTCTTATTTCTTGGGGCCACGAACTAGTTTGGGGCTTTATTACTATCCTGTACTTATGCCATGTTTACTGCTTTATTTACGATTGTGCGAGGTACTGCACACTGTACTGTTTAGGATCTGTGACCCGTTTACGTGGTATCGACAGTCCCCGTTTGGGGATCTGCTGTCGTTTACCGCCGGCCCCACAAACTTTGGGGTCCGTCTCGGAGCTAGCTTACTTCGTTGCGGGTGTACTCCAAGGGGTGCCCCCCTGAAATATTTCTGAATCCTGTGATTGTTCAGTCGTGAAAGCCTCGTTGGGTTTTGTTTTGGTTTTTCCGAGGTTGATCGAGCGTGTGTTGCTATTGGTGCACCCCGGCCGGGTAAAACTTTCTGAAAGTCGTGTCCGCGGATATGGACGACTTGGAGCACAGTATCTCGATCATAGACAAGCATAACTAAAGTTTATTGCTATAAATTTGACTTATAATGACTAGTAATCAGCTTCACTATAATGGAATGGCTAATTAATACTGCCCACAACTGCTTGTTTGGAGTGTCGCTTGCGGCCATTGTACCTGACTAGTAAGTATTGCAACTACAACGGAATGGCTATCTAAAAGTACCAACAACTGCTGGGTTTTGGGGTTATCTCATGATAATTGTATCTGACTAGTAAGTGCTGCCACTATAACGGAATGGTCAACTAAAAGTGCCCACTGCTTACTTTATCAGGATGATTATCTACATCTGACTAGTAATCGCTGCAACAATAACTGAATAATTAAAACTGCCAACGGTGTGAGTTCCTCGGTGGACTTCCTCGTTTGGTCTCGAGGGGGAAACACCAGGATGGGTTTGTTTGGTGTTAGCTTCAGGTTGGATCCGGATAGGTCATTCTCACCCCTCTCTGATAACCGCCAGTTGTATCGAGTCTCTATAGGTTGTTTAGTGCATGCTGCCGCTGCCGCTCAGTCCACCATACCTATGTAGGCGAGGACCGCCGAATTCTAGCCTCGCCGTGTACTGGCCTCAGTACTGACGCTCCTCTTTTTCCTTTGCCCTTTGTCGGCACCCCTTTTGTTTAAGCAGGTTTTGAGATCGACGTCGTTAGCAGGGTTACCCTTCCGGCTTGGCCTGGGCAGGGTTATGGACGCCATTGGTTATTCTTCAGGGCTCTTAGCCCCATTTGCATCTTGTCCGTAGTTGGACGCTATATCGTTTTCAAGGTGATTTGGATCTTTGTATATTATATCTGTATTCTTGACCCTTTGAGTCGCTGTTATATATATCTGTTCTGTGGGTCCCATCGAGGACTGTTGTGTAATGTTATTACTTCGTTTTCCACCCGCACGAAAGTGCCTGGTGGGCACCTTTGAATCGTTTCTATGCAGGTTTGGTGAATTTTGCCCAAACTTGCATAGGTCCGATTCTGAGGGTGTTACAGAGTGGTATCAGAGCTCAGCAGTTGCGATACCCCACAAGTCCAGCCTGTAGGATAACCTAGCTAACGGCCGAAGTAGAGTGTCAAAAACTATTTTGCAAAATCGGTTGGATAGTTCTGATTAGGTCTGATTTTACTCCTTATCCCTCTGCTATTCTCCTCTTATCTCGACGTGTTTTGAATCCGCTCTCATCTCCTTCTTCGAGTCCAGGAATTCTCGTGGTTGGGTTTTCGTCGTACCTTTAGGGTTTCGTTTCTCCCTTTGATAACGGAGGTGCTACGATCATCAATCTGCAACTTGTCTGTTGTACCCGTCCTCCAATCTGTTGTTCTGGAGCTCTTTATCCATATGTGTCCCTTGCTGGATATCAGTGTCGTTGGAAAACATATGAGAAGGACGAGCGTTGGTGAAGTTGGGGTTAACCTTGAGCATGTGTTGTTCATGCCAATGGAACCATCGCGAAAACCTAATCAGTGTGTCTTTCATACGAATTCTGTTGTATCCTCCGGCGTTTCCCGATGTGATGACATCATCTACGCCAGATCCGAAGCAGAGTCTGCATCACTTCCTTGTTTCCGAACCTCGCTTGTCGAGATCTTCAGTCTGATTCCGAGAGTTGGATGCTTAATCCGCTTATTCGTGTGCAGAGTAATGGTTTGAGTGCGGGATGGAGTATCTACCCTACCACTGCTCTTATCATTCGCTCTTGTACGTCGGATCAGCGGATCCAGCAGTTTTACTCCGTCCATGGAAGTTAGAGGTGGCCTTACCTTCAACTTCGTCCTTGTTTCCCCGGAGTGTTCTCCCGACGATCAGGAACAACGACCCTTTGTTGGTGGTGTCGCCGATTTCCAGATGAAGGAGGAACCCTCGATAGTGGAGTCGCGAAGATCTACACGAAGCGCGAAGGATCAGAACGCCGACCTTCCTTCCGGTACCATGAGGCGGATCTCGAGGGCGAGATCCATTGTTAGTGGTGTCGAATTGTGGCATCCCGCAAAACCACTACTAGAAAATCGCGTTGAATTTGTGCATTACATCGTCATCATCGTGCATTGTTGACTGCATTATTTGAAAAGCCTAGTTTCGAATTGTATAAAAACCCCTTTTATTTTCAAACACAAAACCCCGATAGCATCGGAGATTTTATTTGCCTAAAAACTATTGTGCAAAGTGTCTTTGTTTTAATTTAAACGCGACCAAACAAACACACTTTTGAAAACAGCTCCCTCTAAATCCTAGTCCCACCCAATCTATTCCTACCCACCAATCCCAGGCTGCCACCTCCCCCTCTCACCCCAAACATACCCCCCTGCCACCTCAGCCATCCACCATCCCACCTCTCTCCTTTTCTCACCCCAACCCTATCTACCCTCCCTCCCCACTCTCTCTGACAGCCGGCCCCACCCCGCAGTCCCTCTCTCACCCAACCGGCCCCAACCGCCTGACCCAGCTACCCCGCCCCTGCCCAATCCCACCGACCCCCGCCTCCCACCACGCACGCAACACGCCTCGGTCCACCCCCTCCCACGCGCGACCCACGCGGGTCCCACCCCGCGGGCCCCTCCACGCGCCTGCCTCTCCCTGTGCTTCTTCCCCCCAGCATCTCCTCTCTCTCCCTCAGGCGCGCGCGGCCATCGCCCTCCCGCTCACCGCCGCTCGACCCCCCGCCTCGCCGTCGCCTCCTCCCACCTCCCTGCTCACCTCCAGCGCCTCGCCCCGCCCCGCACCGTCTAGCCCCGCCGCCGCCGTCCCCTCACCACCGGTCCCGCTCCCCGCGCCCCACCCGCTCACCCGCCAGCGCGCCACCTTCTTCCACCGCAGCAGCCGCAGCAGCCGCACCTCCCCTCAACCTCCCTCCCCGCTCCGGCGAGCGCCGCCCCGCCGCTCCGCCAGTGCCCCGCCAAGCGCCGCCGCGTGGCCTTCTCCCGCGCCGCCCCTGCTTCGCGCCCGCCGGCGAGCTCGCCTCTCCGAGCACCGCCGCGCCTCCCGAGCACCCTCGCCAAGCCCCGCCGCCCAGCACTGGCGCCCCGACCCCGCCATGCTCGCCAGGTCCCCGCCCCGCTCCGGCAGCGCGCCGCCCGGCCGCTCGCCGCGGCCGCGCCCGTCGCCCCGACCTCGTCGCCTGCAGCACCCCGCCTCCTCCGGCCCCTCTGGCCCGAGCGCCGCCGCCCCTTCGGCCCGGACCCTCCCCGAGCTTCCTCAGCAGCCGCCGCTCCGCTCGGCCTCGGCCGGCCCGGCGCGCCTCACCGCCGCCCTCGCCAGCGAGCGTGCGTGCCAGGCCCTTCCCCGCGACGTCGCCCGGCCCCGAGCCCGCCTCCGCGCCTGAGTCCCCTCGCCTGCCGCGGCCCGCGCCATCCTCGTCTCGGCCGCGCCTCGCCTCTGTGTCCGCCCGTCGCCGACCTCGTTCAAGCGCCGCGCGAGCATCTCCCCATGTAGCCCCTGTGCGTGTGTGTAAGAAGTTGCAGGTGCCGTGTGCGTGTCTGTCTTGCCAGTACGGTGCCACTCCAAGCCACTACCAAGGGACGGAACTAGCACCACAATGCCAACGACAGGAACCTAACAAGATCTCCTTCACGGAATCGCCCCGCGACGTCCGAACCCGAGGATTCATCAAGTTCGGCGACGACCCGTACGATGAGCCGCTGGCACCAAACAAGTCACCCGCGAACACCGTAGCCGAGACCCTCGACGAGATCTCCTACACGGAACCGAGGACGCCGCGACCCGAACGCCAAGTTCTCCCTCCCGAACCCCGAAGACCGAACCCGGCCCGACAAGTTCTTCCGCTCGGATCCGAGGACACCGAGACGCTGGACCCTCAAGTTCTCCTTCACGGACGCCAAGAACCCCGTCGAACACCAAGACCGCCTCGATGGCGCGGACCCGACAAGACCCTCGCAACGGCAAGACCGACCCCGTGGACCCGACAAGACCTACGCGACGATAAGAACGGCTCCGACCCGGAATAATCCGACGCGCCCCGACACCGACCCAAGTCCCGCACCCGGATGCGCCAAGACCTACCCCCGCTATCCGAGAACGTTTCCATCGAACCTCGTCGATCCCATCGAACCCTGGACCCCAGATCCGTCGAACCCTGAGACCGACCCCGAACCCCGGAGCCCAAGATCGCCGAACCTTAATGTGTGACCCTTTTCCTCGAAACCCTATTTTATAAATGATATCAACTTGTTGCACATCAAATCATTCATCTCGCATGCATATCCTGTGGTTTGGGGGCCTTATGCCGATTCACCTAATAATTGAATATGGGGCCCATATGCGGGCAAATCTAGTCTCATATTGGCCTCATTTAAAGCTTGTGTAGCGAACCGGAGCTATCTTTTACCATGCTAATACAACATTTAAAATGCGGGGTAGCTAAACAACATCAACCACCTAATTAATTGTCGGGACCCCGGTTCCGCTTAATCTGACCTAATTGCATCGCATCTTTGCCATGTCAGCCATCATGCATGCATCATGCCGATCTTCTGCCGTTGTATTAAATATTGCATCCGGTGTTTCTTCTAGTGTTTTGCTTCTTCGCGGATAAGGCCGTTGAGTCGATGTGAGCTTCGCCCCGATCTTCGGGGAAAACCTTCGACAATGTTTTCAGGCGAGCATCTCCCCCTTTCTACCTATCTTACTTTTATAGTATTTATTCCCTCTTGTTGTTCTATTGCTATCTGTGTTGCGATGCTTTAGTTTCCGTACCCGTGATATCCCTTGCAGCCCTATATCGCCTTGGACACATCCTATTACCTGTTGTTTGGTAGATAGTTGGACTTGCGCGTCGTAGTCGCTTGCTCAAGTGCGGTTGTGTGTCGTCCAGTGCCGCAGTTGTTGATGTATTGCCGCATGTTGATGTTGGAGATGATCATAGTTTTACTTATTGTTCACTTTAATTCCTGTTTAACAACTAAAATTGAAATAAGCAGAGGCATCGGTGGGTGATAGCAAATATTTGGTTTCCGAACGCCCACTTGTGTCCCGTAAGACCCCGAGTACTTGATACCTGTTCCTTGATTTATCGCGCTATCCACATCCGGGAGGTATATGGGACCCCCCTGAGCCAGAGCTTGATTCCGTCTTATTTCTTGGGGCCACGAACTAGTTTGGGGCTTTATTACTATCCTGTACTTATGCCATGTTTACTGCTTTATTTACGATTGTGCGAGGTACTGCACACTGTACTGTTTAGGATCTGTGACCCGTTTACGTGGTATCGACAGTCCCCGTTTGGGGATCTGCTGTCGTTTACCGCCGGCCCCACAAACTTTGGGGTCCGTCTCGGAGCTAGCTTACTTCGTTGCGGGTGTACTCCAAGGGGTGCCCCCCTGAAATATTTCTGAATCCTGTGATTGTTCAGTCGTGAAAGCCTCGTTGGGTTTTGTTTTGGTTTTTCCGAGGTTGATCGAGTGTGTGTTGCTATTGGTGCACCCCGGCCGGGTAAAACTTTCTGAAAGTCGTGTCCGCGGATATGGACGACTTGGAGCACAGTATCTCGATCATAGACAAGCATAACTAAAGTTTATTGCTATAAATTTGACTTATAATGACTAGTAATCAGCTTCACTATAATGGAATGGCTAATTAATACTGCCCACAACTGCTTGTTTGGAGTGTCGCTTGCGGCCATTGTACCTGACTAGTAAGTATTGCAACTACAACGGAATGGCTATCTAAAAGTACCAACAACTGCTGGGTTTTGGGGTTATCTCATGATAATTGTATCTGACTAGTAAGTGCTGCCACTATAACGGAATGGTCAACTAAAAGTGCCCACTGCTTACTTTATCAGGATGATTATCTACATCTGACTAGTAATCGCTGCAACAATAACTGAATAATTAAAACTGCCAACGGTGTGAGTTCCTCGGTGGACTTCCTCGTTTGGTCTCGAGGGGGAAACACCAGGATGGGTTTGTTTGGTGTTAGCTTCAGGTTGGATCCGGATAGGTCATTCTCACCCCTCTCTGATAACCGCCAGTTGTATCGAGTCTCTATAGGTTGTTTAGTGCATGCTGCCGCTGCCGCTCAGTCCACCATACCTATGTAGGCGAGGACCGCCGAATTCTAGCCTCGCCGTGTACTGGCCTCAGTACTGACGCTCCTCTTTTTCCTTTGCCCTTTGTCGGCACCCCTTTTGTTTAAGCAGGTTTTGAGATCGACGTCGTTAGCAGGGTTACCCTTCCGGCTTGGCCTGGGCAGGGTTATGGACGCCATTGGTTATTCTTCAGGGCTCTTAGCCCCATTTGCATCTTGTCCGTAGTTGGACGCTATATCGTTTTCAAGGTGATTTGGATCTTTGTATATTATATCTGTATTCTTGACCCTTTGAGTCGCTGTTATATATATCTGTTCTGTGGGTCCCATCGAGGACTGTTGTGTAATGTTATTACTTCGTTTTCCACCCGCACGAAAGTGCCTGGTGGGCACCTTTGAATCGTTTCTATGCAGGTTTGGTGAATTTTGCCCAAACTTGCATAGGTCCGATTCTGAGGGTGTTACAGAGTGGTATCAGAGCTCAGCAGTTGCGATACCCCACAAGTCCAGCCTGTAGGATAACCTAGCTAACGGCCGAAGTAGAGTGTCAAAAACTATTTTGCAAAATCGGTTGGATAGTTCTGATTAGGTCTGATTTTACTCCTTATCCCTCTGCTATTCTCCTCTTATCTCGACGTGTTTTGAATCCGCTCTCATCTCCTTCTTCGAGTCCAGGAATTCTCGTGGTTGGGTTTTCGTCGTACCTTTAGGGTTTCGTTTCTCCCTTTGATAACGGAGGTGCTACGATCATCAATCTGCAACTTGTCTGTTGTACCCGTCCTCCAATCTGTTGTTCTGGAGCTCTTTATCCATATGTGTCCCTTGCTGGATATCAGTGTCGTTGGAAAACATATGAGAAGGACGAGCGTTGGTGAAGTTGGGGTTAACCTTGAGCATGTGTTGTTCATGCCAATGGAACCATCGCGAAAACCTAATCAGTGTGTCTTTCATACGAATTCTGTTGTATCCTCCGGCGTTTCCCGATGTGATGACATCATCTACGCCAGATCCGAAGCAGAGTCTGCATCACTTCCTTGTTTCCGAACCTCGCTTGTCGAGATCTTCAGTCTGATTCCGAGAGTTGGATGCTTAATCCGCTTATTCGTGTGCAGAGTAATGGTTTGAGTGCGGGATGGAGTATCTACCCTACCACTGCTCTTATCATTCGCTCTTGTACGTCGGATCAGCGGATCCAGCAGTTTTACTCCGTCCATGGAAGTTAGAGGTGGCCTTACCTTCAACTTCGTCCTTGTTTCCCCGGAGTGTTCTCCCGACGATCAGGAACAACGACCCTTTGTTGGTGGTGTCGCCGATTTCCAGATGAAGGAGGAACCCTCGATAGTGGAGTCGCGAAGATCTACACGAAGCGCGAAGGATCAGAACGCCGACCTTCCTTCCGGTACCATGAGGCGGATCTCGAGGGCGAGATCCATTGTTAGTGGTGTCGAATTGTGGCATCCCGCAAAACCACTACTAGAAAATCGCGTTGAATTTGTGCATTACATCGTCATCATCGTGCATTGTTGACTGCATTATTTGAAAAGCCTAGTTTCGAATTGTATAAAAACCCCTTTTATTTTCAAACACAAAACCCCGATAGCATCGGAGATTTTATTTGCCTAAAAACTATTGTGCAAAGTGTCTTTGTTTTAATTTAAACGCGACCAAACAAACACACTTTTGAAAACAGCTCCCTCTAAATCCTAGTCCCACCCAATCTATTCCTACCCACCAATCCCAGGCTGCCACCTCCCCCTCTCACCCCAAACATACCCCCCTGCCACCTCAGCCATCCACCATCCCACCTCTCTCCTTTTCTCACCCCAACCCTATCTACCCTCCCTCCCCACTCTCTCTGACAGCCGGCCCCACCCCGCAGTCCCTCTCTCACCCAACCGGCCCCAACCGCCTGACCCAGCTACCCCGCCCCTGCCCAATCCCACCGACCCCCGCCTCCCACCACGCACGCAACACGCCTCGGTCCACCCCCTCCCACGCGCGACCCACGCGGGTCCCACCCCGCGGGCCCCTCCACGCGCCTGCCTCTCCCTGTGCTTCTTCCCCCCAGCATCTCCTCTCTCTCCCTCAGGCGCGCGCGGCCATCGCCCTCCCGCTCACCGCCGCTCGACCCCCCGCCTCGCCGTCGCCTCCTCCCACCTCCCTGCTCACCTCCAGCGCCTCGCCCCGCCCCGCACCGTCTAGCCCCGCCGCCGCCGTCCCCTCACCAACCTCACCACCGGTCCCGCTCCCCGCGCCCCACCCGCTCACCCGCCAGCGCGCCACCTTCTTCCACCGCAGCAGCCGCAGCAGCCGCACCTCCCCTCAACCTCCCTCCCCGCTCCGGCGAGCGCCGCCCCGCCGCTCCGCCAGTGCCCCGCCAAGCGCCGCCGCGTGGCCTTCTCCCGCGCCGCCCCTGCTTCGCGCCCGCCGGCGAGCTCGCCTCTCCGAGCCCCGCCGCGCCTCCCGAGCACCCTCGCCAAGCCCCGCCGCCCAGCACTGGCGCCCCGACCCCGCCATGCTCGCCAGGTCCCCGCCCCGCTCCGGCAGCGCGCCGCCCGGCCGCTCGCCGCGGCCGCGCCCGTCGCCCCGACCTCGTCGCCTGCAGCACCCCGCCTCCTCCGGCCCCTCTGGCCCGAGCGCCGCCGCCCCTTCGGCCCGGACCCTCCCCGAGCTTCCTCAGCAGCCGCCGCTCCGCTCGGCCTCGGCCGGCCCGGCGCGCCTCACCGCCGCCCTCGCCAGCGAGCGTGCGTGCCAGGCCCTTCCCCGCGACGTCGCCCGGCCCCGAGCCCGCCTCCGCGCCTGAGTCCCCTCGCCTGCCGCGGCCCGCGCCATCCTCATCTCGGCCGCGCCTCGCCTCTGTGTCCGCCCGTCGCCGACCTCGTTCAAGCGCCGCGCGAGCATCTCCCCATGTAGCCCCTGTGCGTGTGTGTAAGAAGTTGCAGGTGCCGTGTGCGTGTCTGTCTTGCCAGTACGGTGCCACTCCAAGCCACTACCAAGGGACGGAACTAGCACCACAATGCCAACGACAGGAACCTAACAAGATCTCCTTCACGGAATCGCCCCGCGACGTCCGAACCCGAGGATTCATCAAGTTCGGCGACGACCCGTACGATGAGCCGCTGGCACCAAACAAGTCACCCGCGAACACCGTAGCCGAGACCCTCGACGAGATCTCCTACACGGAACCGAGGACGCCGCGACCCGAACGCCAAGTTCTCCCTCCCGAACCCCGAAGACCGAACCCGGCCCGACAAGTTCTTCCGCTCGGATCCGAGGACACCGAGACGCTGGACCCTCAAGTTCTCCTTCACGGACGCCAAGAACCCCGTCGAACACCAAGACCGCCTCGATGGCGCGGACCCGACAAGACCCTCGCAACGGCAAGACCGACCCCGTGGACCCGACAAGACCTACGCGACGATAAGAACGGCTCCGACCCGGAATAATCCGACGCGCCCCGACACCGACCCAAGTCCCGCACCCGGATGCGCCAAGACCTACCCCCGCTATCCGAGAACGTTTCCATCGAACCTCGTCGATCCCATCGAACCCTGGACCCCAGATCCGTCGAACCCTGAGACCGACCCCGAACCCCGGAGCCCAAGATCGCCGAACCTTAATGTGTGACCCTTTTCCTCGAAACCCTATTTTATAAATGATATCAACTTGTTGCACATCAAATCATTCATCTCGCATGCATATCCTGTGGTTTGGGGGCCTTATGCTGATTCACCTAATAATTGAATATGGGGCCCATATGCGGGCAAATCTAGTCTCATATTGGCCTCATTTAAAGCTTATGTAGCGAACCGGAGCTATCTTTTACCATGCTAATACAACATTTAAAATGCGGGGTAGCTAAACAACATCAACCACCTAATTAATTGTCGGGACCCTGGTTCCGCTTAATCTGACCTAATTGCATCGCATCTTTGCCATGTCAGCCATCATGCATGCATCATGCCGATCTTCTGCCGTTGTATTAAATATTGCATCCGGTGTTTCTTCTAGTGTTTTGCTTCTTCGCGGATAAGGCCGTTGAGTCGATGTGAGCTTCGCCCCGATCTTCGGGGAAAACCTTCGACAATGTTTTCAGGCGAGCATCTCCCCCTTTCTACCTATCTTACTTTTATAGTATTTATTCCCTCCTGTTGTTCTATTGCTATCTGTGTTGCGATGCTTTAGTTTCCGTACCCGTGATATCCCTTGCAGCCCTATATCGCCTTGGACACATCCTATTACCTGTTGTTTGGTAGATAGTTGGACTTGCGCGTCGTAGTCGCTTGCTCAAGTGCGGTTGTGTGTCGTCCAGTGCCGCAGTTGTTGATGTATTGCCGCATGTTGATGTTGGAGATGATCATAGTTTTACTTATTGTTCACTTTAATTCCTGTTTAACAACTAAAATTGAAATAAGCAGAGGCATCGGTGGGTGATAGCAAATATTTGGTTTCCGAACGCCCACTTGTGTCCCGTAAGACCCCGAGTACTTGATACCTGTTCCTTGATTTATCGCGCTATCCACATCCGGGAGGTATATGGGACCCCCCTGAGCCAGAGCTTGATTCCGTCTTATTTCTTGGGGCCACGAACTAGTTTGGGGCTTTATTACTATCCTGTACTTATGCCATGTTTACTGCTTTATTTACGATTGTGCGAGGTACTGCACACTGTACTGTTTAGGATCTGTGACCCGTTTACGTGGTATCGACAGTCCCCGTTTGGGGATCTGCTGTCGTTTACCGCCGGCCCCACAAACTTTGGGGTCCGTCTCGGAGCTAGCTTACTTCGTTGCGGGTGTACTCCAAGGGGTGGCCCCCTGAAATATTTCTGAATCCTGTGATTGTTCAGTCGTGAAAGACTCGTTGGGTTTTGTTTTGGTTTTTCCGAGGTTGATCGAGCGTGTGTTGCTATTGGTGCACCCCGGCCGGGTAAAACTTTCTGAAAGCCGTGTCCGCGGATATGGACGACTTGGAGCACAGTATCTCGATCATAGACAAGCATAACTAAAGTTTATTGCTATAAATTTGACTTATAATGACTAGTAATCAGCTTCACTATAATGGAATGGCTAATTAATACTGCCCACAACTGCTTGTTTGGAGTGTCGCTTGCGGCCATTGTACCTGACTAGTAAGTATTGCAACTACAACGGAATGGCTATCTAAAAGTACCAACAACTGCTGGGTTTTGGGGTTATCTCATGATAATTGTATCTGACTAGTAAGTGCTGCCACTATAACGGAATGGTCAACTAAAAGTGCCCACTGCTTACTTTATCAGGATGATTATCTACATCTGACTAGTAATCGCTGCAACAATAACTGAATAATTAAAAATGCCAACGGTGTGAGTTCCTCGGTGGACTTCCTCGTTTGGTCTCGAGGGGGAAACACCAGGATGGGTTTGTTTGGTGTTAGCTTCAGGTTGGATCCGGATAGGTCATTCTCACCCCTCTCTGATAACCGCCAGTTGTATCGAGTCTCTATAGGTTGTTTAGTGCATGCTGCCGCTGCCGCTCAGTCCACCATACCTATGTAGGCGAGGACCGCCGAATTCTAGCCTCGCCGTGTACTGGCCTCAGTACTGACGCTCCTCTTTTTCCTTTGCCCTTTGTCGGCACCCCTTTTGTTTAAGCAGGTTTTGAGATCGACGTCGTTAGCAGGGTTACCCTTCCGGCTTGGCCTGGGCAGGGTTATGGACGCCATTGGTTATTCTTCAGGGCTCTTAGCCCCATTTGCATCTTGTCCGTAGTTGGACGCTATATCGTTTTCAAGGTGATTTGGATCTTTGTATATTATATCTGTATTCTTGACCCTTTGAGTCGCTGTTATATATATCTGTTCTGTGGGTCCCATCGAGGACTGTTGTGTAATGTTATTACTTCGTTTTCCACCCGCACGAAAGTGCCTGGTGGGCACCTTTGAATCGTTTCTATGCAGGTTTGGTGAATTTTGCCCAAACTTGCATAGGTCCGATTCTGAGGGTGTTACACTGGGTAAACCCCGTGTCCCCGTATTGCTTGTTTGCTAACCGTTCCGCAATCTCCAGCATCCCCATCTTCTCCAAAACCCAAGTCCATAACAATGGGCATTGACGAGATTAAACCTCGTCAGGCACACCGGCGATGGGTGTTGTCATGTACGCATAAGTGTTAACTGGCAGCGAGCGAAGGTCTCTATAAACACTCGCACAAGGATTAGCACACATGCTTGTTTTTTATTTTTTCTTGTAATACCCGAGAGGAACAGATGTGATTCATGCATGATGGATGCAGGCCCGTCTCTAGAAATTTGGGGCCCAGTACAAATTGTAAAATGGGGCTTTTTTCATAATTTTCTTTTGTAAAATTAATGAGCGAAACTATACTTTCACTTAGTTATAGAACTTCACTACTTAAGTATGTGCTATTTCGTACAATATTTAAAAATGTATGAAATATTAATGGTAAAATGGTAACTGTAGCACTTAAGTTTATGATTCTTCCTATCTTTCGTAAACAAAAATAGAAGAAGGCAACTTTTTATTCGGCTATGTTCGATAAAAGGCCGAGTTAATAACTTCAAGAAAGGCAAGCTACAATATATATTTTTTGTCATGGAACAACTAAATTGATTAGGATTGCTAATTGTTGTCGATTGAATTGTTTCGATAAATCAATGGAGACATGGAGAAGGTATTCACCTTATCTTATATTTAAGTCGGTTTATCGCCGCGAGCAGGCAAGCTCTGGTTGTTAGTCGTCGAGGCGTTATCGCGTTCACGTAGGGTGAGCGATAGGGGCATGAAGTCAATCATCATGAGGTCGTTCTAGAGCATCAGGGGGTCCATCTCATTGAGGCTAGATGCCGGACGGAGCGACGAACCGGCCGACCGGATCAGATCTCCCATCCTAGCCTCTCACGGGTGGAGGTAGAAATCCAAAGTAGAGTTGTGTGATTTGCGTCTGGTACCTTGATGTTGCGTGATGTACGTCTGATCGAGTGGTGCGGTTGTTTTTCTCTCTCCGTTTAAACCTGGTCACACGGACCTACGAGATCTGTTTCTAGCTAATCCAACATATATAAGTCTACTAACTAATCGTGATTTGGGGGCCTAATTATTTGGGGGCCCTGTTCAATTGCTCACATGGAACACCCTCATCGACGAGCCTGGATGGATGTTAGAATTGGATTCCTTAATTTTTTTTAATAAATTTAGACATATTATTTATATTATTTGGAATTATATAATTAAAGTTTTAAAGTTATGAATTTCTAAAGTTTGCATTATTAAAAGTTTTTTCATTTAAATTTTTATTCAAATATGGTGGTTTTTCGAAATTTAAGTATAAAAGTGGTGGTTTTATGCTACCACGGACCGTGGGGCCCATGCTCCGTTAACGGCCATGTCAGGAGCCGTCTGTCGGGCGCCACGTCAGCTCTGCAGGTGGGCCTGGCCCGTCAGAAGCGGTGTCAATTCGGGTTTAATGTCGAATTGGTGTTTTTTGAGACAACTAACGAATTTTGTGGTTATTTTTTATATCCTTTCCGCAAACTGATATTAATCAGTAAATTTTGCTCTCAAAATGGTGATTTTATGCTATTAACTCCGGTCAACCAGGATAGGCTCCTGACGCAGGGGACCCGGGGATGAAATCACAGAATCCCCGAAGGACTCATATCGTTTTCCATTGGGTTTGCGTTGTTGTCCACGAGCCTCCTGCAAGGCCGAGGCCTTGACCTCCTTGTCGGGCTATCTTTAGTTTCTCGATCAATCTAGCGTCATGGCGTTTATGGTAAGTGCGATGGTGTTCCGGTGGCAACACTGACCTCACGTATCGGCCTGGTAAGGTAATAGGAAATCATCGTTTGTGCTGCCCGTCGAGCCCCTGCGTGAACAACACTTCCAAATCTGGGTGCTACAAGTGTGCACTTGTGTGCCCTTATTCAGACCCTCGAGCTTCAGTTGGAGTTGGTTATGTATCGTTGCTAGAGCGTGGATGATCCTATGTGTTGAAGGGTAGAGGGATGTGTTGAAGGGTAGAGGGAGAGAGAGATTGTGGAATATGTTACTTGTATTATTGAGAGTATATATAGACGTACAGGGACCAATTTGGAGTATAAGACAAGTAACTTACTTGGAGTACAAGACAAGTAACTTACTTGGAGTACAAGACAAGTAACCTAGTCTATCCCTAACAGATACGTATACTCTAACATCCCTCCGCAGTCGTAGCGGTAGCGAACAACTGGAACATCGCGAACGGTCAGACTGGAGAGCCGAAGTAGACCAGTGTGCTGACATACCCCCGCAGTGGTAGCGGGAACGTTGGATACGGTGTCACGTCGCAGAAGCTTGGACCGTAGAGGATGCTCGTGAGGAGCTCAGGCGAGGTGGTAGCCCTTGTGCCGGTGTCGAGTGAGCCGAGAGCGGTGGGTGCTGCAACCTTGGTCGAGGTAGCCGCGCAAGGGGTCGCCGTGGTCTATGTCATGGTCGGGGTTGCCGGTGTCGAGGTAGCCGCATATTAAGCCGCGTGCGCATAGTGCAGCCAGTAGAAGGACGGAGACGCGTCAGGGCAGTCGTCGGAGAGAGCGATGCCGAAGCCGATGCAGTCTGAACCGTCGAGGACGAGGTGCGGCTATGGCTTTGCCAGAACCAGGCGCACGTCAGGGACGAAGGCATACTCTGGTTGTGCCAAAACCGAGTATGCGAAGACGAAGTCGGAGTGACGCAGTCGAGGCAGACTTAGAGGAGGTAGTCGATGCCGATGAAGACCTTGTCGAAGCCGATGAAGACGAGGCGCTACAACCGACCTTGCCAGACTCAGGAACGCGTCGGGGACGAAGGCATGCACCAGTGTTGCCAGTATCGGGCATGCGAAGAACGGGACCAGTAGAAACAGCTTCACGCCATGTCAGAGAGGAGACTAGCAGAGGAGGACTCTACGACGGTTGCGGTGCGTAGATCGGCGAAGTGCCGATGCAGGCCGCGGTTGTAGGAGTAGACAAGTAGGTGTGGTCGAGGACGAGGCGAGGACGATGGCGACGAAGTCGTGCTGGACGAAGACGTAGAATGCGGCGAACCAACGACGACCAAGAGGGGTCATACTGGATGCCTAGACGGAGGGGAAGTCGGCGGGACCTACGACAGCAAGGAGTGGCCATGCAGGCTACCTGTGGAGATGCGGCGGCGGTGCTCGAAGTAGGCGAGGAAGAACCCGATGACGTGACGAAGACCATGCATGAACGGCGGCGACCCGCGCCGAGGGAGGTGGCGCGGTGGAAGCCTGCGACGTCCTTGCGGGGTGACGACGATGACCGCGTGCAGCGACGCTACTGCCCGATGGGGCGGCGTAGTTGCAGGGCGCGAGTCGGTGCAGCGGCGTGGGAACCACCAGCGACGGACACGCCTGAGAAGGCGCGTTGGTAGCCGGTGGCAGGGACCAAAGGCGGCGACGCTACAGCCCGAAGGGGCGACGCAGCGGCAGCCCGATGCTCGATCGGTGGTAGGCGCGTGCTTGGGGACGTACTCGGCGGAGACGAGCGCCAGATCGGTTGATCAGACCGACGACGGCGCTGTACGCGCCAAGTCCGTGACGACGGCAGATCGGAATCCGCGGCGTCGTTGTCGGTGCAATCCCGGGCGATGACGGCGAAGACAATCCGAAGGGGGGGTCGGCCGCGGCAGCCTCCCGAGGAAGCCGCCGCAGCCGGCCGCGGTGCGCGGCAGCCTGTCATAAGGCCGCCGTGGCCTACCGAGAAAGGCATAGCGGCGCAAGTGACAGGCGCACGGGCGCGGTGTAGATCGTCGATGCCGATGGTCGGAGTAGAGGCGCGGCGATGACGACGGCGATGGGCGACGTAATCCGATCTAAGATCGGTAAACCAAAAAAGAAAGCCGATCAAGAGATCGGAAAAAAAGACTTGCAGGGCAGCCGATCACGGATCGGCGGACGAACCCTGCGTACGGGTTGCACGGCCCCCGACGGAGATCGTGGATATCGACCTCCCCGGGGGCGGCGCGGCGGAAGCGGAGGCGGTGGCTAGGTCAAGGACCGTGCCGCTCTGATACCATGTTGAAGGGTAGAGGGAGAGAGAGATTGCGGAATATGTTGGATGTATTATTGAGCCTCTCGGGCGAGTATATATAGGCGTACAGGAACCAACTTGAAGTACAAGACAAGTAACCTACTTGGAGTACAAGAAAAGTAACCTATTTGGAGTACAAGACAAGTAACCTAGTCTATCCCTAACAGATACGTATACTCTAACATCCCTCCGCAGTCGTAGCGGTAGCATCGTGAACAACTGGAACGTCGCGAACGGTCAGACTGGAGAGCCGAAGTAGACCAGTGTGCTGACATACCCCCACAGTGGTAGCGGGAACGTTGGAGACGGTGTCACGTCGCAGAAGCTTGGACCGTAGAGGATGCTCGTGAGGAGCTCAGGCGAGGTGGTAGCCCTTGTGCCGGTGTCGAGTGAGCCGAGAGCGGTGGGTGCTGCAACCTTGGTCGAGGTAGCCGCGCAAGGGGTCGCCGTGGTCGATGTCATGGTCGGGGTTGCCGGTGTCGAGGTAGCCGCATATTAAGCCGCGTGCGCATAGTGCAGCCAGTAGAAGGACGGAGACGCGTCAGGGCAGTCGTCGGAGAGAGCGATGCCGAAGCCGATGCAGTCTGAACCGTCGAGGACGAGGTGCGGCCATGGCTTTGCCAGAACCAGGCGCACGTCAGGGACGAAGGCATACTCTGTTTGTGCCAAAACCGAGTATGCGAAGACGAAGTCGGAGTGACGCAGTCGAGGCAGACGTAGAGGAGGTAGTCGATGCCTATGAAGACCTTGTCGAAGCCGATGAAGGCGAGGCGCTACAACCGAGCTTGCCAGACTCAGGAACGCGTCGGGGACGAAGGCACGCACCAGTGTTGCCAGTATCGGGCATGCGAAGAACGGGACCAGTAGAAACAGCTTCACGCCATGTCAGAGAGGAGACTAGCAGAGGAGGACTCTACGACGATTGCGGTGTGTAGATCGGCGAAGTGCCGATGCAGGCCGCGGTTGTCGGAGTAGACAAGTAGGTGTGGTCGAGGACGATGGCGACGAAGTCGTGCTGGACGAAGACGTAGAATGCGGCGAACCAGCGACAACCAAGAGGGGTCATACTGGATGCCTAGACGGAGGGGCAGTCAGCGGGACCTACGACAGCCAGGAGTGGCCATGCAGGCTACCTGTGGAGATGCGGCAGCGGTGCTCGAAGTAGGCGAGGAAGAACCCGATGACGTGACGAAGACCATGCACGAACGGCGGCGACCCGCGCCGAGGGAGGTGGCGTGGTGGAAGCCTGCGACGTCCTTGCGGGGTGACGGCGATGACCGCGTGCAGCGACGCTACTGCCCGATGGGGCGGCGTAGTTGCAGGGCGCGAGTCGGTGCAGCGGCGTGAGAACCACCAGCGACGGACACGCCTGAGAAGGCGCGTTGGTAGCCGGCGGCAGGGACCAAAGGCGGCGACGCTACGGCCCGAAGGGGCGACGCAGCGGCAGCCCGATGCTCGATCGGTGGTAGGCGCGTGCTTGGGGACGTACTCGGCGGAGACGAGCGCTAGATCGGTTGATCAGACCGACGGCGGCGCTGTACGCGCCAAGTCCGTGACGACGGCATCGGAATCCGCGGCGTCGTTGTCGGTGCAATCCCGGGCGATGACGGAGAAGACAATCCGAAGGGGGGGTCGGCCGCGGCAGCCTCCCGAGGAAGCCGCAGCAGCCGGCCACGGTGCGCGGCATCCAGTCATGAGGCCGTCGCGGCCTACCGAGAAAGGCATAGCGGCGCAAGTGACAGGCGCACGGGCGCGGTGTAGATCGTCGATGCCGATGGTCGGAGTAGAGGCGCGGCGATGACGACGGCGATGGGCGACGCAATGCGATCTAAGATCGGTAAACCAAAAAAGAAAGCCGATCAAGAGATCGGAAAAAAAGACTTGTAGGGCAGCCGATCACGGATCGGCGGACGAACCCTGCGTACGGGTTGCGTGGCCCCCGACGGAGATCGTGGAGATCGACCTCCCCGGGGGCGGCGCGGCGAAAGCGGAGGCGGTGGCTAGGTCAAGGACCGTGCGCTCTGATACCATGTTGAAGGGTAGAGGGAGAGAGAGATTGCGGAATATGTTGTTTGTATTATTGAGCCTCTCGGGCGAGTATATATAGGCGTACATGGACCAACTTGGAGTACAAGACAAGTAACCTACTTGGAGTACAAGACAAGTAACCTAGTCTATCCCTAACAGATATGTATACTCTAACACTATGGTCGATCACACCTCACACTACTAGGAAAAACACTATCAATGGCACACCAAATTAGAATTATGTGCGCATATCGGTGTCGTCACTAAATCCTCGCAACAAAAATTTAAATTCGCCATATGCGCCACAGAATTCTCAACATTCTGTGGCCACAGAATTCTGTCTCAGATTCTGTGGTGCATATGGCATATGTATCACAGAATTATGTCCCAGATTCTGTGGCGCATATGCCATATGCTCCACAAAATCTTTTTTTTTAGAATTTCAAAATTTTAACAATTCAGTACAAATACAGGTATATTACAAGAAATACACCTAAATTTGGCAGAAATACACAGAAAAGCTGCACACAGCGGTATAAATGTTCCAGTTCACATATAATACATCAACAAGCACAAATGTTCACAAGTGTTCATCAATCACATATTAGACACATATTAGAACCGAATAAGTGTGTACAAGTGTACATTTTACAAGTGTTCATCTCACTCACATAACTTAATTACAACCACGTGATGTTGTCACCACCTACTACCTTAAAATAGAATATATAGTATACCGTAACCGTGATGTCGGTGAGGAGGAGCGACATCAAGACCTTCGTCCGGTTCATCTTCCATACGTGTCTCCTCCACTTGGCCACCGCCTCCTCTTTAGTCGTGTATCCCTTGTAGCTATTGCCGCTGAACTTGTCCACTTGTTGGTGGCAGTCCACCCCTCCTCGTACACACCTGGAACCCGACCCTTGTACATAACGTACGTCGGCATCTCTATTGACAAAGCATATTAGTACATCATGCAAATATATATGTTGACAAATATTAGAGGAACGCATTCATAAACTTAAAATAATGCATCGATGATAATGAAAGAAACACGACAACATGTCCGACACAATAACAACGACCATGGTTATTACACGACACAATAACAACGACGGTTTCAAGCTAGGCAAGATAAGTTACGTTTTTCGACACACACTAGATGTGTCCACCGATACACACGCTCTCTCGGTCAAGTAGCCTTCTCCTCAGAGGGCACCGGGAACGTCTTGTACATGTCTTTCGTCGTCCACGTCCTGAAGTCACCCTGCGCCTTGAGGCGAGCTTCGATCTCCCTCTTGGTGAACTGCCTGGGCTGGTGAAAGAGCCCACCAGTTGTGTTGACTTGTTTCACAATGATATGTGATAGCTTCACCTGCGTATCATGGAAGTCTTCCATGAGATCGGAGTCATTGATCCCATGCAACTTTTGTGCCCATCCTCGGAGAGAAGATGGTAGCGTTAGCATCTCGCCATCCCGGATAAACCGTTTGAGGTGATGGCAAACGTAGAAGGCCTCCTTCACGCTGCTAGACGTCTGCTTGACGCAGGGGAATTCGCACACGTGCTTGAACTTGTGTAAGCCATTATCCTTGTAAGCCTCCCCCTTATATGGTTCACCTGGCAAGCTACATATCCGTAACCAGGATAGTCATGCACCGTCGTGAGCAACGCGGCTCTCAGGTCGAAATAATCTCCAGTGTAGGCGTCCCACGTACGTGCCGGCGTCTCCCACAACGTCGCTAACTCCTCTTTCAGGAGCCCGAGATACAGATGTATGTCGACACCTGGTTGTTTCGGCCCCTGATAAGGATACTCATGTGTACGTACCGCTGCTTCGTGCACAGCCAGGGGGAGGTTGTACGGCCATACAAACACGGGTCAGGTGCTATGCGTGCTACTCTGGTTGCCAAAGGGATTGAGTCCGTCGGTGCTCATGCCCAGCCTGACGTTCCTTGGATCGAGCCCGAACTCATCTTGGAATTCGATGTCTAGCGCATTCCACTGGCTAGCATTCGCGGGGTGTGTTAGGATCTTGCCCTTCTCCGGATCATCTTTCGGCTTCTCCCTCTTCGCATGCCATTGCATGAGCTCTGCTTCCTTAGGGTCTACGAAATACCGCTGCAGACCAGAAGTGATAGGAAAGTACCACACCACTTTTCGGTGAACTTTCTTGTTCCCTCTCTTGTACCGTCCCTGGCCGCACACTGGGCATGAGGTTCTATCCTTGTACTCGTTCCGATAAAGTGGGCAGTCGTTGATGCATGCGTGGTACTTCACGTACGACATGTCTAGTGGGCAAACTACTTTTCTCGCCTCCTCGATACTTGTTGGCAGTGTGTTATCCTTGGGAAGACGAGCGTGCCAGAATTTCATGTGAGTGTTGAAGCTAGTGTCGGTCCATTTGTGCTCCGCCTTCATCTCCAAAGCCTTCAGCGTTACACTCAAGCGTGTATCCTCGGGTCGGCACCCAAGATACAATGGATTCCTCTCACATAACTATATTTATGCAATTCTGTGACGCATATGGCTATATGCTCCATAGAACTCTCATTTTTTGTGACGCATACAACATATGCGTCACAGAATTCTGGCAATGCCCATGTGCTGGGTCAGGCCCACATGGGGCCCACATAAATTATGTGGCGCATATGGCTATATGCGCCACAGAATGCTCACTTTCGGTGGCGCATATAGCCATATGCGCCACAGAATTGCATGAATTCTGTGGAGCATTTCTTATATGCGCCACAGAATTAATTTTAGTGAAGCATTTTCCCTATATACGCCACAGAATTAAAATCTATCTATAATCGTTTTCCTAGTAGTGTCAAGGCCATGATAACACGTTCATACGACGCTAGTGATCAAGGGTGGCAGAGAACAGCGCCAATTGTCGCGCCCAACCTTGCGCCTAGACCCGCCGCCATGTCTAGCTCTGGAACCCTGCAGGTGGCGGATGCCGCATTCTCCCGCACCAAATTAGACGTTGACGAGCTTCGAATGAGGCGGGGCACAACAGCCTTCCGGCCCCCAATCGAGCCCGGAGGTCGATGCGGTGGTGGTGGCCGCAGACGAAGAGAGAGGCGACGGACGCGGCCCCGAGGGAGGAGGAATTTTGTGGGAGACCGGCGACGGCCTCTACCCGCTCTGGCTCGATTGGGGGCTGAGCGGTGAGGTGCACGACTAAGGAGAAGGTCGGCGGGGGTCGTGGACGAGTGGGCTGGCCTGGGGCGCCGCGCTGGAAGGTCTACGGTGACCAGAAGTGTTGAGGATGGCGATGGCTAGCGCCTGAAGCTAGCGCTAAAACTTCCATTCAGGGGGTTGGAGCCTCCCGCGTCCCTGTTTGCTGACGTGGAGCCTTACCTAAAAATTATGAAGTCTTACCCAAAAATAATTATGAGGGGCTAAAAAAGGGACGATCATCAAAAAAAAATTTGGTGAGGGACCATTTTGGTAAGCCGTTGGAGCTATGTTTTTGCTTTCTCTTACCAAAAAACCAATCCTTTTACCTATATATGGATAAGCTTTTAGAGACGCTCCGGCTTGACCTCTATGGGCGTTCATGTAGGTCTCGGCCGATAGAGTGTGATGATACACCGGCCAGACCCATATACTCTAACCGAGCCATAATGCTTGTTGAAGTAATAGGACCTCCCACAATCTCTCTTCTTTGTGTTGAAATATATTGTCTAGTCCTTTCCATCAGTTCGGACTGTTGGTTGCGTTGGCTAGTGCATACAGTTCAATATGGTATCAGAGCATGAGGTCCTAGGATCAAATCCTGACCAATGCAAGAATTAAAAACAAATATTGCGGCTTCCCAAACATGCGTCACAATAGGCCAAAGGGCGAAATACGTAGGGTGAGTGTTGAAATATATTGTCTAGCCCTTTTTATCAGTTCGGACTGTTGGTTGCGTTGGCTAGTGCATGCAGTTCAATATGGTATCAGAGCAGGAGGTCCTAGGATCAAATCCTGACCAACGCAAGAATTAAAAGAAATATTGCGGCTTTCCAAACATGCGTCACAATAGGCCAAAGGACGAAAGACGTAGGGTGAGTGTTGAAATATATTGTCTAGCCCTTTCCATCAGTTCAGACTGTTGGTTGCGTTGGCTAGTGCATTCAGTTCAATAGTGACTTAGGGCATTTTACCGGTACCATGCATCCCGTACGAGTGTATCCGAACTCGTCCGTACGGACACGCGGGACGTGCGCGAAGTGTGCACGGCGCCTCAGTGGGCCGGCCCATCCGTGGATTTAATATGGACAACGGTTGCATCGCCCGGACACACGCGGACAGCTCCGGTGTCCTGCCCGGTTGTGCCGCTGGTCCACCCGTTAGCCATCGCAGCGTTGATTCAGACGCGCTCAGCGGCACCGATTCAAACGTAACCGAGGCATCGATTCAGAGACGTTGCGAAAGGCTGACCGACGGCAGTCTGCGCCATCAATGGCGACGAGACGACACACTGACTGGACACTTCAATGTCGTCTCTTCGACCTCCGCGCCGACATCCGATATCGGTCCTTTCTGGCCGTCCGTGGCATCTTCTCCCCACAGAACACCATACTCTCCTCCTTCTCCTTTTAGTTCTCCACTACATGTAGCTAGCCATGGCCGGCGGTGCTGGATCGAGGGAAGGGCGCGGCGGTCATGGACGTCGAGGGAGGCGTGGAGGACGCAGCCAAATCACCGCGCCACCACGCTCTCCCTCACCGATGTCGTCGCCCGGAGATTTCTACCCAGGCACCTAGTTCGTTGTGACCATCCACCTCGGCATGCCGCGTGACAGGCTGCTCCTCCCCCGCAGGTTCGTGATGCTGATCAGCGGCGCGCCGCCACCGCTTGTCATGCTGCGGGCGAACGGCTTCAGGACCAGCGGGTATCCGATCAATCTGCAGTTCGACCATCTCGGCCAAATGTACCTCGAGAATGGCTGGGAGTGCTTCGCCCGCTCGCACCAGATCAAGGCGGGCAACATTCTTGTCTTCAAGTACGACGGTGAAGGAAATTTTGGCGTCAACGTCTTCGACCACACCATGTGTCGCCGCTGCTACCACTCCGACTCCTCTTCTGACTCCGACGAGTATGCTAGGCTGTATGCGCGCATATATGATCTATGAATGTAGGCTTTGGCCATTTGCAATGAAAATATTTATTGAACCGGCAAATACATTACAAACAAGAGTACAATGGGTCGTCTACCGGTCGACCGGCATTGGCCATTCTAGCTAGGCGCCGCCTACGGGTCGGTAAGACCCCATTCTACGCTGAGAGAGCAGTAGATTGCTTCATGCGTCTGCAACTCTTCTTCGACTTGGGGGGGTGGGCACGCAGGTAGGCGTCATCGGGATTGGCCCATAATGCTTCGCGGATATCGTCACGCACTTCCATGAGCGCTAGACGCCGGCGGTGCTCCAGCAGAAAGACGCGGTTCATCACCTCGGACAAGAAACGCTCGCCGGTGGTCCCATTGTAGTTGTAGTGAGAGCGTCGTGGCAACGGTGGGTTCGGCAACCACCATGGTCGCTCGGGCGCCTCTACTCTGCCAACGTCAGGGTTGGCACGGAGCTCATCGGGTCGACGTTGGCGGCCAGGCATGGTGTTTTTTGTGCTGTTGGTGGTGCACGTCTGATCGAAGATATCTTGACGACCTTCCCTATTTATAGTTGCGCCTGGACGCGGCGGGAAACGCCCCCAGAACTCGCAGAAAGCGGCAGGAAAGAAAGACGGTGTGGCGGCGGGAAGCCACTAGAAATACGTCGGTGTTGGCGATGGCCAAACACGAACAGATGGATCGCACCGCTAGACACGGTCGGCCGGACCACCGCCTAAAATGGACCATTTAAAACGACAGAATGAATCGACCCGGTGAAGATGCGCCTTATGTCTTCCGCTCCTCTTGAGATCTGGTAGTTATCGAAGCCCATCTGCTCTACCGGTGATGAGCTCCAGTCTGTGTATCAGGGCACTCCGGGAATTTCCTCACGCCCTGGCGCTCCAAATGCTGGTGAGTAGATATCGTGGTGATCCGGTCATATGTGGGTGACATGCTGATGTGTCGTAGACTTAGTGTAGGGTGTTGATGTGGCCAACTCCATATGTTGACCTCTCCCTGCCGAGTTATTGCAACGCCCGATGAGTACATGTAGGTACCTATTCTGGGAGGCTGTCTGATGTATAGTCAGCTGATTCTAGTCCCCTCCTCAGTCCGAGGTTGTTCCAGGAAGAAAAGATCTATGCAGGTTGCCTCGGATGCGGGTAACCTACTCGTGGTGGGACCCTATAGGTGGCCCCGGAGCCCTGACCTGCCTGTACTGGGGCCGGTGTACGAAGTTTCACCTGTGTAGTCTGTGTTGTGAGACGACCTTCTTGGCGTTGACGCTGATCAGATCTGCATGACACATGCTCCAAGCCAACAGACGAAAGGTCACGAACTCACGATTCCATAATAGTATCACTTTCGGTATTGAAAGAGAGTTTAGTTGTTCGACAAATCGACTCATGTCTGCAGTTTTAGATCAAAAATGACAATGATGATGAAGTTTCCTAATACTTTATTTATGGTGCGATCGTGAGATCCTACAAGAATTACAAGATGAATGTCCTCCCTTCAATGTATGCCTAGTCTCAAGATCCTTCATGGACGAAGTCCTCTTGTAGCACGGTACGTCACGTTGTTTGAGAACTTATAATCAGGCCTTCTGATCCATAAAAATGTCCATGTTGCCGTGGGCTAGAGGTGGTACAAGAGTTGTACATCAGAGAGTGCATGCCCTGTCCCACCTATCACCGACAGGTGTAGAAGCTGTAGCCTATCATGTCTCTATTCTATCTCTTCTTTCCTAAAAAAAACTTCAACATTTCTAAATATTTTTTGTAGATGCCACAATTTCTCTTGCCATGTCTAGAACAACATCGGACCTCATGTGTCTTTACAAGGTTGAGAGTATTCATCAGTGGATACTAAGGACGCAATCACATAACTATACCATTTAGCAAGCATCTCTCCTCCGATTCCCAACGGTTTTATTGTCTCCATCGTATATGTTTGAGAAATTATTTTATCCTCTTATGAATTTAGTGCCTAATATGTCTCTTCTATTCATTTTGTGCACGTCCATATGGACCTTACTCTCATAATTTTGTTCCGTGATTAATTGTAGAGGTACATATGTATATACACATGTACACAAAGGTCAATTGGTAGATATAAGTATCATGGTATATAGTTCACTCGATCAATAGAAATAAGTTTGAATGTCTTCACTGAGATTTCAAAGACCATGAATATATCAAATGTACGAATTAATTAATTTTCTATTGCATTACAATAATATTTATCTTGTGGAATACAAATATTTTTAAGTCTTTCGTGTGTAAACAAATGGCGAAGCTTGACATATATTGTTGAGAGGACCAAGAATGCTAAGCATGCTTAAACTTTGAGTAATCTTTAAAACTTTATCTTAAATATTAAAGCTTTTTTTAAAACAAGCATAAATATTAAAGCTACTTCAAGGAATTTTCTGGAGTAGGGGGACCATTGCCCTCCTTAACCCTAGGAAAGCTCTGCCACTTTAAACAAGAGAACGTTGGTGTCGTATTTCCTTAGGCCCCCCAAAATCTGCGGACCGGCCCTAGCTCGGTGTCTACTATGAAAAGAGAGGGGTGATAATCATTCTCACTTGCAACAACTCACAGGTAATATGCCTCAGTCGATTGCTGCATTTCCTTCTCTGAGTATCCTCGACGTCTCTGACAACTCATTGTCGAACACCATGCCAACATTCCATAGCGGCGTGACGATCTGGGCTGGAGGCAACAAGAACCTAACCGTTGCAGGAGCCTCTGAGCTTCTCGGGCCCTATATTCCTTTCGCTACCGTCGCTGCAGCCATAGTTGTTCTAGTGCTTGCTTGATTAGCTGATTTGCTGCTTGTGATGCTTAACTCAGGGTGGGTTAGTACTCAATAGTCAGTACTTTTATCATTTAGGTTCTGATCTCTTGCTTCCTAGCTACCGGTTGTGCTTGCGCTGGAACTTACCACTGTGCGGCCTGAATTGATAAGAGAAGTAGAACAACCGTTTGGTTGCTAGTATTCTCACTGTTGCACTTTGTGAAATCATGGGATTAATTGTATATTTGTATTCCCATGTATGTTGTTTATCCATCCTTTATCCTGCTTGGCAGAATGGTTTCTAGGGTTCAAGGTGTTGAATCTAAACTCCTAAACCTTACACTGTAGCGTTTCAGGCTATTGCCGTTTTCATTTAGTTGTGCGGGCGTGTTCGGCAGCTCGCTGGCTTCCAGCTTCCCGGAAATCCACGGCGGAGTAGCACCGAACGTCCCAACTCCGTGGAGCCAGATCCGAGAAGCCAGCCTAATTTTCTTCACAAATCGCGGAGCACCACATCTGCCGATTCCCAGATCAGCAAAATCGCGGAGCAGTCAATACTTACAGGATTGTGCCACCGCCTAATGAAAATGAACAGTTCGCTATCTCCACGATACCCCGTCGACCATGCCCGCATCAGGCCATCACTTCCCTGGAGCATGGAGCCCATGACCTTGCCGCCGCCACCTGAGCTCACCCGCGCCGCGGCCGGACCTCACCGCCGGCGAGCATGTAGTATCCTCGTCTCCCCTCAGTTCCATACACCTCCCTACCCCGCCATTCCCCTCTTCCAGCCGTCGCCGCCTACTGCATCTCTGCCCCAACGCGGCCTCTTCTCCGCCTGCGCCCCGAGCTCCGCACGCCGAGCAGTCGGTCGCCGACTTCCTCCTCTACCCTGCCTCAAGCAAGAGCAGAAGCTGGGCCACCCTCCTCCCCCCATTCCCGACCTCCACCTCGACCGTCCGGTCAAGAAACAGGAGGAGCAGTCGGTTCAGTCCGTCCCCAAGCTCCACCGAAGAGCCGCCGTCCTCCTAAACAGTGTGGTCAAAGTGAACCTGGAAACACGAGTGCAATTATCTGCTAGTACTGTCGATCGAATTCCCTATCGCTACTGTATATTGGATTTGGTACTACTACTGTGAGCGAACTATATTTGGTTTTGGTACTGTCAATTTCGTATTGCTACTGTGGGCTTATGGTCTGAAATTTGGTACTGCTTGTTGGATCATAAAATAAATCGTGTGACCTTTTTATAGCAGTACTGGTAAACACGTACAGGAAAATCATACCGCACCAAACACGTATATAAAAGCGTACATCAATAATACATGAAAAAGGAATAAAATCATTGAAAAAAAAATACATTGACCAAGCCTGTCAGCCCCAGCAGGCCAGCCCAGCTTAAACGGGCCACAAGCCCAGCCGAACGGGAGCGGAGCGATCAACAACTGCCGAACGTTTTCAGCTCCCCACGGGAAGCTGGCACTGGTTCGGAAAGCTGGATTTGAGGATTTCTGAGAAGCGAGGCTATTGCCGAACACACCCGTAGTTTCAGTTAGTCTGTCGGTTAGCAGCAACACTTCTTCAGTTAGCTGAATAAACGATCAGTTAGTGAGCCTGTTCTGAGCAAGTAATAGGCAGCCTTGTGATGGATCGTGGAATGGTACAAGTAAAATTCACGCACGGCCCGTACATGCCTTAGAATTAGGTTCTTCAGTTAGTTTGTTACCACTACCACAAATAACGGAGAGAATAACATGAAATCTGCAATGTTTGCATGCAGCGCAGAATTGATCGTCTCCATCGTGTGTTTGATTCGGTGTTTTTCGTGTGTGTTTGACCTCCGTTTCTGACACAAGTCAAGGTATGTTTAGAGCTGAGCGGTTTCTAGTTGAGTGTTTGACGCATTTGCACCAATGTGGGAAGAGTAATTTAGCACATAATCCTATTGAATATGTGCATTCCATAACTTTCCAAAATTCAGTACCTGACAAGTAACAGTAATTCGACATAATTTGGTGTTGGTCGTCCCAATGGATTCAAGTTCAGCATGGAGTTCTTATAGCTCCAGTATTGAGTACAAAGCCTGACGACTTATGGCACTAGAAGCGTTTTCAGTGTTGTTCTTTTTGCAGACTGGGGTTTCTCACTGCTGTAGCATAGAAACACTACATTTTAGCCCATTTTTTACTTCCGTGTGATGCAAATTACGTACTCAATGTTCAGGATACTAAGTACACACTTAGATTGTTTGTGTTGATTTTGAAATTGAATTATGTGCAGGCTACAAGCCTGGTCACTTCTTCAGTATTCTTTGTGATGGCAGATCTGTAAGACTCTGGGTCTAAGATAATGAGTCGATGTTCTCAATTGTTGTTCTCAGCATAAGTTGATGAATTCTTGAATGTGTATTTTTTTGGTAGAAGATATGTTTGACCCCTTTGTTAGCTTACCTTCGCCATAGATTAGACTAGATCTATTCGGTAGCACTCTATCCTTAGTATCTAGACACTAGTCTGGGAGAGGGAGAGAGGGATCTGAGAGAAGAGAGAACCACATGCGCCCTGGCTCGACAAGCACGAGCCAGAGGGGATGCCGGAGCTCGTGCCGAAGCTGGACCCGCTGTCGTTGGCCATGGGGAGAAAGAGGGGCGACGCCGTGGGTGTGCGGTGGTGGCGGTGCTTCCCGTCGGCTCGCGCTAACCCTAGATCGGTAGGGATGTAGGTGGGGTGTTGGCACAGCGGTGAACCTCGTACCGTGCGCTGCCAGCTCCCCACCACTTTATATAGCGCGGCGACAGGGGCCCACCAACCAGATAGGATTGGGGCGCCCCCGATCAGGGCGCGGATAGGGGCGTGCTGGGTCGTTGGGCCCAGTCACGTTGAGATCTATCTAACATTCTCCCCTAGATCTCGACTTTACTTTTAACTTTGTACTTTACTTATTTCATCACAGAACGATACATAGAGCATGTTTCATCGTCTCATCTCAATTGCCGATAGAATCAGACATCCACTATATACCTTCATGTTTTGAAACAAATCCTGTTACTTTTGGGCCTCTGTAGTCCAGGAATCATAGGCTTCCCGTTAAACCCATGCCGGCTATGTGTTCCTTGAACATATTGGGTGATAAGCCTTTCGTTAGCGGATCCGCAAGCATATACTTTGTCCTTATATGCTCGAGTCTTATAGTTTGATCCTGGACTTTGTCATTCACAATATAATACTATATATCTATAGACTTTGTAGCATTACTCGACTTGTTGTTGTGAGCATAGAATACTGCGGGCTCATTATCACAGTACATCTTTAGTGACCTGCTGATGCAGTCAACCACTTTCAAGTCAGGTAAAAATTTCTTTAACCATAACGCTTGTCTCATGGCCTCATAACATGCTATAAATTCTACATACATCATAGATGATGCAACTATCGACTGTTTGGCGCTTCTCCACGAAATAGCACCTCCTGCGAGAGTAAAGACATACCCTGTCGTGGACTTTCGGTCGTCTTTATCTCCCGCAAAATCCGCATCTGAATACCCTTTTATCTCTAGGGAATCAGATCTTCTATATGTTAGCATGAGGCCTTTTGTGCCTTGCACATAACGCAAAGCTTTCTTTACCATCTTCCAGTGCTCTATGCCTGGATTCTCTTAATATCTACCGAGTATCCCGGTGATAAATGCCAAGTCAGGGCGAGTGCACACTTGTGCATACTGTAAGCTTCCAACAGCCGAAGCATATGGCACTGACTTTATTTGATCGATCTCATATTGATTCTTTGGACATTGGGATTTCCCAAAACTATCGCCCTTGACTATGGGAGCAGGTGTTGCATTACTCGCATGCATATTGTATTTCTTTAATATCTTTTCACAATACGCTTTATGCGACAGTCCTAACACTTCATTCTTTCTATCTCGGTGAATTTCTATTCCCAAAACATAAGAAGCTTCACCAAGGTCTTTCATGTCAAAATTTGATGACAAGAACTTCTTTGTCTCTAGTAGTAGACTAACATCACTGCTGGCAAGCAGAATGTCATCCACATACAGAATTAGGAAAATATATTTCCCACTTTTGAACTTTGCATAAATGCAGTTGTCCTCAACATTTTCCTTGAAACCAAATCTTTTAATGATATCATTAAACTTTAAATACCACTGCCTAGAGGCTTGCTTTAACCCATAAATGGATTTCTTTAGGCGGCATCCCATATGTTCCTTCCCCTCCATGAAAAAACCCTTGGGTTGTTTCATGTAAACATTTTCTTCTAAATCTCCATTTAGAAATGTCGTATTAACATCCATTTGATGCAACTCTAAATCAAAATATGCAACTAGTGCCATGATGATTCTAAAGGAGTCCTTACATAAGACCGGAGAAAAAGTCTCATTGTAATCTACGCCTTCTCTTTGCGTAAAGCCTTTTGCCACAAGTCTAGCTTTGTATTTTTCTATATTCCCATTGGAGTCATACTTTGTTTTGTAGACCCATTTGCATCCTACTGTTTTGGCTCCTTTAGGAATTTCCTCTAAGTTCCAAACATTGTTGGAACTCATTGATTTCATTTCATCTTCCATTGCCTCCAACCACTTGGCTGAGTGAGGGCTACTCATGGCTTCTTCATATGAGGTAGGATCACCCTTCATATGAACTACGTTGTAGACTTTGTAAATTTCTTTGGAAATGGCTAGTCTTCGTTCTCTTTTAGACCTTCTGAGTTCATCAGACTCTTGCTCATTTCTTGCCTCGGGTTCAGGCACATTTTCAGTATGTGGCTGTTCTGGCTCCCTTTTGTGCTCAACAGTGGGTTCAGGTGGCTCCTGATGGACATGTTCCGAACTTTCGCCCATTGTTGTCACGTGTGGAGTCACAACAGGTGCCGGCACCACAACCTCAGGGGTTGTAGATGGTGGCAGAACAGGTAGCGAGAAAAATGGCTCCTGAGTCATCGGATTGGGTGCATGCACCCTCTTCTCCTCAAGATCAATTTCTCTAGCTACCGTGCTCCCCTCATCAATTCGTCCTCCAAGAAGACTGCATGTCTCGTTTCTACAAACTTTGTGTATCTGTCAGGACAGTAGAAACGATAGCCTTTTGACTTATCTAGATATCCAATGAAGTGGCAAGATACTGTTTTTGGGTCTAACTTTGCAATATTTGGATTGAAAACTTTTGCCTCAGCTAGGCTCCCCCAGACCCTCAAGTGGTGCAGAGAGGGGACTATGCCTGTCCACAATTCATATGGTGTTTTGGGTACCGACTTACTTGGTACTCTGTTGAGAATGTGAATGGTGGTTTTAAGCGCCTCCATCCATAATTCCAATGGGAGGGTGGAATAGCTCATCATGCTACACACCATATCCATAAGGGTACGGTTACGCCTTTCAGCTACTCCGTTTTGCTGAGGTTCGCCCGACATAGAATACTGGACGACTATTCCATTTTCTTGCAGGAACCTTGCAAAGGGTCCTGGTACTTGACCATATGGAGTATGCCGACCGTAGTACTCCCCCCCATGATCGGACCGAACTACCTTAATTCTTTTATCATGCTGATTTTCAACTTCAGCTTTAAAAATTTTAAATTTGTCCAATGCTTCAGATCTTTCTTTAATTGGATAAATATAACCATATCGGGAGTGATCATCCGTGAATGTTATGAATGAATCATATCCATCCACACTTTTCACCGGAAATGGTCCACAAATATCCGTGTGGATTATTTCTAGTGTAGCTATACTTCGGTTTGCACCCTTTTTAATTTGTTTTACATACTTTCCTTTAATGCAATCTATGCATTGTTCTATGTCTGAGAACTCTAACGGAGGAAGAATGTCATTTTTAACGAGGCTTTCTATTCTTCCCCTCGAAATATGGCCTAATCTGCAGTGCCATAACTTCGATGAGTCAAGAGTTCACTTTCTTTTCTTTTGTTCTTTGTTCGACAAGGGAACTTTTTCATTCACATCACACACAGAAAATAGTTTCTCACGCAAAGATAATAAATATATCTTGTCATGTAGGGTAGCAACACCCACACAAATATCTTTTAACCAAATGGCACATTTGCCATGTCCAAAATATCACTCATAAGAATCTTTGTCCAAGCACGACACACTTATTAAATTTCTATGAATTGAAGGAACAAAACGAACATCCTTAAGCAAAAGAGAAGAGCCATCAGCCAGCTCCAGAGGGATGTTGCCAATGGCCTCCACTTCTGCTTCAATCTCATTCGCCACTTCAATGAGTCTTTCTCTTTTTGGCAAAATCCTTGTCGAATGGAACCCCTGTAAAGAGCTGGCAACATGAACAATTGCACCAGAATCAATCCACCAAGTAGATCTAGAAAAATTTTCATACAGAGATTCATTAACAAAAGAGACTATTCTTTACCGTTTTTGGCCATTATGTACTTCAGCCATTCTGGACAATCCTTCTTGTAGTGGCCAACCTTTTTACAGTGGTGGCACTGGTCTTTTTCCCCAGGGGTGGACTGCTGGTGCTGGTACTGGTGCTACTGTGGGCCCTTGCCATGTGGCTTGGAGGGTGAGCCACCATGGTTACTGTTGGTGAAACTTCTCTTCCTATTGTCCTTCACGAAGTTCAAGGAACCTCCGTGAAGGGCCTTCAGCCTTTCCTCCTCTTGGGAGCACATCCCAATGGTCTTTTCTATGTCCCACTTTTCAGGGGACATGTTATAGTTTATTATGAAGTTCTCGAATGGCTGTGGAAGAGAGGCCATCACCAGGTGCACCAGAAGTGCAGGCTTTAGCTCGAGGTCCTCATCCATGGGCTTCAGCTTGGCTGCCATGTTTGACATCCTCAAGATGTGCTCTCTTATTCCGTGTGGCCCTCCCGTGTACTTTTCAGTCACCAGCTGTTTTAACAGCTAGGTTGCATACATCTTTAAAGAGCCAGTAAACTGGCTCTTTATCTTGGCAAGGTATTCGCCCACGGAGGCACACTCTCCAATTGAGCCCACTATGGCGTTCTCAATTGTGTTCTTTACAAAAGCCAAACATTTATTGTTGGCGTTCACCCACTTTTGATTGTCAATCGAGTAGGCCAGCTCCAAAGGAGCATGGTCCCTCTTTCTTTTCTCAAACGCAACACTTTCCTCAGCATCGCCCCTGACAGGGTCAGCAGGCTTGACTGGTTGCTTGGTGTCAACCACCCAGTCCACTTCGGCGCATACAAACGCCAGATCAACCTTTTTCCTCCATTCGGAGTAGTTGTCCCCCCTTAGCAGCGGGATGTCCTTCAAACAGCTCATGAGGTTGAGACCTCCTGAAAACCACAAAAGATGTGAGATCACCAAAGAAAACAACTGTATGCATTAATCCAGCGTTGGTATAAATTATGCATGGAATTGTTTGTGCAATTTAAAATTACATCACCATTGGGTAGAAATAAAGTTAAATGCACCTTTAATACTCAATGAAAACGATCATGATCATGCTTATTAATAACGTTGGTCAATTAATAACATGGGACACAATCATCTTTTAATTACTTTGTCACATCTTTATAACAAAATTTAAACAAACTTTTATTGCATTATTGCAATTTAAAATAACTATTTGCAGTGGAAACATTAATAATGACTTTCATGATACTTTGAACTTTACAAAAAAATTCGGCCTTTAAATCATTCTCAAGTCAAAATACACTTGTAATAATATGACTAGAGAAAAACTGTTTGAAATTGCTTAAAAAACTAAGCAAAAACAAATAAAAAAGCTAAAACATACTCTGTAAAAAAACAGAAAAGAAAAAACTGTTCAGAACGCCCTACTGGGCCTATGCTGTGAGCAGCGCACAACAATGTGCCGCCCGCACGCGCTAGCTCACCCCGCCAGCGGCCCGCTTGCGCGCTGCCCCGCACGGCCCGCCAGCAGCCCAGCGCAGCCCGCGACCTGGCCGCTTGGCCCGCCAGCAGCCCAGTGCAGCCCGCAACCGCCCGCAGCCGCTTGATCTGGATCGTCCAATCGCTAGGGCTTAGATCGTGCGGCTGGCCGCGCCGTTCGGCCATATAAAAACGCCCCAAGCCGCGCCCCCCACGAAACCCTAGCTCATTTGCCCACTCGTCCGCCCCGCGCCCCCTCTGCCCCTCTCCCTGGCGGCGCGGTGGGAGATGGTGTGGCGGCTGCGCCGCCCGGCAACACCGCCGGCGGCGAGCCCCTCCCCCCCCACGCGCTAGCTCTCCCCGTGTTCCTCCTCTGTCTGGCGGCGCTCAGCGAGGCTTGAGGCGAGGTGGCGCTGCCCGGTGCAGCCGGCGTCCCCCTCCCTCTCCGAGCTCGCGAGCCCGACTGAAACGAGGCTTGAGGCGAGGCGACGCCGCGGCGCAGCCGGTGGCCCCCTCCCTCTTCGAGGTCGCTACCCATGGCGCCCCCTGCCCTCCTTGCTGGCGATGTGTCCACCCGAGGGTGGGCGCACCACCGTCAAGAGGGGTGGCGGAGGAGCCCTTTGCAGGTGATGGGTTCCCTTCCTTTTACTTTGTCTTCCACCTCCCACCTTCCCTCTCCCGTGAGCAACAGAGAACAGAGAGAGAGAGAGAGACGGCGCCAGTGCCTCCCCCTTGGCTCGTTGCCGATGTGTGCATCCACCCGAGGGTGGGTGCACCGTCATCAAGTGGCCGAGGTGTGGGGTAGAACCTTTCCCGGTGATGGCCGGAGCGACCCCCCCCCTTTTTTTTGTTGTGATTGACTTTTCTTTGGGGATCTGTGGGGGTCTATGGGGATATATGGGGTTTGGGGTTTGTCTTTGATTTGGGATGCTTTTTGGGGCTTAGATCTAGGGTTTCCTTTGCCCCCGAAGGGGTATTTCTTCTTCTAGATGTCTCCCAAAAGGGATGCCCATCTAGATCGAGAGGAAAGGCGCGGCCATAGGGCAGGCGCTCTTTAGATCTAGGTCTTTTTCTTTGAATTTCTATTGCACCGAACAAAACTAGCCACTAGTGGCTCTGATACCATTTTTAGCTTACCTTCGCCATAGATTAGACTAGATCTATTCGGTAGCACTCTATCCTTAGTATCTAGACACTAGTCTGGGAGAGGAAGAGAGGGATCTGAGAGAAGAGAGAACCACCTGCGCCCTGGCTCGACAAGCACGAGCCAGAGGGGATGCCGGAGCTCGTGCCGGAGCTGGACCCGTCGTCGTTGGCCATGGGGAGAAAGGGAGGGGCGACGGCGTGGGTGTGCGGTGGTGGCGGTGCTTCCCGTCGGCTCGCGCTAACCCCAGATCGGTAGGGATGTAGGTGGGATGTTGGCACAGCGGTAAACCTCGTACCGTGCGCTGCCAGCTCCCCACCACTTTATATAGCGCGGCGACAGGGGCCCACCAACCAGATAGGGTTGGGGCGCCCCCGATCAGGACGCGGATAGGGGCTGCTGGGCCGTTGGGCCCAGTCAGGTTGAGATCTATCTAACACCCTTAAGTCTCTTCATGGTTAATTAGTATCTAAGTTCATTCGGGGTCAACGGTCGGTGTACACTAGAGGTCAGGGGACGTGGTGTATCCTGGATTACTTTGCAACATCGAGAACAGACTTATGTACAGTACTTGTTAGGAAAGTTAGCGACGTTGATTCAGTCATGTACACGGCTAGGTTTGACGTCGGCATAACTTTTTCATAATATAAGGCGTACTATGTTTCATCAAGCTATAAGCGGGACAGCCTGCGGGATGCCCTCGTCGTGCCGCATATACCCGCGTAAGATAAATAGATTTTTACGGTCGTACCACTAATTTAAGCGGGTTATTAACGGCACCCGTGTATTGCCCGCGTGCACAATTCTTTCTGTCCCTGGAACTAGCTAGCTCACTTTTTTCAGTTTGGTTAGTACACTGAAACTAACAGAACTGATTGCATTCATATTCGGAGACGGGCACAAACAGGACTAATCTAGCGAATACAGAAAAAATGAGCTAGCTAGCTCTTCACGGTCACGGAAAATCCATACTGAGCTGCTAGTTATTACAGGGAAGGAGCAAAGTTAACTTTTTTACACGATGAAAGTTACAAGCTTAACTTGGAGCTAGCAAATAACCGAGTGAATTAACAGAGTAAGCTAGAAAGGAAGATGACTTCGCTACTTTCTTCAAGGTCTTTTCAACATTAGATTTGCATCTTGTTTAAAACAAGGAGCACAATTGCTTCTTCAATGAAAGTCCAAAGATCACTCATTATAGACGTTATCATCTTCGTTGACATAGAGGCCAAAAAGATGACTACTAAAACTCTAATTTAATATCTCAAAACACTATTCTCTCCGATCCATATTACTTGTCGCTGAAACGGATATATGTAACACTAAAACATATCTACAGGCATCTATTTCAGTTACAAGTAAGAGGGAGTAATTTTACTAAAAATTTCATCCATAGATCGGGTTTCCCACTCCTACTAACACCGCGAGACTGACCGGAGGACCGAGGAAAGGCGACGGCTAGGTCACAAGGCGGCGGCTGAAAGTCTCCAACTAGCTACTCACATAACGTGTAATATGACGTGGTAATTGATGGCTGCAAAATAAAATAAGTAGAGTGAATAAAAAAATTCAGGGCCCAACTAAAAGAGGAAACCCAGCTATAGATCCAGAGGTGTAGAGTGAATAAAAAAAATTTAGGGCCCAACTATCTTGGCCTAACCTAAGAAGCCCAGCGTGCCTAAGAAACCCGGCCCCCTTTGTCCCATCCCATCCAAACCACTCCTGGTGTCAAATTCGTGCCGGCGACGGGGGCGATGCGGCTGTTCTCCGGTGCCTTGGCTTCCCGCCTCCACTCCCCCCTCCTGCCGCTCGCCCGCGCAAGGCCTAGATGTGTGCCGCGCTCTTCCTCCGCCTTAGCTTGCCGGGCCTCCTCGTCAGCTGCGCCCGCCGGTGACGGCGGTGCGCGTAAGCCGTGGCTGTTCGTTGGCCTCGGGAACCCCGGGAAGATGTACCAGAGGACTCGCCACAACGTAAGCTTAATTACTGGCTCTGGTCGCTGAAAAATCGTTCTGCTTGGTGGATTGTGAAACTATCATAGTTACTCGTGGGTTGAAATGTTGAAATGGTACGTATTTGAGTTCTACATCAAAAAGGTTCCACGCTTTGTTTGGTGAATAGTGAGGACAGAGGTATCAATATCTGGTAGGTTATGGCGAAAAAAATATGGTAGGTGCTAGGTTGTAGAAATAGGCTAGCATCAAGTTTGCGAGTGTCGACATGCTTAGAAATGTACCGCACTGTTGTTGATAACGGCATTGTGTATCATGGTGGTTCTTAGAAATGTATCTTATATTCAGTTTTAGACCATTAGTGATCTGGATGGTCGTCAAGTCCACTCACAATCCTTTGGATAAAGAATTTGAGGCAACAGATGAATGTACTTATTTATCCAAGGTCATCATGCTGTAACAGTATATTATGGAGAATATGTTACTACTTTATAGGCAGCAAAATTGGTTGTTGTTACTACTTTTGATTTTGTCTAAGGTTGCTATTGTTTCTGACTTGGTTTTCTAGAATTAAATTGCATGTAACTTCAGTCTTCCATAAATGGATAAATGATTTGGTTCTTCAATAGTCCAATGGGCAATATCTCTCTATTTAAGTTGAGTTCACATCCAATTATTCACAGGTTGGATTTGAGATGATTGATGTTATAGCAGAAGCTGAGGGTATATCGCTAAGCAGTATGCAGTTCAAGGCAATGGTTGGCAAAGGTAATCTCACCAAAGATGTTTGTTTGCATTACAAGTTCGAGGTTGGGATGCTACCATGATTGAATCTTGCCAGAGCTAATATGCTTCTTTTTTTACCAGAATCAAAACATTCTTCCTCATGTTTTGCATATCTATGTAACATACATACCTAGGGAAATGCAACATGCAATACTTGTCTACCAACAATATTTATCAGCTTTCTTAAGTGATTATTGGAAGCAAAATCTATGTATTTTGCGATAATCTATACATGATTATTTAACATGATTAGATGCATGTTACTGCTTCTAAATTCTGTATGTAGAATTAGAAATTTGTATAAAAAATAGTTTTTTAATTATTCAGGTCGTATTGGAGATGTTCCTATCATGCTTGCCAAGCCGCAAACGTTTATGAATGCAAGCGGTGAGTCTGTAAGTATAATGATTGCCGAACAAACTTGAAACTAATTCCTCCATTGTTCCGTTGTTTGATGCACTGAACTATACAGGTTGGGCAGCTGGTTTCATATTACAAGATACCACATAACCAAGTCCTTGTAGTATGTTCTTGAGTTGGTTCTTTTTTTTTATCACAGATCGATATAATCTGATTCTCACTTCATTCCTCTCTTCTCTGCAGATGTATGATGATCTAGATTTACCCTTTGCAAAATTACGCCTACTGCCAAAAGGCGGACATGGCGGGCATAATGGGTACTCCAGTCTTCTCTTCGTCTTTTATGAACACATTTCTTGTACTTACTTGAGTTTGGATAGATAAGCATAACAAAATAGTTATATCACTATATTGAACCTTTATTTCATTATTTTCTGAAATTGGCAGGATCTATATGTAATAATAATTAGAAAAAATTTATATATATGTTTCGTTGTTGTTCTTGGAAGAGGTTGGGAATAACAAAATAGTCACAGTGAGCTGGGATTCTTTCTTGTGATTTGTTCTCTGAGGTGAGCTATTTGTTTTTCTTGACATTCCTCGTCACCTACAGAATGAGAAGCATTATCAACCATCTCAAACAGGATCGTGATTTTCCACGTCTAAGAATTGGTATGTCAGTCACTTTGCTCCTTTCTAAATGTTATTACTACTGGTCTATTCCTGGAATATTCTTGTGATGATATTTTTGCAGGCATTGGGCGACCACCTGGGAAGATGGATCCTGCCAATTTTGTTCTTAGGCCATTCACAAAGAAAGAACAAGAAGAGGTTTGGAGTGCTTGACAAAAATATACATCTTCCATACTTACTGCTTTTCTGTCATGCTCAGGGTGTCATTCACCTAAGCAGTATATAATGTTTCAAAGTTGATCTCCATATCGATTCAAATGCGGCAAAAAGACAACCGTTAATGCAAGTAATCTCTTTCTGCAGCTTGATTTCACGTTCCATAGAGGCTTGGAAGCAGTAAGAATAATGTCACTTGAAGGATTCAACAAAAGCGCTACATTTGTGAACACTGCACAATCATTGAAATGCTGAATAGATCAAATACCGATTGGTTAGTTTTTGTGCTGAAAGAGATTTGTGTTTATGTGATGAAATGTAGTTAAGGAACTAGATAGGGGTCCTGAGTTGTACTCCACCCCGAAACTGAAGCTTTATTGTTTGCACATACGACAATGCTGGATGTTGATTTATTGATTTATACCACCAAGCTGAAACGATGCCCCCATAACATATCAACATTGTCACATTGAGTGTATTCTTGTTTATTTATTTCCTGCAAGTGAGCAGACTGCTTTTAAAGATTTTTAGAGCTCGTTTGGCTCCTGTGATTTCATTTCATTTGGTACAAACGAAACGAGAGCACATTTGTTACAGGATTTCATTTGGTTGAATTTGAATTCCAATTCCAAATTTCACGTTTGGCTGCCGCATGGATTCATGAAATGAAACGGTTTCCATGCTATGTCTGTCTGCCACATGCGTGTCCAAAGATTCAAGCTTTGCAATGCTTTGAAGATACAACAAAATGATTCCATGATTAAATCTTTGATTTTTTGAGAGAATGATATGTTTTTATTTGATATCTATCTACTCCACCTGTTTCAAAATATAAGATATTTTAGGTTTATGAATAAAGCTAAAACATTTTATATGAATAAAGCCAAACTTGGACGAATCTATATATTAAAAGAAGTCTAGATACATTTGCTTCACAAAGCTAAAACATTTTATATTTTGAAATGAAGAGAGTATAAGACGTTTTATCTTTGTGAATCGAATGTATCTAGATGACTTTTAGTGTATAGATTCGTAGATGTTCGGAGTGAACCTTTACGTTAAAGCGTCTAGATACATTTATTTCACAAAGCTAAAATGTCTTATATTTTTGAATATAGGCCTTTTTATCTACTCTCTTTGACCCATATTAGTTGCGTCAACTTTGTCTAGATAAAAATAAATCTAGAATAGATATTTAACTAGATACATATGAATTTAGATAAAGTTGAGTCAACTGTCGAGGGAGCACTAAAAAGCTTATATTATGAAAGGGAGTGCCTAGATCTCAGGCGCCTGAGAATTAGTTATGTCTAAGTCGCTGATGTCATCCTAATATTTGTGCTAATTCTCAGTTGCAACCTACTTGCAACTCATAAGATTTAGTACTAGTTCTCAGTTACAACCTAGTTGTAACTCATTAAATTCTCAGTTACACCCAAGTTGCAACTTATGTGTAGCACGAATCACGAGGTAAATTAAACGGTAAAAGAGGCGACTGAGACTTAAGAAGTTCTCAGGCGCCTGAGAACTAGCAAATCCGAATATGAAAATGGGAGTAGCAGATATTTCTTGTCACCTGTCTGTGTGGGACCAATACTTGTGTGTATGTTTTTTTCTCCTGTCTGTCATGGCAATTGACATGATTTACACGCAAACAGCGACAGCGGCATGTCTGCCTCAGAACAAGACGAGATATTATTTCCATCTCGGGAGAAGAAGCCCTCTGCTGCTGCTGCTTGCTCGATGGAATATGCTGTTCTCGTCGCTCGCACCGGAGTTGCGCTGCGGCACATCTTCAGATGCGACCGCGTGTGGTAGCCGTGAGCCCGGGGCCCTCCAGCCCGTACCATCCATCCAAAATCGATCTTCGGCGCCCCGTTCTATCGCTCTCGATTCGATCCTCCACGTTCTATTTTTTGGGATAAGCTCTTGATTCCATCAGATTTTTCACGTTCTGAATTGGGATAAGTTCGTTTTCCCTTATCTGCTACATGAGAAAACCAGCTCAGTCTTGCGGAAGGAACAACATATCTTGAAATTAAATGATACTAATGTCAGCGGCATTCATTCCTACGGGATTGGCGATCTTGGCTGGCTGGCTGACCAGATTCATAGTGGATGTAGACATCACCATTTATCTAAACTAAATGCGCAAAATTGTCTTTTCAAACCTCACGAGAGGCAGAGGGTGAAGATAGTACTGTATGTGCAAGGATTTCTGTCTTTGCATCAACAAACGAAAACAATCAATCTTGGAATTTGATACTACGTACTCCCTCGGTCCTAAAATAGATGTCTTAGATTTGTCAAAATTTAGATGAATATTTATATCAATCTTGGAGTACTATGTTTTGTCTCTCGGCACACAGATCATACTCTGATCATGACTAAGCTGAATATTATATATCCGTGTTGTATTCTGATGGGATCTATCTTTCTCGGCACGATAGGCTGATCACGACTAAGCTGAATATTTATTACATCTATGTTGTATTCTGATGGAATCTTTCATGCATCTTTAGATGCCCCACTATATATGCAAGATATCATGAGTAGCATTATGCTCTCGATTTTTTTTACAGAAAGAACTTCCGAGACAATTTTATATCTTTGTATTTTCCAGGGGGAGAAAAATACAAGTTCGCGAAGAGCACGTCTGCCGCAAGCTGGCCCTGGGACGGCTCAATTCTACTGCGACGAGCCACAACCGAGAGGAAATTGCACAAACCACCAACTATTGCTGTCGTTATTGCGCAAAACACCAGCTTTCCATGTTTTTTGCCCAAACCACCAACTATTGGTGTACCATGTTGCACACAAATCCAAATATCATATTAAGTGAATTAACTATAAACCAACGACCGGGCCCCATGGTGTGAGAGGATGTGGCATCCATGTGCCATTATCTAGTATGTTTTTCAAACTTTATACAAAAAATATGAAAACTTGCAACAATTAAAAAAAATTCTTTCAAAGATTTCTAGATTAGTTAGTTTATAGGGTAGTTTATACTGTTTTAATTACTAAAAGTTATTTATTTTTCTAATTTTTTGAAACGACGCAATGGAGAAAGACACGGTGACCGCCACATCATCACTACCTCGTGGACCCCGGTCGTTAGATTTGCAATTAATCAATCTAATATGTGATTTGGACCTACGTGCAACGTATTACACCAATAGTTGGTGGTCTGTGCAAAAAACATGTAAAGTTTTGCGCAACGACGATAACAATAGTTGGTGGTTTGTGCAATTTCCTCCACAACCGAATACAAAACCAGAACAGCTACGTCTCCCTTGCGGCCCCATGTGTCAGCGTCCGACTACCTTCCCAATTAACGACCGGATCGATCAGCGAGTGCCTGTAAAGCCTAAAACCTCCCACCACGTCACGAGTCCCCTCCCTAATCCCTCCCTCCCCCGCCCCCCTCCCCTCCTCTGCCCCGCCGCCAAACTCCGTCGCCGCGCCATGGCGGCCACCGCCTCCTCGCTCTCCCTCCTCTTCGCCCACCCCGGCTCCCGTCAGTCTTCCACCCCTCAGCGCCTCGACAGGTCCCATCTCCGCTTCCCGCTCCGCGCGCGCTGCGCCTCCGACGGCGGCGCCTCGCCATCGGGCTCCACCACTGCCACCAGGCACCGCCGCCCCGCGGAGGAGAACATCAGGGAGGAGGCCGCGCGCCTCCGCGGCCCCGCCACCACCTTCTCGGCGTGGTACGAGCCCTTCCCCCCGACTTCCGATGGCGACCCCAACGAGCGCTACTCGCTCGACGATGTCGTCTACCGCTCCACCTCCGGCGGCCTCCTCGACGTCCGCCACGACATGGAGGCGCTCGCGCGCTTCCCCGGCTCCTACTGGCGCGACCTCTTCGACTCCCGCGTCGGCCGGACCACCTGGCCCTATGGCTCCGGCGTCTGGTCCAAGAAGGAGTTCGTGCTTCCCGAGATCGACTCCGACCACATCGTCTCTCTCTTCGAGGGGAACAGCAACCTCTTCTGGGCGGAGCGCCTCGGCCGCGAGCACCTCGGCGGGATGAACGACCTCTGGGTCAAGCAGTGCGGCATCTCGCACACGGGCTCCTTCAAGGACCTCGGCATGACCGCGCTCGTCAGCCAGGTCAACCGCCTCCGCCGAGCCCCGCTCTCGCGGCCCATCAACGGCGTAGGGTGCGCCTCTACAGGCGACACCTCCGCCGCGCTCTCTGCATACTGTGCCGCTGCGGGCATCCCCGCCATCGTCTTCCTCCCTGCCGATCGCATCTCGCTGCAGCAGCTCATCCAGCCGATCGCCAACGGCGCCACGGTGCTCTCCCTTGACACGGATTTCGACGGATGCATGCGGCTAATCAGGGAGGTGACAGCAGAGCTGCCCATATACCTTGCAAACTCACTCAACTCGCTTCGACTCGAGGGGCAGAAGACGGCAGCCATCGAGATATTGCAGCAGTTCAATTGGCAGGTCCCAGACTGGGTCATTATTCCAGGAGGCAATCTTGGCAACATTTATGCTTTCTACAAGGGGTTTGAGATGTGCCGTGAGCTTGGGCTAGTTGATCGGGTTCCACGGCTTGTCTGTGCCCAGGCTGCAAACGCAAATCCATTGTACCGCTACTACAAGTCTGGATGGACTGACTTCAAGTCACTTGTTGCTGAAACCACATTTGCATCTGCAATACAGATTGGTGATCCGGTTTCTATTGACCGTGCGGTTGTTGCGCTCAAGGCAACTGATGGTATTGTCGAGGAAGCTACAGAGGAGGAACTCATGGATGCGACGGCGCTTGCTGATCTCACTGGGATGTTCGCTTGCCCACATACCGGGGTTGCACTTGCTGCTCTGTTCAAGCTCCGTGACCAGGGCATAATTGGCACTAACGACCGTACGGTGGTTGTTAGTACAGCACACGGATTAAAGTTCACACAGTCAAAGATTGATTACCATGATAAGAACATCAAGGACATGTTGTGCCAGTATGCCAATCCACCGATCAGTGTGAAGCCTGACTTCGGTTCTGTCATGGATGTTCTCCAGAAGAAGCTCAATAGTACGATCTGAGCTTATCTTTAATTAACCTCAAGACATCCTTTCTTGTTTATTGTCACGCCGGACTGTACTTTGGCACCTTAATGAACTGCAGAGTATGGCACAATCATCTTTATTTTCCAGTACTAGGTTCTTGAGGCTCTTTTAACTATAGGCAAAGGTGGATAGAGCTTTCCTTGTACTTTATCTGTATCATGTAATATCATAATAAAATATGGTCTTATGCTGAATAATTGTTTGGTGTTGCCAGTGTATGGTTGCCTATGAACTGTCACTTTTGATTATAGATGACGCAGGTGAAGTGTGCTGCAACTTGCAAGGGTCTACCTAACAAGATGTATTGCACATATTTGGGTTGTTTCAACCTTTTGTTACTTTCCATTAGTCGTAAGAGAATTCTCGGTCTGAAGCCCTTGACATAGTTCTTGTTCCAGTGGTAACAAGGAATTTCTGGGTGCCAGCTTAAGTATCTAGGGGATAGTTTGGACTTCCATAACTGCATAACAACATAACAGTGTCAGTATTCAGTAGCCATAGTCACAAGATCAGTGGATAAACTGAGATCCTTGTGTGCTTGACCCAACACTCTTTGGCAAGCGGCTGTCCTAGTACTACCCGTTTCCAGGCATCGGCGTAAGTATCTAGGGGATAGTTTTGGACTGTCAGAAGTACATAAACAATGTCAATGTTCGATATCCATAGTCACAAGTTGAGTGGATAAACTGAAATCCTCGTGTGTTCGACCTGTCGCTCTTTGAGAAGCGGTTGCCCTATCTCTATCTCTTGTAGCTGCTTGCTAGGTTTTTCTTTAGCAGAAATAATCCAGGTTGTGCTATGAGCCAACTTTTGATCTTTCCTTTTTCTCTACATTTTAGTTGGGGCAGGACAAATGATCAATTAACTTTTATGTGGCTGGTAATGTGAGTTGATAGGGCCTTTAGGCTTTGTGTCACACTACCTGATGATAACGAATGGAGTACCCATTCTATCTGTTTCTCATTGCAACTGTCCAACTTCATGTAGAGATCATGTACACTTTTTCTGTTGATTTTGGTGTGCTCCGATCGGCTTACGTAATATCAGGTTATAGTGATTTCCCGTCAATCATTTGCCCAGAGTCCTACTTGAGGTGCTTATGTTTGTCCTGAAAGTTTATCCTTGGTTCACTTCTATCACCGCTAGTTGTACCTGTTTTTAATCAGAATTGTTCTTTTATTTGTTCCTCTATGAAAGCAGTCATGGTCACTATGATGTGTGATCTCCTTTTGTAACCAAGATAAAGTTTTTTTACATGTAACCAAGATAAAGTTGTAACCATTACATTAGAAAGCTGTTTCAAAAACTAATCGTCGGGAAGAATTCTTGTTTGGCAGAATTTTGACATGTGTTGTAACTTGCAAGAGCAGATACTTAAGTTACCTTCATCATTGATAAACGAAGGTATAACTGAAGATCTGTTTGCCTTCGGGTGACTCTGATCCTGGTCTACTGGCGCACAATCATGTGCTTTCCAGACTATCCTTCCAGCCTTTGGTTATATCTCCGGCCTCGGCAAATTTCAGCAAATCAGACTGCTCACCCGATTTGATGCCTATCCATGACATTTTGGCTGATGTTTCTGGCGAACAATAGTGCTCTATCTTGCGAATATTTCGGCCTCCCTCGACCCTCCAGCTGACCAGAATTAAGATTCAGGCAAGCCGCCTATTTTGATAAACTCTGCTAACTCCAATCAAACCCGTGGCAGGGGTGGCAATATGCAGCCAATTGGAAGCAGATTAGATACATATTGATACTATAGGAAAAAAAACATTGACATGACTGACCCATCAGGATTGTTCATGACAAAAATATACAAGTTTTTTTTGACCATGTAGTGCATGCTAGTTGCGGTTGATGTGCACCCCTACCAAATTAGACCAAACAAACCCCCAAACGAACAAGCCAGGGAATGTATCATGCAAAAACGTGAATGCCCCCTTGTGGAAAAAAGATCTACTCCCTCCGGCCCATATTAATTGACTCAAATTTATCTAGATTTGAATGAATCTAAACATTATTTAGTATATAGGTTTATCTAAATTTTGATGAATCAAAGTCAATTAATATGAATCGAAGGGAGTAGAAAAAATAAACTCGCTTAGAAGAGTTTACTATAGGGTGTATCATGCAGAGAGCAAAAACTACACTGTCGCTGTGACGATGAACGTCCGAGAAGCTGATGTGCTACTGCTAGGGAGAGGAAAAGCTTCAAATCCTCTCTCGGATTGTGTTGCCTCCTCTCTCTCATTTTTTGTCCCTTGGGATGACCTCCGGCCACAGGCCCGAGACAAGGGCCACATAGAAAAGGAAACAATAATAAAAGAAAAAAAAGGCCCAGAACAAGGCCCATGTGGTCTGCTCATCGTCCCGCAAAGGCCTCCGTCCTCCTTTACGTAGTCGCTCGAAAAGCCCATCTCCAGCACCAGATGTAGTTTCAGAATTCCAATCCCGGAATCTATTCTGTGAGACGTCCAACTCGACATCAATCAGGCACTGTTGGAAGAGAGTTAAACAGGACAGAGATGATCCTCAGATGAACCAGGACGTGACCCTCTCCGTTCATGTCGTCTGAGATTTGTAGAAAGAGACAAGTAGAAGAATCTTGTCCCTCCCAAGTTGCATTTGTAGCCGTAGTTTCTCTCCGTAGCTCGATGTGTTTTTCCTCTCTTCTTTAGTGCAAAACTGAGCCCCTGCTATATCCATCACATTCTATCCTGGTAGTATTTTAAGTTTCACAAGTTTTTTTTGGGTGTTAAATAAAAGGCTACTAATTTAGTATAAAATTATATTACTCCCTTCTATCCAAAACAAAAATAACGACACTTGTTATTATAGATCGGAGTAGAGAAACTAGGCCACGTGAATGGCAAGGCGGAGCCATTGAATCCATCCGGCAAACTGCAGCCTCCTGCCAGACACTCCGTAGCCCATACACTGATACACATGCCTAAATTGTTTGTAGTACTATGATCAGAACCCCCAGCAGAGCAGAGGTATCCATCAGGAACACAGAACACTACACAGGAGGCGTACGGGTCGTAAATTTACGACTGCTGGCTCGCGGGCAGAGGTAGCCCATCCCAGGAACACACAACACTACTACTACTACTACTGCTACTACGCAGGAGGCGTACGGGCAGTGACGGTAGCACTTGAATTTACGGCTGCTGGTGCTGGCTCGCGGGTCGGGCCTTTAACTCCCCTTCACGAGCAAAATATGACGCCTAGCTCGATCTAGATGGTTTGCACGGAGAATGCTCTGATCTGATGGGTTCCAATCATCCCACAGTGGACGGGGCAGCAGCCCGTACCCTCAGATTTATTAAGGTCGTCACGTACATTACGCTGTTTCTCGCGGGTACGTACGCCCTTGCTATTGTCGGTCGGTCGGTCGGTCGGTCGCCGCTACACTGTTGGAGAGACAGAAAAAAACACCGGTGCTGATGTTTGTGGTACTAGTACACGCAAACTGTATATGTCGGGGTAAGCTTCAAAGTCTATGTCAATCCCATTGTCCCAGACGATACATCCCAGAGTAGAGCTTAATTATACCGACACAGTTAGAAGTCCAAGTCGGCACTCGCAAAGTTTAGACGACCTTTGACAAAGGAAAACTAACTACAGGCTGCCCTAGCCAGCTCTGGTCAAAATACAGAGAAGCATAGTTCCAGGGGAAAAACTAGGAAAACCCGATGCATACGCATGCGTACGGACAGATTGTTTACGAGGTTTTTTTTATAGGAAGTGATTCGCGAACCGATCCACGCACAAAGCAGAAGAGAACTAAAGCGCGCCTAGTTTGCCGTTAACTAGGTAGGCAGGGGGCGGATTTATAAGACCCCTTTTAGTTTGTCCGCATACAGTTCACACCTGTGGAAAACATGCATGGAGATCGATCGATGATAAAACAAAACAAACTAATGGCGGCCTCCAACCACCCTCAAACCAAACTGGTCAAAAGGCTGTCCTAAACAAAACCAGATCGTGGTCAGGCTAACTATGCGCGCGCCTAATGAATTGATACCGTCGTCAGCCAGAGCCAGCCGAAGATGGCGGAAAGAGCGGAGCCCCACGCTTTTGATCTTCTTCCTCCGGCCGGCCGGCATTCACATGCGTCGATCGCCGGAACACTTTAGCTTAAGTAAATGCACGCCAAGTCGCTAACTTCCGCGCCAGGTCAGCCGGATAAGTTCACCACTCTAGAAACGATCTCAGCTCAGCTGATCGATGATCGGTATCATCGCGTGCATTGTGATGAGACATGTGCTTATTGAGTAGGCGAGCCCCGGGCCGGCTGAAAGCTAGCCACAGAGCAAGATTAGTTAACTGATGAAGAGAGCATTAAAAAATGTGTCCTAGCTAGCTTTGTTTTAGGTGATATCGCGTACGTGATTTTTGGTGATATGTGAAGCACATGGGCGTGCGGTGCGGCGGATGAGTACGCTACGTACCCTTTTCCAGCTGCCTGGATGTCTCAATCCTCATCTATACACACCCGTGGATCTACTACGTGTGATCAGCATTTTGCAGCATATAATAGTGTCACCAATTGCAACGTTGGATCCATCGATCGAGCAGCCGCAACACGGCAACAGACGCCGCCTCGGCCCAGAAGAGAACACAGAGACCGGACAGGATCGATGGAGCTTGAAGCGGCGCAGAACTGTCACGGATACATGCACTGCAGTAAGAATGGGCACGTGGTGTGAGATGGTTTGTTTTTCACGTGTGGCGCAAAGCAATTTCAGGTTTAAACACTTCGAGCTGATCAGTTGTCGTCGTTCTAGACCCAAGGAGATTATCTCTCTTGAATCAGGCTTTTGCTCCGCTTTATAGATTAAGCAATATCCAGATACAACGTACAGATAGCATCACGATGACCGGAAAAATAAAAAGGTGCACAAGACTATTGGGGCCACAACACAAGCACGCCCAAAAAGAAACTAAAACCGTATCGAGGAGGCGGGAAAGACTCTCAGGCCACCAAGGGGGAGGCGAGGCGGGAGCCGAGAGAGGGAGCGCCGCCATCCTCAATGCCCGCATAGAGTCGTCGAAGGTCGCCCGGTCACGCTGCCGCACCAGGGGAGACCACTGCTGGAGGAAGGCAATAAAAGAAAAAACAGGGTCAGTCAAACGGGAAGGATAAACCTTCCCAATCACCATCTTATTACGCACATTCCACAGGGACCACGAGATGGCCGCAAACACAAGCCAGAAGAGGCGACGCCCTCCTCCGGCTCTGTTAGCCTGGGACTGCAGGAACTCCCCGAGCTCCTGTGCATGCCAGTCAGGCCCCTTCGCCTCTCGGACAAAGCTCCAAAGAGCCTGAGTCGCCGAACAATAGAGCATAATATGGGCACAAGTCTCCGGAGTCCCACATAGGGGACACGGGCCATTGCTCGGGCCATTACGCTTGGCCACTTCCACACCCGAAGGTAGCCGGTCCCGCAGAAGCTGCCACACAAAGATGCGAATACTAAGCGAGAGAGGGGCCTTCCACAAGGGCGACGTCCAACTCAGTTCCGGACCCCGGAACAAGGCGCGATAAGCCGAGTTCACCGTGAACTCACCCGACGGGTGGAGCTGCCAAGCGGCCAAGTCCGGGGCATCAGATAGGGCCTCCGGGAGGGAGTCGAGCAACTGCTGGAGGTCCGCGGCTTCCGCCACACTAAGGTGACGACGGAACAAGACGTTCCAGTTCCCTTCTCGAAAAGCTTCATCCACCAGAGCCGAGGGAGAGGAGGAGATGGCAAATAGGCTGGGGTATTGCACCCCCAGCGGGATCGGGAGCAGCCAGGGATCAAGCCAAAACCGTATCCCCTAACCGCGGCCCGCCACAAAGGAGATGCCCAACCCAATGAAATGCTTAATCTCCTGGAGGGCTCTCCAGAACTAAGAGCCCTCCCTCCTCTCGCAAGCCAAAAGGGGACGTCCTCGGAGATATTTGGCTTTGATAAGCTATAGCCGAAGCCCTCCGTCGTCCCTGAGAATGCGCCAAACCCATTTCAACATCAACGCCACAATACGGCGAGAGTCAAGGATACCTATGCCCCCAAAGCCCTTGGGGGCGCAAACGTCGGCCCATTTGACCATGTGGTATTTCTGATGGTCATCCCTCGCCGCCCAAAAGAACCTAGACAACTCCTTCGTGAAGTCAGCATGAGTCCCTTTGGGAGAAGGTACAGCCCCATCTGGTACATGGGAAGAATCGAGAGACACGAGTTAATCAGTACCGACTTGATCCCCTTAGACGTGAGGCGCGCTCGCCAGGGTTCCGCCCTCGAACGCACCCTCGTGACCAAGGGGGCCAAGTCCCTGATCAGAACTCGTGTCTCCCTGATGGGCATCCCAAGGTATGTAATAGGGAAGTCGGCGAGCTTACAATTCAGCCCCTCCGCAATCCGCTGACGCTCCTCCTCGGGATACCCGAGCACCATGACCTCTCTCTTGTCGAAGTTGATCGTCAGGCCCGACATGGACTCGAAGCAAAGGAGCAGGAACTTAAGGTTAATGATGTCAAGGTCCAAACCTTGCACCATGATCATGGTGTTATCCGCATACTGGAGATGCGAGATACCACCCCCGGGGATCAAATGCCCTACCACCCCCGAGATGTGGCCAGAGCTTTGTGCTCTATCCAGAATCTTGGCCAGGGCATCCACCGCGGCGTTAAACAATATAGGGGAGATCGGGTCCCCTTGCCTAACCCCGCAGGACGGACTAACGTAGGGGAAAATCTCCCCATTGATGTTGATCGCCGTCCTGCCACTCATCACGAACTGCATAATCTAGAAGATCATGCGGTCGTCGAACCCCCTCCTTTCCAGAACAAGCCTCGGGAAGGCCCAGTCCAAGCGATCGTAGGCCTTTTGAAAGTCTAGTTTAAGGAACACCCCTTTCTGACGTCGAACCTGGACTTCATGGATAATTTCATGAAGAGCCAGGACATCGTCATGAATGAGGCATCCCTTCACGAAGGCGAACTGGAGAGGTTGGGTGAGCCGCTCCATAACCGGAGCGAGACGAAGGGCACAGACCTTGGCAAACAGACGTTGTATGGCATTGATCACCGTGATCGGACGGAATTGACGGATATCCGTGGCCCCCACTACCTTGGGGATCAGGGTAATCACGCCAAGGTTCAATCGAGACATCACCAGGGTACCCGTGTACAACTCCTGGAAGAGTTGCAAGATCAAAGGATGGAGCTGAGCCCAAAAAGTATGGAATAAGCACACCGGCAGCCCATCGGGGCCTGATGCCGAACTAGACTTCATGGACTTCATGAACATATTGAAACGATCATGAACACGTTGCCTGTCCGGTTTTGGAGCTTCCGTGGAACAGGCCCTAGGATCATGAACACGTTGAAACGATTCTAGAGCCACTGATTTTGTTGATCGTCCACACGGAGAGTTGTCTATATTTTTGGGCATCTCTGGCATTTTTGTTTGATGTACTGCATGGAGGGTTTTTCGGTTGGCCGATGTAAATATAATGTGTTTGGTTGCACACATAAGCCATTATATAGTAACCACTTTAAAAATATGGCGAGAGTACCATTACAGCCTACTTTACCATTATTCAAAAAGAAGGACAATTTTATCCTAGATGTAACTAGTACGAAAATAGGATCACAAAGTTCATCATGTATCCTACCACTATGGCAAAAATTAGATATCACTCATCACATATTTTCTTGATCCTCTTTAACTTAACTTATCCAAGCCTCGATACTATTGAGAATACCAAATACTAGCATATACTCAAGCTTCTTTTTTCTCTTTCATCCACTTCTTCTGCCTGGTCATCATTTTATTTGCTTGATATTTCCGCATCTCCTTCATCATATCCACTTTAGTCTACAACACTTGAGCAGTCTTGTCATCAATCCTAGACAAGCTCTTCTCCATAACCCTTTTCTCAGTTTTATCCATGAATTCTTCACAATAACTAAGATACTAAAGTACTTCTCAATCTTGTTCTTGTCATCAGCAAGATCTTTCACCAACTTTGCATTCTGAATCCTCTCGTTAATTTTTGCAATGCTGATGTCATGATACATTCTCCGGAGTCTCCATGTTGTAGTTTTTGTGGTTTTTGGCTACTCCTTGTCCAACCAAGCCACGAACCCATAGTTTGTGTGATCCTGCAAATCATAAGTTCATGGTCACAGCTAGTGACTGCTAGAACCTTTCGGACAAGCTAGCAGCTTAGACTTACATCTTGCACAAAATAGAGATAGAATCGATGGACAGTGGTTTTTCTTTTAAATGCAGCAAACTTGACATGCTCAATCTTATGGACGCGACACACCTCGTGTAATCCAATGCTACGCCATGGAATTCCGGGTTTTCGATGAAGTCTGGAGCATAGTCCATGTTCGAGAGGCCCTAACAGGCAAGGAATTGCTCAAAATAGGGTTGAATTGTGGCCAAATCGTAAAATCACAAATCAGAAGCTAACCATAAACATTGAAATGAATTGGGGAATTCGGAACAAATCCCTACAACCATTGTGGTCAAGGTCTCCCTGTCATTCCTATTCGCATGGCGACTGCAGACTAGACGACGTGAGATTAACTATCGTTAGATTATCCGTCGCTACGAATAGAGAGCTCGAAGGGGGGGAGGGGGTAATGGTAGTTTGGAATTTGGAGGTGAGGGAAGATGGTCGAAATAATGGGAAGGTTTCTGCGGGAGGTGAACAAATACTCGTGCCCCCTTTTTGGATACAACACGGGAGCTCGCACATCTCCATGGTCGCAACAACTCATGCATGCAGCCATGCAAATTGGCTCCCGAGAGGTAGCCACGAGGGTGGTTCTAGGGAAATGGTTGATTCGGCCATTGGCGCTGGGCCTGGCTAGCAGCTGTTTTGACGCGCTGGCTGGCTAGAAAGTGAGCGTTGTCCGGGCAACTGATGTCAACACCCGGATTTTTAATCCCGGATGCCTGTTATACCATACATCGCAATCCCAGGATTACCATTTTTGCGAGATATAACAGATTTGGATATCACAGTACATCATCCATTACGAACCATACATAAGGTCTTACACAAATAAGGATCTCATGATCTAGTTCTTAATATAACTCAAGAAGCGGAATAATGTAAAGATAACGATAGCGTAGACGAAGCTCCATCTTCGGGGTCACAGGCAATGCTGACGATGAGAGATGATCCTAGTTGTGGTAACCTTCCTGTGGTCCATCATCCTGGTATTCCTCTTCATAGCCTGGCCACGGGAATAGCCAGGGACAAAGCCATGAGTACTCTTTAAGTACTCGCAAACTAATACTAGCAAGTTAAGGGGGGTTTTGTAGTAGGATACTAAGCTCTAGGATTGTTTTGCAAAAATCCAGATTTACCTCTACTAAGTTCAGAAGAAAATAAAACCAGTTGAAAGTTTTATAACACCTAAGTGGGAACTTGAATTTCATATAACAACTCTGTTGTGGTCAAGACAAAGTCACAATTCATTTCACAAGTTGTTTTGGAAACATCTGAAGGGGGAACAGTATGGCCACTCCAATTGTCCATAACTGCGGACGCGGCTATTCGAATAGTTTTACACTCTGTAGAGATTGTACACTTTCACCACAACATTCGATACATCCGTCAGGAGCAATCCTGAAGTCAGCATACTCAGTATGCGGATAATCAATCCTAACCTTTCAATTACACGCCCTAGTATAGGCACCTCTCCTGTGAGTTTGGCCTCCCAACCATGACCAACTGTCATTTTGGATACTGCACAGGTGGACGATCTTCACAAGGTAGCATCAGCTCAGACCTTGGCCGCAAGGGAACCCATACTAAGGTATATAAATTTCCAGTCAAGCCCTACCCAATTTTCGGGTATTATGGTTGTACGGTAAAATTGGAATGGTATCGCATCCAGACAACCATCAGTTTTATAAAGGGCTAAGGCTCATGCCTCAACATTTTCATCATCAAAATCATCTGGTGTTCAAGAACATATGTAAAAACATTTCAGTAGAATGACTCATCATTCTAAGGTTTTCATAACCATTTTCTCCAAGTATTTCCATCTAAAGTTGATCAAGTTTTATGCTTAGCACTAGCATCTACAAGTGGGGGTAAAGACTACTGAGGGGTGGTAAACAAGTGGGGATTAGCTAAGTTCAATCTCATGCCTTAGGATGACATCAAGATTATCTAACTTAGGCCAAATTTTATGCTCTTTATGCTACCTTCAATTATCCTTCTAGAATCTACAAGTCACTAAGTAAACTCTAAGATAAAGCTTTGATAAAGAAAAGAAAATATTAAGCTTGTAAGTAAAACTAGGATTGGGTATCAAGTGGTGTAAGTTGCTAAGTTAATAGCTTGCTCATTCAACTAGTAGCATTAGGCTTGCATAAGTAGGGTATCTTGCAAGTGTTAGCTTGCAAGGTTGCAAGTATTGGCTTGCCTTGTGCAGAGCAGTGGTTGAAGTTCTCCTCGGCTTCTTCCTCGTAGTATCCTCCTTCCTCCTCGTATCCTTGGTCGGTACTAGCGTCTATAAATACGAGGTACACAATCACCAAACAATACTTAACTATTTTTAATAATCACACAAAAATTCACACTAGATGATCTAGCATCATCACTATTATCAAAAGGATTAAAGAACTTGTCTTATTTATTTCATTTCAGAAAAGTAATTTCTACTCATTGAAAAACTACTTAAGATTTAATATTATCCAACTCAAACATGGGATCATGTTGACACATGTCATCACCACATATTTCAGTACATGGGAATGTGATTTAAAGTGGTGTCAAAATTTAATAAGGTTTAACCTTTTTATTTTAATTAAATAAAGTGACTAGAAATGCCTATGTGGCATTCTTTTATTACTTGAACATTATTTCTAGTTGGATTAGACAAGGGGCACTGTTTGGTTGGGTTTTGAAAATGGGTGATCTTCACATATGATAAAGATTCAATTTTGAATTGTGATTTGAATGAGGTTGCCAAATGTTTTTGTAAGTTTGAAAGGTGGGATTTGATTCACTTTTACTTGTTCTAGAAAGGGGTGAAAATAATTGGGAAAGTTTCTGTTTGAAGTCTTGGACTAGAAACACTCAAAGTGACCTAGTGAGCAAGATTCAAAAAAATGACCATTTGCTTTATTTGATTTGTTTTCAATTTTCTCTTGATTGGTTTTTGCTTGGAAATGTTTTAGATGATGTTATATTCATCTTTAAACCATTTCTTGCTATTTAGGTTAATCACACAAGTTCATTCATGCATTTATCAAATCATCTCATTCACACATGCATTCATATGATTTTAATTAATCAAAGTTTTTATTAACCCTAATTTTAGTGATTAGATTTTGATGATCATTGTTCTATATTTTTGGGATGTTACAACTGATCTATTGAAATTGGCATCCAGTGGTCGTGTTTCCAACTGTTGCGGGATACCAATCATGACCTAGGTTGAGGTGTTTGGCAAACATATTCTTTGAGCATGGAATGGAAGGGTATGTTTTTCATGAAAGCTATAAGGGTGCATTTGGTTTCCTGCAACCCTTTTTCGTCTCCCTGGGGCAGGATCCGGGGAGCATGGTCGTAGTGCGATGAGTCTAAAACCATGTTGTCCACTTCATTTGGATGCCTTGGTTGCATCGGTGGAAATGTAGGGGACATGTTGATTGGTTGCCTGCATCTAGTTCGGTGGTCCATCAACAACCGCACAAACCGGAAAGCTAAAAACACTTAGCTCACACCACCATAGATAACGTGTTGGGAATATGCCCTAGAGGCAATCATGTATGATGATATTTCCATTGTATTCATAAAGTTCTTGAGTTGTCCTTGCATGTAACATCTGATGTATATCATTGAATATGTGATTCAGTTGTGGAACTATACATTCATGTTGTTCATACTAAATATCCTTGGTCATTGAGGTTGTGCTGGACACCCAACTTAGACCAATGTGAAAGTTGGCTTGATGACTCGGTTCCACTTGTCATGGGCATGGTGATGTCATTCTAATATGTTGAAAGCGTATCTATAATTTTTGATGACCCATGCTTGTTTAGTATCTATTTTGCTTTGCTTTGTCTACACTTTGAGGTATTTTTATATGTTTTCTGGGACTAACCTATTAATAAGATGCCACAGTGCCAGTTGTCTTTTTTTTATGTTTTTGGTTTCAGAAAAGGCAGAAAATGAATATTCTCGAAATTGGACGGGACAAAAGCCAGAGTTAATATTTTATCATGGGGAACACGGAGCCAGAAGACGAGACGGAGGAGGGCCTCGAGGGGGCCACACCCCTGGCCGCGCAGTCAGGCCAGGCTCGTGCCTGGGGGGTGTAGCCGCCTCGGGCACCCCCTCGGCCTTGCTCTTCGCCTATAAGAAGCCCCCGATACCTAAACCCTAAGTACCCGATCAATCTTCCACGAAATAGTCTGTAGCCGCCGCCACCATCGTCCCTAGATTGTGGGGATTTGAATCTCTTCCCGGCACCCTACCAGAGGGGAGAGATCATACCGGAGGCCTTCTTCATCACCATGCCAGCCTCCGGTATGAAGCGTGAGTAGTTCCACTTTGGACTACGGGTCCATGTAGTAGCTAGATGGTTATTTCTCCTCCTTTGTGCTACCATGTTTAGATCTTGTGAGCTACGTTCATGATCAAGATCATCTATTTGTAATCATGCTTGTTGTGTTTGTGGGGATCCGATGGATATTGAGATTACTATGTCTGATTGGTTAATGATTCTATCTTAGCCGCCGCCACCATCGTCCCTAGACCGTGGGGATTTGAAGCTCTTCCCAGCACCCTAACAGAGGGGAGAGATCATATCGGAGGCCTTCTTCATCACCATGTCAGCCTCCGGTATGAAGCGTGAGTAGTTCCACTTTGGACTACGGGTCCATGTAGTAGCTAGATGGTTATTTCTCCTCCTTTGTGCTACCATGTTTAGATCTTGTGAGCTATGTTCATGATCAAGATCATCTATTTGTAATCATGCTTGTTGTGTTTGTGGGGATCCGATGGATATTGAGATTACTATGTCTGATTGGTTAATGATTCTATCTTATTGATTATATCATGTCTGTGTTGTTTGAGATCTTGCATGCTCTCTGTTTCTAGTAGCTATCTTGGCCAAGTAGATGCTAGTGACTCGAAGAGGGAGTATTTATGCTCGATAGTGGGTTCATGCATCTATTTAATCTGGGGAAGTGACAGAAATCTCTAAGGTTGTAGATGTGTTGTTGCTACTAGGGAGAAAACAACGATCTCGTATTCATGGAACAAGTGGATTGTTTACCTTACACACCTTGCTTAAAGCAGTTATCCTTTGCTTGCAACTTAATACTGGAGGGGGTTCGGATGATAACCTGAAGGTGGATTACTAGTCATAGATGCAGTTGGATGACGGTCTATGTATCTTGTTGTAATGCCCAATCAAAGCTCATAGGATCATGAATGTCTAGTATTGCATTATTATGCCTTGCTCTGTCTTGTCAGTTGCCTCGATGTAATTTGTTTACCCAGCATGTTATGTTTTTTATCTTAAGGAGAACATCTCTAGTGAACTATGGACCCCGGTCCAATATTTACCATTGATACATCTTCCATTGTTCATGTTTACTTTCTGCAAACCACCATTACCTTCAACACCATACTGTTAATCCTTTGTTTTCAAAAAACTGGTGAGATTGACAACCTCACTGTTCGTTGGGGCAAAGTCTTGAGTTTGTGTTGTGCAGGTTTCCTAGTTGCTAGCAACACCTTTGAGTCGTTTCCTTCCTTCTACTAGTTAGATAACCTTGGTTTATTGTAAGACCCCACCTTTATAAAGGTAAAGGTCCCTGTGATTGAAATGCTAGTCCCTGGATCAAATGCTAGCATCCACAATTTAAGATGAAGTACACAGAAACAAAGGTCATTATTACATCGTCATTCCAGAGATAACATAGTCTTTTACAACTCCATAGCCATAGGCTATTACAAGAGTTTAACTTAACAATATAAATAAAAGTCTTCATCTTCATGTGCCACAGGCAAGCATGTTGAGTGTAGACTCATAACCCTAATCCTCATCAGAGTAACCTGCAACATCACAAGTTACAACCACAGTGGGTCAATACATTGGAATAGTATTGGCAAGTGATACCTTAGTAGAATAATAGTATCTAGCTTATACATGAATTTGGCTAAGTGTAGCTTAGGCTTGCTTTGCTCAAAATGGGTTTTATCTATCAGTTGAAAACACTAAGTTTTTGTTTGGCAAAACTCCCAAGGAACCACCAATAGACATTGGTGAACCTTTACCCTTGTTCAACCACAAGTTTTTAACTTATAAATTGGGATGAGGAGATTCTTGATAGTTTCCATGCCTTGATGCTCAAATTGTCCATTTCCGGGGACACAACTAAGTACTTAGATTCTTCCTTCTGCAGAGGTGGTGCACTTTCCCCACAAGACTCGACATGCATCGAGACAGGACCTTTCAGAACTCTTCCCTTAGACCAAATGGATGCGCTCCAAACCTATCACCCCCTACCACCAACTGTCCATTTGGCTAAGTTATTGCAACCTATATGATCCAGGCAGAGCCCATAATGCCATGTGGCTGCACTAGAAGCTTCTTAACATATGACATCTCAAATCCCTTTGTTCATGGGTGGCTTTCCACAGGTGTGATACACAAGGTAGACCATAGATATGGGCCTTGTGTAACCACTCAACATAACCCAAACATACCATTCCACCCAGGTGTTTCATTCACTTAGTTGTTTTATTAAGCAAAACACAAGTCAAAGACTTAGCAATATTTTTCCATAGCATGTATATAATCCACCCTTGGTTGCTACTATCTAGGCTAAGCATGGAAATAGCAAGTATCTTAACTTAGAGAAAATTCTAACCATTCTACAACTACTAGGATTTCCCAAGCATAGCATATAGATACTTAGCAAAAATTATCATGCAAGCCCTATACAAAATATCACTAATGCATAGTCAAAATATTGGGACAAAAACATGAAGCACCACTTGCCTTGGTAGTTGGGGGAGTAACAACAATCCTCACAGTCACAATCACCACTAGCACCAAAATCTACAAATAAAATGATAGCACAAAATTCATATCTCAAATAATCAAGCAAAAATATATGAATGCATGCAAATGTCATGTGATGATTTTTTCTAAACTAAACAAGACAAGTAAAACAGTACTGAACAATAAACTAAACATTTATACACCAATTAAACTTAATTTGGCTTTTAAAACATTTTCCAAATAATTTTTATACACAAAATAGGCTTACAAATGTCTCTGCATAAATTTCTGTTTTAACAGAAGCAAATCACAAAACCAAGCCTACATATGTGTAAGATTTATTTTTTTGATTCCAATGATATATTATTTGTATTTTTTTGGATAAACAGAACAAAAGTTGTTGAATTTACAAGTTTAAATAACTAATAGATTCAATAACAGATTTTAATTTAAAAACCCAGACACGTGGGCGTGTCTGATTGGCCCGTACCGGTTCGGCTGGATTGATCAACGAGAGCCACAGGATTTAAACGAAATCGCACGGGCCAAATCTAATCGTACCCCTTCGATAAGTGATCTAATCTAACGCGCTAGATCTAGATCCAACGGCCCACGGCGGCTTGGCCAAGAACTGGCAGCGCGCGTGGTTGCAGAGGCGGCGGAGCTACTGGCGGCGACGGTCCGGCGAATATAGGAGGGCTGGGGGTTGTGATGTGGCTTACCAGACTCGGAAGAACACGAGGAAGCTCAATGTGCTGCTGACATGGACATGGGTGGGATATAGCAGAGGCTAGCGCTCGTCGGAGTTGCGGGCGACGTCGGATTCGTGCAGACGGCGACGTTGACGACGTTCTGGATCGCCCTATTACAAGCCAAGAGCATCAGTGCGTGCACAAGGACCAGGCAAACACGATAGGGTCAGGAGGAAGTCAAGGGGAGCTCGGGTTTTACCTAGATTGCTCGACGGATTTGGGCGGTGGCTCGGTCATTTGCAGACGTGGACGGGGACGGTGACCTGGGTCACGCGCAGGCAAACCAAAGTCATCAGAAGATGCACAAAGACACAAGGATCACTCTCGTTTGAACCAGAAGCGAAGGGGTGATCGGGGCTCACCGGAATCAGTCGCCAGAGACGCTCGGTACCGCGGTGGTGTGAGCTCCAATACGAACATCCTGGTGGCGCTTAGACAGTGGTGAGTGAGGGGAAAGATGCGGGGTGGCGAGTTGATTATGTAGCCAGAGCGAGGGCAGCAATTACGCGCTGAATCAATGGGAATTAAGCGAGGAATCAACGCGGCGTTTCTGGAGGAAACGACGGTGGCGACGGAGTCTGCACGCGTGGGGGTGAGGAAGAAGGTGTTGACCTGGCTTGGGCCAAGTGGCAGCGTCAGCAGGGCAGAGCGGGTGCGGGTGAGAGAGAGAGAGGAGAGGGGAACCCGGGTGGGCTGGCTTTTGGGCCGATTTTGTTGTTGGGCTGGAATGGTGGCGCCGGCCTTTTCTTATTTTTCTTATTCCTTTTCTATTTCTGATTTGATTTTCTGAAATCATTTTCAAATGTTATTCAAATGAGTTTGAATTCAAACTTCCTCTGGATTTTTGTAAAGTGACCCAAGCACATATTTGTGTATAAAACTTTGTTGTTTGCTCACAAATGCATTGGCCCGTTGAAAAACTGATTTAGAACCATGCCTTGTTTAAATATTTATAATAGGCATACAAATGGTTTTAAATTTAGATTTTTGTTTTGAAACTTGGGACAAGCTTTGAAATTAACATTCAAATCTTTCCTGGTTGAAACAAAGTGTTCTCATGATTTGAAAATGGAAATAAAGCCATTGCCTTTCTTACATAAAATAATAGGCAAACAATATGGCATCTATTTTGCAATCTATTTGAAAATGATTTAACTTGGATGAGGATGCATGAATGATGTGCAATATTTATAAATCATGATTTTTGGGATGTTACATTTATTAATGAGGGAAAACTTGTTGCTGTGCTCATCATACCTTTCTCTTGGGATTTCCCAACGAAGCTCTACAGTGAGCTACACATCATCAAGCTATTTCTCGTGCCGTTGCCGGGGAGGCTAAGGACGGCTTCACAAGGGGAGTCCTTCACAACCTTTCTCTTTACTTTGTTTTTGTTTTTCTTAGTTTCTTTTGCCTTGTTTTGTTTGCCTCTTTTTATCAAAAACTCCAAAAAATTAGTTTGGTTTGGTTTGCTTTCTTTTATCAAAAACACAAAAAAATTAGTTCCTGCTGTTGTTGGTTTGCTCCACCTTTGCAAAAATGAACTATGCTGAGAACACCAAGTTGTGTGACTTCACTAGCATAAACAACAATGATTTCCTAAGTACACCTATTTCTCCACCTGCTCCTGATGCTACATTTTATGAAATTAAGCCTGCTTTGTTGAATCTTGTGATGAAAGAGCAATTTTCCGGTGCTAGTTCTGATGATGATGATGCCCACCTCAATAACTTTGTTGAACTTTGTGAGATGCAAACATATAAGGATGTAGATGGAGATATTATTAAGCTCAAATTGTTTCCTTTATCCTTGAGAGTAAAAGCTAAAGAATGGTTGCTTTGCCTAGAAATAGTATTGATTCTTGGATTAAGTGCAAAGATGCTTTTATTGGAAAATACTATCCTCCTGCTAATACTATATCTATGAGAAGTGAAATAATGAAATTTAAACAACTTGATAATGAACATGTTGCTCAAGCTTGGGAAAGAATGAAATCTTTGGTAAAGAATTGTCCCACTCATGGACTGACTGCTTGGATGATTATCCAGACTTTTTATGTAGGTTTAAACTTCTCTTCAAGAAACCTGTTGGATTCAGCTACTGGATATACCTTTATGACCATTACTTTGGTTGCTGCAACAAAGCTCCTTGATAATATGATGGCCAACTATTCTGAATGGCACACTGAGAGAGCTCCACATGGTAAGAAGCTAAATTATGTTGAAGAAACCTCCTCTTTGAGTGATAAGATTGATGTTATCATGGCTATGCTTGTTAATGGAAAATCACATATTGATCCAAATAATGTTCCCTTAGCCTGTTTGGTTTCTCAAGAAGATCAAGTTGATGTTAACTTCATTAGAAATAACAATTTCAGCAACAATGCCTATAGGAATAATTTTGGTAGTAACAATAATTATAGGCCTTATCCTCCTAATAACGGAATACTTATGGAAACTCCTATAATAAAAATACTAGAAGTGCTCCCTCTGAACTTGAAGTCATGCATAAAGACTTTATTAGTAAACAAACCAGTTTCAACAAAACTGTGGCGAAAAAGCTCATGAATGTTGATAAAAATATTTCATCTTTGTCTGAAGCACATTCCTCTTTGATTAATAAAATGGCTGCTAAACCTGAAACCTTGGAAAGTACCTTTGCTGCTACTCCTGCCATACAAGTTACTATTTATGAAAATGTTAGAATGTTATCTCAACTATATGCTAAGTGGGAAAGAGAAGCTGAAATTGCTAGAAACAATAGTGTGTGCACTATTACCACCACCAATATGGATGCCACCAAACCAAAGAAGTCCCTATTCCTCCTACCACAATTCCTAAACCCAATGAATATACTACCAGTGATGCTAAGTTTGATTTTGATGTTGATGGTTGCAATATTTCTGAAGTGATTATGTTCCTACAAAAGCTTGCTAGAAGCCCTAATGCTAGTGATATGAATGTGGCTTTCACCAAGCACATTACAGATGCTCTTATTAAAATTAAGGAAGAAAAGTTGAAACACAAAGCCTCTATTCCTAGGAAAGTAGAAGATAGTTGGGAACCCATCATTAATATGCAAGTGAATGACTTTGATCTCAAAGCTTCATGTGACCTTGGTTCTAGTGTCTCTATTATGCCTAGAAAGATTTATGAAATGCTTGATTTGCCACCTTTGGAAGATTGCTATTTGGATGTCCCACTTGATGATAATGCTAAAAAGAAACTCATGGGGAATGTTAATGATGTTCTTATTATGGTTAACAATGCCTATGTCCCTGTTGATTTCTATGTTTTGGATGTTGAATACAATGCTTCTTGTCCTATTACTTTGGGAAGACCTTTTTTTAGAACTGTTGGTGCCATCATTGATATGAAAGAAGGAACCATTAAATATCAATTTCCATTCAAGAAGGGTATTTAACACTTCCCTATGAGGAGAGAGAAGTTGCTTTTTGATCCTCCTTTGAAAGCAAGGTTTTGATATTAATGCTTCTTCATTTGAAAATACTTGATTCTTGCTTCTTGTGCCTAAGTTAAAGGCGTTAAATAAAAGTACTTCTTGGGAGATAACCCAATAGTTTTCTTGAGTCTTGGAAGTTATTACTTCTGTAATAACCTCTCCTTATACTTTTTTTTATTTTTGTGCCAAGAATAACCTCTAATGAGAGGGACGTAAGATTTGGGGAGTTGTTGTTCTGAAACAGATTTTGTCTCCACTGTAAAAATCCGTGTAAAATTTCTATAAGTCGGATTGAGCTGTAATTGTTTTAATAAATCCCCTAGATTTTTAGCTAACTTTCATTAGTTTAAAACTTTTTGATTTGAGCAACAGAAGATCTTCGAAAAAATCAGTTTCTACCTGTTGGTCTGTTTGATAGATTTCTACCATTATTTGCATTTGCTTCTTATTGATTCCTTTTTGGGTTCTTTTTGGTAAATTGAGATTTTTGAGGGAATTGATAGAATAGCTTGTGTCTTTAGTGAAAGTTGTGTTGTTTTTAAAGTAAACCCCAAAGGTCTATTATCTTTTGAATGCACTAATGTTGCTAATGAAGATTGTGTGAAGTTTTGTATGAAGGAGAATTTTTAGGTGTAAGGGAAGAATGATGTAATGAGATGAAGAATAGACAAAATCTCAAGCTTGGGGATGCCACCCTATGCCACCCCAAGAAATATTCAAGAGCTACAAGCGTCAAAGCTAGGGGATTCCCAAGGCACCCCCTTCTTCATCAATAAAAATATCAGGTCTTTCTAGACACATCATTTTTATTGTTTCATGCACAGTTGTTTTGGTCTTGGAGCATCTTAGTTTTTGTTTTTGGTTTTTGTTTGCTTGGTTTGCTTGAATAAAGTGTTTGTACCCCCGTTCTCGCTGTGTTATTTCAAATAAGTTGATTGGTGTTGGAAAGGAGTAGGAAGTTCTTGCTTTAGTAGTACAAGAGGAGATTGCTTTGACTGTGACTTAGACTTTATCATGTCATGCTAGATGTTGTTTTGACCTTATGCTTTGTGATTATTGCTGTAGCATGACTTGTTCCAAACAATTAGGATTGCTTAATGTGCCTTGAAAGAATCATGCGTTGTTTTAGCATACAAAAGCATAGTATTGTGGTATTCTCCTTTGATGCTTTGTTTGGGTTGACTTGGCACATGCTCACACCATGTTATGACTATGAACAAGTCACCTTAGCCTCTATGATCATTTAGTTTTTGACTTGTGGTACCACTTTATGCTTTGATTAGTAATGTTTTGTCGCTCTGCATGATTATGGCCATTATTGCTCTCTTAGTTGGTCGCTCCCAGTCTTTTGCTAGCCTCCACCTGTATGAGTAAGCTCTACTCATGCATCCAACTCCCAAGAAACCAAGTTATTCCAAAGTGTTCACTATAAATTCCTATGCATTGTGTGTTACACCATTCCAGGTATATTCTTGCTTTATCTATCTTCCAAATTAAACTTGTTATGTGAAACTTGGTGATTAAAGCTCTCACAAACTTGATGGCACACTTTATTTTTCTTGCCCCTAAATAAACTTGAGCCATTGTGTCATCTATGTTATATATGCTTGCACTTATACGTTGGAATTAGTAGAACCATGCTATCATGGGGAACGCTTTCAACATTGCACTTGTACATTGTACATAGTTGATATCATGCTCTTTTGTTTACGGATGTCGTTGGTGTGAAATAAAAGGGGATCTTGTAAGTCCATGGAGTTATGTATGTGTGTTAGAGAAACGCCTGGGCCACTAGCCTAAGCCATGCCTAATCATGGTGGAAACTTGCAGCATCACCATAGTGAGCAATCTATGAAGCTTTCTTCTTATAAAAAAAGAGAGACATATTGAAAAGAGGAAAGAGAGAAAAAACACCATTTTACCATGGTAAATAAGAAGATTACTGAGATGCTCATTGTCTGCTTTCCTTTTCATTTTGATTATGGGATAGCTCATGTATCATGTGGAAGGGGTACCCCATTGGCGGTTCTCTATGATACACATGTACTTACTATGACAAGAACTTACCGGTGACTTAAGTTGAGTAGCATGAGGAGCGGCCCTCGTACTCAAGGGGCATGAGATTGCCAACTTATACTTTGTCAAGCATATACTCCATAGTTTGTTCACTTTAACCTTAATCACTTCAAGATGCTTATGATAGGGGCAATGAGAGCTGAAAGCTAACAAGTACCATAACTTTTGGAAGCTCTTTATGAGACTTGAAATCCCTGCTTCCCTTTTATGAAGGGCCTTTCTTCCACTATTATACGGAGTCTCCACCTTCTATCCTTAGGCACCAATTAAGAGAGCGTAGTTGTCATTCTTAGTTCTATGTGCATTGTCCCAAAACTTATTGATTGATTCATATTGTTGATATTTCTTGCTCATGAAATATTTGTATCTAGTCACTGTTATGAACTTTGAAGGTGTCCTATGCATCTATTGCTACTCCATGAGGGACAAGCTGAATGCCACTATGCTATGTTTTCTATATGTGAAATAAACAAACGTCTTTCAATGCATTATTATTCATGATCTTTGTTTGTAACCTTTCATGTTGCATGCATAGTTACTTTGTCTTATTGTTAGAACTTCATCTTTCACGCTCATGTTTAGAGTTCTTTGATCCCAGCTTTCAATGCTTGCAAATGGTTTGATATCGATTTTGATGGTGCATGACACCTCAAAAATTATTCTTTTTATCACTTACCTACTCGAGGACGAGCAGGAATTAAACTTCGAGATGCTTGATACGTCGAAAACGTATCTATAATTTTTGATGTTCCATGCTTGTTTAGTATCTACTTTGCTTTGCTTTGTCTACACTTTGAGGTATTTTTATATGTTTTCTGGGACTAACCTATTAATAAGATGCCAAAGTGCCAGTTGTCTGTTTTCTTCTGTTTTTGGTTCTAGAAAAGGCAGAAAATGAATATTCTCAGAATTGGACGGGACAAAAGCCAAAGTCAATATTTACCATGGGGAACACGGAGCCAAAAGACGAGACGGAGGAGGGACTTGAGGGGGCCACACCCCCTGGCCGTGTGGCTAGGCCTGGCCCGCGCCTGGGGGGTGCAGCCGCCCCGGGCACCCCCTCGGCCACCCTCTTCGCCTATAAGAAGCCCCCGATACCTAAACCCTAAGTACCCGATCAATCTTACACGAAACAGTCCATAGTCGCCACCACCATCGTCCCTAGATCGGGGGATCTGAAGCTCTTTCCGGCACCCTGTCGGAGGGGAGAGATCATCCCGGAGGCCTTCTTCATCACCATGCCAGCCTCCGGTATGAAGCGTGAGTAGTTCCACCTTGGACTACGGGTCCATGTAGTAGCTAGATGGTTGTTTCTCCTCCTTTGTGCTACCATGTTTAGATCTTGTGAGATCCGTTCATGAACAAGATTATCTATTTGTAATTATGCTTGTTGTGTTTGCGGGGATCCGATGGATATTGAGATTAGTATGTCAGATTGGTTAATGATTCTATATTATTGATTCTAGCATGTCTGTGTTGTTTGAGATATTGCATGCTCTCTGTTTCTAGTAGCTATCTTGGCCAAGTAGATGCTAGTGACTCCAAGAGGGAGTATTTATGCTCGATAGTGGGTTCATGCCTTTATTTAATCTGGGGAAGTGATAGAAATCTCTAAGGTTATAGATGTGTTGTTGCTACTAGGGAGAAAACAACGATCTCTTGTTCATGGAACAAGTGGATCGTTTACCTTACACACCTTGCTTAAAGCAGTTATCCATTGCTTGCAACTTAATACTGGAGGGGTTCGAATGATAACCTGAAGGTGGATTACTAGTCATAAATGCAGTTGGATGGCGGTCTATGTATCTTGTTGTAATGCCCAATAAAATCTCATAGGATCATGAATGTCTAGTATTGCATTATTATGCCTTGATCTGTTCTGTCAATTGCCCCGATATAATTTGTTTACCCAGCATGTTATGTTGTTTATCTTAAGGAGAACCCCTCTAGTGAACTATGGACCCTGGTCCAATCTTTACTATTGATACATCTTCCATTGTTCCTGTTTACTTTCTCCAAACCACCATTACCTTCCACACCATACAGTTAATCCTTTCTCTTCTGCAAACCGGTGAGATTGACAACCTCACTGTTCATTGGGACAAAGTCTTGAGTTTGTGTTGTGCAGGTTTCCAAGTTGCTAGCAACACCTTTGAGTCATTTTCTTTCTCCTACTGGTTCGATAACCTTGGTTTTTTACTGAGAGAAAACTTGTTGTTGTACTCATCATACCTTCCTCTTAGGGTTTCCCAACGAAGCTCTACAGTGAGCTACACATCATCACATTCCGACTTACACGGATTCGGCTAAAGAGTTTAGCGAGTCGGATTGACCCATATTGAGGTACAATGAACAAGTTGTCATTTGTATATCTCAATCAATGGAATCCTTAGACCTGAGGTTGTTGCACAATCCGAGTTGAGGATCACCGACTTAGGTTCTGATAAACGATGATCCGTAACTGGGTAGTTATAAAGGCAGAGTTCGGGTCGGATGAGAATCAAGATGTGTGATGTGAATAACCAAGATGGGATTTTGCCCCTTAGTTGGAGAGATATTCTCTGGGTCCTCTCGGATGATATGATTCTGAAAGCATGGCCATGCATGACTCGGCTAAGTGTTAACTGAGTCAATCGACTAAGATTTAGTCGGATGAATCACTTATCTCGGATCGAGAAGAGAGTCGGACTATTTAAGGGATGACAGTTATTCGCCTATAGTCTGACAAGGTATATTGTGAGGCAAAAGGGACTCGGATGCAAGTCACATTGGAAAGGCAAGTTTTCATGACTCTTTGGTACTTGGGAGTCGGCCCGTTCTGCTAGGAGCCGCTACCTATTGATAGATTGAGAGTCGGACTCCAATCGTGTCCAAATTGCCATGAGCCTGCGGGGTCACACACTTAAGAGTGGGAGCAAGTTTGGATTGGATCTGAACCGGAAATCTGGTTGGGTTATACCCGAGCCAGATTTGGACTGAGTCAGTGAGTCGGACTCACGGTGACTAATATTATATGGGCTTTAGTGAATGGGACACAAGTGAGTGGAGCTCATATTCACTCCCTATATATAGTTGGGCGCAGAAACCCAGAAGTGTTAAACGGTTAGGTCATTCCATGCATTGGAAACCCTAGCTCCACAGCAGTCCAGCCTTCGTATTGAACCTAGCAGTTCGCCGCCGGTGCTCCTCCTTGTACGTGTGGATACCACCAGAGGTGTTGTATGATCAACACCAGGATGATCGTGATCGGATCAGATCATTAGGAATGCATTGTATCAACTAACGCACTTCATCAGTAATCTGCAACCGCGTCTAGTGGTAATCCTCGTGGCCTTCTACCTTAGCTAGATCTTGGGATCACCATGTTAGAGGAAAAAGTTTTGTTTTATCTCTGTGTGGCCCAACAGTGGTATCAGAGCGATAGCTTCTGAGTTTAGGCTCGATATCCCGCATATGTGATATGCGATTGGCTTTAGATTGGATCTATGTGATGTTTTGGTGGTCGATATATGAGATAGATCGGTTTTGTACGATGTTGATTGGATCAACTGTACTCTATGAATGGTAGATCTGATTTCCGTGATCATATTGCTGAGGTCGTGGAAAGACATACCCCTACCGGTCGGTTTCCTCCATCGGAGTAGACTGTGACACGTAAATCCAGAAGTGGTGATTGCAGATCAAAAGAGTTTGATCGAGTCGGAACGATGGTTGGAATCCATGTTCGGAATGTAGATGAGATATATGTTTTCGGAGGGCGCTTCCCCTTCGATCCCCGCCCTCTATATGGCTAGCGGGACCGCCGGCTTCGCCCTGCCGTAGTGCCTTAGATGTCGTTGTGAGTTTCACAACACTGGTAGATATCATATCTATGCATAACTTGTTTTTGCAGAAAGTTGTGAATGGTATGGTTCATGTGCATGTGATGTATGTGTGTAATCCATACGTGATCTGCGAATCACGGTTTTTTCAGTCGCCTGGAGCCTAAGTGTTGTCATTTTATTGTATATCGACATGCGTGTCAGATTCTCTATGTAATTTACTTTACTAAGCTAGTATAGTTGTTTGGAGATCCCGAAATGGCATTCAAGTCGATGTACAAGTCGGCGACATGGTGTAAGATGGCAAGTGACAGGAGTTGGAACGAGTCGGATTACATGCTTTGTGGAGATGGAGATCACCATGAAGAGAGACATACCATTTCACATTATAATTGCTTTATTTTGTGTTATTGATATGTCTTTGTTTTACCTCTATTAGATACTCGGCAAAATTTATTCCCTCAAATAAGGTCTAGTCGGTTTTCCCGCCAGTGTTTGCACCATCACAAGTCGGACATTTTTGGTAGTGGGCTCATAAAATTGAGGTGCTACCAATTCTTTCCGACTAGGTGGGTTCGAGTCAGACTCTTACAGCGAAAACACTCGGTAAGCTAGACGGGTCTATCACAACGGTTGTTGGACTCGGGGAAAAGTCGGACGGGGGCCAGGGCATGTGATGCCACCCGACCAATAGGAGTCGTATGAGATGCGATTGACAAGGAATTGTCTACCTAGATCACTTGGCGGCTAGCGGTGATGCTAAATCTCACTAGCCTACTTGCTTATCTAGGATCCTGAATCACTAAGTAACCATTGGAGGGGTGTTGGTTCTAGTGGGAGCATAAATATTAAAGTGTTTAATATGCTTGCTCTTTTATAAATACATGTCTTAAGTGTTTTGCATATTTTTTGTTGTTGATCATGGCGCCAAGTAACAGTCACAGATATCCGGTTTTTGTTTGAGAACCATTTTTGAGAAAGATAAACTAAACGACACTAATTTTACCAACTGGTATCGAAATTTGAGAATTGTTCTCAAACAAAAAAATAAGGACCATGTCATAGACAACCCACTTCCAGATGAGCCAAATGAGAATGCGACTGTCGCTTCCACCAATGCCTACCGTCGGGCTAAGGATGAGTCTATGGATATTAGCTGTCGTATGCTTGCTCACATGGAACTGGACTTGCAAAAGCATTTCGAGAATATTGAGGCCTACGATATGATCGAAAGCCTCAAAAGTATGTTCTAGGCTCAGGCTAAGACTAAGAGGTATCAAGTCTCTCAGGCTTTGCTGAGTTGCAAGCTTAAGGATGGTGATCCACTGAGTCTGCATATGATTAAAATGGTTGGTTCCGTGCAGTCTCTAGAGAGGCTTGGTTACCCCATTAGTGAAGAGTTCGCTACGAATATAATTCTGAACTCTCTTCCTAGTGCGTATGATCAGTTCATTTCGAACTACCACATGCATGGTATGGATAAGAAGATCATTGAATTGCATGGGATGCTCGAGTAGGCAGAGGCGGATCTCAAGAAGGGCCTCAGTCAAGTGTTGATGGTGCAGAATAAGGCTAAGTTTAAGAAGAGTTCTTGGACTAAGAAGAAGGCTAAGTCGGGAGGCAAGGCTCAGGACCCGGTCCCAAGAGCTTCCTCAGGGACTAAGCCATCTCCTTCAGCCAGATCCACTTGCTTCTATTGCAAGGCAGATGGCCACTGGAAGAGGAATTGCAGCAAGTACTTGGCCGACAAAGCCAAGAGTGGATGTATGACTTCCGACTCAAGTACACTTTTTTGCAATATTATAGACATTTATCTTGCTGATGCACCTAATAGTTCTTGGGTATATGATACCGAATCAGTTATTCACATCTACAACTCGTTGCAGGGACTGGTAAGAACTAGGAGCGTAGCAAGAGGCGAGGTTGATATTCGAGTCGGCGACAAAGCGAGAGTCTCTGCGTTGGAAGTCGGCATGATGCAACTTCATTTACCTTCTGGATTCATTATGGAACTGAATAATTGTTATTATGTTCCAGTGCTCAGTCGAAACATTATTTTTGCTTCATGTTTGATGAGGCAAGGCTATGAGTCGAATATCAAGAATAATGGTTGTTATTTATATTTGAATGATATGTTTCACAGCTTTGCACCCGTCCAGGACGGGTTATTTATTTTGAATCTTGATAGTGAGTCGGTTTATAACATAAATGTTAGAAGGTTGAAACCAAATGATCTGAATATGACTTCCTTTTGGCACTGTCAGCTTGGTCATATAAGTTGGAAACGCGTGAAGAAGCTCCATGATGATGGACTCCTAACTTAGTTCCGACTTGGAGTCGTTCGAGATGTGCTAATATTGCCTACTCGGCAAAATGACCAAGACACCTTTTGCAAAGAGTTGCGAAAGGGCGTCTGAATTGTTGGGACTAGTACATAGTGATGTATGTGGACCAATGAGCATGACAGCTAGAGGTGGTTATGAGTATTTCATCACCTTCACTGATGATTTGAGTCGGTATGGATATATCTACTTGACGAAATATAAGTCGGAAGCCTTTGAAAAGTTCAAAGAATTCCAAAATGAAGTACATAATCAACTCGAAAAGAAAATAAAGTTTCTTCGGTCGGACCGAGGAGGTGAGTACATGAGCCATGATTTTGATGACCATCTGAAAGGTTGCGGAATAGTTCCACAACTTACTCAGCCGGGAACGCCGCAGAGTAACGGTGTGTCGGAAAGGCGGAATCAGATCTTGTTGGACATGGTACGATCGATGATGAGTCGGAAAGATCTGCCTTTATCTTTTTGGGGTTATTTTCTAGAAACATCGGCTTTCACACTAAACAGAGTACCATCAAAGTCGGTAGAGAAGACACCGCATGAGATGTGGACATGGAAAAAGCCGATTTTGTCTTTTCTTAAGATTTGGGGTTGTGAAGCATTTTTCAAGTGACTTCAATCGAACAAGCTTATGGCCAAGTCGGATAAGTTTATTTTTGTGGGGTATCCGAGGGAAACCTTGGGTTACTACTTCTACAACCGAGAAGAGGGCAAAGTGTTTGTCACCCAGAACGGTGTCTTCCTAGAGAAAGAGTTTCTCAGTCGGGGAGTCAGTGGGAGCACAATTGATACGTCCAATTTTCATCACCATTCTATATCATAATTTGCCTCTATCCATTGATATATGTCTTATTATGAGGTATTACTTATGTATTTTCCTCTGTTTTTGCATGTTGGATGATTCTTGGAGGATGGACTGTCGGAGTCAGGTTTCTGATGGAAAAATAGGTGTTTTGATGCAATTTCGCTAAGATCAGAAAAATACCAGAAAAATATGGGAAAATTATATTTTACCAGAAGACGGAGGAAGCCAGAAGGGGAGGCATAGCCGGGCCACACCCCCTAGGCGCCGTCCCACCTTGCCCGCGCCTAGGGGAGGTGTGGCCCACCTGGCCGGCTCCCGACTCCGCCCTCTCGCCTATATCTTCCTCATGGAACCCTAATACCAGGGGAGCGACCAAAGAAATATTTCCGCCGCCTCTGCGGGGCGGAAAACACAGAGAGAGAAAGAGCTCTTTGGCAGATAGATTTCTGCCGGGGAAATTCCTTCCCAGAGAGGGGAGATCGTCGCCATCAACACCGTCACCAAGCTAGGATTCATCGGGATCATCATCATCATATACACCTTCATATCCACCAGCACCATCATCACCAGTTCGTCCCACTTTAACAATTGTGTTGGATCTTGCATTAGTTCTTAGGGGAAACTTTCCCGGTGTTAATTGCTATTGTAGTTGATGCTTGTGAGTGGAACCATTGGATTATTTTTTATGTTCAGATTGTTATCCATCACCATATCATGTTTGATCTTGATCCATATGATGTCTTGTGAGTAGTTTGTTTACTTACTGAGGACATGGGAGAAGTCATGTTGTTAGTAGTGGATTTGTGTTGAGTTATTATTCAATGGTTTAGTATTTAAGTTGTGGTGCTATTCTTCTAGTGGTGTCATGTGAACGTCGACTACATGATACTTCACCATTTATGGGCCTAGGGGAATGCATTGTGTATTTAGCTACTAATTGTGGGGTTGCCAGAGTGACAGAAACCTGAACCCCTGTTAGGACACCATTGCATAAGGGAGCGTAGGATCTCATAGTTTAAGGTTGTGGTTAGGTTTATATCTTAATTACTTTCTTGTAGTTGCGGATGCTTGTAGGGGGTTTAATAACAAGTATGTATTAGTCCAAGTAAGGTCGGTACATTAGCACAGGTTTACCCACACAACACTTACAACACCAAAGAAGAGTACTTAGGTATTTGAAGCGAAAGCACTTGACAGAATTCCCATGTGTCCTCGAGAAAGTTTGGTCCTTAGTATTTCCACCGGCTTGTCCTTTGCTAAGAAAGGATTGGGACACTTGCTGCGGTTGTTCGTTGTCTTTATTACTTGCACTTTGTTTTGTTGCTTTCTCATAAAACCCCTAAAAATCCGTTTGCTAAGTATTTACAGAGATTTCCTGCTCCATACCACTTGTCAACACCTTCTGCTCCTCGTTGGGATCGACACTCCTATTTATAGAAAGTACTATGATACACCCCTATACTTGTGGGTCATAAACAGTGCAGCTCGAAGAAATTCGAGAGGAACCGGCTAGTAGCTAGTCGGCAAAAATCTTGGAGGTTGAGCCGGTCATGGTAGCTGAGCCGGTAGTAGCACATGTACTATGAATATCGGAAAGATTACGAAGTGTTCGTGATGTGTTACTGTTAGACAGTGATGAGCCTGCAAATTATTCGGAAGTGATGGTGGGATCTGATTCCGAGTCATGGCTTGGAGCCATGAGGTCCGAGTTAAAATCCATGGATGAAAATCAAGATTGGAACTAGGTTGATTTGTCAGAAGGTGCAAGACCCGTCGAGTGCAAATGGGTCTTTAAGAAGAAAACTGATATGGATGGAAATGTTTCCGTCTATAAAGCACGTCTTGTCGCGAAGGGGTTCTGACAAGTTCAAGGAGTTCATTACGATGATAATTTCTCGCCTGTAGTGATGCTTAAATCAGTTCGGATCATGTTAGCTATAGCAGCCTATTTCGACTATGAGATATGGCAGATGGATGTCAAAATGGCTTTCCTTAACAGAAATTTAACCGAGGATGTGTATATGATACAGCCTGAGGGTTTTGTCGATCCGGATAATGCTGACAAAGTGTGCAAACTTTAGAAATCCATTTATGAACTGAAGCAAGCATCTCAGAGTTGGAATAATCGTTTTGATGAGGTGGTCAAATCGTTTGGATTCATCAAGAGTGATCATGATTCTTGTTTATACAAGAAGTTTAGTGGGGATAAAGTAAACTTTCTAATTTTATATGTGGATGACATATTACTGATTGGAAATGATGTCCAGATGTTGCAAGATACCAAGGAATCATTGGAAAGGAGTTTCTCAATGAAAGACTTGGGTGAGGAAACATATATTCTCGGAATCCAGATCTATAGAGATAGATCAAGACGGCTCATTGGATTGAGTCAGAGTACATATTTTGACAAAGTGTTGAAGAAATTCAACATGAAATCGTCTAAGAAGGGGTTCTTACCGATATCCCATGGTGTAAAACTTAGTAAGACTAGGTGTCCTTCGATGACTGATGAGCGAAGTCGGAGGAGTGCGACTTTGTATGCTTCAGCAGTCGGATCCATCATGTATGCCATGATTTGTACTAGGCCGGATGTTTCCTATGCTCTAAGTGTTGTGAGCAGATACCAGGTTGATCCTAGAGAAATCCACTGGATAGCGGCTAAAAAAATCCTAAAGTACTTGAGAAGGACTAAGAATATATTTTTGGTTTATGGAGGTGAAGATGAACTCAGTGTAGAGGTTACATGGATGCGAGTTATATTACTGACTTTGATGATTCTCATTCGTAATCCGGTTATGTGTTTGTGATAAATGGAGGGGCTGTGAGCTGGAAGAGTTCCAAGCAAGAGACTGTGTCTGCATCTACAACACAGGCTGGATATATTGCCGCCTCAGAGGAAGCAAAGGAAGTTGTTTGGATGGGGAATTTCCTCATGGATCTTGGTGTAGTTCAGGGCTTGTCCAATCCGTTATACGTGTATTGTGACAACAATGGTGCTATTGCACAAGCCAAGAAACCTAGACAACACCAGAAGAACAAGCACATACTCATGCGGTACCACCTGATTTGCCAGTTCGTGGATTAGGGTGATATCAATTATGCAAGATACACATGGATGCAAATATTGCGGATCTGTTGACAAAGCCGTTACCACAGCCGAAGCATGAGGCGCACCTAAGAGCTATGGGCATTAGATGCCTAGACATGTGATGTCGGAAGATTGAATCTAGTGCAAGTGGGAGACTATTGGGAATATGCCCTAGAGGCAATCCTGTATGATGATATTTCCATCGTATTCATAAAGTTATTGAGTTATCCTTGCATGTAACATCTGATATATATCATTAAATACGTTATTCAGTTGTGGAACTATACATTCATGTTGTTCATACTAAATATCCTTGGTCATTGAGGTTGTGCTAGACACCCAACTTAGACCAATGTGAAAGTCGGCTTGATGACTCAGTTCCACTTTTCATGGGCATGGTGATGCCATTCCGACTTACACGGATTCGGCTAAAGAGTTTAGCGAGTCAGATTGATCCATATTGAGGTACAACGAACAAGTTTTCATTTGTATATCTCAATCAATGTAATCCTTAGACCTGAGGTTGTTGCATAATCCGAGTTGAGGATCACCGACTTAGGTTCTGTCAAACGCTGATCCGTAACTGGGTAGTTATAAAGGCAGAGTTTGGGGCGGATGAGAATCAAGATGCATGATGTGAATAACCAAGATGAGATTTTGCCCCTCTAGTTGGAGAGATATTCTCTGGGCCCTCTCGGATGATATGATACGGGAAGCATGGCCATGCACGACTTGGTTAAGTGTTAACCGAGGCTATCGACTAAGAGTTAGTCGGATAAATCACTTATCTCGGATCGAGAAGAGAGTCGAACTATTTAAGGGATGATAGTTATTCGCCTATAGTCTAATAAGGTATATCGTGAGGCAAAAGGGACTCGGATGCAAGTCGCGTTGGAAAGGCAAGTCGTCATGACTCTTTGGTACTTGGGAGTCGGCACGTTCTGCTAGGATCCGCTACCTATTGATCGATTGAGAGTCGGACTCCAATCGTGTTCAAGTTCCCATGAGCCTACGGGGTCACACACTTAAGAGTGGGAGCAAGTTCGGATTGGATCTGAACCAGAAATCTGGTTGGGTTGGACCCGAGCCGAATTTGGAATGAGTCAGTGAGTCGGACTCACGGTGACTAATATTATATGGGCTTTAATGAATAGGCCACAAGGGAGTGGAGCCCATGTTCACTCCCTATATATAGTGGGGCGCAGAAACCGAGAAGGGTTGAACGGTTAGGTCATTCCATGCATTGGAAATCCTAGCTCCAAAGCACCAGCCGTCGTATCGAACCTAGCAGTTCGTCGCCGTTGCTTCTCCTTGTACGTGTGCATACCAGCAGAGGTGCTGTATGATCAGCACCAGGACGATCGTGATCGGATCAGATCATTAGGACTGCTCTGCATCAACTAACGCGCTTCATCAATAATTCGTAACCGCGCATCTAGTGGTAATCCTCGTGGCCTTCTACCTCAGCTAGATCTTGGGATCACCATGTTAGAGGAAAAAGTTTTGTTTTATCTCTGCGTGGCCCAATATAACGGCCATGGGCGATAGGGCGACGAAGGAGGACGAGAAGTAGAACGTCGGTGGGAAGAGGAGCCATCTGAGGGTGTTGTTATTGGATCACGACATCCGCTGGTGCATAGTGGCGGTGCTCCTGTTCCTGGAGTGGGCGCCGAAGTAGACGCCTTGATAGTTCTTCACAGTACTAACTCGAGGTCAACCTCGAAGCCGAGCAGAGGCCAGTCGTCCTCATCTTCCTGATCGTTGGTGAATGCTCACTCTCGCTTGCCATTGTCAAAGTTGTTTGGAGGTGAGACAACTAAAGAGGTTCAACCTGGAGGCTTTGTACGTAAACCTGGCAAAATTGTGCAAAAAATCTCCAACTTTGATCACAATTTTAGGAAGATACAGTTCATGAAACTCGGTGCCAGTGGCCGAAATAGAACCCATCATCGATATGCATATATTTCATGTAGAGCTTCTTGTAAAACGAAATATGGTTCTGTTGATTACAAGAGGTTAGGAAAGAGCCAGTCTAAGAGAGGAGAGAGGATGGGTTCATTTTCATCCTCACCTGCAGTTGAGAGAGCTACATATGAATTCCTCCGCCTTCACCAAAACAAAAAACTTGCAACATAAAATTGTGGGAAACAACAAGATTAAGATATCTTGAAAGGAAACTTTAAACCGTCGATTTTGTGCGAAAATCTGACACTTGCCTTTTTTCACCGAGACACTTCTTCTTGAGCTTAGGCCCCGTTTGGCATTAAAGTATTTTTAAAATATTGAGGAAATACTTTAGTTTCGGAAAAAACTGAAGTATTAAATACTTTGAGGTGTTTGGATTTAACAAATAATATGGTTTTAAAACTGAAGTATTCTCCAAAACTATGGTTTTTTTAAGTATTTGAGAAAGAGGCTAGACCCTCTTTTTTCTAAAACTGAGAAAAGGAAAAACTGAAGTATTGCTTTGCTAGGCACTATATAATAGTATGGTATTAATATACTTCAGTTTTGGAAAAACTTTGTTGCCAAACTATCTCTAATCTTTTATGTCATGATTTTCCATCAAATCATCCCACCTTGTATCATTTTATTGACACCTCAAGGACGAGTTTTGTGACCTCGATGAGATACTTGTCCGCCGATGACAACAACCACTTTTTCCTTCATGTTGTCGGTGGGGCGCCCCACCAAGGCCCCTTGAGGACGCATCTAAATCAATGATGCTACCACAACGACCCTTTTTGAGTTGCCTCTTCATGATCTTCCATTTATCGACATTTTAGAGTTTCATGAAGCAATGCATCAAGATGGACGCCTCGTCCATGTTTCGCCCTCAAAAAAAAATCTAGCGCGTGTGTCAACTAAGCAAAACAAGACATACATCAATACATAGCCGAGGTCTAATGTATGCTAAATTTAAAAAGTTAGGTAATGTTTCTTCCCAAAATCGATATTTACCACTACGTGCTTAGGCTCCGTTTGGCATCTAAGTATTTCTAAAACCAAAATATTGTAATACTGCAGTATTTTCTTGCCTGTCTAACAAATACTTCAGTTTTGGAAAAAGAGGTCTAGATCTCTTTTTTCTATACTTCAAAATCAGTGCTATTCTGCCAAAAACAAAGTATGAAAAACTAAAACTGTAGTTTTTGCTGAAACCAAACACCTCAAAGTATTTAAAACCATAATATTTTTAGAAATCAGTGTTATTCTTAGAATACTGTAGTTTTCATAGCATCCTCCCGATTCAATTCGAACGAATCCTTCCCCGGCGCTCACCATGGATCCAATTCGAACGAATACTTTAAAAAAACCAGAGTATTCTTTATTCCATTTGAGGAAAACCCGCTCTTTCATGGATGGGTAAAGGCAAACATAAGGGCACCTTAATTAGCACCTGATGTTGTTGCTGTCGGTTGCTTCTTTGCTCGTCGGCACTTGCATCCAAAAAGAATCCGTCAGCAGGGTAGAAAATTGAGGTGCGCAATCTGCGGCTAGTGATCCCTTTTTTCAGTTCCGTCCAAATCATGCAATTGCTCTACACCTCAGCATCTCCCAGTTTCCCTCGCCTCGTGGATGGTTACTTTTATTTTTTACTTTTATTAAGGAGACATTTCAACACTTGCATAGGATATCCGATTAAGCACGAGTGCGCTGCTGCCAGTATGTTAGTACTATCCTTGTTTAACTTGGAGCTACTTCATGTGAACAAACACTACAACACGATTGATTTTTAGGGGCATAAAAAAGTGTCTTAGAAAATACAAAAAGTGTCTCAAAGGATCTTTGAAGGCATTAAAAAAATGCCACATCAAATGGGTAGAGAAAAATCACTTAAGACACTTTTGAAAATTGCCTTTAAAAATGAATTTTTTTGAGGCACTTTTGAAAATGCCTTTAAAAATAGAATTTTTAAGGCACTTTGAAAACTGCCTTAGAATATAGTTTGAGACACTATTGAGGAATGCCTCTAATTGTTTTTGTTGGCAGTCTTAAAAGTGCCACAAATTTCTTTTTAAGACAATATACAATAATGCCTTAAAAATAAATATAGGCATTATACAATAATGCCTCTTAAAACAATTAAGAGCATAATTTTCAGGCACTTTTTACGTGAATTCATGATATGGCAGACATATTTTACATATATTATAATGAACAACTAATGATGCTACAACATACATAGCATTCAATTTATTTATCTTCTGACAGAGGTTTGCATCTACACAGCTATCTACACAGCTATACATCAGTCTACTTGATGACCTCAAAAACTCCAGGCTTGAGCTTGCAGTTCTTGAAACGTTTGTATCTTCTTTCTGCATAGAGAATGCATCAGCAATCGATAAATTATAATCAAAGGCTAAGAAGTAGAGAGAGAGAGAGAGAGCATGTCGTTCATTGACAACAATAGTGGACATGAACAGTAAACTTGCTAATCAACCTAGAAAACAAATAGACGCACCAGAAAGCTAGCCACAGATGATGATCCACAACTACCTAAGAACATCTTCGAAACAAAAGGATCAGGACTAGATTACGATTGACATTCATCGACTAAGATTTTTTCATAGCATCAGAAAATGGTAAATTGGTTAAGGGACTATTCCATATGAAATAACTTTCCCAAAAGATCTGGAGCAGTTCATGAAAAATATCGATTTTCTAAACGAATTTCTCTCTAAGTAACCAAACATATTAATGTAATTATCTATAGATATTATGTAGGCCAGCGTAAGTTGGTGTCTATATAGACCATGGAGGGGAAGTCCACCAGGAGGCCGATGGCCATGGTGAGCGCCGAGGGAGGATTCGTTCGAATTGGATCGGGAGAGCAGCCGGTGAAGTTAAAATCCTAAGTATACCCATGCCCACCTGTTGGGGATATGCTATATGGGTATCCTCATAGCATGTCTCCTATCCGGATAACCCGGGTGGCCCACAGCTGGTAGCATGGCCCATGGCTTGCTGGATGGCCCAGTTAGATGGATCCAGAAGGGAGGCTCATGCCGGATAAAGGAAGGCTACGGTTGGAGTCACCGACGTACCCGGAGCCTTGGAGTACAAGACACGCAAGACTAGTAATAGACGGTGTAGGACTCTGTAACCTGTCCGGCTAGGACTTTTCCCTGTAAACCTAGGACCTGGCGACTATATAAGTCGGGCCTATGTGAGCCTTTAGGGCACAATCTGAGACAACTTCACATAACCTCGCACAGCGAACCAATCCCTATAACTTGGCGTATTGACATTATAGTGATTTATAGCATGAGTAGGATTCCGCCACTGTTGTAGGATATGAACCTGGGTAAGCGGTGTTACCTCGTACCCGTCAACCGTCCGCCTTCCCCCACGTCTCTAAACACGCACTGTGAGGACTCCTCCATGGCGTACTCGTCGGCAATACCACGACAGTTGGCGCCCACTGTGGGGCAAGAGGCGCTTCAGGCTCTTCAGCGGGCGAGGACCAAGATCTTCGCGGGAATCGGCAAAACTGTGGCCATCGGTCGCGTTTTATTCTCTGGCAATGTTCCGATCGTCCCTCCTGACGATTTCTGGATCCTGGCGAAGACGAACCCTATGCGGTGTTCGATCGTTCCTATCGAAGACATCCACCTCTTCATTGGCGAAACCGACTCGGGCACTAGTTCCCTAGGAGTCGGAGGAGCATCAAGGCCCGCACGGACCGCCTACGGGCAGGATACGTTCGCTGAAGGATCGATGTCGGATCTCTCTTCGGAGTTTGACGGCAAATATCAAAAAATTCAAGGCCCACCCAAACCGCCCCTGTGCAGGATATAAAGGTGGAAGATCACTGCAAGTCCGCCGGCTTCGCCCGTGCGTCTGGACAACAGAGATCCAAGTTCGTCGACGTGGTTACCATCTTTGATCTGGCACGTTGTGTTCAGAGAGAGGGCGAAAACCCCCGCGATTACCTGGCCAGGTGGCTCCGTATTCGAGCCGATCTGGCCCACTTCCCCAATGATGATGCTATGTATCACTTTGTGGAAGGACTGGATCATGGCACGCTTCTCCGGCATTCTCTAAGACGGCAGCAGGCGTCAGGACTCCTTACCTTCGAAGGCATGGTGAACACCGTCAGCAACTACGCGGAGGCTGAAGCAGCAGCTCAAACAGCGCTTGCGCTCATTGACGAAGCCCCTCCGATTCAGCCACCGCCACCACCGCCTCCGGCCGCCATCGTCGCAGCTACGCCGCCACCTCTAGTCATCGTCGCTGTTGTTGCACCTCCACCCCTCGTCATCGAGGAAGTCCTGGCACCCTCCGACTCTGTGATTGACGCGCTGTACACCGACTTCATCACAAACTTGTAGGAGATAGATTTCAGTCCATAAGAGCTAGACTCCGCCATGCAGGAGATGGAGGAGGAGTACACGCGCGACGAGCAATCCAACAATGTCGTCACGTCTCGAGAGGTGTTCGTCACCATTGGGACGCCGATGGATGAAGATCAACCCGGACGATCTCCGCCTACAGCACTGGAAAAGGGGAAGGGGCCACTTATTGCTGCTGACGATGATTGCACAAAGGTCATGCCTCCTCCGCCTAACCCAGTGCAGCAGCCGCAGGAACTCGGCACCGGCCCAAGCAACAACAACACCGCAAAATTGCCGCCTCCGGCATCTACGTCTGATGCTGCCCAAGTTACTCCAGTTGATAGAGTGATGTACGGCAATCTCCTCGTTGAGCCACTGACCGTAGCTCATATCCGGAACGTGACTCAGCTTGACGAGAAGCGCCAGCAGCTGCTGGAGGAAGCGCAGGCCATCGCGGAGCAAGGCGCTAAGCTAGATCGAGATCTGGTCAACGCGCAGAAGTCCATAGAGAAAGCTAGAGCAATGGAGGCCGAGTACAAGACTCTGCTGCAGCAGTAGAAGGCCAAGAAAGCTCTGTCTCGCGTCATCAATGATCCTGGTGTACGGCGAAACCTAGGATGGGCTCCCCCGAAGCCGGCACAAGCCAATCCATACATTGATAGTGAAGGCAGACAGGTGATGCCCACTCCACTCCTCAACCTCGTCGTCGCCAAGACCCTTCTGGAGCAGGATAGATCGCCCGAGGCAGTGGACCAGGTCTATGACCTAGTGGCCAAGGCGGTGAAGCAGCAGGAAAAGTCCACCTCTCAGAGGCTTGAGTCTGACCCAGCGTTTTGCCAGTCTAGCCAGCATAAGCCGCCAAGGGACAGATCTCCTCTTGATGTTGGGTCCCAGACGGGTTCATCAGAACAAAGACGGAGGGATGCGCGCAACAGGAAGGATGCTATCCCCATATCCTCCGACCACGGAGAAAAGGCCCGACCTCGTCACACATCACCACCGCCCCGATCCCCCGACATCGCGAAGACCCAAAAGCTCACCATCGTACGGATATGCCCCCGCTAAGTGTAACATCCCAGCATTTAGGAACTTAACGAAGGGTGGATTTAGGATTATGAATTTGTGCATGCATTCAATTGTGAAAATGTGGGTAAATTTTTTGCCAAATAAAACCTTTAGTGATCAATGTTTCTTTCTTACTTTGTGATTAGGTTTAGACTTAAAGGAGGATTGCTATAAACTTTGATATGATCTTAAAGGAATTATGTGTGTTTTGAAATGAGTTTGAATATAAAAACTTAAGTGTTTGAATAATAATTTAAATAATTTAGATATAAGATTTTAATCTTAAATTAATTAAGAGATAAGTATTATAACTTAAATCTCATCCAAAAACAATATTAAATATGAAATTCATTTTCATATTATTAATACATAAACAAGTTACAAAAGAATAAAGAATAAGAATATTCTTTATTAATAATAATATAATCTTTATTACAATTAAAGATTAAAAGAATAATAAAAGAAAAATTACAAAAGATTAAGAAGATTACATTTGAAGATCTACTAACTATCCTATATCTAAATCTAGACTAAATCTTCATCTTTATCTTGGTACCTGCAAAACAAAGACTAATAGAAACAAAATAAGATTAGTGTTAGAATATTTCTCTCAGATATGTCAGTGAAATGCACTTGACAAATTCATCATTGAGAAATGCTATAAAGGGGCAAGTTTCACCAATATGAAAGATTTCATCTTTCATAAATTTAAAGCCAGAAGTCAAATGATAGACAAAGGGATCAATTCACCATCCAGGTGAAAGTAAGCTGGTAATAGTAAGTTCAAAATTTCTGAACCTATCCACAAGTGCATAGCAGGCACACAAGTTGGACACACACCAGCATGCAAATGGTGTGCTGTCGACCTCACAAACACAGCCAAATCACACAAAACCACAGCAGTCGTGGGGGAAGCACTAGTGCATCACTCCAATACACATTACACTAGAACATCCACTGTAGACAGTAGCCAAACCAAGAACAGTAGCCAAACCAAACCACCCAGATCAAACCAAACATCACCAGGATGGTGACATAAGGAGGGGGATGAATCTGGTGGACAGCAAGATCAGGTCCAGGAGCTAGGAGGAGTAGGCAAGCTCAAGAGCAAGCTCAGGAGCCCAGCAAAAGTAGATCAAGATCAAGATCAAGATCACCATCATCAATCTACTACACCAACATCAAATTTTGTGGTGAGCCTCATAAGGCCATCACATGATTTCATCATATCAGTTAAATAAAAGCATGTGTTGCTTTATGAAGTGATCTCTCAATAATCACCCAAGAGAGGTGAAACTATCCTAGAGATTTCAAGTATAAGATAAGAAATCAAACTCAGCCAAAAGCACTAAACCCTCAGACCAGCATCACTGAGTTCAGTGATATTTTTTGCAACATAGATCATTCTTCATTTGATCTTATCAGATCAGGGCACATCTCCCAGAGAGAGTAGCACCTCTAATCCTACAAGTTTCAAACAAACTAATTGCTCAACTAGCTAGGAATTAAATCCTAGAGCCTCAGACCAACATCATAGGCAGGAAAGTTTAGAAAAGCTTTCATTTCATCTTGCCAGTATTAATCACAAGCATCATCAAGCTAAGCCCAAAAATAAAACTCAATCACTTGTGTGCCAGATCATAATGGTATCACAAGGACATGTTTTAAATGAACTAAAACCAATATTTGCTTAGTTTACATAGATAAAAGGGACAACCAATAAATATCATTTTCCTGAAGCCAAGTGCCAGGAATCAATATCATATGCATCTATGCATCCACAGAAAAATCATTACATGTAATGATTTGATTCAGTGTGTATAATCTCATACAAGCCTACATTATAATTGCAGTAAGCAACTATTGAGAGAAGCTACTGTCAGTACAAGCATTCTGACAGTAGAGTAAATTCTCAGATCAACAACATAATCCAATCAGCTAGCATGGGATCATAGTGGATTACCACTACAATAACTATGACAGGCAACTAGCATCATCAAAGCCACTACCAATCATTAACCACAGCAGACAATCATTCTCCATGATCAGATATGATCCACACTAGATCTAAAGCATCATAGATATGATCAACAGAGGGTTATGAACCCTAAACAGAACAAGAACCTTAAGCCAGTGATGAACCCAACCAGAGCATAGCCACTAGACACACACATAGAGTTTCGTGGTAGTAGCATGAACAAGAATCACAGAACCAACTTACCCGAGGTCCTTGCTGACGAATCAAAGAGGAAGCAGAATTGGACGACGAACCGCGGCGGCACAGGGAGCACCCAGGGGGCGCTGCAACCTGCACCAGCCACGGCGGCGGCTGCAACAGCACACGAGCCCAACACACACCGCAGGCGGAATCGCGGCGGTGGTGACAGCACCTTTTCCTGAACCCTAGGGTTCGGGAACGGGGTGGACCTAGCCACGGGGAAGCCCCAGAGTCAAATCCAAGTGGATAGAACGAACAAGCGTCATCGACAACCCCAAATCGCACCACGGCGGCGAGCAGAACGACCGACGGAGGCGGGAATCGATGGTGGCGTCATCGCCGGCCACAGGGTCGGGTCTGAGGAGGAGAGGATAGGGTCGAGGGAGAGAGGAGGCAGAGAGATGGGCTGGGTGGGCCAAAACCCCTCGGGGTGATATTTTGACCTTGTCATATTGGGCCACACTAGCCCAATTAGCCCAAACGGGCCAGCCAAAGTTGCTTAATAAAATTTTTGATCAATTGGAAAAAGACCAAAATGCCCCTAACCTCAATAAAATTATAGAAAAAAATAAAATTCCAAAAATTATAAATAAAATATTTTTGGATTCACAATAATCCACTCTGTCCAAATAAAATAAGATATCAAATTTTGAACATTTAAATTTTTATAAGAATTTTGTAATTTATATTTACTTTATGGAATTTTACAAAATTATTGAAAGATGATAAAAATAAATAAAAATCCCTTTCATTGTATATTAATATTATAGTATTTTTTTTCAAAAATACTAAAAAAATATTTATAATAAATTATAAGGTATAACTGATAATTCCTAAAAGAATTATTAAATCAATAAAAGTCAAATAAAAGGGAAATAAAATAAAATAATTCAATATATATTATAAAATATTAAAAAGTAATATGTATAAATCCTTTATTACTAAAAAGGAACTTTTTGGGTTAAATGCATATAAAATTAAATAATGCATTACATTATTTTTTATAATCATTTTGCTTCTTTAAATATTGTCCTTACCGGGCAATAATGATGTTTTTGTAGAACTAGAAGCTCAAGGTCCAGTGCAAGCATCAGACTTCACTACCTTGCCATCACAAGGCAAGTTCATCACTTGCTCATGTCCTTTGAAGAGTCTTTATCAAAGTATTTGCAAATTGTGTGTTACCATATATGCCATAAAAGAAAGAAAATATTATTTTCATAAATAAAGAAATCATAGATATCATCCTAAGTGATGATATAATGGAGCAATAGAACTTAGGATTCTATTTGCAACAATGATGATCAAGTAGGGACTTAATAACCCCTGACATCAGTGATTCTAGCGTCGTATATTACGCGTTAGCCATGAGATTTGGAATGGGACAGAGAAGTCAGCTGTATCTTCTTCCTCTCGCATGAAGCCGGATGTGCAGGTCGTGGCTGTTATCCTCATAGCGTGCATATTAATTGGTAATTCATAGAGGATATGCAGCATATGGGTGGGAACCCTCATCGTCCCACGATAGTTCTGGCATCTAACGGTTTGTACAAACCATTGCCGTAATTCATTATGTGGGCATGGTGTACACCAAGGAGGCATGCGGGGTCGCGAAGGGGGCAGTGATTGGCTTGGACCAGCTACTGGGCCCCACATCATGGAATTGTGGACGGAAAAGTATGCCCGATTGTGCAACAAGGAGTTGATCTCCCATGGGTAAAGTAACGCACCTCTGCAGAGTGTAAGAAATGTAACTTGTTACTCTCTGTTCCGGGAAGGAGATAAGAACGCGGCAGGAAAGGAACTCCATGAAAGTTCTGGTCAACCTGTGAAGGCTGATTGTCATAGTTTTTCGGAATAAAATCAATCTTTGAAGAAAGATTTACAAAAACTGCATAGTGCCAATGATTTATAATCTGTGGTGGTAGTTAGAGCATCAAACTTCCCACCTTGCATATAATGAACTTGTTGGGTAACGTTGTTACTCATTCTTTCCTTTGATCCCTTACTTAGACTCTGAGGATCCCGAAGACGGGCTAATGTATGCAGTTGAATGCCAAGAAGATGTGTTCTACGAGGAACCTGATCTATCTGGAGGAGTTGAAGGAGTGGATTACGAGATCCGCTATGGTGTCGATGAGAATGAGACCAACTAAGTACCTAGTTAGTAGTAACTAACGGAGCCGAGCAGCATGAACGCTATAGAATAAGCTGTTGAGCTCAACTCCTAGACGGAGTTACTACTTTTAAATTCCGCTGAACACTTTATATTTTGGTTTGTAAGTTGGATCTTTTGGAAGTCTTGAACTTCCGGTATTGTAATAATAATAATGTGTGTACTTTTGTAATATGGACCCGCAATGTTTCTGTTGTACCACTCTGAGGGATGTGATATTTATGGAATGGTGTTCTGTGGATGTCATGTGAACGACTATAGTGTACTACACATGGAGTGGTATGCTGGGTCACCGCAGTTGGTATCAGAGCAAATTGCTTTGACCTTAGGTTGGAAACCTAGTAAAGGGTATTATGTGTAGGAGAATTAGCAACGATAAAGAATTCTCTAAAAGTAATATAATGGGTATTCAAATGAGAATATTCTTTTATATATTTTAGTGTGATAATTCTTTGTTATGATGCAATATATCATTGGATACTAATCAAAATTATTTTTCTGATACACAGAGATATGGCACCAAAGTTTCCAAAACAGACTTTGGTAAGGAAAGAGGAGACTCTTGATGATTATCAAGGATCATTTACAGACCAACTTCGTCAACTTTTAAAGCTCTTTAATTGTCCAACTAGAATTCCAGTGAACACTATCACTTACCTTGATGGCCGGATGTTATCCAAGTATCGTGTGAGTATCCAACTTCCAGAAAAGCTTGGATTATACCACGATCTACCCATAGGAGAAGGTAGGAGTCATTTAGCAGCCTATCATATTGCTGTTGTGGAGGCAATAGCTAATATCTGGGAGCAGAAAACCAAGGAGCTAGAAGGTAGCACATTTTCTGTGATACCTCATGATTCTATAGACTCGGAGCCTATACCGGATCATCTTAATTTGGTTAAGAAGCATCATAAGTTAGTTTCCAAGTTTATGGATAGATACTGGACACTCGTTGCATCTTTCTATAAGACTCATCAAGTGATTGTCGAAGACAAAAACGACATGTTAGAGGATCTAACTGATCCGGAAAGGAGGAAGCAGTTAGCATTCCAGTTGGAGAAAGAAGCAAGTAGTAGTGCAACACCTATCTTTAAAGATATACCTATAGATCCGGAATCTTTTATACCATATCCTTACTCACCAAGACCTGAACCTACACATGATCCTACTTTGGATATGCGGTATGCGGTACCACAGGGCTCAGAGGATGGTTCTGACTCAGAACTTCCTATTGAGAATTCCGATGGTTGGAGAATGGGATCATATACTGGATATCATGAACACCAGATGTCCGCAGATGGTTCTGACAGAAATGTTGGACAATCTAGTTGGATGGGTGCAAGGATGAACCTTAATAACAGTAGTAGAAATACCATGTCAATAGATGATCAGGATGAGGAAGAAGATCCTGAGGAGAGAGTGTTTGAATCATCAACATCTTCTCAAAACCCAGGGAATATACATTATCCAGTGTTTAACTATCTTGGCCATGAGAGCACCTGGGAAGCAGCGGGATCTGCGTATCCTGTTGACAACTCAAGGAATGAAGCTCAGGAGATGCAGGCTAGAGATAATGTTGAATATGCTTCTGAAGACTTTTTAGCTGAGATGGAGGGAGTCAATGCGCTCAGGTTGAGTAATGACTCAAGCCCTGATACTTCAGATACAAAGTATGTTCCTTCTGGAAGGCCATTTGTTCCACAAACTGTGCGACGGACAACACGTCATCATGGTTGGACATCAGGCATGTATGATGAGCATAGTTACTACTAGAAGGAGGCAACTAGTTAGTGATATCAAGTACCGTGTAATGTACTCCAAGTAATAAGGTAGTTTGGTAATAATACCAATATGGTATATGTTGTAATGACTTTGTATCATTATGATATTATGTATAATGTGTGAAATGCATATCTGGAATTTCTTTGGATCTTCATTGTGTGACTAGTTCTGTGCGTAAAGTCAAGCTCAGAACACATGTGCATGATGTAATTATGAGTATTCGCTTCATGATGCAGGACTAGGGGGTCATGGATACGGGTGTAGAAATGGGAACTGAGCAGCAGCGGATGGAGCGTGAGGCCTAGGAAAAGGCCGATACCGATGCAGAAAATCAAGGAGCATTACCACCACCACCAATGAGGTCGTTAATGGAACAGAATTTTATGCAATGCATGCAAATGATGCAAGAGACTCAGAACAAGTTTATGGAAGAGTTGCTGGGGCGAGCAAATCAGAGGGCACCTGAAGGTGTAGGAGTGAGTCTAATTTCCAGAATGCAAGACCGTTACCTTTTGCATCAGCTCCTGAACCAATGGATGCAGAAGACTGGCTAGCAGATACAGAAAGGAAGCTGAAAACTGTGGGTTGCAATGATGAGGAAAAATTGAGGTATGCAACTCATCTGCTTACTGGACCTGCAGCATCATGGTGGGAAAATCAGTTAGCCATGCAACAACCAGGAAGGGAGTTTACCTGGGAGGAGTTCAAGCAGAGATTCCGTGAATATCATGTTCCGGAAAGCGTCATGGAGTTGAAGCAGAGAGAATTTGAGGAGCTTCAGCAAGGATATAATAGTGTCATGAAGTACATCCGGGAGTTCAGCCAGTTGTCTCGTTATGCTGAAGAGGATGTTAACACTGAAGAGAAGAGGAAGAAGCGTTTCTTGTGTGGATTGAATCCATTTGTGAAGATGCAGCTAAGGTTAGCCAATAGGCAAACTTATCAGCAGTTGTTGGATGCAGCCATTACTTTTGAAGATGACTACAAGAATGTTCAATAGGATCGGAGGAAGAGAGCCAAGAAGGAAACCAAGAGAATTCAGGCAAGTAAACCTAAATCAAACCTGGAGTTCAAACCTCGAATAGGAATTATGGCAACAACAACATAATAATAACAATAACAAGGGAAGTGGTGGAAATCAATCCAATACGAGAAGGAATGTTATCTGTAACAATTGTGGAATTCCAGGGCATTTCTAGAGGGAGTGCAAAAAGCCTATAGTGATCTGTTATGGTTGTGGCCAGAAGGGGCATATCAAGCCAGATTGTCCGAGTAAACCACCAGGAGGATGGCCTACCAAGGGAGGAGGACAAGCCAGTGGAGGAAATGTACAACCCAATAAAGGAGGGAATAATGGCAAGAATAACAATGGCAAGAGGAACCGACCTACTGGAAAACTGAACTGTGCAACCCTCAAGGAGGTGGATAATTCGGAGCATGTAGTGATAGGTACACTCAATATCCTTACCAATCCTGGCAAAGTTCTATTTGATACTGGTGCAACTACTTCATTCATTTCTGAAGAATTTTGTGATAAGTTCGGGATTAGAAGGGCAACGTTAGAAAGTCCTATGACTGTAGTTACGGCAGGAGGGAATGTGATTGTACGCCACATAAAACAAGATCAGGTTATCTCGATCTGTGGTTGTACATATTTCGCAGACCTTTATGTGATTCCTTTGAAGGGAATTGCAGTAGTGCTGGGGATGGATTGGATGATGGAACACAGAGCTCAGATAAATTGTGAGGATAAAACTGTCTCAATCAAAACTCCAAGTGGAGCAAGGATAGTTTACCAAGCATATAAACACAGTCATATCATGGTGGATCTGTAGTTGAATTCAATGAAGGAAGTTAAATTAGAAGAGATTCCTATAGTTAATGAATTCCAAGATGTTTTTCCAATAGAGTTACCGGGAATGCCACCAGACTGGGAGATAGAGTTCACCATTGACCTAATACCTGGTACAACACCAATAGCTCAAGCACCATATAAAATGGGACCCAAAGAGTTGAAAGAACTCAAGGAGCAAATTGATGAGTTAGCGAGGAAAGGATTTATACAGGAAAGTGTATCTCCATGGGGAACACTAGTTCTTAAGTAGCAGGACATACATCATTGTTTTCCGCCTTAAGTTAATACATAGTTTTTTCCGCATACGCATCAAAGGAGCAACAAATATTACAAGTTGTTTTTCATTCCTTTGGCGCAGGAAACTTGGAAGCAGCGCCATCGGCAGCAGGAGAATCACCCTCGAAGTCGGCAGTGTGAAGGGACTTGGGGGAGCTTTGGTTGCCGCCATCGATGGTATTCATCGGCACGAAGACGTTGACGTCGACTAACTCGGTAACTCTGGTGTCATAACCCGCGAGTGACGGCAAGATGGACTCATGGTTTATCTCCTTGCCATCGTCATGCACGTCGGGTATGCCAGAGGTTACCGTGTCGATGTCGGCATCTTCATAGTGTGCCTTTACCATGGACAACACCATCCTTGCACCGGCCCGTGCACATGAAGCTTTCCAGCTTGTGATACGCTCGGGGGCTCGGCGCAGGATCTCCGAGAACTTCGCCATAGAGTCTGATGCCTTGATATTGATCTGGAGGGGCTTGGCAATCTCTTTGTCTTGCGCGATGGTGCTGTTGATGAAGTTGCCGGCAAGAACCATGCATTCCTTTGCTGGAGGAGGTGATCGGGTTAAACCCATAGGAGCTGCAAATTCCGACAAGGAGCACATGAGTTCAAAAATTTAGAGTATCTAGACTATAGAAATACAAGACGGAGAATCACTTACTGAAGATGCTAGCCTCAGCTTTCCAGAGGGTATCCGCCAAGGAGTCCCGTTCTTGTTGGAGGAGCTTGTACGCCTCATGATGGCGTTGATTCTACTCATTGACAGCTTTCTTATGATCTCTTAATATCGATATCTCCTCCTTCAAGCGGTTCATCTCTTTGGTGGCGGAGTCCTGCAGGGCTTTCATTGACTCCTCATGCATCTTCAGCATGTCCTTCCTCTCCTGCTTAAGGATCTTGTTCTCGCTATCCAGCTCCTGAATATGCTTGGATTGCTCGACAATGTGCTTATCCTTGGCAATGGTTTCTGCAAGTCGGAGAAAGCAAAGTACACAGTGAGTAGTCGGAGAATACACAAGTTCAAGTTGGAATACGAAAAAGAAAGGAAAAACAGACGCTTGCTCTTGATGATCTGTTCCTTCAAGAAGGCAGTTTTACCCTTTTCGGCTTCCAAGTCTGCGCACATCTTCTGGTACTTGTCGTTGGCCATGCCCCTCCGAGCATTCTCGTTCTATAGTTCTATGGAAAAAAGAAGAATTAAACGCTATTTGGTCTACTTGGAGCATCTAGCCGGAAATTTTCCACCTAGACGCTCGGGGGCTACAGCGAGAGTTTTTAACTTAGCAATATGCTTAGTCTTTCTTTAAGCATCTAGTCGGAACTAATTCAGTTCTCGATTAGAAGCTTGGGGGCTACAGTATAAAGTTTTTAACTCGGATGTATGCTTAGCTTTTCTTTAAGCATCTAGTCGGCGCTTATTCAGTTACAACTAGAGGCTTGGGGGCTACAGTATTGAAATTTATAACAACTGTGTATGCTACTCTTAAAGCATCTAGTCGGAATAATTCATTCAAACTACACGCTTGGGGGCTACAGTGAGAAGTTTTCTAGCTTAGTCACTCTTAGAGCATTTAGACGCAAAGACTTATGGTTTTTCGTCTAAATCCTCGGGGGCTACAGTGGGATACTCATATGAAATGCAAAAGGCAAATAAAACTTACAAGTGCAATGATCTTGAGGTTGGTAGCACTCTCGGCCAGCAGCTTGCCAAAGGATACACTGTTTCCTTGCAAGATCTCTGCTTGCCGGAGGAGCTCCTCGAGACCGCACGTTGGAGATGTCGGCACCGCACCAGGAACCAGAGAAGTGCTACCCAACGTAAGTGCCGGATAGACTATCTTCGGGAACTCTATGGCTTTCTGGGGGAAAGGACGCCGCCTTCGGCAGAGGTACCACCTTCCACCACCGCCTTACTGCTATCCATGGCATCCTTAGACGGAGCTTTATCCATTGGGTGTGCGGCACTCTCCTGCGTTTTCTGCTCGCCGACGACAGCAATCTCGGTAGAGGTACCTGAATCCACTTCCATGGCGGAAGGGTCAGATGCTTCCTTAGTTTGTGAGCTTGTCGGGGCGGAGGAGGGCTTGACGCTGGGAGTGACAGGGGCGATGGCAGGAGATGCGTCACGATGCAGCATGTCCTTGATGGTTCTAGAAGCCCCCAATGTTTTGGAGGTCTTCTTCAAGCTGGTCGTGGCTTTCTTCCTGAAACGTGCAAAATGCATAAGTACGGGAACAAGACAGATAAATGGACAAATGTCGGAGAGAAAGAAGCTTACACAAGTGGGGGTGCTTTGGCAAAGGGTATCCCGGTAGTCTTTCTCTTCTCTGCCTCCAGGGCGGCGGTAGTCTTTTTGGAGGCTCCACCCTCCGTCTTCTTCTTCTTGCCTCCGTCGGCAGCGTCACAGATGGAGCTCTTCCGCTTTCGCGCCAATGGAGCATTGTTGTCGGAAACGAAGGTGACTTCCTTCATCTTTGGATCATAGATTTGAGGAGCCATGATGTCCTCATCTATGTCGCTAAGCTGTAAGGTGAAGAACCACCGTGTTAGATGAGATGATAATGGCTAGACGGAAGAACTGGAGTATATGTCATACATGGAAAATAAACAGTTACCTTTGGGCACTTGCTCTCTACGAACATGTCGTAGGTGATGGTGAAGCCACGCTTTTTGTCCTTTACCTTGACGATGTTCTTGAGACGGAGCTTGACGGAGTCGCTCGAGAAATTGTCCACGGAGATGCGGAGGCTATCCCTTCTATCGCTGGTATACTCGTGCATCAGCTTCGAACGGTGTTGTAGAGGCTGGATTCTCCTGATGAACCAGCACATGGATAGGTCCAAGCCAGTCAAACCCGTATGTACGAACCACTCTATCTGCCTTATGGCACGGGAAGCGTCAATGTCGGAGGGAAGGGAGGCCTGGGATCTCCATGTCGAAGTTTCGGCGGCGGATCCATCGACGAAGTCCGGGTACGTTACTTCTCGGCCGGCCAAAGGGATATCTAGGCCGTAGAAGTAAGTACGCTGTCGGTTCTTGCAGGACTCGTGGCCGACGATGTCGGGGAACCGTCGGCCAGGACGGATCTTGAAGCTTATGGTGCCACAGTTTCTAAGTTCATCCTTGCTGGCTCCGGCTTCGCGTTTGACGGTGAAGAAATACACAAAGAGATCTAGCCTAGGCTTAATCCCTAGGTAACCCTCACAAAGCGCCGCGTAATTGTTAAGCGCTAGGATACTATTGGGAGAAAGGTTTTGGGGCTGTACTCGGTAGTGGTTCAAGACGGCAAGGAAGAAGTTAGAGATGCGCAGGGAGACGCCGCATACCAATTATGCTTTGAGGTACACCTTTTCTCCGGCTTGGGGAGAAGGTGTGACCTCGCCGGCCAGCGCCGCCCGCCAGGCGAGCCCCTCCGTCGCAGGAAGGTAGCCCTCGGCGATCAGCTCCTTGATGTCGCGGTCCGTGATGTCCGAACCGTGCCAATCGCCTTTGTGGGAATCAAGCTCTTCCTCCAACAGCTCCAGCGCCACTGGATTGTGGTCGCCGCCGGTGGTCTTAACCACCGTGGAGACGAGGATGACCAGGCCCTTTGGGGCACGACGACGGAGCTCGCCGGCTTCGCCCGACGCCGCCATCGAGGGAGTATAGCTGCTACTGGCCATTGCGCGAGTTTGGAAGTGACTGGTGAGATTGGGAGTTAGGGTTTTTCACAAGGTTGCGCGGAGAACTCGAGGGGGCGCTCGCTGGAGGAAGAAGACGATGCGAGGAGAGAATGAGGTGAAAAGTAAAAAGTTCCACTGCAGTTACTATTTATGATCTTCAGCATCAAGATTCGTGCAGCTTGATCGGACGGTTGCCGCGTAGACGACGTGTGTATGGACGTGCGCGGAAATTTCGCCACGTCCCCAACCGTTGCCGCCAACGATTTGTATCGCTCGCGCAGGAAAATCGGACATGATTGTGTTCTCTGCATGTGTGAGTTACGAGGCGCGCTAACCTACGTTTGCGTCACCCTAGCTGCCATAGGCAGATGAACCATCACATCATAAGATTCCGGCATGGACGGATCCAGTCCGACTACAGATGAGTACGATGAAAGATTCAGCATTTCTCCGGCTTACTAATCGAAGACGGAGAAAACCTTGCAGTGTTCTTTGGGAGGACTACAAGATATTGCTTGACGATTTGCCAACATCCATCTAGACAGAGCATTCAACATGAAGAGGCAAGACGGCGCAAGATCTCGGAGTTCTCCGGGGGCTACTGTTGGGGATATGCTATATGGGTATCCTCATAGCATGTCTCCTATCCGGATAACCCGGGTGGCCCACAGTTGGTAGCATGGCCCGTGGCCTGCTGGGCGGCCCAGTTAGATGGATCCAGAAGGGAGGCCCATGCCGGATAAAGGAAGACTACGGTTGGAGTCACCGACGTACCCGGAGCCTTGGAGTACAAGACACGCAAGACTAGTAATAAACGGTGTAGGACTCTGTAACCTGTCTGGCTAGAACTTTTCCCTGTAACCCTAGGACCTGGCGACTATATAAGTCGGGCCTATGGGAGCCTTTAGGGCACAATCTAAGACAACTTTACATAACCTCGCACAGCGAACCAATCCCTGTAACTCGGCGTATTACCATTTTAGTGATTTATAGCAGAAGTAGGATTCCGCCACCGTTGTGGGATCTGAACCTGGGTAAGCTGTGTTACCTCGTACCCGTCAACCGTCCGCCTTCCCCCACGTCTCTAAACACGCACTATGAGGACCCCTCTATGGCGTACTCGTCGGCAATACCACAAAACAGCATTGCAACAGCCACACCATGTCCATGGCGCCGCCGCATCGGATGCGAGGCGGCTAGGGTTAGCATGGTTGGAGCGGGGTTGCGGGGATTAGCGATTCAGTGAAGCGAGGATGAAAGAGGAGAGGAAGGCGGAGCCAGGGCAGGAGGTGACGGGATGGGCGGGTTGACCGGCGATGGCGAAGGCAGCGGTGGAGAAGGGGGTCGGGATAGGACGGGAGGTAGCAGAGGCCACGGAGGCATGGGGCTCACGAAGAGATGAGGTTGGCACTAGAGAGATAAGGAGTCTGTTTTATTTTTCGTGCGAGAGGAATAGAGAATAGGAACTGTCCTATATTATTGCTGGCACTTTTGATAATGCCTTAAAAAATGCAATATTATAGGCAGTTTAGAGAAGTGCCTTAAATATTCAGATCTTTTCAGGCATTTACAAAAAATGTCCCTAAAAAGCATATTTTTGCAGGCATTTTTAAGGAGTACCATAAAAGATCGAATCTTTTGAGGCACTTTTCACATACTGCCCCAAAAAATAGTTTTTCTAGGCATTTTTAAAAATTTCCTCCAACAAAGTGCCTAGAAAAATCCACAGTGACATAGTGAAAATCGAGACGGAGGGAGGGAGAAACACATCACTAGCAACAACCTGCACATGGAGTACCGTCTGGCCGATTTGGGTTTCTCTGGATATCAGTTCACGTGGAGTAATAGGAGGGAAGGTGCTGCCAATGTTCAAGCCAGGCTGGACCGTGCTACAGCTACGAGTGAGTTCGTGCGAATGTTCCCAATGACTTATGTTAGTCATGTGGAGACAGAGGAGAGTGATCATTTGGCGTTATTGATCAAAATTCAAAAGGATCGTAAAGTTCAGGTGCACAAACCACGAGGCTTTGTGTATGACGAAATGTGGACTACACACGATTCGTACGATGAGATGATTTCGTTGGCATGGAATGACACTAACCGGCAGGGCCAGGGGCTGGCTAATCTATGGGAAAAATTGAGAGATTTATCTTCCAATATGAAGATATGGAGCTTCCAAACGTTTGGTTCCATCACGGGACAAATAAATGAGCTTCGTTCCAGGCTTGATAGTGCAAAGCAAAAGGCCCTAGTGTCCGGTTGTTTCCACGAAGTAGAGGGAATTGAAAAAGAGCTCCACATTATTTATGAGAGGAAAGAAATAATGTATAAGCAACGATCAAGACAGGATTGGCTAAAATTTGGTGACAGAAATACTAAATTCTTTCAGAATCGTGCAACACACCGGAGGCGGAAAAACACGGTTAAGTTTCTTGATAAGGATGATGGCACTAGGTGTACCACTGACGACCAGATGAGAAGCTGGTCGAGAGTTTTCTTCAGTGGGCTTTTTCGATCTGAGGGGGCGTCGAACATGGACAGAATTCTGAACAATGTTGTTGAGCTCGTTTCCCGGAGATGAACGCTGCTCTTATGGCCCCTATCTGTGATGATGAAATAGAAAAAGCCCTTTTTCAGATGGGTCCGACTAAAGCCCCGGGGCCCGATGGGCTCCCAGCTCTGTTCTATCAGCGCCACTGGGCCCTGATTAGGAGTGACGTTTGTGTAGCAGTTCGAGATTTCCTAGAAGGCAGATGTTGTCCTAAATGTTTTAATGATACGGTTCTGGTTCTAATTCCAAAGGTGAATTCGCCCGTCAACCTTACACAGTTCCGACCTATTAGTCTTTGCAATGTTTTGTACAAACTTGCCTCCAAAGTGGTAGCGAATAGACTAAAGTTGATTTTGCCAATTCTGATCTCTGAAGAGCAAAGCGCTTTCGTACCGGGGAGGCTTATAACTGACAACGTCTTCATTGCCTATGAGTGTACACACGCCATCAGGAAAAGGAGCCGGAAAATCCCGCTATGTGCCGTAAAACTGGATATGGTAAAAGCCTACGACCACGTAGAGTGGATTTTCTTGGAGGGTATTCTTAAGAAGATGGGTTTTGCGACGGAGTGGGTCACAATGATCATGAGATGCATGTCTACTGTGAAATTCTCGGTCAAGCTCAATGGTGGACTGTCGGAATCATTCACTTCGTCTAGAGGTTTGAGGCAGGGAGACCCTCTTTCCCCGTATCTTTTCCTGTTTTGCGTCGAAGGTTTCTCTTCCCTTCTAAAGGAAGCACAACTTCAAAATCTGATCAGAGGAGTTAGATTTGGCTCCCAAGGCCCTCATATTACACATCTTCTTTTTGCGGATGATAGTGTTGTGTTTCTTGAAGCCACTATGGAAAACATGCAAGCTCTCAAGGTGGTTCTACAGGATTACGAGGACTGCTCTGGACAGAAGGTTAACCTTGCTAAATCCTCAATTTTCTTTGGTAAGGGCTGCAACGATGCTTTGAGGATGGAGCTGAAAAATCAGGTTGGGATTGAAAGTGAGGCACTGTCAGAGCGCTACCTCGGACTGCCGACGGTAGTGGGGCGATCTAAGGAAGGCGCATTCAAATATGTCACTGAACGTTGTTGGAACAAGGTGAAGGGCCTAAAAGGCCAAGGTCTGTCAAAGGCGGCACGGAGCATTCTGGTTAAATCTGTAGTTCAGTCTGTCCCTACGTACCCCATGAGTTGTTTCCGGTTTTCTAAGAAACATTGCAATAAGCTGAGCTCAGTCTCCTCTAACTTCTGGTGGGGGGGGCACGAATGGGGTGAGGAAGGTTCACTGGATTGCGTGGGAGCGAATGTGCAAGAGGAAAGATCAGGGGGGACTGGGTTTTCGTGATTACGAGTGCTTTAATCGGGCTTTCCTTGCTAAACAAGGCTGGCGCCTGCTAACAAACCCCAATTCTCTTTGTGCCAAAGTGTTGAAGGCTAGATACTATAAAGATGCAGATTTCCTTTCGGCTCTTTGTCCAAAGGGTGCCTCCTTTACTTGGAAGAGTATTTTCTATGGAAGACAACTTCTTATGGAGGGACTGATTTGGCGGGTAGGCAATGGTGAAAAGATAAAAATCATGGAAGATAAGTGGATACCTAGAACATCAGCCCAACATCCACTGGGATGTAAAGTTCAAGACCCTCCGGTGATGCTTAAGGAGTTCCTCACACCGGGGGGAGGAGCATGGGACTCTGATAAGCTTCACCAATATTTTTATGAGGTAGATGTGGAGGATATTCTAAAAGTCCAAGTGGGTCGTCAAGGAACGGAAGATTTCGTGGCCTGGAACTACACAAAAAGTGGTGTTTTCTCCGTGAAGTCAGCGTACCACTTAGCTATGGATAGAAAGGCGCAGAAGGAGGGCTCTCCTGGGTCATCTAACTCGGTAGCTCTGCACAAAGGGAGGCTGGCGCTATGGGACTGTAATGTTCCAGGGAAAGTGAAGGTCCATGTTTGGAGGCTAATTGAGAACGGACTAGCTGTGGGAACAGAACTATCGCACCGTAAAATAAAGGATGGGGTTGCCTGTCTTGTGTGCCACAAAGAGGAAAGTTCGGTTCACAGATTCTGGTCTTGTTCTCATTCAGCAAACTCATGGCACGAGCTTGCCTTGCTATCTGGCGTCAGGTTGGAGAAACCACCTCGGCTTTTACGTTGTCACTCGGATTTGAAAGGCTGGTTACTTGACTGGATTGGAAAGGAGAAGGGTGATAAGGTGGCATTGATGATGATGCATCTCTACCAGTTATGGATTGCCAGAAATGAGGCTAGGGAGTCTGGCCAGATTGAGGAGCCCGCTCAAACTGCACGAAAGACCGTCAGGTTTTTGGAGGATTGGACACTGTTCCATGAGCCAAGGCCGGCTGCGAAAATAAAGAAGGTGGAGCCTTGGTCCAGCCCGCCTCAGGATTGGTGTAAGATCAACGTCGATGGGGCTTTTAACGCTAGCTGCTCGGGTGGTGGGGGCGTAGTCATCAGAGACTACTATGGTAGCTTCTTAGCAGGGGCATGCCATTTTTTACCACAAATTCAAGATGGACTGCAGGTCGGGACGGAGATCAATTGCCAAAAGATTGTGTTGGAAACTGATAGCTCTGGAGTGGCTGCAAAACTTGTCGGGAATGAGCTTGAAAGATCGGGACACGGCGTCCTGGTGGAGGAGATAAAATTCCCGATGCGGTCATTTTAGGAATGCAAGGTTCAAGCAGTTAGACGTTCGGCGAATGAGGCTGCTCATCAGTTAGCTAAGCATGGCTGCAATAATAAATTATGTAAAGTTTGGTTCTCTGTAGCTCCGGATTGTATCGGTGACTGTGGCTCGTGATTTAGTCACGGCTTAATTTGAATGCAGCATATTGATCTAAAAAAAAAGCAACAACCTGCACAATTGGCAAAAACCAACACATACTAGGCCAAACGGCCTTTCACCCCAGCCGAGACAAACAGGTGGGCGGAAGGGACAGCTAAAGTTATCTTGTTTTCTCAACAGCCTTATCTGGAGCACAATTGGCAAAAAACCAACAGCCAAATCACAGGTAGAATCTGGCCTCCCATCCATCCCTGCTAACAAAAAAAAAATGGAGCACGCTCGTCCTAAAAGACAACAAGCCCACGCGCGCACCTCGACGATCTGCATTATTATTATTGGAGCCGTGAAGGGAGAAAAATGTGATGGAGAGATGATAAGCCCTTGAGAGAGGGAAACAAGAATAAAACAGCGGGGCATGGAAACGGATTGAAAGGAAAGCAGCGGCCAACAGCAACAGCGATGCCAATGTCAGCGGTCAGCACGAGACCGGACGACAGCTGCAAATTGTGTTTCAGGGGGGAATGCACTTGGCTGGCGCCACTGGTCTGGTCTGGTCCACACTTCATGTGAACGCCACGCCCCCTCCCTCATCCTCCTGCCCCCACGCCACGATGGGCCCGCCTTCCAGCCCCATACCGGGGCTGGCCCCATGGCCCGCCCGCTCCGGCGCCAGCGCGAGGCAAGGCAATAGTCTAAAGTACATGCAACTTGGCCGGCCCCGCCCGGCCGCCATTGTTGACACTGCGTGCAAATACATTTTATTGGTTTTGCGAAAGTAAAATACTACTTCCTTTGATCCATATTAATTAATTTAATTTTTTTAAAATTTGGATAATCCAAGTCAATGGGTTGAATGGAGTACAAGATTCACATGCTAGTAGAATTTTATTAATATTACCGACATAATTTGCAATGCTTTGTTGGGCTTTAACAGAAACGTAATACTCCCTCCGTTTTAAAATATAAGATATTTTAGATTTATGAAGAGAATGTATTTAGACTTGATTTAGTGTGTAGATTTATTTTAAATATGAGTGAACCTATATATTAAAACTAGTCTAGATACATTTGCTTTATAAAACTAAGACATCTTATATTATGACACGGAGGGAGTGTTGTGCGGGGCATGTTGAATTGCATGTGCCAATACGTACATTCAACGAGTTAGGTCGATCGACTGAAATGTGAGAAATGCAAGTCAACGAGACATATGCATACTCCGTTTGTATGAAGTCATTTCCATGTATATTCTAAAACAAATACTATGCACGAGGATATGTAGTCTTAAGGAGTAGTAGATATTTCTACTCCTTGAAGTGTAGCACACGACACAATGTTGTTCAAAAGTAGAAGATAACAGAAACCCGAAAATCTGTGGACGTACGTGAGATCTTCATTCCGACAAAACAAGAAACAAAAAACAAAGTCAGTCAACCCTTACCCAATACTAGTAGGTCAACACAACTATTCTCCATGTAATCAAATTCATCCCGGCTGTGAGTGAGATATTTTCTGTCCAAGACAATGACCCGATGAACTCAAGCTATAGCTACTCAACCAGGCAGCCAATGAGAATAGCCCGCGTACGTGTACACAGAGCGCGAGGTCCTCTACCCAAAGTCTTCCAATTTTCTACTCCATAGTTCATAATAGTAGTAGTGGTGGTAGCAGTAGTAGAAGAAGCTGGCAGTCCTCCTCCTCCGTGACTATCTGTCCGAAACTTGGCAACGAACACGCCATGCATTTTCAGCTGCTCCCCGTAAAAGACACGCACAGACTCTCCGGTTGAGACAAGGCACAGCATAAACACGTCGCAGTTTTTTATTTTTATTTTACTACAGTAGCTGTACTCAACTTTCTCTACACGGCTAGCTACAGGCCAGGCGTGACTGCGAGGCGCGACAAGTTGCGGCGAGACCGCTCCTCCAAGTCGCCGTTGCAAATTCGCAATTGCTCTAGTACTGTTTCCTACTCCTACCCCCGTCCACTTGCGTGACGATCGCGCTCGATCGGCCATATCGACCGACCAGATTTATCGCGCCGCTGTTGTTTTCACCAACGTCCAGCGCACCCATCGGGAATTCTAAAGCCCACTTGTGTGTCGTGGCCGCTCTGAAGCTTTGCGTGCGCCGACTTATCAACAACTGTGGTACTACCACAGCAATGTTGGGTGACTTCTTTTGGGCTTATGCTTATGCATAAGCCTGCTTATAGATTCCGGTGGGGGAAAACTGCGGTGTGAATAAGCTTTCAGAAACTATCGGGAGACTTTTTTTGGGCTTATCCATTTTTAGCTTATTTTCTACATTGAATTGTGAGATGTCTATTATGCCCTTGGATTTGATCTGTGGACTTAATCAGTCAAACATCAACTTCTGCAAGCATCACACAGCAAGAATCATCGACTACCATTTGACAACAAGCATCAGTAAAATAATCAGCTACTAACAGCAAGAATCATCTACTAGCATGAGTCAAACAATCATCTACTAGCAGTAGCGGAGCCACCTTCCGGCAACAGTTTAATGGTGCAGCCGCACTTGTTCTTTGACCGAGATACAACGGCCACCTAGCTCCGCCACTGCCTACTAGCAGCTGACATCGAGGTGGAGGGAGGACCAGGCCGGGGCAGAGAGTCGGTCCGAGCAGGCGGGATTCGGCCGCGGGCTTGGATCTCGAGTCGCCGGCTTGGAGCTGACGGTGGGGAGCAGGTTAGGACCGAAATCGGGCGGGACTGGTTGGATCCGGCCGCCCGCTGCCGAGATCTGGAGGTAGCGGCGATGGGAGAGCGACGGGGCAGGGGTGAGCGACGGCGCTGTGGGGGCGTGGAGGAAGGCCGGGGGTGGAGTGCGAGGCAGGTCGGGAATCGTTTGATCGAGTTGATATTTTTTTCCGCTTTCACTCGTTTCCTCAACGGTGGCGTTTTGATTGTAATATCTGAGAAAGACATGTCCATTTTCCAAAACGTTTCGCATCCCGTCCGCAGAAGCTCGGGAAACTGGTCAAGACCAGTTTCTCCCCGCTGCATATAACTGGGCTTTTGGAGCGTTTCTCGGTGGGGAGAATTTGAAGACTTCTTTTCTGCTTATACGGTTGGGGACCTAAAAGCCATGTTAGAAGCCTAAAAGAAGTCACCCTTATTCCCTCAAAAAAAAAAGGACAGCGATGTTATCCTTTGAGGCTGTAGGATCAACTAGTTTTATGATTACAACGGTGTGTTAGATTAGATACCAACCAGGCGTGGGTGGTGCTACGATCCCACGCAAGCAAACAACATCCGGATTTTTAATCCCACATGCATGTTATGTCATACATTGTAATCTTAGGATTATTATTTTTGCGAGACATAACAGATTGGATATCACAGTACATCATCAATTACAAACCATATATAAGGTCTTATACAAATAAGGGATCACATGATCCAGTCTTAATACAATCATAGCAGCAGAATAACGTAATAATAACGATAGCGTGAGCGAAGCTCCATCTTCATGGTCACATGCAATGCTGACGATGGGAGATGATCCTAGTTGTCGTAATCTTTCTGCGGTCCGTCCTCCTGATAGTCCTATTTATAGTCTGGCCACAGGAATAGCCAGAGACAAAGCCATGACTACTCTTTAAGTACTCGCAAAATAAGACTAACAAGTGAAGTGGTTTTGAGTAGGAAATACTAAGCTCTAGGTTATTTTGCAAAAAGCGAGATTTACCTTAACTGAGTTGAGAAGCAAAGAAAGCTAGTTGAGATTTTTATAACACCTAAGTGGGATCTTGAATTTTCATAACATAACCCTGTTGTGGTCAAGTAAAAGTCAAGATTCATTTTACAAGTCATTTTGAAAACATCTGACGATGGAACAGTATGGCCACTCCAACTGTCCATAACCGCGAACGCGGATATTCGAATAGTTTGACACTCTACAGAGGTGATACACTTTCACCACAATATTCGATGCATCCGTCAAGAATAATCCTAAATTCACCATACTCAGTATGCCGAAATCAATCCTAACCTTTCAATTACACGCCCTAGTATAGGCACCTCTCCTGTGAGTTTGGCCTCCCAATCATGACCAACTGTCATCTTGGGAACTGCATAGGTGGACAATCTTCACAAGGTAGTCTCAGCTCAAACCTTGGCCACAAGGGAACCCATACTAAGGTATATAAACTTCCGGTCAAGTCCTACCCAAATTTCGGTTATTGTGGTTGTACAGTAAGATTGGAATGGTATCGCATCCAGACAACCATCAGTTTTCTAAAAGGGCTAAGGCTCATGCCTCAACATTTTCATCATCAAAAATCATCTAGTGTTCAAGAACACATGTCAAAACATTTCAATAGAATGACTTATCATTCTAAGATTTTCATAACCATTTTCACCAAGTATTCTCATCTAAAGTGACCAAGTTTTATGTTTAGCACTAGCAGCTACAAGTGGGGGATAAACAATAATGAGGGTTGGTAATCAAGTGTATCTTATCTAAGTTCAATCTCATGTCTCAGGATGACATCAAGATTGATCTAACTTAGGCCAAGTTTTATGCTCTTTATGCTACCTTTAATAATCTTTCTAAGATCTACAACTCACTAAGTAAACTTAAATAGAAAGTTTTGATAAAGAAATAAAAGACTAAGCTTGCAAATAAAACTGGGATTGGGTAATATAAGGTGGTATAATCACATATGCCTAAGGCATCTATTTGGCATAGTTATCTTGCAAGGGTTAACTTGCAAAGTTAACTTGTATTGTGAAGCTTGCCTTGTGCAGTGCAGTGGTTGAAGTTCTCCTCTGCTTCTTCCTCGTAGTATCCTCCTTCCTTCTCGTATCCTTGGTCAGTACTAGCTTCTATAAATAAATACGAGGTACACAATCATCAAACAATACTTAACTAGTTCTATTTATCACACCAATGTTTTTACTAGATGATCTAGCATCATCACAAACATCACAAAGATTAAGGCAATAGTTTTATTTCTTTGATTTTAGAAAAGTAATTTCTACTCATTAAAAAACTACTTAACATTTAATATTCTCTAACTAAAACATGGGATCATGTTGACACATGTCATCACCACATATTTCAGTACTTGGGAATGTGATTTAAAGTGTTGTCACAATTTAATAAGGTTTAACCTTTATTATTTTAATTCAATAAAGTGACTAGAAATGCCTATGGGGCATTCTTTTTTTACTTGTTCATTATCTCTGCAAGTAAACCTAGATATTTTTATATATTCAGAAAGGTCTAGTTAAATGTGATTTTTGAGAGTTAGAATCAACTCAAAAGATTTTGTGTTGAATTTTGAAAAATATTTGAATACAGAAAAGCTTCTGCCTTATTATTTTTACTATAGGTGATCTACAACTCCAAATAATTTGAATCCAACAGGCTTGGATTAAGAATTTTAGTACTTTTCTAGCAAAATTAGTTTCATGCAATTTGGTTTAGTGAATCGACCAGGGTTGATTTTTGAATATAGGTACATAACCAAGTTTGAAAATAAATGGAAAAACCTAAATTCAAACTACTGGGTAACGCGAGAAGTTAACTGGGCCAGCCCACAACACACATCGCACGCGGGGGTGGGTTTAAGTGGTTGTCCCCACCAGTCAGTGAGATAGGGGGTGCGAAGGGGTATGGGGCAATCTAAACCACACGATAAACATCTAATCGAATGGTTGTGACTTATCGTCTTCGTCGGGCAACGCCGGCAAGACAGAACCCTAGAGCGTCCAGTGGGGGTCTACGGGGGCTCACCGGGGCTCAGGCGCGGGTCGGCGACGGGGGCGAATGACGAAGTCGACGACGGCGAACTTCTTGGTACCGATGGCTTCTCCTGGGGCGGCTCTGATCGCTGGCTCCTTTCTTCCTCCTCCGCGGCAGACTCCGGCAAAATTTCGGTGACCTGCTGGTCACCTTGCTCCGGGGGTGAGGTGGGGTGGTTCTGAGAGAGAGGAGAGTGTGTTGGTGTGAAGAAATCGAATGGGGTGGCCTCTATTTATAGTGCAGCGAGGGGACCGAAGGGCACATGTGGAGCTCGTCGTGGTCATCGTCATAGTGGGCTAACGGCATGGGTGACGGTAGGGGGCGGTGTTGTGCTCACTGGCAAAGCTCAACGGCATAGTCGCGAGGCGTGGGGCGGTGCGAGACGGTCGGAATGCTGCGGTGCTCTGAGAGGGTCCGACGGGAATTTTAATGGCGCACAGGCTCTCCTGGTCGCGCGGCGAAGAACGGGCATGTCCTGGCGGTTCCTGGGGCGGTGGTGATCACGCACTCAAGTGGCGACGGCGGCGCGCGGTCTGTGCTCGCGTGTCGAGTGCGACGCTCTCGGCATGCTCGCAGAGAAGCTGGGCACGCTCAGGCTGAGTGGTCCAGGGGCTGGCTGTGCGTTGCTGTTGGACAGGGGGTGGCGGTGGACGGTGGTCAGTGTCCCAGACAAGGTTGGCGAGGCTAGAGCTTCTCCTAGCTTGTTGTCGATAATGGGATGGCAAATTGAGCTCGGACATGCTCACCATTGATGACCTTGCCTAGTTTATACTGAGATAAAGCTTGTTAAATGAGCTAGATGATCTAGTAAGAGAATGTTATGAGCTAGAGAGGGAACAAGTTAGGCCCAAGCACTGCTCACTATAGTCTTTTGTGTTTGTTTGATTTGTGTTTGCAAGGTGTTAGATGAAATGGCCGAAAGAGATTTGAATTTGAATTTTTAAATGAAAATTGGTGGGTGTACTAGTCACATACTAGGTAGTATCTAGTTTCTTGGAAAGGTCAAGGTGAATTGGTTTGGTTGGTTTTTGAGCAATTGTGATCTTCACATATGATATAGATTCAATTTTAAATTGTTATTTGAATCAAGTTGCCAAATGTTTCTGTAAGTTTGAAATGTGGGCTTGGGTTCACTTTCACTTGGTCTAGCAAGGGATGAAAAGAAATGAAATTATTTCTGTTTAAAATCTTGGACTAGAAACACTCAAAGTGGCCTAGTGAGCAAGATTGGCAAAAATGACCATTTGCTTATTTTGTTTGTTTTTGAATTTCTCTTGATTTTTTTCTTCTTGGAAATGTTTTAGATGATGTTGTTTTCATCTTTAAACCAATCCTTGCTATTTATAACCATCACACAAGTCCATTAATGCATTCATACATTCATCACATACACACATGCATTCATATGTTTTTAATTAACAAAAGTTTTTGTTAATTTTGATGATTGGAACTTGATAATCTTGATCAATAGTTTTGGGATGTTACAAACCTTCCATCCTTAAACAAAATCTCGTCCCGGGATTTGAGAAAGAAGAAAAAGAAAACTAGAATTTAAAGAGATCGAGAAACTCCGTCTTGATGTAATCTTCTCTTTCCTAGGTAGCTTATTCTTCAGTGTGGTTGCTCCACTAGATCTTGAGAAACTTGCTTTGGGTTCTGATGGTTCTGAAAGCTTCCTCCAAAATACGGATGAGTACTTCGGGATACGTCAGGTCATCGTTGATCTCTATGGTTCGGTGATCAATGTTCTTGAAAACTTCAGTCTTCTCCGGGATTTTTAGGCATTTGCGAAGTAGCGATATATGGAACACGTTGTGCACTACTGACATCTCCTCAGGCAGTTCCAGTTGATACGATACTTCTCCTCGATAATTCAGAATCTTGAAGGGTCTGATATATCTGGGGGCTAACTTTCATTTGAGCTGGAAACGTTGCATTCCTTTTAAAGGCGACACTTTGAGATACATAAAATCTTCAATATTAAAAGCGAGGTCTCGACGTCTTTTCTCGACATAACTCTTCTGTCTGGATTGGCGGTCTTGAGGTGCTCATGGATCTTGTGAACTTTCTCTTCTGCTTCTTGTAGGATGTCGGGTCGAAAAATCTGACTCTCTCCTACTTCCGAACAATTCAAAGGGTACGACACTTCCTTCCATACATGAATTTAAATGGGGCAATTTGCAAACTGGCTTGATAACTGTTATTGTATAAAAATTCTGCGAACGACAAACAATCTTCTCATTTAGATCCATACTCTAACACACAGGCTCTCAACATATCTTCGAGTATTTGATTTACTCGTTCCGTTTGTCCATCAGTCTGAGGGTGATAAGCCAGACCCGACGTGTCCATCTTTTTACCGCTAAGCATCCTGATGGTTTTTTACCAAACCCTCCCATTTAAGGCAGGTACCCATCAAGTTAGCGGGTTTCGGGACCCATTGCCATCCCTAGGGCAGTCTGGTTCATGCCATGTCACGTACAGCCAATTACCTAGGTGTTTCTAGTTTTGCCAATTTGTACCATTTCCTTCCCTTGCTAAAATGTTTTCCCTGTTGATAAAACTGTATCTGACATTCTCGGAAAAGAAAAAGAAGTTGCGTCTCAACAATCTCCTTCGTTTTTTTCTTCCGAGAGCACACAATCGCGTACCTTATATTTATCAATAATGCAATACTTACAGATTTTACATTTGGGAAAAACAAATTGAGCATTTGAAAAAAATCAGCAACACATGTACTCAAAGTAAATTCAACAAAGTTCAATTTTGATCAGATATTGGGTGGATTTCAATAAATTTTAAACTTGAGCCCATTGGTATAATCAAAATTTGCGAAGTTTGCTATTTCCAATGGTGGCTGAAATAAGATCGAAAAAGAAATGGAGAATCGTAAAAAAAATATTTACTAGTATTCTATTAAAAAACTATTTACTGGATTGTTCAATTGTCATTCCTAGTGTTTTATCATCATTAATACTTCGATGTAGCCAATAACGTGGCGACAAAGATGAAAAATATTTTTAGTTCGCTACGTATCTTCAATTATGATTCCGCGTATATGTATTTGATCAACATTAATACTTTGATATAGTCAATAACTGACTACAGAAATGAAATATATTTCTAGATCTTCAATTATATATCGTTCTTCATTTACGTGTTTTCATCATCACTAATACTTCGATATAGCCAATAACATGGCGACAAAAAAGAAATAACTCCTTTGGTTTCTATGTATACAAGGGTATGTTATACTTTGACTCTGACCGTTGAATTGATCTACATGATGTGAGTGTAACATGGTCTGGGTATGGGAAGCCCGGTTCGACGCATAAGTTTTGAGGGGTTGGTCCATGGTGGGTTCTTCCGTGCGTGGGCACATCCTACGTAACAATTTTGTTTTATAATCCTATTTGGTCCACGGTGGTGACGTCAATTTTGTTTTATAAACCTAACAAAAAATGTAAATGCAAATGCAATGGTGTGAAATAGTGCAGCGGTGATGAGAATGATGAAAACACTAAGTAAACTACAAACGCAAGATAAAAAGTGTTTTGGTATTTTTTGATTTAAAAAACTGAAAGAAAATGTATGTAAAGTAATATAAACTGTGTTTGTTATGCATAAAAATAGACCGGGGTTCAATGGAATAGGCATTAGGCTCACCGGTCGATGTCACATGTAATCGACATTGCGACAGGCCAGCACACAACATCGATCTATCTATCTATCTGAAACACGCATAAACCCAAGAAACCACGTAAGCAACAATAATACTGCCACAAACCTGATGAGAAAATAAAGCCAGAGAGGAGAAAAAAAGGGATCGATCACGCGTGACATGGCAAACAGCTGCACCCACGGGGGCGGCCGGCTAGCCAGCTCATATCATCGGCAACAAGAACTATCTTTTCCATCCGTAGACCATGCTACCATCTAGTATCCATCTACTATCCATCCATCCATTCATAGTTATCTAGCCATTGAGCCAACCCATGAGCATGAGCTGACTGACCCACCCACACCAACACTAAGCCAGCCCACACTCTCGTCACGTATCTATGTCTCGGTCGGTCGACCCTCGGCCCACGGTGGTGACGTCAATATATCTGCCCAACACAGTAAAAGCACCATTTTTATATGGTTGCCGTCACCGGAAAGCGAGCAAAAATCAAACCTAAAAACACCGGAACAAAGTAAGTATTACTAGCTGTCAAACTGGCCATCACGCGGCCACGCGGCCCATGGCATGGCGTGGAGAGTGGCACCGTGGTACCGCCCATGCGGCCATGCCATACACGACACAGTCACCCGCCCCGCCGCTCGGATCCTATATATCCCCCCGCTTTGCTGCCCTCAGATGTCTATCCTGCAACTCTCGTATCTGTAGCATCATTTCTCCAACAGAAGAAGCATACTGAAATGGACAGCACGAGCTGCATCGCGGACGACACCAGCAGCGGCGGCGGCGGCGCGTCCTCCACGGACAAGCTCAAGGCGCTGGCCGCGGCGGCGGCGGAGGCGGACGCGCCTCTGGAGCGCATGGGCAGCGGCGCCAGCGCGGTGCTGGACGCGGCCGAGCCGGGGGCCGAGGCGGACTCTGGCGGCGCGGGCGCCGGGAGTTTCGTCAGTCTTGGCGTGGGCGCGGGCGCGGGAGGGAAGCTGCCGTCGTCCAAGTACAAGGGCGTGGTGCCGCAGCCCAACGGGCGCTGGGGCTCGCAGATCTACGAGCGGCACCAGCGCGTCTGGCTCGGCACGTTCGCCGGGGAGGCCGAGGCCGCGCGCGCCTACGACGTCGCCGCGCAGCGCTTCCGCGGCCGCGACGCGGTCACCAACTTCCGCCCGCTGGCCGAGGCGGACCCGGACGCGTGCCACGAGCTCCGCTTCCTCGCGTCGCGCTCCAAGGCCGAGGTCGTCGACATGCTGCGCAAGCACACCTACTTCGACGAGCTCGCCCAGAGCAGGCGCGCCTTCGCCTCCTTCGTCCCCGCCGCCTCGCGCGCCGACGGGCACTCCTCCTCGCCTCGCTTCCCCGCCGCCGCCGCCGCCGCGCGCGAGCACCTGTTCGACAAGACCGTGACCCCGAGCGACGTGGGCAAGCTGAACAGGCTGGTGATCCCGAAGCAGCACGCCGAGAAGCACTTCCCGCTGCAGCCCCCCGCCGCGGGCGGCGAGAGCCACAAGGGCCTGCTCCTCAACTTCGAGGACGGCGACGGCAAGGTGTGGCGGTTCCGGTACTCGTACTGGAACAGCAGCCAGAGCTACGTGCTCACCAAGGGCTGGAGCCGCTTCGTGAAGGAGAAAGGCCTCAGCGCCGGGGACGCCGTCGGGTTCTACCGCTCCGCCGGCACCGCCAGCGCCGGCCAAGACAGCAAGCTCTTCATCGACTGCAAGCTGCGGACCGACACTAGCAGCACCGCGGATCAGTTGGCACCAGTGGCGAAGGTTGTGAGGCTGTTCGGCGTCGATCTCCTCGCGGCGCCGGCGCCGGCACCGGAGCAGGGGATGGGCGGGTGCAAGAGGAGCAGCAGGGACGACCTGGTGAAGCCGGCTCCTGAAGCGGCATTGAAGAAGCAATGCCTAAAGCTGTCGCTAGCGTAGCATCCTCACAGCTCGATCTCTCTCTAGTTTTAGAGTGGCCGTTTTTGGTTGCATAATTCAGGTGGTAGAGCTAGCCTAGCTTTAGTCCTTTCTTGGTACCATCTCACTCACCAGTTTGTTTATTTGTCATGTTCTTGCGGCATGCTCTGATGTAAATCTTTTCCTCCTAAAAAAAGAAGTATACTACTAATCAAGCAAAGCCCTAGAAGGCTAATGCTTAGAAAGAAGATGTCAATCGCGGATGATTCGGCAATTAGCTCTACGTAGTATATCCAGATTATATTTAGCATCTTGATTGACTTGGCTTCTTCTTCTTCTTCTTCTATGTGGCCTTTAATTTTTAATGTGCAGCCTGAGACGTGATGCGATGGTTGCGCTGTGCGCAACTATACACGCCGTACACGAGGTGCATGCATGTACTACCATGGGAGAAAGAGAAAGAGATCGAAGTCCTGCAGTGTGAAGAAGAGCTACTCTAGATAAATCTTGTGGCAGGGCAGGGATGGGGCGCGCTACGGACAGACACGACCTGCTGTAGATGATACGACAAGCTTATCAGCAACAGAGGCAAGGCAGCAAGCAACAGTTGCTTTTTACAGGAATATAGTATTCTGAAGGAAAAAAAAAAACAGATCTAAGGAGGAGACGAAACAAATTGCACGCACTGTCCCTGTAGCGGCATTCTGTTCGTCGCGCCGGATAGCAACACGGCGTACACAGGTGGGGTGGCCTGGCTCCGGTTTGGTAGGTGATTGCTGCTAGGTGATAGCCTAGCCTAGCTAGCGCGCAGAGCCAGTTGCATGTCTAGTTGCCGGTTGTTTATTCGTGCGCATGCAAGGCGTGATGTCCTCCCAGGCATGTGCAACACATTGCTGTCGATCTAGCAGTATAGTTTATGTTATGGTTTTCGCCAGCTGCTCGTGACTGATGAGCCATCTCCAGCTCAGAGCTCAGGCTGCTGAGGTAGTAGTAGATGATTTATTTCGAGGACGGGTATCGTCTCGTCGATGGAATCGATTGGTACTGCGAGCTAGACGTACGACGTGCGGCTCCTACGCACCACGGATCGTCACGCGGTCTCTGACGGGACTGCGAAACCCAGCCGGGAGAGTTTTCGTCGGCTCCACGGTTTTGACTGACCGGCAAGGGAGGCGGTACGTAGGTCGCCGGTGGAATCTTCGACCTAGAGGAACATGACGCTGAGGCATACCACTGGTGTCGGGATCACCACTCGACAGGACAGGCTAAGAGCATGTCCACTCGCCTACGATTCCGAAATTTAGTCCGGACGTCGAAAATTGGTCCAGTCAAGTATCTAGGGACCTATTTTCGTCTGGATTTGGCGTGTTTTTGTCCAGCCTACCCAGGCCGAACCCAGGTTCCCGGGTACGCCCTGGGGACGCTGGACGCCGCAAAAAAGGGTGTGGGCTAGCTCTGTTGGTGAGACAGTCCCATTTTCACCCACTCCACTCGCCCAGACTCCCGTGAAGAGCTCTGTCGCCATGACTTCGCCGACGGAGCTCCCCCGCGCCGAGACATGCCCACGCCTCTATCTACGCTCGCCGTCGTTGCCGCCCAGCTCCTCGCCTTCTCCGACGCCGCTTTCGCCGACCTATCCTCGCCGTAGCTGTGCTTCGGCTCCGTGCGCCCACCACCACGCCCGCTAGGTGTTCGACATTTGGCCGGATTCGGCCATGGACTCCGACGGCGACGAGGTACTGTCCACTGACTGACGAGGGCGAGATACTCGCCATGGATTCCGACGACGAGGAGTTGCTCGCCGTACTACTGGAGGAGGAGAGCGCCGAGGTCGCCGAAAGTGAAGAGCACTTGCAGATTCTCGCATCGCTCGCCCAGATGTACATGCAGATGGCGAAGCCGAAGCGCGGTGGTTCGGCGCCAGGTCGCATGAAGTGCAAGGCGAGACAGAGGATAGAGGGCTATTGCATGTTGTACGCCGACTACTTCGCCGACCAGCCACTCCATGGAGAGGACGTGTTTCGCCGCCGTTTCAGGATGAGCCGGAAGCTCTTCCTCAAGATCGTGCATGCCATCCGGGAGTTCGACCCATATTTCCTTTGCAAGAATGACTGCACCGGCTTGGTTGGGTTTTCGTCGCTTCAGAAGTGCACCGTGGCGATGAGGTTGCTTGCATATGGAGTGTCGGCTGATGCTGCCGATGACTATCTCCGCATCGTCGGGTCCACCGCCCTTGATTGCTTGTACAGGTTCTGCAGGGCAGTGATTGCAGTGTTCGGGGAACAGTACTTGAGATCACCCACTGTAGAAGACACTGCTCGGATCCTCGCAGTCAATGAAAGTAGAGGATTTCCTGGTATGCTTGGAAGCATAGATTGCATGCATTGGAAGTGGAAGAACTGTCCATTTGAATGGCAAGGAATGTATAAAGGCCACAAAGGAGGATGCACTGTATTTGGTGTGCTCCAGCAGAGGTTTGCAGTTGTCTGGTTCCCTGCTATGACCTGGTCGAAAGATCAGATATGGGAAGTGATGAACTGTTGTGTGACCTTGCACAACATGATCATTGAGGATGAGAGGAAGGATCCAATGAGTTTTCTCGAGGAGGCGAGCCATACCATCTATAGGGTCCTCTTGCCGAGCCTGATCATCAGGTGCCTCCAACATGGGCTGCATTCATCGCAACGCGTCAGGAGATCCGAGATCCGGCGACGCATCAACAGCTGCAGGATGATCTTGTTGAGCACCTATGGATACGCAACGGCAACACGTCGTAGATGCTGAGCATGAACTGGCCGAACTTGGCCGAAATATGTTATAATTTTATTGCAGGCCGAACTATGTTTACATTACGCCGAACTCTGTTTAAAATTTTCGCCGAACTTTGGTCTTAAAGTGTTATGTATTCATCGTATAACGAACTATGCCGAAATTTGGACGAACTTTAGCCGAATTTGAGCTGAATTCTAGCGGAAACGGGCGACCCGGGAACTCGGCCTGGGTACGCGAGTGGGAAACTGGGCGTACCCAGGCCAAAAACTTGCGCCGTTCGGCCGAAGTTTGGTCCGGATTTCGGCCTGGGTTCGGCCAACGAGTGGAGATTCTCTAAGGCATCTCCACCGGGCTGACTCGTACTGTCACTCTAAACGGGTCACTTTCTATCTTTTTGGATCGGGCCCGGTTGATTTGGATAGGGGCCAGCCACGTCCAGTGGCATGACCCATTTGTCCGTGCTGGCGAGGCAATTTTTCTTCATATTCAAACATAAACAGTTCGTGCTAAAAGCAGGCAAGATTCAAACTTAATTTACATTCAAAATATATAAAACGGAATTTAAACTATCCTAGGTAACTACGCGCGTCGGCGCCGCCTCGTCCATCTACGGGTCAAGGTTGATGTACATCGGCAGCGTCCAGAGGTTGGGCGGCGGCAGGCCGGAGCGGAAGCGGGAGCAGGCGGGTTGACCACCTGCCTAGGCCACGGCTCCTAACCATGCTGGAGGTGCGCCAGCTCCATCCCCATAATCGGCGCGATCATAGGCGCCCAAGCCGTCAGCGGCGGCGGTGGAGGCAGCTGCGAGTTCGTCTCCGCCACCATGCGGGTGAGCTGGAGGGCCTCCTCTTAGCCGTGCCACTGGGCCTCCTCTTCGCACGCGCTGGCCGCAATGGCCTGCTCGATGAAGACGTCCTCGTCGTAGCCTCGAGCCAGCACCTCGCGGTACTCTGGGGGAAGGTTCGCGGCGACGTCGTCCGACGCCTCCTGTTTGACGACAACGTCGTCGTCGTTGCCGTCCTCACTGCTGAGGTCGGCGTCGAAGTGGTTGTAGGTGCCCTCATCGTCTGAGTCGATGTCGGGGACGTCATAGACCTCCCACGGCAGCAGGTCGCGGCAAACGGTGGTCGCGCGCCGCACCTTGTGCTCCCATTGATGCGCGTAGGCTGCCGCCGGTTAGCCATTCGTGCAGCGCCTCTAAATCGGTGTCGCGGTTGCGTATGAATCGGTGTCGCTGACCGTCTGAATCAATGCCACCGGTAAGTGTCAACACCCGGATTTTTAATCCCAGATGTCTGTTATGCCATACATCGCAATCCCAGGGTTACCATTTTTGCGAGACATAACAGATTTGGATATCACAATACATCATCCATTACAAACCATACATAAAGTATTACACAAATAAGGATCTCATGATCCAGTTCTTAATACAACTCAAGCAGCAGAATAACGTAATAATAAAAGTAGCGTAGGCGAAGCTCCATCTTCGGAGTCACAGGCAATACTGACGATGGGAGATGATCCTAGTTGTCGTAACCTTCCTATGGTCCATCATCCTGGTACTCCTCTTCATAGTCTGGCCACAGTAATAGCCAGGGACAAAGCCATGAGTACTCTTTAATTACTCGCAAACTAATACTAAGAAGTTAAGGGGTTTTTGTAGTAGGACACTAAGCTCTAGGGTTGTTTTGCAAAAAGACAGATTTACCTCTACTAAGTTCAGAAGCAAAGAAAGCTAGTTGAAATTTTATAACACCTAAGTGGGAACTTGAATTTCATGTCACAACTGTGTTGTGGTCAAGTCAAAGTCTTAATTCATTTCACAAGTCATTTTGAAAACATCTGACGGTGGAACAGTACGGCCACTCCAACTGTCCATAACCGCGGACGCGGTTATTCGAATAGTTTGACACTCTGCAGAGATTGTATACTTTCACCACAACATTCGATACATCCTTCAGAAACAAATCCTGAATTCACCATACTCAGTATGCGGATAATCAATCATAACCTTTCAATTACACGCCCTAGTATAGGCACCTCTCCTATGAGTTTGGCCTCCCAACCATGACCAACTGTCATCTTGAGTACACAGGTGGACAATCTTCACAAGGAAGCCTCAGCTCAGACCTTGGCCGTGAGGGAACCCATACTAAGGTATATAAGTTTCCAGTCAAGCCCTATCCAATTTTCGGGTATTGTGGTTGTACGGCAAAATTGGAATGGTATCGCATCCAGACAACCATCATTTTTATAAAGGGCTAAGGCTCATGCCTCAACATTTTCATCATCAAAATCATTTGGTGTTCGGAAACACATGTCAAAACATTTCAGTAGAATGAATCATCATTCCAAGGTTTTCATAACCATTTTCACCAAGTATTCCCCTCTAAAGTTTATCAAGTTTTTGTTGGAATTATGCCCTAGAGGCAATAATAAAGATGTTATTATTATAATTCTTGTTCATGATAATGTTTATATTCCATGCTAGAATTGTATTAAGCGGAAACTTTAATACTTGTGTGGTTTGTGAACAACACCGTGTCCCTAGTACGCCTCTATGGACTAGCTCATTGATTAATGATGGTTAAGGTTTCCTAACCATGGACATGAGTTGTCGATTAATAATGAGATCATATCATTGGGAGAATGATATGGTGGACAGACCCAAACTAAGCGAAGCAATTAGATCATGTCATCGTGTTCGTCTTTGCGAAGCTTTTCTTATGTCAAATATTGTATTCCTTAGACCATGAGATAATACAACTCCCTGGTATCGGAAGAAAGCTTTGAGGTCATCAAACGTCATCCTATGAGAGGGTGATCATAAAGGTGTCTCTCGGGTGATCGGAAAGTATCTGTTGGGTTGTATGTATCGAGATGGAATTTGTCCCTCCCAAGTCGGAGAGATATACTTCGGGCCCACTCGGTAATCGATATCAACACCGCTTGCAAGCATGTGGTTAAGGAGTTAATCACAAAGTGATATCGGATTACGGAACGAGTAAAGTACTTGCTGTGAACGAGATTGAACTAGGTATGACGGTACCGACGATCGAATCTCGGGCAAGTAAAATATCGCGAGACGAAGGGAATATATATATATGGGATTGATTGAATCCTGGCATCGTGGTTCATCCGATATGATCATCGATGAATGTGTGGGAGTCAATATGGGTTTCCAGACCCCGCTGTTGATTATTGATAGAAGATCATGTCTGCATATTCTCGAACCCGCAGGGTCACACACTTAACGTGTCTCGACGCTAGGATAGATTGGATAATTGGTTTATGAGTTTTTGTTCGGAGTCTCGGATGGGATCCGGGACATCACGAGAGGTTCCGGATTGGTCCGAAGAATAAGATTCATATAAGGTAGTGCAGTTTTTGGAGTTCGGAATTGTTCCGGGTTAATCGGTATTGTACCGGAAGCTTCTAGAACCTTCCGGAAGGGGACCAACGTGGCCCCACCTTCCAGGAGGGGGCATGGGCCTATGAGGGAGTGCCCTGTACGCATTGGGACAGGGGCACAAGGCCCCATAGGGCCCAGCCGGCTAAGGCGGTTTTAAACTCGAGATAGACCTTCTAGAAGGAGGGGTTTCCTTGCCCCCCACTCCTTCTCCTTTGGGGCCGCCGGTTTGGGCTTGGGGGAGGGGCTAGGGCTGCGCCCCACCCTCTATATAAAGAGGGCTGGGGGCGCACCACCCCCCCACACCTTCCCCTCCAACCCTAGCCGCCCTGCTGCCTTCCTATCTCCCTCCCGACTGTTTGTAGGCGAAGCCCTGCTGCAGAAATTCTCCACCATATACACCACGCCGTCGTGTTGTAGATCCAATCCGTCTCTCCACCATACTTGCTGGACCAAGGAAGGAGGAGACGTCGAGGTGCTACACGTGTGCATCTCACGGAGGCACCGCCACTTGTGGTGCTAGACCGGATCGGATCGCGAGGAGGAGAAGCGAGTACGACTACATCACCCACGTTCCGACGAACGTTCCGCTGTGCGAATCTTCAAGGGTATGAATATCTAATCCAATCTCTCTCGTTGTTTGCATCTCCTAGATTAGATCTTGGCTTCCCCTCTGTTCGCATCCATAGAAAATTTTGATTTACTATGCCGCGAAACCCTTCAGTGGTATCAGAGCTAGATCTATGCGTAGATGTGTTTCACGAGTAGAACGCAACATGGTTGTTGCGGTCGTTGATGTTTTCTGTTGCAATCCTCTTGTTTGTGTTCTTCTTATGACGCGGGATAGTGAGATTGAAGTGGTCTAGGCCAACCTTACGCGACGTCGTTCGCGAGACCGGCTCCGCACTTGACGTGTGGCTTGTTCCACACATGCGGCTGGTGGATGCCAGTTTCTCTCACTATAGTTGTCATGGGATTAACACCGGAGTTTGGCAACCATAATATCACTGTTGTGGCTTTCCGTAGGTAAGAATCGTTCTTAGCATCTACTCCCATAAGCCACGTAAAACATGCAACAACAAAGTAGAGGCGTCTAACTTGTTTTTGCAGGGAGTGTTTTCTGTGATATGGTATGGCCCAAGATGTGATGTGTATAATGTATGCGATGATCATGTTTTGTAATGTTTCACGACTTGCATGTCGATGAGTACACAACCGGCAGGATCCATATGGTTGTATTTATAATTGTGTATGACCTGTGTGTCAACTTCTTATGCGCCATGTAATAGTTTCACTTTATCGCTAAGTAGTTAGCAATAGTTGTAGTTGCTATTCGTGGTGGAGGCAATCATGGTGGAGTGATGGAGATCATGCCGGAACGCACAAGATGGAGATCATTGCGCGAAGATTGGCTATACCATGTCACATAAAAGTTATATGCATGTGATGTTTATCCTTTTATGTATCTTATTATGCTTAGATCGCGACGGTAGCATTATAAGATGATTCCTCAATTAAAGATCAAGATAAAAAACTGTGTTCTCCCCAAGTATGCACCGTTGCGAAAGTTCGTCGTGTCCAAGCATCACGTGATGATCGGGTTCTATAGAATCTACGCTCACATACAACGGGTGCAAGCCAGTTTTGCACACGCGGAAATACTTGGGTCTAACTTGACGAGCCTAGCATGTACAGACATGGCCTCGGAACACATGAACCAAAAGGTTAAGCATGAGTCATATGAATGATATGATCGACACTTCGTTGTCCACCATTGAAACCACATCTCTTCTCGTGAAGATCGGATTAGGTGTGGTGAATTTGGATCGTGTTCACTAAACAACTTGAGGGATGTTGAATTTAGTGGGAGTTCATCTAGTAATTTGATTAAAAGTTGAACTAGTTATCATGAACATAGTCTAATTTGTACTTGCAAATATTGTAGATCAAATGGCTAAATCCAACTTTAACTTCAACGTTTTCGCTGAGAAGGAAAAGCTTAGAAACAATGGGTCTAACTTCACCAATTGGTTCCGCAATCTAAGAATCATTCTCTCTGGCGGTCAAAAGGACTATGTCCTTGGGAAAGCGTTAGGTGACCCCCCTGCTGTAACTGCGCCGGCTGATGAGAAAGCTGTCTATCAGTCGCGCAAAGATGATTATGGTGTGATTAAGAGCACCATGTTGTTTGCTATGGAACCGGAACTTCAAAATCGTTTTGAAGACTATCCCGGGCCCTTTGAGATTCTCGAAGAGCTGAAAACCATGTTTCAGACTCAGGCCCGTTCTGAGAGATATGAGATCTCTGAGAAGTTCATTAACTGCAAGATGGAGGAAGGGAGTTCCGTTAGTGAGCACGCCATTAAGATGACGGGCTACACTCGACGCCTTGAGCAACTGGAATGTACGATTCCAGAGGAGCTCAAGATTGCAGGGTTCTGCAATCACTCCCTCCCAGCTACAAAAGTTTTGTAGTGACTCAAAATCAGATTGGTTCCACTGATACGATCACCGAGCTCTTCGCAAAGCTAAAGGCCGCGGAAGTGGACATCAAAAAGGATAATCATGTGTTGATGGTCAACAAGCCCACCTTCAAGAAAGGTAAGGGAGCAAAGAAGCCCTTCAAGAAAGGCGGCGGCAAGCGCGTTGCCCCTGCTGAGAAGAAGCTCAAGTCTGGTCCTAAGTCGGACACTGAGTGCTTCTATTGCAAGGACAAGGGTCACTGGAAGCGCAACTTTCCGAATTACTTAGCGGACAAGAAGGCTGGCACCATCAAAGGTATATTTGATATACATGTTATTGATGTTTTCCTTACTAGCCCTCGTTGTAGTGCCTGGGTATTTGATACCGGTTCAGTTGCTAATATTTGTAACTCGAAACAGGAGCTACGGAATAGACGTCGGCTTGCGAGGGATGAGGTGACGATGCGCGTTGGCAACGGATCAAGAGTTGATGTGATGGCCGTCGGCACGCTCTCCTTAGTTTTACCTTCGGGATTAGTTTTAAACCTTAATAAATGTTATTATGTGCATGCGTTGAGCATGAACATTATTTCTGGATCGTGTTTATTGCAAGACGGTTATTCATTTAAATCGGAGAATAATGGTTGTTCTATTTATATGAGTAACATCTTTTATGGTCATGCACCTCTTGTGAATGGTTTATTTCTTCTAAATCTCGAAAGGGATGAAACACACATCCATAACATTGAGGCTAAGGGATGCAAAGTAGATAGTGATAATACTACTTATTTGTGGCACTGTCGTCTAGGTCATATTGGAGTAAATCGCATGAAGAAACTCCATTCTGATGGACTTTTGGAGTCTCTTGATTTTGAATCATTTGACACATGCGAACCATGCCTCATGGGCAAGATGATCAAAACCACGTCCTCCTGTATGATGGAGCGAGCAACGGACTTGTTGGAAATCATACATACCGATGTATGCGGACCGATGAGGTTTCGACGCGCGGTGGATATCGCTATTTTCTCACTTTTACCGATGACTTAAGTAGGTATGGGTATATCTATATAATGAAACATAAATCTGAAACGTTTGAAAAGTTCAAGGAATTTCAGAATGAAGTGGAGAACCATCGTAACAGAAAGATTAAGTTTCTACGATCCGATCGTGGAGGTGAATATTTGAGTTATGATTTTCTCATGCATCTTAAAGCAAGCGGAATCGTTTCGCAACTCACGCCACCCGGAACACCACAGCGCAATGGTGTGTCTGAACGCCGGAACCGAACCCTATTAGATATGGTCCGATCGATGATGTCTCTTACTGATTTGCCGTTATCATTTTGGGGTTATGCATTAGAAACCGCTGCATTCACTTTAAATAGGGCACCATCTAAATCCGTTGAGATGACACCGTATGAACTGTGGTTTGGTGCTAAACCTAAGTTGTTGTTTCTTAAAGTTTGGGGATGCGAAGCTTACGTCAAGAAGTTGATGCCGGACAAGCTCGAACCCAAAGCGGAGAAATGCGTCTTCATAGGATACCCTAAGGAAACTATTGGGTATACCTTCTATCACAGAACCGAAGGCCAAGTGTTTGTCGCAAAGAACGGTTCCTTTCTTGAGAAGGAGTTTCTCTCGAAAGAAGTGACTGGGAGGAAAGTAGAGCTAGACGAGGTTATTGAACCTTCTCTTGAATTGGAGAGTAGCGCAGCACCTGAAATTGTTCCAGTGCTGCCTGCACCAACGATATAGGAAGCTAATGACAAGGATCATGAAGCTTCGGACGATGCTGCTACTGAACGTCGCAGGTCGACAAGGTCGCGTGCCCCTCCTGAGTGGTACGACAACCCTGTCTTGACTGTCTTGTTAGTAGAAGACAGTGAACCTACGAACTATGAGGAAGCGATGATGAGCCCAGACTCTGAGAAATGGCTAGAAGCCATGAAATCCGAATTGGGATCCATGAGCGAAAACCAAGTATGGACTTTGGTGGACCCTCCTAGCGACCGAAAGGCCGTTGAGTGCAAATGGATTTTCAAGAAGAAAACGGACGCGGATGGTAATGTTACCGTCTATAAAGCACGGCTTGTCGCGAAAGGTTTTCGACAAGTTCAAGGTGTTGACTACGATGAGACTTTCTCTCCCGTAGCGATGTTTAAGTCCATTCGGATTTTATTAGCAATTGCTGCGTTTCATGATTATGAAATATGGCAGATGGATGTCAAGACTGCTTTCCTCAATGGCAACATTGATGAAGAGTTGTATATGATGCAACCGAAGGTTTTGTCGATCCTAAGGATGCTGATAAAGTATGCAAACTTCAGCGTTCCATTTATGGACTGAAGCAAGCATCACGGAGTTGGAACCTTCGTTTTGATCAAGTGATCAAGAGCTTTGGATTTGTTCCAAATTGCTACGAAGCTTGTATCTACAAGAAAGTGAGTGGGAGCTCGGTGACGTTTCTGGTATTATATGTGGATGACATATTGATTATTGGAAATGACATCAACATGCTTAACGATGTGAAGAGTTATTTGAAGAAGTGTTTTTCAATGAAAGACCTAGGTGAAGCTGCTTATATATTGGGCATCAAAATCTATAGAGATAGATAAAGACGCCTGATAGCTTTAAGCCAGAGTACATACCTAGACAAAGTTCTGAAAAGGTTCAGAATGGATAAGGCAAAGAAAGGTTCAGTGCCTATGTTGTCAGGTAAGATATTGAGCAAGGCTCAGTGTCCAGCTACGGTAAATGATAGGGAAGCTATGAGCAAAGTGCCTTATGCCTCGGCCATAGGTTCTATCATGTATGCCATGCTGTGTACTAGACCGGATGTGTCCAATGCTCTTAGTTTGACGAGCAGATATCAAAGTGATCCAGGAGTGGAACACTGGACAGCCGTGAAGAACATCCTAAAGTACCTAAATAGAACTAAAGAAATGTTCTTAGTCTATGGGGGTGATGAACAGCTTGTCGTAAAAGGTTATGTCGACGCTAGTTTTGACACCGACAAGGATGATTCTAAATCTCAGACAGGGTACGTGTATATTTTGAATGGAGGAGCTGTGAGCTGGAGAAGCTGCAAGCAAAGCGTGATCGCGGGATCTACAGTAGAAGCGGAATACATGGCTGCTGCAGAAGCGTCAAGTGAAGGAGTTTGGATCAGAAACTTCATCACTGAGCTTGGTGTGGTGCCAAGTGCCTTGGACCCACTAGAGATATTGTGTGACAACACTGGTGCCATAGCACTTGCTAAGGAACCAAGGTATCATCCAAAGACCAAGCATATCAACCGCAAGTTTCATATAATCCGAGATTATATAGCAGATGGAGATCTGAAGATTAGCAAAGTACATACAGATCCGAATGTCGCAGATCCATTGACTAAACCTCTTCCACGTGTAAAACATGATCAGCACCTCAGTGCCATGGGTGTGAGATTGTAGCCTAATGTAAACTAGCTTATTGACTCTAGTGCAAGTGGGAGACTGTTGGAATTATGCCCTAGAGGCAATAATAAAGATGTTATTATTATAATTCTTGTTCATGATAATGTTTATATTCCATGCTAGAATTGTATTAAGCGGAAACTTTAATACTTGTGTGGTTTGTGAACAACACCGTGTCCCTAGTACGCCTCTATGGACTAGCTCATTGATTAATGATGGTTAAGGTTTCCTAACCATGGACATGAGTTGTCGATTAATAATGAGATCATATCATTGGGAGAATGATATGGTGGACAGACCCAAACTAAGCGAAGCAATTAGATCGTGTCATCGTGTTCGTCTTTGCGAAGATTTTCTTATGTCAAATATTGTATTCCTTAGACCATGAGATAATACAACTCCCTGGTATCGGAAGAAAGCTTTGAGGTCATCAAACGTCATCCTATGAGAGGGTGATCATAAAGGTGTCTCTCGGGTGATCGGAAAGTATCTGTTGGGTTGTATGTATCGAGATGGAATTTGTCCCTCCCAAGTCGGAGAGATATACTTCGGGCCCACTCGGTAATCGATATCAACACCACTTTCAAGCATGTGGTTAAGGAGTTAATCACAAAGTGATATCGGATTACGGAACGAGTAAAGTACTTGCTGTGAACGAGATTGAACTAGGTATGACGGTACCGACGATCGAATCTCGGGCAAGTAAAATATCGCGAGACGAAGGGAATATATATATATGGGATTGATTGAATCCTGGCATCGTGGTTCATCCGATATGATCATCGATGAATGTGTGGGAGTCAATATGGGTTTCCAGACCTCGTTGTTGATTATTGATAGAAGATCATGTCTGCATATTCTCGAACCCGCAGGGTCACACACTTAACGTGTCTCGACGCTAGGATAGATTGTATAATTGGTTTATGAGTTTTTGTTCGGAGTCTCGGATGGGATCCGGGAAATCACGAGAGGTTCCGGATTGGTCCGAAGAATAAGATTCATATAAGGTAGTGCAGTTTTTGGAGTTCGGAATTGTTCCGGGTTAATCGGTATTGTACCGGAAGCTTCTAGAACCTTCCGGAAGGGGACCAACGTGGCCCCACCTTCCGGGAGGGGGCATGGGCCTATGAGGGAGTGCCCTGGACGCATTGGGACAGGGGCACAAGGCCCCATAGGGCCCAGCCGGCTAAGGCGGTTTTAAACTCGAGATAGACCTTCTAGAAGGAGGGGTTTCCTTGCCCCCCACTCCTTCTCCTTTGGGGCCGCCGGTTTGGGCTTGGGGGAGGGGCTAGGGCTGCGCCCCACCCTCTATATAAAGAGGGCTGGGGGCGCACCACCCCCCCACACCTTCCCCTCCAACCCTAGCCGCCCTGCTGCCTTCCTATCTCCTTCCCGACTGTTTGTAGGCGAAGCCCTGCTGCAGAAATTCTCCACCATATACACCACGCCGTCGTGTTGTAGATCCAATCCGTCTCTCCACCATACTTGATGGACCAAGGAAGGAGGAGACGTAGAGGTGCTGCACGTGTGCATCTCACGGAGGCACCGCCACTTGTGGTTCTAGATCGGATTGGATCGCGAGGAGGAGAAGCTAGTACGACTACATCACCCACGTTCCGACGACCGTTCCGCTGTGCGAATCTTCAAGGGTATGAAGATCTAATCCAATCTCTCTCGTTGTTTGCATCTCCTAGATTAGATCTTGGCTTCCCCTCTATTCGCATCCGTAGAAAATTTTGATTTACTATGCCGCGAAACCCTTCTGTTTTATGCTTAGTACTAGCATCTACAAGTGGGGTTAAGTACTAAGGAGGGGTGGTAAACAAGTGGAGATTAATGAAGTTCAATATCATGTCTTAGGATGACATCAAGATTATCTAGCTTAGGCCAAATTTAATGCTCTTTATGCAACCTTCAATTATCTTCCTAGAATCTATAAGTCACTTAAGTAAACTCTAAGAGAAATCTTTGATAAAGAAATAAAGTATAAAGCTTGCAAGTAAAACTAGGATTGGGTATCATCAAATGTGTCCAACCAAGCATGCTTAGTGCATTGCATAGGTTATCTAACTTTCATAATTGCAAGTGTTAGCTTGCCTTGTGCAGAGCAGTGGTTGAAGTTCTCATCGGCTTCTTCCTCGTAGTATCCTCCTTCCTCCTTGTATCCTTGGTCGATATTAGCGTCTATAAATAAATATGAGATACATAATCACCAAAAAATACTTAACTATTTTCAATCATCACATAACGGTGGACTATAGATGATCTAGCATCATCACCTATCATTACAAGATTAAAGCATTTTTCTTATTTATTTTAATTTGAGAAAAGTAATTTCTACTCATTGAAAAACTATTTAAGATTTAATATTCTTCAACTCAAACATGGGATCATGTTGACACATGTCATCACCACATATTTCAGTACATGGGAATGTGATTTAAAGTGGTGTCACAATTTAATAAGGTTTAACCTTTTTATTTTAAATAAATAAAGTGACTAGAAATGCCTATGTGGCATTCTTTTATTGCTTGAAAATTATTTCTGTAAGTAAACCCATATGTTTTTATATATTCTGAAAGGTATGATCAAATGTGATTTTTGAGAGTTGGAATCAACTCAAAAGCTATTATGGTTCAATTTTGAAGAATGTTTGAATGCAGAAAAGCTTCTGACTTGTTATTTTTACCAAGGTTGATCTACAGATCCAAATGATTTGAATCCAACGGGCTTGGATTAAGCATTTCAGTACCTTTCTAACAAAATTAGTTTCATGTATTTTGGTTCACTAAATCGAGCTGGGTTGATTTTTGAATCTAGGTACAGAACTGAGTTTGAATTAAAATAGAAAAATCTAAATTCAAACGGTTGGGCTGCGCGGGAAAGGTTAATGGGCCGGTCCAGTGCCACTCCGCAACACTGGGCTTAGCTGACAGGGGGGTTCCACCAGTCAGTGTCTCATAACACGTGAAGCGGTCCGGGGCTGTGTGGTCTGTTGGATTAGAAGGAAGATTGACGGCTGGGGATCGTCATTGACGATGAACATGTCACCGGCGAGCTCAAACCCTAGCGGCTCAGTGGGGGGGTGCATAGGGGGCATACCAGGGCTCCAGTGACGATGACGAGGCGGGAAAACGAACGAGTGGTCGACTGCGAGCTTAGGGATGGTCGAGGCGGCTTCGGGGGTGGTCGAAATCAACGGCTCCCTTCTTCTCTAGAGGTGGCCTGCTCCGACGCAATTCCGGCAAGCTGCTGCTCCTCGTGCTCCGGCTAGAGGGTGGAATGATCAGTGAGGCGAGGGGAGTGGAATGGTGTGCTTCAAATAGCTGGGGGTCGCTTCCTTTTATAGGCTCAACGGCGAGACCAAGAGGGATGGGCAGGCGACGGTGGCGACATAGATACGGGAGGCTAGCGGCATGGCTGAGGTTTGCGGTTGATGGGCGGTCTCCTGCGATGCTCTAGAGCTTAAATGCGTGCTTAGGGACGGTGGCAATCGGTTGGGAACGTGCGGTGCTCTGCGCGGCAAAGGCGGCGTCTTCGACGGCGAGCGGTGGCTGTGAGGGACGGGGTGGCGAACGGGGGTGTCTGGCGTGTTCCTGGGATCATGGTGAAGCAGTAGGCACGGGCTGCGGTCGAGGGGCGGCGTGTGCACGTGTGCCGGGTGCGGAGCTCTGGGGCGGGCTCGACATGTCGCAGTGGCACTGGGCGCGCGGCGTTCCTGGTGGTCCACAACTTGCACTGGCTTGGGGAGGGGACAATGAGCGGCAGTGAGGTGCTGGCTACCTCCTAGACAAGGTTGGCAAGGCTAGGGTGGCTGCTATCTGGCCGGCAACAATGGGGTGGCATGGTGAGGCTCGGCCTGCACACCGTTGATGGCAAGGCAAACTCACAGTGGTGCTAGATGTTTACAATTGAGCTAGATTATCTAATAAAGATAGGTTGCAACCAGAGAGGGAACACGTTAGGCCAAATTTACTGCACACTATAGTGTTTGTGATTTGTTTGATTTGAATCTGCGAGCTGTTTGATGAAATGGCCGCAAGAAACTTACTTTTGAATTTTGAAAAGATTTTTGGTGGGTGTGCTAGGCATGTGCTGGGGATTCTGTGGGTGCTTGGGTTTTCAAAATTGAGCTTGTTTGAGTGGTTTTTGAAATAGTGGGATCTTCCCATATGAGATAGATTCAATTTTGAACTGTCATTTAAACTTAGCATTTGAATGTTTTTGGATGATCACAAAGTGGGCCTTGGTACCTTATTATGAGTACTAACAAGGGGTGCAAATATCCACAAATGTTTCTGTTGAGTTTTGAAAACTAGGGATAGCCAAAGTAGGCATGGGAGTTAATTTGGCAAAAATGACCATTCACTTCATTTGTTTATTTTGAGTTGTTTGTCTTTGGGAAAAGTTTGGGGATTGTTTAGGTGATGTTTATTTAACCTAAGAATCATTTTACAAGCAATGAAACACAGAACCATGGCAATTCAAAAGAATCCAAATTTTGAATACACACATATATGAATGCTTTCATATTTTTAGTTGGGAAAGTTTTTGTTAACCCTAATTTTGATGATTAGAGTTTGATGATCCAAGTTTAATATTTTTGGGATGTTAAAGTAAGCGATGGCTGACGGGTGGGCCTGTGGACGAGTCCATGCGCTGTTCGTGTCTATCTGGGCCGACGCAACCGAGCCCTAGATTAGATGCATGGATGGGTCGAGTCGGACACGTTCCGTCAGATGGGTCGGCCCGTTGGGGCTCCGCGCATGCCTCGCGCGTCTGCACGGACAGTTTTGGACACGTGGACTGAATGGGTCGGCCCGGTAGAGATGCCCTAAACAATCCAAAACCGTTCGTTCATGTTCCCTTAAGTTAGGGCATCTCTACCGGGCCAACCCATCTGGTTGCCCAAACAGTCTGATTTTTTTCGTTTGGGTCGGGCCACGGTCGATATGGAGGGGGGGTCCAGCCTGTCTGGCCAGCCGCGCCCAGAGGCGCGACCCATTTGTTCGCGCAGGTCGTGGCATTTTTTTTTTGCAAATTCAAACACAAACAGTTTGCGGCATAAAATTGGCAAAGTTCAAACTTAATTTACATTCAAAATATAAAACCGTAATTGAAACTACTAGCCCTAGGTACTGATCTTCGCGCGCCAGCGCCGCCTCGTCCATCTACGGGTCAAGGTCGATGTACTTTAGCGGCGTCCAGAGGTTGGGCGGCGGCAGGGCCGGAGAGGGAGCGAGAGAAGGCGGGTTGAGCACCTGTCCAGGACACGGTGCCCAACAGTGATGGAGGTGCGCCAGCTCCATCCCCACCTCCGGCGCGATCGGAGGCGCCCATCCTGGCAGCAGCGACGGTGGAGGCAGTTGGTCGTTCGTCTGCGCCACCATGACGGTGAGCTGGAGGGCCTCCTCATAGCCGCGCCATTGGGTGTCCTCCTCGCGCGCTAGCCGCAATGGCATGCTCGGTGAAGGCGTCCTCGTCATAGCGCCGCGCTAGCACCTCGCGGTACTCTGGGGCCAGGTTTGCGGCAACGTTGTCCGCCGCCTCCTGTTTGACGACGACGACATCGTCGTCGTCGTCCTGGTCGTTGTTGCCGTCCTCGCTGCCGAGGTTGGTGTCGGAGTGGTTGTGGGCGCCCTCGTCGTCCGAGTCGATGTCGGGGACGGTGTAGAACTCCCACGGCTGCAGGTCGTGTGCCGCACCTTGTAGTCCCACTCAAGGAACTGTATCCAGTATGCCTTGGAGTGGTAGCCCCTCTCCCATCGTTGGGTCCGGGGGAGGTTGCTGATTTGGCGGCGGATCTCCTCTACCAGCCCTCTGCCCGCCTTGGACGGTGGCGGCACTGGGACACGGTCCCAGTTGAGGGGCCAGCCGGTAGGGAGGGAGACATCCTTGTGATGGATGTCGTGACCCTCCCTCTACAGGCGCTCGCACTCCCCGACGCGGTAGTACCGCCGGGTGCGGCGTTGCCGTGGTGGTGGGTAGTCCCCCACGGGCTAGATCCGGAACTCCTCTGGCCGCGGCGGAGGCGGCAAGGACGTCCCGTGGAGGAAGGACGGCAACCGGGAGCGCTGGCTGCTAGAGCCATACGCTTCATGGTCGTTCTTGCTCCGCTTCAGTCACGACTGAGTCTTCATCGTTGGTGGTTATGGTGGTGGCAACGGTGGCTAGGTTTTGTGATGGTGATAGGTGAGGAGGACAACACCGATGGGCGCATGGTTAAATAGCCCAGCCGCCCATGAACGCATGTAGCTTCCCGCTCCTTCGCCATCAATGTCGGTGCGGGAACACAGGCAGCACCCAGTGGGTCAGTGTGATGTCTCATCATCATTGATGCATGCAGGATGCCGTCGGTCAGCCGCGTGCAACGTCTCTGAATCAGTGACGCGGTTGCGTCTCAATCGGTGCCTCTAACCGTCTGAATCAATGCCGCCGGTAAGCAGCGGCTGATGGGTGGGCCAGTGGACGAGTCCGCGCGCGTCCCCGCGTGTCCAGGCCGACGCAACCGTTGCCCATATTAGATGCATGGATAGGTCAAGCCGGACGCGTTTGTCCGGATGGGTCGGCCCTGCCCAGAAAGTCGCTTGCGGACAAGCCAAATCCACGAGCAAAGTGCATGAGAAAGACAACGTGCTCGCCCTCCTTGGGATTCAGGAGCTACCCCCCCCCCCTCCAGCGCCAACCTCTCCTTCACCAACCTCTTCGACAGGAGGAATCTCCCCCACTGATAGTTTGCGATGAGCTCTTCGGTTGACATGGTTATACCCTACGAGTACACAATATTAGCATACCTGGTCCAGCCCAAGGAAGGCCCACAAGAATATACGCGGCCTGTGGAGATTTTCGGGTGGCCCAAGCCCATGGCGTCTTCAGATCCTTGGAGAGCAAGACTAGATTAGATAGAATATTCAAAGGGGCAAACCCTAACTTGTAACCGACTCGATTTGTGCTCGAGACCTGCCTATCTCTATATAAAGGCTAGGAGGGAACGGCGAGGAGGACAACTTCTCACCGCATACACACCTCCACGCCAGATTGCATCTTCGCACCCCTATACTTTTCGGTTCTGCCGTAATCAAGAGTAGACAAGCAGGAATAGGGTTTTCCCTCCAGGGACCTGAACCTGGGTAAATCTCGTGTCCCCTGGTTGCTTGTCTGTTAACCGTCCCACGATCTCCAGCATCCCCATCTTCTCGAAAACCCAAGCTCATAACAATGGGCATTGATGAGATCAAACCTCGTCAATTGGCGCCGTCTATGGGAATCGGGGGCGATGATTGTGCGATCGTGACGGTCGCATCCGAAGCGATCTACAACTCATCGGTGACGGAGAGCCATATCCTCTTCGGCGCTTTCGACTTCACCACCCACTCGCCAGCCACCATGAAGGATTTCTAGCCCGTAGGCGACGGGCTCGAAATTCTGTTCGGGAGCTTCTTCTTCCAGGTCTGACAGACCAGAACTCTTCGCCTCCCAGAGCGGGTGCCGCCACCATCCATCAGGCCTGCTTCGTGAATGCCACCCATCGCGGAATCCATAGGCGATACCAATGCGCCGTAGTCATCCATGGTGAAATGGAAGGGTAGCAGCCCAACCCACCACCAAATACACCGCCTAACCCGCAGGCTGGGAACGGAGGAAACAGAGGACAGCCACCCCTCCAGCCCAACGAGGGCGACGCCGACGCCTATCGAAGAATCAACCTCGACGAGGAAGGATGGCACTAGGCACGCGAAGCCGTGGCGGGCAACAAGATCCTGCCTATGAATGCTTCACGGGACCTCCTGATGGCATACCACCTGCTCCTCATCGACAAGCACAACCGGCAGGTGAAAACGCAGGAGATACTCGACAAACGCAAGCAGGCGACTTCGGAGTATAGCACGCGGCAAGCTGCGCTCTCCGCCATTGGTGGCTCCAGCTCGCACGGCAATCATGCCAACAAGCACCGCTCTCGTACAGAGCACATGGACCCCGCCGCACGATGTGAGGTCACCAAAACCCTCAACACGTCCTTCATGGAGATGGACGCCAACGGCAACGTCATACCGAAGACGCCTCAGGCTGCGATCATGGCAGCCACCACGTACCTCGCATCCCATCCACCTACGGTGGGGGACCCGAAGAGCGCCATGCATAAGTCCGCGCTAGCCGGACTAGGACTCGTCGGAGCTGCGCTCCACGAAGAGGCTCCCGCGGAGCCGAAGAAAAAGGCTGCGGTGAGATTCAATCGTAGCCCCACACCATCATCCGACAAGGATGGACACGATATGCCTCGACGTCATAGGAGCCCAAGACATCGCAGCAGCGATTATGACGCCCGAAACAACCTCGCTCAGCGCAAGGTCGACAAGGCATGCGCCAAACGCGCATGCTCAACCGAATCCGAAGAGGATGACAACGGAGAACTGTGCGGAGCATGATGCTTCAGCAGATCTATTCGGCGCATGCGCATGCCGAAAAATTTCAAGCTTCCTTCGGACACTCCGAAGTTCGACGGCACGCAGGATCCGAAGGCCTAGCTTAGCGACCACCTCTCGTCCGTCAAGCTGCATGGTGGCAACAAGAACACCGCCCTGCAATGCCTTTAGCTGCAGCTGACAGGCGCAGCTCTGATCTGGCTCAGCAGCCTATCCTCAGGCTCCATCCGAAGCTGGGAAGAGTTGGCGTACAGTTTCATCCAAAACTTCAAAGGCACCAGCAAAAGGCCAGCCTCGATCGAGGAGTTGCGGGCCTGCACTCAACATACAGGCGAATCCATTCGCTCATACATCTTGCGCTGGTCCAATATCAAGAACTCCACAGCACACATCTCCGAAGAGAGAACAATCTACACCTTCAAGGATGGCGTCAAGCGCCCGGACTTCAAGGAAGAACTTGGGCGCGTCAAGCCCAAGACACTCGACCACCTCATGGACATCGCCAACAGGTGGGCAGATGGCTAGGACTCCCTCCACCAAGCACATTCGGATGAGGAGGATGGATACGGTCGCAGGCGCGAATGCCGTAGCAAATGAAGATCGCGCGGCTACGATGATCGCAATGGACCCTACATGGTTGCGGCTAGCTACACCGAACGCTGCAACGACAACAACCACAGCAGCGGAGGATACCGCGGAGGCAACTTCCGTGACCAGAGGGCGCCCGACACAAACGTGCCAACACCGCGGCCATGACGACGAACCTTCGGCATACGACAAATTGTTGGGCCCCTGCACCATCCACTTCTACATCGACAAGCAGGATGGCAAAAAGAAGGCCAGCCACATGCTCAAGGACTGCCGCGAGTTCCAGAAACTCAGCGACGGTCTAAGCCAAATGCGGCGCCTGATATTGAACCCTGGGTTCGAACCCGCACCCGCACCAGGTGACATCTCCCATGGAGCTCCTCCACCACTGCCCGGGGGACCGTCAATTCCCGCAATCGCACCTGCGCCAAACAACGGCACAGGTGGATATCCACCGCCAAAAGGGTCCCTCATGATCCAGAAGGGACGCCCTACAAATAGGGTGCAACAGAATATCACTCGACATGTCAGCCTCGCTATAACCGCTCCACCGGCCATCCCTGAGTACCTCAGTGGCTCGGAGCCCTGCATAACGTTCGATCGTTTGGACCATCCCCGCCAGATCCCTCACCCAGGTCATGCTGCCCTGGTGCTCGAGGCGCAGATCGGAGGATTCAAGATGAGCCACGTCTTCATGGACGGCGGCAACGGCATCAACCTGATGTTCGCCAGCACCCTCGCAGCGATGCGGATCCCGCTATGTAGCCTGGAGCATTCCGATACAACATTTCACGACATAGTCCCAGGGAAGGGCATATATCCCCTGGGAAAGATATGGCTCAACGTCATCTTCGGCAAGCCCGAAAACTTTCGGTGTGAACGGCTCGAGTTTGAAGTGGTTGATTGGCCATCATAGTACCACGCCATCCTTGGGCGTGTAGCGTTCGCAAGGTTCCTAGAAGTACCGCACTATGCTTACCTGCTGCTCAAGATGCCTGGGCCCAAAGGTGTCATCACAGTCCAGGGAAGCTTCACCCAATCGGACCACTGCGATAGATATTTTCAATAGAATCTCGCAGTCATTCGGCATGCAAGAGGAGCTCACAAGGCTCCGAGAGGTGACACACAACGGGGCACCCCCGGTCGCCAGGCAAAACTCACCTGATACGTCGTTCGACTCCACAACCAACACGAAAAAGGTGCAGGTCCACCCAACCGACGTGCCCAAGACGGCGCTGATCGCCAACGACCTCAGTCCCGCATAGGAAAGCGCGCTCGTCGAATTCCTCCGTGAGCACTGGGAAATCTTCGCCTGGTGTCTTGCGGACATGCCAGAAGTTCCCATGGAATTCGCCGAGCATGCACTCAATGTATTTCCGGATGCCAAGCCTGTCAAATAGTCCATCCGACGATTGTGTGAACCATGAGCCGAAGTCGTCGGAATCGAAGTCAACAGACTCCTCGATGTCGACTTCATCCGGGAGATCAAGGAGAGCGAGTGGCTAGCCAACACGGTGTTGATCCCTAAAAAAGGATACAGACATCCTGTGGATGTGCGTGGACTTCATGTTGCTCAACAAGCACTGCCCAAAGGATCACTTTCCTCTCCCTCGGAATGATCAAATCATCGATTCGACTGCGGCGCTAAGCAGATTTATTAGCCGCATGGGTGAGAAGGCCCTGCCTTTCTACCAGTTGCTACGCAAAGCAGACAAATTCGAGTGGACACCTGAAGCAGACGACGCATTCAAAGATCTGAAGCGACTACTCTCCACCTCGCCTGTCCTGGTCACACCAAAGGAACGCGAGCCTCTGCTGCTATACATAGCAGCCACACATTAGGTGGTAAGCACCGTACTCGGGTCGAATGACCCAAAGAAGGCAAGACCCATGGGGTCCAACGCCCAATCTACTACCTCGGCGAGGTACTGACACCAACAAAACAGAGGTACCCTCACTGCCAGAAACTCGCCTACGGCGTGTTCATGACGGCTCGTCGGCTGAGCCGCTACTTCCAGGAGCATTAGATAATGGTCGTCAATGAGGCACCACTGTCCAACATCGTGAACAACTCCGAAGCTACAGGACGCGTAGCCCTATGTGGCATCAAGCTATCTCCTCCAGACATAGTCTACGAGCGACATCATGCGATAAAATCTCAGATCCTCCCTGACTTCTTCGTCCATTGGATGGAGCTCCAGCTGCCGGACACCCCGGATATGACGCAGTCATGGACTATGCACTTTGACGGATCCAAGCGCGAGGCCAGAGCAGGAGCTGGCGTCATGCTGACGTCCCCGCAAGGCGATGAGATGAAATACGTCCTTCGGATGAAATTCCGCGCCTCCAACAACATGGCCGAATACGAGGCCCTCATCCACGGCATGAGCATGTCCAAGATCTGCGGCGTAACGCCCCTAGTCATCTATGGTGACTCAAACCTCGTCGTCCAGCAGACGATGAATGAGTGCGACGCACACGCCGCCAACATGAATGCATACCGCGTGCTCTACAATTCACTCGAAGGAGACTTCGATGGCTGCGAGCTTCGTCACATTGGAAAGGAAAGCAACGAGGAAGCCGATAGACTCGCCAACATCGGCTCCACCTACGCACGGGTGACACCAGGTGCGTTCCTCGAACAAATCTACGTGCCTTCCATCAAAAGGAAATTCCCCAAGGGATCAGCCGAAGAAGCAGAGCACTCGGGGGCTGCGCTACCCGAAGGACAGGAAGGACCCAAAAAACTCGACACAGAGGTCGAGTTGGTAAGATTAATTCAGGTCATGACAATCTAAGAAACATGGATGCGATCGTACCTTTGGTACCTGATAAACAGAGAACTGCCTGATGACCTGACAGATGCCCGGCACATATCTTGCCGGTCCAAGGCCTTCACCATCATCAATGGCGAGCTATACAAGCGTAGAATTTTGGGTGTACTCCAAAGGTGCGTCACCATCAGCGATGGCAAAACCATCCTCCAAGACATCCACGAGGGCATCTGCGGCCATCACATAGGCAGCCGCGCCCTCATCGCCAAAGCTTTACGAGCTGGATTCTACTGGACAACGACCATGAACGATGCCAAGGACATCGTCCGGAGGTGCAACGACTGCTAGAGGTTTGTGGAAAAACCACACGCACTAGGGTCGAAGCTCAGGCCCATACCCTTGGCCTAGCCCTTCGCCCAATGGGGCCTCGACATGATTGGAAAGCTGCCCAAAATCATCGAAAGGAGGCGACGTCTACCTCCTGGTCGCAGTCGACAAGTTCGCCAAGTGGATCGAGGCCATGCCTGTCACCAACCAAAAGGGCAAAACAACCATCAAGTTCTTCGAGTCCATCGTCTACAGGTTCGGCGTGCCGCACAGCACCATCACGGACAACGGGTAGAACTTCATCTCCAAAGAATTCCAGGACTTCTGCGAAGGCCTTGACATCAACATATCATACGCTTTCGTGGCGCATCCGCAAACGAATGGGCATGTCGAAAAGGCCAACGGTCTCATAGGCGGCGGCATCAAGAAACGCCTACTCAGCCCACTCGAACAGCTTGCAGGAGCTTGGGCAGAAGAACTACCCTTCGTCCTCTGGTGCTTGCGCACAACGCCGAACAGCTCAACTGGCTACACGCCCTTCTTCATGGTACACGGAGCCAAAGTCGTGCTACCTGCAGAAGTACACCATAAGGCCCCACGGGTCGTCGCCTACAGCGAAGCCGAATCGACGGTCGCACTCGAAGACGCCATCAACACACTCGATGAGGCACGCGACATCGCCGCGGCTCGCTCGACGGTCTACCAACAAAGCCTCCGCAACTATCACAGCCGTCGGCTGCTCCCAAGGTCCTTCGTCGAAGGAGACCTCGTCCTACGACTCAAGCAAGAGCGGCCGAAGAAGCTCGAGTCACCCTGGGAAGGACCCTACATCGTCACCGAAGTCATCCCAGGTGGCGCCTACCGCCTTAAGAACGTGGAGTCTGGAGTCGCATACTCCAACCCATGGAACGTCGCACAATTGTGACGCTTCTACCCCTAGATATCCCCCTTTACTTTCAATAATGCTACTCAAGTCTAGGCTACTCGCTCGAACAATGTACCTCCTCGATTACGATATGAATAAAAGCTAAGTGTCTCGCCCGAAAATCTTTTTCCTTACATTACTTTCTGTTACAACACACTCGAGGGCTCCGCCTCACCTCACGACTTCGTCGACTGAGAATATCACATGTAAACCTGAGTAGCTGACCACGTCAGGCTAACGAAATGGGCATGCATACAACGAAGCACCACATGCTAATACAAATATTCTTTACAACAAAGGGCACAACAATCCCCGTCGAAACATATACAAGTTTTACATCTACCTTTTTTGAGGGCCTACCTATTCTGAAGGATCACGTGCACCCGATGCTCAAAAAGATCTACAATCTCTTCGGCATACTGCCTAACAGCTGCATAATGCGGGCGCATATCCCAAAGGCCACCATCTGGTCGAAGGGGCGGCCTAGCCGCCACCACCGCAAGGTCAACATCAGGGCGATGCAGCCGAACAAGCGAAAGAGCAGCTTTCACCCCTGCCACCAACTGGTGCCGCACCAACTCCCTCACGTGGTTCACGTCCCGAAACTTCGACAGCAAACCCCATAGGGTGGACGGCGCCTCATCCAGAGGAAACATGCCATATATAATCGATGCAAGGGAAGTCTTCACCTACCTCAGCACCCGCGACACCTGATGAACACGATCCTGCACCATCGCAAGGACAGTGGCCCGATCGCGGTTCATCCAGAAAAAGCCTCCGCCTTCCATATCCTGTTGGGTCAGGAAGTTGATCCGAACTGCAACGCGTTCCTTCTCCTCCCTTGGAAAAAAGTTGGTACCTGCAAAAAACTCGGAGTGAGATGACACGCAAACAAGGCGCATCGAAAGACGTGCAACAACCCAAGAAAACTCACACTGCAGTTGCTCGCTCAACTGCCGCAGCTCCCCCATCAGATACTCCTCCCTGGCGGCAGCTCGCTCAGTCTTCGACTTCCAAACGTCCGCATGGCCCCGAACGTTAAGGATCTCCTTCTCCAAGGTACGGACGCGATCGCGAAGAAAGGCAAGCTGTGATGCATCATCCAAAGATGGTCGTAGCTGGGGGACAGTCGGAGTATCCACAAGCGCCTCACCCGAAGGTCCCTAAAGGAAAACATGCAAGAATATGAACAACACATGTCTTGGGCAACAACTCGAAGCATCATTTATATACATCAAAAGCCACCACGTGGAACAAGGAGAAATTGTTCATCCACAAAAGCATACATTACAAAAGAGGATACACTATCCTGAAACTACAAGAAAAGAAGCCTAAGCAGCCGCATCCGGAGTGGCCTTGGAGCCAGAGTGCCTGCCTCTGGCTTCTCCCTGCTGCCTCGCCGCATAGTCCGCCAACAGGTCGATAAGCTTCGCACCATACTGCTTACAACGAGAAGCGAAGAGAGAAAAGGCTACCTAAGAGTCGTCGGGAGTTGTTGGCATCTGGGAGGTGACGTCGTGAAGATCCAGCTCCGCTTCGGACGCCATGGCCATGGCCAGCCCCATGGAAGCGCCGATGCCCTTCTGCTTGCGCTTGTAGGCCGCAGGGGCATCCTCTGACAGCACATCCGCTAGAGAATCAGCATCCTCAAGGGCAGCACCCTTGGGCATGATCTCCTTGTAGAAACACTGGAGAACCTCCTTGGCCTTGGCAAGGGATCCAGCAGCAGTGCCATAGTGATCTTCGACCGCTGCGGTGGCATCATCCAGAGCGCTCCCATGCTCCAAGACATTGCGATCAAACGCAATGCCCGAAGCATCTGGCGCAAAGAAGAACAAGCAGGAACCAAATAAGGACATGAAGAAAATCGCCGTCAAAAAATTAAGATGACCAATTACAAGCAAGACACATACCAGAGAAGGCCTTGGCCATAGCCATCAGCTTCTAGCAACCTCTTTCTCGCGCGCAGCCGCAACAGTTGCGAGATGCTCTTCGCGATCCGAAGCCTCCCGCTGCAGGCGCTCCTTGGCCACAACAGCGTCAGCCAACTCCTGCTGCAGGCGCTCCTTCGCCTCCACGGCATCCGTAGCCTGCTTCTCCGCACGACCGAGGCTCTTTTCAAGAGCATCCAGCCGGCAAAGAGCCGCGTTATTCTCATCTACCAAGTGTCAAGGACGCACATGAGCAACACAAGCCACATTCAAGCAACAGGTAACAAAGATAAGAGAGAGAAACACACGTACCTCGGAGCTACTTCATGCTGGCCTCCAGCACCAGATGTTGTTGGATAAGCATGTTCGCACTATGCACAATGGGCCCTGGAAAGAAGTAGAAGAAAACATTCAAGAAGGAATCAAAAAATAAGTCTCGGGGGCTGCGCCCCGAAACGAGCAAAAACGTCGAACAAAACAACCCGAAAAAGGCTCAGGGGCTCCCCCCAGGACAAAAGGAAAAGCAACCTACATGCTCAAACAGGGACTCCGAAGGTCCAGGTGTAGTCATCTGAGTGACGACCACTCGAGCCTCCTGCGGAGAGGGGTTCGGAGCATCACCCCTAGAGGTGGCCACCGTCTGAAAGGGAGGGGTCGTCAGCTTCGACTCCCCCACGGCCTCCTGGGCGTCCCCACTAAGAGAGCCCTCCGAGGAGTGGCTACAAGAAAAACATTCATCTAAGCAAGAAGAAAAGTGCACACGCAAAAAACAGAACAAAAAGGATCCGAAGGTACTTACAAGTCGATGTTGTTCATATCAAAATCCGATATCACTTTGTGATTAACTCCTTAACCACATGCTTGCAAGCGTTGTTGATATCGATTACCGAGTGGGCCCGAAGTATATCTCTTCGACTTGGGAGGGACAAATCCCATCTCGATACATACAACCCAACAGATACTTTCCGATCACCTGAGAGACACCTTTATGATCACCCTCTCATAGGATGACGTTTGATGACCTCAAAGCTTTCTTCCGATACCAGGGAGATGTATTATCTCATGGTCTAAGGAATACAATATTTGACATAAGAAAAGCTTCGCAAAGATGAACACTATGACACGATCTAATTGCTTCGCTTAGTTTGGGTCTGTCCATCATATCATTCTCCCAATGATATGATCTCATTATTAATCAACAACTCATGTCCATGGTTAGGAAACCTTAACCATCATTAATCAATGAGCTAGTCCATAGAGGCGTACTAGGGACACGGTGTTGTTCACAAACGACACAAGTATTAAAGTTTCCGCTTAATACAATTCTAGCATGGAATATAAACATTATCATGAACAAGAATTATAATAATAACATCTTTATTATTGCCTCTAGGGCATAATTCCAACAGTCGCGCACGACCAGTCAACTCCAAGTCAGAAAGTGGGACCCACATTCGTCCAGTCATGTCACCTCTGGCGCCGTAGACGGTTGAGGTCACCAATCGTCAGCACTGACGTCATCAAAACAAAGCCAGCAACGGTTGGAAATCTTCGGCTGATAATTAATAGTACTCACTGGAATCTACGATTCGAGCAACTACTCGAGGACTACTCCTATCAGGAGCGCTGGCCGCGCACCTGAGACATGTTTAAGGTACTTAACCACTGTTGATTCTTCGAGTCCTACGTCGATTCTACGACTCCACTAAGGACTCGGGGGCTACTCCCATAGGGAAGATTGATCAAGCATCCGAAAAAATTGTGTCCTACGGACCTGAAGCTCAATTACCTGAACTAAAGTCTCTGCTCGAGTCTACGACTCAAACAGACACTCGGGGGCTACTCCCATAGGGAGCGCTGACCGCACACCCTATGAATTCTTCGACTGTGATCCTTCGAATCAAAATGCGAAAACTTTCTGGCAACTTTGCCCCAATCAACGCTAAGTGAGAAGTATACTCATTGGCCACCCGAAACACCTCACGGTGATAACATTTCGGATGCTGTGTCTATGACACAAAGATACGACCCGCAGATATCATCTGATGGCCTGGTAACACACCTGACTGCACTCTGCCAGTAAAATACCGTGTCAACAGACATGATGAAAAATCCTAACGGACGCGTTGGGTACATCACTCGAAAATCACTTGGATTCGACTCCTGTAAGACCTCAACGGTTGAGTCGAATTACACCAACATCCGTTCCAGATTCGAGTCTAGGGACTCGAGTCTGAAGAAGATCATGTTATTTTGTCCTAAGATAGTTAATTGATCCTGATCCGTTAGGAGAGTCAGGCACATGCATCAACAATCCCTACGAACTAAAATCATTCTTTCTCTTATGAACAGAAACAACTACATCCGAAAGATTGAAGAGTCCTTAGTCGAATCTACGATTCGACTGAACACTCGGGGGCTACTGAAATGGTTATACCCTACGGGTACACAATATTAGCATGCCTGGTCCAGCCCAAGGAAGGCCCACAAGAATATACGCGGCCTGTGGAGATTTTAGGGTGGCCCAAGCCCATGGCGTCTTCAGATCCTTGGAGAGCAAGACTAGAGTAGATTGAATATTCAAATGGGCAAACCTTAACTTGTAATCGACTCGATCTGTGCCCGAGACCTGCCTATCTCTATATAAAGGCTAGAAGGGCACGGCGAGGAGACCAACTTCTCACCGCATACACACCTCTACGCCAGATTGCATCTGCGCACCCCTGTACTTTTCTGTTCCGCCGTAATCAAGAGCAGACAAGCAGGAGTAGGGTTTTCCCTCCGGGGCCTGAACCTGGGTAAATTTCGTGTCCCCTGGTTGCTTGTCTGTTAACCGTCCCACGTCTCCAGCATCCCCATCTTCTCCAAAATCCAAGCTCATAACAATGGGCATTGATGATATCAAACCTCGTCATCGGTTACAACCGAGCCGCACCAACCTCCACGTTGCGTAGGAGCCATGTCCTTCGGCAGAGCCGTGCTAAAAATTTGAGGGCCTATCGTCGCAGCCACTTGAGGCGGTGACGGCGACCTTGTTCTAGCGGCACGGGCAGAGGCAGAAGAAGAAGGGAGCGCAAGAGCGGCGACGTCGATGGAAAGAAGGAGAAAAGGAAGAATTGGGAGCCCTAGCCCCCTATTTATCTCGCGGCGTTTGCGTGTCGTTTATTCTTCATCGACTACACGTGCAAGTAAGTGCTCCCGGCTGCGGCGACGGTTTGGTTCTAGGATCAGGTGCGGCGGCATAACTAACCGCAGAAGATCTGTGAGGAGTTAACGAGGCATGCACATGTTTACCTAAAAGTTGTAGCGACAAGACATCTCTTAGATCTATTGGTCGTGGCTGGCGCAAGCGCTGACCTCGGCGGCGAGACGTTTTATCTCCAAGCTTCAGCTGTGATAGTCGGCCACCTCTTTCATCGTCTCACACAGTGGGTGTCTACCGATTTCGCATCCGGTCAACTCTAGCCTGGTATCCGCAACAACAATCAGGCAAGCCCTAGTCGGCATCATCAACATCTACAACAACTCTCTCTGAAGCACGCAAAAACTTCTCAGGGCGAACTCCCAGCAAGCTCGTGGGCTAGTGTCGGGGGGATCACCCCATATAGGCTAAGCCAGGCTGGATGGCCCTCATCCAAAAGATTAGGCCAGATGGCCCTCACCTAGAAAATCAGGCCGGATGGGCACCAAATATGAAGACCAAGCGGGTTGGCCCGCTCCAACCGGACAACCGTGTGATGATGTAAATGTAGCACGCCTCCAGATCACGGCTTTGCGTCAAATAAAGGAGCGACGCCTCTAAACTATTTGATGGCACGCCCATCCCGCACGGGATAAAGCTTTCGATGTAGGTGACAGAGCACTGTAGCGTTGACTATTGCACAAAGGGCTGATCGGCTAGACCCCACCACCCAGCCATGCATTATAGTGTGCACCCCCAGCCAGTATATAAGGGGGCAACACTCCCGTTGGGAGGATCGGTCTCTCTTCTTCCTCCAGTTACCCGCAGTTGATCTGGGATACAACTCCAGAGCACTTGTATTGGGCATTTTTCCCTTATTTAGTGAGATATTGTAGGAGTAGGAGTAGGAGTGTTACCTCGTTAAAAGGGCCCCGAACTTGGGTATGTGCTGTGTTTGCAACTTTTTATAGCATTTTTAGGGCTTGTTTGATTCATAGGAATTGCATAGAAATTGTGTAGGATTAAAATCCTATGAGAATTTTTCCTATGTTATTATTTGATTCATAGGAACACATACTATGGGAATTAATCCTATAGAAATCTTGTAGAATTCCTATAGGAAAGAAACATTAGATCATACCTCTTTGGAAAAATTCTTTTGCTACGTCAAACAAAATTCTTCTTCCCATAGAATTCAAGTTGGCATGATATCTTAATATTTTTTTTTATTTTTATACTTTTTCTATCATATGAATCAAACAAGGCCTATCGCGGTTTTAACTCAATGGTACTGGTAGTATAAAATATATTGGTATGCAAGAAATGCTCAAAACATGGTAGACTGGTGAGGTGATCCACAGTCGACCACAGATCCGGCGGTACCGACAGCCGAGTCACCAACAGGCAGACTCCATTGGGCGCCACGTACGGATAGACACAGAGAGAGACGCGGACGTACACGGCTCTTGATGAGGAGATCGGGGCCAGGGGGACTCCTGCTGCTTGCTTTGCCTGCCTGTTTCGACAACAACAATAATAATCCTGCATGCGGCGACCTGCACGGGGACAATCTGCTGATTTAAAGGTGTGCTCCTCGGTCGCTTCGCTAAGCCCCTGAGCTCGTCGTCGTCGGTAGCTATACCGAGTATACGAAAGAAAGGAGGTAGCACGGCTAGCAACAGCCGTACTCTGGAAGTGTGATTCAAATGTCGAGAGGAACGACTGAAGTGAGTCCAACCGACAGCCACACCTGGCTGAATCGCATGTGCTTAACTGGAGTCATATCTGTTTCCCTGGATATTATTCTGAGTCGCATTCAAACGTGTGTCACGGCGGTACTCCCTACTCGAGTACTGGAATGGTAGAAGTAGGATCGAGTATGTGGCATTTCATAATCCACGAAGCTGCCTTCCGTATCGCGTCAGCAGGATTCCTCCTGTGCCCTTTGTACTGTACGTCGTCGTACTGCCACACGATACTATACGCTTGACTTTGTGGTCGACTGGTGCTTTTGAGCTATACTCTAAACCCCGATCGAACTGTCAACGAGCCCAACTCGAACGAACATGGTTACGGCTGTATAAAAATCACGAGCTTTATCGAACTGTTTGAGTTTAGCTCATCTAAATTCGCGAGCTCGAAAATAGACTCAATCTTGGTTTGTTAGGGAAACGAATCAAGTTTGAACCGAGCTGTTAACATGTCAAACTTGCACAGTTTGCCGAGCCGCCCGAACTTTTTTTTGACAGCCCTAGGATCGGAGCTGTGAAAACAGCAGGCAGGCTTAACCTTTACCCCACCATCCTTCCCGGAAGTTTCCCGCCGTGGACACGCGTGCGTGAGGCCGACGGAAACAAGGGACGTGGTGGTTTTGATCGGCGCACAGCACCATGCACGCACATGCAGAGGCAGCAGGAGTAGTACAACATGTGTGCCTAGGAGAGCACACGCGCCGACGACACGCAGACGCAGAGACAAGACGCGAACGCGGCAGAAACAGAGATCGACACAGAGGTGAAAATAAACCCTGGACTTTCGTGGCCACGGAAAAACACAGGGCATTGAATGCGGGACCGACCTCTCGCCTTGGTAGCGAAGAAATGCGGTGATGTTGTTGTGATGCTTGTAGCGGAGCGGAGCCGGAGAGGTGTGGCTGTGCGGAGTAAATTACATATTGGTATCACAGTTGAGGTTTAGTTAACAAGTCAGTACCATTTTGCAAAATTTTACTAATGTATACCAGTTTTGAGACAATGAACAATAGATAGCATAAATCCATGTCTAAACATGTTTTGACACCACACCTGTCAGCAAGGGCCCACCATACACGCTGACGTGGCCGCTTGCCCATCAGAAACGTTCGGTTCGGGGCCGGTTCGCTCGCCTCTCCAGTACATCGATACGAGATTGGTTGGTTTTTCCAGACGAGAGCGGGCGACCGGCGAGCGATGGCAGAGGCGCCCAATCCCGGCGGCGGTCGGGCTCACGGCGACGGGGAATCACGGCGGCGAGGATGACTATGGCAGAGCTCTGGTTGGAGGGATCGGCGGCGGAACGTGTGACGGTGGAGATGGAGGTGGTGGCGTCGACGACCTGGACGAGTTGTGGCCCTCTCGGCCATTGGCGGCGACGGTGTTGCTTGTTGATACGCCGTAAATGTATCAATAATTTTTGATGTTCCATGCATGTTTAGTATCTATTTTGCTTTTCTTTGTCTATACTTTGAGGTATTTTTATATGTTTTATGAGACTAACATATTAACAAGATGCCACAGTGCCAGTTGCCTGTTTTCTGTTGTTTTTGGTTTCAGAAAAGTCAGAAAATGAATATTCTCGGAATTGGATAGGACAAAAGACAAAGTCAATACTTTATCGTGGGGAACACGGAGCCAGAATACGAGACGTAGGAGGGCCTCGAGGGGGCCACACCCCTGGCCGCGCGGTCTGGCCGAGCCCGCGCCTGGGGGGTGCAGCCGCCTCAGGAACCCCTCTTCGCCTTAAAGAAGTCCCCGATACCTAAACCCTAAGTACCCGATCAATCTTCCACGAAACATTTCATAGCCGCCGCCACCATCGTCGCTATATCGGGAGGATCTGAAACTCTTTCCGGCACCCTGTCAGAGGGGAGAGATCATTTCGAATGCCTTCTTCATTACCATGCCAGCCTCTGGTATGATGCATGAGTAGTTCCACCTTGGACTACGGGTCCATATAGTAGCTAGATGGATGTTTCTCCTCCTTTGTGCTACCATGTTTAGATCTTGTGAGTTCCGTTCATCTTGCGAGGTCATCAGACCCGGGGGAGAAGGCGCCGCCACCGGAGCAGTCCTCGGCTCCTCGTCGGCCACGTCGGCCCAGCTGCGACCCTGGAGGTCGCACGCCGGCGCCATCTCGGCCAGAGACAACGGGTGAAGGGGGACCGGCGCCACCACAGCCGGGGAATGTCGTGACGTGGCCGGGGGGGGGGGGGGGGGGGGGGGGGGGGGAGCTACACAAGGGAGAGGCGGGGGGTGCGTACCTGCCGACCCACCTGGACCCGATGTGTGGGGAAAATCACCTCCTTGCCCTCGCCGATGAATTCATCGTGTCGGAGATCGCGGGCGTTGATCACCACCTGGACCCGATGTCTGTCGCTGACGCGGTGGCCGCCGCGTGCTGCCTAGTGGCCACATGCAGCAGCAGGTAGACACGTACCACGTCACTGATGTGAGGAGGAAGAGAGGTTTGCGAGAAGCACGGGCAACTTGTTCTTCTTAACTGTGCCGCAGCATGCCTAATTATTCAGGCGCCGTTGTTTGTGATCCCTGCAATCTGCACTCCGCAGCGCATGTGGGAGAGGGCCGCAATGGCAAGTCAACCCTGCACTTCTGCGAATGTTTATTCGGCTGGTCACAGTAGAACTAACTTTACTAGTACTCCCTCTGTTAGGGATTATAAGTTCTATGGACCATTTTGATAGGATTAAGAAAATCAATAACTCTCCTCTTGATTACTACATGCACCAATAGTTACACATGCATGAGAGAAGGTACTTCCTCCTTCACGGTTTGCAGGGCGCTCTACAGAAATCTCACGGACCTAGGCGTGTACGTATTGGCTGAAAATTAGGCCTATTAGTGAGCGGTTAAGGCGCATGCATGGTGGAAAACTGTTGCATGAATAGAAAGTTGGAAGGAAAGGTGTCACATTAATTAACAATTAATTCTTATGGACCTAGGAACGTTGCAGTTTTTGGAAAACCCAAATTTGATTAGGCGTCCTGCAAACCGTGGAGGAGGTAGTCGGGAAAAAGAAAAACATGCATTGGAGGAGAGAGACTAATAAATGAGAGAGGACTTACAATTTCTAACATTTTAAAAAAGCTCTTAGGCCTTATAATCCCTAACGGAGTGAGTAACTAAGAGTTTAAGTCAACATTTTTGCTTATGTGCCAATGATTTAATGAAGAAAGATAGATTGAGTAACTAGTTATGTTACCGTAACACACACGTACCAAAACAATGTGTAATATGGCATTGTATGTTATCGCACCTAAGTTATTTTTCACTATGAAGATAGTAACTTAGACTAGTAACAAGAGTTACTCCCCACTATGACCAGCCTTCGGAGAGAGTTTTTGTTTTTAACATGTTTATTTGGAGAGAGTAGTATCCTGAGCGGTCTGACCTTGGCTCGGATCACGAGGTCTGGTTAGGTCGTTTTCTTTCTCGGGTCTTCCCCGGGATGGGTGTTTTGTACGCAGGCTCTTGCCAGTTCATCGCGATGCCATCGCTGACCACCTTGCGAGTTGCGACCTAGTCCAGCGTTTGTTCCACCGAGTCTGACGGTAGTGACATCCAATAGAGGCCTTTTTTTTAGAAACACAGTACAATCGAAGACGCTCATAATACATACATGCACCTACCATATGAACACATACGCATACCCTACCTATATGAGCACCTCCGAGAAACTGAGTCGACGGATCGGCTCTTGAGATTGACGAAGTCATCACGGGCGCCTCGCTGTCAACGGGAAAGTCGCCTCCCACTGAAAGAATATTCCGCCATTATGCAACACACAGTGTTAAACCTGGGATTTGAACTCTGGTGAGCTGGGGGTACAACCACCCTCCTAACCATCCAACCAAATGTTGGTTTGCAGAGACCCTCTCTTTTATTTTTACTCCCTTTTTTAACGGAGAAGGGTGCAAATTAAACACCCCAAAAGTTTCATTTCATCTCAGAAGCTGCATTCTGTGAATTGCAGCAGTGACCGGAAAAAAGATTAAGGACCTTTCAGAGCTACACCAGTACATTTCGTATAAATACATATGAGATGCCGGTTTATTGCGTACTCCAGTAGTGAACCCACACTTCAAGTGGTATACTCTACTCTAGTGTATAAGGGCATCTTCACCGGGCTATGCATCCCGTCCGAGCGTGTCCGAACTTGTCCACGCGGACGCGTGAAACATGCGCGGCGTCCAGCAGCCCGATCTATCCGGATGAACCGTCAGACTCGACCCATCCATGCATCTAATCTGGATAATAGTTGGGTCGATCCGGACGCGCGCGGACAGCTCGGGTGACCTGCCCGTTGGTGCCGCTGGCCCACCCGTTAGCCACCGCGGCGTTGATTCAGACGCAACCACAACATCGATTCAGAGGCGCTGCGAAAGGCTGACCAGCGGTAGCCTGCGCCATCAATGACGACAAGACGGCATACTGACTGGCAGGACACTTCAATATCGTCTCTTCGGCCTCCGTGACGGCATCCGATCCCGGTCCTTTTTACCTGGCCATTCGCGATGTAACATCCTAGCATTTAGGAACTAACGAAGGATAGATTTAAGAATTTGAAATACTGCATACATTCATCTGTGAAAATGTGGGTAAATTTTTCGCCAAATAAAAACTTAAAGTGATCAAGGTTTCTTTCATACTTATAGAATAGGTTTAGACTTGAAGGATGATTGCTATAGACTTTGATATGATCTTTGTGGAATTATGTGTTTTGGGAAATGAAATTTGAATTTAAAACTTAAATGTTTGAATTTATAATTCAAAAGAATTTTGAATAATGTTTGAATATTTGATTCAATTAAGAGTTAACCAATAATAACTCAAACTTTATATAAAGAAAGTAATTAAGAATATGAATATTCATTCCATAATTTTATTCAATAAATAAGTTACAAAAATGTAACTTATGGAAATCATCCACAATTTTTACAATAGTAAATAATTAAAGAATAATATTTCTTTATTGATCATAGTATAATCTTTATTACAAAATACTAAAATAAAGATTACAAAAGAATGGAACTAAAATTTACAAATGAATTAAGACGATTACATATGACTATTCTACAAATAAACCTAAGATAAAATCTTGAATTCCCAAGTCTGGTACCTGCAAAACAAACATAAAAAATAAATAAAGAAGGTTAGGGTTAGTATTGTTTTACTCTCAGACTTGTTAGTGAAGTGCACTGATCAAGATTCGTCATTGAGTAATTTCATAAGAAGGGGCAATTTTCACCAATATAAAAGAATGTATCTTTCATAATTTTAAGCCAGAAGTCAAATGACAGCAAGGAGGGGTAAGTTTCACCAGCCAAGTAAAAGTAATCAGATAACAGTAACTCAAATTCAGAGCATATCCACAAGTTGCACAACAAGCACACAAGCAGCACACACACACACACCAAACTGCATGGTGTGTGCTATCAGCCTCACAGCAACAGCTCAATCACACAAAACCATCAACACAGCCATGGGCAAGCACCACAACCTCATCTTCTTGTTCATACACATCAAACATCAGCAGCCTAGCCACAGCCAAACCTGCCAAACTAAACCACAAACCATATCCTCTCAAAACTCACCAAGATGGTGACATAAGGAGGGGGTGGATCAGGTGGACAGCAAGGTCAAGACCAAGCTACCAGGAACCAGAAGGTAGATACCAAGATCAAGGATAAGTTCCAGAAGCTGTAAGCAGTAGGGACAGCAACAAGAGAAGGACCAGATCAAGTCAGCAAGATCAGGCTACCAGATCAACAAGTTGCAACCACAACAGCAACAACAGTTGTGGTGAGTTATATAAAACCATCACATGATTGATTTATCATATCAAAGAATCATGTCTTGTTTTATATCTAACCTCTCAGTATTCATCCAAGTGGGATGAATCCATCCTAGAAGGTTTAAAAAAAATTAAAGTCATAATCACAAGATCAACATACCAGTATAACCAGGATCTCAGACCAACATCATTGATCCTGGTTACAAAAGCGAAATCCTATATTTCAATATAGCCCAAAGGAAAGAATATGAAATCTGGGCACACCTCTTAAAAGAGTAGCACCTTAGTATCCATAAATCCTATGGATCCATGCAAAACCATTAGCACACCCATTGTTTTCCAATTATGCTTCAGGAATTAGCAACTGGTAATTCTACCAGAATATTTCTATCAGGGACAGCCATTAGGAAACTAGTTCCTATGCCTCAGACCAACATCATAGGCAGGAGAATTAAAAGAAGCTTTCATTTTATCTTGCCAGTATTAATCACAAGAACTGTCAGAGCTAAGCTCAGGAATAGGACCCAATCACTTGTGTACCAGTTTACAATGGTATCACAAGGACAAGTTTTAATAAGCTAATCCCAATCTTTACTTAGATTTCACAAATAAAAAGGGGCAAGCCACTAAATATCATCAAACTCATCTATACATCTACATAAAATCATCAACATATAATGATTATATTCATTATGTATATTCCCATACAAGCCAAGCATTATAAATGCAGTAAGCAATTACTGATAGAACTACTGTTAGTATAAACATCTTGACAGTGGAAAGTTCTTAGATCAACAACATTTCCAAGTAGGGATTTTGTAGAAACACTAACATTGGATCATAGTAAATTACCACTGGAATAAGTATGACAAGCCACTAGCATCACCAAAGCCAACTACAAATAATAATCCACAGCAAACAGTCATTCATCATGCTCAAGGATTATCACCACTAGATCCAAATCATCATAGATATGATCAACAAAGGGATATGAACCCTAATCAGAACAACAACCCTAATTAGGATATGAACCCTAATCAGAACGCAGGCACTAGGCAAGGGTAGCCACTAGATGCACAAAGAGAGATTCATGATGATAGGATGAACTAAGATCCACAGAGGCAACTTACCCGGGGTCTTTGCTGACGAATTGAAGAGGAAGCAGAAGGGTTGACGTGATCGCGGCGGCACGGGGAGCACCCAGAGGGCGCTACAACCCGCACCAGCCACGGCGGCGGCCATCGCAGCACACGAACACCGCACACCACCACAGGAGGGTCCATGGCGGCGGTGGCAGCACCCAACCCAAAACCTAGGGTTCAGGAATGGGGTGAACCTGGCCATAGGGGAGCTCCGGAATCAAATCTAGTTGGACAGGAGGAAAGGGCGTAGTCGACAACTATAGCACCCCGGATAAATCCGCTACTAGCAAATCGCTGTTGTTTTGTATTATGTGCATCATCGTGACATCAGCATGCATCTATTTGTCTAATACTATTTCTCTAAAATCCTACTTTTGTTTTCTAAATATCCCGTCCTTATTTCAAATGTCAAACCCGGCCTCTTCTGGATATTTTGCTTTGTCTAAAACTATTTTCAAAAAGCTTTAAAATAATAATAATAATAATAATGAAACATTAGTCTAACAAAAAAACATTTTTTATGTGGGGAGGCAGCCAAAAGCCAGGCCCAAAGGCCTAGCCGAAGGCCACCTACCAACCCACATATCCTAACCCTAATCACCCCCAAACCTCCCAGCCCCATCTCTCCACCCCGCCGCCGCCATCCTCGCAGGCGCAGCACGCACACGCACTGCGCACCCACCTCCCGACCTCGTTCCACCCCGCTCCTCCCTGGCCCACCACTTCGACACGAGGCTACCGCCTCGCCCGCATCTTCCTCGCCCGCAACCCTGATTCCCCTGCCTCCCTCGTGACCCCAGCGCGCCTCCCACCTCATCCCGATCCCCACCGCCAGCAACCGCTGTTGCGGCCCCTTCTCCTCACGTGAGCGCCCCCGAGCTTCCGAGCCCCTCCTTCCCCAAGCCCCAAGCGCCTCCCCACCTCCTCAGGCGCCTTGGCCTCTCTACCTTCTCGCGCGCATGCCGCCCAGGCTCCTCCAGGCGAGCCCCTGCCGCCGCGGCCAGGGACCCTGCTACCCGCTCGACCGCTGCCCGAGCCTTCCCGTCAGAGCCACGTGCTCCTCGCACCTCCCTCTGCTCCGTTTAGGTGCCCCGCTCCAGCCTTCTTCTCCTCGCCCTCCCGCGCCATCGGCGCCTCGATGTCACCTCGCCACGCCTCTGGCCTTCCTCTGCCTCCGTCTCCACGTGTGCCTGTGCAGGCGCCCGACGCCGCCTGGCCTCGTCCTTGTGCTCGTCGGCCTTTGCTGCAACTCCGTGCACCTCTGGTGTCTATCCCGCGTCCGCCGTCCGCCCTGCTGCAGGTGTTCCCGATGCTTTCGGTTCGTTCTGAAGCATCGTGTAGAGGATCATGTCGCCGTGCCCTAGACTTTTTCTTTTCTTGTCCTGGTGGATCCTTGTCCTGCGTGGCAGTCAGTCCCGTGCTCGCGTTTGGGTGCCTCTATTCAATTTTGTTCTGTCTGAATCCGTGTGGTGTTGTGGTATGCCTCTATTCAAGATCGAAGGCGACCCGTGCCTCGCGGCGTTCCACATCCATGTTGCCGCCCGCTTGACCTATGTTTCCACGAGAACCCAACGAGCTAACGGCGGGAACTGTACCAACGCCAAGATCTTCGAACGTTCTATTGGCAACCAAGTTCGCCATCCGCCTCGACATCAAAACCCGAAGGCGATGGCGTCGCATTCCAAGATCTTCGTCACGGAACCCGAAGACCCTTGAACCAGACCCGAAGACCACGGAGCGCCAAGATCGTCTCACGGATTCCGAAGCCGTTCTCGGCGTTCGTAGACTGTTCCGCCGAAGACCAAACCTAGTCAAAACCTAACCAAGATCGTCGAGCCCTTATGTGTGACGTCTTCCTTTGGATCCTATTTTTGTAATAAATGATATCTACTTGTTACATTAAACTGTTCATGTTGCATGCATATTGTTCTTGTTTGGGGCTATTTCGAAGATCCACCTAAAGTAAATATGGAGTCCATATGTAGGTTTTTCTAGTCTTATATTGATTCTATTTAAATTTGTGTAGCGAACCGGTGAAATATTTTGCCTTGATAAAATAACATTTAAATTGCGGGATATATTAAACAATATGAACCATCTAATTATTTGTTGGGACCCCGGTTCCGCTTAATATTGCCTAATTGCATCGCACCTTTGCCATGTCATACATCATACATGCATCATGCCCGATCTTCTGCCGTAGTATTAAATAGTGTATCCGGTGTTTCTTCTAGTGCTTTGCTTCTTCACGGATTAGGCCGATGAGTTGATGCGAGTGTCGACCCGATCTTCGGATAAACCTTCGGCAATGTTTCCAGGCGAGCAATCTCTCCCTTTCTACCTATCTTACTTTTATAGTATTTATTCCCCTCCTTTTGATCTATTGCTATCTGTGTTGCGATGCTCTAGTTTTTGTACCCGTGATATCCCTTGCAGCCTTATATTGCCTTGGACACACCCTGTTACCTGTTGTTTGGTAGATAGTTGAACTTGCGCGTCGTAGTCGCTTGCTCAAGTGTTGTCGCGTGTCGTCCAGTACCATAGTTGTTGAAAGGCTGCCTTATGCTTTATGTTGGAGATGATCATGGCTTTAATTATCGTTTAATAACTAAAATTGAAGTAGGTAAATAATGCAGAGGCACAGGTGGGCAATAGATGTTATTTGGTTTTTAAACGTCCAGTTGTGTCCCGTAGGACCCTGAGTACTTGATACCTGTTCTTTGAATATTCGCACTATCCGCATGTGGGACCATGAATCCCCCTAGCCAGAGCATGAGTCATATATTATTTCTTGGGGCCACAAGTAGTTTGGGGCTTTATTACTATCCTGTACTTATGCCATGCTTTACTGCTTTATTTACGATTGCGCGTGGAGCGCTTGTACTGTTTAGGAACAAATGTGGAATGTTTTCGCGGTATCGACAAGCCCAGTCACACTTTCGGGTTCCCAGTCGTTTATAGCCATTGGCACAAACCTCTGGGTCCGTCTCGGAGCCGGCCAACTTCGTCGCGGGTAGCTTGGTGGGGTGGCCCCCTGAAATTTATATGAAACTTGCAATTGCTCTATCGTGATGCCTCGTTGGGTTTTCATTTGTTTTTTCTCGAGGTTGATCGTGCGTGTGTTGCTATTTGTGCCCCCTGCGGGGTAAAACTTTGTGAAAGCCGTGTCCGCAGTTATGGACGACTTGGAGCACAGTATCTCGATCATAGACAACTATAACTAAAGTAGTGCTATAAATTTGACTTTATAATGACTAGTAATTAGCTTCACTATAATGGAATGGCTAAATAAAAGTGCCAACAATTGTTAGTTTGGGTTGTCGCATGTTACCATTGTATCTGACTAGTAAGTATTGCAATAATAACGAAATTGCTAAATAAAAGCACCAACAACTGCTGGGTTTTGGGATACCTCATGCTATATGTATCTGACTAGTAAGCACTACAACTACAACGGAATGGTTAACTAAAACTGCACACTGCTTATTATGTCAGGATAACTCATGCTATCTATATCTGACTAGTAATTGCCGCAACTATAACAGAATGAATTAAACTGCCAACTATGTGAGTTCCTCGGTTAACTTCCTCAATTGGTTTCGAGGGGGAAATGCCAGGATGGGTATGCTTGGTGATAGTTTCAGGTTGGATCCGAATAGGTCTTTCTTACCCCTATCTGATAGTCGCCTATTGTATTGAGTCTCTATAGGTTGTTTAGTGCATGCTGCGCTGCCGCTTCAGTCCATCATACCTATGTAGGCGAGGACCGCCGAATTCTAGTCTCGCCGTGTACTGGCCTCAGTACTGACCGCTCTCTTTTTCCTTTGCCCTTTGTCGGCACCCATTTTGTTTAAGCAGGTTTTGAGATCGACGTCGTTAGCAGGGTTACCCCTCCGGCTTAGCCTGGGCAGTGTGATGGACGCCATTGGTTATTCTTCAGGGCTCTTAGCTCAATTTGCATCTTGTCCGTACTCGGACGCTGTATCATTTTAAAGGTGATTTGGATCTTTGTATTGTATATCTGTATTCTTGACTCTTTGAGTCGCTATTTTATATATATGTTCTGTGGGTTCCATCGTGGACTATTGTGTAATGATATTACTTCATTTTCCACCCGCACGCAAGTGCCTGGTGGGCGCCTTTGAATCGTTTCTATGCGGGTTTGGCGGGAATCGCTAAGACTTGCATAGGGCCGATTCTGAGGGTGTTACATAGTGGTATCAGAGCTCAGCAGTTACGATACCCCACTAGTCCAGCCTATAGGATAACCTAGCTAACAGTCGTTATAGAGTGTCAAAACTATTTTAGAAAATCGGTTGGATAGATCTGATTAGGTCTGTTTTACTCCTTACTCCTCTGCTATTCTCCTCTTATCTCGACGTGTTTTGAACCTGCTCTCTTATCTTTTCTTCGAGTCTAGGATTTCTCGTGGTTGGGTTTTCATCGTACCTTCAGGGTTTCGCTTCCATCCTCTTGTAACGGTGCTTCAACATCTGACCTTCATGCTATCTGATGAATCTTTCATCTGTTGTACCTTTCCGTGAACCGAAAATTGCACTAATTTTTTTTCTTTCTAACCTCCGGTGTTTTCCGATACGATGAAGTCATCTACATCAGAACTGATGAGAACCTCCATCCCTCCTTTGTTTCGAACCTTATTTGTCAAGATCTTCAGTCTGAATTACGAGGGTTGGTTGCATAATCCTTTTGTTCGTGTACAGAGTAATGCTTTGAGTGCGGGATGGATTCGTGACCATACCACTACTCTTATCATTCGCTTTTGTACATTGAAGGGTGGATCGATGTAATTCTTACTCCTTCCATGGAAGTTAGAGGTAGCCTTACCTTTAACTTCGTCCGTTGTTTATCCGGAGTTCCCTCGACGAACATGATCAAGGACCTCTTGTTGGTGGTGTTGCCGATTTCAAGACGAAGAAAGAATCTTTGTTAGTGGTGTCGTGGAGATCTACACGAAGCAAGAAGATTCAGGTTATCGGCCTTCTTCCCGGTACCATGAGGCGGATCTCGAGGGCGAGATCCATTGTTAGTGGTGTCGAATTATAGCACCCCGGATAAATCCGCTACTAGAAAATCGCTGTTGTTTTGTATTATGTGCATCATCATGACATCAGCATGCATCTATCTGTCTAATACTATTTCTCTAACAGCCTACTTTTGTTTTCTAAATATCCCCGTCCTTATTTCAAATGTCAAACCCGGCCTCTTCCGGATATTTTGCTTTGTCTAAAACTATTTTCAAAAAGCTTTAAAATAATAGTAATAATGAAACATTAGTCTAACAAAAAAAACATTTTTTCTGTGGGGGAGGCAGCCAAACGGCCAGGCCCAAACGCCCAGCCGAAGGCCACCTACCACTCCACATATCCTAACCCTAATCACCCCCAAACCTCCCAGCCCCATCTCTCCACCCCGCCGCCGCCATCCTCGCAGGCGCAGCACGCACGTGCACTACGCACCCACCTCCCGACCTCGTTCCACCCCGCTCCTCCCTAGCCCACCACTTCGACACGAGGCTACCGCCTCGCCCGCGTCTTCCTCGCCCGCAACCCCGATTTCCCTGCCTCCCTCGTGACCCCAGCGTGCCTCCCTCCCCATCCCGATCCCCACCGCCAACAACCGCCGTTGTGGCCCCTTCTCCTCTGCTGCTGGCCTTGAGCTCGCCCCTCACGTGAGCGCTCCCGAGCTTCCGAGCCCCTCCTTCCCCGAGCCCCAAGCGCCCCCCCACTTCCTCGGACGCCTCGGCCCCTGTACCTTCTTGCGTGCAGGCCGCACAGGCTCCTCCCAGCGAGCCCCTGCCGCTGCGGCCAGGGACCCTGCTACCCGCTCGACCGCCTCCTGAGCCTTCCCGTCAGAGACAGACGCTCCCGCCACCTCCCTCTGCTCCGTTTAGGTGCCTCGCGCCAGCCTTCTTCTCCTCGCCATCCCGCGCCACCGGCGCCTTGATGTCACCTCGCCACGCCTCCGGCCTTCCTCTGCCTCCGTCGCCACGTGTCCCTGTGCAGGCGCCCGTCGCCGCCTGGCCTCGTCCTTGTGCTTATCGGCCTTTGCTGCAACTCCGTGCACCTCTGGTGTCTATCCCGCGTCCGCCATCCGCCCTACTGCAGGTGTTCCCGATGCTTTCGGTTCGTTCTGAAGCATCGTGCAGAGGAGCATGTCACTGTGCCCTGGACTTTTTGTTTGGGGCCTGCTGAGCGTCCCCCGGGGGATAAAATCACCCCATCCCCCGGGTCGGCAACCGTACGATGTAAGACATAGGAGCCATCCAATCCGGGTCAACGCTTCCTTGAGACCAAGACACGCCACGAAGAGTGTCTAGGCGTTGCCTGGAGCTCCTTCCGTAGCGCTGTCATGGTCCATCCATGTGGCGTCGCTGAAGAACCGTGAAGTGGCGTTCCCGGAGAACGCCGAAGTGTCGTTGCCGGATTATCGCCGTCGTGGCATCACTGATGCTGCAGCCCTCCTCGCATTGTGCATCTTCCTCACTGCACTGCCTCTCCCGTACGTGTACGCCGGCATCTCTCCTACGTTGGCCGGCCGGCTGGCGCTGGAGAAGAACTTGACGCCGCGTCGTCGATGTGAATCATAGCAGCCCGGATATGCCTTGGTAGCAAGGTCGGCCATTGCTGGTAGCAACATGGACGTGCTATAGTAGCAACACCGCCGCCCCTTGTAGCAAGGTTGGTCGCAATTTGTAGCAAGGTCAGCCGCCGCTGGCAGCAACACGGACGTGCCATGGTAACAATGCCGCCATCCCTTGTAGCAAGGCTGGTCAGCCGTTGCTATCAACCACGGACGTGCCTGCCCCTTGTAGCAAGTTCGGCAGCCATTTGTAGCAAGGTCGGCCGCCGCTGGCAGCAACACGGACGTGCCATGGTAGCAACATCGCCGTCCCTTGTAGCAAGGCTGGCCAGCCGTCACTGGCAGCCACAAACGTGCCATGGTAGCAACGCCGCCGCCCCTTGTAGCAAGGCTGGTCGGCAAACGTAGCATGGCCACCCACCGCTAGCAGCTTGGCCATCCACCATTTGCAGCAACACCGGCATGCCATGGTACCAATATCGCCAGCCAATTGGAGCAAGGTCGGTTGCCGTTGGCAGCAAGGCTGGCCTCCGCATTTTGCAGCAACGCGGACGTGCCATGGTAGCAACGCCGCCCACCAATTGGAGCATGGCGGCCGCCGCCATTTGCAATAAGCCCTTCCACACATGGTAGCGCCACTCCCCCTCACATGTAGTTGGCCTGTCGTTCCTCCGCAGCAACACAGGCCACCGCTGGAGAAGCAGCTCCTTGAGGATATTGTGGGGAGCGGCGGGAGACGTGGTGCGGTACCGGGAGGAGCAGGCCCGGGGAGGAGATGAGGAAAGCTGGAGCTTGGGTGGGAAGTGGTGGCTACAGGCATAGGGGCAGATGAGAGCAAAGAGGATAGGCAGTGAGGTCTGCGGAAGGAGCTGACTGGCAGAAGAGAGCAAAAGAAAGGAAGAAGAACGAATGGTGGAAGAAGACGGTGAAGGTAACATACGAAAGGGCTGTGTCGTTCTCACGCCACGCGGGCGGACGCGTGTCACGCGGAGGAGCCGGGAGACGCGAGCGCGCGAGCCCCCAGGTGAAAGGTAGTGTTTTCCTTTTGTTTTCTTGTCCTGGTGGATTCTTGTCCTGCGTGGCAGTCAGTCCCGTGCTTGCATTTGCGTGCCTCTATTCGATTTGGTTCTGTCTGAATCTGTGTGGTGTTGTGGTATGCCTCTATTCAAGATCAACGGCGGCCCGTGCCTCGCGGCGTTCCACATCCATGTTGCCGCCCGCTTGACCTATGTTTCCACGAGAACCCGACGAGCTAACGGCGGGAACTGTACCAACGAAGGTTCTTTCGGCAACCAAGTTCGCCATCCGCCTCGACATCAAAACCCGAAGGCGATGGCGTCGCATTCCAAGATCTTCGTCACGGAACCCGAAGACCCTTGAACCAGACCCGAAGACCAGGGAGCGCCAAGATCGTCTCACGAATTCTGAAGCCGTTCCCAGCGTCCGTAGACTGTTCCCCTGAAGACCGAACCCTGTCGAACCCTAACCAAGACCGTCGAGCCCTTATGTGTGACCTCTTTCTTTAGATCCTATTTTTATAATATATGATATCTACTTGTTACATTAAACTGTTCATGTTGCATGCATATTGTGGGTGTTTGGGCCTATTTCGAAGATTCACCTAAACTAAATATGGAGTCCATGTGTAGGTTTTTCTAGTCTTATATTGATTCCATTTAAATTTGTGTAGCGAACCGGTGAAATATTTTGCCTTGATAAAATAACATTTAAATTGCGAGGTATATTAAACAATATGAACCATCTAATTATTTGTCGGGACCCCGGTTCCGCTTAATATTTCCTAATTGTATCACACCTTTGCCATGTCATACATCATACATGCATCATGCCCGATCTTCTGCCGTAGTATTAAATAGTGTATCCGGTGTTTCTTCTAGTGCTTTGCTTCTTCACGGATTAGGCCGATGAGTTGATGCGAGTGTCGACCCGATCTTCGGATAAACCTTCGGCAATGTTTCCAGGCGAGCAATCTCTCCCTTTCTACCTATCTTACTTTTATAGTATTTATTCCCCTTCTGTTGATCTATTGTTATCTGTGTTGCGATGCTCTAGTTTTTGTACCCGTGATATCCCTTGCAGCCTTATATTGCCTTGGACACACCCTATTACCTGTTGTTTTGTAGATAGTTGGACTTGCGCGTCGTAGTCGCTTGCTCAAATGCTATCGCGTGTCGTCCAGTACCACAGTTGTTGGAACCTTATGCTTTATGTTGGAGATGATCATGGCTTTAATTATCGTTTAATAACTAAAATTGAAGTAGGTAAATAATGCAGAGGCACAGGTGGGCAATAGATGTTATTTGGTTTTTAAACGTCCACTTGTGTCCCGTAGGACCCTGAGTACTTGATACCTGTTCTTTGAATATTCGCACTATCCGCATGTGGGACCATGAATCCCCCTAGCGAGAGCATGAGTCATATATTATTTCTTGGGGCCACAAGTAGTTTGGGGCTTTATTACTATCCTGTACTTATGCCATGCTTTACTGCTTTATTTACGATTGCGCGTGGAGCACTTGTACTGTTTAGGAACAAATGTGGAATGTTTTCGCGGTATCGACAAGCCCAGTCACACTTTCGGGTTCCTAGTCGTTTACAGCCATTGGCACAAACCTCTGGGTCCATCTCGGAGACGGCCAACTTCGTCGCGGGTAGCTTGGTGGGGTGGCCCCCTGAAATTTATATGAATCTTGAAATTGCTCTGTCGTGATGCCTCGTTGGGTTTTCATTTGTTTTTTCTCGAGGTTGATCGTGCGTGTGTTGCTATTTGTGCCCCTACAGGGTAAAACCTTCTGAAAGCCGTGTCCGCGGTTATGGACGACTTGGAGCACAGTATCTCGATCATAGACAACTATAACTAAAGTAGTGCTATAAATTTGACTTTATAATGACTAGTAATTAGCTTCACTATAATGGAATGGCTAAATAAAAGTGCCAACAATTGCTGTTTTGGTTTGTCGCCTGTTACCATTGTATCTGACTAGTAACTATTGCAACTATAACGGAATTGCTAAATAAAAGTACCAACAAATGCTGGGTTTTGGGATACCTCATGCTATATGTATTTGAGTAGTAAGCACTACAACTACAACGGAATGGTTAACTAAAACTGCCCACTGCTTATTATGTCAGGATAACTCATGCTATCTATATCTGACTAGTAATTGCCGCAACTATAACGGAATGAATAAAACTGCCAACTGTGTGAGTTCCTCGGTTGACTTCCTCGATTGGTTTCGAGGGGGAAATGCCAGGATGGGTATGCTTGGTGATAGTTTCAGGTTGGATCTGAATAGGTCTTTCTTACCCCTATCTGATAGTCGCCTGTTGTATTGAGTCTTTATAGGTTATTTAGTGCATGCTGTGCTGCCGCTTCAGTCCACCATCCCTATGTAGGCGAGGACCGCCGAATTCTAGTCTCGCTGTGTACTGGCCTCAGTACTGACCGCTATTTTTTTCTTTGCCCTTTGTCAGCACCCATTTTATTTAAGCAGGTTTTGAGATCGACGTTGTTAGCAGGGTTACCCCTCCGGCTTGGCCTGGGCAGTGTTATGGACGACATTGGTTTTTCTTCAGGGCTCTTAGCTCAATTTGCATCTTGTCCGTACTCGGACGCTGTATCGTTTTAAAGGTGATTTGGATCTTTGTATTGTATATATGTATTCTTGACTCTTTGAGTCACTGTTTTATATATATGTTCTGTGGGTTCCATCGTGGACTATTGTGTAATGATATTACTTCATTTTCCACCCGCACGCAAGTGCTTTGAATCGTTTCTATGCAGGTTTGACGGGAATCGCTAAGACTTGCATAGGGCCGATTCTGAGGGTGTTACAACAACCTCCTCCTACACCACGGCAGCGACCAGAACGGTCCATGATGGCGGGAATCGTCGGCGGCGACATCACCGACCACGTGGTCGGGGATGGAGGAGGAGAGGAGTGAGCTAGAGGGTGAGAGACAGCCAGTGGGTGGGCTAAGTTGGGCCAAAACCCTTCGGGGTGACTGTTTTGACTATGTCTCATCGGCCACAAGGGCCCAATAAGAATAAGCCAGCCCAAAAACCTTTAAGGCCTCTTTTAATAAATAGAAAAAGACCAAAATGCCCCTGAACTTAATTAAATTCTAGAAAATAAAATAAAAGTCCAATAATTATAAATAAAATATTTTTGGATTCACAGTAATCCACACTATCCAAATAAATTAAGAAATAAAATTTTAGACATATAAATTTTATTAAGAATTTTGTAATTTATATAATCCTTATGGAATTTTACAAAATTATTGAAAGGTGATACAATTAAATAAAAATCACTTTCATCATATAATAATATTGTAGTATTTTAGAAAAATACTAAATAAATATTTAATAATTTTTTTTGACATTTATGTAATAATTCTTAAAGGAATTATTAATACAATAAAAATCAAATAAAAAGGGAAATAAAATAAAAGAATACAATATTCTATTATAAATATTAGAAAAATAATATTTATAAATCCTTTATTATTAAAAAATAATTTTATAATGATGGGGAAATGCATATCAAGTTAAAAGATGCATTACATTACTTTGCATAATCATTTTTGCTTCTTTAAATATTGTCCTTACCGGGCAATAATGATGTCTTTGTAGACATAGAAGCCCAAGGTCCAGTGCAAGCATCAGACTTCACTACCTTTCCATCACAAGGCAAGTTCATCACTTGCTCATATCCTTTGAAGAGTCTTTATCAAAGTATTTGCAAATTGTGTGTTATCATATATACTCTAAAATAAAGAAAATATTAATTTCACAAATAAAGAAATCATAGATATCATCCTAAGTGATGATATAATGGAGCAATAGAACTTAGGGTTCTATTTGCAACAAGGATGATCAATTAGGGACTTAATAACCCCTCACATCAGTGATTCTAGCACCGTATATTACGCGTTAGCCATGAGATTTGGAATGGGACAGAGAAGTCAGTTGTATCTTCTTCCTCTCGCATGAAGCCGGATGTGCAGGTCGTGGCTGTTATCCTCGTAGTGTGCATATTAATTGGTAATTCGTAGAGGATATGCAACATATGGGTGGGAACCCACATCGTCCCATGATAGTTCTGGCATCTAACGGTTTGTACAAACTATTGCCGTAATTCATTATGTGGGCATGGTGTACACCGAGGAGGCATGCGAGGTCGCGAAGGAGGCAGTGATTAGCTTGGACCAACTACTGGGCCCCACATCATTGAATTGTGGACGGGAAAGTACGTCCGGTTGTGCAACAAGGAGTTGATCTCTCATGGGTAAAGTAACGCACCTCTGCAGAGTGTAAGTATTGTAACTTGTTACTCCCTGTTCCGGGAAGGAGCTACGAACATGGCAGGAAAGGAACTCCATAAAAGTTCTGGTCAACCTGTGAAGGCTGATTGTCATAGATTTTTATAATAAAATCAATCTGTGAAGAAAGATTTACAAAAACTGCATAGGGCCAAGGACTTATAGTCCGATGTGGTAGTTAGAGCATCAAACTTCCCACCTTGCATATAATGAACTTTTTGGGTAACGTTGTTACTCATCCTTTCCTTTGATCCCTTGCTTAGACTCTGAAGGTCCCGAAGACGTGCCAATGTATGCAGCTGAATATCAAGAAGATGTGTTCTACGAGGAGCCTGACCTATCAGGAGGTGTTGAAGGAGTGGGTTACGAAATCCGCTATGGTGTTGATGATAACGAATCCAACTAAGTATCCTAGTTAGTAGTAACCAACAGAGCCGAGCAGCATGAACTCTATATAAGTATCCTAGTCGGAGTTGCTACTTTTAAATTTCGCTGAAACACTTTATATTTTGGTTTGTAAGTTGAACCTTTTGAAGTCTTGAACTTCGGGTATTGTAATAATAATAATGTGTGAATATTTGTAATATGGACCCGCAATGTTTCTGTTGTACCGCTTTGAGGGATGTGATATTTACAGAACGGTGTTCTAAGAGTGTCATGTCAATGACTATAGTGTACTACACATGCAGTGGTATGCTGGCTCACCGCACGCTACCATCTTCTCCCACAGAACACCATCCTCTCCTCCTTATCATTTTCTTTCTCCACTACCTATAGCTAGCTATGGCCGGCGACGCTGGATCGAGGGGAGGGCGCAGCGGCCTTGGACGTCGAGGGAGGTGTGGAGGACGAGGCCAAATCACCATGCCACCACTCTCTCCCTCACCATCGTCGTCTCATGGAGATTTTGACCCAGGCACCCAGTTCGTCGTGGCCATCCACCTCGGCATGCCGCATGACAGGCTGCTCCTCCCCCGCAGGTTCGTGACACTGATAGGCGACGCGCCGCCACCGCTTGTCATGCTGCGGGAGAACGGCTTCAGGACCACCAAGTACCCAATCGATCTGCAGTTCGACAACCTTGGCCAGTTGTACCTCGGTAATGGCTGGGAGTGCTCCACCCTCTCGCACCAGATTGAAGCGGGCAACATCCTCGTCTTCAAGTACGACGCCGAAGGAAAGTTCGGCGTCAGCATCTTCGACCACACCATGTGCCGCCACTGCTACCACCCCGACTCCTCCTCCGACTCCGACGATTAGGCTAGGCTGTGCGCGCGTCATGTATGATGTATGTGTTGGAGATATGCCCAAGAGGCAATAATAAAGTGGTTATTATCATGTCTTCATGTTTATGATAAATGTTTACATACCATGCTATAATTATATTAACCGGAAACATTAATACTTGTTTGATTTGTAAACATGTAAAAGTCCCTAGCAAAGCCTCTTATTAAACTAGCTCGTTGGTTAATATATGATCATGGTTTCCTGATCATGAACATTGAGATGTTATTAACAACATGGTCATATCATTAGAAGAATAATGTGATGGACATACTTCTATAGTTAAGCGTAGCATAAGATCAAGTCATTCAAATAGTTCACTTGCTATAAGCTTTCAAATACATAGGAACCTAAATCCTTCGACCATGAGATCATGTTAATCACCATCACCGGATGGATGCTTTGATGACATCAAACACCACTTCGTAACTGGGTGGCTATAAAGGTGGAATTGAGTGTTCAGAAAGTATGTGTTGAGGCACATGGATCAAGAGTGGGATTTGTTCATCCATATGACAGATAGATATACTCTGAGCCCTCTCGGTGGAATGTCATCCAATTAGCTTGCAGGCATGTGACTGGATCACAAGGGATCATATGTCACAGGAACGAGTAAAGAGTACTTATCGGTAACAAAGTTGAACTAGGTATGCAGAGATACCGACGATCTAACCTCGGATAAGTAAAGTATCGTGAGAGAAAGGGAAATTGGTATCGTATGTAAATGGTTCATTCGATCATGAAGTAATCATAGAAATATGTGGGAGCCATATGAATTTCCAGATTCCTCTATTGGTTATTGATCGGAGAAGAGTCTCGATCATGTCTACATAATTTACGAACCGTAGGGAGACACACTTAAGGATTCAATGTTGTTTAGTAGATATGGAAAGTGAGTAAAGATACCGAATGTGGTTCGGAGTCTCAGATGGGATCCAGGACATCACGAGGAGATCCGGAATGGTCTGGAGAATAAGATTCATATAAGAAAAGTCTAATTCCAGAGTTGGGGAATGGTTTTAGTGTTTTCATCGGAATGTTCTAGAAGAGTCTAGAAGGTCCACTGATCCGGAAGGGGAAGGATACATGGATTTTTCATGACACAGTATAATGGTTGCATCATGTCCTAGGTCACTTGTCTGGACACTTGGAAGAGAGAAATCAAACTCTAGTTTGAAAGTCAAAAAGCAAGTTTGAAAAATCAAACTCGGACATTGGTTTCCAAGTGGAGGGATAGAAGGAATCCTACCTATTGGAGGATTTCTCCCTCTCCCTTGCGCCGGCCACATGAAGTGGAGTTGGGGGAGGACTCCCTCCCCCTTGGCGCCTCCCCACCTATAGAAGGAGGGGTAGGGCGCCCCTACCCCTCACAAGAAACCCTAGGTTGGCCGCCGCCCCCCTCTCTAGTTGCGGCCAATCTAGATCTCCTCTAAACCGCAACCAACTAGCTAAACCCTAGTTGCTAGATACCTCTAAACCTCGGCCCTCTAAAACCTAGATCGCCGGGGCTCCCTCTACTCCACCATACTCGCTCTGGCTTAGGCGAACCCCTGCGGGATCTCCCCTCTACTTTCGACACCACGTCGTCGTGCTGCCTGAATCGCGAGGAGAGAGCTACAATCTCTGTTGCCTGCTAGAAAAAGGGAGAGAAGGTCTTCATCGAGTACCGTACCGGTGACCGACTGCGGGAGCGCTGCCGGAACGCGGGGTCGGAAGGATCCTCTACGCGATCTTGAGATCGATAAGTGAATGAATACATCACCCACGAGAATCCGATCTCGTTAACCGCTTTGGATCTTCGAGGGTTAGTACTCTATCGACTCATTGCTACAATCTAGTAGATAGATCTTGGCTTCTGTGTGTTCATGCGATAATTTTTTTTTGTTTTTCATGCTACGAACCCCTACAGCATGAATGTAGGCATTGGCCATTTCCAATGAAAATCTTTATTCAAACCCTAAAACATTTGTTACAAACACACTACACCCTAAAACTATGCGCGACCATCGGAGCTGGGGGGGGGGGGGGCGGCTGCGACGGGTCAGATACACCATCCTTCATTGAGAGAATTGATGATCGCTCGCTGCGTCTGCACCTCCTCTTCAGCTCAGTCGAGGCGGGCACGCGGGGAAGCGTCGTCGGGATTGGCCCGCACCGCTTCCCGGAGGTCGGCACGCACCAATGCGAGCTGGTCCCATCGCCGGTACTCCGACAGAAAGACGCGTTCCCCTACCGCCAGCTTGAATGGCTCGCCGGTGGTCACGTGACAGTTGTAAAAAGGGTGACGCGGCGGAGTGCGTCCGCAAGCACCACGGAATCGGAGGAGACAGCACGTCCGGTAACTCTGGCGGGTCCTACGAGGGTAGCGGGCGCTCGGGCACCTCTTCTCTGCCGGTGTCGGGGTTGCCACGGACCTCGGGTCGATGCCGGCGGCCAGGCATGGTGGTTTTTTGTGGTGTGAATGGTGCACGTCTGGTCGTAGATAGCTCAGCGACCTCCCCTATTTATGGTTGTGCCTGGACGCGACGAAAAACGTCCAAAACTCGCGGGAAGCGGCGGAAAACAAAGACGAAAGACGGCGTGACGACGAAAAGCCACTGAAAATACGTCGGCGTTGGCGATAACTAAACGCGGACAGATGGATCACACTGCTTCGGCTGGACTACGGCTCCAAATCGATCCTGGGCCGACCCAAATGGACGGATGGACCGTGAGTCGGTCCTGTGGAGATGACCTAATCGAGTGGTTTGCTCGTCATGTAGAAGACCGGAACCTACTCTTAGCTGCTAGCTAGATTCTCTTCCGAGTGATAGACAGCTTCACATAGATACATGCTTGGAAGTCAGTCAAAGTCAACAAGTCTAGTCGATATTTTATTTTGAGATCTACAAAAAATGGTTCATATTTTTCTGGTACGAAGCCAGGTCTGCAGGACTTGCCTGGCTACTGAAGTGCTGCTAACAGTTGGGGAAAAATTACACTATACTTCATTGCAAAAAAACTACTACTAGATCAGGTCGGAAATAACTAGTAATAAAGCTTTAGTCGGACAACTAAAATGTTTCTTGAATGCTTACAGGAATCTGATCTGTACAACATACATTATGGGTTACATTATACTCTTTTGTATGCTTACAAGCGCCATGTTATTTTTTGGCGAAGTTCTTCCAAACTTGCTCCTCTTATGCACCGTCAATGCGTCTTTCTGTCATATATTATACGTTACCATCCAGAGAGTATAGCCGAACACATTACTACTGGCACAGATTCAGGTGACAGGCGGAAGCAATGCGATTAGATCAAAGCTTTAGGGTTAAACTACGATTGTACATCTCAATTTGAGGAATCTACATCCTAAGCTACCAAAAAATTGGGAGTACTATACTGTTGCCAAGTCGACAGATTTGTTCCTGATTCTTCCTTCTACCCTTGCCGGATCAAGAAGCAAGGCAGAAAGATATTCAATCGCCAACCAGTGTTGCCCAAGTAGTTAATCTGCTGCGTGGCTCTTGGGGATCACGCAAAGGTGTGTGGCAAAACAGCAGGCCACATGTGCTCGACGACGGCTAGCTTTTACCACTTGCAAAAAAAAAAGGAGAGGGATAAACTTGACAGCCCTTCCTCTCAAAAGATCAACTTCCTAGCGGCCACATGCGTGCATGGACATTGGCAGCCTAGGACACTAGTCAAACTTCACGGCCACGGCCACAGGCGATCGGGCGACGATAGGAGCGTGCAGGCGTGTACACATGCAGCCTCTAATTACTTAATCAATTAATTAATCATTACAGGAATGGCCAGATGCGCCAACGGCCGCCTGCTATGCCGACGGCCAAAGGTCGTGGCCGTCGACGTAGGACCGGGCCAGGCCAGCCCACGTCGCCAGCCCTCGGCGTAGGGTCGTGGCAAGGCCCTGGCGTAGGCCCAGGACGCGTGGCAAATACCGGCCAGGGCGGACGACACTCTAAAGTTGCCTACCGGTACGCCGAGGGCCACCCTCGGCATAGCGTGCCTGCCAGTACGCCGACGGTCACCCTCGGCGTGGCCACTGCATTTTTTCTTCCTACTTACAAACTTATTTTATATTCGTATCAATTATTTATGTTCTATTTTTATCAATTGGACCGATTCGTACCCTCTGAATAGCAGTCTTCACGCCCACATGAAATGTCGTTGCGAATCTTCTCACACCCCAAGAAATTTCCATATGTTTGTAAGTGTTATTATCGCATGTGTGTGAATTTTATGTATCACACATTTTTGAGAAGTTGTTCAAAGATTCAATGCTTTTATCGCAACTGGTTCCGTCAACCCTTCTGAGGAGCGGACGATAGTTTCTCTTGTAGATATAGCATGTATCAGCTCTTCATAAGGATTGAGACCATGGAAGTATGAACTTTGCACTAGACCATAAGCTTCTGGAGGATGCTGAACTTCATGATCTAAAAAACACAAAACAAGAGAGAGCTACGCCGCGCTATCCCTGTTAGAGGAACGTCTATGGGGTAGACGATCCGAGTGTTCACAGATCAGGGTTTCGCCGGAGGAAGACCACGAGAACGTCGAAATCAGATGAAAACTTGCATGTGTCCCTAGCATATGTGTGTGTATGTGGTTCAAGGTTGGTATAGGTTCTTGCATGTGTCCCCCCTCGCATGCATGCGCTCTAACCTAGAAGCGAAGGTTCTGGACCCGTATAAGGGGGAATCTCCCTGTTCCGGTGAAACCGGATAGGATTGTGCCCCAACTTGTGAACCAACATGGTTTTACATCATCCTATGACCTAAACAAACACGAAACAAGAGAGAGCTACGCCGAGCTACCCCTGTTAGAGGAACGTCTAGGGGGTAGACGATCCGAGTGTGAACAGATCAGGGTTTCGCTGGAGGAAGACCACGAGAACGTCGGAATCAGATAAAAGCTTGCATGTGTACCTAGCATATGTGTGTGAGTGTGGTGCAAAGTTGGTATATGTGCTTGCATGTCTCCCCCCTCGCATGCATGCGCTCTAACCTAGAAGGGAAGGTTCTGGACCCGTATAAGGGGGAATCTCCCCGTTCCGGTGAAACCGGGTAGGATTGTGCCCCAACTTGTGAACCAACATGGTTTTACATCATCCTATGACCTAAACAAACACGAAACAAGAGAGAGCTACGTCGGGCTACCCCTGTTAGAGGAACGTCTAGGGGGGTAGACGATCCGAGTGTGCACAGATCAGGGTTTCGCCGGAGGAAGACCACGAAAACGTCGGAATCAGATGAAAACTTGCATGTGTCCCTAGCATATGTGTGTGAGTGTGGTGCATGGTTGGTATAGGTTCTTGCATGTGTCCCTAACTAAAGATGAAAAATGGCGCGTCCACACACATGCATAATATGGCGCGTCCACACACATGCATAATAATAGGGGACGAGCATCGTTAGAACTTGCATTGGATCTCTGAAGAAACCACATATTGCGAGTCTAAAAATGATTTTTTCAAAAAATCACTGGCGATAGATCATGTACGTGTAGTAGAAACCGGACCCACTTCCTGCCGAGTCGGCAGACATTTGTCCTTTTTACCCGGGATGGACGAAAAGGTTTGAGATGTACCGGTTGGGAGATAGTCCATGTAAGGTGGTCTAGTATTTTAGGAAATTGGGACGGTAGCATTCTGAAACGGCATTTTGGTGGTTACTTCACAAAACGACCCGTTTTTTGCGCTCGGAAAATGGAAAAGGGCTTTTCCGTGCGACAAAAAGGAAAACTTCCTCCTGCAACATTGTTCTCCATACCAATGTCCACACACATGCATAATATGGGCACAACATCACAAACTATGTCGTGATTTAGCACATAACATCGGTCATTTGGACCGAAAGCCATGAAACCTCGAACATGATATGTCATTTTGTGAAGGTTTTTTCGAAACATGATCAATATACCAAGTCTGGTATTTTTCCTTTCAACTATGTAACAAAATATGACACCACGTGAAGGATTTTCATTGTTCAGATTTTTTTTGAATTTATTATGCCCGTTTTGAATTATCTGAATTTCTAACTATGGACTACCACGCGAAGGATTTTCATTGTTCGACAGACATTTAGTCCCGGATGTAGTCACAAACCGGGACTAAAAATATTTTCCGCCATTTCCCACCTCTTTCCGCCAAGTTTTCCCGCCCTTTCCTTTCTACTAGAGCTTTTAGTCCCGGATGTAGTCACTAACCGGGACTAAAGATATTTCCCGCCATTTCCCAAAGCTTCACGCCAAGTTTTCCCGCCCTTTCCCTCTATATTTAGGGTGATCGTGTCATGGCTATCCACACATCCACACCTTCCTCTCTTAGAACAATGGACAACACCTACTGGGCCATTCTGACCCTCGAGGAGACCGAGGCGCTGTGCGCCTCCAACTACCCTTGTCCGCCGGGCTACCGGCCGCCCGCCGGCTGGATGCTGAGCGCTGGAGGGGTTCCTGTCCCTCCTGTCCCTCAAGGTTCCGCACGCTAGGCGTCCATCACAAACCACTTCTACCACGAGCTCACGTCGGAGCAGCGGATGGATCCCCAGTGGGATCCCGACAACTACGACACCTGGAATGCCTTCTTCGCTAATAGGCGGGAAAGGGAGCTCGCCAGGTACGAGGGTGATGGCCCGCCACCGGTGAACCACAACGAAGCCGGCCGTCGTCTGTGGTGGGCGAACCGTACTATCATCGGAGTGATGCGCTACATCGCCCGGGGAGACCATCCTCGCCTACGGTGCCCACGAGTCCACCCGCCACAGGCCCCACACTGTCCCGGCGATAGCGGCATCGTCTTCCAGGAGACCCCTCTCCCACCCGCCGTGAATCCGAGGCTGGAATGGCCCCTGGTATATGCCATGGATGGGTTGAGGATCCCCGGAGTGGCAGGTGACGATGACGATGATGATGACGACGACGATGAAGACCCTGAAGCTGCGTACTATAGGACTAGGCATGATTATGACTAAAGGGGGCGGCTTTAGTCCTGAGTGTTAGCTAGTCCCGGTTTTTAATATTATTAAATGTCTTGAGTGTTACCTAATAAATAGAGGGAAATGCCTATATAAAGAGAAGGTTCATATTTAGTCCCGGTTGGAGAAACCAACCGCGACTGAAGGGATTGCGGCAGAGTGGGCCAGGCAACACTAATAATAGGGGTGAGTGTCGACATTATGTCGTGCGGCTTGTACCTTGTCCCGGATGGTGTCACCAACCGGGACTAAAGATGAACCTTTAGTCCCGGTTGGAGACACCAACCGGGACTAAAGATGAGTCATCACTAATAATAGGGGTGAGTGTCGACATTATGTCGTGAGTGTCGACATTATGCTGAGCTGCTTGTACTATAAATATGCATCCTTGTGAGTGCAGTCCTCCAGCCAGTTTGAGGCATCTCCAAGATGGTTTTCGAGAGCAGGGCACCACTGCGGCCAGTTTCAGGGAGATGCCGGCAGAGCCCAGTCCTCCGGCATCTCCGAGAAACTGGTCATAGAGGCACTCCCTAATATGTGAAATTAGTTAGCTCCGAGGCGTATTGATCTAGTTAGTGAAGTTACAAGCTGCAAGATGGTTTTCGAGAGCAGGGACACCACTGCGGCCAGTTTCAGGGAGATGCCGACGGAGCCCAGTCCTCTGGCATCTCCGAGAAACTGGTCATAGAGGCACTCCCTAATATGTGAAATTAGTTAGCTCCGAGGCGTATTGATCTAGTTAGTGAAGTTACAAGCTGCAAGATGGTTTTCGAGAGCAGGGACACCACTGCGGCCAGTTTCAGGGAGATGCCGACGGAGCCCAGTCCTCCGGCATCTCCGAGAAACTGGTCATAGAGGCACTCCCTAATATGTGAAATTAATATTAAAAACTGAGACTACAAAACCGGGACTAAAGGCCACAAACCGCGAAAGATATCCTTCGGTCAAGCCACAAACCGCGAAAGACATGAACTAGAGTTACATAATATGAGCATGAACTTCTTGGCATATGTCATTCCTTATGACCGCTTCAGACGTAACCATGGAGCATCTTCTTTACTTAACGGAATGCTTGGGTCAGTTTTCACTGTGAAGGGCGGAATTTCATCAAACTTATTATAATCTTCTGACATGTCTGTCTTGTCCTCGATTCCCACGATGTTTCTTTTCCCTGAAAGAACTATGTGACGCTTTGGCTCATCATATGATGTATTCGTTTGCATATTTTTTTCTTTTTTCCGGTCTGGAGGACATGTCCTTCACATAGAAAACCTGAGACACATCATTGGCTAGGACGAATGGTTCATCTCTGTAACCAAGATTGTTGAGATCCACTGTTGTCATTCCGTACAACTGGTCTATCTTTACCCCTTCCCCATTCAGGTTGACCCATTTGCAGCGAAACAAAGGGACCTTAAAAGAGACTCCATAGTCTAGTTCCCATATCTCCTCTATGTAACCATAATATGTGTCCTTTTGTCCACTCGTCTATTGCATCAAAGCGGACACTACTATTTTGGTTGGTGCTCTTTTTTTCTTGGGCGATCGTGTAGAATGTATTCCCATTTATTTCGTACCCTTGGAAATTCAATACAATAGAAGATGGTGACGCGGCCAACAAGTATAGCTGATCTCCAACACTGGTGTCATTCAAGAGATGTGTCCGCATCCAACCACCGAAAGACTTCATGTGTTCATCTGTAATCCATGATTCAGGCTTCCCCGGGTTTTTGGAGCGTACAATATTCTTGTGTTCCTCGATATACGGAGCTGCCAAGGTGGAATTATGTAGAACTGTGTAGTGTGCTTTAGTGAAAGAATCCCCGTCCCTACATATCATTGCTTTCTTTCCCAGCGTGCCTTTTCCACTTAGTCTTCCCTCATGCCGCGAGTCAGAAACACCAATCGGCTTAAGGTCAGGAATAAAGTCAACACAAAACTCAATGACCTCCTCTGTTCCATATCCCTTGGAGATGCTTCCTTCTGGTCTAGCACGGTTATGAACATATTTCTTTAAGACTCCCATGAACCTCTAAAAGGGGAACATATTGTGCAGAAATACCGGACCGAGAATGGCAATCTCTTCCACTAGATGAACCAGGAGATGCGTCATAATATTGAAGAAGGATGGTGGGAACACCAATTCAAAACTAACAAGACATTGTACCACATCCTTCTGTAACCTTGGCAGAATATCTGTATTGATTACCTTCTGAGATATTGCATTGAGGAATGCACATAGCTTCACAATGGGTACTCAAACATTTTCCGGTAGAAGCCCCCTCAATGCAATCGGAAGCAACTTCGTCATAATCACGTGACAGTCATGAGACTTCAGGTTTTGGAACTTTTTCTCTGCCATAATTATCCCCTTTATATTAGATGAGAAGCCCGACGGCACCTTGATACTGTAAAGGACTTCAAAAAAGATTTCCTTCTCTGCTTTGGTAAGAGCATAGCTGGCACGACTTAAGTGACGCCCTTTATCCGTCTTGTTATCTGTATGCATGTTCTTTGGGTCTTTCATAATTTGTTGGTCCTCCCATGCTTCAGGTGTATCTTTTGTCTTCCCATACACGCCTAGGAATCCTAGCAGGTTCACGCAGAGATTCTTCGTCACGTGCATCACGTCGATTGAAGAGCGGACACGCAGGACTTTCCAATATGGCAGCTCCCAAAATATAGATTTCTTCTTCCACATGGGTGTGTGTCCTGTAGCGACGTCGTTCGGAACTGATTGACCGCCGGGACCCTTTCCAAAGATTACTTCTATGTCCTTGACCATACCAAATACATCATCACCAGCAGGGAGTTCAGGCTTCTTCCGGTGATCTGCCTCACCTTTGAAATGCTTGCCTTTCTTTCTTACGGGATGATTGGTCGGAAGAAATCGTCGATTCGCCAGGTACACAACCTTCTTGCATTTATGCAAATATGTACCTTCAGTCTTATCTAAACAGTGGGTGCATGCCTTATATCCTTTGTTTGTCTGTCCTGAAAGGTTACTAAGAGCAGGCCAATCATTGATGGTTACGAATAACAACCCTCGTAGATTAAATGGCTCCTGTTTGTTCTCATCCCACGCACGTACACCTGGTTTGCCCCACAACTGTAAGAGTTCTTCAACTAATGGCCTAAGGTACACATCAATGTCGTTGCCCGGTTGCTTCGGGCCTTGGATGAGCACTGGCATCATAATGAACTTACGCTTCATGCACAACCAAGGAGGCAGGTTGTAGATACATAGAGTCACGGGCTAGGTGCTGTGACTGCAGCTCTGCTCCCCAAAAGGATTCATGCCATCCGTACTTAGACCAAACCATAAGTTCCTTGCGTCACCTGCAAAGTCTGGGAAGTCTCTCTCGATTTTTCTCCACTGTGACCCATCAGCAGGGTGTCTCAACTTCCCGTCTTTCTTACGGTCTTCTTTGTGCCATCGCAACAACCTGGCATGCTCTTTGTTTCTGAACATGCGTTTCAACCTTGGTATAATAGGAGCATACCACATAACCTTAGCAGGAACCCTCTTCCGGAGGGGCTCTCCCTCAACATCACCAGGGTCATCTCGTCTGATCTTATACCGCAACGCGTTGCATACCGGGCATTTATCTAAATTCTCATACTCCTTACCGCAGTAGAGGATGCAGTCATTAATGCATGCATGTATATTTTGCACATCTAATCCCAGAGGACAGAGAGTCTTCTTTGCTTCGTAGGTACTCTCGGGAAGTTCGTTATGTTTTGGAAACTTCGGCTTCATTATTTTCAGCATCTTTTCAAATGAGGAGTCAGTTAGACCACACTCTGCCTTCCATCGCAACAATTCCAGTGTGGTACCGAGCTTTGTGCTGCCATCTTCACAATTTGGGTACAACAATTTCTTGTGATCTTCTAACATGCCCTCTAACTTCAACTTCTCATTTTCTGTTTCACAGTCTCGCTTTGCATCAGAAATGACCCTACCAAGTTCATCAGCCGGCTCATCTGATGCCCGTTCTTCACCTCTTTCCTCTCCATTGTCTTCCATTGCAGTATCACTCTATTCAGGAAACATATGATGATAGTTGTTATCATCATCTTCTTCTTCACCATCTTCCATCATAACCCCTCTTTCCCCGTGCTTGGTCCAGCAATTAAAGTTGGGCATGAAACCTTTCATAATCAGGTGGCCGCGAATGATTTTCGAGGAAGAGTACTCCTTGTTGTTCCGACATTGAACACATGGACAACGTATAAATCCATTCTCTTTGTTTGCCGTAGCCACATCGATAAATTTATCCTCGCCTTTGATATACCCGGCTACCCGCCGGTCACCGTACATCCATTCCCGACCGTTCATCTGCATCTTATAAGTAAGTTTATCAAAAAACAGGACATCATAAATAGTGAAATAACCAATTCACACCGACACATGAATTGTATCAATGACCTATAAAAGATAAGATTGCTAACCTCGATCGAGGGAAATAAAGAGGAGAAAGCTCAAGTGCGTCTCGGACACCTTCTATATTTTTGTTCTATGAGAAATTCAACGGGATTATTCACTCAAAAATTTCAACAAACACCTTCAATGCATGCATGAGAAAAAACTAGCACACCCCCTCACACCTTCCACCATTCGAAAAAACAGAGTGGAGGCAGAGGGGGCTGGGGCGTTGCATTTATAGAGGGCAGGGGTCTTTAGTCCCGGTTGGAGCCACCAACCGGGACTAAAGGTGCGTGCCACGCCACGTGGCTGTGGCCAAACCTTTAGTCCCGGTTGGTGGCTCCAACCGGGACGCATGCCCCCCGGCCCCGTGCCCGCTCCAACCGGGACGCGTGCCGGTATTAGTCCCGGTTGGTGGCGCAACCGGGAATAATGCTCCGAGGGGTCACGAACGGATAGCCCTTTTTCCTCTAGTGCTAGAAGCGAAGGTTCTGGACCCGTATAAGGGGGGATCTCCCTGTTCCGGTGAAACGAGGTAGGATTGTGCCTCAACTTGTGAACCAACATGGTTTTACATCATCCTATGACCTAAACAAACACGAAACAAGAGAGAGCTACGCCGGGCTACCCCTGTCAGAGGAACCTCTAGGGGGTAGACGATCCGAGTGTGCACAGATCAGGGTTTCGCCGAAGGAAGACAACGAGAACGTCGGAATCAAATGAAAACTTGCATGTGTCCCTCGCATATGTGTGTGAGTATGGTGCAAGGTTGCTATAGGTGCTTGCATGTGTTCCCCCTCGCATGCATGCGCACTAACCTAGAAGCGAAGGTTCTGGACCCGTATAAGGAGGAATCTCCCTGTTCTGGTGAAACCGGGTAGGATTGTGCCCCAACTTGTGAACCAACATGGTTTTAAATCATCCTATGACCTAAACAAACACGAAACAAGAGAGAGCTACGTCGGGCTAACCCTGTCAGAGGAACATCTAGGGGGCAGAAGATCCGAGTATGCACAGATCAGGGTTTTATCGGAGGAAGACCACGAGAACGTCGGAATGAGATGAAAACTTGCATGTGTCCCTAGCATATGTGTGTGAGTGTGGTGCAAGGTTGGTATAGGTGCTTGCATCTGTCCCCCCTCGCATGCATGCGCTCTAACCTAGAAGCAAAGGTTCTGGACCCGTATAAGGGGGAATCTCCCTGTTCCGGTGAAACCGAGTAGGATTGTGCCCCAACTTGTGAACCAACATGGTTTTACATCATCCTATGACCTAAACAAACACGAAACAAGAGAGAGCTACGCCGGGATACCCCTGTTAGAGGAACGTCTAGGGGGTAGACGATCCGAGTGTGCATAGATCAGGGTTTCGTCAGAGGAAGACCACCAGAACGTCGGAATGAGATGAAAACTTGCATGTGTCCCTAGAATATGTGTGTGAGTGTGGTGCAAGCATGGTATAGGTGCTTTCATGTGTCCCCCCTCGCATGCATGCGCTCTAACCTAGAAGCAAATGTTCTAGACCCGTATAAGGGGGAATCTCCCCGTTTCTATGAAACCGGGTAGGATTGTGCCCCAACTTGTGAACCAACATGGTTTTACATCATCCTATGACCTAAACAAACACGAAAAAAGAGAGAGCTACGCCGGGCTACCCCTGTCAGAGGAACGTCTAGGGGGGTAGACGATCTGAGTGTGCACATATCAGGGTTTCGCCGGAGGAAGACCATGAGAACGTCGGAATCATATGAAAACTTGCATGTGTCCCTAGCATATGTGTGTGAGTGTGGTGCAAGGTTGGTATAGGTGCTTGCATCTGTCCCCCCCCTCGCATGCATGCGCTCTAACCTAGAAGCAAAGGTTCTGGACCTGTATAAGGGGAATCTCCCCGTTTTGGTGAAATGGGTAGGATTGTGCCCCAACTTGTGAACCAACATGGTTTTACATCATCCTATGACCTAAACAAACACAAAACAAGAGAGAGCTACGCCGGTCTACCCCTGTCAGAGGAACGTCTAGGGGGTAGACGATCCTTGTGTGCACAGATCAGGGTTTCGCCGGAGGAGGACCACGAAAAAGTCAGAATCAGATGAAAACTTGCATGTGTCCCTAAAATATGTGTGTGAGTGTGGTGAAAGGTTGATATAGGTGCTTGCATGTGTCCCCCCTCGCATGCATGCGCTCTAACCTAGAAGCGAAGGTTCTAGACCCGTATAAGGGGGAATCTCCCCGTTTAGGTGAAACCGGGTAGGATAGTGCCCCAACTTGTGAACCCACATGGTTTTACATCATCCTATGACCTAAAAAAAACACAAAACAAGAGAGAGCTACGCCGGGCTACCCCTGTCAGAGGAACGTCTAGTGGGTAGACGATCCGAGTGTGCACAGATCAGGGTTTCGCCGGAGGAAGACCACGAGAACGTCGGAATCAGATGAAAACTTGCATGTGTCCCTAGCATATGTGTGTGAGTGTGGTGAAAGGTTGGTATAGGTGCTTGCATGTGTCCACCCTCGCATGCATGCACTCTAACCTAGAAGCGAAGGTTCTAGACCCGTGTAAGGGGAATCTCCCCGTTCCAGTGAAACCGGGTAGGATTGTGCCCCAACTTGTGAACCAACATGGTTTTACATCATCCTATGACCTAATCAAACACAAAACAAGAGAGAGCTACGCCGGGCTACCCCTGTCAGAAGAACGTCTAGGGGGGTAGACGATCTGAGACCCACACATCAGGGTTTCGCCGGAGGAAGACCACGAGAATGTCGGAATCAGGTGAAAATTTGCATGTGTCCCTAGCATATGTGTGTGAGTGTGGTGGAAGGTTGGTAGGTCCCATGTGTAAGTCCTAATTGTGACCCCCTTGTAGACATGCGTTAACACTTAGTAAAATCCTGGATATATACATGGAAACTCCCGCCACGGAGCAACCAGAGCCTATTTTATGGCAAAGTCGGCCAAACCTTTGCTTTCCATGTACATATGTCCTAAACAAAACCAACACAAAAAGAAAAGTCCACTGGGCTACCCTCGTACGGAGAAAGCTATAGGGGTAGACCACCAGTTCTCCAGGAGTTATAGCACTTCGAAAATCTATGAGATCGTCTTATCTATAGTTAAGTTGCAAAGATTGAATTATACAATTCCATCATAGCATATAACTACATCTCGCGAGATGGCCATTAGACTCTTGAACAGAGATCCTGGTTCTGTCAACCCTCCTGAGGCGCGGACGATAGTTTCTCTTGTAGATATAGCATGTATGAGCTCTTCATAAGGATTGAGACCATGGAAGTATGAACTTTGCACTAGACCATAGGCTTCTGGAGGATGCTGAACTTCATGACCTAAACAAACACAAAACAAGAGAGAGCTACGCCGGGCTACCCCTGTTAGAGGAACGTCTAGGGGGTAGACGATCCGAGTGTGCACAGATCAGGGTTTCGCCGGAAGAAGACCACGTGAACGTTGGAATCAGATGAAAACTTGCATGTGTCCCTAGCATATGTGTGTGTGAGTGTGGTGCAATGTTGGTATAGGTGCTTGCATGTGTCCCCCCTTGCATGCATGCGGCCTAACCTAGAAACGAAGGTTATGGACCCGTATAAGGGGGAATCTCCCTGTTCTGGTGAAACCGAGTAGGATAGTGCCCCAACTTGTGAACCAACATGGTTTTACATTATCCTATGACCTAATCAAACACAAAACAAGAGAGAGATACGCCGGGATACCCTTGTCAGAGGAACGTCTAGGAGGGGTAGACGATCCGAGTATGCACAGATTAGGGTTTCGCCGGAGGAAGACCACGAGAACGTCGGAATCAGATGAAAACTTGCATGTGTCCCTAGCATATGTGTGTGAGTGTGGTGAAAGGTTGGTATAGGTGCTTTCATGTGTCCCCCCTTGCATGCATGCACTCTAACCTAGAAGCAAAGGTTCTGGACCCGTATAAGGGGGAATCTCCCTGTTCCGATGAAACCGGGTAGGATAGTGTCCCAACTTGTGAACCAACATAGTTTTACATCATCCTATGACCAAATAAAACACGAAGCAAGAGAGAGCTATGTCGGGCTACCCCTGTCAGAACAATGTCTAGGGGGTAGACGATCTGAGGCCCGCAGATCAGGGTTTCGCCGGAGGAAGACCACGCGAACGTCGGAACATATGTCCTAAACAAAACCAAAAGTCCACTGGGATACCCTCGTACGGAGGAGCTATAGGGGTAGCCCACGTCTAGGGTTTGCTTGGAAAACGAGCACAAGAGGAAATAAAAAAGTATATAGTAATAATATATTACAGTTTCTTCTATAATAGTAGACACCAAATAATATATTATAATTTTTTATATTAGTAGACACAAAATAAAGTATCATGTATAATTTGGTATTAATAAAAAAAATCCTTCCTTCAAAAAAAAAATACCCTGGCTACGCCGACGGCAGCCCTCGGCGTAGTGGGGTACCCAGGAAAAAAATACCTAGCTACGCAGACGGCTGCTCTCGGTGTACGTCTGGCCGTCGGCGTAGCGTCTGCCCGCGGCCCACCCCGGGCCACTCACCGCACCCCTTCTCCTAGCTACCCGAGCCTGCTCCCGACCCCGCGCCGCACCAGCCGCCACCAGTCGCCGCCGCCAACCGCCGCCTCCCTTCCCGAGCCTCCCTCCCTCCTCCCTGCCTCCTCCCCGAGCCTTCCTCCTTCCTCCTCCAGCACCGCCGCCTCCCTCCTCCTCCCCGGTATTCCCTCTTTCCCGAGCGCCGCTGCCTCCCCTCCCCCTCCCCGAGCACCGCCACCAGCCTCCTCCCCAGAGCCGCGCCTCCACCAGCCTCCTCCCCGCCGCAATGAACTACTCCTTCCCGAGCTCGCCCCTCCTCCCCGAGCTCTCCCCCCGCCTCCCTGAGCTCGCCCCTCGCCTCTCCGAGCTCGCCCCCTCCTCCCCGATCTCGGCCCCCGCCTTCTCGAGCCTCCCTGAGTGCCGCCGCCTGCCTTTATGTCAATGTATACATGTATGACTAGAAACAGTATGTGAGAAGTAGAATATTTTTTAAATGAACATAATTATACATGTTGTGACTAAGGTGTTCTATTTATGTCAATGTACAGACTTTGTAGTGTTTCGGGAGTGACCATCCTTGTAGGACTGACTGTCGTTGCGGGAGATGGCGTAGGTGACACCTTGATCCCGTCTCCAAGTTCCGTCGCCGACCTCGACACTCGATTGATCGACTACTTCATCTACCGCTGAGGGTGAGAATCTATTCGCCTCTCTTGTACCTAGGTTTATTTTTGTGTCTAGATCACCAAGTCTGTCGCGTCACCTAGGAATCATCCCGACCGTAAGCGTTACACGATTTAATATGCATTAGTGGTCTCGCATATTTTGAACCGTAACGCTTACGGCTTTTATCGGGCAGTCGGCGGATTCGTAGTTGGGTATGGTTCTCCCTGGCCTACCTCGATTCGAGACATGATTTCGGTGGCGCCTCCTCGTTGTTCTTCGGATGCACATCCTCTTGGCTTTTGTCGAGACGTGTATCGGGAGAGCAGCGGGGAGGTGCTGCCGAAATTCTTCTTAGATCGGGGTACAACCAGGGAGAACTTACCCAATCTACGGATCCGGCGGCTGGTTAGGACCCTCTTTTCGTATTAGACATGTAGGTTGATGAATGCGTAAAAATATGAAGCATTTAATCTCCTGTTTGATATAAAATGTAGGTTGACTTAATATGCATTTAATCGTCCTCCTCGAGATTCGGGGGCTGCTTCCCCTCCAGCGCCAACCTCGCCTTCACCAACCTCTCTGACAGGAGGAATCTCCCCCACCGATACTTCGCGATGAGCTCTTCGATTACAACCCAGCCGCACCACTGTGCATGCTGCGTAGGAGCCATGGTAAAAATTCGAGGGCCCATCGTCGCAGCCACCTGAGGCGGTGTCGGCGACCTTGTTCTAGCGGCGCGGGCAGAGGTAGAAAAGAAGGGAGCACAAGAGCAGCGGCATCGATGGAAAGACGGAGAAAAGGAAGAATTGGGAGAAGGTGAAAACCCCCTAATGCCCTAGCCTCCTATTTATATCGCGGGGTGTGCGTGCCGTTTCTTCTTCATCGACTACATGCGCAAGTAACTTCTCCTCGCTCTGGCGGCGGTTTGGTTCCAGGACCAGGTGCGGCGACATAAGTAACCGCAGAAGATCTAGTAGGAGTTAACGAGGCGTGCACACGTTTACCCAAAAACTACAGCGACAAGACATCTCTTAGAGCCGTTGGTCGTGGCTGACGCAAGCGTTAACCTCAACGGCGAGACGTTCTGTCTCGAAGCTCCAGCTATGCCAGTTGGCCACCTCTTTCATCGTTTCACACAGTGCGTGTTTACCGATTTCGTATCTGGTCAACTCCAGCCAGGTATCCGCAACAACAATCAGGCAAGCCCTAGTCGGCATCATCAACATCTACAACAACTCTCTCCGAAGCACGCAAAAAGTTCTCAGGGCGAAGTCCCAGCGCGATCGGGGGCTAGTGTCGGGGGGATCACCCCCGGATAGGCTAAGCCAGGCTGGATGGCCCTCACCCAGAAGATTAGGCCGGATGGCCCTCACCTAGAAAATCAGGTCGGATGTCCACCAAGTATGAAGACCAAGCCAGTTGGCCCGCTCCAACCGGACAACCATCAAGTGTACCACGGCTGGCCGTCTATCCGGTCAACTAGAAGACCTGGCCGGGTGGCCAGCTCTATCCGGTCACCTCGTAATCCGTACCGGTAATCCGGAGCGTGTGATGATGTAACTATAGCACACCTCCAGATCCCGGCTTTGCGTCAAAGAAAGGAGTGACGCCTCTAGACTGTTTGATGGGACGACCATCCCGCGCGGGATAAATCCATCGAAGTAGGCGACATAGCACTGTAGCGCTGACTATTGCACCAGGGCCCATCGGCTGGCCCCCACCAGCCCACCATGCATTGTAGTATGCACCCCCAGCAAGTATATAAGGGGACAGCACCAGCACCCCCGTTGGGAGGATCGGTCTCTCTTCTTCCTCCAATTTCCCACAGTTGATCTGGGATACAACAGTTCCAGAAGCACTTGCATTGGGCATTTGCCCCTTATTTAGTGAGATCTTATAGAAGTAGGTGTGTTACCTCGCCAAGAAGACCCCAAACCTAGGTATGTGTTGAGTTTGTGCCCAATCTTGTTTGCAGAAGTCATCGCTAGACCCTGATTGTCCCCTATTAAGCCATGTTTGATGGTACTGCGTGTTATCCATCATGACAATCGGCGACCTCTTTCTACTGGTTTTTTAAATGTTTTTAAGACTATTTCCCTCTATATCCATTGTAGAGACTCTGCTGATTTCACTCGATTAATAATAAGGGAACCATTTGGTTATTTTTGTTGCGAGTGCTCTGCTATGCAACTTTTTTATAGCATTTTTAGTATGTAGCTATCGCGCGTCTAACTCAATGGTACTAGGAGTATAAAATATATTGGTATACAAGAAATGCTCAAAACATGGTAGACTGGTGAGGTGAGTGAGGTGATCCACAGTCGACCACAGATACGGTGGTACCGACAGCCGAGTCACCAACAGGCAGACTCCATTGGGCGCCACGTACGGATAGACAGAGAGAGAGAGAGACGCGGACGTACACGGCTGTTGATGAGGAGATCGGGGTCAGGGGGACTCCTGCTGCTTGCTTTGCCTGCCTGTTTCGACAACAACAATAATACACGCGGCGACCTGCATGGGGACAGGCTGCCGATTTAAAGGCGTGCTCCTCGGTCGCTTCGCTATGCGCCTGAGCTCGCCTCGCCGGTAACCTTTTTTTTTTAATTTGGACAAAGGAGCTCGTCGTCGGTAGCTATACCGTAGTACTCCGTATGAAAGAAAGGAGGTAGCACGTCTAGCAGCAGCAGTAATCTTGAAGTGTGATTCAAATATCGAGAGGAACAACTGAAGTGAGCCCAACCGACAGCCACAGCTGGCTGAATCGCATGTGCCTAACTGAAGTCATATCTGTTTCCTTGGATATTATTCTGAGAGACGAGATAGTCGCATTCAAACGTGTGTCACGGCGGTACTCCCTACGTACTCGAGTACTGGAATGATAGATAGGATCGAGTATGTGGCATTTCATAATCCACGAAGCTGCCTTCCATATCGCGGCAGCAGGATTCCTCCAGTGCCCGTTTGTACTGTTCGTTGTACTCCTCTGTTCGGGATTATAGGTCCTACGCGCATACCTAGATTGTTAATTTGACCAATAAAATATAACTTATACTCTAATAAAATTATACCATTAAAAAATATAACCTCTAAAGTATCTAATGATATAATTTTTATGCTATAATATTTATATTATCTTGTTTAAATTGGCAACCTAGTTATCCGTGCGGGACTTATAATCCCAAACGGAGGCAGTACTTGTTAGAGATATATTTAGCATTATTTGAAATTTATATTGTTTTGGTGTTGTAGTTGCACTAAACTCTATCTGTACCAAACTTTATAACAAACCGATCTGTGGATGTTTTCCTCGATCTATATCAACACGCAACCAGTGCTAGGTCACGCACCGTTCCACGCCTATTTTGACATGGTATCAGAGTCTAGCTCTTCCCCGACCTAGCTGCCTTACATCGCCGCCGCCAGAGCCTCTCTATGCCGCCGTGACCTCGCGCCTCGTCGCTGCAAACCAAAATATAAGCCAAACATCGCCGCCGCCAGATCTCTCTCTGCCGCCGCGACCCATACCACAAACAAAATCCACTCAAAAAACCCTGCCGCCGCACAGCCCCTTGTTGCCGCCGCCAGATCCAACAAAAATCGTTGCCGCCGAGATTGATCTCTGCCGCTGCATTCACATCAAATCCTTGCCACTGCTGCCTCTTGTGTCGTTGGGGTTTTGCATCCAGCCATATCGACCTCTTCATCAGCGATCACCGTGCTCGCCGCTGCCCTGGGTGCACCACCGAGCCAACTTCTCATTCGCGACAATTCCCTTGTCTGGAAAGCCCTCGTTGTTCCAGCTTTACGTGGCGCTCAAGTTCTCAACCTCGTCAAGGGACTTGAGCCTGCCCCTACGGAGGAAATTGAGGTGGAAGATACTAATGGAAAGCGTGTCAAGATCGAAAACCCGGAGTATACTGCCTGGATCACGCGGGATCAGCAGGTTCTTCGGTATCTTGTCAATGCCCTGTCCTCGAATCTGTTATCACATGTGATTGGCCTTGATACATATGCAGCAGTGTGGAAAGCGATTGAGTCCCTCACCACGACTCCTTCTCGCTCTCGCACGCAACAGCTTCGGTCTGCTCTCCATGATATGAAGAAAGGTGATCTATCTGCTGAGAAGTACTTTGACAAGACGAAGACACTTGCATCTGAGCTTGCCGCTGCTGGGAAGCCCCTTGAGGATGATGAGCTAATCTGGTCTATCCTACATGGTCTTGAAGATTCATACAACACCCTGAAAGTTGCCACCAATGCCAACCCTAGTACCACACTAGCCGATCTATGCAATCATCTCCAAGCTTTTGATCAACTCCAGCAATCGGGTGGTAATGGTGATGCTTTTGTCTCCTCCGCCAACATGTCACGTCGTAGTGGTGATCGTCAACCACCTCCACCACCTCCTGATGATCTCCCCCGTTATGATGATCGCCCTCGTCGCTATGAGGACCGTCAGGATGACCGAGGACGCCGTGACAGATATGATGACCGACGTGACCGCTATGAGGACATGCGTGATGGTGGCAATGATCGCGATCGTCGTTATGATGATCGCACCCGCCGCCGTGATGATGGAGGACGGTGTCATGATGATACACGTGATGATGGGCGCCGTCGTGGCCGTGCACCCACCCCCTATGTCAATGTAACATGCCAGATTTGCAAGATTCATGGTCATCCTGCCAGTGACTGTTGGTGGAGATTCTAGAATAATCGAGACCGCCGTGATGATTCTGATTGTGGTGACAAAGGTGCTAATATGGTGTCCTATGATGTGGACACGAACTGGTACTCTGACACTGGTGCCACCAATCATGTTGCTCATGAGATGAACAAGCTCACCTTCAAGGAGAAATACACGGGGCGTGATCAAGTTCATACGACAAATGGTAATGGTATGAAAATCTGTCATATTGGTCATTCAATGTTGCCTACTCCTCATGGTCCTTTACATCTTAGAAATATCCTTCATGTTCCTGATGCATCAAAAAATCTTCTTTCTGTTCACAAGCTTACTCTTGATAATAATGTCTTCCTCGAATTTCATCCTGATTTATTCTTGATAAAGGATCAGGCCACAAGGAGAACTCTGTTTGAAGGTCCTTGTCATGAAGGCCTCTATCCACTAGTGCCATCCTATACCGGATCTTCCAATCAAGACTTTCTTACAATAAAGTCGTCGTCTTCTACATGGCATCGCCGCTTAGGACATCCATCCTCCTTTGTGGTGCAGCAAGTTCTTAGGAAAAATAATATTTCTCATTCACCTGAAATAAACCCATATATTTGTGATTCTTGTCAACTAGCTAAGAGTCATCAGTTACCATATCCTATCTCTACTAGTGTTTCCACTGTTCCTTTGGAACAAGTTTTCTCTGATGTATGGGGACCAGCACCTGCCTCTGTGGCAAACACTCCTATTATGTAAGCTTTATTGATGATTTTAGAAAGTTTACCTAGATATATTTGCTCAAAAAGCGTTCTAAAGTTTATCAAGTTTTTCTTAACTTCCAACAACTTGTTGAGCGAAAATTTGATAGAAAAATTATCACTATGCAAACTGATTGGGGTGGTGAATATGAAAAACTCCACAATTTCTTTCAAAAAGTTGGTATCACCCATCATGTATCTTTCCCTCATGCTCACCAACAAAACGGTTCTGCAGAACGCAAGCACCGTCACATTGTTGAAGTGGGACTTGTCCTTCTTGCCAATGCACATATGCCTCTCAAGTTTTGGGATGAACCTTTCCTTACTGCCACATTTCTCATCAATCTTCTTCCTAGCAAAGTAATACACAACTCTACTCCTGTTGAACGTCTCCTTGACACAAAACCCAATTATGGGTCTCTTAGAATTTTTGGTTGTGCTTTCTAGCCTAATCTCCGCCCCTACAACAAACATAAACTTGCTTTTCGTTCCACCAAATGTGTGTTTTTAGGATACAGTCCTCGTCACAAAGGTGTCAAGTGCCTTGATACCAAAACAGGTCGTGTCTATATTTCTAGAGATGTTGTGTTCGATGAAAATGTGTTTCCGTTTGCTGAATTAAACCCAAATGCTGGCATGCGTCTAAAAAAGGATATTCTTTTGTTACCAACACATAATGAGGAGGCACATATTGATGATCATATGGAGTTGCATGCTATTCCCAATGTTACTAATCATCACCCAGCTCCTGTAGATGACACTGTTTTTACAGATAATATTGTGCCTCATTCAGCAGAAGCAAATTCTGAAGAAAATAGTGCTGAAACTAGCGTAAATGGTTCAGGGAGTCATAACACATTTTCCAATATTGACAGTGCTACATCCAGTTTTGTTCCAGGTGATGATCCCGAAGCAGATCTTCTTGATTCCCATGCATCCAATCCAGCATGTTCCTGCCGGTCCTTGTCCCCCTGGCGCGCCAACGGTCCCAGTCCCCTGTGGATGCACCGGTCCTTTCTTCTGCACGCCATCATCACCTGACAAGCCCCACTGCCTCGCCTCCTGTGTCTTCAGTGCATGCCTCGCGTCATCCCACATCAGCTATACCGCCAGCCTCCTCAGTGCCCTCGGCCGATGTGCACTCAGGCTCAGGTGATGGTACTGGTACCGACCAGGATGGGGAAAACAATACAGACAATGATTCTGATCATGATGATGCTAGTCCTGGATCCTCTACGGCTAATGATTCTAATACTGCTACTGCTAGTCCTGGATCCTCTGCAGCTGAATCTTCAGAGCCTTCACCGCCGCCACCTGGACCTCGCACACGCCTTCAGAGAGGTATAAGAAAACCCAAAGAATATACTGATGGCACTATTCGTTATGGGCTGTTCACATCTACAGGTGATCCTTCCACACTTTCAGAAGCTCTCTCTCATACACATTGGATTAAGGCTATGCAAGAAGAATATGATGCTTTGCTAGCAAACAAAACCTGGAGACTTGTTCCTCCAAGTTCAACCAAGAATCGTATTGATTGCAAATGGGTGTACCGTGTGAAAAAGAATGCAGATGGTACGATTGACAGATATAAGGCACGTCTTGTTGCAAAAGGATTTAAGCAAAGGTATGGAATTGATTATGAAGATACCTTCAGCCCTGTTGTGAAGGCAACCACTATTAGATTTGTTTTATCAGTTGCTATTTCTCGCGGCTAGAGTTTGAGGCAGCTAGATGTCAAGAACGCGTTTCTTCGTGATGTTCTAGAAGAGGAAGTTTATATGAAGCAGCCTCCAGGATTTGAAGATGCACAAACTCCACACTACATATGCAAGGTTGACAAGGCTCTTTATGGTCTAAAGCAAGCTCCTCGAGCATGGTATTCCAGGTTAATTGCCAAGTTGCAAGCTCTTGGTTTTGTTCCCTCAATAGCAGACACTTCACTTTTCCTCTACAAGAAGTCTGGTGTTATGATATTTGTTCTCATCTATGTTGATGATATTATTGTCACCAGTTCATCTAACTAGGCTATATCTATTTTTATGCGTGATCTGAAGGATGATTTTGCTCTTAAGGATTTGGGAGATCTTCATTTCTTCTTGGGCATAGAGATAAATAAAATTGATGATGGTTTGCTTCTTACATAAGAAAAATATGCTGCTGATTTGTTTTCAAGAGTAGGCATGAAACAGTGTACACCATGTCCTACACCATTATCTTCTACTGAGAAGTTAACTCTTCATGAAGGCACCTTGCTTGGCCCTGATGATATTACTGAATACACAAGTATTGTAGGTGCTTTGCAGTATTTGACTTTGACAAGACCTGACATTTCTTTCTCAGTCAATAAGGTCTGCCAGTTTTTACATGCTCCAACAACTTCTCATTGGACAACTGCAAAGAGGATATTAAGATATATTCAAGGGATATTGAAAGTTGGTCTAGTTTTTCAGCAGTCTTCTTCCAATTTGCTTAGTGCTTTCTCTGACGCAGATTGGGCAGGTTGCCTTGATTATAGGAGGTCTACAGGAGGCTTTGCTATATTTTTTGGACCAAATTTGATTTTTTGGAGTGCCAAAAAAAAAGCCACAGTCTCAAGGTCAAGTACAGAAGCTGAGTACAGAAGCTGAGTACAGAAGTTGAGTACAAATGCCACAACTAAATTAATATGGGTTGAAGCTCTTCTTGGTGAATTAGGTGTATCATTAAAAGAAAGACCGTGTCTATGGTGTGATAATCTAGGAGCTACATATTTATCTGCTAACCCTGTCTTTCATGCAAGGACTAAGCACATTGAAATTGACTTTCATTTTGTCAGAGAAAGAGTTGCAAACAAGATGCTAGATATCAGATTCATCTCTACCAAAGATCAAGTAGCAGATGGGTTTACAAAGGCACTTTCAGTGAGAAATCTTGATGAGTTCAAACGTAATCTCAATCTTAGACAAGGTTGTGATTAAGGGAGGTTGTTAGAGATATATTTAGCATTATTTGAGATTTATATTGTTTTGTTGTTGTAGTTGCACCAAACTCTATATGTACCAAACTTTGTAACAAACCGATCTGTGGATGTTTTCCTCGATCTATATCAACACGCAACCAGTGCTAGGTCACGCACTGTTCCACGCCTATTTTGACAGTACTAGCATACAATACTATACGCTTGACTTCGTGGTCTACTGGTGCTTTTGAGCTAAGCTCTGAACCCGCGACCGGGGCTGTGAAAACAGCAGCCAGGCTATACCTTTAGGCACGGCTTGGTTTACTGTATTTGTTTTAGTTGGAGGAGCTGTTAAATTTACGGTCCAACATCAGTATTGTCACTTGGTTGGCTTTTTTTTCTCTGAAACATTTGCAGCCCGTTTACAGGCGGAAACATCACGGATGTGTGAGGGTGCGTTTCTTCTCCAACCCGACGACACCAGAAGAACCCGTCAACCCTAGCACGGCGGTGACCGGCGGGGCGGCGTGAGAAGTCGAGCTACTAGCGGTGGTGGCAGCGGCGAGTCAGTCCCCGCCATCCCCGCTATCCTCTCGGCCAGTCCCCGCCATCCCCGCCACCCGGAGCTCTACAAGGGGACGGTGGAGCGGGTCACGTGCCCCCGCACTGTCTCGGCGTTCCACAAGAAGGGCGTCCTCTCCATCCCCGAGTTCATCCTCGCCGGCGATAACCTCATATCCAAGTGCCCGACGTGGTCCTGGTGCATCCCCTCGCCTCCGTGGTTCACGGATCTTTTTGGGGATTTCTAGGTAGGGTTGGTTTCTGATTGATCCGATCGTTTGGTGGGTGCTTGTGTTGTGCAGGGACTCCGTGGTTTGTGGTTGAAGAAGGAGGTTGGGAAGCTGGGAATTCAATCATCTCCATGTAAGTAGCTCATTGCCTTTTCTTTTAGAACTATTGTCAATGAGGATCATTGCTATTTAGTACTATTATTTATTATGAGTTAAATAGTTAGATTAGAGGAAAGTTAAATAGATTACTTTTATCTAAACTCTGTACTTCAGCGGGCAACATCATCTAGAGCCACGGGCTTTTAAGTTTACAATCAATGTAGAACAAGCTTGTTGTAGGAAACTATATGGATTGTTATCATTCAGTGTAGAACACGCTTGTTCTTTATTTATCATGCCAAATTGTTGTTTTTTATTTTATTTACTACTATTTTTATATATCAGGCCAATGAGGATCGATAATCATAGAACAAGCTGTTTTATTCTTTCATTCTTGTCGATGTGGTCTATTCATGACTGTCCCTAAGATTAGAATGATGTCTATTGTCTTAATATAGTATCTAATATTGATTTTTTTTAATTTAGGATGCCAAGTTTAAGTCTTTAGAAGTCCATACAAGTTCAAGTCATCAAAAATCCATCTGAGTTCAAGTCCGTTGAACGGCTAATATTAGTAATTTAAATAATCTACTTTGTTATTGATCTAAAAAAATTGAAGCTTTTATTCATGAATAACTGTTAAAATATGATCTGAGATGTTTTATGTAAGTTAAATTTGACTGCTCGTGTATGTTGTATTGTGTATGTTGAAAGATTCAATTTTTATGGAGTCTGAGAGGACTAGCTTCATGTTCAGATTTGATTACCTGTCAAGAATACTGGTATATCAACTAGAAAAGGTAAACTCTGAATTTACTTTCGGTGGACTGTGCACCTGTGCACGTCCAAATCCCTCCGAAAGTAAAACGAAGCCGGAAATGAAACAGGCGTTCCAAGCGGGGCCTTAGAGAGAATTCTTCTGTTTTCGTATCCGTATTCGTATCCGTATCCATATCGCCTCAACATGATTCCTCCATGGCCTTTGTATTATACATTGTCGTACTACCACACGATACTATACGCTTGACTTCATGGTTTTTCTCTAAACGTGGTAGGCCTCGAAAGGTCAGGACTCTGCATTAATCAGCAAGGGGGGTGGGGGTGTACAACATCCAAAGGAGACCCAAAAGAAAATAAATTACACCTGGGCCCATGACTTTTATACCAAACACCCTAGAAAATATCACCGAAACGCGATCAAGTCCTTCCTTGCCGTTGATAGCTCGCATCGGATTCCGACCACCACTTCAGGCGCCGGGGACGACACCACTTGGGCTTGTAGCAGCGCAGCTTGCCAGACTGAGGGAGAGAGAGGGCTTCCAATGCTGGAGGTTGAAGATGCTCTGGCCATCTTGGCCAACGAGCTCGGCGTGGCCTGGATCAAGGCCAAAGATAGCGGTTGCCCATCTTGGGCTCCGCTTGGGAATCGCCGGAGAAAACGCAGAGCCTCCCGGGGAAGCCGGGCCACCATCTTCACCGCCCAGAAGATCTTTCACAACACCTACCTTCCGCTCGCCCTCGCCGCCACGGCCGGCCACAGGCCGAAGAAGGACGTCGTAGAAGAAGATCTGACGATGAAGCATGAGCAGATCTCCCAAGCCGCAGACGACCTCCCACCTGCTATCCTCTCCCACTGGGGAAGCACCGAACAGAGGGAAACGCCACGACCTCCTGGTGCTGCTCCAACACGCCCAGGAGTAGCTTGGCGACGGCAGAATGGTTCGCCGCTCGACCGCATCATCTCTTCGCCCCCGCCGCCACGGCCGGCCAACAGAAGAGAGGACATCGGGAGCCTTGAACCAAACCCACCATCCAGGACAACCTTATTTGCAGAAGCAGTGTCTCCTCCGCCACCGTCTGCTCGCCACCGAACAGGCAAAGGAAGAGAACAAGGAACCCTAAATCGTCTCAGATCTGGCTGCACAGATTCCAGGCGCTGCTTCGATCTACGGGCATGGAGCCCAACCACTGCAACCCGCCGCAAACCCTAACTACAAGTCATGCTCCTCTCCTCTCCCCCTCCCCTCTCGAAGGGCGAGGCCGTTGGAGGAGGAGGGCAGGAAGAAGCCAGACGACACCGAAAAGTGCTTGGAGACTTGTCTCGAGGAGGCGGGGGTGAGGACGGTGTGTGTGTGTGCGCGTGCATGTTATGCACTCCCTTGACTTCGTGGTCGACTGGTGCTTTTTAGCTATGCTCTGAACCCGCGATCGGAGCTGTGAAAACAGCAGCCAGCTGGCTTTACCTTTACCCCACCATCATGCCTTCCCGGAAATTTCCTGCCGTGGACACGCGTGCGCGATGAGGCCGACGGGAAGGAGAGACGTGGTGGCTTTGATCGATTGGCGCACAGCACCATGCACGCACATGCAGAGGCAGCAGTAGTACTACTCCATGTGTGTCTCGGAGAGAGAGCACACGCGTCGACGACACGAAGACGCACAGACAAGACGCGAACGCGGCAGGAACAGAGATCGACACACAGGTACTGTAAAAAACGAACCCTGGACTTTCGAGCCCACGGAACAGCATGCGGGACCGACCTCTCGCCTTGCTAGCGAAGAAATGCGGTGATGTTGGTGAATGTAGCAGCGGAGCCGGGGATGCGTGGGAAGTGGGAACGCTGGCGGCTTCCGTCGTCAAGTCTTTCTGGCTCTGTCTGTCGCTGAGACGCTGACGCGGTGGCCGCCGCGTGCTGCCCAGTGGCCACATGCAGCAGCAGCAGGTACACGTAGATGTACCACGTCACCGTCGAGAGGAGGACGAGAGGTTCAATTTGCGAGAAGCACGGGCAACTACTTGCTTCTTCTTAATTGCGCTGCGGCGTAGCCTAATTATTCAGGCGCCGTTGTTTGCGATCCCTGCAATCTGCAGCGCATGTGGGACTGAGATTGCAAAGTCAACCCTGCGCTGCTTCTGCGAATGTTTATTCAGAGAGACTATGCATCCTGAGGGGGCTGACCTTGGCTCGGATCACGAGGTCTGGTTAGGTCGTTTTCTTTCTCGGGTCTTCCCCAGCATGGGTGTTTTGCACGCAGGCTCTTGGCCACCTCTTCCCTGGTTCATCGCGATGCCATCGCAGACCCCCTTGCGTTGCGTGTTGCGACCTAGTCAAGCGTTTGTTCCTCCGAGTCTGACGGTGAGTGAGATCAAACAGAGGCCTCCTGTACACAAAGATTAATACCGAGCCCAGAAGCTGCATTTTCTGAATTGCATCACTGACCGGGAAAAAGATCAAAGATCTTGAATACATTTATTGAGGTGTCTATCGGTTTAGTCTCGTCATAGTGAGAGTGTACTCCAGTAGTTAACCCACACACTGCAAGTGTTGTAATCGAGTTGTGTGCTCGTCATCTAGAAGACCGGAACCTACCCTTAGCTGCTAGCTAGATTCTCTTCCGAGTGATAGACAGCTTTCACATATACTCCACTCGAAGCTTTAGGCAGGAAAGTCAGTCAAAGTCAACAACTCTACCCGTATTTCGTTTTGAGATCTACAAGAAATGGTGCTTGTTTTTTCCCCCAGGTCTAGGCTGCAGGACTTGCCTGGGAACTTGACTGGCTACTGAAGTGCTGCTCACAGTTGGGGGTATAAATCCTTTGCAAAAAAACTACCCCTCCGTCCCAAAATAAATGACTTAAGTTTATTTAGAATCGCATGTATCTATTTAAACATGTTTGGATACATTCAAATCTAAATAAACACAAGTTATTTATTTTACAACAGAGAGAGTACTAGATCGAGTGCTCAGCTATGGGATTTGGAGTGGTTTGGAAATAACTAAGAAAGCTCTAGCTGGACAGATAAGAAGTCTCTTGACTGCTTACAGCAATCTGATCTGTAAAACATGCATTATACTTTGTTGTATGCTTACAAGGACGAGTTGTTTTTCGCGAAGTACTTCCAAATTTCGGTCCTCTTATGTGCCGTCAATGCGTCGATCTGTCACTAACATAACCAGGCAGAAAGTTTAGCCAAACAAATCTCTACTGGCACAGATTCAGGTGACATGCGAAAACAATGCGATTAGCTCAAAGCTTTAGGGTTAAACTACGATTGTACCATTTTTTTTAATAATACAAAAAATTTCTATTTTTATTGATTAAGGAGGAAGTTTTTAGAGGTCTTACAAGCCCAGTCTTGACAGAAGCCAAGACCCAAGAAACTAAACAAACACAAGCCTACTCTTGCGGCATTATATTACACAAATCCTTGGCACATGCAAGCACCACAGGGACATCTCAATTTTAATTTTGGAGACTAGCGTTGTTGATGTAGATGCTTGATTGCGGAAGACTGGTGCGTTTTGTTTCTTCCAAATTTCCCACAAGACTAACATAGCAAGTGAAGCCATGGCTTTCCTTGATCCTCCTCTTCTGTAAACTCCAATTGCCCACCAATCTTTTACTAATTTATAGCATGCCAATCCCTTGGATGAACATCATGGAGGCCAAGCCAAACTTTCAAAACATACCAACCCGGGTAGTGAATCGGCAATGGAAAAGTAGGTGAACGGTCGTTTCTTGTGAATGATTGCAAAGCTTACATAGCCCGTAGTTTGCCCACCTTTTTTAGTCCATCCGTCGTCTAAACACGATTTTGAATGATCAACCAAACAAACATTTTGCATTTGGGAGGTGCCCAAGGATTCCACACGAACTTTGGTATGGTGGATGTTGTGAGGCCTTGGAATTGCATTTGAGCCACACGAACTTCAGGTTCGGTTGGTTGAGCAATACTTTCTGGAAGACCAACTTATCCAGGCGGAGAAAGAATATTGGAGGAAACGTGGGACACTACTAAAAAAATAGCTATAGGTAATCGACACATTCGTGGCTCACATGGTTGAAGTGCCCCACGGCTAAAACAGACGTGGCTCATCTATGAGCAGTGCCCTACTAGTATCTAGAACAACCGTGGCGCACACCACATATATGTGTGGGCCAGGGCCCTGTTGGCCGCACGCCAGACATCCGTAGCGCACATAGGGTAGGTGCGCTACGGTTGTTAGTGTCAACCGTGGCGCACATGGAGGGGGTGCGCTACGCCTAAGCGCATGCCCCTCTATTCTGTAAAACGGCCAGACACATCCGTGGCACACTATGGCATGTGCGCCACGGATGTTACTAATCCCTGTGGCCGAGTGCGCCACGGATGTGGCAATTTTTTTTGGCAGCTCCACTTTATGTGCACATGTGTGATCATCCACCACCCCACACTTCACTTTCCCCTTCTTCTTCCTCCTTAGATCTAGTCGGTATCTTCTCCTTCCCACCTCAATTTCTCCACTCATTCACCATTTTTAGCATGTAGAACTTGCCTTGGATGTTACATAAGTAATAGAGGAAGGTCTCCGGTCTCTCATCTCCTTCTCCGGTCTTGCGCGCACCTCTCCTTTCCATCTTTCTCGCGATTGGTCTCTCATCTCGGTAAGTTGTCCATGTAAGGATGTCTTCATGTGTATATGGATGATATGCTCATATGTATGTAGATGATCGATGCTCATGATGTGTGTATGAGAGGATCGATGGTCATATGTGGGTGTATATGGAGAGTATCGATGATGCTCATGCATGTGTGTATGGAGAGGATAATGATATGTTCATGTGTGTATGGATCGGTCTCTCTCTCTCTCTCTCTCTCTCTCTCTTGTGTTTGTATGTGAACAAGTTGCCATTTGTTTTGCCAAAATATTGATTCATTTCCATTTTGGCAAGACTTTGGCATTTCGCAAAGGTCCTAATTTTAGGATAGGTCATGCCGAAATTTTCTATCGACCATTGCATGCATGCATTGATTATGTGGTTCTAATAGACTTCTAATTGTACCGTGTACACCGTGCAGGCAAAAATGGTGCTCATAATGAGCGAAGACATTGTGGCTAGATTTTTTAAATGTGCGACGGCTGACATGATACGAAATAACAAGACGGAGATAAGATGTCCGTGCAGAAGATGCAAACTCAACTGGGTGATCGACCCAGATTCCGGGAATCTGCAGGCGCACCTGCTTCGCCATGGTTTCATGGATGGATACACTCGTTGGATAAGCGATGACGAAGACGATGGAGACGGTGAAGGTGGGCAACATGACGATAATCATCATCACGGCGAGAACGGGCGAGATGATGAAGAGTCTCCTGGAGATGGTGAAGGTGCGGAAGCAGACCGGGATGATGATGATCTAGATGGCGGAGGAGGAGACGATGATGGAACAACGTCAGGCTGGGTGCGGGTTCCTTATGTGTAAGAGCTGCTTCTCAAGCAGACGAGTAACGCCAGGGCTGCCGCTAGAGAGAAAGCCAAGCTTGCGCAACTTGAGAAAGACGCGGTTACTCCATTGTATGAAGGATGCATGCCCGTTGATACCCGGTTGAATGTAACGCTCAAGGCTATGGAGATGAAGGCAAAACACAAATTGAGTAACGCAAGCTTCGACGATATGATGGCATTCTGGCACGATCGTCTCCCGGAGGGGAACACATGTCCAACTAGTATCGAGGACGCCAAGAAAATCGTCTGTCCTCTCGATCTACCGCACGTTAGATATCACGTATGCATCAACGATTGCATCATTTATCGGGGCGAGGACGTGGAGAAAACCACATGTCCGGTGTGCGGCGTGAGTTGATACAAGGAAGCGAAGAAAGCATCTCGAAAAGTGGTATGGTACTTTCCTATCACTCCTTGTCTGCAGCGCTATTTCGCGGACCCTAAGGAAGCGAAGCTCATGCGATGGCATGCGGAAAGGAAGAAGCCAGGAGATGATGATGACGACCCCGAAAAGGATGAGCTGCTGACGCACCCTTCAGATGCTAGCCAGTGGAAAGCATTGGACCTCGAATTCCCAGAATTCGGTGGAGATTCGAGGAACATCAGGCTTGGTGCGAGCACCGACGGACTCAATCCGTTCGGTAGCCAGAGCAGCACGCACAACACTTGGCCCATGTTTGTATGGATGTACAACCTCCCTCCATGGTTGTGCATGAAGAAGAAGTACATACAAATGAGTATGCTAATTCAAGGGCCGAAACAACCTGGTACCGACATCAATCTGTATCTCGGGCTGTTGAAAGAGGAGCTAGCCACGTTATGGGAATCTGGAGCCAATACTTACGACGCCGTCGTACAAGATTATTTCACTATGAGAGCCGCGTTGGTCACTACGGTGAAAGACTATCCAGGTTGCGGGTATATCTCGGGGCAGGTTATCCAAGGATTCTGCGCATGCGTTAGGTGCATGGATCACACAAGCTATCTCCAACTAGAGAAAGATCCAGGGTCATCGAAAACCGTGTTCATGGCGCACCGGAGGTGGCTCGGCAAGAATGATCCATGGAGAAAACGTGGAGACCTGTTCGATGGCAAATCCGAGACCCGAGGAATCCCAGAGCGTAGGAGCAGCGAAGAAGTGGAAGAGTTGCTGAAAAACTAGAAAGATTGTCCTAACCCTGGAAAGAAGCGAAAGAGGCAGCAACAAGACAAGCCGCTGATGAAGGTATGGAAAACAAGGTCTGTTTTCTGGGAGTTGCCATACTGGAAGTTTCTCCGCACGCCTCATAGCCTCGACATCATGCATATCACGAAAAAAGTGTGCGAGAGTTTGGTCGCCACCATAATCAACATGCCAGATAGGACGAAAGATGGTCCGAAAGCAAGGCACGACCTGATATGCTTGGGTATCCGGAAGGAGCTTCACGGAGGATGCACTACTCCTGATGATCAGGAAGATGACGATGATCATGAGTCGGAGACGACACAAGGTCGTCGGAAGGGTAAAAAGTTCAAGAAGAACGAATATTACTGCCCTCCTTCTTGCTTCAATCTAAGCCAGGATGAGATCAAACAGTTTTTCAAGTGCCTTCTAGGAGTCAAATTTCCTTATGGCTACGCGGGCAAGATAAGCAGATACCTAGACGAGGCGAAGCAGAGGTTTAGTGGCATGAAGTCTCACGACCGTGTCGTGCTAATGACGCAGGTACTTCCGGTCACACTAAGAGGGATAATGGACGAGCACGTCCGTGAAACGTTATTTGGCCTCTGCAAGTTTTTCGACGTCATCTCTAGGAAGTCGATTGGCGTGAATCAGCTCGGGAGGCTACAGGAGGAGATCGTGGTGATACTATGTGAGCTTGAGGTCTACTTCCCACCCGCATTCTTTGACATTATGGTGCATCTGCTGGTCCATGTCGTGGAGGACATCGTACAACTCGGGCCGATGTTCCTCCGCAGCATGATGGCGTTCGAAAGGATGAACGGACACATCAAAGGATACGTTCGCAATAGGTCCCGTCCAGATGGAAGCATAGCCAAGGGCTTTCTGGCCGAAGAGTGCATATCTTTCTGCACAAATTATCTAGACATCGAGAACCTTGGCAAGCTCGACGAATCTGGTCACCGAGAGGGTCGTCGCATACTGCATGCAGACTTCGATTTTCGACGCGCAGACTTTGATCGAGCAAACCTCGTCGCGCTAGAGCATTTAGAACTGGTCGATCCTTGGGTACAAAAGCACAAAAGGTTAATCGAGAAGAAGTATAGTGACCGGGGCATACAGAGGACGCAGGGAGAAATAATCAAAGAGCACAACTCAGATTTCACGCGTTGGTTTAGGCAGACGCTCCTTGATAATCCCCCGCGATCGCATTCTTCTGACATGGAAAAGATCATATTCACCTTGTCACAGGGACCGATGCAAAACTTGGTGACCTATCAGGCGTATGATATCAACGGCTACACATTCTACACGGAGGAAAAGGACAACAAGTGTGATTATCAGAACTCAGGCGTAACGTCGGAATTCTACACCGATGACAACGTGAAGGAAAGATTCTACGAAAAAATCGAGGAGATCTGGGAGCTCGACTACTGTGGAGAAAAGGTGCCGATGTTCCGTGTCAGATGGGCAAAGAGCGTCGAAAGAGAAGACCGGTATTTCACAACCATGGTTATACCCGAAGCAGCCAAATCCAAGGCCGCCGGTGCGAACGTGGCCGCGAAAAATGAACCGTGGGTACTGGCTACCAAAGTGGACCAATTTTTTTCATTACCGACCCGACAAAGCCTAGCCGTGTTGTCGTGAGGAGAGGAAAAAGAAACATCATCGGAATGGATGGAGTCGCCAACGAGCAAGACTTCGACCAGTACGGCGATCCAAAGATTGAAGATGACGACGACTACGATGCAGCAACATACATCACAAGAAGAAAAAGGACAACCCTACCCAAAAAAGGTAGCCCGTTCAAAAGAAGAAACATTAAAGTGCCGGGGCTAAATTATTCAACCGCGACAAAGAAGGGAAAAAAGATTGTAAAACGCTAGCTCAAAAAATATTGTAAAACACGTGGTCAAAAAAGATTGTAATATTCATGGACAAATTATTATTTAATTTAGTTATACTCTGAAGCATATTTGTACCACTTTTATGACATATATTATCACTTTTGGGCATTTTTGGAATATTAAAAAGTATTTTAAAAACAAAACAAAACTTTTATGGCATATATCACCACTTTTGGGCATTTTTTGGAACATTTAAAAGTATTTTTAAAATAAAAATAAAAAAGGTAGGCTCCAGGATTCGAACCTAGGTGCTCATAGGTTTAGAATAGAGAAGTGGGCGAAACCAGTGGGATAAGGCAATGCTAGTGGTAATTAGAGGGGTGGCTGCCCTCTTATCTGACTAGTCCTACCCAGTGTAGCGCACTTGGCCAGGATGCGCTACGCCTAACTGGGTAGGACTAGTCAACTGCACCACGTCGTCCCTATCATCCCATCATCCTCAGACAGATCGATCGAGCCATCCCATCTCGATGCGCCGCCGCCGCCGCATCCCATCCGCATCGACGCGCGCCTCGCGAGCCAGGAGGAGGAGGAGGCCGTCACGCCAGGAGGAGGAGACCGTGGAGGATCGGAGGAGGAGGAGACCGTGGAGGATCTCGGAGGAGGAGGAGACCGTGGAGGATTGGAGCTTCGCCAGCCGCCCTGCCCCCGCGCACGCCTTGCCAGCCACCTCGCCCGCGCTCTCGTCGTCGTCCTCGTCTCAGAGGTGAGCCTTCTCCCGTCTCTCCCTCTCCCCCCCTATCCACTTCTTGGTTGATTTAGGGATTGCAGAGCTGCTAGAGATTTTGGGTAGTATAATCAATGGTTTTGCTTTACCACTCAAGGAAGAGCATAAATCGTTTCTAGTCCGAGCACTGATAACACTCTGCAAACCAAAATGCGTTAGCATGTATCATCATCAACTGTCATACTATGTCACTCAGTTTGTTGAGAAAGACTGCAAGCTTTGTGATACTGTTATAAGGGGTTTACTTAAGTATTGGCCCATCACAAATAGCTCAAGTACTGTTATAAGGGGTTTACTTGAGAAATGTCCCATCACTGATACCATTGCTAGTATTGTGACTGTGCTTGCTTGTGCCATTAACTTTCTATAACTATAATTACTGCAAGTGAACTAACCTCTAGCAAATGATGTGTATCTGCTGCATACTAGTTTTGTGGAATATCTATGTTTGCTGTTTCCTGGTCAATTGTTGTTACTTTATAATTAATTCCTTGCAAACAGCCATATATTAGATAGATTTAAGCTGTTGATTCTAACTTGAATAAGGGTGCTTATTTTGCTACTTCAAACTTACCCAATTCTTAAAATTCTCAAGAACTATCTTTATGGAGAGTTTGAGGTTGGCTAATGGTTGAAGCAATAATGTTGTGTGAGTTGGGCTTGCTGAATCAGTTCATTTCATGTTTCCCTTAAGAATATATTGTTACCAAAAAAATGTGATAACGGTATTGCTCCATAGTCCCCTGCACCAGACACTTTTTTTAGAACACTGCATTATTTTACTACTGTAAAAGAACAGGGTTTCAATCCTCCTTGCACACACATAGTTTATATAGTACACCTGAATCTTCATGTTGTTGGGGACACTATATAATGATCCCATATAGTACAACTGTTAACTAGTGCTACTACATAGTTCATATCCAAGTGCAACCTAGGATGGTCACTTTGGAAAGCCTGCATAATATGAACAAACTGATGCCATATTTGCTGAACCTGAACTTGGACGCACACACCCCCCCCACATGTTTCAGTACCATTATTTCAAAAGATGTCTCTTTCTAGCTACATTTGTTTGTTTAATATCATGGCATCATTATCCTTTTTAAGTAATAAGACAATCTTGCAGCTTGTAAGTTTGAGCAAGGAATGGTTTTAGTGCTGTTCCGGTTTAGCTAGCTTCTATTCTAGATAGGAATTTCAATGCTGTTCTAGATAAATGGTTTTAGTGTTGTTCCAGTTTAGTGTTGTTCCAGTTTAGGCTCTACCTAGCTTTTGTTCTAGGTGGCAGTGGGTCAAGTTGATTGAGGTGGCAGTGGGTCAAGTTAGTTTGAGTCCCCTGATTGACCTATCTTTTAACTACTTGTGTGCTGTCAAGTTAGTTGTTGTAGGTAAGTTGCTGTCAATTTAGATGTTGTAGGTAAGTAGTAGTTTAACAGTTAGTAGTTAGCAGTAGGACAATTTAATGTATACTGCTGTACACAAACTTGTGTGTCGCTATATATGTATTTGCTTGCTGTCATATAATCTGCATGTTGTATTTGCTTGCTTGCTATAATGACAGGTGCTTGTGCTTAAAATTGTATTTTCTATAATGACAGGTGCTTGTGCTTGCTATAATGACAGGTGCTTGTGCTTGCTATAATGACAGGTTCTTGTGCTTCTATTTGCATGTAGCACTTGAAATTGTGCTTGTGCTTGTATGAAGGACTTTATTATGTCGTGTATGCAGGTTCTTGTATGAAATGAGTCCAGATTTTTTCCGGAATGTTGATTAACTTCCGTTTCGGAAGAAATTGGGCACTCCTAGTTTAAGAAAATTAGCAAAGGTCATGCCGGATTTTTCCGTGCATTTAACCAATTTTTTTATTAGTGCAAAGATGTGTGACAACGACGAGGCTGGATGTTCTAAGCGCATCAGCGCTGAAGGAGAACTCAGACCTCCGAATAAACAATTGACATTCTGGGAGGCGGCCCAGCGGCTAGAAGACGATGAAGAATACCATCCTTCGAAGAGCGAGGATGATGAGATGGAAGACGCGGAGGAAGAAGCCGAAGGAACGGCGGGTGATGAAACAACTGATGGCGGCGAGGGCACAGGGAGTGGTAGCAATCCTCCTAAGAAGAAGAAGAAGCCGAAGGACCGGCGCCCGAACACGGTCGGCACCGTCAGGGAGGAAATTACCGAAGTGAGCCCATCAGGGGTTCCTTTGGAGCCTGCCCTTGTCGTCAAAGGGTACGGTGGGCAAGTGGCGGCGATCACCCGGACAACCATCTCGATCAACACCGAGAATCTCCCGCATAAATATAATGGCCCCTTGCGCACACTCCTCTTCGAGAAGCTGCACGCAAGATACAAGTTCCCCACCAAGTATCAGAACACAAATTATCATGGGAACGAAGTAAACAAATCCGCCCTCACAAAGATGAGCACCGCCCTGGCCAGCTGGAGAACCCGGATAAAGAAGAAGATCTATAAAGAAGGCAAAAGTCTCGAGGAGATCCAGAAGATTGACCCGTAGATCACCGAAGATCAGTTCCGGGAGTTCAAGGAGAGGTGTGAATCCGAAAGAGCCCTGGCCAATAATAATCGGGGAAAGGTGTTGCAGGCGATGAATATAGGTCATCACCATCTCGGATCTGGTGGATACAGAACCTCGGAGGCCAAATGGAATAAGGAGGACGAAGAGTATAGATCCAAGGGGATAGAAAACCCCTTTGCGAAATTCGAACCCGGGCAGGTTCGAAACTTCATCAGGGCCCGTTACCACGTGGACCCAAAAACCAAACAACTCACCGCAGATCCTGCGGTGAAGGAATTCGAGGAAATTGTGGTAAGTATAATCTAATTACCGCGGATCAACTCGATTGCAATCTAATCGATGATCTAAACGATTCACTGTTACTTCTTCTGCAGGAGGAGGAAATTGTTGCTAGTCATGGATCCCAGGGTTCCTCATCCCAGGGGTCGACGGCGGCCACCCGGTGGGATAACCCTTTTAACAGGGCGATGAACCGGGCCAAGAAAATAGAGCCGGTTATGAAGAAGCCGTCGTCGGCTGGCCGTCTGGCCGGCCTCGGGGGTAAGAATTGGGTGGATCATTTTGGTCCACCGCCGAGGACACATGTGGCGCCGTCGGGAAGGAGCGAGGAGGAAAACCTCGAGGTTCAAGAACTTAAGGAACAAGTGGCGCGGATCCCGCAGATCGTCCAAGACAACCTGGCAATCACCCTCACGTCCTTCCTGCCTACCTTGGTGGAGTCAATAGCGAACTGGACTGCGGGTGGTCGAGTAGGGCCGTGCCCGATTCCAAGCATGGTTAGCAGCCACTCGAACAACGTGGCGCCGACGAATCAGGCGAACTACGTGTTCGTGACTCCGCCCGCTAGCACCACGACGCCGCAAGTGTTGGTGACTCCCCCTGCCATCACCGCGGCGCCGGAGTACATGTTGGTGCCCCCTGCCATCGTCGCGGCGGCACCGGAGCTCCAAGCACCCGTCGGTAGGGAGAATACACCGGCGGCCAGCACCGCGCCATCAAGCAACCCTTCCGTCTCTTGCATGCCCGTCGCCGTATGCGGTGCGTCGACATTACCCGATCTCGATGCCATCACGGTAAACAAATTGCTTTACCGCCTTTCACGCCATCTATTACTCTTATGGCATCTCTGACGACGCCGTACATGTTTTCCGCAGACGGATGTTCCTTGCACTCTCTTATGCTACATGAACAACGAGCCGAGGGATGTTGCCAAGGGTACCATCGTTCAACCCTTGCAGCGCACGTTCCACTCAAGGCCGATGCCAGATAGCGTGCACAGGGTTAAAATTAGTCGGGTGCTAAGGGGCTGCAACGACCTGGAACCTCCCATTCAACCCCCAGGAGCGGATGAAGAAGAGCCGGCTGTCCTCAGAACTTGCTTCGGCTTATTCTTGCTATGGCCAAAGAGCATGATCTGTTTGGGGACGGCGGGGGCCATCACGCCACAGACAACAACACCGCCTGTCGTGCCAGCAACAAGCGGTGGCAAGGCCCCCTTACCGCCCTCGCCGTCACCTCCACGCGGTGGGTCGGATGATCATGTTGATGATATGCACATGGCGCATGATCTGGCCGAGGACGACGAAGACTGGAATGATCACTTCTTCAACACTCAGTTTAGCAACGAAGACCTAGCTGGTGGCCCCACAGAGAAAGCCACTATCACCAAGCGTCTGTTTGGTTCTCAGGAGACGCCTCCATCTTGCGCCTTTACAGAGCCAGCTGATACAACCAACCGGCCCTTTATTCTAAGCCCTGACACACTACATAGGGCGGCCGGTGCTCAGATTGCGGTGCCTGCCCGCTCTCCAAAAGGAAAAAAGGGCAGGAAAAGAAAATCTAGCAGCTCGAGCCAGCCGGTGGCGTCAACAACTGCGAATCCGATCAGGTTTCAGGACGGGCCACCAAGACCCGAGGGTATTATGTGGATGATTCATGTGGCGGGTGAGCCCATGCTACCTAAGAATTTGCGGAAGCTCGCCAGTTCGGAACTGCAAAGTGTGCATGACGGCGTGCTGACGATAGAGAGACACCTTCTATCGTAGAAAGATCCCTCGCACCCGGTATTCGTGGTTAAGGTGCCACCAGGCTTGTGCTTCGTCGATAATGCCCCTGATGATCTATTCTTCCTGCGGTTCGACGACATCTTCAATATGCTCCACCTATACCCGCTGCACTATACCATGGTCCATCTGTTTTCTCTCAGCCTGGCCATGCAGATCATTAGAGAGAACACACCGGGCATCTCTATAGTGGACCCCTACTACATGCGTGACGGCTGCTTGGGTTCCCCCGCCGAACGACGTATCGTGGCCTCATACCTAAAAAGAATCCTCATGGCGAACAAGACAAAGGAATACATTCTCGTGCCTTACTTTCCCGAGTAAGTCGTTATTCACTCGCCACCGTCGATTGGCTTTATTAGATTATCATCATTCTTTTTTCAACACATTCCATTTGAATTTTTTGCGCAGAGATGAACACTGCACACTCATCTCCTTATCGCTGAAGCATTCCCACGCCACGTATTTCGACTCGGGGAGTCTAGAAAAAAAGAAAAACTACGACAAGATCAAGGAAGTTCTGGATGATGCTCTCACTGGCTTTGCCTCGACGGAAGGCACCACCTTCGTGCGTACGAAGGTCAAGTTCGGCAGGCACGTATTCAACCACGTAAAGGAGTTCCCCTGCGTGAAGCAGCCGGAAAATATTTGGAAGAAAGCCTACTACACACTCTATTACATGAGGGCGTTCCTACTTGACCAGCAGAATTCTATGCTACCAGATCATTTCAAACAGTGTGCCGAAGCAAAGGCCAAGATCACTGATTCAGATATTAGACAAGAGATGTATCGCATCCAGCAGCAGTTTGGGGCAATCATCTTTCGTGATGTCATGACTTGGGGGGGGGGGGGATCTTCTACGGAGGAAATATCCCGAATAACCGTGACATAGAAGATCGCCTAGAGATGCAGGGTGACTATAGGAAGTTCATGACGATACAAGGCGTCCTCCCGTTCCCTAAGCCGAGCCAGAAGGCTTGATGTTGGCCTAGTTATAGTTACAAACTATAGATGACCTTTGTGTGTGTGTGGACAAGTGTACATGCTACTATACTTATCTTATTAGGTTTATGAATCATCGCTTACTTCTTTTGCTTATTATTATTATATATAAATTAATGCTTGGTTTTTTTTGCTTACTCTTTGGTCCTTTGCTCACTTTGGTCCTTTTTTCCTTACTCTTTTTTCGAGAATAATGCCGATGATTGAAGTGTCGTGGCACACTATATATGTGAATGTGCTACGATGGGATTGTGAGCCTTGTGATATGCACAAGTCCAGGTCTTATGCATCGTACTTGGCTCACGGTTCCATCGTAGCATATTCCTGTGTCCAACGACCTATGTATATATATGAGGCATTCTTTTCGAGTTATTTTTGTCTTTTTCGAGAATAATGCCGATGATTGAAATGTCGTGGCACAATATATATGTGAATGTGCTACGACGGGATAGTTAGTCTTGTGATATGCACAAGTCCAGGAATTGTGCATCCTACTTGGCTAACTGTTCCGTCGTAGCATATTCCTGTTTCCAACGACCTAGCTAGTTATATATGAGGCATTCTTTTCGAGCTACTTTGGTCTTTTTTGAGAATAATGCCGATGATTGAAATGTCGTGGCACAATATATATGTGAATGTGCTACGACGGGACTGTAAGCCTTGTGTTATGCACAAGTCTAGATGTTGTGCATCCTACTTGGCTTACGGTTCCATCGTAGCATATTTCTGTGTCCAACGACCTATGTATATATATATATATATGAGGCATTCTTTTTGATTTACTTTGGTCTTTTTCGAGAATAATGCCGATGATTGAAATGTCTTGGCACAATATATATGTGAATGTGCTACGACGGGATTGTGAGCCTTGTGATATGCACAAGTCCAGGTCTTGTGCATAGCTACTTGGCTCACAGTTTCATCGTAGCATATTCCTGTGTCCAACGACCTATCTATATATATATGAGGCATTCTTTTCGAGTTATTTTGGTCTTTTTTGAGAATAATGCTGATGATTAAAATGTCATGGCACACTATATGTGAATGTGCTGTGATGGGATTGTCCGCCTTGTGCCATGCATAGGTCCAGGTGTTGTGCATCCTATTTGGCGAACAGTTCCATCGTAGCATATTCCTGTGTCGAACAACCTAGTTATATATGAGGCATGCTTTTTGAGTTTGGTATTTTTTGATTTAGGAGTACTTTCTATAAGTGTATCTTCATATGCGACTTAATTATATATGTTTTTTCAATCATCGGTTAATTATTATTGTCAACTTATAGATGACGTGGTACGTCGTGTACAAGGGACGGGTTCCCGGAGTCTACGATGATTGGGAAGACTGCCGGAGATAGGTGCACCATTTTAGCGGCAATAGCTACAAAGGGTACAACACTATGGCGGAGGCGGAAGCTAGATACACGCGCTATCTAGCGGGAGTTAGGACAAGGAACCGGATGAAGACCTACACCTTCGTCGCGGCGGTGATCATGCTTATCTTCTTTGGTTGTTTATCCTGCGTTTGTGTCTAGCTAGTTTAGATGTCTAGTCGAGCTTTCGAGCTCTAACTTGTTCGATCGACACATGTATTCGCATGTCACCAACTACTTTTTAACTTGATCGAAACAATGTAACTTATACTATGTATTCATGTATGAGACTTATCTATATGTATTTGTTTCAATCTTGTTTTTCAAATTGTGTATTTATATATATAATTGTATATCTTGTATCTGTGTGTGTATATCTGCCTGTAATATTGTATATAATCTATATTGTATATAATCTGGCTCTGAAATAAAAAAAACAAAAACACACCTGTGGCGCACATCACCTAGCTTTTGTGGCGCACTACGTCTAAAGCGCACCTCAGCAGCTTAGTGGCGCACTGGGACGTGCGCCACAGAAGATCCAACGCGTAGCGCACCTGCCCACATAGCCGTGGAGCACTAGCAGGTGCTCTACGCCTATCTCGACACAACCGTGGCGCACTAGGCAGTGCGCCACGGCTAGGAGTTAGCCGCAGCGCGCGGCTAGTGGCGCACGGCTAGTGCGCCACGGATGGCCATTTCACGTGCGCCACAAACAGGCATTTTCCTAGTAGTGGGAGACAAAACTGGATCCTTAAAGGGGGCGCCAACACCAAGTATTTTCATGCCATTGCAAACGGTAGGCGAAGGAAGTGCGCGATCTCCTGTCTCAAATTTGAGCATTGGACTATCTCTGATAGTTTGTGCATCCGACAACATGTTTATGAGTTCTATATGACGCTGATGGGTTCAGAGGATCCGAAACCTCTCAAGTTGGGGACGGTCGCGTGGCAACCAAAGTTCATGCTCTCGGCTCAAGATAATGCCAGCATGATGCATACGTTTCTGATGGACGAGATGGAAGAGGTGTTAAAGGATACTAATACTGACACTACCCCAGGCCCAAATGGCTTCCCAGATGCTTTTTTCACGCAGTTCTGTCCTCAGATTGAGAGTTTTGTGTTTTAGATTCTTAATGGCTTTGTGCTAGGCACGATTGACGTTTGCAAGGTTGAATTTTGGTATTTTGTCCCTTCTTCCCAAGGTGCCAGGTGCTGACACCATCAAGCAATTCAGGCCAATTGCGCTGATCAATGTGCTCTTCAAGCTGATCGCCAAGGCCTTCGCTTACATACTTTCTCCAATCGCTCACATGATTATTGCATCCACGCGGACCGCCTTTATCAAGGGCAGGTTCATCCACGACGTTGCATTGGCCCTGCATGAGATCATTCATGAGCTTAAAATAAAGAATCTTCCCATGGTCCTTCTGAAGCTAGATTTCGAAAAAGCCTATGACAATCAGTTGGAAGTTCTTAAAGGAGGTTCTTCTTCGTAAGGGCTGCGAAGGGGGCCTGGTCCACCGTGTTATGTAGCTGGTGAGTGGGGGTCAAACAGCGATTGCGATCAATGGGGAAGTCAACCCCTTTTTCCGTAACAAGAGGGGTGTAAGGCAGGGGGATCCTCTTTCCCCTCTGTTGTTTGATCTAATGGCCAACGCCCTTGACCTCATCTTAGGCAAGGCGAAGGGTGCGGGACACAGCAATGGGGTGGTCCAGCATCTGATCCTAGGAGGGGTCACGCACCTCCAGTACGCTGATGACACTATGATCAAGATCTAGAATTCGGAAGTGGCTGTTATCAACCTCAAGTTTATTCTCATTTGTTCCGGGTTGCTGTCTGGTATGAAGATTAACTATCATAAAAGTGAAGTCATGGTCATGGGTGGTGATGAAGCCATAATTGCTAATCTGCTCAACTGTCAGCAAGGGAAGTTATCCTTCACTTACCTGGGCTTCTCCATGTCAGACCGCAAGATCACCATCAAAGATGTGCAACCCCTAGTGATGATTGTGGGCAGAAGGGTCGAACCCTGGCAGGCTGGTTCATGTCCTCCGTGGCCAGGTTGACGCTGATTAATGCTTGTCTTTCTAGCCTACCTATGTACGTGATGGGTCTGTTTCTTCTTGCGAACGGAACTCATGAAGGGTTCGACATACAAGTGGAGCCAACTTACATTCTCCACCCCCTCGCTCTCCTCTCCCCACCCTCTAGGATGAGAGTCGTCTCCAGGAGGCCGGGCTGCCCCCGAGGCCTCTCCGCCGGCGATGCCAGTTGGAGATGGCGGAGGGAAGGCTCCGGAGTAGTTAGGTGTAGATCTGGTAGTGGCTATATGCCCGTAGTAGGCAGTTTGCCTAGTAGTTGGAACGGAGCTCCGGATCTCGTCGTCCAGATCCTTGGAGCTTTAGGGTTCTTTTTCCTCCTTCTTCTTCTTCGGTGGTCGGAGGCGAGAGTGGAGGGGAGAACCGATGTTCCCCTAAATAATCTGGGCGTGGTGACCATCTTGCAGGTGTTTGAGCGCTGCGGGTGTGTCCTCTTCCTGGCCGGCCGTGGAGGCGAGGGGGAGAGGAGTTGCTTCGCAGCGTGCTGCCCGCTTGATTGGCTCTTGTCCGGCCATGGTGGTGTGGAGGAGCTAAGCAGCGGTGGGGCGTTTCTCGACATCGACTTGGTGGTATTTCCGCCCGTGGGAAGCTGTTACTGCAAGCGGAACAGAGGCGTTGGTGTGCTGCCCCTGGCCGGCCTCGGTGGCGAGGAGGGGAAGCCAACCGGTGCCTCTGCTCTTGCTTCGCAACGACAGCAGCTATCGCTTGAGCAGCGCCATGGAGCACATCACGCGGCGGCCAGTTTTGTTGTTGCGATCTTCGGCCGATTTGGCGGCCATTCCAGACGCCAAAGATGCGTCGCTTCAACCTCCAAGACGGAGGCATCTGCAGGAGTTCCTCACAGGTGTTCCCCGCTCTCTCGCCGCCAAGTGGTGCGTCCCCGGCGGCAGAAGAGTTGCCGGTGTTGGAAGCTCGCCGACGGTGGAGAAACCCAGGGGCCTGATTGCTTTTTTACATTTTCCCCTAGGGTTCGAGCTGTAAACTTACTGGATTCTCTTGTAGTTTTTCTTTCTGCAAGGTCCTGGAATATTTAAAGCTGATTCGGGGTCCTTCGAGACACCTTCTCCGTTCAAAAAAACGAAGGGTTCAACACGAACAAAGGCAGATTCATTTGGGAAGGGCAGGGCAACAAAAGAAAGTACCATATGGTCAGCTGGAAGGACATTTGCACGCCCAAGAACCAGGGGGTTAGGTGTGACCAACACAAAGCGTATGGACATTGCCCTAATGATGTAATGGATTTGGCGTTTGTTCTCTGCAGAGGATGAGAAACTGCTATGGTTCCAACTGCTGAAAGCCAAGTATAAGGTCGCCAAGCTCTTTGATTCTAATGCGGCAGAGGGGTCCTAATTTTGGCACAGCATTCACAAGATCAAACATTTGTTTCAGCAGGGCGCCAGATTCTTTCCAGGCAGGCGGTCCAAAGTGCGTTTCTGGACCGATTTGTGGATTGGTCCCGATACTCTCAGCGCGAGATATCCACGGCTTTTTGACATCTCGGCTGATCCCACCCTGTCAGTTGGTAGGGCGGAGGAGGGGAGGCCTGGAATCCCCAGTTTAGATGATATTTTGGGCCGGAGGAATTGGCCCAGTGGCGTGCCATGATGGGAGAGTTTGAGCAGGTTAATCTCACCGAGGAGCAGGACAGAGTTAGCTGGGAGTTGGATAGAGCGTCATCTGCTCGACCAGTTCTATGTACCAGGAGCTCTCGAAAGGTTCTCAGGTTCAGGTGATGGACCGCATTTGGAAGCTGCGGCTTCCTCTGAAATTCAAGATCTTCATCTGACAGCTTCTGTGTGGTAGACTTCCCTCCAACGATCAGATCTTGGAGAGACAGGGTCCATCTTTAGGAATGTGCGCGCTTTGCGGTGAGCCAAAGGATGTGGAGCACATCTTTTTCTGGTGTGTGGCTAAGTTTGCTTGGAGTGGGCTCGCTCGATGTTTGGCTCTACCTGGAATCATTTGTCCAGGTTTCAGTGGTGCGAGATTGCGGAAGAGTTTCACGGAAAAGTTTGGGACACGCTATGGTTGTTTTTTACCGCACAGTGTTGGGCCATTTGGACTACCCGTAACAAGTTTACGGTTGAATCCAAATTTCCACGCCAACCTACTGACATCGTTTTTAAAACTATTTTGGTTTTGCAGCAATGGCGGCTCCTCCAAAAGTCCAAGGCGTTGCTCTTCCTGGAGGAGATGCTCGCTATGCTCCGGAGGCTCTTCGCTAAGACGCACACCCCCATCCCCTCCTCGCCTGACGTCTAGGGCGTGCACCTTGTCACCGCCCCGCTTCGCTTCTTGCGGCGTCCCCTCGCGTGTGTTCTGGTTTCTCTTTTTATGGGTCTGGTGTGCCGGCCTGTTAGTGTAGCGGTCGTTGGACTTTAAGTGTTAAGGTTTTTTGCTATTGGCCGTGGTCTGTAAGCTGTGTTTACATCATCCTAAACTCTTGTACTATCGCAGGCTATGTTGGAGCTTTATTAAGTTAAAGCCGGGCATGTGGTGCCTTTAGTCAAAAAAAAAAAACTTCAGCATGATGGACGATTGTGCAGTTCGATTGAGGAATCTACACCCTAAGCTACCAACAGTCTGGGAGTACTATACTGTTGGCAAGTCGACAGATTTGTTCCTGATTCTTCCTTCTACCGGATCAAGAAGCAAGACAGAAAGATATTCAATCGCCAACTAGTGTTGCCCAAGTAGTTAAAATGCTGCGTGGCTCTTGGGATCACGCAAAGGTGTGTGGCACAACAGCAGGCCACATGTGCTCGACGACGGCTAAGCTTTTACCACTTGCAAAAACAAATGGAGAGGGATAAACTTCACAGCTCTTCCTCTCAAAATATCAACTTCCTAGCCGGCCACATGCGTGCATGGACATTGGCAGCCTTGGACACTAGTCAAACTTCACGGCCACGGCCACAGGCGATCGGTCGACGCTAGGAGCGTGCAGGCCTGTAATTACTTAATTAATTAAAGTAGTACTAACCAGCTTTCAGCGCATCAAAAGCACACTTGGTCAAGTGGTTAGGCTCCAACGATCACGTACTGGAGGGAAAGATAGTTTATTACAGCGCCAGTTTGATTTGGAAAGCTACCCGCCGCTGGCTTGATATCTCTCCACGAGCGCTTCCTTTGACCGGAGAGGCAGAGAGGAACTCGAAACAAATCCAGTTGCATCATGTATTTGTGGTGCTCGAAACAAATCAGCTGCGTACAAACAGTATTTTGGACCGGTTTGATTCGAAGGATTTTTAAAGAAATTTTATAGAATTCTAATCCATAGAAAATTTTCCTATAGAGTGTATTTGTTTTAAAAGAATGAATCCTATAAAATTCCTATACATTGCTTTTTTATACTATAATTCTATAGGATTTCTACAAAAGGTGAGACCTCTTGAAAAAATTCCTACGTATCTATAATAACTATGCCATGTATTTAAACCCTATGAATTTTCTGTGTTTTTCCTGTGGTGCAACAAATAGCTAATTTTACTAATTCCTACTGTTTTTATATTCCTATAAAATTTGAAGTGTCGTGACATTCTATTTCTATTCCCGTGTTTCACAAATCCTTTGAATCAAACAAGCTTTTATTGGTAGCAATACATATTTGTATACAGTACTTGTGCAAGTTTAGTAGGATACACGTACTACGACGCCAGCGACGTAGATAGACCAATCGTTTTCTCACTTCATGCGAAAGTTTCCCATACAAATACAAGGTGTACGTACGTCATGGAAATGTTTGATTAACCAAATGTGTGCATCAAAAGCAGTCAGAGTATGTTGATATTGTAGTACCACGGTATAAGAATAGGGAAAGTTATGAGTAGATAGTTATGTGCATGCGCATCCTTCTTTATTTCCAGTTAGATAGCTTTAAACTTTGGGTGGAGATGACAGTTGACGCAGCCATCCACCTCATCTGCATAACTTTTATTTTTGTGAATAATTTGTAGTATTTCTTAACCAGATGAATTAGATTCACAACTTTTGATTAGCAAGTAATATACTCCCTCCGTTTTAAAATATAAGATGTTTTAGTTTTGTAAAGAAAATGTATCTAGACTACTTTTAGTGTGTAGATTCACTCTAAATCTTAGTGAACCTAAATACTAAAAATAGTCTAGATACATTTGTTTCACAAAACTAAAACATCTTATATTTTGAAACGGAGGGAGTAATTAGTTAGCCAAGTATTACCTCCGTCCTAAAATAGATGTCATAGATTTGTTAAAATTTTAATGAATCTTTATAGCATTGACGAGATATGGGAGGTCAAGGCAGATGGCGTCATCGACACACCAGATTTGATCTATTTGCTGATTTCAGTGGTGTTGTTTGTGGCCTGGCTCTGCATCCGTGTTTTGCTTGGGCTGCGCCTGGATCTGTGGCTGCGTGGAGAAGAAAGAGAGGCTTGAGTTGGGGTTGATTTCTGATTGCTTGCTATCAATTTGCTGATGCGTGGAGAAGGAGATGCAAGTGAACATAGAGAGTAGAGAAAGCAGAGGAGACAGAGAGAGATTGTTGTCGATTGGGGCTACTACTAAATGCTAAATTTGCACTGCTATGATCATTGACGCTAATTGAAGTTTTCTGCCACTACTTGATAAAACTGCAATAACCGAATGTTGGTGTTTGTATTTTAGATCCGGATGTTCCTTCATGCAGTTCTGCCCGACACAAGCAGAGACGAAGCTAATATGCTCCATCATGTATTGCTTAAGCACCTACACATCTCACTTTGTCGATTCGCATTGATGCTTCTTCTTTGTACATATTAAATTTAGACATTTGTGACATTCCTTTTATGACGGAGGGAGCATACTAAATTATGTATCTTATCAATCTAATAGAAAATTCAGACTTGTTATCTGCAAACTTATCTTGTTTCTTGACTTACTGAATGTAGAAGACTGATGTGATTTAGAATATACTTCTCGAACTATACATGAATATCTTGTTGATCCATATGAGGCATGCACAAGCATAATATATTTGTTAGAATGGGTCTACTAGCTGACCGACATGTTCATTGATAAATGCTTCATTTGTGGTGGTCTGCACTTCAGGTTTTGTGGTGGTCTGCACTTCAGGTTTTGTCGTCGTCTTCAAGACAGAGATCATTTCAGTGTGTATATCGTCCTCAAAATTGTGTTTGATAGGAGATACTATATATTTTTAGATCTACATTTTGTACATAAAATCTTGATTTATGCAAAGTATTTTTCTTAATTTCATATAGCAATCTTTTCTATGTATATGTATGATTAGTGCAATAATAGAAATAGACCGTAGCAACGCACGGGCATTCAACTAGTCTATAATAACTATGCCATGTACTTAAACCCTATGAATTTTCTGTGCTTTTCCTGTGGTGCAACAAATAGCTAATTTACTAATTCCTACCTTTTTATTCCTATAAAATTTGAAGTGTCGTGACATTCTATTTTTATTCCCGTGTTTTACAAATCCTTTGAATCAAACAAACTTTTATTGGTAGCAATACATATTTGTATACAGTACTTGTGCAAGTTTAGTAGGATACACGTACTACGACGCCAGCGACGTAGATAGACCAATCGTTTTCTCACTTCATGCGAAAGTTTCCCATACAAATACAAGGTGTACGTACGTCATGGAAATGTTTGATTAACCAAATGTGTGCATCAAAAGCAGTCAGAGTATGTTGATATTGTAGTACCACGGTATAAGAATACGGAAAGTTATGAGTAGATAGTTATGTGCATGCGCATCCTTCTTTATTTCCAGTTAGATAGCTTTAAACTTTGGGTGGAGATGACAGTTGACGCAGCCATCCACGTCATCTGAATGACTTTTATTTTTGTGAATAATTTGTAGTATTTCTTAACCAGATGAATTACATTCACAACTTTTGATTAGCAAGTAGTATAATTAGTTAGCCAAGTATTACCTCCGTCCTAAAATAGATGTCATAGGTTTGTTAAAATTTTAATGAATCTTTATAATAAACAGTGACTAGATTCATTTAAATTTTAATGAATCTTTATAATAAACAGTGACTAGATTCATTTAAATTTTAACAAATCTAAGACATCCACTTGCATACGTGACCGCGGGTTTCTCCACTTACATACGCCCATGTTGCCAGAACTCAATCAAATGTTTTTTAGAGCATCTCCACTCGTTGGATGTTTTGGGCCAAAATTTGGACGTATTTTGGTCCAGACAAAACTAGTTTTCGGTCTAAAAACGTCAAGTTTTTCACTCTCATTTCCAGGCCAAGTTCCCATTTTGGCCAAAATTTAACAATTTTTGGCAAACTTTGGTTGAATACACTGGTGGATACGGGGCTATAGGTCCCGGTTGGTACGGGGCTTTAGTCCCGGTTGCCCAACCGGGACGGGGCAATCGGGACTAAAGCCCTAACCTTTAGTCCCGGTTGTCCCACCAACCGGGACAAAAGGGTGCACACGTGGCAGCGGCAGAGGGCGAGGGGGGTGGAGCATTAGTCCCGGTTCGTAACACGAACCGGGACTAATAACCTTCTGCCGCGGCAGAGATTTGGCCCATTTCTCTGCCGCGGCAGAGAATTCATTTTGGCATACTTTGTTGCCGCGGCAGCATTTTCGCCACATTTTGTGCCGCGGCAGAGAATTCATTTAGGTTGTTTTATTGTTTATTTAGTGATTTGCACTTATCAATGAAGGAACCTTATATTACATCATGAATATCATGACAATATTACATTGAATACACGGATCGAGTTCATGCACTACATACAAAAGTTGCTATTCGATGCTACCGGCCAATTCCTTCAAAGTTGCTATTTTTACAATCCCTATTGTCTATACACAGCCGAATAGTATTCCCCTTTTGGGTCTAGGACTTCTGCATCCAAGAATCCCGCCAATTCCTCCTGAATTGCTCGTACGCGATCCTTTGGCAGAAGACCGTCCCGTAGACGTTCGATCTGATTTAAAAAAGGAGTCAGCCTATATGAATGAAACTAAACACAATTTGATTGTAATTAAAAACTATAGAAATTGTTTACGTGGAGTTGCTCTAAATTTCTGCCCTTCTCATCGCACGTCTGCTGGATGAACTCGCAAACATAGTATCCACATAGATTGTTACCTGGTCCCCGCGTCAGGCACTTTACGAGAACAGAGTTCAATCAAAATAATAATCAAGCATGATAATAACTGTATCAAAACTAAAATCAAAGAGATGCGCGGATATAGCTAGTGGTGCTTACATTTAGTGGTTGAAATGTAAGCTCCTCTTTCCAAACACCCCTAGCCTTGTTGGTGAACCGTTTCCAAGCGCTGCCCGGTGTAGAAAACGAATAAAATAAGTTATTAAGTGCTTGATATCATAAAATTCACGAACGTTGCCGATATAGTGTCGTAATAATTAGAATTACCGCTGTAGAAGTATCTGTATGTCCTTCCACGTCTCAAGGGGTTTATGTTTCGAGTCCATAACTAGTACACGCCCTTTGTCAAGTTGAATGATTTAACAGAATATAGTGGTAGCTGCGAATGCATAACTAATCAATTATATACTTAACATCGAGTAAGCGAAATAGAAAGTGTATACAAGACAATAACACTCACTCGAAGTTGTAAGGAAATAGTATTTCCCTTTTGGTTTCTTGAAACCTTAACGCGTGTACTATATTATCCTCCGTATCCTAGGGGTTTGTTTTGAGATTAGCTTGATGAACCCAATATGGGTCAATAAAGTCAATGTCATAGATTTGTCCTCTGCTGCATTCGAGAATCTTCATTCTGCATATTACGGTATGATTATATACATGCTATAAACAAGGTGAGATAGCTGGAGACTAAATTAATTACAGAATTAGTACTTACAGACAATAGGCACTGATGATCGATTTGTCCAAGGCGTCTTGATTGAATAATTGAAATAGTTCATCAAATTCAATGGATATCATGTCATCCATATCTTTCTCATAATGCTTTTTTGTAACCTTCAGCACTATCTAGTTAGCCCCGGCCTTTGTGGCATGCAAGTACCAGTTATGCAATCTTCGCATTTTTGTTGGAGGATTGTTTACCTCCTCAGGTTTGACGAGAGGTTTGCCGTACTGGTATTTGTATGCTACTTCACTCACGGGGAAGAACTCTAACTGGGATAAGTACTGGGCAATACTCATACCTTGAGCAGCGGCAGCTTCTCCGTATTGTGCAACTACCTCTGGATCATACTGCTCTTCGGCCCCATATTTGCTCGACCCCACATTGGTTTGGGAAATCACCGTGAGAGGGGCGCAAGTCTGTTTTGCTTGTTCTCTGAGCTGGGCAACAGATTTCTCGCTTGCATCAGTACTGCTCTTCGAGGCTTTTTGTGCCGCATGTGACTTGAGAATAGAACGCTCATAGTGTGATGATAGCTTTGGCTCGGGTTGATGAAGAGTCTTTAGCATTTTCAACACTTTGGCTTTTTCTTCTTTGGTGCTGGGGAACTCTGCCTCTTTCGGCCGCCTCAGCTTAGCGAAAAACGCTGTCGTTTCCGCATCAACGATCGCCGCCGTCTCCTCTTCAGTACAGTCATAAGCTCTCTTGGGAGGAACCTTTGGTACTTTTGGAAGAGGCTCTTGTTTACGTTTCGGCGATCGCTTACAACGACGCACAGTAGCGGTACGCTTACACTTTTTATCCTGAGGCGCCGGCGATGGCTCCCGCGGCGATGGTTGCACCGGAGATTGGTGAGGCGATGGAGCCGGGTGAGGCGACGAAGACGGCTGCCGCGGCGGCGACGACCTCGCTGGAGACGGGTGAGGCGGCGGCGAAGATGGCCTTGGCGTGTGATTTCGAAGCACGATACATTCCTTCGGTCATAGAATGGTGACGTTTTTTGCGTCTCCCAGTACAGTCACATCCCCTTCACCTGCAGGGTAGTGAAGATCCAAAACCTCAAAGGTGGGCATGATTTCATCCACGCCGACAACAGCGTAGCCCTCTGGAACCGGACGACAGTGGTAAGTTGGTGTGGATCCAATTGGTAAGGCATAGCCGACCGCCACCTTCATTGATATGTTCACAACTTTGACATGTAGCTCGCAGTGTGTCATCTCTGTGATATCATCCACTGGGTAGCCAACAGGAGCCATCGTCGGTGCATCATCGTCATCGCCATTGTCATCACCCGGGACCTCGGTGGAAGCCACACTGCTTTTTCGATTATTCGATAGGCCGGTAGCATCGAATCTAGTGTGATGCTGAGATGGGCCGGTAGTACTTTGCTCCTTAAGTGCGTTAATTTCATCTTGTTGTTGCTTTAATCGTTCTTCAATTAAACGCATTCGCTCTTTCTAACTATTTGCTTCAACTTCCTCACTGTCCTTTCTCCTCTGACGGCTTCTATCAGGATATTTCTTCCTCTCTTAGGGAAACCCAGTACTCCATGGTTGGCAGCCTCTTGTGCCTCGTGTTCGTCCATCATGTTCCTTATTTCCAAGGGTGAGTGTGAGCTCATCATTCTCTCTATCGGGAATGAAGTCCCCATCTTTAACAGCCTTTACTGCTTTTTTCATCCTCTCGATTGGCAAGGGGTCTTCTTTATGTCGTATGTTATATATACACCTCCCTTCCGAGTCCAACGTGCCCCCATGCCCGTAAAACCAATTCCTTGCACGTTCTACCCAATCGTCTGTCTCTGGGGTGATCTTTTTAGCACGCAGTTCATTCTCAAGTTTCTCCCACTTAGGAATGCCAGCCCTGTAGCCACCTTGCCCCATAGTATGGTGATACTTCTTGTTAGCAACATTCAGCTTATTCGTTTCAGACATTTTCTTAGCTTTTTCTGATTTCTTGTATTCCACAAACTCAGCCCAGAATGGTTTTATCTTCTCAAACTGAATATTCTTGAAATCGGGAGTCTTCTCTTTCACGACATAGTCAAGGTGCAATCTTTTATTCCAGTTGGTGAAACACTGGGCCATCTTCTTCAAAGTCCACTCCCTTACCTTAGCCTCCATGGCTCTTCCATGTTGTAAGGCGTCCTCAACTGGATCCTCCGTATTTGGATCCAGCTCTATCTTCGGTAGTTTGAAATTAACCATGAGCCTCTTCCACAGTAAATCTTTGGCGTGGTTAGGGACAAATAAACATGTTCCCTCTTCATCCGCATTAGCAGGCCTATTCCAATTTCTAATGGTGATCGGGATTAAGTCCCTAACGATTACTCCGCATTGTGCCACAAATTTGGTTGCGACAACTTGGGGAGCCGTCGGTTTGCCGTCTTCAGCGACATATTCGATCCTGAATCTCTCATGGTCTTGCAACTTTTTGGTTGGGCCTTGTCTGGCCTTTTCAGTAGATTCCTTCGATCCGGAGGGCTAAAATAAGAAAGATCGTCGTTACTATTTCTATATAGATAGCAGATGATTAATTAATGAATTAATTATATTACATGCACCTCGCCGGAGCGGTCGTCTTCTCGATTACACAAGGCATCGCCTTCTCCCTCGCGGAAGGCAACACCTTCAACCTCAAACAAGTCGTCTATTCCGGTAAAAAGAGGATCACCCTCACCGGAGTTCTTCAGAAACGTTGATACGTCTAAATTATCTTCCCCACGGATCACACCTTGGATCAACTCTTCCTTTTCTTCGTCTCTGACGTGTGGGTCCATATTTTCTGCATAGGTGGAAAAACGAATAAGTCAAAGCGGCTAAAGGATAAAGTTAGGTACGATGTTGAGAGATATAAACCCTAATTAGAGAAACCCTAATATATACATACACAATAATAAAAATGAAGAGAAACCCTAAACCCTAAACCTAGCTACAAAAAGGAAACCGTGTAGTAGATAGGTAACTCTAGGTAAAATCAACTAAATTCAATATTCCGGAGTTCCGAGGGGTGTAAAACCTAGTTCGGAGAAACCTCGGATGCATATGAGAGGGGAACATGAGTATAAGGCTACAAAAGGGAAACTATCCAGCAGATAGGTAACACTAGATACTAACAAAATACCATATTGAAATCGATTTAAGAGGGTTCGGAATGCCCTGGCGAAGGCACATCGTTAAACCCACATGCACCTAAGGGGCATGCAATTTCATGGGAAGATTTACGCGCGACCGAGCCAGACCGAACTTTCCTACGTCGAACACAATGGTTTTGACCGCGCGACCCTTTCGCCCATGTCTCGCCCACGCGTGAGCGAACAGGGGAACTCCCATTGGCGCCGCCTCCTCCCCCCTCTCCTCACCTTCCCCGAGCAAACAGAGCTTCTGCCTCTCTCTTGCCACAATACACCCGCCCCACGCGTCCCTGCACACCTCCCATGTCCTGCAGAACCGGCCATCGACATCCCCTTTTCCCGAGCCTTACAAACCCGACATGAGGGAGTATAAATCTATCATTGAGTAAATGTGATACTCCTATAGAAAACGAGGATAGTCCGATGATAAGGATGCGATTAGCGATGGCAATGGGGCCCCGAAACCCACAAACCCGATGGATACCCGCCTTAAATGGGGAGGGTTTGGTAAAAAGTTAGACCCTCCAAGTTTAATGGGGCGGGTATGGGGGTGGCAAACCCATACCCGCAGACCCGCTCTAAGGGCATGTATTACGCCAGGCGTTTAGGTAGCCGCTTAAGCGATGAAAATTAATACGTACGAAAAAGAAAACGTACCCAAATGCCCCATCCTCCAACGGAAACCGCTAACCAAGGCGCTAAATATGATTTTTTTTCCGCATCCGTAGTGTTTGCTGTTCATTAAAACCGTTTGCTGCAAGAGATAGAGACGTAGCGTCTGGCGTTTTTTTTTCGTCGATGCTACACTTTTTCACGGAATCTGCTGGGAATATGGCCAAACTGTCCGGAATCTAATACTAGCGTTCCTCGTTAGTGACTGCGTTGTACATGCCCTAAGCCTTAATCCTATCCCTAATAATCATATGATGACTAACCACACGTCCACGCGGGCCATGCACGCAGACAACACACATCACCCGAAGCCGCCGCCCACCACCCGATCGAAGCCCACCAGCGGCAGCCGCCGCCCACCACCCGAAGCCCACCATGCAGCAGCACCTACTAGCAGCAGCCGCCGCCGCCCACCAGCAACAGCAGAGGGAGGGGGAGGATATGGGCAGGAAGGGGCATACCTGACGCGTGGCAGTGGGGGAAGGGCGCGGGCGGCACGGTCGTCGGCGAGAAGAGACGCGGGCGACGGTCGTCGGGGAGCGCGCGGGCGGCGATCGTCGGGGAGCGCGCGGCGGTGGCGGCCGGAGGTGGAGGCGTTGACGACGACGGAGGGCGCGGGCAGCCTGGCGGCGTCATTGATGAAACAGAGAAGCAGAGAAGAAGAAGAGAAGTTATATAGAGGGGAGGGAGTATACGTCCCGGTTGGTGGCTCCAACCGGGACTAAAAGGGCATACGTCCCGGTTGGTATACTCCAATTTTCAGCAGCTGAAGGGGTGCGCGCGCAGGGGGGTCTTTATTCCCGGTTGGTGGCTCCAACCGGGACGTATTCCCCAGTTTTCAAATTTTTTAGGTATTTTCTCTCTGTTCCCGCCTTATTTTTTATTTTGGGGTTTAAATTTGTAATGTTTTTTAAATGATAATTACTTTGGAATTTAGAAAAACTTTAAACATAAAAAGTGTTTGAATTTGAATAACTAATTCGAAACCATTTTCTGTTTTGAAAAATAATTAATGTAACCATTTAAACTATGAACCATTTAAAATTAATAATGAAATAACTTATATTTTTTAAATATTAATTTGGAATTTAGAAAAACTTTAAACATTAAAAGTGTTTGGATTTGAATAAATAATCCAAAACCCATTTTCTATTTTTAAAAAATAATTAATGTAACCATTTAAAATTAATAATGAATAAACTTATATTTTTTAAATATTAATTTGGAATTTAGAAAAAGTTTAAACATAAAAAGTGTATGGATTTGAATAAATAATCCAAAACCATTTTCTATTTTTAAAAAATAATTAATGTAACCATTTAAAATTAAAAATGAATTAACTTATATTTTTTAAATATTAATTTGGAATTTAGAAAAACTTTAAACATAAAAAGTGTTTGGATTTAAATAAATAATTCAAAACCATTTTCTGTTTAAAAAATAATTAATGTAACCATTTAAAATATGAACCATTTACAATTAAAAATGAATTAACTTATAAGTAATTCAAAACCATTTTCTGTTTTTAATGGGCGGAAAAAAGACGACGGAAAATAATGGGCGGAAAGAAAATTTGATTAGGATAGAACTGGAATTAAAGTACATAACACAACTAACACAAAGTTACATAGAAGAACTGAAAATTAAGATACATGGCCAGATTAAGCCACAATCGGCCGAACTTGTTTTGCAATGTTGGAATAATTCAGTCATGCTCCTGCCTACACCTGTAATACTCGCCACTGTAGTCGTCGTACTCGCCGCGGCCGTCGTCGCTATCATTGTCGGGGTCGCCGTAGTTGAACCTTGAAGGTTGAGTACGAGTGGGCTGGACTTAAGGGTAGCGCAGGCGGGGGCTAGAGTCGGCGGCCGTGTCGTAGGCCATGACGCTCTGGAGAGTCCGGTCGCGCCACCACAGCCGCCGGCCGGCCTCGTTGAAGTTCATAGGAGGTGGGCCCTCCTCCTCGTGCCTGGCGAGTGCCCTCTCACGCCGATCCACGAAGAAGGCTTCCCAAGTCGGGAAATAGTCGGGATGCCATCTGGGATTCCTCCGCTGCTCCGGCGTGAGCTCGAAGTAGTAGTGGTTCGTGATGGCCATCCGACGCGCCACACCTAGAGGGACAGGAGGAACCGGCACGCCTCCGGCGCTCAGCATCCAGCCGACGGGGACACAGTAGCCCGGCAGGCAGGGGTAGTTCGAGGCGCAAAGCGCCTCCGCCTCCCTGGGAGTTAGTGCTACGGTGGAAGCCATGGGAAAGAGTGATGTGGTTGCAGATATGAGTCTAGAGATGTGCAATGACAATGGAGACCAACCCTACATATATATAGTGAAGAACTGGCGGGAAGAAAAATGGCGTGTCGACATTATGTCGTGCGGAGTGTACCTTGTCCCGGATGGTGTCACCAACCGGGACTAAAGATGAAAAATAGGGGACGAGCATAGTTAGAACTTGCATTGGATCTCTGAAGAAACCACATATTTCGAGTCTAAAAATGATTTTTTCAAAAAATCACGGGCGATAGATCGTGTACCTGTAGTACAAACCGGACCCACTTCCTACCGATTCGGCAGACATTTATCCTTTTTACCCGGGATGGACGAAAAGGTTTGAGATGTACCGGTTGGGAGATAGTGCATGTAAGGTGGTCTAGTATTTTAGGAAAATGGGACGGTAGCATTCTGAAACGGTATTTTGGTGGTTACTTCACAAAACGACCCGTTTTTTGCGCTCGGAAAATGGAAAAGGGCTTTTCCGTGCGACAAAAAAGAAAACTTCCTCCTGCAACATTGTTCTCCATACCAATGTCCACACACATGCATAATATGGGCACAACATCACAAACTATGTCGTGATTCAGCACATAACATCAGTCATTTGGACTGAAAGCCATGAAACCTCGAACATGATAGGTCATTTTGTGAAGGTTTTTTCGAAACATGGTCAATATACCAAGTCTGGTATTTTTCCTTTCAGCTATATAATACAATATGATACCACGCGAAGGATTTTCATTGTTCGGATTTTTTTTGAATTTATTATGCCCGCTTTGAATCATCTGAATTTCTAACTGTAGGGTTTCGTAGCATGGAAAACAAAAATTTTCTACCGCATACAAACAAACAAGCCAAGATCTATCTACTATATTGTAGCAACAAGTCGATAGAATAACTCACCCTCGAAGATTCCAAAGTGTTTAACGAGAGCGGATTCTCGTGGGTGATGTAGTCGTACTCTTCCCGATCTCAAGATCGCGTAGACGATCCTTCCGGCGCTGCGTTCCGGCAGCGCTCCCGCAGTCGGTCACACGTTCGGTACTCGACGAAGACCTTCCTCTCCCTTGTTCCAGCAGGCAGCAGAGGTTGTAGCACTGTCCTCGCGATTCCGGCAGCACAACGGCGTGGTACCGGAAGTAGAGGGGAGATATCGCAGGGCTTCGCCTTAAGCCGGAGCGAGTATGGTGGAGTATGAGAGAGTCCCTCGACGATCTATGGTTTAGACACGCCGAGGAGGGGGCAAGCCGGCGGCTAGGGTTTAGCTAGGCGGCGGCGGCGGTTGGCCCTAGGGCGGCGGCGGCAGCAGGTGGCGGCGCCGGCGGCTTAGGGTTTGGAGGCGGGGATCTTGTGTGTCTAGGAGGGGAGCCCTGCCCCTCCTTATATAGGTGGAGGGGCCGGCCGGCCAAGGGGAGGGGAGTCCCTCCCCAACTCGGCTTGGAGGTGGGCCGGCGGTGGAGGAGGGACTCCTCCCCAACTCGGTTTCCTCCTCCTTCCCCACTTCCCAAAAATAGCCGTTTGACTTTCAAACTTGGTGTTTGACTTTTCAAACTAGGATTTGAATAATACCTCTATTTTGTTCAGCGATGACACCGAGTACATGATGCAATCATATCAACTTGATATAACACATTCATGTACCCTTCCCCTCCGGAGTGTCGGACATTCCGGAACCTTCTAGAACATTCCCGATGAAAACACCGAAACCATTCTCCAACTCCGAAACGGGACTTTCCTTATATGAATCTTATTCTCCGGACCATTCCGGATCTCCTCGTGATATCCCGAATCCCATTCGAGACTCCGAACAACATTCAGACTCTTTCTCATCATTCCATAACTACTCAAACAACGTCGAATCCTTAAGTGTGTCTCCCTACGGTTCGTGAATTATGCGGACATGATCGAGACACTTCTCCGAACAATAACCAATAGAGGAATCTGGAAATTCATATGGTTCCCACATATTTCTACGAATACTTTGCGATCGAATGAACCACTTACATACGATATCAATTTCCCTTTGTCTCACGATAGTTTACTTATTCGAGGTTATGATCGTCGGTATCTCTGCATACCTAGTTCAACCTCGTTACCGATAAGTACTCTTTTCTCGTTCCCGTGATATGTGATCCCTTGTGAGCCAGTCACATGCTTGCAAGCTAATTGGATGACATTCCACCGAGAGGGCCCAGAGTATATCTATCCGTCATGTGGATGGACAAATCCCACTCTTGATCCATGTGTTTCAACCAATACTTTCCGAACACTCAATGCCACCTTTATAGCCACCCAGTTACGGTGTGGTGTTTGATGTCATCAAAGCATCCATCCGGTAAAGGTGATATGCATGATCTCATGGTCGAAGGAATTAGATTACTATGTATCAGAAAGCATATAACAATTGAACTATTAAAATAACTTGATCTTTATGCTACGCTTATCTATAGGAGTATGTCCACCATATCATTCTCCTAACGATATGATTTTGTTGTTAATAACATCTCAATGTTCATGATAGGGAAACCACAATCATTCATTAATCAACAAGCTAGTATTATACAGAGGCTTTACTAGGGACTCTTATTTTAGTCTACAAATCACACAAGTATTAATGTTTCCTTGTTAATACTATTATAGCATGAATGTAAACATTTATCATAAACACAAAGATATAATAATAACTACATTTATTGCCTCTAGGGCATATCTCCAACAGTCTCCCACTTGCACTAGAGTCATCTAATCTAGATTACATGGTAATATACCGAACACCCATGGCAGTTTGGTGCTGGTCATGTTTTTCCCTCGGGAGAGGTTTAGTCAACGGATCCGCCACATTCAGATCTGTGTGTACTTTGCAAATCTTTATGTCCCCATCTTGGACATGTTCTCGAATAGCGTGAAAACGTAGCTTGATATGCTTCAGCTTCTTGTGTGACCTTGGTTCTTGCGCATTGGCTATGGCACCCATGTTATCACGGTAGATAGACATTGGGTCCAGCACACTAGGAACCACACCCAGCTCTGTAATGAACTCTTTCATCCATATCGCTTCTTGTGAAGCCTCCGAAGCAGCCATGTATTCCGACTCAGTTGAAGATCTCGCCACAACGCTTTGCTTTGCACTCCTCCAGCTAACTGCTGCACCATTCAAAATAAATACGTATCCAGATTGTGATTTAGAATCATCCGGATCGGTGTTCCAACTAGCATCGGTGTAACCATTAACAACGAGCTGTTCATCACCTCCATAAGAAAGAACCATATCCTTAGTTCTTCTCAAGTACTTAAGGATGTTTTTGACCGCTGTCCAATGATCCACTCCTGGATCACTTTGATATCTGCTAGTTAAACTAACAGCATATGCAATGTCGGGTCTAGTACATAGCATGGCATACATTAGAGATCCTATGGCTGAGGCATAGGGAGTCTTACTCATCCTTTCTCTATCTTCTGCCGATGTCGGACTTTGAGTTTTACTCAAGATCGTATTGGGCAACATGGGCAAGAACCCTTCTTGCTATCTTCCATTCCAAACCTCTTTAGAACTTTGTCCAAATATGTACTTTGTGACAATGATATTTGGCGTCTCGATCTATCTCTATAAATCTTTATGCCTAATATGTAAGATGCTTCGCCAAGATCCTTCATTGAAAAACTATTATTCAAATATTCCTTGACACTATTAAGAAGGTCTACATCATTCCCAATCAACAATATGTCATCTACATATAGTATTAAGAATGCTACAGAGCTCCCACTCACTTTCTTGTAAATACAAGCTTCTCCATAAGTTTGTACAAAACCAAAACTTTTGATCACCTTATCAAAACGTTGATTCCAACTTCGGGATGCTTGCTTCAATCCATAGATGGACCGTTGAAGTTTGCATACCTTGTTAGCATCTTTAGGATCGACAAAACCTTTGGGTTGCATCATATACAACTCTTCATCAATGTCTCCATTGAGGAATGTTGTTTTGACATCCATCTTCCATATCTCATAATCATAATATGCAACGATTGCTAACATAATCCTCACAGACTTTAGCTTCGCTACTGGTGAGAAAGTCTCATCGTAGTCAACTCCTTGAATTTTTGGAACCCCTTTGCGACAAGTTGAGCTTTATAGATAGTAACATTACCATTAGCATCTGTTTTCTTCTTGAAAATCCATTTGTTCTCGACAGCCTTCCGGCCATCCGGTAAGTCCACCAAATTCCATACTTGGTTTTCATACATGGATCCAATCTCGGATTTCATGGCTTCTTGCCATTTATTGGAATCTGGGCTCATCATCGCTTCCTCATATGTCTCAGGGTCATCGGTGTTGTCTACCAACATGACACTCATAACGGGATCATACCAATCTGGAGTGGTACGAGTTCTCGTTGACCTGCGAGGCACTGTAGCAACTTCAACCGAAGTTTCATGATCATCATCATTAGCTTCCTCTCTAACTGGTGCAGGCACCACGGGAACTTCTTCCGGTGCTGCGCTACTCGCAATTTCGAGAGAAGGTTCGACAACCTCGTCGGGTTCTACTTTCCTTCCAGTCACTTCTTCGAGAGAAATTCCTTCTCTAGAAAGGATCCATTCTTGGTAACGAAGATTTTGCCTTCGGATCTATGATAGAAGGTATACCCAATAGTATCCTTTGGGTATCCTATGAAGACACATTTTTCCGCCTTGGGTTCAAGCTTGTCCGGCTGTAACTTCTTTACATAGGCTTCGCAACCCCAAACTTTAAGGAACGACAATCTAGGTTTCTTTCCAAACCATAATTTATACGGTGTCGTTTCAACGGATTTAGATGGTGCCCTATTTAAAGTGAATGCGGCTGTTTCTAATGCATAACCCCAAAATGATAGCGGTAAATCTGTAAGTGACATCATAGAACGAACCATATCTAAGAGAGTTCGATTACGACGTTCGGACACACCATTACGCTGTGGTGTTCCCGGCGGTGTCAATTGTGAAAGTATTCCACATTTCTTCAAATGCTCGCCAAACTCATAACTTAGATATTCACCTCCACGATCAGAACGTAGAAATTTAATCTTCTTGTTACGTTGATTCTCTACCTCACTTTGAAATTCCTTAAACTTCTCGAAAGTTTCGGACTTATGTTTCATGAAATAGATATACCCATATCTACTCAAGTCATCCGTGAAGGTAAGAACATAACGATAACCACCGCGCGATGTTACACTCATTGGACCACACACATCGGTATGTATGATTTCCAACAAGTCCGTAGCTCGCTCCATCATACCAGAAAATGGAGTCTTAGTCATTTTACCCATCAGACATGCTTCGCATCTTTCAAGTGATTCGAAATCAAGTGATTCAAGAAGTCCATCGGAATGGAGTTTCTTCATACGCTTCACTCCAATGTGACCAAGACGACAGTGCCACATATAGGTCGAGTTATCGCTCAATTTCAAACGTTTAGCCTCAATGTTATTAATATGTGTATTTCCACTATCGAGATTCAATAAGAATAGACCATCTATCAAAGGTGCATGTGCATAAAACATATTACTCATATAAATCGAACAACCATTATTCTCGGACTTAAACAAGTAACCGTCTCACAATAAACAAGATCCCGATATAATGTTCATGCTTAACGCAGGCACCAAATAACAATTATTTAAGTATAAAACTAATCCCGATGGTAGATGAAGGGGTAGCGTGCCGACCGATATCACATCAACCTTTGATCCGTTTCCCACGCGCATCGTCACCTCGTTCTTCGCTAGCTTCCGTTTATTCTGCAGCACCTGCTTCGAGTTACAAATATGAGCAACCGAACCAGTATCAAATACCCAGGCACTACGACGAGTACTAGTGAGATACACATCAATAACATGTATATCGGATATACCTTTCTTCTTGATGTTGCCGTTCTTCAAATCCGCCAAGTACTTTGGGCAATTCCGCTTCCAGTGAGCTTCTCCCTTGCAGTAAAAGCACTCAGTATCAGGCTTAGGTCCAGCCTTGGTCTTCTTCGTCGGCGCGGTAACTTTCTTACCACCCTTCTTGAAGTGTCCCTTCTGCTTAGACTTGCCTTTCTTGAATTTGGTGGTCTTATTGACCAACAACACTTGGTGCTCTTTCTTGATCTCCACTTCTGCAGATTTCAACATGGCAAAGAGTTCTGGCAACGTCTTGTTCATGTTTTGCATGTTGTAGTTCATCACAAAGTTCTTGTAACTTGGTGGTAGTGATTGGAGGACGCGGTAAATCCCCAAAGCATTAGGAATCACTATACCCAAGCTTTGAAGTTTGTTTGCGTGCCCAGACATCTTAAGCACATGCTCACTGATGGAGCTGCCCTCTTCCATCTTGCAGTTAAAGAACTTTTCAGAAGCCTCATAGCTTTCAATTGCCGCATGAGTCTCAAAGATCAATTTGAGATCCTCGACAATATCATATGGGTCTGAATTCTCAAACCTTTTCTGAAGCTCCGATTCTAAACCATACAAGATATCACACTGAACTATGGAGTACTGAGTCTTCCGAGTGAGGTAAACATTCTTTACTTCATCGGCAGCATCAGCTGCAGGTGGGTCACCCAGCGGTGCATCCAGCACATAGGTCAAATTACCAGCTATGAGGACAATCCTCAAATTGCGGAACCAATCCGCGAAGTTTCTTCCATTATTTTTCAACTTTTCTTTCTCTAGGAACGCATTAAAATTGATGGTAGGGGTTGCCATTGATCTACAACATATTTGCAATAGTTTAGACTAAGTTTATGACAAATTGAGTTCAAATTAATAATAAAATTAATCTAGGTGAACTCCCACTCAAAACAATATCCCTCACATTGTTTTAGTGATCACACGAACCAAATCCACCATATCAACACCGATCATCACGAGAGTTGATATAGTTTCAATGGCGAACAATCGACATGTTCATCATATCTACTATATGATTCATGCTTTACCTTTCGGTGATCCGTGTTCCGAGACCATGTATGTACATGCTAGGCTCGTCAAGGTCAAACCTTAGTTTCCGCATGAGCAAATCTGGCTTGCTCACGTTGTATACACTTGCGGAATCTAACACACCCGATCATCACGTGGTGCTTCGAAACAACAAGCTTTAGCAATGGTGCTAACTAAGGGTGAACACTTTATGACTTGAAATTCATGTGCATGAGGGATCATCTTATAATGCTACCGTCGTCTACTAAGCAATACAAGATGCATAAAGGATTAACATCACATGCAATTCATAATGTGTGATATGATATGGCCTTTATTCTTTGTGCTTCCGATCTCCATCTTCTAGCACGAACACGATCTCCATCATCACCGGCATTGCATCAAGGTCAATGACGATTCTCCATGGTTATCATCCACCGGCTTCAACTATTACAACTACTTTTAATAGACACGCGGGTCTTAACATAAATTAAAGACAACCATATGGCTCCTGCCGGTTGCCAACTTACAATAAGGAACATTGCATACATCAAATATAATCACAATCATGGCCATATCACATCACTGCACACCCCTGCAAAACAAAGTTAGACGCCTCTACTTTCTTTGCATGTTTTACGTGGTTTGGGGCTTTCAATAAGTGTCGTTCTAACTTACGAACATGAACCACAACATTGATACTAGTATTGTTAATCACCCGTTGTAAATTGGATCTTAACTATGCTAGGAGAAACAGGCACCCGCAAAGCCACTTATGCAATACAAGTTGCATTTCAAGCGTGGAGCAAGTCTCATGAACGATGTCATGTAAGGTTAGCCCGGGCCGCTTCATCCCAACATCCCGCAAGATGCAAAGTACACAAGAAGCAATCGACAATAAAAGCATCAACGCCCACAATGACCATTGTGTTCTACTCGTGCAACAGATCTACATATAGACACGGCTCTGATACCACTGTAGGGTTTCGTAGCATGGAAAACAAAAAAATTCTACCGCATACAAACAAACAAGCCAAGATCTATCTACTAGATTGTAGCAACGAGTCGATAGAATAACTCACCCTCGAAGATTCCAAAGTGTTTAACGAGAGCGGATTCTCGTGGGTGATGTAGTCGTACTCTTCCCGATCTCAGGATCGCGTAGACGATCCTTTCGGCGCTGCGTTCCGGCAGCGCTCCCGCAGTCGGTCACACGTTCGGTACTCGACGAAGACCTTCCTCTCCCTTGTTCCAGCAGGAAGCAGAGGTTGTAGCACTCTCCTCGCGATTCCGGCAGCACAACGGCGTGGTACCGGAAGTAGAGGGGAGATCTCGCAGGGCTTCGCCTTAAGCAGGAGCGAGTATGGTGGATTATGAGAGAGTCCCTCGACGATCTAGGGTTTAGACACGCCGAGGAGGGGGCAAGCCGGCGGCGGCGGTTGGCCCTAGGGCAGCGGCGGCAGCAGGTGGCGGCGCTGGCGGCTTAGGGTTTGGAGGCGGGGATCTTGTGTGTCTAGGAGGGGAGCCCTGCCCCTCCTTATATAGGTGGAGGGTCCGGCCGGCCAAGGGGAGGGGAGTCCCTCCCTGTCACATCCCAAGATTTTCCAAATCTTGTAATGTGAAAATAAATAAATAAATAAGACTTTGTTTGATTTTCAGAGCCAGAAGAAAACTTTTGAATTCAATTGGAACTTCAAACCCATTTGAATTAAATAAAATCCTAAAGGGATTCATAAAGATAAACATTTAATAAAGGAAATTAAAATGTTTTGGAATTACTATTTTGGATCCTTTAATAAAACATTTGGTTTTCAAAAGAAAAGGTGGATTTATAAATAAAGAATATTTTACAAAGCCAAATTAAACCTTGGCCAAGCTTTGGGAATTAAAACATTTTATTTTTAATAAAAATTAGCAAAGGTTTATTTAAATAAAGTAATAAGGAATTAATATCCAAACTTTATTTAAATAAAAGGTTTTACCAATTTAATTGAAACATCAAAACTTATTAAAATTATTTGAAATAAGTTTTCCAAATATTTGATATTCACAAATAAAACCTACTAAAGTGTTTTGGCTTTATTTTAGATTTCAAAATAAATATCTCAATAAAACAAATCCTATTGGATTTAATAATGAAACTCTATTATATTTAATTAATAATGGACTCTAAAATAAAAGGTTATTTTGTTTTAAAACAAGTTTTCCAAATATTCTTTATTTCCAAATAAAATCTACTGATATGGTTTTGAAAGTATTTGGATTTCAAATGAAGATTTTATTAAATAAACCAAACCCTATTTTATTAATAAACCATGGACCATTTTACTTAATTAATAAATGGAACCTAAAAAGATTTAAAATATTATTTTATTTTTGAAGTTGGTTTGTGCTACTAAACAGAACCAAATTCTTAGTGCAAGGTTTGGTGATTATTTGATTTGATTTGGACATTGTTTGTTTGTTTGAAATTCAAAACAGAAAATAAATTCAGAAAAAGAAAAGGGTTCAGATTAAGAAAAAAAAAATAGAGTTTTGTCGACCCAACCCAGCAGCCCAAAAAAGCCCAGTATCAGCCCAGCTCCCCTTCCCGAAGTGTTTTCTTCTCCACTCAGAACCGCACCCACACAGAAGCTGACTGGTGGCCCCAAACCCCTCACTCTCCCCCTCACTGCCAGGTAGGCCCACAAACACTGTCGTCGTCCTCACCCGCATCGACCGTTCTTCCCCGCCCCTGCCATTGATTTCTCGGGCTTAATTCGCCTTAATGCCGCGAGTAAAACCTGCAGTGATCACGCACCTTAAAGCGCTCGCCCCTCCTCTCCGTTTTCCCCCTTTCACCCCGCAGTAGCACGCCCCCAGGCCGCCCCAATTTCTCCCCGAGCACCCTCTGTTCCGACGAAGTCCAGAGCCGATTCCGGCGACTCGACACCACCTCCTGCCTCCCCGAGCACACGAGAACGCTCACCACACCCTGGCGCATCTTTCTGTGCCATTCATTCATCCGCGGGTACCCTACAGCGTCGGCAACGTCGACGACCTGCAGCACCGCCGTCTTCCCTATTCTCCGACGACGTCCCCAGGTAGTACCTGACCTCCCCTCCTTTCCCTGTGGACACGATGATGATCTCCAGGCTCGTGCGAACCTAACAGCATCTTCCGTTTGTCCTAGGACGCCCCCTATCCTCGCCCTCGACGACCTCCTGAACCGCCCGAAGCCCAGCTCGTCTCCGGCGAGCAATCAAGGACAGCCCCGTGCGCCCCGCCACCAACCAAAAGCACGTTGAGCATCAGCAGTGTTCTGCGAACCCGGTGAGCATCCTCCCCCTCTTCCTCGCGTCCTATTTTGCTAGCGCCGCCGCCGACTAACCTCGCCGCCGCCAGCGACCGTCGCTGCGCCGCCCAAGTTTGGTCAGTGCGATGACAGCCGTCCGATCTAGATTGAGCGAGCAGGATTAGACCACTTAACCGCGAAGGGGTATGCGTTCTGGATCGCACGATTAGATTAGATCCTACGGTCTGCAGCGCGTGATCCGTGCAAACCGTTTTCGTCAAATCAGAGTGAGACACGTGGCCAGTATTAAATCTAAAAACAGATTTGAATTAGATTTATTTGCAAACTTCAAACCTTTGTAACTTTCAAACCACACGTCCAAAAATTACAAATTTTATATCAATGGATTCAGGAGAGCAAGCCCTAGCCAACTGTGGAATTGGTTTAGTAAATAGTATCTATTAAATTGCTTGTTTTTGCAGATTCTTTTGTGTGCTTGTTTAGAGTAGAAAAATTGTTTAAAATTGATTTTTTGGTTAAAACTTTTGCAAAATGGTTTGTTGTGACCTTACTGACCCTAGGAACCAACCCTTGGTGTTGAAAATGATTTTGGTAAAGTTTAGGATAGATTATTTGACTTAGCCATTTTCTAGCCAAATAAAATTATTGATTTTATTATGGAAATGTTTTTGCAAAGAAAACTTTGGGAAAATGTTTTAGACTAAACCTACTGACCCAAAACACCAAGCTTTGCAAATGGCAACTCACTTGGTGAAAAACATAAAGTTTTGCTTTGATAAAAATATTTTTCACCACATGAAATGATGATTAGATTTAAAAATGGTTTATGGACCAAAACCCTTTTTGCAAATGACTTTGCCACTTGGAAAATGACCACTTTTGACTTTACAAAGTTTAGAAGCCTAGTGGAAACCACCTTTGCAATTAGAACCATCTTTTGCATGCTTGCATGCATTTCTTTGACTTTGTCATTTTATGTGTTGTTTTGCTTGATTGGTAGTTTGAGTTTGTGCCTTGATTGATTGATTTGTAATGACTTGAAGAGTGTGATTATTGCAAGGACAAGGAGTGAATCTATACCCTCTAACAAAAAGGCAAGTGATGCTTCATACTTTTTGTCCCATTATTTCCTCTATACATTAGTGAATTTTGCTAAGTAAAACTTGCATGGATTTTGCTAAGTATGAACCTTGCTATAGGAAAACCTAGTAGATGAATCCTTAGTAGGATTTCCTAAGTTAAAGTTTCCTATTACTACCAAGCTTAGCCTAGCTAATAGAAAACATGGGTGGAAAATATATTCACACTATGGAAAAATCTCTAAGTCTGAGGACTTATGTTTTGTTTAATAAAACAACTAAGTTAATGAATCACCTGGGTGGAATGGAAGGATTGGGTTATGTTGAGTGGTTCACAAGGCCCATGTTTATGGTTGACCTTGTGTATCTCACTTGTGGATGGCCACCCAGGAAACAAAGAGATTTGAGATGTCAAATGTTGAGAAGCTTCAAGTGCAACCACTTGGCAATATGGGCTCTGTCATGATCATATAGGTTGCAAGAACTTAGCCATATGGACAGTGGGTGGTAGTGTTTAATAGGTTGGAACGCGTCCATTTTGGTCTAAGGGAAATCTTTTGAAAGATCTTGTCTTGGGAAACCAAGTCTTGTGGGGAAAGTGCACCACCTCTGCAGAGTGTAAAATCTAAGTACTTAGCCATGTCCCTGGTAAAGGACAATTTGAGCATCAAGACATGGAAGCAATCAAGAATCTCATCATTCAAATTTCTAAAGTTAAAATCTTGTGGTTTGAACAAGGGTTGTTTGAAATCTTCAATCTTTGGTTGGTAGATGCCTTGGAAAGGATCTTCAATCTTTGATTGAGAAAAATGATTTTGTCAAGCAAAAACTTAGTATTTTCAAAATGATAAGAAAAATCTATTTTGAGCAATGCAAGCCTCAACTCCATTTAGCCAAATGCATATAGATAATAGACTCCACTAAACTACCATAGTATCACTTGCCAATACAATTCAAATGTATTGACCCTTTGTGGATGTAACTTGTATGTTGCAGGTTTGATTAATTTTAGTGAAGATTGATTGTTTAGGATTACAAAGTCTACAACCAACATCTGCCTGTGGCACTTTGAAGATGAAGGACCCCATGACTATATTTATTCCGCTGCAATGTAATGTAATAGCCAAATGAGCTATGTATGATGTAATAAAATTACGTTATTCCTGGTTATAAAGTTATATTATGACATTTGTTTCTTGATATTACATCTTAACTGTGGATGCTAGCTATTGATCCAGGGACTAGCATTGTAAACACAGGAGGAATCTACCTTATTAGGTTGAGACCCCTTACAGATGGTATCAGAGCATTGTGTTGCCTGTAGGATTTGTAAACCTAGGATTGGACAAAAACCCTTAGAAAAACAGGAGCTGTATTTGCTCCAAAAACTTATTTACAAAACACTTGTAAATTCTTCCCTCAACCATTTTGGTTTCAACTCTACTTCTCTTCTACTTCAACTTGATGGAAAAACCTACCCCATGGCCAAAGACTACACCATGTGCAAAGGACTTCTTCAACTTCATCAACTCTAATGACTTCAACATCTTCAACTCTAATGACTTCAACATCTTCAGCATATTCACCAAGGACTTCCAACATGGATATCACCAAGGACTACAAGTGAAACAAGGAAATCTTACTCAAGATTTAGAGACTGAGGGAATGCAAAATAAGAAGGAACCATCAACAACTTTGAAGTATTGCAACCAAGAGCTTTTCTCAAGGAAACCAAGATCTCATGCAAGAAGAAATCAAGAAGGATGGAAAGATCACAAGTGAACCATATAGATGGACCACCATATTTTAGCTAAGACAAAACCACCAACTTATGAGGTGTGAACAAAAATATTTGTTGCCTAAGTATGTGCTTGAACTTTGTTGAGTGAAATGTTTGGTTTGTGATTGCATGCACATTGCTTTTGTGAATTCTGATGGGTGTGATTAGAAATACTTCCTTAGAAATATCTTACCCATTCTAATCTCCCTTCAAACCCAAACAGATGTCTACTCCAAGAGACACCAACATCAAGGTTGATGACAACAACAACCAAGAGGACAACATGAAAGAGCTCATAGCAACCCAGAACCAGTTAAACCAACTGACAGCTCAGTTCATAGCCAACAATAGTGATAAAGATCCAGCACTGCAAAAAATTTTGGAGGAACAATCTCAACTGATGCTTAAGGTGACTAATCAAATGATCAACATGGAAGAAAGCTATCCCAAAGGAGTTTATGATAACAAAGATGACAAGAATGTTGTTCTAGATGGAGCCCCAGCTTGCATTATTTGTGGAGACAAGAATCATATTTCCAAGGAGCATGAAGGTCAATGCTCTAACTGTGAAGAAAATCATCCTGTTGGACAATGTCCCACCTCTCAAGCCACTTGTTACCTTTGTGAAGGAAATGATCATTCCCCTATCCAATGCCCCATCTACTCCATGGTGGAACAAAGGAAACAAGAAGGATCCAAGTATGCCAAGAATGTTGATGGCAAAGGAAAAGGACCACTTATACCTCCAAACAAGACAACCCAATTCAAAGGATCAAAGAAACCCAAGAAGTAAAAGATAGACAAAAGCCATGTACAATGTCATCAGTGTAAGGAAATGGGACACTATTCTGGTGAATGCCCAAAGAATATGAAGAATAAAGAGATTGGCCAAGTAGTGTGCAACAACTGCAGAGAGCTAGGCCACTATGTAGCAACTTGTCCACAAGAGCTACGTGAAGAACTCGAGGACATTCATTGTTTCAACTGCAAGAATCCAGGACATTATGCAAGCAACTATCCAGAGAAGATGAAGAACAAGTTGAACAAACCTATGGAGAAACTCAACCTTGTCCCATGAGTCAAGTATGGAAAAAAGGACACAATGCAAAAGTTTGCTTAGAGAAGTTTTCCCAGGATCCCAAGAAGGACAATATGTAATTTTTATTTGAATTTTTTTAAGGGTGGTAGTACCCTGGTTGTTTTGAACTTGCTTGTAACCCTAGCCTCCCCAAATCTCGGGACGAGATTTATTTTAAGGGTGGTAGCCTGTCACATCCCAAGATTTTCCAAATCTTGTAATGTGAAAATAAATAAATAAATAAGACTTTGTTTGATTTTCAGAGCCAGAAGAAAACTTTTGAATTCAATTGGAACTTCAAACCCATTTGAATTAAATAAAAGCCTAAAGGGATTCATAAAGATAAACATTTAATAAAGGAAATTAAAATGTTTTGGAATTACTATATTGGATCCTTTAATAAAAGATTTGGTTTTCAAAAGAAAAGGTGGATTTATAAATAAAGAATATTTTACAAAGCCAAATTAAACCTTGGCCAAGCTTTGGGAATTAAAACATTTTATTTTTAATAAAAATTAGCAAAGGTTTATTTAAATAAAGTAATAAGGAATTAATATCCAAACTTTATTTAAATAAAAGTTTTTACCAATTTAATTGAAACATCAAAACTTATTAAAATTATTTGAAATAAGTTTTCCAAATATTTGATATTCACAAATAAAACCTACTAAAGTGTTTTGGCTTTATTTTAGATTTCAAAATAAATATCTCAATAAAACAAATCCTATTGGATTTAATAATGAAAGTCTATTATATTTAATTAATAATGGACTCTAAAATAAAAGGTTATTTTGTTTTAAAACAAGTTTTCCAAATATTCTTTATTTCCAAATAAAATCTACTGATATGGTTTTGAAAGTATTTGAATTTCAAATGAAGATTTTATTAAATAAACCAAACCCTATTTTATTAATAAACCATGGACCATTTTACTTAATTAATAAATGGAACCTAAAAAGATTTAAAATATTATTTTATTTTTGAAGTTGGTTTGTGCTACTAAACAGAACCAAATTCTTAGTGCAAGGTTTGGTGATTATTTGATTTGATTTGGACATTGTTTGTTTGTTTGAAATTCAAAACAGAAAATAAATTCAGAAAAAGAAAAGGGTTCAGATTAAGAAAAAAAAATAGAGTTTTGTCGACCCAACCCAGCAGCCCAAAACAGCCCAGTATCAGCCCAGCTCCCCCTCCCCGAAGTGTTTTCTTCTCCGCTCAGAACCGCACCCACACAGAAGCTGACTGGTGGCCCCTCACTCTCCCCCTCACTGCCAGGTAGGCCCACAAACACTGTCGTCGTCCTCACCCGCATCGACTGTTCTTCCCCGCCCCTGCCATTGATTTCTCGGGCTTAATATTCCTTAATGCCGCGAGTAAAACCTGCAGTGATCACGCACCTTAAAGCGCTCGCCCCTCCTCTCCGTTTTCCCCCTTTCACCCCGCAGTAGCACGCCCCCAGGCCGCCACAATTTCTCCCCGAGCACCCTCTGTTCCGACGAAGTCCAGAGCCGATTCCGGCGACTCGACACCACCTCCTGCCTCCCCGAGCACACGAGAACGCTCACCACACCCTGGTGCATCTTTCTGTGCCATTCATTCATCCGCGGGTACCCTACAGCGTCGGCAACGTCGACGACCTGCAGCACCGCCGTCTGCCCTCTTCTCCGACGACGTCCCCAGGTAGTACCTGACCTCCCCTCCTTTCCCTGTGGACACGATGATGATCTCCAGGCTCGTGCGAACCTAACAGCATCTTCCGTTTGTCCTAGGACGCCCCTATCCTCGCCCTCGACGACCTCCTGAACCGCCCGAAGCCCAGCTCGTCTTCGGCGAGCAATCAAGGACAGCCCCGTGCGCCCCGCCACCAACCAAAAGCACGTTGAGCATCAGCAGTGTTATGCGAACCCGGTGGGCATCCTCCCCCTCTTCCTCGCGTCCTATTTCGCCAGCGCCGCCGCCGACTGACCTCGCCGCCGCCAGCGACCGTCGCTGCGCCGCCCAAGTTTGGTCAGTGCGATGACATCCGTCCGATCTAGATTGAGCGAGCAGGATTAGACCACTTAACCGCGAAGGGGTATGCATTCCGTATCGCACGATTAGATTAGATCCTACGGTCTGCAGCGCGTGATCCGTGCGAACCGTTTTCGTCAAATCAGAGTGAGACACGTGGCCAGTATTAAATCTAAAAACAGATTTGAATCAGATTTATTTGCAAACTTCAAACCTTTGTAACTTTCAAACCACACGTCCAAAAATTACAAATTTTATATCAATGGATTCAGGAGAGCAATCCCTAGCCAACTGTGGAATTGGTTTAGTAAATAGTATCTATTAAATTGCTTGTTTTTGCAGATTCTTTTGTGTGCTTGTTTAGAGTAGAAAAATTGTTTAAAATTGATTTTTGGGTTAAAACTTTTGCAAAATGGTTTGTTGTGACCTTACTGACCCTAGGAACCAACCCTTGGTGTTGAAAATGATTTTGGTAAAGTTTAGGTTAGATTATTTGACTTAGCCATTTTCTAGCCAAATAAAATTATTTATTTTATTATGGAAATGTTTTTGCAAAGAAAACTTTGGGAAAATGTTTTAGACTAAACCTACTGACCCAAAACACCAAGCTTTGCAAATGGCAACTCACTTGGTGAAAAACATAAAGTTTTGCTTTGATAAAAATATTTTTCACCACATGAAATGATGATTAGATTTAAAAATGGTTTATGGACCAAAACCCTTTTTGCAAATGACTTTGCCACTTGGAAAATGACCACTTTTGACTTTACAAAGTTTAAAAGCCTAGTGGAAACCACCTTTGCAATTAGAACCATCTTTTGCATGCTTGCATGCATTTCTTTGACTTTGTCATTTTATGTGTTGTTTTGCTTGATTGGTAGTTTGAGTTTGTGCCTTGCTTGATTGATTTGTAGTGACTTGAAGAGTGTGATTGTTGCAAGGACAAGGAGTGAATCTATACCCTCTACCAAAAAGGCAAGTGATGCTTCATTCTTTTTGTCCCATTATTTCCTCTATACATTAGTGAATTTTGCTAAGTAAAACTTGCATGGATTTTTCTAAGTATGAACCTTGCTATAGGAAAACCTAGTAGATGAATCCTTAGTAGGATTTCCTAAGTTAAAGTTTCCTATTACTACCAAGCTTAGCCTAGCTAATAGAAAACATGGGTGGAAAATATATTCACACTATGGAAAAATCTCTAAGTCTGAGGACTTATGTTTTGTTTAATAAAACAACTAAGTTAATGAATCACCTGGGTGGAATGGAAGGATTGGGTTATGTTGAGTGGTTCACAAGGCCCATGTTTATGGTTGACCTTGTGTATCTCACTTGTGGATGGCCACCTAGGAAACAAAGAGATTTGAGATGTCAAATGTTGAGAAACTTCAAGTGCAACCACTTGGCAATATGGGCTCTGCCATGATCATATAGGTTGCAAGAACTTAGCCATATGGACAGTGGGTGGTAGTGTTTAATAGGTTGGAACGCGTCCATTTTGGTCTAAGGGAAATCTTTTGAAAGATCTTGTCTTGGGAAACCAAGTCTTGTGGGGAAAGTGCACCACCTCTGCAGAGTGTAAAATCTAAGTACTTAGCCATGTCCCTGGTAAAGGACAATTTGAGCATCAAGACATGGAAGCAATCAAGAATCTCATCATTCAAATTTCTAAAGTTAAAATCTTGTGGTTTGAACAAGGGTTGTTTGAAATCTTCAATCTTTGGTTGGTAGATGCCTTGGAAAGGATCTTTAATCTTTGATTGAGAAAAATGATTTTGTCAAGCAAAAACTTAGTATTTTCAAAATGATAAGAAAAATCTATTTTGAGCAATGCAAGCCTCAACTCCATTTAGCCAAATGCATATAGATAATAGACTCCACTAAACTACCATAGTATCACTTGCCAATACAATTCAAATGTATTGACCCTTTGTGGCTGTAACTTGTATGTTGCAGGTTTGATTAATTTTAGTGAAGATTGATTGTTTAGGATTACAAAGTCTACAACCAACATCTGCCTGTGGCACTTTGAAGATGAAGGACCCCATGACTATATTTATTCCGCTGCAATGTAATGTAATAGCCAAATGAGCTATGTATGATGTAATAAAATTACGTTATTCCTGGTTATAAAGTTATATTATGACCTTTGTTTCTTGATATTACATCTTAACTGTGGATGCTAGCTATTGATCCAGGGACTAGCATTGTAAACACAGGAGGAATCTACCTTATTAGGTTGAGATACCTACACTCCCCAACTCAGCTTGGAGGTGGGCCAGCGGTGGAGGAGGGACTCCTCCCCAACTCGGTTTCCTCCTCCTTTCCCACTTCCCAAAAATAGCCATTTGACTTTCAAACTTGGCGTTTGACTTTTCAAACTAGGATTTGAATAATCCCTATATTTTGTTCAGCGATGACACCGAGTACATGATGCAATCATATCAACTTGATATAACACATTCATGTACCCTTCCCCTCCGGAGTGTCGGACATTCCGGAACCTTCTAGAACATTCCCGATGAAAACACCGAAACCATTCTCCAACTCCGAAACGGGACTTTCCTTATATGAATCTTATTCTCCGGACCATTCCGGATCTCCTCGTGATATCCCGAATCCCATTCGAGACTCCGAACAACATTCAGACTCTTTCTCATCATTCCATAACTACTCAAACAACGTCGAATCCTTAAGTGTGTCTCCCTACGGTTCGTGAATTATGCGGACATGATCGAGACACTTCTCCGAACAATAACCAATAGAGGAATCTGGAAATTCATATGGTTCCCACATATTTCTACGAATACTTTGCGATCGAATGAACCACTTACATACGATATCAATTTCCCTTTGTCTCACGATAGTTTACTTATTCGAGGTTATGATCGTCGGTATCTCTGCATACCTAGTTCAACCTCGTTACCGATAAGTACTCTTTTCTCGTTCCCGTGATATGTGATCCCTTGTGAGCCAGTCACATGCTTGCAAGCTAATTGGATGACATTCCACCGAGAGGGCCTAGAGTATATCTATCCGTCATGTGGATGGACAAATCCCACTCTTGATCCATGTGTTTCAACCAATACTTTCCGAACACTCAATGCCACCTTTATAGCCACCCAGTTACGGTGTGGTGTTTGATGTCATCAAAGCATCCATCCGGTAAAGGTGATATGCATGATCTCATGGTCGAAGGAATTAGATTACTTTGTATCAGAAAGCATATAGCAATTGAACTATTAAAATGACTTGATCTTTATGCTACGCTTATCTATAGGAGTATGTCCACCATATCATTATCCTAAGGATATGATCTTGTTGTTAATAACATCTCAATGTTCATGATAGGGAAACCACAATCATTCATTAACCAACAAGCTAGTATTATACAGAGGCTTTACTAGGGACTCTTATTTTAGTCTACAAAATCACACAAGTATTAATGTTTCCTTGTTAATACTATTATAGCATGAATGTAAACATTTATCATAAACACAAAGATATAATAATAACTACATTTATTATTGCCTCTAGGGCATATCTCCAACACTAACTATGGTCGAACCGGTGTGCATGAAGATAGGGGACGAGCATCATTAGAACTTGCATTGGATCTCTGAAGAAACCATATATTGCGAGTCTAAAAATGATTTTTTCAAAAAATCACGGGCGATAGATCATGTACCTGTAGTACAAACCGGACCCACTTCCTACCGATTCGGCAGACATTTGTCCTTTTTACCCGGGATGGACAAAAAGGTTTGAGATGTACCGGTTGGGAGATAGTCCATGTAAGGTGGTCTAGTATTTTAGGAAAATGGGACGGTAGCATTCTGAAACGGCATTTTGGTGGTTACTTCACAAAACGACCCGTTTTTTGCGCTTGAAAAATGGAAAGGGCTTTTCCGTGCGACAAAAAGGAAAACTTCCTCCTGCAACATTGTTCTCCATACCAATGTCCACACACATGCATAATATGGGCACAACATCACAAACTATGTCGTGATTCAGCACATAACATCGGTCATTTGGACCGAAAGCCATGAAACCTCGAACATGATAGGTCATTTTGTGAAGGTTTTTTTGAAACATGGTCAATATACCAAGTCTGGTATTTTTCCTTTCCGCTATGTAACATAATATGACACCACGCGAAGGATTTTCATTGTTCGGATTTTTTTGAATTTATTATGCTTGTTTTGAATTATCTGAATTTCTAACTATGGTCGAACCGGTGTGCATGAAGATAGGGCACGAGCATCATTAGAACTTGCATTGGAACTCTGAAGAAACCACATATTGCGAGTCTAAAAATGATTTTTTCAAAAAATCACGGGCGATAGATCATGTACATGTAGTACAAACCGGACCCACTTCCTACCGATTCGGCAGACATTTGTCCTTTTTACCCGGGATGGACGAAAAGGTTTGAGATGTACCGGTTGGGAGATAGTCCATGTAAGGTGGTCTAGTATTTTAGGAAAATGGGACGATAGCATTCTGAAACGACATTTTGGTGGTTACTTCACAAAACGACCTGTTTTTTGCGCTCGGAAAATGGAAAAGGGCTTTTCCGTGCGACAAAAAGGAAAACTTCCTCCTGCAACATTGTTCTCCATACCAATGTCCACACACATGCATAATATGGGCACAACATCACTAACTATTTCGTGATTCAGCACATAACATCGGTCATTTGGACCGAAAGCCATGAAACCTCGAACATGATAGGTCATTTTGTGAAGGTTTTTTCGAAACATGGTCAATATAACAAGTCTGGTATTTTTCCTTTCAACTATGTAACATAATATGACACCACGCGAAGGATTTTCATTGTTCGGATTTTTTTTGAATTTATTATGCCCGTTTTGAATTATTTGAATTTCTAACTATGGTCGAGCCTCCTCTGTTCCATATCCCTTGGAGATGCTTCCTTCTGGTCTTGCACGGTTATGAACATATTTCTTTAAGACTCCCATGAACCTCTCAAAGGGGAACATATTGTGCAGAAATACCGGACCGAGAATGGCATTCTCTTCCACTAGATGAACCAGGAGATGCGTCATAATATTGAAGAAGGATGGTGGGAACACCAATTCAAAACTAACAAGACATTGTACCACATCCTTCTGTAACCTTGGCAGAATATCTGGATTGATTACCTTCTGAGATATTGCATTGAGGAATGAACACAGCTTCACAATGGGTACTCGAACATTTTCCGGTAGAAGCTCCCTCAATGCAATCGAAAGCAACTGCGTCATAATCACGTGACAGTCATGAGACTTCAGGTTTTGGAACTTTTTCTCTGCCATATTTATTATCCCCTTTATATTAGATGAGAAGCCCGACGACACCTTGATACTGTAAAGGACTTCAAAAATATTTCCTTCTCTGCTTTGGTAAGAGCATAGCTGGCACGACTTAAGTGACGCCCTTTATCCGTCTTGTTATGTGTATGCATGTTCTTTGGGTCTTTCATAATTTGTTGGTCCTCTCGTGCTTCAGGTGTATCTTTTGTCTTCCCATACACGCCTAGGAATCTTAGCAGGTTCACGCAGAGATTCTTCGTCACGTGCATCACATCGATTGAAGAGCGGACACGCAGGACTTTCCAATATGGCAGCTCCCAAAATATAGATTTCTTCTTCCACATGGGTGCGTGTCCTATAGCGACGTCGTTCGGAACTGATTGACCGCCGGGACCCTTTCCAAAGATTACTTCTATGTCCTTGACCATACCAAATACATCATCACCAGCAGGGAGTTCAGGCTTCTTCCGGTGATCTGCCTCACCTTTGAAATGCTTGCCTTTCTTTCTTACGGGATGATTGGTCGGAAGAAATCGTCGATTCGCCAGGTACACAACCTTCTTGCATTTATGCAAATATGTACCTTCGGTCTTATCTAAACAGTTGGTGCATGCCTTATATCCCTTGTTTGTATGTCCTGAAAGGTTACTAAGAGCAGGCCAATCATTGATGGTTACGAATAACAACCCTCGTAGATCAAATGGCTCCTGTTTGTTCTCATCCCACACACGTACACCTGGTTTTCCCCACAAATGTAAGAGTTCTTCAACTAATGGCCTAAGGTACACATCAATGTCGTTGCCCGGTTGCTTCGGGCCTTGGATGAGCACTGGCATCATAATGAACTTACGCTTCATGCACAACCAAGGAGGCAGGTTGTAGATACATAGAGTCACGGGCCAGGTGCTGTGACTGCAGCTCTGCTCCCCAAAAGGATTCATGCCATCCGTACTTAGACCAAACCATAAGTTCCTTGCGTCACCTGCAAAGTCTGGGAAGTCTCTCTCGATTTTTCTCCACTGTGACCCATCAGCAGGGTGTCTCAACTTCCCGTCTTTCTTACGGTCTTCTTTGTGCCATCGCAACAACCTGGCATGCTCTTTGTTTCTGAACATGCGTTTCAAACTTGGTATTATAGGAGCATACCACATAACCTTAGCAGGAACCCTCTTCCGGAGGGGCTCTCCCTCAACATCACCAGGGTCATCTCGTCTGATCTTATACCGCAACGCATTGCATACCGGGCATTTATCTAAATTCTCATACTCATTACTGCGGTAGAGGATGCAGTCATTAATGCATGCATGTATCTTTTGCACATCTAATCCCATAGGACAGAGAGTCTTCTTTGCTTCGTAGGTACTCTCGGGAAGTTCGTTATGTTTTGGAAACTTCGGCTTCATTATTTTCAGCATCTTTTCAAATGAGGAGTCAGTTAGACCACACTCTGCCTTCCATCGCAACAATTCCAGTGTGGTACTGAGCTTTGTGCTGCCATCTTCACAATTTGGGTACAACAATTTCTTGTGATCTTCTAACATGCCCTCTAACTTCAACTTCTCATTTTCTGTTTCACAGTCTCGCTTTGCATCAGAAATGACCCTACCAAGTTCATCAGCCGGCTCATCTGATGCCCGTTCTTCACCTCTTTCCTCTCCATTGTCTTCCATTGCAGTATCACTGTATTCAGGAAACATATGATGATAGTTGTTATCATCATATTCTTCTTCACCATCTTCCATCATAACCCCTCTTTCCCCGTGCTTGGTCCAGCAATTATAGTTGGGCATGAAACCTTTCATAATCAGGTGGTCGCGAATGATTTTCGAGGAAGAGTACTCCTTGTTGTTCCGACATTGAACACATGGACAACGTATAAATCCATTCTCTTTGTTTGCCGTAGCCACATCGATAAATTTATCCACGCCTTTGATATACCCGGCTACGCGCCGGTCACCGTACATCCATTCCCGACCGTTCATCTGCATCATATAAGTAAGTTTATCAAAAAATATCACATCGTAAATAGTGAAATAACCAATTCACACCAACACATGAATTGTATCAATGACCTAGAAAAGATAAGATTGCTAACCTCGATCGAGGGAAATAAAGAGGATAAAGCTCAAGTGCGTCTCGGACACCTTCTATATTTTTGTTCTATGAGAAATTCAACGGGATTATTCACTCAAACATTTCATCAAACACCTTCAAGGCATGCATAGAAGAGAAAAAACTAGCACACCCCTCACACCTTCCACCATTCGAAAAAACAGAGTGGAGGCAGAGGGGGCTGGGGCGTTGCATTTATAGAGGGCAGGAGAATACGTCCCGGTTGGAGCCAGCAACCGGGACTAAAGGTGCGTGCCACGCCACGTGGCTGTGACCAAACCTTTAGTCCCGGTTGGTGGCTCCAACCGGGACGTATTCCCCCTTACCAAATGGGACGCATGCCCCCTGGCCCCGTGCCCGCTCCAACCGGGACGCGTGCCAGCATTAGTCCCGGTTGGTGGCGCAACCGGGACTAATGCTCTGAGGGGTCGCGAACGGATGGCCCTTTTTTCACTAGTGATATAGGCAGTTTTGGGCGAATTTGGGAGAACATTGTGTGAATATGGGCAAACTTTGAGCAAATATGGACGAATATAAGCGATTTTGGACGAATATGGATGAACTTTAGACGAATATGGATGAACTTTGGGCGAATTTTGGGTGAATATGGTCGAATATGGGCGAATATAGGCGAAATTTGGACAAACTTTGGATGAATATGGGCGAATATAGGCTGACTGGCAGGTCCACTTGCCGGCTGTTTTTTTTCCGCCGCATTCGCTTTGTCCAGCGCTCCCAGAGCGTCTCGGGATCCTGGGAATGGCCTGGAAAGTCCGGACCAAAGTTGGTCCAAATCCAGACGAAACCGGAATCCTCGAAAGAGGTTGGGCCAATTTTCAGCGTACGGACAAAAAATTGCCCTGGGTTCGGCGTCCTAAGAACATGGGTGGAGATGCTCTTAAGAACCATATGTGTGTCTACAATCCTACAGAAACGCGCTGGGACGCCTATCTATCTAGCCTTGTCTCCCACATCTGCGAGAACTGCCATAAAAGCAAGGGACCTGCCACGAGAAGCTCTAGTTTGGCCTGCCGCTGGTTCTGGTGTCGACGACGGCCATGTCAATTGTGTCGTGTCCAGGGGATAAGAACCTTCAACTTATGCGTCAGCCACGGCGTCGGCCACCGCAACCACAGCTCCGCCCGCCTCCTGTAGGAGTTCACATGGCGACGGAATCTTCAAAGTCTGCGTCAACTACGACCATGTCAGTTGTGTCATGTCCAGGGGATAGCAGCATAGAAAACTCGGCGGGATACACCCCAACTTACCACCTGCGTTAAGCGCCATAACGAGTGCAGCAACACTTTGTTGGGAGACCCCAAGAGGAAGGTATGATGAGCACAACAACAAATTTTCCCTTAGTTAGAAATCAAGGTTATCGAACCAGTAGGAGGAAGGAAACGACTCAAAAGTGTTGCTAGCAACTTGGAGACCTGCACAACACAAACTCAAGACTTTGCCCCAACGAACAGTAAGGTTGTCAATCTCACAGGGTTTGCTGTAACAAAGGATTAACTACATGGTATGGAAGATAAAAATGGTTTGCAACAAGTAAACGGTAAACAGTGAAAGATGTATCAATGGTAAAGATTGGACCGGGGTCCATAGTTCACTAGAGGTGTTCTCCTTAGATAAACAAATATGACATACTAGGTAAACAAATTACAACAAGGCAATTGAAAGAACTGAGCAAGGCATAACAATGCAATACTAGACATCATGATCCTATGAGATTCGATTAGGCAATACAACAAGATACATAGACCGCCATCCAACTGCATCTATGACTAGAAGTCCACCTTTGGGTTATCATCTTAACCCCCTCCAGTATTAAGTTGCAAGCAACAGACAACTGCTTTAAGCAAAGTGTAAGGTAATCAATACACTTGTTCCATGAACAAGAGACCGTTGTTTTCTCCCTAGTGGCAACAACACATCTACAACCTTAGAGATTTTTGTCACTTCCCTTAGATTAAATAGAGGCATGAACCCACTATCGAGCATAAATAGCCCCTCTTGGAGTCACTAGCAACTACTCGGCCAAGATAGCTACTAACAACGGAGAGCATGCAAGATCACAAACAACACAGACATGATAGAATCATTAGGACCAAACCATTAATCAATCTGACATAGTAATATCAATATCCATCGGATACCCGCAAACACAACATGCATGATTACAAATAGATGAGATCTTGATCATGAACGGAGCTTATAAGATCTAGACATGAAAGCAGAAAGGAGGAGATACAACCATCTAGCTACTACATGGACCCGTAGTCTAAGGTGGAACTACTCACGCTTCATACCGAAGGCTGGCATGATGAAGAAGAAGGCCTCCAGGATGATCTCCCCTCCGGCAGGATGCCGGGAAGAGCTTCATATCCCCCGATCTAGGGACGATGGTGGCGGCGACTACAGACAGTTTCGTGAAATATTTATCGGGTCCTTAGGGTTTAGGCAACGGAGGATTCTTATAGGTGAAGAGGCGAGGCAGGAGGGCGGCCAGGGGGCCCACACCCTACCCAGACACAGCCTTGGGTGGGCCCACGCCTGGGGGGTACATCCGCCCTATGGCTCCCCTCCGCCTCTCCTCTAGACTCCGTGTTCTCCTCGGTGAAACATTGACTTTGGCTTTTGTCCCGTCCAATTCCAAGAATATTTCCTTACTAGCTTTTCTGGAACCAAAAACTGCAGAAAACAGGCAACTAGCACTGCGACAACTTGTTAATAGGTTAGTACCAGAAAACATATGAAAAACACCTCAAAGTGTGGACAAAACAAAGCAAAGTAGATACTAAATAAGCATGGAACATCAAAAATTATAGATACGTTTCCGATGTATCAAGCATCCCCAAGCTTAACTCCTGCTCGTCCTTGAGTAGGTAAGTGATAAAAGAATAATTTTTGAGGTGACATGCACCATCAAGATCAAGATCAAACCACTTGCAAACATTGAAAGCTGGGATCAAAGAACTCTAAACATGAGCATGAAAGATGGAGTTCTAACAGTAAGACAAAGTAACTAAGCATGCAACATGAGATGCAACAAATAAAGATCATGAATAACATGTATTGAAAAACGTTTGTTTGTTTCACATACAGAAAACATGGCATAGTGGCATTCAGCTTGTCCCTCATAGAGTAGCAAATATTTCCATAGGACCCTTCAAAGTTCATAAGAATGACTAGATACAAATAGCACAAGAACAATTAATATCAACAATATGCATCAATCAATAAGTTTTGGGACAGTGCAAATAGAACTAAGAATGGCAACTATGCTCTCTTAACTAGTGCCTAAAGGTAGAAGGTGGAGACTCAATATAATGGTGGAAGAAAGGCCCTTCATGTAGGGAAGCAGGGATTTCAAGTTTCAAAAAGAGCTTCCAAAAATTATTGTACTTGTTAGCTTTTAGCCCTCATTTCCCCTATCATAAGCATCTTGAAGTGATTAAGGTTAAAGTGAACAAACTATGGAGTATATGCTTGACAAAGTATAAGTTGGCAATCTCATGTCCCTTAAATATGAGGGCCGCACCGCATGCTACTCAACTTTATTCACTTGTAAGTTATTATCATAGTAAGTACATGTGTATCATAGAGAACCGTCAACGGGGTACCCCTTGCACATGGTACATGAGCTATCCCATAACCAAAATGACAATGCAAGTAGACAATGATCATCTCAGCGATCTTTTTATTTGTTATTTGCATAGGTTTTTATTTAGGATTCTTCACAGATTGCTCATTATGGTGATGTTGCAAGTTTCCACGATGATTAGGCATGGCTTAGGCTAGCAGCTCAGGCGTTTCTCTAACACAAAATACATAACTCCATGGACTTACAAGCTCCCTTCTTTATTTCACACCAGCGACATACATAGACAAAATAACATGATATCAACTATGTACAAAGTACAAGTGCAATGTTGAAAACATTCCCCATGTCAGCATGGTTCTGCTAATTCCAACGTATACGTCATTGTTCAAAAAATAGGCCGAATCAGCGATTAATAGGCCGATTAATCGCTACTAGGAACCTGACCGTATCGATTACCACTAATCCTTTGTGTTAATCATTTAGCCCGATTAATAGGTCTGACACTCCGATTACTAGGTATGTTCCCGATTAACCAGTACACTTGGTCAAAAAAGTTGCAAAATTATCAACGCATATCGCCCATCAATTCGCTAGCCCGCCCCAGTGAAGTAGGTTTTGCGAAGCTCCCGTTCGATCCATTCCTCTAGGAGCTTGATTTCAGCCATCACCAACTAGTTCCTTGTCGTTGTTGACTAGTTCCTCATAGTTGCCGACTAGACCTCAGATACAAGAGCTCGAGCGCCTTGAGGATCTCATCCGGGAGCTTAAGGCTGAGGATTCATACGTGTTTTAGGTGCTAATTTTTATAGGCTGCACCGATTAATATATGATCGATTAAATCAGTTAATCGTCCGAATTCCGATTAATCGCTACTCCCAAGCCAACCGAGCAGCTAACGATTACCGATTTCCTTAACATTGGTATACGTGCAAGCATATACAACATAGATGACAAAATGGTTCAAGTTTATTAGGGGCAAGAAAAATAAAGTGTGACATCAAGTTCGTGAGAGCTTTAATCACTAAGTTTTCACATAAAAAAATACTTTTTAATTGGAAAATAGATGAAAACAAGAATATACTTGGAATAGTGTAACACACCATTCATAGGAATTTATAGTGGACACTTTGGAATAACTTGGTTTATTGGGAGTTGGAAGAATGAGTAGAGCTTACTCATACAAGTGGAGGCTAGCAAAAGACTGGGAGCAACCAACTAAGAGAGCAATAATGGCCATAATCATGCAGAGCGACAAAACATTACTAATCAAAGCATAGAGTGGTACTACAAGTCAATGACTAAATGATAATAGAGTCTATGGTGACTTGTTCATAGTCAAAACATGGTGTGAGCATGTGCCAAGTCAACTCAAACAAAACATCAAAGGAGAATACCACAATACTATGCTTTTGCATGATAAAACAACGCCGGATTCTTTGAAGGCACACTAAGCAATCCCAATTGTTTGGAACAAGTCATGCTAAAACAATAATCACTAAGCATAAGGTTAAAACAACACCTAGCATGACATGCTAAAGTCTAAGTCACAGTCAAAGCAAGCTCCTCTTGCACTATTTCAAGCAAGAACTTTCTACTCCTTTCCAACACCAATCAACTTATTTGAAACAACACAGCGAGAATGAGGGTCCAAACTACTTTATTCCAGCAAACTAAACAAACTAAGCAAAGCAAACGAAAACTAAGACGCTCCAAGAACAACACAATAGTGCATAAAACAATAAAAAATGAAGTATCTAGAAAGACCTGAGCTTTTTATTGATGAAGAAGGGGATGCATTGGGCATCCCCAAGCTTTGACGCTTGTACCTCTTGGATATTTCTTGGGGTGACACCGGGGTGGCATCCCCAAGCTTGAGCTTTTTTCCATCCTTCATCTCATTACATCATTCTCTCTCTACATCTGAAAATTTTCCTTCATACAAAACTCAACACAATCTTCATTAGCAATATTAGTGTATTCAAAAGATAATAGACCCTTGGGTTTAGCTTTAGAATAGCAAAACTTTCACTAAAAACACAAGCTACTGTATCAATTCCCTCAAAAAGCTCAATTTCCCAAAAAGAACCCAAAAAGGAATCAATAAGAAGCAAATGCAAATAATGGCAGAAATCTGTCAAAACAAACCAGCAGGTAGAAACCGATTTTTTCGAAGACCTTCTGTTGCCCAAATCAAAAAGTATTGAACAAACGAAAGTTATCTAATGTACTGGGGAATTTATTCGTAAATTTTTAGCTCAATCCGATTTAGAGAGACACCTCACGAATGTTTATGGTGGAGCACAAAAAGTGTTTCGGGAAAGCAACTCCCCAAATCTTACTTCCCTCTCATTAGAGGTCATTCTTGGCACAAAAAGCAAACAAAAAAAGGATAAGGAGAGATCATTGATAAAGTAATAACTTCCAAGACTCAATAAAACTCTTGGATTATCTCCCAACAAGTACTTTTTTTAACGTCTTTAAGTTAGGCACAAGAAGCAAGAAATCAAGTATTTTCAAATGAGAAGCATTAACATCAAACCTTACTTTTAAATGAGGAGCAAAAAGGAACTTATATCTCCTCATGGGGAAGTGTTTGTAACATCCCAGCATTTAGGAACCAACAAAGGGTAGATTTAGGAATATGTGCAATTGCATGCATTCATCTGTAAAAATATGGGTAAATTTTTCGCCAAATAAAAACTTAAACTGATCAAAGTTTCTTTCACTCTTTAAGCTTAGGTATAGCCTTGGAGAATGATTGTTATAAACTTTGACATGATCTTTATGGATTAGTGTATTTTGGGGAAAAGAATTTGAATTCAAACTTAAGATTTGAATTTATATTTTTTAAAAAGGATTAAGATTATGTGTGAGAATATGAATTAATCAAGAAATAATATTTAGTAACTCAAACTTTAAATAATATAACATAATTAAGTAAATGAATATTTATTTCATATATTATTCAATGAATAAGTTACAAAATGTAACTTATGAGGATAATAAAGAAACAATACACAGTAACCAGAAACTCTATATAAGATTAACAATTAAATAAATGAATATACATTTCATTTAATCAACTCATCAATAAGTTAAAAAATGAAAATTACAAAACTAATAAAGGATCTTTACAAGAGTAGAATTACGTCCTTATTTATCTAGTACATTTTATTTACAAAAGAATAAAATAAATATTACAAGGGGACTATTCTATAAATAAAAAGAAAACCTAATCTAAATCTTGAATCTTCAAGTCTTCTACCTGCAAAACAAAGAACAAACAAAAAAGAAAGAAAGTAAAGGTTAAGATATTTATTTTACTCTCAGTAGTGACAGTGAGATGCACGGTTCCACTTTACATCATTGAGTAAATCTTTAGGGGCAAGTTTCACCAATATGAAAGAGTTAAATCTTTCATAATTCTTAAGCCATAAGTAAAATGATTCCAATCAGTAAGAGGGAAATTTTCACCAGGAAGATAAGTAGTAAACAAATAAAAAGGTAACTTCCTTTCCAGAGCATATCCACAAGGGTGTAGCAGACATCCAAGAAGCTTACACACCTAAATGCATGGTGTGTGCTGTCAACACAGCTGCAGCAACCCACACCAGCAAAGCAACTCAACACAGCTATGGGCAAGCACCACCACATCATTTCCTTGCTCATACACATCAAGCACCAACAGTCTAGCCACATCCAAACCAAACCAGAGCAAATCAATCACACATTTGATCAACCCAGTACTCACCAAGATGGTAACTTAAGGAGGGGGTGGATCGGGTGGATAGCAAGGTCAAGGCCAAGCTACCAGGAACTAGAATGTGGATAGCAAGATCAAGGACAAGTTCCAGGATCTGGAAGCAGTAGGAACAACAACAGGAGATGGACCAGATCAAGCCAGCAAGATCAGGCCACAAGATCAAAAAGTTAGAACCACAACAACAACCCACTATTGTGGTGAGTTATATAAAACCATCACATGATCTGTTTATCATATCAATATAAAATATTCATGTGTTGTTCTATATCTAACTTCTCAGTATTCATACAAGTGGGATGGATCCATCCTAGAAGATTTTGAATAATAAAGTCATAGCTACAAGATAACCATACAAGTAAAACCAGGATCTCAGACCAACATCACTGATCCTAGATACAAAAGCCAAATCTTATACTCCAATATAGTCAAAGTCAAGATTATGAAATCTGGGCACAACTCTTAAAAGAGTAGCACCTCAGAATCCATAAATCTTATGTATCCATGTATAATCATTAGCACACCCATTATTTTCCCCAACTATGACTCAAGAATTAGCAGCTGGTATTACTACCAGAACATTTCTATCAGGGACAACAAATTAGGAAACTAGTTCCTACATATGCAGTAAACAATCACTGACAGAACTACTGTCAATACTTACATTTTGACAGTAGAAAGTTCCCAGGTCAACAACATTCACAAGTAATGATTCCATAGAAACACTATCATTTGAATCATCTCAAATTACCCCTACAATTAGTCTGATAAGCCACTAGCATCACCAAAGCCAACTATAAGCAGTAATCCACATCAAACAGCCATTCATCATGCTCAAGGATCATCACTACTAAATCCAAATCATCATATATATTATCAACCGAGGGATATGAACCCTAATTAGGATAAGAACCCTAATCAGGATATGAACCCTAATCAGAACATGGACACTAGGCAGGGGTAGCCACTAGAAACACACATGATAGAGTGGCAGAGTATAGAGCACAAGTGGGAAGAGGAAGCAAACTTACTAGAGGTTGTTGCTGTGGACGAGGAGAGGAAGCATAGGGTGTCGACGAGCATGGCGGCACGGGGAGCACCCCAAGGGGGTGCTGCAACCCGCACCACGCCAAGGCGGTGACCACAGCCATATTTGAGGGATCACAACACCACCACAGCACCACAGGAGCAGTGGCGGCGACAACACCAGCACCACCCCAAACCCTAGGTTTCGGGACGGAGCCGGTCTGGCCACAGGAGGGACCCAGGTCCAAATCGAGATGGACTGGAAGGAGGAGCGAGGTCATCAACCACACCATGCATCACAGCGGCGGCCGGGGAGGACCACGGCGGTGTGGATCGGCTGGTAGCGGCATCGGCGACCACGGGGCCGAGAGAGAAGAAAGAGAGATCGGGATGAGGGAGATGGACAGGGGTGTGGGCTGAGAGGGCCTTTGGGGAGCCTTTTGGTTCTGCCCACTTGGGCCAGAACGGCCCAATAAGCCTAACAAGGCCAGCCCAATCACCCAAGGAAAATTTTAATAATTAAGAAAAGACCAAAATGCCCCTGAATTTCAATAAATTCTAGAAAATCAAATAAAAATCCAAAAATTATAAATAAAATATTTTTGGATTCACAATAATTCAATCTATCTAAATAAATTAAGAAATAAAATTTTAGTCATATAACTTTTATCAAGAATTTTATAATATATATATTCCTTATGGAATTTTATAAAATTAATTAAAAATAAATAAAAATAAATAAAAATCACTTTCATTATATATTAATATTGTAGTATTTTAGAAAAATACTAAATAAATATTTAATATCATTTTTTGTATTTAAATGATAATTCCTAAAGGAATTATAAAATAAATAAAATTCAAATAGACCGAAATAAAATAAAAGAATGCAATATTCAATAAATATTAAAAATTAATATTTATAAATTCTTTATTACTAAAAATATTTTTTGTAATTTAAATAATGGGGGAGAACATACAAAAATAAATAATGCATTACATTACTTTGCATAATGTTTTTGCTTCTTTAAATATTGTCCTTATCGGGCAATAATGATGTTTTGTAGACATAGAAGCTCAAGGTCCAGTGCAAGCATCCGACTTCACTACCTTGCAATCACAAGGCAAGTTCATCACTTGATCATGTCCTTTGAAGAGTCTTTATCAAAGTATTTGCGAATTGTGTGTTATCATCTATATTCCAGAGAAAGAAAATAGTATTCTCAAAATAAATAAATCTTAGGTATTATCCTAAGTGGTGATATAATGGAGCAATAGAACTTAGGTTTCTACTTGCAACAATGATGATCAGTTAGGGATTAATAACCCATGACATCAGTGATTCAAGCATCGTATATCACGCGTTAACCATGAGATTTGGAATGGGACGGAGGAGTCAGCTGTATCCTTTTCCTCTCGTATGGAGGCAAGACGACCTTAACGTGACGTTGTGATTCCTTGTGCGGATGCAACATATGGGTGGGCACCCTTACGCCCCACACTTTTGGTGTCTAGATTATCTCTGAATGGTGTTTAGGGGTATAGTCCATTTAAAGGGTACTTGCCCGGGCATCACCAGGTCATAGAGTCTTCGGGAACTCATCAGGGTTTTAGCCTGCCTGAAAGGGGGCTTAACGGAGGTGAGCCGGCCCCGAAGGATCGTGTATACATATGAGGTCGTGGAGAGGGCCGTGATTGGCTTGGACCAACTACTGGGCCCCACATCATGGGATTGTGGACGAGAAAGTACGCCCGGTTGTGCAACAAGGAAGTTGATCTCTCATGGGTAAAGTAACGCACCTATGCAGAGTGTAAAAACTGTAACTTGTTACTCCCTGTTCTGGGAAGGAGCTGCAAACTCGGCTGGAAAGTCACTCCATGAAAGTTCTGGTCAACATGTGAAGGCTGATGGTCATAGATTTTTATAATAAAATCATTATTTGAAGAAAGATTTACAAAAACTGCATAGTGCCAAGGACGTATAGTCTGAGGTGGTAGATAGAGCATCAAACTTCCCACCTTGCATATAATGAACTTGCTGGGTAACGCTGTTACTCATCCTTTCCTATGAATCTTGCTTAGACTCTGAGGATCCCGAAGAGACTCCAAAGTATGCAACTGAGAGCCAAGGGGAGGTCTTCTATGAAGAGCCCAATTTGTATGGAGCCGTAGAAGGGGAGGACTACGATATCGTCTATGGAAGAGAGTACCAAGAGTCAGAATAATTACTATAGTTCTAGGAGCCACTTGAGCCGAGCAACATGAACAATATATAGCAATAAGTCATTGAGCTCAATTTGGAGTTTACGTTTTCACTTTGAAACTTCCGCTGAAACACTTATATTTTGGTTTGTAAGTTGAATCTTTTGGAAGTCTTGAACTTCTGGTATTGTAATAATAATAACGTGTGTATGTTTGTAATATGGACGCGCAATGTTTCTGTTGTAACACTCTAAGGGATGTGATATTTACGGAATGGTGTTCTGTGGATGTCATATCAACGACTATAGTGTACTACACATGAAGTGGTATGTTGGGTCACCGTGGTTGGTATCAGAGCAAATTGCTTTGACCTTAGGTTGGAAACCTAGTTTATTACCTGTAGTAGTGTGTAGCAACGATAAAGAATTCTCTAAAATAAATATAATGGGTATTCGAATGAGAATATTCCGTTATATGTTTTAGTGCGACAATTCTTTGTTATGATGCAATATATTATTGATTACTAATAAAAAATTATTTTTGACATACAGAGTTATGGCACCAAAGTTTCCAAAACAGACTTTGGTAAGGAAAGATGACACTCTCGATGATTACCAAGGATCATTCACGGACCAACTTCGTTAACTCTTAAGGATTTTTAGTTGTCCAACTAGAATTCGAGTGAACACCATAACCTATTATGATGGCCAGATGTTATCCAAGTATCATGTGAGTTTCCAACTCCTAGAGGAGCTTGGATTATATCACGATCTGCCTTTAGGTGAAGGTAGAAGTCACTTAGTAGCATATCATGTTGCTGTTGTGGAGGCAATAGCTAATATCTAAGATCATAAAGCCAAGGAGTTAGAAGGTAGCACATTTTCTGTGATTCCTCATGATTCTATAGACTCAGAGCCTGTACCGGATCATCTTACTTTGGTTAAGAAGCATCCTAAGTTAGCTTCCAAATTTATGGATAGATACCGAACACTTGTTGCGTCTTTTTAGGACACATCAAGTTATTATCGAAGATAAAAATGACATGTTAGAGGATCTAACGGATCCTGAAAGGAGGAAGCAGTTAGCATTCCAGTTGGAGAAGGAAGCAAGTAGTAGTACAAGATCAATCTTTAAGGATATACCTATAGATCCTGAATCTTTTACACCATATCCTTATACACCAAGGCCTGAACCTATATATGATCCTACTTTAGATATGAGGTATGTAGTACCACAGGGTTCGGAGGACGATTCTGATTCAGAACTTCCTATTGAGAATTCTGCTGGTTGGAGAATGGGATCATCTGAAGGATCCCAGGAACACCAGATGTCCATAGATAGTTCTGACAGAAATGTTGGACAATCTATCTGGATAGGTGCAAGAATTAACCCTAGTAACAGTAGTAGAAATACCATATTCATAGATAATCAGGATGAAGAAGAAGATCCTGAGGAGAGAGTGTTTGAATCATCAACACCTTCTCAAAACCCAGGGAATATACATTATCATGTGTTTAACTATCTTGCCCAAAAAAGCACCTGGGGAGTAGCAGAATCTGCGTATTCTGTTGATGACTCAAGGAATGAAGCTCAGGAGATGCAAGTGGGTGATAATGTTGAACATGTTTCTGAAGACTTTTCATCTGAGCTGGAGGGAGTCAATGCGCTCAGGTTGAGTAATGACTCAAGTCCTGACACTTCAGATACTGAGTATGTTCCTTCTGGAAGGCCATTTGTACCACAAACTATGCGACAAACGTCATGTCATCACGGCTGGACATCAGGCATGTATGATGAGCGTAGTTATTACTAAAAGCAGGCGGCTTAGTAAGAAGTATCGAGTACTATGTATTGTAATCCAAGAAAATAAGGTAGTTAGATAAATAAGGTAGTGTTGTGATTATACTTATATGGTATATGTTGTAATGACTTTGTATTATTAAGATGTTGCAATATATAATATGTGAAATGCATATTTGGATTTTAGTTGGATTTTCATTGTGTGACTAGTTCTGTGCGTAAAGTCGAGCTCAGAACACATGTGCATGATGTAATTATGAGTATTCGCTTTATGTTGCAGGACTAGGGGGTCATGAACACGGGTGTAGAAACCGAATCTAAACAGCAGCGGATGGAACGTGAGGCCAAGGAGAAGGCTGACGCAGAGGCAGGAAATCAGGGAACATTACCACCACCACCACCAATGAGGCCGTTAATGGAGCAGAACTTTATGTAGTGTATGCAAATGATGCAAGAGACCCAGAACAAGTTCATGGAAGAGTTGCTGGGACGACCTCGGAATCAGAGAGCACCTGAAGGTGGAGGAGTGAGTCTTTCTGACTTCCAGAATGCAAGGCCGTCACCGTTTGCATCATCCCCTGAACCAATGGAATGCAGAAGATTGGCTAGCAGATACAGAAAGAAAGCTGAAGACTGTAGGTTGTAATGACGCGGAGAAATTGAGGTATGCAACTCTTCTTCTGACAGGACCTGCAACATCATGGTGGGAAAATCAGTTAGCCATGCAACAGCCAGGAAGGGAATACACTTGGGAAGAGTTCAAACAGAGATTCCGTGAATATCATGTTCCGGAGAGTGTTATGGAGTTGAAGCGGAGAGAATTTGAGGAGATTCAGCAGGGATATACTAGTGTTATGAAGTATATTCAGGAGTTTAGTCAACTGTCTCATTATGCTGAGGAAGAAGTTAATACAGAAGAAAAGAGGAAGAAGCGTTTCCTGTGAGGGTGAAATCCATTTGTGAGGATGCAGTTAAGGTTTTATAATAAGCAAACTTACCAGCAGTTGCTGGATGCAGCTACCACTTTTGAAGATGACTACAAGAATGTCCAAGAGGATAGAAGGAAGAGAGATAAGAAGGAAACCAAGAGGATACATGCAAGTAAACCCAAGCCCAATCTGGAATTCAAACCAAGGAATAGACCATACAACAGCAACAATTCCAATCAGAGTGCAAATCCAAACATAAAGAATATTATATGCCACAATTGCAAATTCCCAGGGCATATGAGCAGGGATTGCCTGAAACCAGTAATTGTGTGCCATGCTTGTGGACAGAGAGGTCACATAAAGCCAAATTGTCCAAGCAAACCACAAGGAGGTTGGCCGGTTAGAGATGGAAGGCAAGCTAGTGGAGGCTATGGGCAGCCAAATAAAGGAGGGAATAATGTTAAGAACAACAATGGCAAGAGGAACAGACCTACTGGGAAGCTGAATTGTGCAACCCTAGAGGAGGTGGATAACTCGGAGCATGCAGTGATAGGTACGCTCAATATCCTTACGAATCCTGACAAAGTTCTATTTGATACTGGTGCAACTACTTCATTCATTTATGAAGAATTCTGAGAAAAATTCGGGATTAGAAGGGCAATGTTAGAAAACCCTATGACCGTAGTTACGGCAGGGGAAATGTGACTGTACGCCACATTAAACAAGATCAGGTTATTTCAATCTGTGGTTGTACATACTTTGCGGATCTTTATGTGATTCCTTTGAAGGGAATTGCAGTAGTGCTAGGGATGGACTGAATGACTAAACATGGGGCTCAGATAAATTGTGAGGAGAAAACTGTCTCAATAAAAACTCCAAGTGGAGCAAGAATAGTGTATCAAGCAGATAGGCAAAGTCATATCATGGTGGATCTTTAGTTGAACTCAATGAAGGAGGTCAAGTTGGAAGATATTCCTGTAGTAAATGAGTTCCAAGATGTTTTTCTAGCAGAGCTACCAAGAATGCCACCAGATCGGGAAATAGAGTTCACTATTGATCTAATTCCAGGTACATCACCAATAGCTCAAGCACCATACAAGATGGGACCAAAAGAAATGAAAGAACTCAAGGAGCAAATTGATGAGTTAGCCAGGAAAGGATTTATTCAGGAAAGTGTATCCCCATGGGGAACACCGGTGATCTTTGTGGATAAAAGGGATGGTGGAAGAAGGATGTGTGGGGATTACAAAAATTTGAACAATGTTACCATAAAGAATAAGTATCCCTTACCAAGAATTCAAGATCTGTTTGATCAAGTAAAGGGAGCTGGAGTATTTTCTAACATTGATCTAAGATCTGGATACCATCAGATAAAATTCAAACCAGAGGATGTGCCAAAGATAACATTCGTCTCAAGATATGGACACCACGAGTATCTGGTAGTACCATTTGGTTTGACCAATGCACCAGCAATATTCATGAATCTGATGAACAAAATCTTCATGCCATATTTGGATCAGTTCATCATAGTCTTCATTGATGATATTCTGATCTATTCCAAGGACAAAGAAGAGCATGTAGATCATTTGAGAATAGCATTGCAGACCCTAAGGGAACATAAACTTTATGCTAAGTTCAGTAAGTGTGAATTCTGGTTAGATGAGGTAGAATTCCTCGGTCATGTGATCAGTAAAGATGGAATTGCTGTAAATCCATCCAAAGTTCAATCAATACTAGAATGGACTATACCAACTGAAGGGATACGGGTAGGCTACACTAGCACAAATAAAAAAAATTACCACGTAAACCAGGATTACTGTTGTCATAGATCACGGGATTACGACTAGACGCGCAGTTGCGGAATCGATGAAGCGCGTCGAGGCAGTGCAGACGTTCCACGTCTCCTCCTTGTCCTCGTCCCACGAGAATCTCCCCTTGCACGGCTTGTCCAAGTGCCACAGATGCAGCACCTCCGAGGTATCCACACGTGTGGGGTGGAAGCGTCAGACGCCGGACTGCTAGGTCCGCGCGTGCAACACAGGCGTGAGGTGTGGCGGCTGGGTGGAATGGTCTAACCCTGGTCAGCTTGCCCCACCCTCTCTTATATAGGTGTCTCTTATTTTGCATATCATGACACTACCATCCTCAACGAACTCACGAATCTGATGGTAACGCATGCGAATATGTTTGTTCTTCTGGTGTTGTCTAGGTTCCTTGGCTTGTGCAATAGCACCATTGTTGTCACAATAAACGTCAATGGGATTGGACGCGCATTGAACCACACCAAGAGCGATCAGGAAATTCCTAATCCAAACAGCTTCCTTTGCAGCCTCCGAGGCGGGAATATATTCAGCTTCTGTTGAAGAGGAGGCCACCGTATCTTGCTTGGAACTTTTCCAACTCACAGCACCACCATTCATGACAAACACATAACCAGATTGCGATCTGGAATCATCTGAGTCGTTAAGGTAACTCGCATCTGTGTAACCCCTTACACTGAGTTCATCCTCACCTCCATAAACTAGGAACACATCCTTAGTCTTTCTCAAGTACTTCAGGATATTCTTTTACCGCTGTCTAGTGACCTTCACCTGGATCAGCCTGATATCTGCTCGTAACACTTAGAGCATAGGAAACATCTGGGCGAGTACATATCATTGCATACATAATGGATCCAATAGCCGAAGCATATGGAACCCTACTCATGCGCTCACGCTCATCAGTAGTCGAAGTACACCAAGTCTTGCTGAGTTTTATGCCGTGAGACATGGGCAAGAACCCGTTCTTAGCCTCTTCCATGCTGAACCGTTTCAACACTTTGTCAATGTATGTACTCTGGCTTAATCCAATTAGCCTCCTTGATCTATCTCTATAGATCTTGATGCCCAGAATATATGCCGCTTCTCCTAAGTCCTTCATCGAAAAACTATTTTTCAACGAGGTCTTAACAGACTCGAGCATAGGAATGTCATTTCCAATCAGTAATATGTCATCTACATATATGATTAGAAATACCATCGCTCTCCCACTTTCCTTCTTGTAAACACAAGGTTCTTGTTCATTTTTGATGAAGCCAAACTCCTTTACTTCATCAAATCGAATGTTCCAACTCCGAGATGCTTGCTTCAGCCCATAAATGGACTTTAGAAGTTTGCATACCTTTCCAGCATTGTTTGGATCAACAAAAACTTCGGGCTGCATCATATACCTTTAGGAAAGCCGTCTTGACATCCATCTGCCATATTTCATAGTCGAAATGTGCAGCAATGGCTAGAATGATCCGTATAGATTTAAGCATCGCTACGGGTGAGAAAGTCTTGTCGTAGTCAACTCCTCGAACTTGTCGAAAACCTTTTGCAACAAGTCGAGCTTTATGGATGTGAACATTTCCATCCATATCAATATTCTTCTTATAGATCCATTTGCACTCGATGGCTTTTAAACCATCAGGAAGGTCAACCAAGTTCCAAACTTGTCTCCCATGGACTCTCTCTCGGATCTCATGGCTATCAGCCATTTCTCAGAGTCTGGGTCCACCATCGCTTCTGCATAGGTCGCAGGCTCATCATTGTCTAACAATAATAATTCTCGCGCTTCGCGGAGCCTCGCCGACCTTCGTGGTTGTGGTGCTTCTGTTGCCACGGGTTCCTCAACTTGTTATGCTACAATAGCATCACTCGTAGAAGCATCCCCAACTGGCTCATCTTGAACTTCTTCAAGTCGCACCGACCTTCCACTTGTTCCCTTTGTGAGAAACTCTTTCTCTAGGAAAACACCGCTACAAGAGACAAACACTTTGCCCTCCTCTCGGTTGTAGAAGTAATACCCTAAGGTTTCCCTCGGATATCCCACGAAAATGCACTTATCCGATTTGGGTGTTAGCTTGTCCGACTGAAGTCGCCTGACAAATGCATCACAACCCCAAATCTTTAGAAAAGACAAACTGGGATTCTTTCCAGTCCACATCTCATATGGTGTCTTAACTACGGATTTAGATGGTACCCTATTAAGTATGAAAGCTGCCGTTTCTAGAGCATAACCCCAAAATGACAATGGAAAATCCGACTGGCTCATCATCGATCGAACCATGTCCAACAAAGTTCGATTGCACCGTTCAGAGACCCCGTTTCTTTGAGGCGTTCCGGGCGGCGTGAGTTGTGGAACAATTCCGCAACTCTTAAGATGATCGCTAAATTCGTGACTCAAATATTCGCCTCCATGATCAGATCGCAAGGCCTTTATTTTCTTGCCACGTTGATTCTCTACCTCATTCTGAAACTCCTTGAACTTTTAAAAAGTTTCAGACTGATGCCTCATCAAGTAGACATAACCATATCTACTGAAATCATCAGTGAAAGTAATGAAGTAGTGATATCCTCCTCTGGCTGTCGTGCTCATTGGTCCACATACATTAGTATGTATGAGTTCCAACAAGTATGTCGCTCTCTCGGGTAAACCCGAAAAAGGCGACTTGGTCATATTTCCAAGTAAACAAGCTTGACATGTCTCATATGATTCAAAATCAAACGAAGTTAGAAGACCATCACCATGGAGCTTCTTCATGCGCTTTTCACTTATATGCCCCAAACGACAATGCCATAAATAGGTAGGACTCAAATCATTAGGCCGAAGCCTTTTAACACAAACATTGTAAACATATGCATCATCATGATTTAAAATAAATAACCCATTCACAATGGGAGCACCAGCCATAAACACAGCATTCTTAGAGATTACACAACCATGGTTTGCACTCGCGAATGAATAACCATCCCTCATCAAACATGAAGGTGATAAAATGTTGCGACCCATACTTGGAATGTAATAACAATTATTCAACTCCATAATAAATCCTGACGAAAGGTGAAGTTGCATGACACCGACGAACAATGCAGCAACCCTTGCTTTATTTCCGACGCGAAAATCCACTTCGCCTTTCTGCACTTCTCTAGTCCTTATTAGCCCCTGCATCGAATTGCAAATATGAGCAACTGATCCGGTATCAAATACCCAAGAGTTAACATAGGAATCAGCGATAAGAATGTCCACAACATTTACAACAAGCGTACCTGAGTGGGAAGTACTCTTACTTCCACTCTTCTTCAAAGAAGCCTGGTACTTGCTGCAGTTTCTCTTCCAGTGGCTATGTTCATGACAAAAGAAGCACTCAGTGTCTTCTACAGGTCCAGCATTTTGCTTGGGTGCAGGCTTAGGGATCGTATCCTTAGCCTTGCCCTTCTTCTTCTTCCAAGAAGTACCCTTTTTCTTGAAGTTAGGCTTGTTCTGCACAACCATCACATGGCTATGCCCTGCACACTTCTTCATGTCACTTTCTGCTGTTTTCAGCATCCCGCATAACTCATTAAGGCCCTTCTCCACCCCATGCATATGGTAGTTCGAAATGAACTGCCCATAGCTAGATGGAAGAGACACCAAAATGTAGTCAGTGGCCAACTCTTGGCCCAGTGGAAAACCAAGCTTTTCCAAAGTCTGACTATAACCAACCATTTTGATTACATGGGGGCCTACAGCTGCTCCCTCTGCTAGCTTGCATTCGACAAAGGACTTGGCAACATTGTACCTCTCAGTCCTTGCCTGATCTTGGAACATGTCCTTAAGCACAACGATCATATCGTACGCATCCTGATCCTCAAACTTCTTTTGAAGTTCAGGTTCCATGCATGCAAGCATAAGACAACTAACCTCAAGAGAATCATCACATGCTCTCTTGTAGGCGTTCTTTAGGGAAGCAGATGCATTATCAGCAGGTTCATCGGGGATTGGGGTATCCATAAACGTTTCCTTTTTATCAGACCTGAGAACAATTCTCAGGTTACAGACTCAGTACGAATAGTTTGTTCCATTTAGTTTATCTTTGTCAAGAATCGAACGCAAAAAAAAGGTGATGTAGTGTTCGGTGCCATTGATCTACAAGAGAAAACATTCAAAATACTAAGCCATGTAACCATGAAAGAGTAAAACATATTAAACAATTTAATAGCATATACTCCCACTTAAATCAATATCCCTATATTGATACTAAGTGATTCAAGATCCACAATTAACAAGTCGACTAGTGATCTTTATCATCACTGCTAGAAGACAAGGTAAATCGGTAAGCAACACTTGCTAATCATATCACATATGACTCTTATTGTTGGGTGACATCTCTATGTAAAAACTAGGCGCCCAACCTTTATGCCCCAAGGTCCTTAATTGTTAAGATGACCTTGTCAAGCTCACCAACCCTTATGAGTGTAGGTATCTGATACAAACCCATCCAGCCAAGGAAAACCGCGACACCCTAATTTCATAGGCCCACCAACGATTGTACAGGGCATAGGATGGTGCAAGGTTTGGTTGGGAGGGCATGGTTTAACTTAAACTTTGTGAGGGATCATTCTACTTCTATCATCTAAGCATGCATAGAGTAAAACGCATAAGAATAGCATTCACATAGTTGTGACACAGTATGGCCCATTTTCTCATGCTGATCTCTATCGCCATAGAACCTGTCCACCATGATGATCTCCATCTTCATGTTCCAGGCAAGCCATCCTCGAAGTGATGAGTCCTGCAAGAACTAATACAGGCTCTTACCCCTAACAGCTAGTAATCAAAATTACATAGAATTGGGATCATCACAAGTTGGCACGCAGGCCATTACAACAATTGACAACACATATGGCTCCAGCCGTGTTGCCCTACTCACGACACGCAGGTCATGATAAAATTCATACATGCATCACATACATATATGGACCATACTGATCACATACATCCTGCAAAAACATGTTATGCATAGAATCTCATTCTACCGGATCATGTGACCTCGCAGCACCTAGTTACCTTAACGAGATACAAAAAATGTGCTACGACTAGGGGGGTCTAGGGGGTATCCCCCTACGGGGTTCGAAGGGGCGGCGCCCCTCGTGGTATCTCCGGGCGTTTGGAAAACTGTGGAAAATGAGAGATCGAATCTACACAATTTTATTTAAGGATTTTGATCGGCAAATCAAATTTACCATAAACCGTCTGTTGTTCCGATCTGATTAAACTCCTTTGATCACGGTACATCAATTTTAGATCTAGGTTCCGATTCGATCAATCATATTGATCTTCGCGTGATTCAACAGGATTTATGTGTCACTGTCTACCCCGATGGAGGACACCGACCGGTAGGGGTAAGTCGTTCGACTACCTCAGAATCACGATCACGGAAAGCTAGATCATAGATCAATACTGAACCACCGCAATATAAACGATCACATCATTCATATCAATCTGCATATCACCATATGCAACCATCCCGAATCTCTAACTGAACAACATCGGCTCTGATACCACTGAAGGGATACGGGTAGGCTACACTAGCGCAAATCAAAAAAAATTACCATGTAAACCAGGATTACTGTTGTCATAGATCACAGGATTACCACTAGACGCGCAGTTGCGGAATTGATGAAGCGCGTCGAGGCAGTGCAGACGCTCCACGTCTCCTCCTTGTCCTCGTCCCAGGAGAATCTCCCGTTGTGCGGATCGTCCAAGTGCCACAGATGCAGCACCTCCGAGGTATCCACACGTGCGGGGTGGAAGCGTCAGACGCCGTACTTCTAGGTCCGCGCGTGCAACACAGGCGTGAGGTGTGGTGATTGGGTGGAATGGTCTAACCCTGGTCAGCTCGCCCCACCCTCTCTTATATAGGCGTACCTAGTGGGCTTCTACATTAGCAGCCCATTAGTAGCCTAAGCCTGGTCTAATTCGGATCCAATCCTCATTAGGCTTCCAACCCCTTAAGTATGTGACCCTATAGGTTCATATACGTATAGACATGACACGAATACACTTATTCTGTCAATAGTTGGTAGCGGCCTCAAGCAAGATGTGCCAACTCCTAAACGCATACAAAGATCATATCGGACGAACCATCACAAGGTTTAGTACATGTATTTTCCTTTGCCTCATGATATTTGGTCTAGCTCCAAGCTGACCTCCCTTTCTCGATACTGTGATTCAGAACCCCTTTACTAGGTTAACTCTTAACCTTATGTAGCACGGCCATGCATTTCTAGATCTGGTCACTCGAGGGGCCCAGAGATATCTCTCTCAAGTAGAGAGGGGCAAATCCCATCTTGATTGACCATGCCTTGCAGCATGCTTCAGGAAAACCCCGAAAGCTACCTTTATAACTACTCAGTTACGGAGTAGCATCTGATAGCCCCAAAGTAGGTCGATCCACATCTCAAAGTACATGCATCAACCTCAGGTGTAAGGACAAAACATACACGATGTGTAGAGAGAGAGCTGCAACTAATTGCCAGTTTCAAGTTGGGTTAGTCCAACCCCATGTTCATCACATGTGTCCACATCATTGGTTTGACATCTCCATGTGTGTCCTCACCAATCGATCGATGTGCTAGTCTAATATTCACGTGTGTCCTCACATGAACTCCGACTAGGGACAACTATTAAATAACCAAACAAGTAAAGAGTTTCACAAACAATTCACATAATTGCCAATCAATACGAGTTGCCTGATATGGATATTCAAGGAACATTACAATAACTCACGGATACATATAAAATATAATCATCTCTATGATTGCATGTAGGGCATATTTCCTTCACCAACCAATGTGAAACAAATTCGAGGTTTCTTGGGGATGGATGGTTATTATCGGAGGTTCATTGAAGGTTTCTCCAAAATAGCTTGACCAATGACTAAATTATTAAGGAAGAATACCCCATTCAATTGGGATGAGAAGTGTGAAGCAAGTTTCCAGGAATTGAAGACCAGGTTAACTACCGCTCCAATTCTAGCAGTTCCAGAAACAGGGAAAGACTTTACAGTATACTGTGATGCATCTAAAGAAGGTATGGGTTGTGTATTAATGCAAGATCGGAAAGTGATTTCTTATGGATCAAGACAACTGAAATCACATGAAGTCAACTATTGTAGTGACCTTGGATCAATAAAGATCCTAAGTCCCTGTGATTTACATGCTAGTCCCTGGATTGTTAGCTAGCACTCACAGTCGATGAATATCATGTAAAACACAAAGTCATTATTACACGGAGAATCCAGAGTATGAATTTATTACAAATTTGCTTAGCTTTAAGCTAGCTCAAATAACAGCGGAAACATAAAGCAGCTTGAGTCCATTAATGCCCCAGGCTTGTCGAGTGAAGACTCGTGATCCCTACGCACCTTTTAATCTTCGGATTCTGCACATAAGACGTGCAGCCAACAAGTTGGGTCAATACTTTGAATTTATTGTCAAATTACACCAAGGGAAGAAAAGTCTAACTCTACATTCAAGGCTAGTTTTATTAAGTAAGAGAAGGTTTCCCTACTTTGTAAACATTTGTTTAAGTAATATATGGTTGAATGGCACACAAGCATCTTACTCACCAAGTTCCCAAAACAACCTAATACTTGGATATTACTCACCAAGTTCCCAAAACCCTCCCAATAGCGATATGACTCACGCCTTGGTTTTTTAGAAATCTTTAAGCTTTGAAAGAGAGAGAAGAAGATCCTTCAGAGGCTCCATCCTTTATATGCTCAATGTTGTTCTATTTCTGTGAACACGGCAGATCGATCAGATTGCAATTACTCTCGAGAGTTTGTGCACTTTACCCACAATCCACGATCAAGTCCTTTTACAGACAAGAACATGGCGATGATTTTCCTTAGTAGCCCCTCTACCTTCTGGATCTAACCGTGCCAAGAACCTCCAAATGTTGGTACCCAGGTGAGGTTTCCCACTAAGTACTAGGCCAAGACAGAGCCCATAATGTATTGTGGTTGCACTGGAAGCTTCTGAATTCTGAAACATGGCAGACTTCTTTGATTCCTGGGCGGCCGTCCTCCACCAAAATCTCACTCGTTGTCTTGAAAAACATTCCGCCTAGAAGAAAACTTAGTTTTATTTTGAAGTGGATTTGAGAAGAAAAGTTTTCTCATGAGAGCCTTTATACTTAGAAAAATTCATTGTCTTTCGAACCCCCAACGGTACTTTACATATATATATATCCTAGCAAGCAATACTTAGCAAAACAGGGGAATCTATTAGGAGGGTATGTCCTAAGTATAGAGCTACTCATGGCATACTACAAAATCATCGCACTTGCAAAAATAATACTTAGGAAAAATTCTACTAGAACATCCTACACATGCATACTACAGAATTTTGAAGATCACATGCATAGAATCAAAACTGGGACGATAATATGAACAAGTGGTGTAACTTGCCTTGATCCGAGCACCACTCTACGCAATAGTACACCTCAGCGCACTCCGAACAATCTAACTAAACACAAACATAGATCTAATCACAACTTGCACAGAATATGCCACCGTGATAATATGCGTGCATGCAACATGGTACTTATGCAAGATTTGTTTTCTAAATTGAACAAGGTAGTCTAATTGGATTGCAATTGTGTTAGGGATGTTATTAGTATTGATCTCCCACAGGTTTAAATTAATTTGGGTCATTATTCTAATTCATAGGCTCATAAGGAGATCCAACCATCTAATTAGCCCCGAATCTGATCTAATGTTCTTAAGCAAGGTTTTATAATTTTGTTCAGTAGGTATTGTAAAAACAAAGTCAACGCAACAAGAATCAACTAAAATTGGGTTTTAATTATTTTTTTACGAATTAAAAACTCAAATCTAGAGATTAAATTCTACACAGAAAAGCCTACTGCACAATTGTAATATTATTACAGATCTGTGTTCTACACAATTTTGTGGATCCAACGGTATATTATAAACAAAATTTGGCCAAACGGTTGAATTTCTACGAATTTCGCAAAGTTTTAATAACTTCTGCCTATTTAAACTAATCCAATCCGATCTGTGACAGGTGGTGGCCCCTGATTGGCCCGGCTAAACGACGCGCGCTGACGAGGACATGCCACGCGGCACGACGTGGTTCGCTGATACCCCTTCCGCAACGATCTAATCCTACCCGTCCGATCTCGATCTGGCGGACAGGAGAGGCGGCGGCGAGCAATTCCCGGTGATTGGTTGCGTTAGAGAGGGGGCAAAACACGGGGGGGATCAGTAGAGAATGGGAGGAAGCTCTAGAGGGAGATAAGGGCGACGGGAAGCTCCGAACCGTCTCGGCGAGATCAACCCGACGGCGGCTGGCGCGGGAGATCGATTTAGCTAGGGTTTTAGGAAAAAGAGAAGAGGGGGGTCGATGCAGAGCTATTTAAGGAGGGGATGGCGTGGATAAGGGGCCAAGGCGCGAGAGATTTGCGGAATTCGGCTCGGGTCGATCCCGTGTTCGCCAGGGACTCACCGTCGTCGTGGGGGAGACGACTAACGTGTGTTTCCCGCGTGTCAGCGAGCGGAGGGGCGGGAGCGGGCTGGGCCAGACGCGGTGCGGGCTGCTGCGGCTGGCGCTGGCAGGTTAGGCGCCGCGCGGGTGCGGGTGGGCTGACGCGGCTGGCCCAGCTAGGTTAGGCCGCCCTTTTTTGTTTTATTTATTCTTTTCATTTTCTGTTTTACTAATACCTCAATAACTTTTGCATACTAAGGCCAAAAGCGATGAAATCAGTTTCTATTTTTTTTGTAAAAATGGGGTGGTCATCTTAGAGTCAGAGAAAATTGTTTTTACAATTCTTAGAAGGGTCAAAACAAGATTACTTCATTATTGTTCATAGATAGGGATTATTAATAGGGTTTGGTGGTGGGGTTTGATGCAACTTAAATTTGTATGCAATTAGTGCAAGGATGATGCATTCTTCTAGTAACATCCTATTATAAAATCTGGGATGTTACAAACCTAACCCCCTTAAGAAGAATCTCGTCCCCGAGATTCGGACTGGCTAGCAAATAGGTGTGGGTGTTCTGCCTTAAAATCTTCTTCACGTTCCCACGTGGCTTCTTCCTCGGAATGGTGGTTCCATTGACTTTGCAGAATCTGATAGTCTTGGTACGGGTAATCCTTTCGGCCGTTTCCAAAATTTTGATAGGCTTCTCCTCATAAGTAAGGTCATTCTCCAATTGAACCTCATCCAGGGGAACGGTATCCCTTAGCGGAGTTTCGGCCATTTCTGGGTGGCACTTCTTTAGTTGTGATACATGAAACACATCATGAACAGTCAGTCCTTCTGGTAACTCCAACTGATAAGCTACTTCACCTCTACGGCCCACAACTTTATATGGTCCTATGAATCGTGGGGCTAACTTACCCTTGATTCCGAACCTCTTAACTCTTCGTAGTGGTGAAACTCGGAGGTACGCATGGTACCCTATTTTATAAGCCACATCTCTGCGCTTGGAATCAACATAACTATTTTGTCGGGATTGAGCTACCTTTAGCCTATCTTGAATCTGTCGTACCTTTTCTTCGGCATCCTTGATCAATTCAGGTCCAAAAAGACTACGTTCGCCAACTCCACTCCACAACAGCGGAGTTCTACACTTCCTGCCATATAGAACTTTAAATGGAGCCATCTTGATACTTGTCTGGTAGCTGTTGTTGTATGAGAACTCAGCATACGACAAGTTATCATCCCAACTAGACCCATAGTCTAGTGCGCAAGCTCTCAACATATCTTCCAGAATCTGGTTCACCCTTTCCGTTTGGCCAGCTGTCTGAGGGTGGAAGGCAGTACTGAATTGTCGTAACTTTGAAGTGAACTGGGTGCCTCTATCTGATACAATTCCCTTAGGAACACCATGCAGACTTACAATCCTTGACATATATATCTTGGCAAGCTTAGCACTTGTATATGTGGTCTTTACGGGGATGAAGTGAGCCACCTTGGTAAAGTGGTCCACCACTACCCAGATAGAATCAAATCCTAAACGAGCCCGGGGCAATCCCGTGATAAAATCCATGCCTACCTTGTCCCACTTCCAATCGGGTATAGGTAGCGGTTGCAGCAATCCGGCCGGTTTCTGATGCTCGGCTTTAACTCTATTGCATACGTCACACAGGGAAATATACTCGGCAATTTCTCTTATTAAATTATTCCACCAAAATCTATCCTTCACATCCATGTACATCTTCATGTTATCTGGATGAATTGAGTAAGGTGAATCATGAGCTTCTTGTAAAATCAACTTCCTGAGATCGGGGTCATTGGGAACGCACAAACGCTTTCCATACCAAAGGGTTCCTTGTTCGTCCAGACGAAAATCTTTTGTCTTTCCTTCACTTATTTTGATTCTTATTTCTTCCAACTCTTTATCTACCTTTTGTGCTTCCTTCATTCTCTCTTGAAAAGTAGACACTATTTCCATAGTCGCTACGTGTCCTTTCAGAACTATTTCTAGTCTGAGATCCTTGAATTGCCTGCATAAATCCTATGGAAGTTCCCCTGTGGTAAGCCTATTCACATAAACTTTACGACTTAAGGCGTCGGCTACCACATTTGCCTTTCTGGGGTGGTATTGCAAATCCAATTCATAATCCTTAATCAGTTCATGCCATCTTCTTTGCCTCATATTCAACTCCTTTTGGGTGAAGATGTAATTCAAGCTCTTATGATCTGTGAACACATCACAATGTTTGCCCATGAGGTAGTGTCCCCATACCTTGAGTGCATGTACCACAGACGCAAGTTCCAAATCATGTGTGGGGTAGTTGTGTTCGTGGTTCTTAAGTTGTCGAGAGGCATAGGATACCACTTTCCCATCTTGCATCAATACACTTCCAAGTCCTTGTCGAGAAGCGTCACAATAGACTTGAAAATCCTTTTGGATATCAGGCAGACACAGAACTGGTGCCGTTACGAGGCGTTTCTTCAACTCTTGAAAGGTTGCTTCACATGCCTCGGTCCATAGGAATTTCTTTTACTTCTTCAACAGTTCCGTCATGGGTTTCGCTATTTTGGAAAAGTTTTCAATGAACCTCCGGTAATATCTTGCGAGGCCCAGGAAACTCCTAATATCTCCCACATTCTTAGGTGACTCCCATTCCGTTACGGAATCTACCTTACTAGGATCTACGGTGACTCCTTTTGCCGACACAACATGACCAAGGAATCCCACTTCCTTTAACCAGAATTCGCATTTGCTGAACTTGGCATACAACTTGTGTTCTCTTAGTTTCTCCATAATTAGGCGCAGATGCTTCTCATGTTCCTTTTCATCCTTGGAGTATATGAGTATATCATCTATGAATACCACGATAAACTTGTCCAAATATTCCATGAACACCTTGTTCATCATGGTCATGAAGTATGTCGGGGCATTGGTTAGACCAAACGAAATTACGGTGTACTCATACAATCCGTATCTTGTGGTGAAGGCTGTTTTGGGCACATCTTGTTCTCGAATCTTTAGCTGAAAGTAGGCTGATCGCAGATCGATCTTTCAGAACACACTAGCTCCCTTTAATTGATCAAATAGGTCATTGATGTTAGGCAGAGGGTACTTGTTCTTGATCGTCACCTCATTCAACGAGCGGCAGTCCACAACCAGCCTCTTGGTTTTATCCTTCTTTTCCATGAATAGGACAGGTGCTCCCCAATATGACGCGCTGGGTTGAATGAATCCCTTGTCCAATTGTTCCCTAGCTGTTTCTTGAGTTCCTTTAACTCGTACACATCCATCTTGTACGGTCTCTTAGCTATCGGCCCTATGTCTGGCATCAAGTCAATGAGGAACTCGATATCACGGTTAGGAGGCATCCCGGGTAATTCTTCTGGAAAGACATTCGGGTATTCCTTCACAATGGGTACATCCTCCAAGCTAAACCCCTTAAGAGAGTTCACCATAACTTCCTTAAGTGCGAAATTTGACTTGATACGAATCCTCTTCCCTTCCGGTGTTGTGAGCGTGACAGTCCTTTTGGCACAATCTATGACTCCTCCATATTCGGTCATCCAATTCATGCCCAAGATTATGTCTAATCCTTGTGACTCTAGAACTACTAGACTTGTGGGAAAGATGTGCGTCCCAATCCTTAGTTCTAATCCCCGGCAACCAGAGTTTGCCACTATTTCTCCTCCAGGAGAACTTACCCGAGGAGAGTTTATAGTCTCCGTAGGTATCTTGCCTCTATCCACAAATACCCTTGATATGAATGAATGCGATGCACCAGTATCAAAAAGAACAACTGCGGGAATAGAATTAAGCTTGAACTTACCAATCACGGAGTCCGGTGCGTCACAAGCATCCTCCACAGAGACATGATTCATCGTGGCTTTGACAAACGGATTTGGCTTCTTCCCGTTTCCATTGCCATGGTTGTGTCCATTTCCATTCCCATTTCCATTCCCATTGTCATTCTTCTTCTCGGGGCAAGTGGTTGCATAGTGCCCTGTCGTGTTGCACTTAAAGCATGTCACCTCACTGAGATCCTTTCCATTGCTGCCATTTCCATTGTGGTTTTTATGCCCATTCTGTTTGTGGCCGCCATGGTGATGACCGTTATGGTTGTGGCCATTATTGTTATAAGGGGGTGGTGAGGAAGTGCGCTGCTTCTGGTATGGAATGGAGTGCTTGTGAGGGTTAGACTTCCTCTTGCAGTTTTCTATGCTCTTTCTTTTGGATTCAACCACAATGGCTCTGTCCAAGAGTTCCTGAAAGTTGTCAAAAATTTCTGAGCCACAAGCTGAATAGATATATCATCATTGAGTCCTCTTAAGAATTCCTCCTGCCTCTTGGCATCAGTGGAAACATCATCGGGTGCATAACGGGCTAGCTTGTTGAAAAGCTCACCATACTCGGTGACAGAACGGTGCAGCTGGTGTAGGTCGCGAAACTCGCGCCTTTTCAGAGTCATGACACCAGCAGCCACATGATGAGTGCGGAAAGCTAACTCGAACTGATCCCAAGTGATAGCATCAATATCCGGGTGGGTGACTTGGTAGTTATCCCACCATTCTGCAGCAGGTCCTTCAAGCTGGTGCGCGACATAACGTACCCTGTCGGCTCCGACAGCTTGCATAGTATCTAACTTCTTGTTAATTGTATGGAGCCAGTCATCTGCGATGATTGGCTCAGCGCTGCTAGTGAAGGTAGGTGGGTTCAACCTCAAAAACTGAGTCAAGCGATCCTGTTGAGGTGGTGGTGGAGGTGGCGGTGGCGCGTTGTTGTTTTTGTTGTTGTTGTTTTGCATGTTCTGAGTGAGCAGTTGGATCAGCTGGTTCTAAGTGGCCAGAAGTTGTGCAATTTCTGGAGGAATTTCGGTGTTCTCACGTCTTGGCGGCATCTGTGGGGTTTGAGAGACAAGTTAAGAAATAGACAGAACGACTAAGTAGTAAACTCCTACCCTTATGAAAACACACAAGGCACACAATACATAATAGAATGAACTTAACACATAAATCATCCAAGTTTAACTAAACCAAAAAAATGTCTTGGTATTTATTACAATCACGATTAACGTTCTACTATAGAATTTAAGGGTGGTCCAACTACTACACATCTTCCACGCCTTCCTCTTCCTCGTCCTCGAACGAGTAGACTTCCTGCTCTAGGGTTGTCTTATACAACTCCATATCCTTTGTGGTGGCTTCAAGCTTCTCTTGGTGGTTCTTTATCTCATCCTGATGCTTCTTGGTAGTGGCTTCTAGCTGCTCCTGAAGTCCCTCCTTCTCGCCTTGTAGTTACTCCACTAGACTTGACTTCTTTGCGGCTTCAAGTTGCTTTGCCAAATCCCTCTTGGAAGAACGCACATCATTGATTATCTTGCAAAGGCCTTCGGTTTGCACTTCAGTTCCCTCGATCTCCTGCTTGAGTTCCCTAATCCTCTTCTTTTTATTTATCACCCTCTTCTCTTGGTTAGCGAACTTCTTCTCTTGGTCCTGGAACTTCATCTCCTGGAGCTTCATTGCCTCCTCCTGCTGCTTGATCATTTCCTCCTTCTCCTTGATGACAGCGCATAACTCATCATTCCTTAACATCTCGAGGAAACTACCTTTTTCAAGGTCATGGATGTGGCACTCCAAGTCTTGATATTGGGTCCTTCAGCGCTTGGTAGAAGTCCTTTCCTCAAAGGTTAACTCCATGGGAATTCCTTCCTCATCTCGCCTTCCAAAAAGGCCGCCGCTGTGTCCTTGGAGAGCCTCATGATGGCGCCCACATAGGTGGCCAATGAGCTGCTGCAAGCTGATGCTAAGGGCCTTCTCCTTGGAGTCGCTAACAATGTGGATTGCTATGTCTTCCTCCGGGTTCTTGCCTCGCTCTTGTCCTGGTTGGATGACTTTGACTCCCCAGCAGCCGTCCATGTGGAGTTTCTTCATTGTGCTTTCCTGGATTGTTGGCAGGGGAAGTTCCAAACGTGTGAGGAGATCCATGAGGCATCCACCAAAGCGAAGGGGCTCGATGTCCGCCACGGTGTCGTAGAGGAAGCTTGTATCTTTAAGTTAGAAGAATAAATATTAGATACATAATCAAGTAGAGTAAAGCAGGTACTAGAAGTGCGAAAAATAACTTAGAAGGAAAATCAAGTAAGGCACATAAGTTAAAGGTGGTTCCAATCTAGGTTCACGTCCTACAGGCAACGATGTGCTCTGATACCATCTATAGTGACCTTGGATCAATAAAGATCCTAAGTCCCTGTGATTTACATGCTAGTCCCTGGATTGTTAGCTAGCACTCACAGTCGATGAATATCATGTAAAACACAAAGTCATTATTACACGGAGAATCCATAGTATGAATTTATTACAAATTTGCTTAGCTTTAAGCTAGCTCAAATAATAGAGGAAACATAAAGCAGCTTGAGTCCATCAACGCCCCAGGCTTGTCGAGTGTAGACTCGCGATCCCTACGCACCTTTCAATCTTCGGATTCTACACATAAGACGTGCAGCCAACAAGTTGGGTCAATACTTTGAATGTATTGGCAAATTACACCAAGGGAAGAAAATACTAACTCTACATGCAAGGCTAGTTTAGGCTATGGAGTTTATTTGCTCAAAGCTAGTTTTCTTAAGTATGGAGAAGAAGAGAAGGTTTCCCTACTTTGTAAACATTTGTTTAAGTAATATATGGTCGAATGGCACACGAGGATATTACTCACCAAGTGTCCAAACAACCTAATACTTGGATAATACTCACCAAGTTCCCAAAACCCTCCCAATAGCGATATGACTCACGCCTTGGGTTTCTTAGAAATCTTTAAGCTTTGAAAGAGAGAGAGGAATATCCTTCATAGGCTCCATCCTTCATATGCTCAATGTTGTTCTATTTTCGTGAACACGGCTGATCGATCAGATTGCAATTACTCTCGAGAGTTTGTGCACTTTACCCACAATCCACGATCAAGTACGTTTACAGACAAGACCATGGCGAGGCTTTCCCTTAGTATCCCCTCTACCTTCTGGATCCAACCATGCCAAGAACCTCCAAATGTTGGTACCCAGGTGAGTTTTCCCAATAAGTACTAGGCCAAGACAGAGCCCATATGTATTGTGGTTGCACTGGAAGCTTCTGAATTCTGAAACATGGCAGACTTCTTTGATTCCTGGGCGGCCGTTCTCCACCAAAATCTCACTCGTTGTCCCGACAACCATTCCGCCCAGAAGAAAACTTAGATTTATTTTGAAGTGGATTTGAGAACAAAAATTTGCTCATGAGAGCCTTTATACTTAGAAAAATTCATTGTCTTTCGAACCCCCAAACGGTACTTTATATATGTATATATATCCTAGCAAGCAATACTTAGAAAAACAGGGGAACCTATTAGGAGGGGAAGTCCTAAGTATAGAGCTACTCATGGCATACTACAAAATCATCGCGCTTGCAAAAATAATACTAAGGAAAAATTCTACTAGAACATCCTACACATGCATACTACAGAATTTTGAAGATCACATGCATAGAATCAAAACTGGGACGATAATATGAACAAGTGGTGTAACTTGCCTTGATCCGAGCAGCACTCTACGCAATAGTACTCCTCAGCGCACTCCGAACAATCTAACTAAACACAAACATATATCTAATCACAACTTGCACAGAATATGCCACAGAGATAATATGCATGCATGCAACATGGTAATTATGCAAGATTTGTTTTCTAAATTGACCAAGGTAGTCTAATTGGATTGCAATTGTGTTAGGGATGTTATTAGTATTGATTTCCCACAGGTTTAAATTAATTTGGGTCATTATTCTAATTCATAGGCTCATAAGGAGATCCAACCATCTAATTAGCCCCGAATCATATCTAATGTTCTTCAGCAAGGTTTTATAATTTTTTTCAGTAGGTATTGTAAAAACAAATTCAACGCAACAAGAATCAACTAAAACGAGGTTTTAATTATTTTTCTATAAATTAAACACTCAAATCTAGAGATTAAATTCTACATAGAAAAGCCTACTGCAAACTTGTAATATTATTGCAGATCTGTGTTCTACACAATTTTGTGAATCCAACGGTATATTATACGCAAAATTTGGCCAAACGGTTGAATTTCTACAAATTTCGCAAAGTTTTAATAATTTCTGCCTATTTAAACTAATCCAATCCGATCTGTGACAGGTGGCGGCCCCTGATTGGCCCAGCTAAACGATACGCGCTGACGAGGACATGCCACGCGGCACGACGTGGTTCTCCGATACCCCTTTGGCAACGATCTAATCCTACCCGTCCGATCTCGATCTGGCGGACAGGAGAGGCGGCGGCGACTTACCAGGCTCCGACGGCGGTGTTGGGCGGCGGTGGCGTCAGTGACGATGGGCGACGGCGATACAGTGGCTTACCGAGGTGTCGGTGTGGTCGATGTTGTGCGAATGGTCCTCGCGGTCACGATAGAGTCCTCGGCCGCGCTCCTTGCGTCCTCTTCCTTCGGCAGAGCTACGTTGTTCCTCCTCGTCTCCGGCAGTGCTCCGGCGAGCAATTCCCGGTGATTGGCTGCGTTAGAGAGGGGGCAAAACACGGGGGGCGAATCTGTAGAGAACGGGAGTAAGCTCTAGAGGGAGAGAAGGGAGAGGGGAAGCTTCGAACCGTCTCGGCGAGATCAACCCGACGACGGCCGGCGCGGGAGATCGATTGAGCTAGGGTTTTAGGAAAAAGAGAAGAAGGGGGTCGATGCGGAGCTATTTAAGGAGGGGATGACGTGGATAAGGGGCCAAGGCGCGAGAGATTTGCGGAATTCGTCTCGTGGTCGATCCCGTGTTCGCCAGGGACTCACCATCGTCGTGGGGGAGACGACTGATGTGTGGGTCCCGCGTGTCAGCGAGCGGAGGGGCGGGAGCGGGCTGGGCCAGACGCGGTGCGGGATGCTGCGGCTGGTGCTGGCAGGTTAGGCGCCGCGCGGGTGGGCTGGCGCAGCAGGCCAGCTAGGTTAGGCCGCCCTTTTTTGTTTTATTTATTCTTTTCATTTTCTGTTTTACTAATACCTCAATAACTTTTGCAAACTAAGGCCAAAAGCGATGAAACCAGTTTCTAATTTTTGTAAAAATGGGGTGGTCATCTTAGAGTCAGAGAAAATTGTTTTTACAGTTCTTAGAAGGGTCAAAACAAGATTACTTCATTATTGCTCACATAGAGGGATTATTAATAGGGTTTTTGTTTTAGGGTTTGGTGGTGGGGTTTGATGCAAATTAAATTTGTATGCAATTAGTGCAAGGATGATGCATGCTTCTAGTAACATCCTATTATAAAATCTGGGATGTTACAACTATCCAACTCATGATTTAGAGTTAGCAGCAGTAGTCTTTGCTCTAAAGGGATGGAGGCATTTTCTTTATGGAGCCAGATGTGAGTTATACACTGACCATAAAAGTGTCAAATATTTCTTTACTCAAAAGGAATCAAATATGAGACAAAAGCGTTGGTTGGAACTAATCAAAGATTATGATTTAACAATCCACTATACCCTGGAAAATCAAATGTTGTAGCAGATGCCTTAAGTCGTAAATGTGCAGATATTCAGCCTAGCAATCGGGAACTACCAAAAGAGTTACAGATGGACTTGGAAAGATTAGATCTTCAATTCATTCGAACAAATATTCTTGGAGGATTAGCTACTATGCATGTAGTTGCAGAGCACGGCAGTGATCTTAGGCACAAAATTTTTAGACATCAAGCGGAAGATCCTTTCATTGCTGAAGAAATTCGGAGGATATCTCAAGGGCAAACATCAGTTTTTTGCCTAGGATATTATGAGTCTTTATGGTTCCAAGATCGTCTTTGTGTTCCGGATGTGACTGAGATTCGTGATGTCATACTCAGAGAAGCACATGAAACACCATATTCTATACATCCAGGAAGTACTAAGATGTACATGGATCTGAAAGAACTATTCTGGTGGAATAACATTAAAAGAGACATTGCTAAGTATGTATCAGAATGCCATACTTGCCAAAGGGTGAAGGCTGAACATCAAAGTCCAGCAGGACCATTGCAACCTTTCGAAATTCCCGAATGGAAGTGGGAGGAAATGGGTACGGATTTCATCAGAGGATTGCCCATGACACCTAAACGTAAGGATATGATATGTGTGATTATGGATAGACTCACTAAAAGTGCACATTTTATTCCGGTAAATCAGAAGGATAATGCCGAAAAGTTAGTAGAAGTTTACATCAAAGAAATAGTAAGTAAGCACGGAGTTCGCAAAAAGATCGTAACTGATAGGGGATCAGTATTTACTTCAGCATTTTGGAAGCAATTACATGAAGCACTTGGTTCAGAGTTAGATTTTAGCACAACTTATCATCCAGAGACAGGGGGTTAACCGGAAAGAACCAATCAGATACTGGAGGACATGTTAAGGTCTTGTGCATTAGATTTTGGAGGTTCATGGGAAGATCATCTACCATTAGCATAATTTTCCTACAATAATAGCTATCAGAGTAGTCTGAAGGCAGCTCCATATCAGGTTCTGTATGGAAGGAAATGTAGATCACCAATATGTTGGTATGAGCCTAGAAGTAGCAAAGAATTTGCGCTAGACTATTTCAAGGAAAAACAAGATATCATTGATAAAATCAAGGATAGATTGAAAATAGATCAAAGTAGGCAGAAAAGTTATGCTGATCAAAGACGAAGATCATGGCATCCTGAAGTAGGAGATATGGTATATTTGAAAGTAAGCCCAATGAAAGGAGTTAAAAGTTTTGGAGTTAAAGGAAAATTGAGTCCAAGATATATCGGGCCATTCAAGATACTGAGTCAGAACAGGACTATAGTGTATGCTTTAGAATTACCCGCAAGATTGGCCCAAGTTCATAATGTTTTCCATGTGTCATAACTCCAGAAATGTCTTGAAGTTCCTGATGATGCAATCACACATCAAAAGATAGAATTACAAGAAGACTTGACCTATGTGGAGAAACCCTATAAAATTTTGTAAGAAAACTGGAAAAGATTGAGGAACAGGGCAATCAAGTATTGCAAGGTATAGTGGGAACATTACCCCAAAAGGGAAGCCACCTCGGAGAAAGAGGATGATTTAAGAAAAGCATATCCAGAACTTTTCAGGTACACTTCACCAAACTTTAGGACGAAGTTTAATTTAAGGGGGGAAGTCTGTAACATCCCAGCATTTAGGAACCAACGAAGGGTAGATTTAGGAATATGTGCAATTGCATGTATTCATCTATAAAAATGTGGGTAAATTTTTCGCCAAATAAAAACTTAAAGTGATCAAAGTTTCTTTCACTCTTTAAGCTTAGGTATAGCCTCGGAGAATGATTGTTATAAACTTTGACATGATCTTTATGGATTAGTGTATTTTGGGGAAAAGAATTTGAATTCAAACTTAAGATTTGAATTTATATTTTTAAAAAGGATTAAGATTATGTGTGAGAATATTACTTAATCAAGAAATAATATTTAGTAAATCAAACTTTAAATAATATAACATAATTAAGTAAATGAATATTTATTTCATATATTTATTCAATGAATAAGTTACAAAATGTAACTTATGAGGATAATAAAGAAACAATACACAGTAACCAGAAACTCTATATAAGATTGATAATTAAATAAATGAATATACATTTCATTTAATGAATTCATCAATAAGTTACAAAATGAAAATTACAAAACTAATAAATAATCTTTACAAGAGTAGAATTACATCCTTATTTATCTAGTACATTTTATTTACAAAAGAATAAAATAAATATTACAAGGGGACTATTCTATAAAGAAAAAGAAAACCTAATCTAATTCTTGAATCTTCAAGTCTTGTACCTGCAAAACAAAGAACAAACAAAAAAGAAAGAAAGTAAAGGTTAAGATATTTCTTTTACTCTTAGTAGGGACAGTGAGATGCACTGTTCTACTTTACATCGTTGAGTAAATCTTTAGCGGCAAGTTTCACCAATATGAAAGAGTTAAATCTTTCATAATTCTTAATCCATAAGTCAAATGATTCCAATCAGTAAGAGGGAAAGTTTTACCAGACAGATAAGTAGTAAACAGATAAAAAGGTAACTTCCTTTCCAGAGCATATCCACAAGGGTGTAGCAGACATATAAGCAGCTTACACACCTAAATGCATGGTGTGTGCTGTCAACACAGTTGCAGCAGCCCACACCAGCAAAACAACTCAACACAGCCATGGGCAAGCACTACCACATCATTTCCTTGCTCATACACATCAAGCACCAACAGTCTAGCCACAGCCAAACCAAACCAGAGCAAATCAATCACACATTTGATCAACCCAGTACTCACCAAGATGGTGACTTAAGGAGGGGGTGGATCAGGTGGATAGCAAAGTCAAGGCCAAGCTACCAGGAACCGGAAGGTGAATAACAAGATCAAGGACAAGTTCCAGGAGCTGGAAGCAGTAGGAACAACAACAGGAGAAGGACCAGATCAAGCCAGCAAGATCAGGCCACAAGATCAACAAGTTACAACCAGAACAACAACCCACTATTGTGGTGAGTTATATAAAACAATCACATGATCTGTTTATCATATCAATATAAAATATTCATGTGTTTTTTTATATATTACTTCTCAATATTCATCCAAGTGGGATGAATCCATCCTAGAAGATTTTGAATAATAAAGTCATAGCTACAAGATAACCATACAAGTAAAACCATGATCTCAGACCAACATCACTGATCCTGGATACAAAAGCCAAATCTTATACTCTAATATAGTCAAAGTCAAGATTATGAAATCTGGGCACATCTCTTAAAAGAGTAGCACCTCAAAATCCATAAATCTTATGGATCCATGTAAAATCATTAGCACACCCATTATTTTCCCCAACTATGACTCAAGAATTAGAAGCTGGTATTACTACCAGAACATTTCTATCAGGGACAACAAATTAGGGAACTAGTTCCTATGCCTCAGACCAACATCATAGGCAGGGAGATTAAAAGAAGCTTTCATCTTATCTTTGCCAGTACAAATTTCAAGCACTGTAAGAGCTAAGCTCAGTAATAGGACCCAACTACTTGTGTGCCATTCTATGATGGTATCACAAGGACAAGTCCTAATAAGCCAACCATAATCATTACTTAGCTTTCACAAATAAGAAAGGGTCAAGCCACTAAATATCATTTTCCTGGAATCAAATGCCAGGAATCAGCATCAAGCTCATTTATACATTTACAGAACATCACTAATCTGTAATGATTAAATTTAGTCTGTACATCAGCATACAAGCCAACAACTATAGATGCAATAAACAATCACTGATAGAACTACTGTCAATACTAACATTTTGACAGTAGAAAGTTCCCAGGTCAACAACATTCACAAGTAATGATTCCATAGAAACACTATTATTTGAATCATTTCAAATTACCACTGGAATTAGTCTGATAAGCCACTAGCATCACCAAAGCCAACTATAAGCAGTAATCCACATCAAACAGCCATTCATCATGCTCAAGGATCATCACTACTAAATCCAAGTCATCATATATATTATCAACCGAGGGATACATGAACCCTAATCAGGATAAGAACCCTAATCAGGATATGAAACCTAATCAGAACATGGACACTAGGCAGGGGTAGCCACTAGAAACACACAGGATAGAGTGGCAGAGTATAGAGCCCAAGTGGGAAGAGGAAGCAAACTTACTAGAGGTCGTTGTTATGGACGAGGAGAGGAAGCAGAGGGTGTCGACGAGCACGGCGGCACGGGGAGCAACACAAGGGGGCACTGCAACCCACACCACGCCGAGGCGGCGACCACATCCACATTTGAGGGCTAACAACACCACCATAGCACCACAGGAGCAGCGGCGGCGACAACACCAGCACCACCCCAAACCCTAGGTTTTGGGACGGAGCCGGTCTGGCCACGGGAGGGCCCCAGGTCCAAATCGAGATGGACTGGAAGAAGGAGCAGGGTCATCAACCACACCATGCATCACGACGGCGCCGGTGAGGACCACAGCGACATGGATCGGCCGGCAGCGGCATCGCCGACAATGGGGCCGAGAGAGAATAAAGAGAGATGGGGACGAGGGAGATGGACAAGGGTGTGGGCTGAGAGGGCCAACCCTTCAGGGAGACTTCTGGTTCTTCCCACTTGGGCTAGAACGGCCCAATAAGCCTAACAAGGCCAGCCCAATCACCCAAGGAAAATTTTAATAATTAAGAAAAGACCAAAATGCCCCTGAGTTTCAATAAATTCTAGAAAATCAAATAAAAATCCAAAAATTATAAATAAAATATTTTTGGATTCACAATAATTCAATCTATCTAAATAAATTAAGTAATAAAATTTTAGGCATATAACTTTTATCAAGAATTATATAATATATATTCCTTATGGAATTTTATAAAATTAATGAAAGATGATAAAAATAAATAAAAATCACTTTCATTATATATTAATATTGTAGTATTTTAGAATAATACTAAATAAATATTTAATATCAATTTTTGTATTTCAATGATTGAATAAATAAAATTCAAATAAGCTGAAATAAAATAAAAGAATGCAATATTCAATAAATATTAAAAATTAATATTTATAAATTCTTTATTACTAAAAAGAATTTTTGTAATTTAAATAATGGGGGAGAACATACAAAAATAAATAATGCATTACATTACTTTGCATAACGTTTTTGCTTCTTTAATATTGTCCTTATCAGGCAATAATGATGTTTTGTAGACATAGAGCTCAAGGTCCAGTGCAAGCATCCGACTTCACTACCTTGAAATCACAAGGCAAGTTCATCACTTGATCATGTACTTTGAAGAGTCTTTATGAAAGTATTTGCAAATTGTGTGTTATCATCTATATTCCAGAGAAAGAAAATAGTATTTTCTCAAAATAAATAAATCTTAGGTATTATCCTAAGTGGTGATATAATGGAGCAATAGAACTTAGGTTTCTACTTGCAACAATGATGATCAGTTAGGTATTAATAACCCATGACATCAGTGATTCGAGCGTCGTATATCACGCGTTAACCATGAGATTTGGAATGGGACGGAGGAGTCAACTGTATCCTTTTCCTCTCGTATGGAGGCAAGACGACCTTAACGTGACGTTTTGATTCCTTGTGCGGATCCAACATATGGGTGGGCACCCTTACACCCCACACTTTTGGTGTCTAGATTATCTATGAATGGTGTTTAGGGGTATAGTCCATTTAAAGGGTACTTGCCCGGGCATCACTAGGTCATAGAGTCTTCGGGAACTCATCAGGGTTTTAGCCTGCCCGAAAGGGGGCTTAACGGAGGTGAGCCAGTCCCGAAGGATCATTCAGACATATGAGGTCGTGGAAAAGGCAGTGATTGGCTTGGACCAACTACTGGGCCCCACATCATGGGATTGTGGACGGGAAAGTACGCCCGGTTGTGCAACAAGGAAGTTGATCTCTCATGGGTAAAGTAACGCACCTCTGTAGAGTGTAAAAACTGTAACTTGTTACTCCCTGTTCCGGGAAGGATCTGCAAACTCGGCAGGAAAGTAACTCCATGAAAGTTCTGCTCAACATGTGAAGGCTGATGGTCATAGATTTTTATAATAAAATCAATCTTTGAAGAAAGATTTACAAAAACTGCATAGTGCCAAGGACGTATAGTCCGAGGTGGTAGATAGAGCATCAAACTTCCCACCTTGCATATAATAAACTTGCTGGGTAACGCTGTTACCCATCCTTTCCTTTGAATCTTGCTTAGACTATAAGGATCCCGAAGAGACTCCAATGTATGCAACCGAGAGCCAAGAGGAGGTCTTCTATGAAGATCCCAATTTGTATGGAGTTGTAGAAGGGGAGGACTACGATATCATCTACGGAGGAGATTACCAAGTCAGAATAATTACTATAGTTCTAGGAGCCACTTGAGACGAGCAACATGAACAATATATAGCAATAAGTTGTTGAGCTCAATTTGGATTTTACGTTTTCACTTTGAAACTTCCGCTGAAACACTTATATTTTGATTTGTAAGTTGAATCTTTTGGAAGTCTTGAACTTCTTGTATTGTAATAATAATAACGTGTGTATGTTTGTAATATGGACCCACAATGTTTCTGTTGTACCACTCTGAGGGATGTGATATTGACAGAATGGTGTTCTGTGGATGTCATATCAACGACTATTGTGTACTACACATGCAGTGGTATGCTGGGTCACCGCAGTGTTCAATACATTTCTTGAATGGAAATTGATATTTAATGGTGCCTTCTTTCATATCAATGATCGCACCAAGAGTTCAAAGAAAAGGTCTTCCTAAAGTAATAGGACAGGAAGCATTGTATTCAACATCCAAAACATAGAAGTCAACAGGGACATAAGCATTGTTAACCATAAAGTAATAGGATAGGAAGCATTGTATTCAACATCCAAAACATAGAAGTCAACAGGGACACAAGCATTGTTAACCATAATGAGAACATCATTAACACTTGCCATGAGTTTCTTCTTAGCATTATCATTAAGTGGGACATCCAAATAACAATCTTCCAAAGGTGGCAAATCAATAATTTCATAAATCTTCCTAGGCATAATAGAGACACTAGAACCAAGATCACATGAAGCTTTGAGATCAAAGTCATTCACTTGCATATTAATAATGGATTCCCAACTACCTTCTACTTCCCGAAGAATAGAAGCTTTGTGTTTTAACTTCTCTTCCTTAATTTTAACAAGAGCATCGGTAATGTGTTTGGTGAAAGCAACATACATATCACTAGCATCAGGACTTCTAGCAAGTTTTTGTAGGAACATAATCACTTCAGAAATATTGCAACCATCAAGATCAAAGTCAAACTTAGCATCACTAGTAGTAGACTCATTGGGCTTAGGCATTGTAGGAGGAATATGGACTTCTTGTGGTATAGTGGCATCCATATTGGTGGTGGTGATGGTACACACGCTGTCGTCTCTAGCAGTTTTAGCTTCCCTTTCCCACTTAGCATGAAGTTGGGCTAACAATCTAACATTTTCATCAATAGTAACTTGTATGGCATGAGTAGCAGCAAAGGTACTTTCCATGATTTCAGGTTTAGCAGCCATTTTATTAACCAAAGAGGATTGTGCTTCAGACAAAGAGGAAATGTTTTTATCAACATTTAAATGCTTTTCCTCCACAGTCTTGTTGAAAGTGGTTTGTTTACTAATAAAGTCTTTGATCATAACTTGAAGTTCAGAGGGGGCACTTCTAGCATTGTTGTAGGAGTTTCCATAGGTATTGTCATTATTAGGAGGATAAGGCCTATAATTAGTACCATAGGTATTGTTGCCAAAATTATTACTCCTAATGAAGTTCACATCAACTTGCTCTTGTTGAGCAACCAAAGAGGCTAAGGGAACATTATTAGGATCTAAAGGAGCTTTCCCATTAACAAGCATAGCCATAATAACATCTATCTTATCACTCAAAGAGGAGGATTCTTCAACATAATTTACATTCTTACCATGTGGAGCTCTCTCAGTGTGCCATTCAGAGTAATTAACTATCATATTATCATGGAGTTTTGTTTCAGCACCCAAGGTGATGGTCATAAAGGTACCTCCAGCAGCTCAATCCAACAGGTTTCTTGAAGAGAAGTTCAAACCTGCATAAAAAGTCTGGATAATCATCCAAGCAGTAAGTCCATGAGTGGGACAATTCTTAACCAAAGATTTCATTCTTTCCCGAGCTTGAGCAACATGTTCATTAACAAGTTGTTTAAATTTCATAATATCACATCTCATAGATATAATCTTAGAAGGAGGGGTATTACTTTCCAATAAAAGCATCTTTGCACTTAATCCAAGAATCAATACTATTTCTAGGCAAGGATAGCAACCATTCTTTAGCTTTTCCTCTCAAGGAGAAAGGAAACAACTTGATCTTAATAATATATCCATCTACATCCTTATACATTTTCATCTCACAAAGTTCAACAAAGTTATTGAGATGGGCAGCAACATCATCAGAACTAGCACCAGAAAATTGCTCTCTCATCACAAGATTCAATAAAGCAGGCTTAATTTCATAAAAGGTAGCATCAGGAGCTGGTGGAGCAATAGGAGTTCTTAGGAAATCATTGTTGTTTGTTCTAGTGAAGTCACACAACTTGGTGTTCTCAGCTGAGTTCATTTTGGCAAAAGTGGAGCAGGCCAACAGCAGCAGCAAGTAGAGCGGAACTAAATTTTTTTGTGTTTCTGATAAGAGAAAGCAAACCAAACTAAACAATTCTTTTGGAGTTTTTGATAAAAATAGGCAAACAAAACAAAGCAAAACAAACTAATCAAACCAAAAACAAAGTAAAGAGAAAGGTTGCGAAGGACTCCCCTTGTGAAGACATCCTTAGCCTCCCCGGCAACGGTGACAGAAAAAACTTATTGGCTGGCTGTTGACGTGGGAGCTTCTTCTTATTTAAGTCGTCGGCAACGGCGCCAAAAAAAGTCTTTGATGGGGATATGCCTACCGGGGTATACCTAGCATGATATTTCCTATTGGCCCAAGCTGCCAGCGAGTGGGCCTACAGGACGACGACTGGATCGAGACTTGGCAAGGACCCAGGCGACTGGAAGCTGGAGGCCCAGAAGCATAGCTAGGCCCAGTCGCATTAGGTCAAGAACCCTCTGAATCCTTAACTAATTCGGTTGTAGATCTGTAAACCCTAGCGAGGTGAGCTTATATAAACCTCCCTAGGGTACGCATAGAGGACACGTTCCATCATACACCCTAGCAATTCGCCGCCTAGTCGACGAGCTCGCCCTTGTACTCTCTCCATAATACAATCTAGCAGGAGTAGGTCTTTCCCCTCCGGGGGGCCGAACCTGGGTAAAACCTTGTGTCTCCGCCCTCATCTAGCACCGCAGATGGCTGGCCGGCCTTGCCCTTCGTTCTACTACTCGCTGCCGATTGCAGCATCTGTCGTGGCCATTCCCATGACAATGGCGCCCACCGTGGGGCCTGGCCGGTCAGGCCGGTGTTCTGCGGCGAGATCCAATCTGCCCATCAACGAGACGATCGCCACCGGTCGTATGATTGCGGTCGGCGAGATCCTCCAGATCTTGCCGAGCAGCTACGTCCCGGTGGCACGCCCCGTCATGCACGTCGTGATCATGCTGGTCGGCACGATCAGCCTCTTCGTCGGTCTCACCGACGTCGTCGTCTCGGAGTACTCAGCTCGCATCCGCAAGTCACCACCACGCGACCGGCTCTCTGAGAGTCAGGTCCGTACCATCCACTGCCTCGCCTCCGAGTACGAGTCCGCCAACAGCAACGTGACCGAAACCATCGTGGCTATGGACGACGCGGCCCTCAACAACGACTCCAACTCGGCAACCCTGACATCGGCCGCCGGATCCATCGTCACGGCGTCACCCGCAGGCTCCATCACCCAGGTCTCCAACGTGGGAGATTTCGAGGATCCCTCCATTCTTGGGATCTTCGACTTCGACTCCAGATCAGAGAACTCTGGTGATCTCCACGTCGGATCTAGCCACAACATCGCGGCCTACATGGCGAATGGCACAGATGCCCCACCAGACCCCTTCTCCACGCCGATCCCGCCGACTGCGACAGAAACGGAGGTCGAGGAACTCCGCGTGCGACTGGAGGAGGCGGTCCGCAAGGAACAAGCCGAGCGCGAAAAATTCCGCCTCGAGCAGGTGACAGCGCAGGAGCTTTCGTGCTACCACCAACTCCGCATCAGGTCACGCCTGAACCCCACCGTTCAGGGCCGCGCCCTGAACTTCGACGATGAGAACGACCCGGCTCGCATAGCCGAGCGCGTGATCTGTGAAAACGCGCCGCCAGGAGGAAGTTCCCGGCCACCACCAGGCGCGACGGCTAACGGCGCCCCACCACCACCCGGCCGCACGCCCCTCCCCCCCGGATCAACCGAGAATCCTGGTCTCCTCGTGGGAGCGAGACGTGAATGTCTTCCCGTTGTTCTCCACCCCGATGGACAACGTCGTCGCGAGCTGAGCCGCGGTCGACAACATCACCGTGACCGGGTAAGACGCCCTGCAGATCCAGTACGCCAAAGCTCTACTTGCCAAGGTAGTTGAGCAACAAAACGCGGGTGCCGACTTGCAGGGTCGCATGTACTCGCGTTCGTCAGGCAGCAGGGCGGCCTCGAGCGGCCGCCCAATGGTGGCAAACACCCTAAACTGCCCACCACCCGAGCCCCTGCAGCTCCAACATCGACCCTCACACGCGGCACTCTCCACCAATGACCCGCGAGCGGCGAACAACTTCATCGCCGCCAACGGGCAGACAGTCGACACACGCAACCACATCATTAAAACCAGAGCTGGCGCGCATGCCAGCCTGATGACTTGAGGCATACCCTCAACAACCGCCGCGATGGCGAACCAAGGGGGCCGCTGAGCCGACGGACCCCGGTGCTTTGGACCAATGATCCAAGGAGAAATATACCTGGATAACTTCAAGGCGCCGAAGGAGATCGAGAAGTACGACCCGTACGTGTGGCTAGACACATACCTCATGGCGATGGGAATCGCCGGCCACACCGACCTGCTCGCCGCTCGCTACCTCCCGCTGATGATGGAGGGAGCGTGCCGGCAATGGATCAACACCCTCCCCGCGGATAACATCGACTGCTGGGAGGAAATGCTTGATGCCTTCGTCAGGCATATCGAGGGCTCCTACACCCGCTCCACCACCATCGAGGACCTGGAGCGATGCATCCAAGGACCCCGCGAGTCGACCCGTAGCTGGGTCCAAAGGTGGCAAGACCTGTGGTACAACGCGGCCGGAATCCACCCGGACACCGCGATCCACTGCTTCAAGACCTCATGCCGCTATGAGACCCTGGTCGCCAAACTCAAGCGGGTGTACAAAACACTTGACAACATACCGGACCTCCTCGAGATCGCCAAGCGATACGCGGAGGAGGACCCAAACCAAGAAATCGACGACGAGTTGGGAGGGAGTCGCCGCACAAGTGGCCACGACAACGGGAGACGACCCAAGCTACGATACAGCAACACTCGCCTCACCAGCAAGCGCCGAGGTGATGGGCGAGTCGACTTCGTTGCCAATGCCGAGTACGCCCCACGTGAGCCCAAAATCTTTCGCCGCGATGGAGGCCAGCGCCACGACGGCGGCAACTACAAGGCGAAGCCGAGGTTCGACCCTGAGGCTCTCCTCAACCAGCCCTGTGTGTTCCACAGCAAGGAGGGGAAACCCGCCGCGCACATGACCGCCGACTGCCACTCCCTGAGGGATATCGAGAAGGCATGACGCGCAAGGGAAGACTCCGACAACCACCCTCCAAACAGCGGCAAGTTCGGCAACGACGCCGGCTCGCTCCACACCTTCACAGGCTTCAACACGAAGCGCGAGAAGAAGATCATCGTCCGCGCTGTCGCTGTCAATGCGGTGTCCCAGATCGACATCCCCCAGTTCCTCAACTGGTCCGAGCAACCAATCACCTGGAGCCGCGAGGACCACTTGCCACGGATCGAATATCCGGGCCGAGTTGCCTTGGTGGTCAAGCCCAAGGTGGGAGATCAACATCCTGTACCTGGACAAATTTAGGCGACTGCGGCTTCCGCAGTCGATGATCGAGACGACCTACACCACCTTCCACGACATTGTCCCTGGTCGGAAGGCGTACCCGATCGGCAAGGTGATGCTTCCGGTCACCTTCGGCACACCAGCGAAGTTCCGCACCGAGTGGATCGTCTTCGAGCTGGTGCCCTTCAACAGCCCCTACCACTGCGTTCTAGGGCGTCAGGCGTTCACCAAATTCATGGCAGCGCCCCACTACGTGTACAACGCGATGAATCTCCCCGCGCCATGTGGCATCATCACTGTCCATGGCGACCCCGACATTGAGGCAGAGTGCGAGGCCAAAGCCACCGAGCTTGCCGACGCTGTCATCGCGGCAAAAGCCAACCACGCAGAGGAGCTCTCCAAGTACGCAGCAGGGTCAACAATGACGACCCCACCATACTCAAGAAGCCCAACTCGGAGGGTGGCAGCTCCACCGCCTTCGAGGCAACGACGCACACTCGCACCGTCGAGCTGGTCCCAGGTGACTCCAGCCAGACGGTGAAGATTGGGACGGGCATGAGCCCAGCATAGGAATGCGTTCTCATCGAGTTCCTACGTGAGAATTGCGACATCTTCACATGGAAGCCATCTGACATGCCTGGTGTCCCGAGGGAACTCGCTGAGCACAAACTCAACGCCGACCCCAAAGCGCGACCCATCAAGCAGTCGCCATGGCCCGTCAATGAAGAGCGCCGCCGAGCAATCGCCAAGGAGGTGCAGCGTCTACTCGCTGCAGGCTTCATCCGGCCAATCAACTACTCCAAGTGGCTGGCAAACCCAGTCCTGGTCGAGAAGAAAAACAGGACCTGGAGAATATGTATCGATTACACAAACCTCAACAGCGCCTGCCCAAAGGAGAAGTTCGTCCTCCCGCAGATCGACCAAATCATCGATTCAACCGCACGCTCGGAGTCGCTATGCTTCCTCGGTGCCTACTCTGGATACAACCAGATCAAAATGGCAGTCGAGGACGAGGAGAAGACGGTGTTCATCACGCCATTCGGAGCCTTCTGCTACACCACCATGACCTTCGGCCTCATGAACGCCGGGGCGACCTACCAGTGGTGTATGCACGAGTGCCTTGCGATACAAATCGGTCGCAACATCCACGTCTACATCGACGACGTGGTGGTAAAGTCCACTTGCCAGGGTGACCTACTCGCCGACCTGGCAGAAACCTTCGCCAACCTGCGGAGGTACAAAATAAAGCTAAACCCAGGAAAGTGCACCTTCGGTGTACCCACTGGTCAGCTGCTGGGGTACGTCGTCTCCAAGCACGGGATCAAGGTGAACCCCGCCAAGATCAAAGCGATCGCCTGGCTCAGAAGACCCGAGTGCCTGCACGACGTCCAGAAGTTGGCCGGGCGAGTCGCGACTCTCAGTCACTTCATCCCCCCGGCGAGGCGAGAAGGCGATGCCCCTCTACCGCCTAATGCGCAAGAACCCCACTTTCCAGTGGGACAAGGAGGCACACGACGCGCTCCACGCCCTCAAGGAGGTGCTACTCGCAGCACCACTACTCGCCGCCCCCGTCGAGAAGGAGCCCATGCTCGTTTACGTCGCGGCCTCCGAGCGAGTTGTCAGTGCCGTCATGGTCGTCGAACAACCAGAGGAAGGCAAGGAACGCCTGTTGCAGCGACCTGTATACTACATCAGCGAAGTCCTCACCGAGTCGCGCCAGCACTACCCTTAGTACCAAAAATTGGTATATGCGGTCTTCAGAGCCCAGCGGCGACTGCTGCACTACTTCTAGGAGCACCCAATAACGGTCGTCTCCTCAGCACCGTTGCAGGATATCATCCGCAGCCGCGAGGCGACCGGGAGAGTCGCCAAGTGGGCCATCGAGATCGGAGTCCACAACATCAGGTACGAGCCGCACAAGGAGATCAAGTCGCAGGCTCTCGCAGATTTCCTCGCCGACTGGGAGGAGGCCCAGCAACCAGAGAAACTGCCATATCTCCATTACTGGAGCCTACACTTCGACGGCTCCAAGAATGCAGATGGCGCAGGGGCAGGGATCGTGCCCACATCTCCGAAGGGCGACAAGCTACGCTGCGTCCTGTACCTCGAATTCACCCCATGCACCAACAACATGGCCTATTACGAGGCGCTACTCCACGGCATGCGGGCAGCCAAGGAGATGAACATCAATCGCCTGCGCTGCTACGGCGACTCTGACCTCGTCGCCGGGCAAGTCGCCGGCATCTGTGACATAGTTTCCCCCACCATGGAGGCATACCGCCAAGCAGTGGACCAGCTGGGAGGCCACTTCACGGGCTACTCCGTCGAGTGGATCGACAGGCGGAAGAACGAGGAGGCCGACGCACTCTCCCGCATCGGCTCGGATCGACTAGCACCACATGCCGGCGTCTTCCTCGACACCATTACCAAGCCTTCTGTCTCTCCCCCGAGGGAGATCGACATCGGAATTCTGCTGCAACCAGACGCATCCCTGGTCGCACTGATCGTCGAGCCAAGCGACTGAACCACGCCATACGTCGCCTACCTAGAGTAAGGCACCCTACCCGCTGACGAGACGGAGGCCCGGAGTATAGAACGCCTCTGCAAATCCTTCATCATCATCAACAGCGAGCTCCACAAGCGCAGCGTAATCGGCGTGTTCCAACGCTGCGTCCAACCCGCAGAAGGACGCAAGATCCTCCAAGACATCCATGCTGGCGACTGCGGCCACCATGCTGGCGCCCGATCCCTAGTCGCCAAGGCCATGCGACATGGCTTCTACTGGATCACCGCACACGCCGACACGGTCGACATCGTCCAACGTTGCGTCGGGTGCCAGAAGTACGCCAATCAAACCCACGTGCCGAGCTCGGCGCTCAAGACCATCCCCATCACCTGGCCATTATCCGTATGGGGCATGGACATGGTAGGCCCCTTCAAGAAATCCCCCTCTGGCTTCACCCACCTCCTAGTCGCGGTCGAAAAATTCACAAAGTAGGTGGAGGCCAAGCCAGTCCGCAAGTGCGACGGGAAGACCGCTACAAAGTTCTTACACGAGCTCATCTATCGCTACGGGTTCCCGAACAGCATCATCACGGACAACGGCACCAACTTTGCCAAAGGATCCATGGCCGACTTCTGCGAGGAGCACAACATACAACTTGACCTCGCCTCAGTCGCCCACCCGGAGTCCAACGGCCAGGCGGAACGCGCCAACCAGAGCATCCTCCACGGCATGAAGCCACGACTACAAGTTCCACTCGAGCGAACTCCTGAGTGCTGGGTCGAAGATCTCCCCTCCGTCATCTAGGGCATCCGCACCTCCATCAATAGGTCGACGGGGTTCACCCCTTTCTTCATGGTGTACGGCATCGAGGCTGTCATGCCAACCGACCTCGAGCATGACTCACCTCGGGTGGTCAACTACTCGGAGGCCGACAACGAGCTCGCACGCCAAGACGGAGTCGACCAGCTCGACGAAGCACGCGACCTGGCTCGCTCCCGCACCGCCATCTACCAGCAAGGGCTCTGCCGGTACCATAGCAGGCGAGTACAGACCCACACCTTCCAGGAAGGCGACCTGGTACTTCGTCTAATCCAGGACAAGAAGGGCATGCACAAACTCTCCCCCCTTGGGAGGGACCTTTCGCCATCGGGCGAGCCCTAGGCAACAACGCCTACTACATCGTTGACGTACAAGGCGACGGAAAACTCGACGTCAAGTGGCCATGGAATGTAAACCTTCTACGGAAGTTCTACTCCTAGACTTCCAGACATGTACCCCCTACCCGCTATGAAATAAAGAAGATCGATTCGCACAACGTGTGTCCACTCTCCGTACCTTGTGCCACTCGCACTCGTAATAACAGCTCTATGCTACTCGCAGAAGTCAACCTTTGGTGACGCGACCGGCACGGACAAGTAGTGCGGTACGTGGGCACTGGAAAACTTCAGGCCTTGTACCATCCACGAAAAAATCCAACTCGGAGCCCCATTGGAGTCGCCTTTCTCGACTGGCTTCCCGAGCCAAGACAACTGCATTCGCTTCCCACAACGACCCAGTCCTACACATCCTCGACGCAGCGACTCGAACGGCAAAGTACCATGCACGGGGACTGACGCCAGTTCAAAGAGGAGCGGCTAGGAAAAAATGCCAAGTATGAGAGCGCGCCCTGGACTCACCACGCGACTGGTCCTACGGATCAGGTGGAGTGACGCGCCTAACACAACGCTCCTAACACAACACGCCTAGTCCTCCCCTACCTTGGGTATGCAACTAGAATAGCCAAGTACCACGCTCGGGGACTCGGCGGCCCGACCATGTTCACGCCCAGGAAAACGGTAAGTACAGAGCACCCCGTGGAGTCGCTATGCGACTGGCTTTCCGAGCCATGGCGAGTTGGCCTTAACTCACTAACAGTTCAAACAACACATAAAAATGAGGTTAACCCCATAAAAGGGCGGACACGCTCGGGGACTCGTACAATCAGCAACCAAAACCGGAAGAACAATGACAAAAGAACCCTTGCATTCCTTCAAAGCAGCAAAATTTGTTCGCTTACAAGGATAATTACATATCCATCCTAAACTAACGCCGATCAGCAAAACTACTCTATTCCGCAGGCTTCGACGAGGAGGCGCCACCATCCTTGCGATAGCGGATAAAGGGAACTGTAACACCCTCAGAATCGACCCTATGCAAGTTTTAGCGCTTCCCGCCAAACCTGCATAGAAACGATTCAAAGGTGCCCACCAGGCACTTGCGTGCGGGTGGAAAACGAAGTAATATCATTACACAATAGTCCTCGATGGAACCCACAAAACATAAATACAACAGCGACTCAATGAGTCAAGAATACAGATATACAGTACAAAGATTCAAATCACCTTGAAAACGATACAGCGTCCGAGTATGGACAAGATGCAAATTGAGCTAAGAGCCATGAAGAATAACCAATGGCGTCCATAACCCTGCCCAGGCCAAGCTGGAAGGGTAACCCTGCTAACGACGTCGATCTCAAAACTTGCTAAAACAAAAGGGGTGCCGACAAAGGGCAAAGGAAAAAGAGAGCGGTCAGTACTGAGGCCAGTACACGGCGAGACTAGAGTTCGGCGGTCCTCGCCTACATAGGTATGGTGGACTGAAGCGGCAGCCCAGCATGCACTAACCAAACTATAGAGACTCAATACCACTGGAGGCTATCAGATAGGGATAAGAAAGACCTATTCGGATCCAACCTGAAACTATCACCAAGCATACCCATCCTGGTATTTCCCCCCTCGAGACCAAACGAGGAAGTCAACCAAGGAACTCACACAATTGGCAGTTTTATTCATTCCGTTATAGTTACGGCAATTACTAGTCAGATATAAATAGCATGAGTCATCCTGACATAATAAGCAGTGGACAGTTTTAGGTAACCATTCCGTTGTAGTTGTAGTACTTACTAGTCAGATACATATAGCATGAGGTATTTCAAAACCCAGCAGTTGTTGGTACTTTTATTTAGCCATTTCGTTGTAGTTGCAATACTTACTAGTCGTATACAATGGTAACAGGTGACAACCCAAACCAGCAATTGTTGGCACTTTTATTTAGCCATTCCATTATAGTAAAGCTGATTACTAGTCATTATAAAGTCAAATTTATAGCTCTACTTTAGTTATAGTTGTCTATGATCGAGATACTATGCTCCAAGTAGTCCATAACCGCGGACACGGCTTTCAGAAAGTTTTACCCTGCAGGGGGCACAAATAGCAACACATGCACGATCAACCTCGGGAAAAACCAAATGAAAACCCAACGAGGCATCACGACAGAGCAATTGCAAGGTTCATATAATATTTCAGGGGGCCACCCTACTAAGCTACCCGCAACGAAGTCGGCCGTATCCGATACGGACCCAGGGTGTGTGGCGACGGCTGTAAACGACTGGGAACCCGAAAGTGTGACTGGGCTTGTAGATACAGCGAAAACATGGCACGGGGTTCCTAAATAGTACAGGCGCTCCACGCGCAATCGTAAATAAAGCAGTAAAGCATGGCATAAGTACATGATATTAATAAAGCCCCAAACTAGTTTGTGGCCCCAAGATATAATATATGAGTCGAGCTCTGGCTAGGGGGATTCATGGTCCCACATGCGGATAGTGCGAATATTCAAAGAACAGGTATCAAGTACTCGGGGTCCTACGGGACACAAGTGGACAGTTAAAAACCAAATAACATCTATTGCCCACCTGTGCCTCTGCATTATTTACCTACTTTAATTTTAGTTATTAAACGGTAATTAAAGTCATAATCATCTACAACATTAAACATGAGGCATTACTCCAACAACTATGGTACTTGACGACACGCAACCGCACTTGAGCAAGCGACTACGACACGCAAGTACAACTATCTACCAAACAGCAGGTAATAGGATGTGTCCAAGGCAATATAAGGCTGCAAGGGATATCACGGGTACGAAAACTAGAGCATCGCAACACAGATAGCAATAGATCAACAGGAGGAAATAAAGACTAGAAATGTAAAATAGGTAGAAAGGGGGAGAATGCTCGCCTGAAAAATATTGCCGAAGGTTCATCCGAAGATCGGGTCGACACTCGCATCAACTCATCGGTCTAATCCGTGAAGAAGCAAAGCACTAGAATAAACATCGGATGCACTATTTAATACTACGGCAAAAGATCGAGCATGATGCATGTATGATGTATGGCATGGCAAAGATGTGATGCAATTAGGCAATGTTAAGTGGAACCAGGGTCCCGACAATTTATTAGATGGTTCATGTTGTTTAGATACCCCGCATTTTAAATGTTGTCTTAACAAGGCAAAATATTGCACCGGTTCTCTACACAAATTTAAATGGATCCAATATTAGACTAGATTCGCCGCATATGGCCTCCATGTTTAATTTAGATGAATCGCCGTAAGGCCCCCAAAATCACAATATGTATGCAAGCCTGGCAATTTAACATGCAACAAGTGTATATAGCATTTAATAAAATAGGGGCTCGGATTTAGGGTCACACATGAGGCGGTGGTCTTGGATTCCGAGGGGTTCGACGAGGTTCGGGCCTTCGGGAAGAAGTTCATGAGGATCCATGAAGAAGAGCATGGCGTCCAGGAAGACGGACTTGGCGTTCCGGGCATCTTCGGGTCCTGAATGGCCTTCGGTCCTATCGTCGGGGTACACAGTGTCCCGATCTCGATGTTGATGATGGACTTGGTTCTGGTTCAGACTTCAGGTGACACCGAGCAATCTTCATACGAACATCACATCCATGACATGAGCGGTACCACCATTCCCTTGTCGCCAGATGTACCTTAGTATTTTACATCAACCAACACAACTAGCAGCGACAGGGAGCCAGCAGAATAGTGGCCACGACGCCCAGATTCTCGCAACTTGACAACATCAAGAGGCAAACACGGACATGGACTCCATAGGTGCACATGGGCAGACCAACACGGGATGATGCAGGCGTCTGCGCCAACGTGGTGCAGAGGTGAGGCTCAAACAACGGGTACTGGCCGAAGGCGGAAGGCGGTAGGTGCGGCGACGCTGGGGCCGGCTCGCCAGGCGACGACGACGGCGCCCTGGATGCGGACGAGGGAGAGCGGGCAGCGGGCGACGGCGGGGGCGCAGAGGCGGCAGCGGTGCTCGCAGGCGGAACAGAGGGCAAAAGGAGGCGAGGTCGCGCAGCCGGACGCAGTACGGGGCAGAGGAGGAGAGAGTGCCCCCTAGAGGCGTCGGCGAGCTTCGGGGCGCTCGCGCGCGGATGCTGAGCCGGAGAGGCGGCCGAAGACGGAGGCGGGAAGGCGGCGGCAGCAGAGGCTGACGGGGGCCAAAGCGGAGCTCGGGTCTACGACGAATCGCGCGAGACGGAGAGGAGAGGAAGGGACGGCGCCGGAGCTTGAGGCCGAGGGGGTGAGCGACAGAATGGCGACGGGGGGCCGCGGAGCGAGCGGGGAATAGTGCGCGAGGCCAAACCGAGACCATGCAGCGGCGGCGGGTGCGGGGGAAGGCGAGCAGCGTCTCTAGAGGAGGGGCGTCTGCGCGGCCGAAGTAGAGGCGAAGATGAGGAAGGCCGGAGGTGGTGGAGACGGGCTCTGGAGGCGGAAGGGGATGAGAAAGCCAGGGCGACGAGGCGGGAGGGCGCCCCTGGCGGCGGCAGAGAGAAGCGAGGATAGGAACGAGTGCGGGGAAGGTGGGTTCAGGGTGGTTCGTGCGGGGGCGCATGGGTCCAGCGGGTGGGACCGGGCTCGCATGGGTGGTTGCGGTGTAGCCTTTTGGGGATCAGGGAGGGGTGTGTGTACGCTGCAGGGTTGGTGTGTTGCGTGCGGGTGTGCGTGTGGGGATCCGATCGGGGGTGGCGGCGGCATGGAGGGGTGAGAGAGGGAGTAGGGATTAGGTGGGGATTTGGTTGGTCTAGGGTTAGGGTTTTGGATGGGACCAGGGTTGGAGGTGGGCTTCCGGCCGTGTTGGGCTTGACCTAGTCGGCTGGGAGGTCTGCCTCCTTTTTTATAAAACATTTATTTTATTTATTTGTTTGTTTTATTTTAAAAATACGTTTGCAAATACTTTTTAGACAAATAAAATGATCTGGAAGATACCGTAGATTTTTTATTTGAATAAATTGGGCTATTTGTAGAAAATAAAATAGGGCTTTTTGCAAAACAGTTTTTAAGCAAAAAGATGCATGATAATGTCATGATAACGCACAAAGATAAAACAACAAACGATTGTAGTAGTGATTTTACCCGGGGTGCTACAGGAACCCACGGATTCGACGGGTACGTCGTGAGCTCACCCGCCATGGCCGCACGGAACGGTTGCTCCACCTTGAAGTCGCAGTGCGCCGGCTCGGGGTCGTTCGGGGCGACGACTGTTTCCTGGTAAGGAATGAGGTCGCCCATCGCCCACACCCGGTTGGCGTACACCGCAACCCGCTCTGTCAGCTTCAGCACCTCGGCGATTTCGACTCAGCCCGTCGACAAAGGGTACCCGCTCGTGACATCGTCAAGGTCGAAGTCGTTAGGAAAATGCGCGAGCCCAAGGCTCAGCGCAGTAGCCGCTCCACGACGGAAGGCCGACCGCGTCATGAACTCCACAACGGCCGGGGCCTTCTCCAGATAGCGCCAAACATCAACGAGGTCACTGGGTTCACCTCTGTGGTCGAGATATCCTGAAGATACGCCCGGAGGCAGGTCGCTGACAGCGCGGCAGAGTCAACCAGAGTGGTGACGCATTGCCGCGCGTCGTACGACTGCGCTTCTTCGGCATTATCAGTAATCAGGCCTGCAACACACAAGCAAATAGTAAGGGAAGTGCCAGCAAAACAATGCGATTCGCGAGCTCAGGGATTTGCAGAAGGAAAACTCACCAATCAATGGGCGACAGAGTTCTGTGATGAAATTTTGAAGATTAGAGAAGTCATTCTGCAGCCCGGCGACGAGCGCATCCGACACCTTCATCTCCTCAGCAGCAGAAGCAACAGCTGTCTTGGCCCGTCCATCCGCCGAGCTCGCCTCCGCCTTCGCCTCCTTGAGCTCATGTTCCAGTTTGGCGATTCGCTTCTCCGCGTCGCTCAAGGACGATTGGTTAGCCTTCAACTCACTCGCCGGAACGAGGCCCTGGCGAGCCTTCTCCACCAGGCCGCGCTATCCTCTGCTTTAACAACAAAATGATTACAAACGTAACAAGTTTATGACCAGCGCCAAGCATGACGAACACTCACCCGCATTCGTTCGAAGCTGCTCGTTCGTGTCCTGAACAGCGAGGAGCTCCTTCTCCACATGATGCTTGGCAGCAAGCCGCTCTGCCGACTCGCGCTGCAGGCCCTGCGCAACAATGAAAGCGTCAACAACAAAAATTCCTAAGTGCCTAGCCGCTGAAATTCAGCAACTAGCCACTCGGGGACTGGACGACAAAAATTTCTAAGTGCCTAGCCGCTGAAATTCAGCGACTAGCCACTCGGGGACTGGATGATGAAAAACAATAAGAATCCGACCACTGAAATTCAGTGCCAGATCCTTGAGGACTGGACATACCTGGATGGCGGCACCTAGCATGCCGTGAAGTTCCATCGCATCCACCAACGAGAGCACGAATGGAGTATGCCCGCGACGCTGTACGACCTCCGTACCGGTGGCCACAGGCAATTGGCTCGACGGCACCGAGGCACTCGCCGTGGCGGCCCTCGCTACAAAGCGAGGGAACGTTGCTTCTTCTTCTTCTTTGGTGGTGGCGGTTTCTTCTTCGATGGTGTGGCTTCACGCTGCGAGGTGTGATCGGGGAGCTCGTCATCGTCGTCGTCGTGGGCCTCTAGGCTCTTGCTGGCCTCGAGTTCGTGTTGATGTTGCCCATGGGTCTTGCGAACCGTGGGTGCAACGACCTCCACGGCTTCGTCGCCATTGTCGTCATCGTCATCATCACCGCCCCCATCGCTTCTGGCATCGCCATTATCAGGCGAGGACTCGCTCTCATCTTCGGCGGACGAGTTTGAGTTCTCGTCATCTGCGGATGGAAGCCAACCTTCCACCACTTGGAATAGCTGCAACAACCAAGCAAAATTAGCACGACCGCGAATGCAAAACTGCGACTATGAGTGCATGGGAAATAAAAAGAACTCACCATTGGGGCTTGGCGCTTCGCGGTGTAAGGTGCGACGCCGGCCTTTGCATCAAGATACACCGCCTGGGTGATCTTTTTCATGGACAAGGTGTAGTCATTGAGTCTCCACTCGGCATGTCAAGACTTCATCGGGTCGTCCTTGCCCGTGTACTAATACATATAGTGGGCATGGCTGGCCAGAGGCACGAGCCGTCGCCTGAGCCAGCAATTGTAAAGGTTGATGGTTTGGAGGCCCTTCTTCTTCAAGTTGTGGATGGCCTGCAACATCTCGTCGACGACCATCCGCTGATCCAGCGGAAGCTTGGTTACTTGGAGCCGACGCGGCTCGGGCCGGTCGGCGGAGTACGTCGGAAGAGCCACCTCGTCGCCCCGCGGCGACTCGGTCATGTAGAACCATCTCTTCTTCCATTCATTCGCTGCTTTAGCGGGCAGCATCAGATCAAAGAAAGACGCCTTTGACTTTAGCTGAAAGGTTAGGCCGCCCGCGGCCAACATCGGGCCGCCTGCCTCTTCGCAACTGATCCTCCCATGGAACAGATCTTGCCATAGGGGGAAGTATGGCCGACAACCCAGGTAGCACTCGCAGAACGCCACGAAGATGGCGAGCTGCTCGATGCCGTGTGGCCCTAGGTCTGACGGTTGGATGTCGTAGTAGGAGCAGAAGCGGCGGAAGAAGAGGGAGTCCTCCATGAATTCCCTGCTCCAGATGGCTGGTGAAGCAGACGAATTCCCCCTCACGCGGATTTGGGATCACCTCTCCGGCCGTAGGGATGCGCCATCTCCCGGCGCGGAGGATCCCTGCCTCCTCGAACGACTTCAGCAGCGCCTTCGTTCACTTGGATCTGCCCCATGGTTCTGCTGGAGGGGCCATCGATGGAGGGATCTGGGGCTGTGAGTCGCTCTGGGTCGCTCTGGTCGCTGCGCGGAATGAATAATTGAGAATGCACGAGATCGGAGGAAGTAAGGGAAGTGTTTTCCCCTCGCCTGTCACCCTCCTTATATAGTTGTTATTACTCGCCATTTTTGGGGAGCCGTTACCACGCGGTAATTATGCCAATATTAGCATTGGATTACCCAACGACTAGTTTGACCAGCGCTGACGGTCCAACTTCATCCACTCGACTCGCTGTTTCGGTGACTTGACGATTCGCCGACCTGATCACTATAGCAGTGACTTAACTATTCGCTGACCTGTTCGCCAAGCTGTGATATGATTGTTCTCCGTTATTGCGACTAAATTATTAGTTCTTTCCTTTGTTCAGGAGTCCACCGCCGATTCGACTGGGCGTCTGAACTGGACCCGCATACTCCGACTGCCAACGAACACTTGCGATGAATCAACGACGGCCTCGGGGACTACTGATAGGGATATGCCTACCGGGTTATACCTAGCAGGACGTTTCCTATTGGCCCAAGCTGCCAGCGAGTGGGCCTGTAGGACGGTGACTGGATTGAGACTTGGCAAGGACCCAGGCGACTGGAAGCTAGAGGCCCAAAAGCATAGCTAGGCCCAGTAGGATTAGGTCAAGAACCCTCCAAATCCTTAACTAATTTGGTTGTAGATCTGTAAACCCTAGCGAGGTGAGCCTATATAAACCTCCCTAGGGTACGCATAGAGTACACGTTCCATCATACACCCCAGCGACTCGCCGCCTAGTCGACGAGCTCGCCCTTATACTCTCTCCATAATACAATCTAGCAGGAGTAGGTCTTTACCCTCCGGGGTCGAACCTGGGTAAAACCTTGTGTCTCCGCCCTCATCTCGCACCGCAGATTGCTGGCCGCCCTTGCCATTCGCTCTACTTCTCGCTGCCGATTGCAGCATCTGTCGTGGCCATTCCCACGACAGGCTTGATGAGTGTAGCAACACTTCGTTAGGAGACCCCAATAGGAAGGTATGATGAGCACAACAGCAAGTTTTCCCTCAGTTAGAAACCAAGGTTATCAAACCAGTAGGAGGAAGGAAACGACTCAAAGGTGTTGCTAGCAACTTGGAGACCTGCACAACACAAACTCACGACTTTGCCCCAATGAACAGTGAGGTTGTCAATTTCACCGGTTTGCTGTAACAAAGGATTAACTACATGGTGTGGAAAGTAAAAGTGGTTTGCAGCAAGTAAACAAGTAACAGTGGAAGATGTATCAATGATAAAGACTGTACCGGGGTCCATAGTTCACTAATTGTGCTCTCCTTAGATAAATAACATGGCATGAAGGGTAAACAAATTACAGCAGGGCAATTGACAGGAACTGAGCATGGCATAACAATGCAATTCTAGACAAAAAGATCATATGAGATTCGATTGGGCAATACAACAATATACATAGACCGCCATCCAACTGCATCTATGACTAGAAGTCCACCTTCAGGTTATCATCCGAACCCCCTCCAGTATTAAGTTGCAAGCAACAGACAACTACTTTAAGCAAAGTGTGTAAGGTAAACAATCCACTTGTTCCATGAACAAGATACCGTTGTTTTCTCCCTAGTAGCAACAACACATCTACAACCGAAGAGATTTCTGTTATTTCTCTTGGAAACTAGAGGCATGAACCCACTATCGAGCATAAATACCCCCTCTTGGAGTCACTAGCAACTACTTGGCCAAGATAGCTACTAACAACGGAGAGCATGCAAGCTCACAAACAACACAGACATGATAGTATCAAATAGACAAAACCATTAATCAATCTGACATAGTAATCTCAATATCCATCGGATCCCCGCAAACACAACATGCATGATTACAAATAGATTAGATCTTGATCATGAACGGATCTCATAAGATCTATACATGAAAGCACAAGGAGGAGATACAACCATCTAGCTACTACATGGACCCATAGTCCAAGGTGGAACTACTCACGCATCATACCGGAGAAGAAGGCCTGCGGGATGATCTCCCCTCCGGCAGGGTGCCGGGAAAACTTTAGATCCCCCCGATTTAGGGACGACGGTGGCGGTGGCTACAGAAGGTTTTGTGGAGTTTTGATCGGGTGCCTAGGGTTTCTGCATCGGGGGCTTCTTATAGGCGAAGAGGCGAGGCTGGGAGGCGGCCAGGGGCCCCACCCTACCCAGGCGCACGATAGGCCCACCTGCACCTAGGGGGGTCTGGCTGTCCTGGTTCGCTTCTCCGTTTCTCCTCTGGACTTCGTGTCCCCCACGGTAAAATATTAACTTTGGCTTTTTTCCTGTTCAATTCTGAGAATATTGATTTTCTGCCTTTCTGGAACCAAAAAGAGAAGAAAATAGGCAACTGGCACTGTAGCAACTTGTTAATAGGTTAGTTCCAGAAAAGATATAAAAACACCTCAAAGTGTAGACAAAGCAAAGCAAAGTAGATACTAAACAAGCATGAAGCATCAAAAATTATAGATACGTTTCCAATATATCAAACAAGTAAACGGTAAACAGTGGAAGATGTATCAATGGTAAAGATGGGACCGGGGTCCATAGTTCACTAGAGGTGTTCTCCTTAGATAAACAAACATGGCATGCTGGGTAAACAAATTGCATCATGGCAATTTACAGGACTAAGCAAGGCATAACAATACATTACTAGACATCAGGAACCCTAACGAGGAAAGGGAGGGAGTGAGGGAGTGGAAAGTGACAGCCGTGGTGTGTGTGTATACCGTGTCCATTTTGCATATTAGTACCTTGTATTGTTCCTAAAATTTTTGCGTCCTTCCACCTCGGCTCTGTAGTTATAATATTTAGCTGGGACACCCCTCATTTAATTTTTTAGTATCATGTTCATCCCTCCACCCGCGCAACCTTGCACAAACCCCGCTCCCCTCTCTTGTCCACTGTATAAGAGAGGCACCCCGCCATCTGCGCTAGTGATAGGGGAATACCAATCGGGGTATACCCACGAAGCGGAGTCACCAGCTGGATCGAGACGACTGAAACCTAGCCCTGAGTGGGTTGACTCGCCCAATACGGCGACTGGCGCATGCTGGACCCAGACGACTGGCGCCGACTGGAGGCCCAAGACGACGACTCGTATATAAAGCCCACTAGTACTTGTAAACCCTAACTGGCTGCATATATAAATCCACCAGGGGCACCCCATGGGGTAGGTCATATTGCATGCTCTCCCATATCTCATTAGATCTAGTCTCTCCCTGCGCCTACGGCGGCTCTCATGTAAACCAATCTATATTCATATACTAGATTGATAGCAGGATGTAGCGATCCTCCACCAAGGGGACGTGAACCTGGATACATCGTGTGCCAATCTCGCTCCCAGATTCTCCTACATCGCCTTGCTCCCTCTACGTAAGCTACCCCCAGTAGCATCTGCCGTGCAATACCACGACAGTTGGCGCCCACCGTGGGGCAAGCGATGCTTGGAGATAATAATCCGGGCTGGATCCCTCATCGTCAAGAATATGAGATCGCATCTCATCTATCATCTACATCGGTCAGATCGGCTTCGTCTTCATCAATTCTTCTCAGCTGGCGATAGTAGTTCTACAGGTACGTGAATTTTCACACGCACTGAAATCCTCACGGAGTTGTGTGCCAGATCGGTTATTGTCACGTCCCGATGAGGAAAACTTCTAGAGTTGGCCACGTATGCGAGCGGCAGCAATTGCAGTCCGCTAAAGAGAAAGACACTTTGCCCAAGCCGTCATCGGTGACAATCCCTCATCTGCTCTTTAATTATTAGTATGTATGAATTAGTTTGGCTCAGGTGCCAGCCGAGTAATTAGACTAATTAGTAAACTGTACGTCCATCGGTTATCAAATATTAGTGCTTGTCTAATTTGTATATTTTCGTTGGCACGATCAGGCTTTGCACTCTCTTAAATCAGGTGAGATCATATAATTTGACATGATTACTAATCTCTTGATTTATTTTGCATATGTATGAGGAACAAATCAATCGACACTGCACGTCCACATAAGGAGACATAAAAATTCAGGCTTGGCGACTTAAGCATGCACGCGAGCACCTCGACGGCAACACGCGAACGAAGCAGGCCAGACTAACTCTGCCATGCGAAGGTCTAGTCGGACGCGCTGTCGCGACCTCGACCGAAAGATCGAACAACCGCTCTACTGCCAGCTTCTTCGACTTTTTGCCACCGTGGCTCCTACAACTCCGCCAACGATGACTCGGCTATGGCCGATAATTTCTCCCACTCGATCTTATTTTAAATATTTATTTGTATACTGATAATCTCTTTTTAAATGTGTGTTGATGCATATGTACGGAGAAGAAGAAAATTGCACTCTCGTGACCCAGATGCATGCTGGACGCCTGCCCGACCAGCTCGAGAGACTCGCCTCGCCTCTCGCGATTTGCCCTGCGCGGACTCGCCGTGCTCACGGACTCGCCATGCTAACAGCTAAGTTTTTATACACTCGTATATACTATGAGTCCAAAACATATATGCATCCTCATTCATCCTCCAAAGTCGACCATGCAGTCGCATATGACCCTATCAGGGATCAAAATCATACTTGTGATCGGTTTTAGTTTTGTCTGTTGTTTATTCGCGTCTGTCGAAGTAGTGAGGCTGGGTACCAAAAGACCGACCTTGTCTCCGGGTTCAACCGTCTGGCATCGCATCCCTGTTACCCGGCAAGCGTTTGATGCTAGAGGTCTGCCTACTCATGGAAAGACACGCATAAACCTTACATACGGCTCATCGATTCACATAACAAAAGGGCATTTTCTTCAACATCTACAATTTGCACGTCTTACAAATGTTCAATATATTTCATAAATACGCCTTATTGCAGTCGTACTTTTTCCTCCTTCTCAGCAAAACGGTGTCTTTCTCGCTACTCTCCGCGCTCGGGGACTCGCCGCTCGCCGGTCGCTCGGGGGCTCGGCGCTCGCTGGTCGTTCGACCTCGCCACTCGCCGCTCGCCGGTCACTCGGGGGCTCGGCGCTTGCTGGTCGTTCGACCTCGCCACTCGCCGCTCGCCGTGCTCGGGGACTCGGCGGTCACCGGTCGCTTGACCTCGCCACTCGCCGCGCTCGAGGGCTCGGCGCTCGCCGGTCGCTCGACCTCGCCACTCGCCGCGCTCGGGGGCTCGACGCTCGCCGGTCGCTCGACCTCGCCACTCGCCATGCTCGGCATCAACCACTACTATTTTCAGAATATGCATCTCTAAGAGCCTCAAGTCGCCTCTACAAGCCAACTCGAGCCTCGGGGACTACTCCTAGGCATGTTGCGTATACGCGTGGTTCCACGACCGCGGCTCGCCCTCGTCGACTCACCACCGCGGACTCTCCACTCGTGTACTCTCCACGCTCGGGGACTCGCCGCCACAGACACTCGCCCTCGCGTACTCAACGCGCTCGGGGACTCGCCACCACGGACTCGCCCTCGCGTACTCAACGCGCTTGGGGACTCGCCACCACGGACTCGCCCTCGCGTACTCAACGCGCTCGGGGACTCACCACCGCGGACTCGCCCTCGCGTACTCAACGCGCTCGGGGACTCGACGCGCTACAGACAGCACTACTCGTCGTTCTCCCAACCTCGCCACTCGGCGCGCTCAGGGACTCGGCACTCGCCAGTCGCTCGACCTCACCACTCGCCGCGCTCGGGGACTCGTCACGCTCCACGTTCAGGGACTCTCTACAGCTGGCGGCTTCACCGACTTCCTGCATCTTTCGCCAACTGGCCATCATTGACTGGCTCACGCCGACTGCCTCCCGCTTCATGATTCTTTTCTCTATTCAGGAGCTCGTCGCCGATTCGCCACGACCCATCATCAAGACTCTTCGCGCCCTGCCTCAATCCCGCGTCAAATCAACAACACGCTCGGGGACTACTGATAGGGGAATACCAAACGGGGTATACCCACGAAGCGGAGTAACCAGATGGATCGAGCCGACTGAAACCTAGCCCTGAGCGGGTCGACTCGCCCAATACGGCGACTGGCGCATGCTGGACCCAGACGAGTGGCGCCGATTGGAGGCCCAAGACGGCGACTCGTATATAAAGCCCACTAGTACTTGTAAACCCTAACTGGCTGCATATATAAATCCACCAAGGGCACCCCCACGGGGTAGGTCATATTTCATGCTCTCCCACATCTCATTAGATCTAGTCTCTCCCTGCGCCTACAGCGGCTCTCATGTAAACCAATCTATACTCATATACTGGATTGATAGCAGGACGTAGCGATCCTCCATCGAGGGGACGTGAACCTGGGTACATCGTGTGCCAATCTTGCTCCCGGATTCTCCTACATCGCCTTGCTCCCTCTACGTAAGCTACCCCCAGTAGCATCTGCCGTGCAATACCACGACAGCTAGGGTTTCGCCTCCATTTCTCACATGTGTCCTCCGTGCCACCGCACCACCCGCCGAAGCTGCAGGTTCTCTCTGTCTGCATCGACGCACCACCCGCCGGAGCTACAGGTTCTCTCCGCCCGCGTCGCCACACCACCCGCCGGAGCTGCAGGTCCTCTCTGTCTGCGTCGCCGCACCACCTGCTGGAGCTGCAGGTCCTCTCCGTCCGCGCCGCCAGAAAACCACTTCGGCGCAGCAGCTGCTGCAATGGATTTGCGCGGTCGCACCAACTGTACTACAACATCCACAAACCCTTCTTCCCCACGTCACCTAGCGATTTCTCAAGAGCAATCAGATAATTGCAGGTTAGAATCTCTATTTTTTCATCCATCCAGTGTTCTTTGTATATCTGAAATGGTTCATCTAGTCTTCTTTGTAGATCTGACATAGTTCATATTTTTCTATAATTTTGAAATTGTTCTGTTATTCTAATTCATCTGAAATATTTTTGTAATTCTAAACAAAACTCTGATTTTTACTAAGCTAGATCTCTTTAATTCTCAATTATGTTGTTCATCTCTTTAATTCTCAACTAAATTCTTCATCTAGTATTCTAATTGATCTGAAATAGTTCAGCTAGCATTAATTGATCTGAAAATATTTCTGTAATTGTTTCACTGATGAATATGATTACTACAGTGACCAAGATGATGAGAGGGATGAGGGACTCATGATCAGTGATAGGCTAATGATCACAACTAGAGGTTTATTTACCACCATTTACTGATATACGTTGTTTGGCATTTGTTAGGACCTGGACACTCAGGATTTGATTCAATTGATACAAACTGCATCTTTCGAAATTTGATTCAAATTAATTACCACCAATTAATGCAGCTAAGAAGCAATGTGGAAGTGCTACCAAGGCCTGCAATTAAGAATTATGTTAGCATAGTTACATCAACAAATGTCAATCCTATGGAGGGGTTAATGGTATATACATATGTTCCCAACTCATATTTTTATCTGTAAGTTCTGCACATTATTCACATTTTTTATCTAACAAATTTCAGGAATTCAGTCAAGAGTTTACAAAAAAGTTCCTGATCCAGTTCCTCATGGATGAACACCTCATGAGGCATTGTATTCAAGCCAGATCTCAATTGGTTAGTATGTAGGTGTGAAGATCAAGTTAGGATCTCCAATCAAGTACTATAGGATGAATCTTCAGGCTGATGGCAAAGCCCAGATTATCCCTCCTGGATGGGCAAAGGTGGTAGAAGCATTTAATCTGAAGGAAGGGGATGTTTGCATGTTCAGTCACAGATGAAAGAAAACTACCACCAAGAATCACACATCAGTGGTTCTACCTTAAGCTTGAGATACTTAAAATTGACGAGTACTACCATGTCTTATTAAACCCATTCTTACCATTTGATCCTGCAAATGTATATGAGTATCTCTTATAACATATTTATGCACATCTCTGTAGGTACAACCCCACTAAGATTGATGAAAGGAGTCTGATTACTACTAGAGGTGTGATTTTCACCTGTAGATGCTTACTGTTATACTTGTTTTACTAGAGTGTTTTGGGTGATGAATAAAGCTTTATTTGTCATGTAGGACCTGGTTTTGCTGGTGAAGAACCCTTTGATAATGAATGCATTTTTGCAAACAAGGTTGATTTGACATTTAATCAAGTTATCCAACTAAGAATCTATGTTGAGGAGTTACCAAGACCTGATATTAAGGAGTATGTGTGGAAATTGACAGAAGACAACATCATAGCTTCCTTTGATCATGTTCACTGGAGACCTGGAGAGGGTGAATGGTTAGTAATGTTTGTTAAAATATTTCTTTGTTTCATCATGCTTCTAGTAGTGAAACATAGTTTACTATAAAAAATATGGAACTTTGTATTCTGCATTACTATAGTATGATTTGATCATAATTGAAATTTGTGTTTTCTAGGTTTTTTCACAAGAATTGACAAATACTTATCTTTCGAAGTTTCTAAGGCCTGTCTTATGCTCAAGAGCTCCCAGGCATGGGGTTCCTAAAGGATCTGAAGTTATTCTTCTTGTTGTGAACAAGCCAACAGTTTCCAAGACTTAGTACTATAGAATGATGCTAATTGAATGTGTACAAGCAGTTATCTATTTTGGATGGAAATATGTTGTCAAATCATTCAGTCTGAAAGAGGCAGATGTCTGCTTGTTCAGTTTCAGGGACACTAGGATTATTCCAGTCAAAATTAGGGATCCAGCTGCATGGCTCCAGTTGGTGATAATAAAGCTGGAGATGTAGATTAGTACTGCACATGTAGTTAATGGGCCTGGATAAATGGGCCTGGTTTTTGGGGGTGTACAAGTGGATAGTGTCTGATTAAATGCGCTGATTAAATGTGCCATATCGTGGGGGAAGTGGTGGACATGGGATAGTGGAGCAGTTTTGCATCCCCATATCCCTTTAAATAGGAGGAGAATCCTGATGCGGTTCATTTCTTGTTTGCAGAGCTTTTCTTCTAAGGTTAGTTATTGTCTTCAATTATGTACACAGATCTTATTCTTCTATTTCATTTAATCTGATGCAATCTAATTCTTTTACTACATTTTCAGCTCTCATGTTCTGAATTTCCTCCTTCAAATTTCTGGGTGAGTTCAACCTGTTATCTGTGATCAACCTGGGTGAATTTTTGTAGGTGAATTAACCTGGATGTTATTTTGTAGGTGATGGATGACATGACGTGTGCTATGTGTGATCAACCTATTGACAATTGTGGCAGATCTAGCAGGAGAGCTAATGGATTTGATATTGTCATTGGCCATGGTTTTAGACGTGGTGTGGTAAGTTTTGTGATAGTTCTTCTTTGCTCTATTCTTTTTTGGCAATGGGAGTACTGATCTTTTTTGGCAATTATGTTGCACAATATTTACTTGCAAAATTATGTTGTTAAACTGCAGTACATTCCCTGCTCATTCAAACAGAGGTTGAACAATTTAGTTCCTGGGAAATGGTTAGTTGCCAAGAGCCCAAGATTCAGAACATTTGATTTATTCTTACAAAAGGATGAGACAGCTACACTAATCTGTGGTCCTTACTGGAGATCTTTAGTTAGAGTTTATGATATTGGTCTGGGTGATGTTCTACATTTCCAATATACTGATGATCCCTTTGAACCTTTAGAGAACTCATTTGACATCACTATTCATTCCAACTATGTTGAGAAGGATGCAGTTGAAGAAACTGGTATCAGAACAATAACTCATCTTTTTTTCACAATGCATTTTCGAAATAATAAAGGCTAACACATCCTCTCTGATTAGTTGTAGGAGATTAGCCTAGCCCAATAAGAAGTATCCTATATAGGACAATCTTCTCAGACATCCACTCCATTAGTGAACAGGATATGGCTGCAATCTTGTTTGGCATTTCCAAAGATGTTTTTGTGGAGAAGGAATTTTATGAACCAAAGGATCAGAAACATTTTTGGGTGCACAAGATGGATCATTGGAATGTTAACTTAAATGCACTGGTAATTTCCCATAGTTCATATTTTTAACAACTGAAATTATTTTAATTGCATGCAACTAAATCAAGTGTGGATCTTTCTCTATTGCGGTACATGCCTACTGAGGCTATAGATGGGTACAAGTACTCAGGTTTTGGCACTGCTCATCTTTCCAAGGATGGACAGTTGTTAGGAGAATAAGAAGAAGAGTTCATTGACTGCACTTACTCCATTGCCTGGGACATGGGGCATGTGTGTTTTCAAAATGGATGGACTGATTTCACCAATGTTGCTAACATTGGCAATGAAGCACTTCTTTTGAGAAAGTAGAGCACATGCAAGAGTTTATTGGTCTTAACTTTGTTGAGATCATCAACTAGGGATCATCTACTAGAAATCATCTAATTAGAGCCCATGAATTTGTGTTGCAGCATTACTTAGCTTTGTGATGTTTAATGGATTTTATATTGAACCATGTATCCATTGTTCATGTATCCAGTGTGTATGTATCCGGTTGTGGTTGTGTACATGTCTTGTATTATGTATAAAGTTGTGTTTTCTGATCCAGTTGTGTTTGCTTTCTGCCTTTTCTGAAAATATTGATGCAACAAATCCATACTGCTATTGTGTTAATTTTTCACAAGAGCAAGGACAATTTGTTGCAACAAATTGAATTTTTTTCTACTTGTCACTGTTGTTTTAAAAAATAGATTCAAAAATAAACTTCTCTATATACTTCTTACCATTGTAAAAAAATATTGATGCAACAAATACATACTTCTATTGTGTTAATTTTTCACAAGAGCAAGGATAAGTTGTTGCAACAAATTGCATTTTTGTCTACTTGTCACTGTTGTTTTAAAAATCAGATCCAAAAAACTTATCAAAAGAAAAAGGCCCAACTGTTAGATAAAGAGGGAAATGCCACTGTTGGCCCAACTGTTGGAGAAAACAATAGGCAAAGGCCCACTCGGCATTCGTTGGAAACATGGGCCAAAATATCTGGAACCGAAGAGACAGCCGTGAGAGAGCGCGTGGGAGCATTGGAATATTATAAGGAGGGAAACCGAAGGGACAACCGCCCCTCTCTCCCACTCGGCAGTTTGTACGGTGAGTACTTCCTTTGCAGTTCTTCAGAGATCTTCAGATTTCTTCAGTTCTCTCTCTAATATTTCTTTTTCTTTCCATCCATATGCAGACTTGGCAGTTCGTATGGTGAGTACTTCCTCTGCAGTTCTTCAAAGTTCTTTAGATTTCTTCAGTTCTCTCTCTAATATTTCTTTTTCTTTCCATTCATCTGCAGACTCGGCAGTTCGTACGATGAGTACCGATGACCCACAAGTATAGGGGGTGTAGCGTAGTACTTTCGACAAATAGAAGTGTCCATCCCAATGAGTACCAGAAGGTGCTGAACAGTGGTATGGAGCAGGAAACCGTGAATACTTAGCAAACGGATTTTTAGTGGTTTTCTGACAAGGCAACAAAACAAGGAGCAAGTAACAGAAGTAACGAACAAACGGAGCAAGTGGCCCAATCCTTCCTTAGTAAAGGACAAGCCGGTGGAAATACTTATAAGGAGCAAACGTTCTCGAGGACACATGGGAATTCTGTCAAGTGCTTTTGCTTCAAATAGCCGAGTACTCTTCTCTGGTGTTTGTAAGTGTTGTGTGGGTGAACCTGTGCTAACATACCGCCCTTCCTAGGACTAATACATACTTGTAATTAAACCCCCTGCAAACATCCGTAACTACAGGAAAGTAATTAAGATATAAATCTAACCACAGCCTTAAACTCTGAGATCCTACGCTCCCTTGTGCAAAGGTGTCCTAACGGGGTTCAGGTTTCTGTCACTCCGGCAACCCCACAATTAGTAGCCAAATACACAATGCATTCCCCTAGGCCCATAAATGGTGAAGTATCATGTAGTCGGCGTTCACATGACACCACTAGAAGAATAGCACCACAACTTAAATACTAAACCATTGAATAATAACTCATCACAAATTCACTACTAACAACATGACTTCTGCCATGTCCTCAAGAACTAAACGAACTACTCACAAGACATCATATGGATCAAGATCAAAGATTATATGGTAATGGATAACAATTTGAACATAAAAAATAATCCAATGGTTCCACTCACAAGCATCAACTACAATAGTAATCAACACCAGGAAAGTTTCTCCTAAGAACTAAAGCAATATCCAACACAATTGCTACAGCGGGACGGAGTGGTGATGATGGTTCTGGTGGAGATGATGGTGTGGATGATGATGATGATCCCGATGAAGCCTAGCTTGATGACGGTGTTGATGGCAATGGTCTCCCCTCTCCGGGAAGGAATTACCCCGGCAGAAATCTGTCTGCCGAAGAGATCTTTCTCTCTCGGTGTTTTCTGCCCCCAGAGGCGATGGAAATCTATCTGTGGTCGCTCTACGAGCCTTAGGGTTTCGAAGGGAAGATATAGGCGAAGGGGCAGAGTCGGAGGCCGGGCAGGTGGGCCACACCTGCCCTAGGCACGGGGTCAGGTGGGCCCGCGCCTAGGAGTGTGGGCCCCCTGAGGCCCTTCTTCGTCCCTCCTTCTGGCTTCCTTCATCTTCTAGTAAAAAAATATGTTTCCATATTTTTCTAGTATTTTTCTGATCTTTGCGAAATTGCACCAAAACGCCTTGTTTTCCATCAGAATCCAGACTCCGACAGTCCATCCTCCAAGAATCATCCAACATGCATAAACATATGAAAATCCATAAGTAATACCTCATAATAAGACAAATATCAATGAATAGAGGTAAATTATGATATAGAATGGTGATGCAAATTGGGCGTATCAAGCACTTCCTCTGTAGACTCTCAAATCCATCTTCTAATCATCGGTGAGTTCTGTTGTTTGATTATTCCAACCATGTTCACTTATGTTGCTTGATTCTTCCAACCATTTTCACTTCTATTGCTTGATTCTTCCAACCATCTTCTCCTCTCTCAATTTATTCTTTATTTTGTGGTTCTATCCTAATCCCACTTTCTTCTTCTAATATTACAGTGACCGCAAGATACCCAAGGAAGAAGACCACTGTTCTCCGATAAATCCATATTTCTTCTAACTGTTCATCCTCTACTTGATTAGGGTTTCAAATTAGGGTATTCTGTCCTAATTATGTTCCTGATTAGGGTTTTCATGGAACACCTATTCACGATTAGGGTTTTTAATATGTGCACGATTGTTCTTCATATTGCGGGTGACTGTGACTGAAATATGCTACACCTAATCCTGATTAGGGTTCTTGTAATGTTGTACAGTACTATGGCTGAAATGTGTAGATTGTTCTTCAGTACTATAATGCTAATTCCATGGTCTGTTACTAATTACTTGTATAATTTTTAGCAATGGACTATGGTGTGTGTGGACAACCTGCAGGAGGGCAACCAGCTTCCAGATTGTCATTGTTGATGAGTTTCCCATAGATGGTGTGGTAAGTTTTCACATCCAGACAACATTAGTTTATATTATTGAATTAATCATTATATGGTGTGGTAAGTTAACTACATTATGTTATATTCATCCTGTAGGTTGTTCCATGTTCATTTAGGGAGAGACTAAATGATTTCACTCCTAATAATTGGATGGTTGCCAACAACAGTTGTGGTCCTTACTGGACGTCCTTGTGGAGAGTCTATGACATTGGTCTTGGTGATGTTCTGGAATTTGAATATGATGCAGATCCAATTGAGGGTTTGGACAATTTATTCCATGTGACTATTTCCTCAAATGGTGTTGAAAAATACATCCATGAAGCTACTGTAAGTCATTGCTAACAACTACTAATAATTTCTTACATGTACTAATACTATTTATTTTATTTCTTCTATTTGCTTAGTGATTGGAGATGTCCCTTCTAGAATAAGAAGCATTTTGTACAGGACAATCTTCTCAAACATTCACTCAATCACTGAACTGGACATGGCCACCATCTTATTTGCCATCTACAAAGATGTTCATGTGACAGAACATGAGATCATTGAAAGTAATGATGAGAAGAATTTCTGGATACATAAGATGAATGTGGAAAACCAATCATGGAATGCACTGGTAAGGCTTAGAGATAAATCACTATTCTGTTGTTTCATTTTATGCATGCCTAATGTGTAAAAAAATACTAACTGTGAAAATACATGATTATTGCAGTTCATGCCTATTGAGGTTGTACAAGGCACATGTACCACGGACAGGGCATATCACATCTTTCCAGGGAAGGGCAAGACCTAGATGGAGAAGAACAGAACTTCATTGAATGTGCCTACTCCATTATCAAGGAACATGGAGAAGTCAGTTTCACCACAGGGTGGACTGACTTCACATTTGCTGTTGATGTTGGATGGGCTTCAATGCTTGTGATCAAGATAGAACATATGAGTGATCACCTTGGGCTGAACTTTGTTGACATTGTTCTGTAGTTCACTAAGGAACAATGTCAACAATGCTAGTGATCTGGGATTGTGATCTGTTAACATATGCTTGTTTAGGTTGTGCTGCAGTTGTTTAAGGAACAATGTCAACAATGTTGTTTAAGTTTCAATTATTATGTAAGGAACCTATTAGTGTTTTGGTACTTGTGTTTGTTTTATATTATGTAAGTTAACTGCTAGTGTTTGTATCACTTGTATTGTGCCTGAAATTCTATGGTTGTGCTTGTTTTATTACTTATTTCATATTCCTGTATTGTATGTCTAGAAGGCCTTCATTGTTCTAAATTCATAAGTATTCAGAATATGGGCAACTAGACTACATTAGTTCCATAATAGCAGTATGGAGTTTTATCATACTGATGTTTGAATATGGGCAACTAGAATATGAAAAAATTATGGGTAACTAAATATAGCATATAATACTTAAGTCACACTGATGTTAGAATATGGGCAACTAGAATATGAATAAATTAACGCAATAGCAGTATAGAGTTTTTTCATATCCATAACATTAATGCCTGAATTTATTCAGAGCATTTTGTACATTTATTACATTAATTAATTTTATGCACTGCATACACGTCCTTGGAAGTGGGGAAGTGGGGGAAGTGTTGCGCCAGGTGCTTGCCTATTTAACATGGTGGTATCATGTTGTAACAATCAGAAACTTCCTATGTCGAGTTCTTCTACCTCTTGGTGAGTTGTTGTGTTTGTGTACTTACCTAAATACTGTTGCTCTGTTTGTGTACTTACATCTGAATGTTTCATTTGTGATGCAGATATCTGTTTGTACAACTGGAGCATTTGTTTAGTTCTTGAGTTATCCTATAGGTGATTAATACCCTTGCCTATTTTACTGTCGTTGATGAATAAAATTGTGTTCCATATCTTAATACTTCCATTATTTGTCATAGGAATGGATGAGATGAGTTGTGTTATGTGCCAGCAACCAGTGCAAAACTGTGGTCTCCATTCTGACAGGCGTGCAGTTTCTTTTGATCTGATTATGATGCAGGGATTTGAAAATGGAGTGGTAAGTTATAACATCAGAAGTTGCTTTGTACACAATGGATCTCTTGTTTTTATCTGGCAAGGAGGTGAATAATGTATTATGATTAAATTTTAGGCAGTACCTTGCAAATTCAAGGAACAACTTGAAAATTTTGCAATGTCAAAGAACTGGATGGTGGCTACATACAGGAACATGCATGTGTATGACGTCTACCTGGAGAAAGAAGTGTCAAGAACTACCATTTGTGGACCATACTAGTGTTCCCTTGTTAGGAAATATGATATCCAGCAAGGTGGGGTTGTCTCTTTCAGGTATATGGAATAGGCCAACAGGTTTGATATCACAGTGTCTGAATTTGTGGACAATATGAAGGTTGAGAAGCCTATTGTTGCAGATGGAGGTATATTTGATGAATTTATTCAAGTGTATTTATGTCAGGTCAATATTGCCATGTTAACTGTTTGCCATGTTAACTATTTCCCATTGTTTACAACTTTGAGAAGGTCTTTACTGTGTGATGCCTGAAATTAGAGCTATACTTCAGACGACCATTTTCTCAAACATCAGAGAAATTAGTGAGGAGAACATGGCAACCATTAATTATGGTATCTACAAGGTTTTGGCTCTAAAACCAGGGCAAGAACTAGCTGAGGAGGAGTTCTATGAAAGTGTCAATGAGATGCAGTTTATGGTACACAAGTATAATCAGGAAAATGTTGAACTAGATGCCTTGGTAACTATCTACTGCTTAATTTCTCACTTATTTGATGCAATGTTTCAGACTTAGTTCTTACACAAGATGTTACTATGCCAGTACCTTTCTGCAAAACCATTCAGAGAAGTTGGATGCCCATGGCAAGGACATTCAAATTTGTTGGCTGGGGAATTTGATGTGCCCTTTGAAGGATGGTACCACATGGAAGATGAAGATGATAGAATTGTATTCACAATAGGATGGCAGCAATTTAGGGATGAGGCAAATATAGTGGATGGATCACTGTTGCTGATTGTTGCAGACCCAAGGCATGGTCACATTTTCCTTGATTTTGTGGAGATTGAAGACCCTTGAAGAACATGTTGAAAGAAATTACAAATTGTGTTTCATTTTAAGTTGTAATGTATTTTACATTGTGTTCTAGTGGACTAGTGTTCTGAACAATGCATCTACTATAATGTTGGTTTGTAAGTTGAACAATGTTCTATAATGTTGGTTTGTAAGTTGAACAATGTTTGTAATGTCTTGTAATACATGTTATGTTTATCAAGTGTTGAACAATGTCAAGTGTTTATCAAGTGTCCTGTAAATAATTTCTTTTTATGTCTAGAAGGCCTTCATTGTTCTGAATTCATAAATATTCAGAACATGGAAAACTAGACTACAATGTTTAGTAAGTTATACATGCTCCCATTATACATGCTACCATTATACATGCATGCTCCCATTATACATGCTCTAACAAGTAAGTGTCAGAAATATCCATGATTTTGCAATTTGACCCTTTGCAATGGAGGCCTACATCAATAAATAGTGTTATTTTTTTCATTTTATACCTTAAAATTTTCAAGTCATATAACTGGCACACTAGTCTTTCTCTTTTGACAGTTTCCTAGTCGAGCGTACGCGTCCTCCAACGCGCATCCACCATCGAGATCTGCCGCCGCCTGGAGCTCTTTCGCCACCGCTCCGTCGAGATCCACCACCGCCTCGAGCTCGTCCGCCACCGCTCCGCCTAGATCAGCGGCCACGTCGAGATCCGCCGCCACCTCCAGCTCTTCCGCCACCGCTCCATCGAGATCTGTTGCCGTCTCGAGCTCGTCCACCACCGCTCCGCCGAGATCCACGTCGAGGCTCTTCAATGGGCACTCGGATTGATGATCCACGTCGATCTATTCTTCATCGACAATTAACTTGCAATGATGCCGAGGCTAGCACTTCAGGTTAGGAATTAACCAATGTTTTTGTACCTGATCTGCTCTGATCTGCTCATGTTCCTGTTCCTGTTCTACTATGCTATGATGTACTCTGATCTGCTCCTATTCTGCTCCTGTTCATGTTCCTGTTCTGCTCATGTTCCTGTTCTGCTCTACTATGCTCTGCTCTACTCTGATATGCTCTGCTCTGATATGCTATGCTCTACCTGTTCTGTTCCTGATGTGCTCTAATGTGCTCTGATGTTACCTAGTTTTTGTCTGCTTTGATGTGCTCTAATGTGCTCTGCTCTACCTGTTCTGTTCCTGCTCTGCTCAGTTATTACTTGTTACCTAGTTTGTTTGTTGGATTGTTGGTCTAGTAACTAGTATCTTACTATTGGTTACACAGGAACAAGTTGCTAAGTTTATTCATCTATTTGTACAATGGATAAAACTTGGATGAGTGCTGCTAGATCCAGTACCCAGTTTGCAGATGGGGTTAGGGGTTTCATTCAGTTTGCAGCTACAAATTCTGGTTATAGCCAAAAGATTGTCTGCCCATGCAAACTTTGTTGTAACATCTCTAGACAAAGTTTAGAAGATGTTGAAGACCATATAATATCTGTAGGATTCATGCCTAGGTATACAACATGGGTATACCATGGGGAATCAATAGATTATGCTATTCCTACTGTACAACCCAATGAATCAGTAGAATTGCCATTAGGAAGTGATGATATGGATGATATAATGTTGGGTTCTCATGATATGTACAACAATAGCTTTTTAGGATCAGATACACAAGTAGACAGTGATGATACTGATGATGATTCTGAAGAAATAGATGAAGCTGATGAAGAAGCTGAGGCATTCAAAAAGTTAGTTAATGTTGGCAGACAAGAATTATATGCAGGATGTAAAAAATTTACAAAACTGCAATATCTTGTGAAGATGATGAACATAAAGAACACCAGGGGATTAACCAGAGCTACATTTGAAGATGTACTGCAGCTATTTAGGGATGTCCTACCAGAGGATACAACTCTCCCTATGAATTTTCATGACTCCAAACAGTACATCAAATCTCTAGGGCTGGGGTATAACACATATGATGCTTGCATTAATGATTGCATTATATATAGAGGAGACAATATCAATAATGCAACTGTCTGTCCAGTATGTAATACATCCAGATGGAAGATTGTGAAAGAAATTGGTGGTGGAAAAAGATTTAGCAAGGTGGCTCAAAAGGTGGTTAGGCATTTCACATTGAAAAAGAGAATTAGAAGATTAATTATGTCAAGCAACACAGCCCCACTTATGAGTTGGCATGTTGATGGTAGTATCAAGGATGGTCTTATGAGGCATCCTGCTGATGCACCAGCTTGGAAACATTTTGATGCAAAATATGAGTGGTTCAGTAAAGAATCTAGAAATATTAGGTTTGGACTGGCAACTGATGGTTTCAATCCATTTATAACTATGAACCTGTCTTACAGCATCTGGCCAATTGTACTGATTCCATACAATCTTCCAGCAGAGAGTTGCATGAAAGAAAGCAACTTCATTTTTTCAGTTATTATTCCTGGTAGGAAGGCACCAGGGAAAGACATAGACATTTACCTGCAGATAGTAGTTGATGAACTGAAAGTGTTATGGAAGGATGGTCTTTGGACTTTTGATGCTCATGTAGGAAGGAAATTCAGGGTGTATGCTGCACTGCTATGGACAATTAGTGACTGGCTAGGCCGGAGAATTCTTAGTGGAGATAGTATTGTTGTTTGCTCCCACTGCCTGCTGGGTACATGTTCCAAACGTTTAAAACATGGACACAAAGCATGCTACCTGGGTACTAGGATGTTTCTACCTGCAGACCACCCATTTAGAAAGGATAAAGACTCATTTGATGGAACAACTGAAGACAGGGAACCTCCAATTCAGCCAACAGGTCATGAGATTTCAAAAATGACAAAAGGCATTCACACCATCTATAGGAAAACAGAGAAACAACAAAATTCTAAGAAGAAGGAAAGACAAAGAGATGAATGGGAGGAAGATACTGTATTGGAGGACGTGCACACTGTAGAATCAACATTCAAGAAGAGAAGCATCTTTTTCCAGCTTGAATATTAGGAACATTTGCTGGTTAGGCATAATTTGGACTCAATGCATATAGAGAAGAATTTGTTTGATAATATTGTTCACACAATTTTACAAGTGGACAATAGGTCCAAAGATAATGTGAAAGCAAGACTGGATATCAAAAGATTTAAAATCAGAACACACCCCATGTTGATGAAACTCAAGAGAAACCAGACTTGCCTGAACCAATGCACTACATGAATTCAGATAATAAGAAGGTATTTTGCTCAGTTGTGAAAAATGTCAGGTTTCCAGTAGACTATGCTGCAAACATGGATGGGAAGGTCAGGTTAGATGAGAAAAAATAGTTGGGTTGAAAACTCATGACTGCCACATAATTTTTGAAGATGTATTTCCTTTAGCTATAAGTAGAACCATGTCTTCCCATGTTGCTCTTCCACTAATTAATCTTAGCAAGTACTTTAAGAAAGTTTGCTCCAAAGTCATAGATCCTACTGAGATGCAAAGAAGAAATTGCTGAAACAATGTGTCATTTAGAGCAGATTTTTCCACCATCATTCTTTGATATAATGGAACATCTTGTCATCCATCTTGCAAGTGAAGTTTTGATAGGTGGACCAGTGCAATTCAGAAACATGTGGTCTACAGAGATGTTTGTTGGGAAGTGTAAAGGGATGTTACATACTAGAAGACATCCTGAAGCATCAATAGCTGAGGGATATATATTTGATGAGAGCTTGGATTTTTGTGCAAGATATCTGGAAAATTACAACAAAGAATCAATGCATACTTATGATAGCACAACTAGTAGTCCAGACACTAATATATATTTAAGAACAATTGGAAGACAACTCTCTGCATTTCAAGTAGATGAGCTAGATCATATTTCATGGACACAAGCTCAAAGACATGTGTTGCTTAGTTATCCAGAAATTACTAGGTTTGCAAATGAGCATATCACAATACTACAAGCTGACAGAAGGAAAAGTAGAAGAGAAGTTGAAGTTGCTCACCACCAACAATTCCTGAAATGGTTTATTGACCATGTGCATTCTTTAATGGATAAAGGAGTTGAACTACCACAAGAAGTTGTTCTACTAGCACAAAAGCCTTTCATAATGGTGAATAAATACGACAACTACAAGATTAATGGATGTACATTCCACACAAGAAGCCATTCTGCTGGAAAATCTTCCCAGTGTGATGGAGTTTCAACTACTGCAAAGACATTAAGTTATTTAGTAGATCATACAGTAGGATATGGTCAAATTTATGGCAGGATCCATGAAATAGTTGAAATGAATTATTCAAACACAGCTAGTGTAGTATTATTCAAGTGTGAATGGGTTAAAGATACTGGAATTAGAGTAGATGATTTTGGAATAACTGAAGTCAACTTCAATCATGTAGACAAGGGGAAAATTCTTTCATCTATGCCATTTATACTAGCTAGTCAAGCAAAACATGTCTACTATTTGCAAGATCCACTTGACAATGAATGGTTTGCTGTTGTGTCTAGGTAATTTGATATCCAACACAATGGTTTGCTGGTTTAATTCTGTTGAACATGATAATAAAGTACTATTGTTTCTTTTGTAGGGACTGCTAACTTGGACAGTGAGAGAAGTAGGCTAAATGAGGTTAACATGCAACTGATGAAACTTGGTGTACCACCAACACAGATAGAAATTAAGAGTGGAGAATTTTTTTCAAGATTTCTTGAGGAAGCTAGGATAAAGGGAATATACAAAGAACCAGCAGAAGTAAGAATCTAATTTATGCCATTTTAATATGTGATTTATGTGAAAGCATAAGAACATAATTTATGCCATTCTAATATGTGATTTATGTTCCTGCGTTAATTTAGAACAACATGATATATGAAGAAATAGATGTGGTAGAAAATGAGGATGAGGATGATGATATTGACATATGTACGTAAGTGATGCTACGACGCAAGATGAAAATGAAGAAGGTGATATTAATCAACATTTACTAGAAGGTTAGTTTTAGGTTTCCTTCTCCTCTTGTTAATTTAGGCAGTTTATTTAAATATTGTGAAATGGATGACACACCGGTTAATTTAAATATTTGTTACATGATAACAACAGAGAAGTCTGTGAGAGGGCCCACTAAGTTGAAAATATTCTGGAAAGAGTATGATCCAAGAGACAAGATCAGTTTGGAATTTAACAGCAAAGGCCAACCTTGTGGGTTCAAAACTTGTAGGTTGACAAATTTCATTGTTTCTTTAGTTAAGGAAAAAGAAATTTCTTTGGCAGCTACCAATTGGAGCAGAGTTCCTGAATATGAAAAAGAGAAGCTATGGAAGACAGTTAAGGTAAAATCTCTTAAATAAACTAGATTGTAGTTTTGAACTATGTATTTGCCTGCAAATTATTAATGTTGCTAAAATGTAAACACTTTTGCAGTATTTCTTTGAAATACCAGATTGTTACAAGTGCTGGGTGTTGATATCTGCTAGAAAGAAGTGGAAAGATTACAAGTGCTATTTGAAGAGAAAATTTTACAAGGATGAGTTGTCACTCAAAACCAACATTGCTAATGGATGTAAATCAAGGATACCTCCTGCTCAGTGGGTTTGGCTTTGTAAATTATGGAGAACACCAAAGTCTAAGGTATACTAAAGTAGCAATGTTGGATATACTATTTTTTTCAACCTGCTTGTGCTAATTCCTACTCTAGGTATTAAGGTATAATTTCTTGATGTGATGTAGCCATTAAATATGAAGAACAAAGAGACAAGAAATGCTCAAGCAAATGCAGTTCATATAGCTGGTACTAGAAGTTTTGCAATAGTACAGGAACAAGAAGTAAGTTAATTGTGGATTTGTTTTATACTTGAATATTGAAATTTTCAAAGATCGAAGTATGATAGTTTTCCATGAATTTCAGGAAATAAAAGAAGGGAACAAAATATCCAGAGCTCAGCTTTACAGAATTATCCATACAAATAAGGATGGGAAACTAGTAGATGGATTTTGCAAGAAGAAGATTGTAAGTAATAATGTAGTATAATTGTCATGTCCACATACATATTATATATTGAAAACTTAATAAATTGTTTATGCATTAAACAGGATGAGATAAATGTGAAGTTTGTGGACAATCCTAACTTGATACATGAGGAAGCAAATGAGGAAGATTTGTATTCAACATTGTTCCCAAAGGCTAAGAAGTCGAGTAATTATGGATTAGGGCTGACTGTTGGTGGAAAGAATAGTGAGAAGCTGGCTCTGGCTCTATCCGCTCTACATGATGTTATAGAGGAAAAAAATCTCAGGGGTGTTGTAGAGAAACTAGTAGAAACTCAGTCGAGTTTGGTTGCTAGAAGTGACAAGCTTGAAGAGAAGTATTGTCAGATGATGGAGCTATTTCAAACATCATAGAAAAGAATGAAAGAACATATTGAAGAACCTCTTCTAGAAGAATCAGAAGGATTTGACAAGATGAAGAACAGTGGTTAGGAGGAGAAGCAAGCAGTAGAAGACAAGAAAAGGAAAATGCAAAGGGTAGAAGAAAAGATTGGAAATGAAGTCAATGTTGCGAAGAATGAAACTGCTAAGGTAAAATAAGTTGAATGTCAATAAGAAAATTATTGTACATGTGTTTCTTGTATGTTGTACCTTGCTGATTAGGATTTTAACTAAATGCAGGTTGCTATGATAAAGAAAATAAAACTAGAGAAAACTGAAGAGATGAAGAAGACAAACATTTGCAGCACCATCTCAAAGCATAGAATAAGTAGAGGAATGGAAGTTGTCTTGACTTCACCAAATTAATCTAACCTTGCAGCACTTGGAACAATTCAAACTGCAGATATAAATGCAGTTGGTTTAGATGGATATTCACTAAGTGATTATGTGGAGGTATTGGTTAACATTATCTACCGTGATACAACCATACTGCCTAGACCACTTGGAAGAATGGCAAAGATGGGAAATGCCCAAGCTAAATGCATTCCATGAACCAGGAATAATGTTAGTATTTCTTACACTTTTTAAATATAAATGATGAACAATCAATGATGAATAGTACATTCTAAATATGAACTAATATATGCAGGTTACATTAAGATATTTGTATGAAAAAAATCTGCAAAACAAAATTGATAGACAAAACTGAGTGAGGGTTTGCATTTCAGGAAAGCCAGGAGCTAATAAGAAAACTTCTCCTACTGAACAGGCATGTTGCTATGTTATTGAACTTTGTAAATAACTGAAAATTTGAACCATGAATTAACATATGGAATAATGATGCAAGGTACAACTACAAAAGGATCAAATCTATATCTAGTGCAAAAATCTATCATAATAAGATCCAACCTTGAAGCAAATGATGTTGTTGCTTCTGCTTCTGCTACTGCTGCTACTACTGCTAACACAGATTCTCAAATGCATGGAAATGTATGATACATTTTTGAACTCCAGCAAATATCTGAACCATTTCATGTACTAATACATGAGATAATGTGCATCTTGAGGATGAACCAGTCATGAGCCAGGGAAAAGTACTTGTGGATGAACCAGTCATGATCCAGACAAAAGTTAGAGTGAAGAAACCAAGTTCAAGAAACCAGAAGCAATGTGTTGCTCCTACTGCTACTGCTACAGCAGATTCACAAGTACCAGACAAGGCAAGTTTCACTTGTAAACTATTATAAATGCACAGAATATTACACTGGCTAAAATTTAAACTAAAAATGCAGGGGGAAAATGTGCAGATTATGGAGGAACCAGTCATGAACCAGGACAAAGTTAGAGAGAAGAAAACAAGATCAAGAAACCAGAAACAATCTGCTGCTCCTGCTACTACTACTACTACAGCTAATTCACAAGTACCAGACAAGGCAAGTTTCACTTGCAAACTATTACAATGCTTAGAATATTACACTGGCTACAATTTAAACTAAAAATACAGGGAAAAAATGTGCAGATTGTGGAGGAACCAGTCATGATCCAGGCCAAAGTTAGAGAGAAGAAACCAAGATCAAGAATATAGAAGCAATCTGCTGCTCCTGCTACTGCTCCTGCTACTGCTATAGTTGATTCACAAGTACCAGACACGGCAAGTTTCACGTGTAAACTCTTAAACTTGTTTAACTATTGAATAAGATGGTAGTTTGTCACACTGAGATATAAATCTTAATAATGCAGACTGCAATAGTAAGCAAGTCCAATGTTGCATGGTCTCAGTCTCAAACTCGGACTCAACATGAAGCTCAGACTCAGTCCAATGTTATAACAAGGGATTTCCCAGCTACTGATGATATTGCATGGTCTCAGCTTATTTAAAGTTTGTATTGCAAAAATATTGTCGTCCAAATAAAGATATGGCTGTGAACATATGTAATATATGTCACTGTAATACATTTAGTTAAATTTGAACCTCTGCAATGGTTGTGGACGAATTGTAATATCACTGTAGTATATGTCACTGTAATGTATGTCACTGTAATATATGTCACTGTAATGTGGTTTGTATTGATTTGATTTGGGTGCATTACCTAATGTAATTCGATTGATGTGAGCCATTTTAAAAATATACACAGTTGCTTCTATATTAGACCTCTATGGTTGGCTTTTGGCTAGGATTTAGAGGCACTAGTCATAGTGCCTCAAAAAGTTGGTTTTTAGAGGCACTGGTCATAGTGCCTCAAATGGTTGGTTTTTAGAGGCACTAGTCATAGTGCCTCAAATGGCTAGGAATTAGAGGCACTAGACATAGTGCCTCAAGTGGCTAGGATTTAGAGGCACTAGACATAGTGCCTCAGATGGCTAGGATTTAGAGGCACTCTAATTTGTGTCTTAAGTTGGTTTTTGAGGCATTAGTCAAATGGGTAGGATTTAGAGGCACTCTAATTTGTGCCTCAAATGGTTGGGTTTTAGAGGCACTAGTCATAGTGCCACAAATGGCTAGGATTTATAGGCACTCTAATTTGTGCCTTAAGTTGGTTTTTGAGGCACTAGTCATAGTGCCTCAAATGGCTAGGATTTAGAGGCATTAGTCATAGTGCCTCAAATGACTATGATTTAGAGGCACTTTTTGAAACTTCTTTAAATGACTTTTACCTACACGACCATCCCCGGCATTTTTTAGTGCCTCAAAAACTCATTTGTGGCATTAATTTGACTATTGGAGGCACTTTGGAGTGCCCCTGAATGTTGTACCCGCCATAGTGACCACTGGTGTCGGGGATCACCCCTTGACAGGACATGCTAAGACATTCCAGCGGGGAGAGTTAGACCGTGGGAGACCTGGGTCCGACAAATCGTGTTCAGCGGCGTGATCCATTTGTTCACGATTTACCAATACAGTTAATCCATCTGCCCGCGGTTGCCAATAGAACAATGTGGCATGCGTGGGAGGACATGCACTTAAGTGGAAGAACTTAAAAAAATTGCTTATATTCAGGCGAACGCTAAGGTAGGACTCGCAACACGCGGCATGATGCACGAGATGCACCATGTTGTTCGCGCCTAGTTGGTGCAAGCGCAAGTCAAAGAACATGAAGAACTCGATGAGAAAGTCGCTCGCGGGGAGGCCAAACCCGCGAGCAAAGTGCGTGAGAAAGACGACGCGCTCGGCCTCCTCGGGATTCAGGAGCTGCTCCCCCTCCAGCACCAACCTCTTCGACAGGAGGAATCTCCCCCGATGATACTTCGCGATGAGATCTTCGGTTACAACCGAGCCGCACCACCCTCCATGATGCGTAGGAGCCATGTCCTCCGACAGAGCCGTGGTAAAAATTTGAGGGCCCATCGTCGCAGCCACTTGAGGCGGTGTCGGCGACCTTGTCCTAGCGGCGCGGGCAGAGGAAGAAGAATAAGAAGGGTGCACAAGAGCGGCGGCGGCGGTGGAAAGAAGGAGAAAAGTAAGAATTGGGAGAAGGGGAATCCCCCATGCCCTAGCCTCCTATTTATCTCGCGGCGTGTGTGTGTTGTTTCGTCTTCATCGACTACACGTGCAAGTAACTGCTCCCCGCTCATACGACAGTTTGGTTCCAGGATCAGGTGTGGAGGCATAACTAACCGCAGAAGATCTAGGAGGAGTTAACGAGGCGTGCGCACGTTTACCCAAAAACTGCAATGACAAGACATCTCTTAGAGCCGTTGGTCATGGCTGACGCAAGCGCTGACCTCGATGGCGAGACGTTCTGTCTCCAAGCTCCGGCTATGCTAGTCGGCCACCTCTTTCATCGTTTCACTTAGTGGGTGTCTACCGATTTCGCATCTGGTCAACTCCAGCCTGGTATCCGCAACAACAATCAAGCATGCCCTAGTCGGTATTCGCAACAAAAATCAGTCTGGATGGGCACCAAGTATGAAGACCAAGCAGGTTGGCCCGCTCCAACTGGAAAACCATCAAGAGTACCCCGGCTGGCACGTCTAGCTGGTCAAGCAGAAGACCTGACCGAGTGGCCAGCTCCATCCGGTCTCCTCGTAATCAGTACCGGTAATCCGGAGCGTGTGATGATGTAATTGTAGCATGTCTCTAGATCCCGGCTTTGCGTCAAATAAAGGAGTGACGCCTCTAGACTGTTTAATGGGACGCCCATCCCGCGCGGGATAAAGCCATCGCTGTAGCGCTGACTATTTCACCAAGGCCCATCGGCTGGTCCCCACCAGCCAGCCGTGCATTGATGTGCACCCCCAGTATATAAGGGGCAGCACCTCCGTCGGGAGGATCGGTCTCTCTTCTTCCTCCAGTTTCCCATAGTTTATCTGGGATACAACTCCAGGAGCACTTGTATTGGGTATTTGACTCTTATTTAGTGAGATCTTGTAAGAGTAGAAGTGTTACCTCGCCAAGTAGGCCCTGAACCTAGATATGTGATGGGTTTGTAGTGATTGTGCTCAATCCTGTTTGCAGAAGTCACCTTTAGCCCCTAATTGTCCCCTATTAAGCCATGTTTGATGGTATCGGCGTGTTCCCCATGATGTCGGCGACCTGTTTTACTGGTTTTTTGGAATATTTTTTAGACTATTTCCTCTATATCCATTGTAGAGACTCTGCTGATTTCACTCGATTAATGATAACGAAACCATTTTGGTTGTTTTTGTTGCGAGTACTCTGCTATGCAACTTTTTTATACTCCCTCCGATTCTTATTAATTGCCACTGATTGGAGGTATCTAACATTAAAATATGTCTAGATACATCCACTTTTACGACAAGTAATATGAATAGAAGGGAGTACTCCCTCCTTCACGGTTTGCAGGGCGCTTTACAAAAATCTCACGGACCTAGGCGTCAACGTATTGGCTAAAAATTAAGCCTATTAATGAGCGGTTAAGACGCATGCATTGGTGGAAGACTGTTGCATGCATAGGAAGTTGGGAGAAAATGTGTCATATTAATCAACAATTAATTCTTATGCGCCTAGAAACGTTGCAGTTTTGAAAAAAACCAAATTTGATTAGTCGCCCTGCAAACCGTGAAGGAGGTAATAGCATTTTTACAAGCGTAGCTATCGCGTGTCTGACTTAATGGTACTAGGAGTATAAAATATATTGGTATGAAAGAAATGCTCAATACATGGTGACTGGTGAGTGAGGTGATCCACAGTCGACCACAGATCCGGCGGTACCGACAGCCGAGTCACCAACAGGCAGACTCCATTGGGCGCCACGTACGGATAGACACAGAGAGAGACGCGGGCGTACACGGCTCTTGATGAGGAGGAGATCGGGGCCAGGGGGACTCCTGCTGCTTGCTTGCCTGTTTGGACAACAACAAAAATAATCTGCATGCGGCGACCTGCATGGGGACAAGCTGCCGATTTAAAGGCGTGCTCCTCGGTCGCTTCGCTAACTTCCTGAGCTCGTCGGTAACTTTTTTTTTAGTTTTGGACAAAAGAGCTCGTCGGTAGCTGTACCGAGTGCTACCGAGTATGCGAAAGAAAGGAGGTAGCATACTGGAGTGAGCACGGCTAGCATCAGCAGTACTCTGGAAGTGGAAGTGTGATTCAAATGTCGAGAGGATCGATTGAAGTGAGTCCAACCGACAGCCACACCTGGCTGAATCGCATGTGCCTAACTGGAGTCATATCTGTTTCCCTGGATATTATTCTGAGAGACGAGATAGTCGCATTCAAACGTGTGTCACGGCGGTACTCCCTACTGGAGTAATGGAATGATAGATGTGGCATTTCATAATCCACGAAGCTGCCTTCCGTATCGCGTCAGCAGGATTCCTCCTGTGCCCTTTGTACTGTACGTTGTACTAGCATACAATACTATACGCTTGACTTCGTGGTCTACTGGTGCTTTTGCAGAGCTAAGCTCTGAACCCGCGATCGGGGCTGTTTTTGTGAAAACAGCAGGCAGGCTTTACCTTTACCCCACCATCATGCCTTCCCGGAAATTTCTGCCGTGGACACGCGTGCGCGATGAGTCCGACGGGAAGGAGAGACGTGGTGGCTTTGATCGATCGGCGCACGGCACCATGCACGCACATGCAGAGGCAGCAGTAGTACTACTCCATGTGTGTCTCGGAGAGAGAGCACACGCGCCGACGACACGCAGACGCACAGACAAGACGCGAACACGGCAGGAACAGAGATCGACACATATAGGTAAAAATAAACCCTGGACTTTTGAAGCCACGGAAAAACAGAGGCATTCAATGCGGGTCCGACCTCTCGCCTTGGTAGCGAAGAAATGCGGTGATGTTGCTGTGATGCCTGTAGCGGAGCGGAGCCGGAGAGGTGTGGCTGTGCTGTGCGTGGGAACGCTGGCGGCTTCCGTCGTCAAGTCTTTCTGGCTCTGTCTGTCGCTGACGCGGTGGCCACGTGCAGCAGCAGGTACACACGTACCACGTCACTTACTTATGTGAGGAGGACGAGAGGTTTGCGAGAAGCACGGGCAACTTGCTTCTTCTTAATTGCGCTACGGCGTAGCCCAATTATTCAGGCGCCGTTGTTTGCGATCCCTGCAATCTGCAGCGCATGTGGGATGGGGGACTGGGATGGCAAAGTCAACCCTGCGCTGCTTCTGCGAATGTTTGTTTGTTCAGAGAGACTATCCATCCTGAACGGGCTGACGTTGGCTCGAATCACGGGGTCTGGTTAGGTCGTTTTCTTTCTCGGGTCTTCCCCAGTATGGGTGTTTTGCACGCAGGCTAGCTCTTGGCCAGTTCCGACCTAGTCCAGCAGCGTTTGTTCCTCGCACCGAGTGTGACGGTGAGTGACAGCCAATAGAGGTCTCTCTCTATTTTTCTAACGGAGAATTGCACCCAAACATTAACACAGAATCCAGAAGCTGCATTCTCTGAATTGAAGCACTGACCGGAGAAAAGATCAAGGACCATTCACGGCTAACCCACACTGCAAACGGTATACTTCACTACTAGTTAACCCACACTGCAAACGGTATACTCTACTCTAGTGTAGTAGTATAATCGAGTGGTGTGCTCGTCATCTAGAAGACCGGAAAACCTACTCGCAGCTAGCTAGATTCTCTACCAAGTATGGCAATTTGACCAGAAATAACCCTTATTAAAAATAAATTTACGCAATGAACTTTGGCGAAAACTAATTCACGAAACTAACCATTTCCGCAACGTCATCACGCATGGGCGGAGCTAGTAGGGTGTAAGGGTGGGGCGTGGACCACCCTAAAATTTGGCATGTTAGCCTAATACATATTGTCTAAACATAATGGGATAGGCCTGGCCCAGGCGTGGAAAGCAGACACACGTTTCTCAATTCGTCTAGTTCTGTTAAGCCGTAGACGACACAAACTGTGTTTCACGATTCCCCGAGCCGAGTCCAGAGTCCTGATCAATCTCGATTCAATCCTCCTTAAAATAAAATCTGTTGCGAGAGCTGCTTGATTGTTAGACTGTTGATTCCATTCATAGAGAGTCTGCAGCCGGAGCTTCAACAATTTCCGATCCGCTAATCAATCGGTCGATCAGGTGAGGTTTCACACTGTTAGCTAAGCTACATGGTACATGCCTCTTTCTCTTCCCTAGTTGTACTTCCTTCGATCTAAATTAGTTGACTTGGTTTTGTCTAGATTCGAAGGTATCTAGTCTAAAATAAGACTAGATACATTTGAATCTAGACAAATCTAAGTCAACTAATTTGGGTCGGAGTATTTTAATTGTGAATAGTTTATTCAAAATAGAAGAGTAAAATTAGCGATAACTTTGAATCAGCTTTTATTTTTTATTCTGTGTCGATCCATTAGTAGAAAAATAAATTTGTCTCTTTCTCTTCTCTTCTCTAACTGTTCTATATTGATTGTGATACAGAAAACTGATTCACTGTAATTAGGGAATTGATAAATAGCTCTGTTTTTTGCATTGCAGACTGACGGAAACATGAAGAAGAGGAACTCGGACATTGCATCACTTTTTCAGAAGCATGAAGCAAAGAAGATCGCATCTTCTGCCTCGACGGCTGCCGAACGGCAAATTGTAGTTCCACCTAAAGATACAACATCGCCACCACCGCTCTCATCGTCGCCACCACCGCCACCGCCGCCACCACCACCGTCGCCGCCACCGCCGCCACCACCACAAGTGTATGATATTAATCGTCTTCCACATGATCCAGGAGAAAGATTACCCATTGCAAGCTATAATGTTAATGATCAGGATGCAGTTCGGAGATCATACATCCTTAAAGGTCCATGTCGACCATATGCACATCGGTTTGAATCAAGGAATATTGGAGGTAAAGATCGGCATTTTAGTATTCTTTGGTTTGAGAGGTATAATTGGCTTGAATATAGTATCAAGAAGGATGCTGCATTTTGCTTCGTATGCTACTTGTTCAAAGAGAAAAAAAGCAAGGGAAAGGGTACCGGGGTTTTTGTTGATGGTGGTTGGAGAAATTGGAATAGGGATGATGCACTTGACAAACATGTGGGTGGTGTAACAAGTGTACACAATCATGCTCAGGAGAGATATAACTTATTTGTGAATCCCAATACGGCAGTTGATAATCTTATTGTCAAGGTAAACCACGAGGAACTACGTCTTTACAAGCTCAGGTTGCTTTATTCTCTTAGATGCTTGAGATTTCTCCTGGGTCAAGGATTGGCATTCCGTGGACATGATGAAAAGGATGATTCTCACAATAGAGGGAACTTTCTTGAGCTTCTGGAATGGCTTGCAGCAAATAATGAAGAAGTGAATAAATTGGTTTTGAAAAATGCTCCAGGTAATTGTACCTTGACTTCCCCTGAGATACAGAAGCAAATTATTGAATGTTGTGTCATACACACGAGGAAGGAAATTATAGAAGAACTTGGTGATGATAATTATGCAATTCTTGCTGATGAGAGTAGTGATATATCGCATAAGGAACAACTAGCTATTTGCTTGCGTTATGTAGATAAAGTGGGAAGGCCAAAGGAGCATTTTCTTGGAGTTGTTCATGTAGGTGATACTACTTCTTTGTCACTTAAGGATGCAATTTATGGTTAACTTAGTCATCACCATTTGACTCCCACTCAAATCCGTGGACAAGGTTATGACGGAGCTAGTAACATGAAAGGAGAGATTAAAGGACTGAAAACTTTGATCATGAAAGATTCACCTTCTGCTTATTATGTTCATTGCTTTGCACATCAACTCCAGCTAGTCCTAGTTGCTGTTGCTAAGGACAATACAGATTGTTCTTGGTTTTTTGCTCAAGTCTCTCTCTTGATGAGTATTGTGGGAGTCTCTTGTAAGCACCATGACTTGCTTCGGAATGTTAGAGCTATTAACCTCTTGAAATCTCTTGAAGTGGGTGAACTAGAAACTGGCAGCGGATTAAATCAAGAGATGGGGTTAGCTAGGCCAGGTGAGACTCGATGGGGCTCTCATTTTAAAACCATCATGCGCATCATTGGTATGTATGCCACAATTCGAGATGTGCTCATTATTCTTGGAGAAGATCCTGGGCAAAAGGGTGATTGGCCGAAAATACATGCTGTGCTTGGAGTGTTTGAATCATTTGATTTTGTTTTTAGTGCACAATTGATGGTTGTAATTCTTGGATACACAAATGATTTATCCGAGTGTTTACAAAGGAGAGAGCAAGATATTGTTAGTGCTATCTCACTTGTTGGTATGGCAAAGAGAAGAATGCAGGAGATGAGGTCTGATGGTTGGGATTCATTCTATGAAAAAGTGATTTCATTTTGTAATGAGCATGGCATCCAAGTTCCTTCACCGGATGGTAATTATGTTCCTTATGGGAGATCAACACGGTTTTCTTCAGATCAAACAAATGATGATCATTTCAGAAGAGAAGTATACATTGGTGTCATTGATAAAATTAGTCAAGAGCTTGACAGTCGATTTGATGAGGTCAACATGGAGTTACTTGGTTGTATGGTAGCCTTGAATCTTGTCAACTCATTTGCTTCTTTTGATGCAAAAAAGGTACGCAGACTTGCTGAATTTTATCCTACTAATATTTTCAAGGTTGATCTGATAAGACTTGAGACACAACTTGTTAACTACATTGATGACATGAGAAAAGATGAAAACTTCAAAGGTCTAAAGAATCTTGTTGAGCTATCGGTCAAACTTGTTGAAACAAAGAGACATATTGTTCACGATCTGGTCTACTCTCTTCTCAAATTGGTACTGCTTCTACCGGTGGCGACGGCAAGTGTTGAAAGAGTGTTCTCTGCAATGAATTTAGTGAAGCATAAGTTGAGGAATAAGATGGGTGATGGTCTTCTGGATGATTGTCTGGTCACATTCATTGAGCGGGATACTTTTATCAAGATAAACGATGATGATATAGTTGAGACTTTCATGGCCATGAGAAAACGTTATCCTGAGAAGAATAAGAAAAAATAGTAGTATTGTAGTGGTCTTTAAAATAGCTATGGTATGTTATATTTCTATATGCAAATTTGACATATAATCATTGAATTTATGCTACTTGTGAGACTTTATAAATCTATTTCTGGCGTGCCTTTATATATAGTATGCTTAATACATGTACATTGTCCTTTGTTATATTTGTGATACTGGGAAAAAAATTAGTTGCCCCACCCTAGCGTAAAATCCTGGATCCGCCACTGTCATCACGGGTGGCGCCATACCTGAAGAGCAACACCATAGGCGAGGGCGCTGCACGCCTGCCAGCGTGGCCTCGTGGGCCCCGGTTTCGTAAGTGCGGCATCACATCTCATGGCGCCGCACTGTGTAGTGCAACGCCATTTCTGGTGGCGCCACACTTTAGAACTAGGGTTACCCCGCGCGGCCGTCCTAGCCCCGACCCAGTCCTCACTTCTCTCCCCCTTCGACCAACACACAGCGGCGGCGGCTCGGGTCCCCTCTCAAATCCCTTCCACCTAGTGGCCAAATTGGAAGCTCCTTTCCGTGGATTTCGATCCCCAAGTGCTTAAAGGTATTCTTTCCCTTGTTTTTTGATTTCACCCATTTAATTCTTGTTTTGACCCATATCTTGCAAACCCTAGGTTATTTTGTAAGATGAATGGTAGATTGTTGTTGCATTGGCATATGGGTTGGGTATTGTGTTCATGATAGCATGGGTATCTATTGAGTATGTTGACCATGATATTGTTGTTGTGATTATCTTAGAAATGGTAAGAATTATTCATGTTTATCATGTAGACAAGGATACCTTTTTTGAGAGGTAACATAGAACCGGACCCGGACGAGCTTGATTTGGTGTCTGAGCTTACTCCAACCTATGTCGAGGTCTTGGAGCAATTGAGGATTGAATTAAAATGGATGGACCCAAATAATGTTGTTGAGTTGGAGGACAGCCATAATGTTGGCTTGGGAATGCATGTCCGTTGAAATACCATGTGTATCTTCTTCTAGGCCTGTTGGCTTGTATACAAGAAGGTGGTGGCCGAATCACTAGACAAGCCTCTTGAGCTATTTGCCACCAAGAAAGTTAATAGTTCATTCCCTTTGGACTTGAACCATCTTGCCTCTCCATTAGATACTAGGAGTCCTCCACCCATTGACCAAGAGCTATGGAATGAACCTCCTCTGACCCAATCATTGAGCTCGATCTCAAAGGACCAAGAAGAAGTGTTGGAAGAGAACAATGATGATTGTGGGGGTGATGATGATGATGTTGAACTCCACGACAAAATGGTGGAGATTTGGACAAATATATCACCCAAGATGACATGGACCATGACCTCCCATATTCTTGAGTCTATGCATCGGACTCGGATGACGATGGTCCCGAAAAAGAAGTTGACAAGGAGGGGTTCACGGCTAGAGATGCCAAAATCTATGATATCGTAAAGGGGCGGGACCATCGGGTGACTTTGTTTCGTGATATTATTCTCGCGACAGTGGATGGTGGCAAGGGCATAGTGCTTGGACCAATGACAAGTTTTTACCAGGATGACAATCATGTCAATAGTGGTTTTTTCAAAGGATCAAGGCTTAAGACCAAGGAAACGATCCTAGAATACAAAATAATCTCTTCTCATCTCCTCAAATACACTAGAGATAAACAAGACTAATTGGGCTACGGCATAGCCTAATTATTCAGGCGCCGTTGTTTGCGATCCCTGCAATCTGCAGCGCATGTGGGACTGAGATGGCAAGTCATCAACCCTGCGCTGATTCTGGGAATGTTTGTTTATTCAGAGAGACTGTCCTCCATCCTGAACGGGCTGACCTTGGCTCGAATCTCGGGGTCTAGTTAGGTCGTTTTCTTTCTCGGGTCTTCCACGGCATGGGTGTTTTGCACGCAAGCTCTTGGCCAGTTCCTCTATTGCGAGTTGTGACATTCTCCCTCTGTCCACAAACAAGTGTATTTCTAGTATTGTTTTAAATTAAAGTTAATAAAGTTTAATTAATTTTATAGGAAAATGTAGCAATAATTATAACACTAAATTGATACCACTAGATATGTTTTCAAATCTAGTTTTATAATATATAAATTAGATGTAATATATATTAGTATTATATTTATCTATAAAGTTGATCAAATTTGAGAAAATTTGACTTAGACAAAAACTAAAAATACACTTATTTACGGACCAAGGGAGTAGTCCAGCACTCCAGCGTTTGTTTTTCCGAACAGAGGTCTCTCTCTATTTTTCTAACGGAGAAGGGTGCAAAGCACCCAAACATTTCGTTTCACCTCAGAAACATTAATACAGAATCCAGAAGCTGCAGGTCTCTGAATAGCAGCACTGACCGGAGAAGAGATCAAGGACCTTTCACGGCTAACCCACACTGCAAACGGTACACTCCACTATACTCTAGTGTATAATCGAGTGGTGTGCTCGTCATCTAGAAGACCGGAACCTACTCGGCTCGCAGCTAGCTAGATTCTCTACCGACTGATGACAGCTTCACTTAGATACATGCTTAGAAAGTTAGTCAAAGTCAACAAGTCTACTCGATATTTCGTTTTGAGATCTACAAGAAATGGTGCATTTTTTCCTTGGCATGAAGCTAGGCCTGCAGAGTTGTTTGCATAAAACAATTACTTTACATGTCGATTTTTGAAATGGTACCATTCGATCTTTAAATCGCAAAAAACTAACAGATAGAAATAAGTTGTCGCAAAATGCACTGATTCGTGTTTAATCATGAATTAACACCGTTTCTGACAGATGGGGTCCACTTTTCATGATCAATTTGATGACCTGGCCTAGGACCCACTTGTCAGATGAATTAAAAAATCAAAATATCTTTTTTTATCCCTCTCTCCCACCCTGTTCTTGGCTTACTGCAGGTGCGGGAGGTCGACGGCTGCGTGCACAGCTGGTGGAGGGCGGCGCCGCTGGAGGGGACGCGGGGAGGGGGGGGGGGGGGAGGCAGATGGACCGGGAGGCAGGACGCCATCGACGGAGGATAACAGAGTATTAGTTAACGCTAGAAGAGCGATATTGGGTAAAACATATATTTGATTTTTTTTAATTCGGCTGACAAGGGGTTCCAAGCCTCGTCATCAATTTAGCCCTATCGAATGGACCCCACCTGTTAGAAACGGTGTCAATTCGTAATCAGACGACAATCATGCATTTTGCGATAACTTGTTTCCGATCTGATATTTTTTTGTGATTTGAAGGTCGACTAGTACCATTTGAAAATTTTAACATGTAAAAGTGATAGTTCTATGCTAACAACTCGGGCCTGCAGGACTTGGCTGGGAACTAAAGTGCTGCTACCAGTTGGAGGGAAATTATATTATACTCCATTGCAAACAACTACTAGATTAAGTGCTCAGCTAAGGTATTTGGATTGGGTTGGAAATATTTAAGAAAGCTCTACTCGGATAGATAAGATGTCTCTTGAATGCTTACATGAGTCTGAGATCTATACAACATACATTATCCTTTTCTGTATGATTCCAAGGCTATCATGTTGTTTTACGCGAAGTGCTTCTAAGGCTGGTCTCTAGTGCATTGTATCATATAGTAGTATCATAGTAGTAGTATATTTATTGATTTGTATAATCTCTATGTAAAACATGTGTACAAGATTTACTTGTCATTATGATTTCTAGCTTTACGTGCTATGATACAGTATCTACCTATGATACACTAACTACCTCTCTCTTCATTAATTATGACGCCACATCAGATGTTTGCCAAGTTGGCATGCATGATACACCTTATAATACTAGCACTAGGACCAGCCTAAGTTCGTTCCTCTAATGTACCGTCGACACAACGCGTCGATCTGTCATGCAGAGAGTATAGCTGAACACTACTGGCACAGATTCAGGTAACAGGCAAAAACAATGCGATTTTTGGAAATGGCATTCAGAATTTTTTGGAAATGTAAAAACAATGCGATAAGACCAAAGCGTCAGGGTTAAACTACGATTGTACATTTCGTATTGAGGAATCTACACCCTATAATCTACCAACAGATTGGGAGTACTATACTGTTGGCAAGTCGACAGATTTGTTCCTGATTCTTCCATCTACCCTTGCCGGATCAAGAAGCAAGGCAGAAAGATATTCAATCGCCAACTAGTGTTGCTCAAGTAGTTAATCTGCCTCATGGCTCTTGGGGATTACGCAAAGGTGTGTGGCACAACAGCAGGCCACATGTGCTCGACGACGGCTAAGCTTTTACCACTTGCAAAAACAAATGGAGAGGGATAAACTTCACAGCTCCTCCTCTCAAAAGATCCTTGATCAACTTCCTAGCGGCCACATGCATGCATGGACATTGGCAGCCTTGGACACTAGTCAAACTTCACGGCCACGGCCACAGGCGATCGGGCGACGATAGGAGCGTGCAGGCGTGTACATATGCAGCCTCTAATTACTTAATTAATTAATTAATTAATTAATTAAAGTAACCAGCTTGCAGCGCATCAAAAGCGCATCAAAGGCTCCAACGATCACGTATTGGTGTAGTTTATTACAGCGCCAGTTTGATTTGGAAAGCTACCTTTGACCGGAGAGGCATAGAGGATCAACTCGAAACAAATCCAGTTGCATCATTTATTTGTGGTTCTCCAAACGAATCAGCTGCGTACAAACAGTATTTACTGGTAGCAATATATATATATATTTGTATACAGTACTCGTGCAAGTTTAGTAGGATACACGTACCGACGCCGGCCAGAGACGGAGACAATGGGGACGAGCATGGGCGACACCCTTCCAATGCCCATGATTTTCTTAGAAATATTAGCCATGGCAGGCCCTTATTTATGGTAGATTTGCTAGCTCAGACCCCTCAATCATATCACATACACACCTTGCCCACCTTAAGCTCAGACGCTGGCTCCGCCGGCTACGTACAGAGACCAGTCGTTTTCTCACCTCGTGCTAAAGTTTCGTATACAAATACAAGGTGTACGTACGTCGTCATGGAAATGTTTGATTAACCAAATGTGTGCATCAAAAGCAGTCAGAATGTGTTGATATTAATTGTAGCACTGCGGTACAAGAATACGAAAAGTTATGTAGATAGTTATGTGCATGCACGTCCTTCTTTATTTATTTCCAGTTAGACAGCTTTACACTTTGGGTGCAGATGACACTTGACGCAGCTATTCACTCATCTGCATGATTTTTATTTTTGTGAATGGAAATTTGGGTGCAATTGATAGTTTGAATCTTGGTGTACTTACCTCACGACTGATATACCGTTAAGAATAAATGAATTTTTAAGAAGAAAACTGATTTTGATGGTAATATGATCATCTATATAGCTTGACTTGTCGCAAGGGATTTCGACAAATTTAAGAAGTTGACTACGATGAGATATTTTCTCCAGTAGCGATGCTAAAGTCGGTTAGAATTATGTTAGCAATTGCTATATTTTTTTATTATGAAATTTGGTAGATGAATGTCAAAACCGTGTTCCTCAATGATAATATTGAGAAAGAGTTGTATATGGTACAACCAAAAGTTTTTATCGATTCTAAGGATGCTAGCAGGGTATGCAAACTTCAGCGTTCATCTATGGACCGAAGCAAACATCCCGGAGTTGGAATCTCCGCTTTGATGAAGTGATCAAATGGTTTGGATTTGTCCAAACTTACAGAGAAGCTTATATTTACAAAAAAGTTAGTGGAAGCTCTGTGACATTTCTAATATTATATGTGGATGACATATTGTTGATTGGAAATGTTATAGATCTTTTAAATGAGGTTAAAAGTTATCTAAATAGCAAATTTTTGATAAAGGACCTTGGTGAAACATCATATATATTAGGCATCAAGATCTATAGGGATAGATCAAGACGTCTAATTGGGCTATCGCAAAGTACATATCTTGATAAGATTTTAAAGAAGTTTAAAATGGATAGAAGTAAGAAAGGATTCTTAACTATGTTGCAAGGCAAGACATTGAGTAAGACTCAATGTCCGCCTACGGCGGGAGAATGAGAGATAATGGATAGAATCCCCTATGCTTCATCCTTAGGCTCTATAATGTATGCCATGCTATGTACAAGACCGTATGTGGCACATGCTAGTAGGTACCAATCTGATCTAGGTTTGAAACACTGGATAGCGGTCAAGAATATCCTTAAGTACTTAAAAGGACTAAGATTATGTTTCTCGTGTACGAATGTGAATAAGAGATCGTCACTAAGTGTTATGTCGATTCTAGCTTCGACACCGATCCGGATGACTCTAAGTGTCAATCCAGATACGTATTTCTAATGAATGGAGCAGCAGTTAGTTGGAGGAGCTCCACATAACCCGTCGTGGCGGGGTCAACAACGGAGGCGGAATATGTTGCTGCTTCGGAAGCAGCACGGGAAGCAGTTTGGATAAAGGATTTTATAACGGAACTAGGTGTAGTTCCTAGCGCGTTGGACCCAATGGCGATCTATTGTTACAACAATTGAGCCATAGCCAACGCCAAGGAACCAAGGTCTCACAAGAATTCCAAGCATATCAAGCGCCGGTTTCACTCCATCCGCGAGCATGTCAAGGATGGAGATATAGAGATTTTCAAAATACACACAGATCTAAATGTGGCAGATCCGTTGACTAAAACTCTCCCTAAAACGAAACATGATCAACACCAAAACTCCATGGGTGTTAGATTTATCACAATGTAAACTAGATTATTGACTCTAGTGCAAGCAGAATATTGAAGGAATATGCCCGAGAGGCAATAATAAAATTGTTATTAGCATATTCCAAGTATATCATAGATTTTTTATTTTACACGCTATAATTGTATTAATAGGAAACATTAATACATGTGTGTTTAATTAACAAATAAAGTGTTCCTAGTTATACCTCTCATATAAATTAGCTCGTTGATTAACAGGATGATCAAGGTTTCCTAATCATGGACATTGGATGTTGTTAATAACGAGGTCACATCATTGGTGGAATGATATGATGAACATTCATCCGAAGTATAGTAATACGATCAAAATCATTATGTTTAAATTGCTATAACATCATCACAAGTGAATTTAGTCCTTAGACAATGAGATCATGTCAATCACTAACATATGAAAAGTAGCTTGATAACATCAAGCGTCACACCATAACAAGGTGACTATAAAGGTGGGTTCAGATACTCCGATAATATTATGTAGAGGTTCATGGATCAAGAGTGGGATTTTTCCATCCAAATAACGGAGAGATATACTCTAGGCCCTCTCGGTGATATCACATTAATATAGCTTGGAAGCAAGTGATGGAGATCACTAGAATGTTATATCACAGAAACGAGAAAAGAGTACATGTCGGTAACAAGATCAAACTAGGTATGGGAATACCGATGATCAATCTAGGATATGTAAAATATCACGAGACGAAAGGATTTAGTTGCAATGTTAAGGTTCTCACGATCACAAGAAGTCATCGTTGAATGTGTAGGAGTCAATACGGATCTTTAGGTACCGCTGCTGATTATTGATCGGAGAGGGGTCTCGATCATGTCTGCATTATTCGCGAATCATAGGGTGACACACTTAAGGGATATCAACACTATTTGGAGCAAATAAGTTGCCAAAAAAAAAGAATATCAAAACGTTGGAATTATTTCAGTGGACATTAGAATTGTTTCGGGTGAAATTGTTGAAATTGGTTTAAAATTCCAAATAAATAAAAGAGTTTTATTTAATGAGAGATTACATTAAATTTGGTAAAAATTTAATGGAAATTAAGTGGGATTTTGAGTGGAGGAAATGGAGTCATTTTGTGAGTGGGAGCTCCACTCACATGAATGGGGGAAGGGGTGGGGGCAGCCACCATGGCCGCCGGCCATGGCCCTTGGGGTGCCCCTCCTCCTATAAAAGGCCCCTCTCCCTCTCCCTCTCTCTCACTCACATCTTCTCCTGAAGGATCTCTCTCTCCCCCTCTAATACTATCCCCATGGTCTTGGCTTAGCGAGATATATGTTTCCGGTGGATTTTTCTGGAGCGAGGATTTGCTGCTTCCGCTGCACTGATCGAGGTCGTGGAGGTTGTCGGGGTCGCGGACGTGTGTACGATCACGTATGCTACACTAAGTTGCGGTGTTGGCGGACTTCCACATGATCTTGAGACCGGCAAGAGATCGACTACATCACCAACGAGTCCATACTCGTAAAGCTTTGTCGATCTTTAAAGGTATGTATTCTGGATATATATCCACCTGTTGATTGTATCTAGATAGATGGATCGTGTCGTATATAGTTTTCATCGTAGGAAATTTTTTGTTTTCTATGCTGCGAACCCAACATGCGGCTTAATCAAACCTTCACCATTCTCATCCACCACATACTCTTCTTCTTCGCCATTTTCTTCATTTCCTTCCTCGGCGGCGAAAGATGAGCCAACATCCACATTCATGTGTGCCATGATTGTCTTATCGTCAACACTACAATGTAATTGAGTGACCACATATGAATATGTCAACACTAGAATCCATGGCACATGCATCTACCACGTCGAAAAGATGAGTTTTCGCCTTGTTGTCAATTCATTGAGCAGTTGGCGCGCGCCATTTGCGGAGCAGGCGGCGGCTGCCGTGGAGCTGTCGCTGGCACGTATGCACGCGCCGCTGCAGGAGGCTGAGTGGGGCGCTCACGCGAGGCCACTGTAACACCCTCAGAATCGGCCCTATGCAAGTTTCAGCGCTTCCCGCCAAAACCCACATAGAAACGATTCAAAGGTGCCCACCAGGCACTTGCGTGCGGGTGGAAAACGAAGTAATATCATTACACAATAGTCCACGATGGAACCCGCAGAACAAATATATACAACCGCGACTCAATGAGTCAAGAATACAGATATACAGTACAAAGATCCAAATCACCTTGAAAACGATACAGCGTCCGAGTACGGACAAGATGCAAATTGAGCTAAGAGCCCTGAAGAATAACCAATGGCGTCCATAACCCTGCCCAGGCCAAGCCGGAAGGGTAACCCTGCTAACGACGTCGATCTCAAACCTGCTTAAACAAAAGGGGTGCCGACAAAGGGCAAAGGAAAAAAGAGAGCGGTCAGTACTAAGGCCAGTACACGGCGAGACTAGAATTCGGCGGTCCTCGCCTACATAGGTATGGTGAACTGAAGCGGCAGCGCGAAATGCACTAATCAACCTATAGAGAATCGATATAACTGTCGGCTATCAGAGAGGGATAAGAAAGACCTATCCGGAACCAACCTGATACTACCACCAAACATACGCATCATGGTATTCCCCCCTCGAGACCAGACGAGGAAGTCAACCGAGGAACTCACACCGTTGGTAGTTTTATTTATTCAGTTATCGTTGCAGCAATTACTAGTCAGGAATAGATAGTCATCCTGATATAATAAGCAGTGGGCAGTTTTAGTTAACCATTCCATTGTAGTTGCAACACTTACTAGTCAGATACAATTAGCATGAGATATCCCAAACCCAGCAGTTGTTGATACTTTTGTTTAGCCATTCCGTTGCAGTGAAGTTGATTACTAGTCATATCGGATACAAGTCAAGTTATAACAGTAAACTTTAGTTATAGTTGTCTATGATCGAGAACTATGCTCCAAGTCGTCCAAAACCGCGGACACGGCTTTTCGAAAAGATTTAACCCTGCAGGGGTGCACCAAAGTATCCACACGCACTTCGACCCATTTTGCCAGATCAGTTAACATACACCCATCGGTATGTCGGCGGGGCCTAAGTCATGACGTTTCCCAGACCCAAAGCAAGTACATGGGGGCCACCCCACTAAGCTACCAGCAACGAAGTTGGCCGGCTCCGGAACGGACCCAGGGTTTGCATCAGTGGCTGTAAACGACGGGGAACCCGAAAGTGTGACTGGGCTTGTCGATACCGCGAAAACACTCCGCTTACCTAAACAGTACAGGTGCTCCTCGCACAATCTTAAATAAAGCAGTAAAGCATGGCATAAGTACAGAATAGTAACAAAGCTCCAAACTACTTTGTGGTCCCCAGTTCAATACTTTGAAATCAGGTACTAATCGATGGGGGTGCCCATACACCCCACCTGTGGTTAGCGCGCTCGATCTCGGAACAGGTGTCAAGAACTCGGGGTCCTACGGGACACCAGTGGGCGGTTAACAACCAAATAACATATATTGCCCACCTGTGCCTCTGCATTATTTACCTACTTCAATTTTAGTTATTAAATAATAATTAAAGCCATGATCATCTCCAACATTAAACATGCGGCAATGCTCCAACAACTGTGGTACTTGACGACACGCAACAACACTTGAGCAAGCGACTACGACGCGCAGGTCCAACTATCTACCAAACAACAGGTAATAGGATGTGTCCAATGCAATATAAGGCTGTAAGGGATATCACAGGTACGAAAACTAGAGCATCGCAACACAGATAGCAATAGATCAACAGGGGGAATAAATACTATAAAATTAAGATAGGTAGAAAGGGGGAGGTGTTCATCTGAAAACATCGCCGAAGGTTCATCCAAAGGTCGGGGCGAAGCTCACATCAACTCAACGGCCTTATCCGCGAAGAAGCAAAACACTAGAATAAACACCGGATGCACTATTTAATACTACGGCAAAAGATCGGGCATGATGCATGTATGATGTATGGCATGGCAAAGATGCGATGCGGTTAGGCCATATTAAGCGGAACCGAGGTCCCGACAATTAATTAAATGGTTCATGTTGTTTAGCTACCCCGCAATTTAAATGTTGTATTAACAAGGCAAAATTATATCATCGGTTCGCTACACAAATTTAAATGGGACCAATATTAGACTAGATTTGCTCGCATATGGCCTTTATATTTAATTGTGAGGTGAATCGGCATAATGCCCCCAAACCACTAAAGTTGCATGCGAGTATGAATAATTTAATATGCCACAGGTGATAAATATCATATTATAAAAAATAGGGTCTTAGAAAGGGGTCACACATCGGGGGTCGGAGATCTTGGGTTAGATGGGGTCCAGGTTCGCCGGGATCGGTCTTCGGTTTTCCATGTTGGCGCACCCGAGGTTCTCGGCGATCTTTGTAGATGACCAACGGGTTTAGGGGTCTCGGCGATCTTGGGGTTCTGAGGGTTCGACGGGTTCGGGGCTTCGGATCCGAGTCTCGACAGGATCGGTCTCGGACAACAGAAGTCGATCTGGTCGCATCCGAGAAGAAGAACTTGGTTGGCATCGGGGGCACATCGGATCCGCTCTGGTCGGTGCCGATCTTGTCGTCACGAAGATCTTGTCGGGTCCGCGTATCGGGTCGGTCTTGGCGTTTTGGATGAAGAACTTGGCGTTCTGGGGTTCGGTCTTCGGATCTTGAAGGTTTCGCCTTCGGATCCGGGAATGAGGCCTAGTCATTCCGACTTTGTCATCGATGGCGAGCTCTCTCGGGTTGCATCGTCAGTAGTCGGTCTTGTCGATGCCCGATCTTGTTGTGACATTTTCACAGGCCTCATCACCTGACGAGGACGGCGAAGGACTTGGAGATGATCTTGCATATTGGCGAAGACATACATGCAGATCGAAGACCAGCCTATTGTATGGAGTTGGCGCTTCTTGTACCGCGTTCGGATGGTGACTTGGGCTACAACACAAGTTCCTAGGACATGCTGCACAAGGGCGAGCCCTGCAGGAAACGAAGGACATGAGTCCCTGGTAACTTCAGAGTTAGAACTCGCGCAGGAACCACTTGGCAGAGCACGAACATGGGCGGTTCACGGGGACGGGCCGATGCGTTTCCGGGCGGGCTGCGGTCGGGGCACTAGGGGCGTCCAGGGCCGGCCGAGCCGAGGCCCCACTGAGAGGAGAGGTGGCCGGAGGCGGGGCGCGAGCGGGAGCTCGGGGCGCGATGGAGGACGGGCCCCAGCGACTGGTGCTGCCGGGCGAGGTGGAGGCGGGGCCCCATGACTGCTGGGGTCGGGCGGGCTTGGAGATGTGCTCGGGGGAGGAGCCATGGCGGGGAGGAGACAGCGCTGCAGAGGAGGCCTGGCGGCGCTTGCGGTCAAGGAGAGCCAGGCGGTGATGGAGTGGAGGGCGAGGGCGCGGGTCGAGGGAGGTCGAGGCGGCCGGCGAGGTGGTGGTTGTCCCTGTTGGGGAAGGCAGAGGAAGTCACGGCCGCGACCCTGACAGCGGCGGGACGGGGACGGACCTGCGGCTCTGCGGCACGCGGGCGAGGCCGAGAGGTGGGTGGCAGAGGAGAGCCGCCGGGGCGGTGGGGCCTTGGGGCGCCGGAGCTCGAGGGAGGCGGCGGTGGAGAGGAGGAGAAGGAAGGCGAGGCGAGGCCATGGCGGCAGCGCACGCGGGGAAAGGTGAGGGGGAGGAGTCTGCAGGTGGGGCCGGGTCGGGATGAGGGCAGGTGGGGTTGTGCCTCGCGTGGGTGTGGTGGGTGAGGGAGTGGGGTGGGTCCGGCTGCATGCTGCTGCTGGTTGGCGGCGGCAGGGGCAGTGGGGGTGTGGAGAGGAGGTTGGGGTGAGGTGGCAAGTGGTGGTTGGGTGGAAGGAGGGATGATAGCTGAGGTGGCGAGCACCGATTGGGTGGGATGAGGTGGAGGAAGGTTGGGTAGATTAGGTTGGGGTAGGAAAAGGGTTTAGGTAGTCCGGTTTTGTACTGGGGGTGGCCGACTGGGTCGGATCGGCCCGGTACGGCTGCCCCTAAAAATAAAATAAATATTTTATTATTTTAAAACGGGGCTTTTGAAATCCATTGGTAGATGAAACAAAATAATCCGGAGACCCGGGTTTTGGATTTTGAAATAAAGGCGGGGTATTTAGAAAACCAAATATGTTTTTCGGAAATAGTTTCAGACAAACAAATGCATGATGATGACGATGCTCAAATGCAATGTGGCATGATGACATGAGCATGCGGTCATGATGATGCAATGCACAAAAACAACGTGATTTTCTAGTAGTGGTTTTTGCGGGGCTCCACAATTCGACACCACTAACAATGGATCTCGCCCTCGAGATCCGCCTCATGGTACCGGGAAGAAGGGCGGCGATCTGAATCTTCTCGCATCGTGTAGATCCTCGCGACACCACTAACAAGAGGTCGTTGTCCGTGATCGTCGAGGAAACACTCCGGGAACAAAAGGTCGAAGGTATATGTATCAACAAATAAAGCCACCTCTAACTCCGATAGAAAGAGAGAACCGATGCATTCTCATCCACTTCAATGTACACAAGCGAATAGAGTGAGTAGTCGGCATGGGGGCCAATCCATCACGCATCCAAACTATTACTCCGCACAATCAGTGGAAAAGCGTGCAACCATTCTCGGAATTAGACTGAAGATCTCGACAATCGAGGTTCAGGAACAAAGGAGTGATGCAGACTGCATTGGATCTGGCGTAGATGATGTCGTTGCGTCAGAAAGCACCGGAAGGCACAAGAAGGAACAAAGAGAAGTCCACCAGACGAAGGATTCCTCGGATAGCATGAAGACCAGATGTAGCAACACCGTTACGAAAGGAGGAAGCGAAACCCTGAAGGTACGATGGAACCCAACCACGAGAAATCCTGGACTCGAAGAGAGAGAAGAGAGCGGATTCAAAACACGCAGAGGTGAGAGGAGAGCAGCAGAGGGGTAAGGAGTAAAATCAGACCTAATCAGAACTATCCAACCGATTTTGCAAAAATAGTTTTGACACTCTACTTCGGCCGTTAGCTAGGTTATCCTACAGGCTGGACTTGTGGGGTATCGCAACTGCTGAGCTCTGATACCACTCTGTAACACCCTCAGAATCGGCCCTATGCAAGTTTCAGCGCTTCCCACCAAAACCCGCATATAAACGATTCAAAGGTGCCCACCAGGCACTTGCGTGCGGGTGGAAAACGAAGTAATATCATTACACAATAGTCCACGATGGAACCCACATAACAGATATATACAACGGCGACTCAATGAGTCAAGAATACAGATATACAGTACAAAGATCCAAATCACCTTGAAAACGATACAGCGCTCGAGTACGGACAAGATGCAAATTGAGCTATGAGCCCTGAAGAATAACCAATGGCGTCCATAACCCTGCCCAGGCCAAGCCGGAAGGGTAACCCTGCTAACGACGTCGATCTCAAACCTGCTTAAACAAAAGGGGTGCCGACAAAGGGCAAAGGAAAAAGAGAGCGGTAAGTACTAAGGCCAGTACACGGCGAGACTAGAATTCGGCGGTCCTCGCCTACATAGGTATGGTGGACTGAAGCGGCAGCGCGGCATGCACTAATCAACCTATAGAGACTCGATATAACTGTCGGCTATCAGAGAGGGATAAGAAATACCTATGCGGAACCAACCTGATACTACCACCAAACATACCCATCCTGGTATTCCCCCCTCGAGACCAGACGAGGAAGTCAACCGAGGAACTCACACCGTTGGCAGTTTTATTTATTCAGTTATCGTTGCAGCAATTACTAGTCAGGTATAGATAGTCATCCTGATATAATAAGCAGTGGGCAGTTTTAGTTAACCATTCCATTGTAGTTGCAACACTTACTAGTCAGATACAATTAGCATGAGATATCCCAAACCCGGCAGTTGTTGGTACTTTTGTTTAGCCATTCCGTTGCAGTGAAGCTGATTACTAGTCATATCGGATACAAGTCAAGTTATAACAGTAAACTTTAGTTATAGTTGTCTATGATCGAGAACTGTGCTCCAAGTCGTCCATAACAGCGGACACGGCTTTTCGAAAAGATTTAACCCTGCAGGGGTGCACCAAAGTATCCACACGCACTTCGACCCTTTTTGCCAGATCAGTTAACATACACCCATCGGTATGTCGGCGGGGCCTAAGTCATGACGTTTCCCAGACCCAAAGCAAGTACATGGGGGCCACCCCACTAATCTACCCGCAACGAAGTTGGCCGGCTCCGAAACGGACCCAGGGTTTGCGTTAGTGGCTGTAAACGACGGGGAACCCGAAAGTGTGACTGGGCTTGTCGATACCGCGAAAACACTCCGCTTACCTAAACAGTACAGGTGCTCCTCGCACAACCTTAAATAAAGCAGTAAAGCATGGCATAAGTACAAAATAGTAACAAAGCTCCAAACTACTTTGTGGCCCCCAGTTCAATACTTTGAAATCAGGTACTAATCGATGGGGGTGCCCATACACCCCACCTGTGGTTAGCGCGCTCGATCTCGGAACAAGTGTCAAGAACTCGGGGTCCTACGGGACACCAGTGGGCGGTTAACAACCAAATAACATCTATTGCCCACCTGTGCCTCTGCATTATTTACCTACTTCAATTTTAGTTATTAAACAATAATTAAAGCCATGATCATCTCCAACATTAAACATGCGGCAATGCTCCAACAACTGTGGTACTTGACGACACGCAACAACACTTGAGCAAGCGACTACGACGCGCAGGTCCAACTATCTACCAAACAACAGGTAATAGGATGTGTCCAAGGCAATATAAGGCTGCAAGGGATATCACAGGTACGAAAACTAGAGCATCGCAACACAGATAGCAATAGATCAACAGGGGGAATAAATACTATAAAAGTAAGATAGGTAGAAAGGGGGAGGTGCTCGCCTGAAAACATTGCCGAAGGTTCATCCAAAGGTCGGGGCAAAGCTCACATCAACTCAACGGCCTTATCCACGAAGAAGCAAAACACTAGAATAAACACCGGATGCACTATTTAATACTACGGCAAAAGATCGGGCATGATGCATGTATGATGTATGGCATGGCAAAGATGCGATGCGGTTAGGCCATATTAAGCGGAACCGAGGTCCCGACAATTAATTAAATGGTTCATGTTGTTTAGCTACCCCGCAATTTAAATGTTGTATTAACAAGGCGAAATTATATCATCGGTTCGCTACACAAATTTAAATGGGACCAATATTAGACTAGATTTGCTCGCATATGGCCTTTATATTTAATTGTGAGGTGAATCGGCATAATGCCCCCAAACCACTAAAGATGCATGCGAGTATGAATAATTTAATATGCCACAGATGATAAATATCATATTATAAAAATAGGGTCTTAGAAAGGGGTCACACATCGAGGGTCGGAGATCTTGGGTTAGATGGGGTCCGGGTTCGCCGGGATCGGTCTTCGTTTTTCCATGTTGGCGCACCCGAGGTTCTCGGCGATCTTTGTAGATGACCAATGGGTTTAGGGGTCTCGGCGATCTTGGGGTTCTGAGGGTTCGACGGGTTCGGGGCTTCGGATCCGAGTCTCGACAGGATCGGTCTCGGACAACGGAAGTCGATCTGGTCGCATCCGAGAAGAAGAACTTGGTTGGCATCGGGGGCACATCGGATCCGCTCTGGTCGGTGCCGATCTTGTCGTCGCGAAGATCTTGTCGGGTCCGCGTATCGGGTCGGTCTTGGCGTTTTGGATGAAGAACTTGGCGTTCTGGGGTTCGGTCTTTGGATCTTGAAGGGTTCGCCTTCGGATCCGGGAATGAGCCTAGTCGTTCCGACTTTGTCATCGATGGCGAACTCTCTCGGGTCGCATCGACAGTAGACGGTCTTGTCGATGCCCGATCTTGCTGTGACATTTTCACAGGCCTCAACACCTGACGAGGACGGCGAAGGACTTGGAGATGATCTTGCATATTGGCGAAGACATACAGGCAGATCAAAGACCAGCCTATTGTATGGAGTTGGCGCTTCTTGTACCGCGTTCGGATGGTGACTTGGGCTACAACACACGGTTCCTAGGACATGCTGCACAAGGGCGAGCCCTGTAGGAAACGAAGGACATGAGTCCCTGGTAACTTCAGAGTTAGAACTCGCGCAAGAACCACTTGGCAGAGCACGAACATGGGCGGTTCACGGGGACGGGCCGATGCGGTTCCGGGCGGGCTGCGGTCGGGGCACTAGGGGCGTCCAGGGCCGGCCGAGCCGAGGCCCCACTGAGAGGAGAGGTGGCCGGAGGCGGGGCGCGAGCGGGAGCTCGGGGCGCGATGGAGGACGGGCCCCAGCGACTGGTGCTGCCGGGCGAGGTGGAGGCGGGGCCCCATGACTGCTGGGGTCGGGCGGGCTTGGAGATGTGCTCGGGGGAGGAGCCATGGCGGGGAGGAGACAGTGCTGCAGAGGAGGCCTGGCGGCGCTTGCGGTCAAGGAGAGCCAGGCGGTGATGGAGTGGAGGGCGAGGGCGCGGGTCGAGGGAGGTCGAGGCGGCCGGCGAGGTGGTGGTTGTCCCTGTTGGGGAAGGCAGAGGAAGTCGCGGCCGCGACCCTGGCAGCGGCGGGACGGGGACGGACCTGCGGCTCTACGGCACGCGGGCGAGGCCGAGAGGTGGGTGGCGGAGGAGAGCCGCCGGGGCAGTGGGGCCTGGGGGCGCTGGAGCTCGAGGGAGGCGGCGGTGGAGAGGAGGAGAAGGATGGCGAGGCGAGGCCATGGCGGCAGCGCACGCGGGGAAAGGTGAGGGGGAGGAGTCTGCAGGTGGGGCCGGGTCGGGATGAGGGCAGGTGGGGTTGTGCCTCGCGTGGGTGTGGTGGGTGAGGGAGTGGGGTGGGTCTGGCTGCATGCTGCTGCTGGTTGGCGGCGGCAGGGGCAGTGGGGGTGTGGAAAGGAGGTTGGGGTGAGGTGGCAGGTGGTGGTTGGGTGGAAGGAGGGATGATAGCTGAGGTGGCGAGCACCGATTGGGTGGGATGAGGTGGAGGAAGGTTGGGTAGATTAGGTTGGGGTAGGAAAAGGGTTTAGGTAGTCCGGTTTTGTACTGGGGGTGGCCGACTGGGTCGGATCGGCCCGGTACGGCTGCCTCTAAAAATAAAATAAATATTTTATTATTTTAAAACGGGGCTTTTGAAATCCATTGGTAGACGAAACAAAATAATATGGAGACCCGGGTTTTGGATTTTGAAATAAAGGCGGGGTATTTAGAAAAACAAATATGTTTTTCGGAAATAGTTTCAGACAAACAAATGCATGATGATGACGATGCTCAAATGCAATGTGGCATGATGACATGAGCATGCGGTCATGATGATGCAATGCACAAAAACAACGCGATTTTCTAGTTGTGGTTTTTGCGGGGCGCCACAATTCGACACCACTAACAATGGATCTCACCCTCGAGATCCGCCTCATGGTACCGGGAAGAAGGGCGGCGATCTGAATCTTCTCGCATCGTGTAGATCCTCGCGACACCACTAACAAGAGGTCGTTGTCCGTGATCGTCGAGGGAACACTCTGGGAACAAAATGTCGAAGGTAGAGGTATCAACAAATAAAGCCACCTCTAACTCCGATAGAAAGAGAGAACCGATGCATTCTCATCCACTTCAATGTACACAAGCGAATAGAGTGAGTAGTCGGCATGGGGGCCAATCCATCACACACCCAAACTATTACTCCGCACAATCAGTGGAAAAGCGTGCAACCATTCTCGGAATCAGACTGAAGATCTCGACAATCGAGGTTCGGGAACAAAGGAGTGATGCAGACTCTGCATCGGATCTGGCGTAGATGATGTCGTCGCGTCAGAAAGCACCGGAAGGCACAAGAAGGAACAAAGAGAAGTCCACCAGACGAAGGATTCCTCGGATAGCATGAAGACCAGATGTAGCAACACCGTTACCAAAGGAGGAAGCGAAACCCTGAAGGTACGATGGAACCCAACCACGAGAAATCTTGGACTCGAAGAGAGAGAAGAGAGCGGATTCAAAACACGCAGAGGTGAGAGGAGAGCAGCAGAGGGGTAAGGAGTAAAATCAGACCTAATCAGAACTATCCAACCGATTTTGCAAAAATAGTTTTGACACTCTACTTCGGCCGTTAGGTAGGTTATCCTACAGGCTGGACTTGTGGGGTATCGCAACTGCTAAGCTCTGATACCACTCTGTAACACCCTCAGAATCGGCCTTATGCAAGTTTCAGCGCTTCCCGCCAAAACCCGCATAGAAACAATTCAAAGGTGACCACCAGGCACTTGCGTGCGGGTGGAAAACGAAGTAATATCATTACACAATAGTCCACGATGGAACCCACAGAACAAATATATACAACGGAGACTCAATGAGTCAAGAATATAGATATACAGTACAAAGATCCAAATCACCTTGAAAACGATACAGTGTCCGAGTACGGACAAGATGCAAATTGAGCTAAGAGCCCTGAAGAATAACCAATGGCGTCCATAACCCTGCCCAGGCCAAGCCGGAAGGGTAACCCTGCTAACGACGTCGATCTCAAACCTGATTAAACAAAAGGGGTGCCGACAAAGGGCAAAGGAAAAAGAGAGCGGTCAGTACTGAGGCCAGTACACGGCGAGACTAGAATTCGGCGGTCCTCGCCTACATAGGTATGGTGGACTGAAGCGGCAGCGCGGCATGCACTAATCAACCTATAGAGACTCGATATAACTGTCGGCTATCAGAGAGGGATAAGAAAGACCTATCCAGAACCAACCTGATACTACCACCAAACATACCCATCCTGGTATTCCCCCCTCGAGACCAGACGAGGAAGTCAACCGAGGAACTCACATCGTTGGCAGTTTTATTTATTCAGTTATCGTTGCAGCAATTACTAGTCAGGTATAGATAGTCATCCTGATATAATAAGCAGTGGGCAGTTTTAGTTAACCATTCCATTGTAGTTGCAACACTTACTAGTCAGATACAATTAGCATGAGATATCCCAAACCCAGCAGTTGTTGGTACTTTTGTTTAGCCATTCCGTTGCAGTGAAGCTGATTACTAGTCATATCGGATACAAGTCAAGTTATAACATTAAACTTTAGTTATAGTTGTCTATGATAGAGAACTGTGCTCCAAGTCGTTCATAACCGCGGACACGGCTTTTCAAAAAGATTTAACCCTGCAGGGGTGCACCAAAGTATCCACACGCACTTCGACCCTTTTTGCCAGATCAGTTAACATACACCCATCGGTATGTCGGCGGGGCCTAAGTCATGACGTTTCCCAGACCCAAAGCAAGTACATGGGAGCCACCCCACTAAGCTACCCGCAACGAAGTTGGCCGGCTCCGGAACGGACCCAGGGTTTGCGTCAGTGGCTGTAAACGACGGGGAACCCGAAAGTGTGACTGGGCTTGTCGATACCGCGAAAACACTCCGCTTACCTAAACAGTACAGGTGCTCCTCGCACAATCTTAAATAAAGCAGTAAAGCATGGCATAAGTACAGAATAGTAACAAAGCTCCAAACTACTTTGTTGGCCCAGTTCAATACTTTGAAATCAGGTACTAATCGATGGGGGTGCCCATACACCCCACCTGTGGTTAGCGCGCTCGATCTCGGAACAGGTGTCAAGAACTCGGGGTCCTACGGGACACCAGTGGGCGGTTAACAACCAAATAACATCTATTGCCCACCTGTGCCTCTGCATTATTTACCTACTTCAATTTTAGTTATTAAACAATAATTAAAGCCATGATCATCTCCAACATTAAACATGCGGCAATGCTCCAACAACAGTGGTACTTGACGACACGCAACATCACTTGAGCAAGCGACTACGACGCGCAGGTCCAACTATCTACCAAACAACAGGTAATAGGATGTGTCCAAGGCTATATAAGGCTGCAAGGGATATCACAGGTACGAAAACTAGAGCATCGCAACACAGATAGCAATAGATCAACAGGGGGAATAAATACTATAAAAGTAAGATAGGTAGAAAGGGGGAGGTGCTCGCCTGAAAACATTGCCGAAGGTTCATCCAAAGGTCGGGACGAAGCTCACATCAACTCAACGGCCTTATCCGCGAAGAAGCAAAACACTAGAATAAACACCGGATGCACTATTTAATACTACGGCAAAAGATCGGGCATGATGCATGTATGATGTATGGCATGGCAAAGATGCGATGCGGTTAGGCCATATTAAGCGGAACCGAGGTCCCGACAATTAATTAAATGGTTCATGTTGTTTAGCTACCCCACAATTTAAATGTTGTATTAACAAGGCAAAATTTTATCATCGGTTCGCTACACAAATTTAAATGGGACCAATATTAGACTAGATTTGCTCGCATATGGCCTTTATATTTAATTGTGAGGTGAATCGGCATAATGCCCCCAAACCACTAAAGATGCATGCGAGTATGAATAATTTAATATGCCACAGGTGATAAATATCATATTATAAAAAATAGGGTCTTAGAAAGGGGTCACACATCGAGGGTCGGAGATCTTGGGTTAGATGGGGTCCGGGTTCGCCGGGATCGGTCTTCGGTTTTCCATGTTGGCACACCCGAGGTTCTCAGCGATCTTTGTAGATGACCAACAGGTTTAGGGGTCTCGGCGATCTTGGGGTTCCGAGGGTTCGACGGGTTCGGGGCTTCGGATCCGAGTCTCGACAGGATCGGTCTCGGACAACGGAAGTCGATCTGGTCGCATCCGAGAAGAAGAACTTGGTTGGCATCGGGGGCACATCGGATCCGCTCTGGTCGGTGCCGATCTTGTCGTCGCGAAGATCTTGTCGGGTCCGCGTATCGGGTCGGTCTTGGCGTTTTGGATGAAGAACTTGGCGTTCTGGGGTTCGGTCTTCGGATCTTGAAGGTTTCGCCTTCGGATCCGGGAATGAGGCCTAGTCGTTCCGACTTTGTCATCGATGGCGAACTCTCTCGGGTCGCATCGTCAGTAGTCGGTCTTGTCGATGCCCGATCTTGCTATGACATTTTCACAGGCCTCATCACCTGACGAGGACGGCGAAGGACTTGGAGATGATCTTGCATATTGGCGAAGACATACAGGCAGATCGAAGACCAGCCTGTTGTATGGAGTTGGCGCTGCTTGTACCGCGTTCGGATGGTGACTTGGGCTACAACACACGGTTCCTAGGACATGCTGCACAAGGGCGAGCCCTGCAGGAAACGAAGGACATGAGTCCCTGGTAACTTCAGAGTTAGAACTCGCGCAGGAACCACATGGCAGAGCACGAACATGGGCGGTTCACGGGGACGGGCCGATGCGGTTCCGGGCGGGCTGCGGTCGGGGCACTAGGGGCGTCCAGGGCCGGCCGAGCCGAGGCCCCACTGAGAGGAGAGGTGGACGGAGGCGGGGCGCGAGCAGAAGTTCAGGGCGCGATGGAGGACAGGCCCCAGCGACTGGTGCTGCCGGGCGAGGTGGAGGCGGGGCCCCATGACTGCTGGGGTCAGGCGGGCTTGGAGATGTGCTCGGGGGAGGAGCCATGGCGGGGAGGAGACAGCGCTGCAGAGGAGGCCTGGCGGCGCTTGCGGTCAAGGAGAGCCAGGCGGTGATGGAGTGGAGGGCGAGGGCGTGGGTCGAGGGAGGTCGAGGCGGCCGGCGAGATGGTGGTTGTCCCTGTTGGGGAAGGCAGAGGAAGTCGCGGCCGCGACCCTGGCAGCGGCGGGACGGGGACGGACCTGCGGCTCTGCGGCACGCGGGCGAGGCCGAGAGGTGGGTGGCGGAGGAGAGCCGCCGGGGCGGTGGGGCCTGGGGGCGCCGGATCTCGAGGGAGGCGGCGGTGGAGAGGAGGAGAAGGGAGGCGAGGCGAGGCCATGGCGGCAGCGCACGCGGGGAAAGGTGAGGGGGAGGAGTCTGCAGGTGGGGCCGGGTCGGGATGAGGGCAGGTGGGGTTGTGCCTCGCGTGGGTGTGGTGGGTGAGGGAGTGGGGTGGGTCCGGCTGCATGCTGCTGCTGGTTGGCGGCGGCAGGGGCAGTGGGGGTGTGGAGAGGAGGTTGGGGTGAGGTGGCAGGTGGTGGTTGGGTGGAAGGAGGGATGATAGCTGAGGTGGCGAGCACCGATTGGGTGGGATGAGGTGGAGGAAGGTTGGGTAGATTAGGTTGGGGTAGGAAAAGGGTTTAGGTAGTCCGGTTTTGTACTGGGGGTGGCCGACTGGGTCGGATCGGCCGGTACGGCTGCCCCTAAAAATAAAATAAATATTTTATTATTTTAAAACGGAGCTTTTGAAATCCATTGGTAGACGAAACAAAATAATCCGGAAACCCGGGTTTTGGATTTTGAAATAAAGGCGGGGTATTTAGAAAACCAAATATGTTTTTCGGAAATAGTTTCAGACAAACAAATGCATGATGATGACGATGCTCAAATGCAATGTGGCATGATGACATGAGCATGCAGTCATGATGATGCAATGCAAAAAACAACGCGATTTTCTAGTAGTGGTTTTTGCGGGGCGCCACAGCCACCTTCTTGGTCGGCTTTTGGGCGCCGGCCGTCACGTCCGTGGTCAGGCACTTGCCGGTGTTGCCCATTCCTTTCTGCGCAGGCGACAGCGGAGGCGGGCGGTGCCAATCGAGGTAGGGTGTGGTGGTATGAAGTTGAGTTGGCGCGCGCTGGAGCTCGCGGCGGCGACAGAGGTAGGGTTAGGGTTTGCCGCTATCGAAACTCCCGCGTCGGCACCAACGGTGCCGGGGATCGAGTACTGCGGTGAAGACGACTCCATCGCCAGAAGATCGGCGTGCGCGCGGAGACGAGGTGGAAATCGTGTTTCAACTCGGCGGTTGGGCGTTCACGCGCGGGCGAGCGAGCTCGCTCGCCCGCGCTGGCGGCCGGGCACCAAATTTAGAGCATGCGTGAGGACAAATTGAAGGACACAAGATATTTTTTTGTACGCATACTATTATCGCCTACTATTGAAGGAGTAAAAAGAGCCGCGTCCTAATTCAGCGGTTATTTTTAACTTGCCGCGATATCGCTGGTTGGAATTGCTTTTAGATAGCTATAGCGCATCCAACTCAATGGTATACTAGCTAGGAGTAGTATAAAATAAGTATTCTATTGACATGCAGAAAATGCTCAAAACATGGTGAGTGAGGTGATCCACAGTCGACCACAGATCCGGCCGTACCGACAGCCGAGTCACCAACAGGCAGACTCCGTTGGGCGCCACGTACGGATAGACACAGAGAGAGACGCGGGCGTACACGGCTCTTGATGAGGAGGAGATCGGGGCCAGGGGGGCTCCTGCTGCTTGCTTGCCTGTTTCGACAACAACAACAATAATCTGCATGCGGCGACCTGCACGGGGACAAGCTGCCGATTTAAAGGCGTGCTCCTCGGTCGCTTCGCTATGCGCCTGAGCTCGCCGGTAACTTTTATTTTAGTTTAGGACAAAGGAACTCGTCAATGCTCGGAAAAAAAGGAAGGAGTAGCACGGCCAGCTCTGGAAGTGTGATCAAATGTCCAAAGGAACGATTGAGGAGAGTGCAACCGACAGCTACCTGGCTGAATCGCATGTGCCTAAGTGGAGTCATATCTAATTTCCAAAAAAAAAAAAACTGGAGTCATATCTGTTTCCCTGGATATTATTCTGAGAGACGAGATAGTCGCATTCAAACGTGTGTCACGGCGGTACTCCCTCCCTACTCGAGTACTGGAATGATAGATAGGAGTATGTGGCATTTCATAATCCACGACGCTGCCTTCCGTATCGCGGCAGCAGGATTCCTCCTGTGACCTTTGTACTCTACGTAACCTTGTAAGCATGTAGTAGTACTACTACAATACTAGTATACGCTTGATTTCGTGGTGGACTGGTGCTTTTGAAGCTCTGAACCCGCGATCGGGGCTGTGAAAACAGCAGCTAGCTGGCTTTACCTTTACCCCACCATCATGCCTTCTGGGAAGCTTCCCGCGGTGGACACGCGTGCATGCGCGAGGCCGACGGGAAGGAGAGACGTGGTGGCTTTGATTGGCGCACAGCACCATGCACCCACATGCAGAGGCAGAGGCAGCAGTGTGTCTCGCCGACGACACGCAGACGCAGAAACAAGACGCGAAACGCGGCAGGAACAGAGATCGACACAGAGGTAAAAATAAGCCCTGGACTTTCGAGCCCACGGAACAACAGAGGGCATTGTTGAATGCGGGACCAACCTCTCGCCGTTGTAGCGAAGAAATGCGGTGATGTTGCTGTGATGCCTGTAGCAGCGGAGCCGGCGAGATGTGCGTTGGAACGCTGGCGGCTTCCGTCGTCAAGTCTTTCTGGCTCGGTCTGTCCCAGTGGCCACATGCAGCAGGTACAGGTACTGCGTCACCGTCGAGAGGAGGACGAGAGGTTTCCGACAAGCACGGGCAACTTGCTTCTACTACTTGATTTAGCTACGGCATGACCTAATTGTTTTGTGTTGAGCTGGGCATGACCTAATTATTCAGGCCCCGCTGTTTGCGATCCCTGCAATCTGCAGCGCATGTGGGATGGGGGACTGGGATGGCAAAGTCAACCCTGCGCTTCTGCGAATGTTTGTTTGTTCAGAGAGACGATCCTCAAGGGGCTGACCATGGCTCGGATCTCGGGGTCTAGTTAGGTCGTTTTCTTTCTTGGGTCTTCCCCAGCATGGGTGTTTTGCACGCAGGCTCTTGGCCAGTTCAGCGCGATGGCATCGCAGACCCTTGCGAGCTAGCATGCGTTTGTTCCTACGACTGTGACGGTTTGTTGCCATCAAGGACCTTTTACAGCTACACCAATACATTCCTATAAATACATATGAGGTGTCGGTTTGTCGTTTACTATCTCTGTTTGAAATTATTAGTTCTAAGAGCAAGTATAATGGTGGGCTGCTGACTAAGCATTTATGTCTACGTAGAGAAGAGAGATAAACAAAAATGTAAGTTGTTAGCTCTCTTGCAAGAACCAGCTCTACATTTATTTCTAAAAAAACATTAAATTAAAAAAAAAGAGAAAGAGAGAATATATCAACTACTCCATCCCTTATAGCTAATCTAATAGCCTGCAGGACTTGCCTGGAACGAACTTGCCTGGCTACTAAAGTGCTGCTAACAGTTGGGGGGAAATTACATTATACTACTCAATTCCAAACAACTACTAAATCCCGTGATCAGCTAAGAGCATCTCCACTCCATGCCCTTGAACGGTTTGGGGGAAGCCAGCACGGAAAATCACTCCCAACAGTCTCTCAAATAAAAAATTTATCCAACAGAGCCTTAAGAATTTTCTGGCGCCCTTAGCCCACCCTAGCCTATAAGAAGTCAATTGGAGGCGCCGGCTTTCACTTTTAACCCCAAGGACACATCCGGCAATCTTCCTAGTATACTATCTTTAATATTGAAAGTGTGACTGTGTAGCATCCGTCTTATATAACTAAAGTTTATCCAGCGTTTTCAATATAGGCTACCGCTGAACGCCGTCTGGAAGATGACTTGGAGATGCTCTAAGAAATTGAAATGGGTTGGAAATAACTAAGAAAGCTCTACTCGGACAGATAAGATGTCTTTTGAATGCTTACAGGAGTCTGAGCTGTACAACATACATTATCCATTTTTTGTATGCTTCCAAGGACGCTATGTTGTTTTTCGCGGAGTGCTTTCTAAATTCGTTCCTCTTATGTACCGTCAATGCAACGCGTCGATCTGTCATGCAGAGTATAGCCGAACAGATTACTACTGGCACAGATTCAGGTGACAGGCGAAAACGATGATGCGATTAGATCAAAGCTTTAGGGTTAAACTACGAACGATTGTAAACATTTCGATTTGAGGAATCTATTACTCCCTAAGCTACCAACAAATTAGGAGTTGCGAAGTCGACAGATTTGAGACCGATTCTTCCTGCTGCCTTTGCCGGATCAAGAAGCAAGTCAGGGAGATATTCAATCGTCAACTAGTACTAGTGTTGCGCAAGTAGTTAATCTGCTGCGTGGCTCTTGGGGATCACGCAAAGGTGTGTGTCAAGACAGCAGGCCACATGTGATCGACGACGGCTAGCAAAAAAAAATGCAGAGGGATAAACTTCGATTCACAGACCTTCCTCTCAAAAGATCAACTTCCTAGCCACAAGCATGCATGGACATTGGCAGCCTAGGACACTAGTCAAACTTCACGGCCACGGCCACAGGCTATCGGGCACGTATACTGGGAGCGCTAGGAGCAGACGCTAGGCTTAGATTGGGATTGGGGCTAGCGTCAGAATCCCGTCCAAGCCTGGGATTGGGGCTAGCGTCGACTCAAAAGTAGACGCCGACGCTTTGTCTTTTTTTCTCTCCCGCAGGAAGCAATCGTAGACAGGGCAGGCATCGAAAAACAAAGGATAAGCGTCCATCTACCGCTGTTTGCGTTGAGTAGAAAAAATCTTATACAGACGCTACGCTCTGAATTATTATGTTTTATACTTATAAGCGTCTGACTAAGCGCCTTTGCAATATACATGCCCTCGGTCGACGATAGGAGCGTGCAGGCGTGTACATATGCAGCCTCTAATTACTTAAATAATTAATTAAAGTAACCGCATCAAAAGCACACTTGGTCAAGTGGTTAGGCGCATCAAAAGTACTGGAGGGGGAAAGATAGTTTATTACGGCGCCAGTTTTATTTGGAAAGCCACCCGCCGCTGGCTTCATATCTCTGCACGAGCGCTTCCTTTGACCGGAGGCGGAGAGGAACTCGAAACAAATACTCTCTTCGTCCAAGAATAGATGTCTTAGGTTTTTTAAATTTTGGATGAATCTATATACTAAATAGTATCTAGATTCATTTAAATTTTAACAAATCTGAGACATCTATTTGGGGACGGAGGGAGTATCACTTTTGTATTATGAATTTGTGGTGCCCAAAACGAATCAGCTGCTTACAAACAGTATTACTAGTAGCAATACTGATTTGTATACAGTACTCGTGCAAGTTTAGTAGGATACACGACGACGCCAGCAACGTATAGAGACCAATCGTCTTCTCACTTCATGCGAAAGTTTCGTATACAAATAGTATTAAGGTGTACGTACGTCATGGAAATGTTTGATTAACCAAATGTGTGCATCAAAAGCAGTCATAACGTGTTCATATTGTAGCACCACGGTACAAGAATACGGAAAGTTATGAGTAGATAGCTTTACACTTTGGGTGGAGATGACAGTTGACGCAGCCATCCACTCATCTCCATGACTATTATTTTTGTGAATGGAAATTTGTACTCCCTTCGATCCATATTAATTTAATTCTATTTGTTAAAATTTAGATAAATATATATACTAAATAGTGTTTAGATTTATTTAAATCTAGATAATTTTGAGTAACTAAAATGGGCCGGATGGAGTAGTATTACTTAACCAGCTGAATTGCGTTCATGACTTTGAATTAGTAAGTAGCACAACCTTAGTTAGCCAAGTACTCCCTCCGTTTGGGATTATAGGTCCTACGCGTAGTAGATCGTTAATTTGACTAATAAAATATAAGTTATATACCACAAAAATTATACCATTAGAAATATAGTATCTAAAGTTTCTAATGATATATTTTTTATATTATTCTATTTATATTTTGTTGGTTAAGTTGGCAACCTAGTTAACCGTGCGTGACCCCTCCGTTTGGAACTATAAGATGTTTCAGATTTATGAAACAAATATATTTAGACATATTTTAGTATGTAGATTCAAGTGAATTTACACACTAAAAGATGTCAATATACATTAGCTTCACAAACCTAAAATATCTTATATTTATATTTCTAAACAGAGAAAATACATACAAACGCACATTTAGGTTTTCTGGAAAGAACATTAACTAACAGGATATTTGACAGCTAGTGGTCCTGCCTTATTTGTCAACATATCTGGATGTTTGGTGTAGTTGTCATGTTAATGCAGGTCTATCTATTTTTTTTGGACGTCAGAAGGACAATAATAACTGCAATGACAAAGAAAGCCTTGTGTTTTTGTGGCCACTATCAATTCCAATATTTTTTATGTGCTACTCAAGTCTAAAAAAACTCAGTGTCATATAAGTTGGCCGACATTTGATTTGACAGCATTGGAGATCCTCAGTTACACGGCTATACACTAAGATGTGTGTTTGAAAATAGAGTTGTAATGCAAAATTTCAGAGATGTCCCAACAAAAGAAATTAAAGCAGCCGTTCGCGAGTGCTGGATGGTGTTTCAAAGAGTAAGCGCCAATTGACGATTTGTACATCCACGCTACAATCTACCACTCCCTTCATCCCCAGACACTAGTGGAAACGCGGGCTTTTGTTGATCCCGAAAATGGGCTTTAACACCGGTTCTTCTACGAACCGGTGTTAAAGGGGGGGCCGTATCAGCGTGGCCTCTGCGGCATTAAAGGAGCCCCCCCTTTAACACCGGTTCGTGCCACGAACCGGTGTTAAAGGTCCCTCCACCCAGTGGCCCGCGCACCCCCCCCCCCCCCTTTAACACCGGTTCGTGGCACGAACCGGTGTTAAAGGGGTGGGGGCTATATAAGACACCACCCCAGCCCACACACACCCCACTCTTCCATTTTTTCACATTTTGGAGCCTAGCAAGAGGGTGTGAAGAGTGCTAGTTTGTGTTTTTTTCATATGCACTAGAGGTGTTCGGTGAAATGCCCGAGAGCTCAAAATAAGCTTTCTTGTTGCTCTTTCCGTCTCGGTCGAGGTCGGCAACTATAGTTTCATGTGTCATTGATGTACTATATATATAAATGGTCATCTCCCTATTATTTTTTGATATATACTACATATTAATGCAGATGAATCGGCAATGGATGTACGGTGACCGCCGCACTTCCGAGTACATTACGGGCCTCCAAAATTTCATCGTTGTGGCTAATGCAAACCGTGGTCACAATGGTTTCATGTGTTGTCCGTGTGTTCACTGTCAGAACAAGAAAGACTACTCAAATACCAGAACCATTCACGCCCACCTGCTTCGATCTGGTTTCATGCCCAGCTATAATTGTTGGACCAAGCACGGAGAAAAAGGGGTTGTGATGGAAGACAACGAAGAAGAAGAGGATGATGAAAACTATCATAATATGTATCCTGAATATGATGATACTGCAACGGGGGTAGATAATGAAGATCAAGAGGGAGCAGATGGGCCCGCTGATGACGATCTTGGTCGGGCCATTACTGATGCAAAGGAAGAATGTGAAACTGAACAGGAGAAGGAGAAGCTGGAGCAGATGTTAAAGGATCACAAAACATTGTTGTATCCAACTTGCGAAGATGGCCACAAAAAGCTAGGTGCCACACTGGATTTGCTGCAATGGAAGGCAGAGAATGGTGTGACTGACAGCGCATTTTCAAAGTTGTTGGTAAAAATGAAGAATCTTCTTCCAAGAAATAATGAGTTGCCTGACAGTACATACCAAGCAAAGAAGGTTGTCTGCCCTCTAGGATTAGACGTGCAGAAGATACATGCCTGCATTAATGACTGCATCCTCTACCGCGGTGAGAAGTACGAGAATTTGGATGCATGCCCGGTATGCACTGCACTGCGGTATAAGATCAGACGAGACGATCCTGGCGATGTTGAGGGCGAGGCCCCTAGGAAGAAGGTTCCCGCCAAGGTTATGTGGTATGCTCCTATAATACCACGGTTAAAACGTCTCTTCAGAAATAAAGAGCATGCCAAGTTGTTGCGATGGCACATGGAAGACCGTAAGAAAGACGCGATGTTGAGACACCCCGCTGATGGGTCACAGTGGAGAAAAGTCGAGCGAGAGTACCCGGACTTTGCACGTGACGCAAGGAACTTAAGGTTTGGTCTAAGTACAGACGGCATGAATCCTTTTGGTGAGCAGAGCTGCAGTCACAGCACCTGGCCTGTGACCCTATGTATCTATAACCTTCCTCCTTGGTTGTGTATGAAGAGGAAGTTCATTATGATGCCAGTGCTCATCCAAGGCCCGAGGCAACCCGGCAACGACATTGATGTGTACCTAAGGCCATTAGTTGAAGAACTTTTACAGCTGTGGGCCAAACCAGGTGTACGTATGTGGGATGAGCACAAAGGGGAGCCATTTGACCTACGAGCATTGCTTTTCGTAACCATCAATGATTGGCCTGCTCTTAGTAACATTTCAGGGCAGACAAACAAGGGATACAATGCATGCACACACTGTTTAGATGATACTGAAAGTGTATATTTGGATAAATGTAAGAAGGTTGTGTACCTAGGGTATCGCCGATTTCTTCCGAACCTGCATCCAGTAAGAAAGAAAGGCAAGCATTTCAAACGTCTGGCAGAACCCCGGAGGAAGCCTGTCCTCCGTACCGGTGAGGAGGTATTTGGTATGGTCAAGGACCTAGAAGTAATCTTTGGAAAAGGTCCTGGCAGTCTATCTGTTCCGAATGACGATGCCGGACACGCGCCCATGTGGAAGAAGCAATCTATATTTTGGGACCTACCCTATTGGAAAGTCTTAGAGGTCCGCTCTTCAATCGACGTGATGCACGTGACGAAGAATGTTTGCGTGAACCTGCTAGGCTTTCTAGGAGTGTATGGGAAGACAAAAGATACACCGGAAGCACGACAAGACCAGCAACGTCTGAAGGCCCCTGAAGAGCCTATGCATCCTGAGAACGAGAAGGGTAAACGATGCCACTTAACTCCTGCCAGCTACGCTCTTACCAAAGCAGAGAAGGAAATCTTTTTGAATGTCTGAGCAGTATCAAGGTCCCGTCTGGCTTCTCGTCGAATATAAAGGGAATAATAAATATGGCAGAGAAAAAATTCCAAAACCTGAAGTCTCATGACTGCCACGTGATTATGACACAATTGCTTCCGATTGCATTGAGGGGGCTTCTACCTGAAAATGTTCGAGTACCCATTGTGAAGCTATGTGCATTCCTCAATGCAATATCTCAGAAGGTAATCGATCCAGAAAGCCTACCAGGGTTACAAACAGATGTGGCCCAATGTCTTGTCAGCTTTGAGTTGGTGTTCCCACCATCCTTCTTCAATATTATGACGCATCTCCTGGTTCACCTAGTAGAAGAGATTGCCATTCTCGGTCCTGTATTTCTACACAATATGTTCCCCTTTGAGAGGTACATGGGAGTCTTAAAGAAATATGTTCATAACCGTGCTAGGCCAGAAGGAAGCATCTCCAAGGGCTATGTAACAGAGGAGGTCATTGAGTTCTGTGTTGATTTTATTCCTGACCTTAAGGCGATTGGTGTTCCAGAATCACGACATGAGGGGAGACTGCGTGGAAAAGGCACCCTAGGATGTAAAGCAATGATATGTAGGGACGGGCATTCTCTCAATCAAGCACACTACACGGTTTTACAAAGATCTATCTTGGTTGCCCCGTATATCAATGAACACAAGAATTTAATACGCCTCAAACACCCGGGGCAGTCTGATGAATGGATTATAAGTGAACACATGGCGAGTTTTGGCGGCTGGCTGCAAAGACTTCTCACGAATAACACCACTATTGGGGATCAGCTGTACTTGTTGGCCAGGACACCGTCTTCGACTGTATGTACTTTCCAAGGGTACGAGATAAATGGGAATACATTTTACACGATAGGCCAAGATAAAAAGAGCACCAACCAAAACAGTGGTGTCCGCTTCGATGCAGCAGAAGACAATGGGCAAAAGACCACGTATTATGGGTTCATAGAGGAGATATGGGAACTTGACTATGGACCTAATTTTAAGGTCCCCTTGTTTCGATGCAAATGGGTCAAGCTAACAGGAGGAGGGGTTGAGGTAGACAAGAAGTACGGAATGACAACGGTGGATCTCAACAATCTTATGAAGAACTTAGACGAACCATTCGTCCTAGCCAATGATGTGGCTCAGGTTTTCTATGTGAAGGACATGTCCTCCAGACCAAAAAAAAGAAAAAATATGCAAACGAATACATCATATGATGAGCCAAAGCGTCACATAGTTCTTTCAGGGAAAAGAAACATCGTGGGAATCGAGGACAAGACAGACATGTCAGAAGATTATAATAAGTTTGATGAAATTCCGCCCTTCACAGTGAAAACTGACCCAAGCATTCCGTTAAGTAAAGAAGATGCTCCATGGTTACGACTGAAGCGATCATAAGGAAGGGCATATGCCAAGAAGTTCATGCTCATATTATGTAACTCTAGTTCATGTTTTTAATACATGTCTTGAGTGTTAGTCATGTTTTGTGGATGGACCGGGAGTATGAGAAGAAGTTGTCCCGAATCGTACTTACCATTAAGATCTGATCTCCAAACGTGCGCGGTCACATATTAGGGAGTGCCTCTATGACCAGTTTCTCGGAGATGCCGGAGGACTGGGCTCCGTCGGCATCTCCCTGAAACTGGCCGTAGTGGTGTCCCTGCTCTCGAAAACCATCTTGCAGCTTTGTAACTTGTCTAACTAGATCAATACACCAGGGAGCTAACTAATTTCACATATTAGGGAGTGCCTCTATGACCAGTTTCTCGGAGATGCCGGAGGACTGGGCTCCGTCGGCATCTCCCTGAAACTGGCCGTAGTGGTGTCCCTGCCTCAAACTGGCTGGAGGACTGGACTCACAAGGATGCCTATTTATAGTACAAGCAGCTCGACATAGTGTTGACACTTACAAAATAATGTCGACACTCACCCCTATTATTAGTCCCGGTTGGTGTCTCCAACCGGGACTAAAGGTTCATCTTTAGTCCCGGTTGGTGACACCATCCGGGACAAGGTACACGCCGCACGACATAATGTCGACATGCACTCACCTCTATTATTAGTGCTGACTCGTGTTTTGTCCCGGTTGGTGTCTCCAACCGGGACTAAAGGTTCATCTTTAGTCCCGGTTGGTGTCTCCAACCGGGACTAAAGGTTCATCCCGCCATTTTTTCCCGCCATTTTTCTTCCCGCCATTTTTCTTCCCGCCATTTTTCTTCCCGCCAGTTCTTCCCGCCATTTTTCTTCCCGCCATTTTTCTAAATTCATATCATATTTTTTGAATTAAAAAAGCCCCTTTAATGCATGAAATAAGTGTTTATTTATTTTAAAAAATTTCATGTAAAGTAAATATAAAATTATTTACATGAATGGATAGATATTATTTTTCTGAAAATTATGATATATTATTCATATTTTGAATTAAAAAAGCCCCTGAATTAAAAAAGCCCCTGAATTAAAAAAGCCCCTGAAATAAATGCGCGCGGGAAAACACCCCCCCCTTTAACACCGGTTCGTGGCTGGAACCGGTGTTAAAGGGGGGGGGCGTTTCCCGCGCGCATTTATTACCCCCCTTTAACACCGGTTCGTGGCTGGAACCGGTGTTAAAGGGGGGGTAATAAATGCGCGCGGGAAACGCCCCCCCCTTTAACACCGGTTCCAGCCACGAACCGGTGTTAAAGGGGGGGGGTATTTATTTCACCTTCCTCCCCTTATTCCTCCCACGCACAGCCAGATCGATCGAGCGCCGCCCCCGACGCGCCGCCGCCGCCCCCGACGCGCCGTCTCGCCGCCGCCGACGCGCCGTCTCGCCGCCGCCGCTCGAGGTTCGCCGCCCCCGACGCTCTCTTCCCCTCCTTCGTTCGGCGCGCCTGCTCCGGCCGCGCCCGGCCGGCCCTCCCCCGCCGGCAGGCAGCACCGCGCACCACCGGCGACGGCCCGGCCGGCCCTCCCCCGCCGGCAGGCAGCACCGCGCACCACATGCTTCCACACTCTGCACGTCGCCGCCCCTCTCCGCCCCGACCCCGCCGCCGGAGCTGCGCGCGACCCCGCCGCTCCGCCGCATCCACCACCGCCCGCGACCGGCCCCCGACCCGCTCCGCCGTCCGCCTTCACGTCCCCGACGCCGGCCGCCGCGTCCCTGCGCCCCGTGCGCCCCCAGCGAGCTCGCCCCGGCCGTGCGCTTCCCCGCCCCGTTCCACCTCCGGCCAGCGCCCGTCCGCCTGCCGACCGCGCCGCCGGCGCCGCCTCAGGCCGCCTCCACCTCGCCCCAGAGCTCCTCGCCCCGGCCGCGTCCCCCGTCCCCGTCGCTTGGGCTCGCCGGCCACCCTCCACCCCTCTGCTGGCGCCCTCCGGAGCCGTCAAGCACGCGCGGACCCGCCCTCAACCGACCTGCCCCCTCTCCTTCCCCGGCCCTGCGAGCGCCGCCATGTCCGCGACCGTCGACCGTCGCCCTGTGGCCGTCCCCTTGTTCCGGCGCCTCCCTCCCACTCACTGGCGGAGCTTGGGCCAACCAATTGGGGGGGCAAATGGGCCAAGGAGACACTTTGGGCCACTATTGGGGGGCAAATGGGCCAAATATACGTTATTTTTACCCAAAATTTGTCAAATATGAAGGGATATTAGGAAAAAAATTCTTGGGCTGGGGGGGCGGCGGCCCCCCCTGAACTGTGCATAGCTCCGCCAGTCCCAGGGCCCGTCTTCCTTGGTCGTGCCCCTTTTGGCAGGAGCTCCGCTGCCCCGGCCATGGCGCGCGGCGCCCTCCTCTGGAACCGCCTCCGGGCCTCGCGACTCCGACGATCTAGGCCTTAATCCTTGCACATGTGAATTAGAAGCATGTGGAGTAAAAATAAAATAGCTTATAGCAAAGATATTATAATAGGCCACGCCTAAACCCTAACTGACCACCTCGCTCTCTTCCCCGTGCAGGAGCGTCTCGCCGCCGCCGCTTCGGAGCTCATAGGCCACGCCTAAACGCCGCTAGCACCGCCGTCGCCCTCGCCCACACCACCCTCGTCGTCGCCCTCGCCGTCGCCATCCCGCGGGATATAAGTAAGGGCATGTTTGATTCAAAGGATTTGTATAGGAAATTTGTAGGATTAAATCCTATAGGAAATTTGTAGGATTAAATCCTATAGGAAATCCTATAGGAAATTATGCATGTTTGATTCAAAGGATTTGTATTGTATGTGTATTGTATATGCATGTGTATATTTTGTGCCACGCCGACGACCACCGCCACCATTATGCCGTCGACCCTGACCTCCTATGTCCTCGCTGAGCCTACACACGCGTCGAGGGTGTGTCGCCCATGTTAGGTAGACCATCACGTCGTGCTGGTTCGAACGCACACCCCCACGCACCCCGGCCCCGCTCTCGCCCTAGCGTCGCCACCTCTCGTTGTCAATATAGCATTATAATAACCATGCTATGTTAATCAACTTTGATGACAAGTTAATTAGAAGAAGTAAATGTACCCTCTCATATGAGTCCGGGGTTTCTCCGAATTAGGGTTTGAAATGACCAAGCATGTATTAGGGTTACATTTCAATACTTTTAACCTGTCATATCATCGTCCTTGCTTGAGCATTTCAATAGATGTATTACTGATATTTCTGTGATAATATTATTGTTTTAGAAACTATGGATCCACTTAGTAGAAACCTTGAAGAAGAAGAAATAATGGAGAACATTATTGATGAGGACACCTCACAATATCTGAACTTGGAGGGACATGACGACGACAGCTCAAGTACTAGTCATGGAGAAGATGAAGACTCCGGTGAACGCAATTTAATGGTTACAAAGTCCGGCGAGGTATATGCATTGATTAAGCCTCAGCTGAACTCCACCAACAATCTTCTTCTACATGTATTAATTAACGCTTCTTTCTTCTTTTAGCCCTCTGGATCGACCAGCCAGCAACCATCTTCTTCTACGAAAAAGAGCAAGCGAGGCGCGAGCCAGCGGTTGAAAGATCGTGCAAAGTTCACGATCGAAGCAGTCCGTGTTGATGGCAGGCCGATGGAGCCCAAGAAGGCCGCAGACAAATTTATACGTCAGGCTGGAGTTCTTGTTAGGGACCAAATCCCAATCACAATTGAAAATTGGAATAAGCCAAAGAAGGGCGACGGTACCTTTGTCGATGACAGATCCAAAGAAACGCTTTGGAATTCGTTGTTGGTAAATTTCACCCTTCCGCCAGAGGAGGATGAAAACAACCCGGTTATAGAGAACAAGGTCAAAGAGTGGACTCTAAAGAAGATGGCTGATGCTTTCCGCAACTGGAAGACAAAATTGAACAAATTTGTCAAAGCTGGCGAGACTCCAAATTTCGAAGACGCATATTATGCGAAGATAAGACCTCACTGGCCCGAATTTAAGACATATAAAGAAAGTGCTATAGCTAAAAAGAGGTCAAAAACCAATACGCTTAATGCCCTGAAGAAGGAATATCACCAGAGGACGGGGTCAGGTGGCTACATATCTCAGAGGCCTAAGTGGGAGGAAGCTGAGAGGGCCCTGCGCGAGAGAGGGACCACACCCCAGACAGATGGGTGGGACCTACGTGCAAAGACTTGGTTCTACGGAATCGGGGCAAGGTTGGACCCAGAAACAGGATTGTGTATCTTCCCAACCATCCTTGCCAAACCCGTCATTGAACTCATCACGGCATACGAGGAAACATCCGCCGGGACCTTCCATCCCGACAGAGAGAATGACCAGCTCACACGCGCCATCGGTAAAAAAGAACACTCTGGACATGCACGAGGCACAGGGGGTATGACGTGGAAGGATGGGTTTGCCGACTGGAGCGACTCTTACAGATGGCGCGGCAGAAAAGAAAAAGAGCGTACAGATCGGATGACACAGATAGAACATGCACTTGCGGCGCTGCAGACGCAAGTGAATGCACAACAGAGCCATCAAGCTACCGGCCCATCTCAGCGGCATGAAGAGCCTGCATTGGAAGCTGCCCGCGGCCCAGACTCTGCGCGGAAAAGCAGTGTGGCTTCCACGGAGAACGTGCAGCCAACGCTTGAAATGACGGGTCCTCGATACCCCGTTGATGAGATCACGGAGAGCGAACACGCTGAGCTGCATGTGAGATTAATGGGCTTATCCATTAAGGTGGCTGTCGGCTATGCCTTACCTCCTGTAGCTGGTGGAACTTACCACTGCCGACCGATTCCAGATGGCTATGCTATTGTCGGGGTGGATGAGGTTGTGAAGGAATATGAGGAAGCACAGCTTGACCATGCTACAGGTGAAGGGGAAACTCAACTCAAATTTGCAGTGAAAACAACCATTCTTTGGAAGAAGGAACACATTGTGCTTCCAAATTGGAGGTCACTGGCACCCCCGCCGTCTCCGCAGCGTCAGCAGTCTGAGCCGCTTCAGCCATCTCCTGCGCGGCAGCCATCTCCGGCCCGTCAGCCATCTCCTGCGCGGCAGCCATCTCCGGCCCGTCAGCCATCTCCTGCGCGGCAGCCATCTCCGGCCCGTCAGCCATCTCCGGTGCTTCAGCCATCTCCTCAGCGTAAGCGGAAGAGCACTGCCACGAGGAGCATCAGTAGCACTGCCACAAAGAAATCCGCAGGAAACCGTACGCCAAAGAGTTCAAAAAACTACGTCCCGCAGCCTTCCGCCAAGCCATTGCCGGTTTTACCGTGGAATCGCAGCGACGAGGAGACCAATAGGATCTCGGGAGAACAGGTCAAGAAATTCTTTGCACCTAGACGGGCCGAGCCAAAGGAGAAAATAGATCCGGCGGTGGTGGAGAAGTTTTACAAAAATCTTTTGAAACCTGAAACCCCACTTGTGCCGGACTACGAGCGCCAGATTTTGAAGGCGGATGCAAGGCGCCGTAGGGAGACTGAAAGTAGCAGTCGTGAGGCACCCCACAAAACAGTTCCCATGCTCGGAGAGCAGGAAAACCAATCATGCGCCCCGCTCCAAATGTTTGACAAACGGGACGCTCCTCCCGTAGATGATTACGAGGCAGAGCTACAAAGAAAGGCCAATGAGATGGGGATGACTTACATTGCATACTTGAACGTCATGGGAGACAACTTGCCCAAATGCGATGTCAACCCCATACAGCCATGGAAGTATGGGAAGAATCTAGTCAAGAAAGAGGAGCTCAAAAATCTACCAACAAAGATGCGAAAATTGCACAAGTGGTACCTTCATTTCTGCAAGACGAGAAAAGAAGAATGGATCACGGCGCATATAAGAGATGAGATTTTCTTGTGCGGAGACGACGCGATCGACTTCAACATTGAAGACTTGCATTTTCTATTCAATCAGAAGGAACTCGACAAAGCTGCCATCAGCCTTTATTGTGTGTAAGTACTATTTCTGTAATTTTTATCTCAACTCATTCACTTCATTAATTGCATGTATATATATATGCTCACCATATATGTATATACTATTATGCAGGAAAAAGGTTATGGAATGCAGGAAAGGAGGCCCTTTTGACATTGGGTTCGTTGACCCAAATAGAGTTCATGAAGAAGTGGTAAGAGAAAAACCCGGGCAAACAGAAGATTACTTGCTAAAGTCTTTACTGAGACAACAAACCAAAAGGGAAATACTATTGCCTTACAACTTCTCGTGAGTACTGTTACCCTCTCTCTTGTACACATTCTGTTTCGGCTTACTCGATGTTAAGTGTAACTGATGATGAGTTATGCGTGCGTAGGTTCCACTTTATTCTGCTAGTCATTCAACCCGACTCAGGAAAAGTCCTTGTCATGGACTCGTTACGAAAAGAGAAAGAGCTATGGGCAAACTTTAGAGAGATGCTCCAGAGGTAATTTCAATCATATTATCGCACTAGATCGGCAACTTTCGTGACAATAAGTAATTAATTACTCCTTTATCCATTTTCTTTGTCGGATAGGGTTTGGAAAATGTTCACGGGCAGGGCCGTGGGTGAATGGTCAGAAGAACTAAAATTTGTAGACCAAAATGTAAGTAATACTAGCTAGCTTCCAATTCCATTATATCATGCTTTATTGATTATTATTTTGATTGAACTCTCTATTCTCGTAAAGTGCGCGCATCAAGGACACGGCAATAACTTATGTGGGTACTATGTTTGCGAATTCATTCGCAACACGATATGTGCGACAGGCCAAGCCGCACTAGAACAACTTAGAGTAAGTAAACAAAGTCCACAACATTATTTTATTACCATCAATTGTGTTGAGTTTTATTCTTATATATATATTGACGGCTCATTCTTCATATATATTCAGATCGAACGGATGCGGGACCAACTCCTACCATTTGAACGCATACGAGCCATTCAAGAGGAATTGGCGGGGTTCATACTTGATGAGGTCGTCACGCCTGGCGGAGAACTCTTTAGATATCCACCAAAATGAACGATGATGATGTATGTGCCGATGACGATGTATGTGCCGATGACGATGTTTGTGTATAATAATAGTTGCTTAATTATTCATGTACTCGTATGTACCGATGACGATTCTATAAGTATACCGCTCCCGATCGATTTCCCCTCGCTCTCCCCCCCCCCCTCCGGCAGAAATACGCCCAGAACGGGGCAGAGGCAGAAGTCTGCCGCGGCAGAGATTTAGGCCGTTTTCCTGCCGCGGCAGAAAAACGGCCTAAATCTCTGCCGCGGCAGAAGAACCTTTAACACCGGTTCCAGATACGAACCGGTGTTAAAGGGGGGGGGCCCTGAGGCCTGCGGCAGCCCCACGTGCGCCACCCTTTAACACCGGTTCGTATAGGAACCGGTGTTAAAGGGGCCCCCCCTCTAACACCGAACCCTCAACAGCGGTTGGGGAACCGCTGTTAGAGGGTCCTCCAAACCGGTGTTAGAGGGGTACGTGTGCACTAGTGAGATGATGTCACATATTTGTCCACATTCATATGTATCTATAGATGATATCTTTTTTTAGGAAGGAGGAAGTACCTTTCGTGTCTAATTTAGCCGAGTAATAAGAGACATGTCGGATTACCAAAATTATCCTCCTTGTCAATCTTGCCAGCAACTAAAGCTATGTTTCAAAAAACACTATCAGGTCTAAAGCTCTGCTCTGGCCATTATACAATCATGTTTTTTCAAAGAGCAATCACGTAACCTCGTCATCTTTTGGCCTCAAGAAACGGAATCACATGTCGGTGTGTCAGGTTCAGGTTGCAACTTTTCGCTTGCATCTTGGTCGCTCTAATGATTTTAGGTCCAATTTGGTCATGTTGTTCCCACTAATAAGTGTACAGGCTGTCCCGACAACCAAAGAGCGGAACGTGTTTTTTCTGGGAAGATGGAGGTAGACGGGTGAAATGAAGTTTCAGACAACTCTTTGTTGCCTCCATAAATTCATGGAACCGTTTCATCACCTGAATCACATGGCGGAGTGGTCTAATCAATCACCCATTTCAGAGAACAGATGAAAGAATTGATGAATCGGAAAACTGGTGGAGAGGGTGATCGAAGTCTCCAGGATGGAACAAACAAATTTATCTGACTTCGATGTAATTATTAGATCACAATCGTCAAATCCTCACCATCAGAACAAATTTAATACTCCCTTAGTTCAGAAATAACTGTCATAGGTTTATCTAAATTCGAATGTATCTAGACACGTTTTATTATATAGTTACATTTATATTTAGACAAATTTAAATCAGTTATTTCTAGATAGAGGAAGTACTAGATTCAACAGTTGGCTATAAAATATTGACATGCCATACGTAGAAAGCTTAGAACATCTCCGGTTTCTTTTTTGCATGCTATTACTTGAACTATACAACCAAGTACCCCTCCCCCTGGTCGCTCTCGCCCAGGACGACTCGGGGGCGACCTCCAAACCTAGCCCCCAGCCGCCGGTCCCTCTCCTCCCCCGCGCCGTCGCCGGAGGAAGCCAGTGCGGCCTACAGCGGCGGCGCGGGGCCTCTCCTCGCGTCCCTCTTGAGCGCCTGGGCGGAGGTCCTCGGGAGGGTTCAGCGACGCGCGCATGGGCTGCCTCCGACGCGGCGGTCGGGGCCTGGCGCACGACGGCGTGACCTGGCGAGCGGTGGTAGGGTGGAGTTCGTCGGCACTGGATGGGTCCCCCTCGCCATCATGGCTCCCACCGGCGGTGGGAGCTCGGATCTGGAGGCGGCGGCCTATGCCGAAGTGGGGCGGGTGGCGATCTGGTGGAGGAGGTGCCAGCGATGGGATTCCGTTGGAAGACCTAGATCGGATCTCTTTCCCTAATTGCCTGCTCGATCCGTCCTCCAGAAACCGGCCGGCGGTATGGGGATCGCTGTGTCGGATCTAATAAAGGTGGTGGTCCTTTGGTTTCTTCCGCACGAAGACGAAGATCTGCTTGATGTCTGCCCTCGTTGATCTGGTCTGGAGAGGCGGGTTCCGGAAGGCTTCGCCGGCGAACTCCCATGAGCGTATCATGCCTGGAGATTGCTGGATCGAAAGGTATTCGGTCGTGCGCACCTTGTTTTTCTGGCCATTTGGTTTCAGCGGGAGCGTTGCGAAGCTCTGTTGTTTGTTTCCACCAAGCGTCATTCTTAGAGTCATGGTGAAGTCAGATGTGGAGAATGTCAGGATAGCGGAAATATGAGGTTTGCGATGGTGATTTTTGTTCTTGTGGCGACGAAGATCTGGCTGCGTGATCTGGGACTCGTTGCAGCGACTGTTGGTGCGGGAAGACAACACGGGGGGAGTTCCCAGTCTTATGTTGTAGGGTGAAAATCCAAGGTCTAGCCTTAACTGGTTGTGTCTGGCAATGACCTTGTTGAAGGCATTGTTTTGTGAGCAAGGACTTTCTCCAGGATGAAAATCTATGATCTTTGATCGGGCAACGACGGCGCTTGGGCACTGTTTCCTTCTTGAAGGCGTTATTATTGGATTGGAGGACTTCTGGTGTTGTTCTGATAGTGTCAATGTTGTTACTTTGTGGACTAGTTCTCTGTAGTGGGACTTTTTTCTGTATTTTTTCTTTTTTTTCTGGGCTGTGTGCATCCATAGAGCCGCTAGGCATGCGTTGTTGCAGAGGCTGGGTGTAATTAGTATCCTGTAATATTAATATATACTCTTTTCAAAAAAAAAATCTCTTGCAGATACTGCAAACCCGCGTACTGCAAATGTGATTTGCGGTGGTACAAAAATAGCTAGCATGAAACAGATGATGCACTAAAACGGAACTGCATATTTAAAAACATCATATAGACGCCAGATTCATACATACGGGGTAGGTTTTTGATCATCAAGACCGACATATGTACAACAAAAATCAATGTCGCACCCTGCATCTAGACTAGCCCTAGCATCTACCGGCGGTACCTACTCACAGAAGCATCTACGACGGCGGGCCTACTCCTCGTCGGAGTCGGTGGTGTCGTCAGAGTAGTCGACGACAAAAAAGCCGAGCCGTGCCTGGTGCTCGTGTGCGGAGCGGAGGTAAACACAACGCAACACCCGCTACTGGGCGAAGTACTCATCGCGGCGGCGCTTTGCACGGTCCCATACGTCGAAGACGAGGGTCCCCAGTGAGTTGAACATCGCCTGGCGGACGGTAACGTCCTCGTCGGAGTCGGTGGTAGGTGCGGGTGCGGGTGTGGCCGTGTGGCCGCGGAACACGGAAGACCGGGCCAGCGCTTGCCGGCACGCAGGAGCTACCAACCTCGACATTGTGGGCGCCTGATGAGTCCAAAATGGAGCATTTTTACTTATTGTTTTTGCACAAGTAGAATATGATGTTTACTATTTTACCGCGTTTCCTCACATCTTTTTATCCTTATTTCAAAAGGATCCAATTTACTATGTCTATTATGGACATATCAATTGAGACTATCGTATTATACTATAATATAATATTTTTAAGTAATAAAAGTCATTTTATTGATTTATTTTCACACCTGGAGGAATTGCTTGCGCCCAGGAGGTTCCAGCGCGCGTAACGACCAGTGGTACGGGGGATCCGGCCCGTACCGTCCGCTCGTACGACCCCTTAGAGGGACCACCTCGTCAAATACTTCCTTTTCGTCAAGACGGATCACATATGTGACATTCACAGAAACCTACTACCACAAAAACCACACCAGAAAGGATCTAAAGGAGAAACTTGGATAAGGGAAAATCTTTGCTGCTGCACGAATAATTGGAGGACAACGCATCATCTCCTGCATCATCAACCGCTGCATCTCCATCACCATCTCTATCCCCATCTTCAATTCATTAGATCTTGTTGTAATTCCAAATTCAATTGTGAGTTACACTAGATTCATTCCATTATCTTTATCCATCCATTTGATTATGATGATGTTGTTGATTGCTTCCATGTGTAAGTATTTCCTTTCATTCTTGCGGAGATAGAGAAACCCTAGTATTATTATGAAATGAAATAAAGATGTTCTATTACTTGTGTTTATGATCCATTGATCTATGATGTGTGTTTGATCTCTCCCTTTAGATGGTATGTGTAGTCGGCCACATATTATTTGTCTTCGGGTCTAAAAAAAGAGTAAAACCCTTCGGGCGTGTTTGGGAGCGTGCTAAAAGCTATTATGACTAGAATCCGCTAGCAACCATCATGATTGATGGGGGGGGGACAAAGAGAGATTCACTAAGCTAATTACGATACCTATGAAGAAACTCTTAATTTCGGTGGTCTGTATGGTGACTGCTCACAGACATTACGGTTGTTATTTTAGAAATGATATCATTCTTGGCTCAACAAAGTGACTGCCTACGAGTATTGTAGTGAACATCTTATTAGGGAACTCTCTTCACACATATCATGACAAAAAAATAGGTTATCCTAATTATGGTTAAATACAACATGCTAGTGGTGTATCCTGTATCCCCGATGACGAGGTTTAATCTCATCAATGCCCATTGTTATGGACTTGGGTTTTGGAGAAGATGGGGATGCTGGAGATCGTGGAACGGTTAACAGACAAGCAACCAGGGGACACGAGATTTACCCAGGTTCAGGCCCCCGGAGGGAAAACCCTACTCCTGCTTGTCTGCTCTTGATTATGGCGGAACCGAAGGTTACAGGGGTGCGCAGATTCGATCTGGCGTGGAGGTGTGTATGCGAAAGTATGAGTCGAGAGAGCTAGGTCATGCCCTCCTGGCCTTTATATAGACTTAGGCAGGTCCCGGGCATAGTCCTAGTCGGTTACAGGTTCTAGAGTTTTACCCCTTTGAATTTCCTATCTACTCTAGTCTTGTTCTCCAAGGATCCGAAGGTGTCATGGGCCTGGGCCACCCGAAAGTCTTCATGGGCCGGTGTACATCCGCCATGGGCCTTTCTTGGGCTAGACTAGGTATGCTGAGGTCACGCACCCGTAGGGTACAACTATGTCAGTAGCCCCCGAGTGATCAGTCGAATCGTAGATTCGGCTGAGGACTCTTCAATCCTTCGGGTGCAACTATGTGTTAATAGTATATGTTTAGGGATTGTTGATGCGTGTTCCTGACTCACCTGACAGATCAGGGTCAGTTAACTGTCTTAGGACGGAACAACACGATCTTCCTCAGGTTCGAGTCCCTCAACTCGAAACTGGAACATATGCTGGCGTAATTCGACTCAGGCTGCGGAGGACTTACAGGAGTGGAATTCCAGTGATTTTAATTGATGTACCCAACGCGTCCGTCAGGATTTTTCATCTCACCTGTTAGCACGGGTTTTTACTAGCAGAGCGCAGTCGTGTGCGTTGCCAGGCCATCAGATGATATCTGTAGGTCTTATCTTTGTGTCGCAGACACAGCATCCGAATGTTTGTCACCGCGAAGGTGTTTCGGGTGGCCAGGAGATCGTTGCTCACTCTGCGTTTTGTTGGGGCAGAGTTGCCGAATTTTTTTTGCATGCTGATCCAAAAGATCGCAGTCGAAGATTTCGTAGGGTGCGCGACCAGTGCTCCCTATGGGAGTAGCCCTCGAGTGTCTGTTCGAGTCGTAGACTCGAGCCGAGACTTTAGTTCAAACATTGTTCAGTTTGTTAAGTCCGTAGGACACAAAAAAATTCGGATGCTTAAATCCATCCTCCCTATGGGAGTAGCCCCCGAGTCCGTAGTGGAGTCGCAGACTCGACGTAGGACTCGAAGAAATATTTTGTCTTTATACGTCTTTCGATTGCGCGGTCAGCGCTCCTGATAGGAGTAGCCCCCGAGTATTTAGTCGAATCAAATATTCGAGTGAGTACTCTTAGCTGTGGAGCCGAAGAATTGTAGTTGGTGCTAGTATATCTTTTGATGACATCAGTGCTGATGATCGGTGACCTCAAGCGTCTGCTACGCCAGAGATGACTTGACTGGACGAACGTGGGTCCCACTTGCTGACCTTGAATTGACCGGTCACGCGCGTCGTGGAGATAATTACGGCGTCTCCTCGATTTCCGCGCGTAGTGGACGGCGTGGTAACGATGGTTCGTTGTGATGCTGACACGTGTATGGTCAGATCTGTCGTTGGCGTTAGGTCTTCTGGATGGACGGCTACCGTGCATCATCTTCGCCGTTATAATCATTGGGGAAAGCTGCAGTTTGTTTTTCACCGCATCAGTTCTTGTTTTCACTGTCTCCTTGTGCTCTAGCGATTCTTGCTGCACGCTGGGATTTCCTTCCACATTTCCATCTTCCCTTCTTCGCTTTCATCGCCGGCGCCGTCGTAGCGCGATGGGGAAGCCAAAGAAATCGTCATCTGCGGTTGGGACCAGCGCCGCCGGAGGAAAGAAAGGCGCCACCGCTACCCGTGTCACCAACGGTGGCTGGCGGCGATCAGAGACGCGGGAGAGTGATCTCCGCAAGCTTCGCGAGCGGGGTTTGATCCCGCAGGATAGGGAGGCCGTCAGACTTCCCGGCAATGAGGTAATCCCCCGTCCCCCATCTGGGTATCGGGTTATGTTTCTTGCCTTCGTTATGCGTGGGTTTTCCTTCCTAGTCCACAACTTCCTCCATGGGCTGCTCTTTCTCTATGGCATCCAGCTTCATCATCTCTCTCCCAATTCGCTTCTCCACATTGCTTGCTTCATCACTTTTTGCGAGTGCTGGTTCGGCATTGAGCCGCACTTTGGCCTCTTCCGGAAACTTTATTCCGTGAAGAGGCAGTCTGGTTCGGATGGTGTGTATCCCATTGAGGGTTGCATCATGTCCCTTAGTACCAATCTTCTTTTCTTTTCCTTTTCCATGTCCGAATCTGTCCAGTACTGGCGGAGGCGATGGTTTTACATCCGCGACTCCGTAGTGCCTGGGCAAGATTTTGGTCTTGTTCCTTTTGACCCCTCCCAAATAATCGAGCCAAAAAGATCCTGGAAAAACCAGATTTTGGATGGCGAGACAGAGGAGATAGAGGCCCTTTACCGTCGGGTGGAGGATCTCCAGCTGATTCCGGAGAAGGAAGTGAACGGCGTTGACATCATTCAGACGTTTCTTGAGCGTCGGGTGCAGCCTCTCCAAGCGAGGGCGCACCCGATGTTTCTTTATTCTGGGCGCCGTGATCTGACTAGGGTTTCAGCTGAGAAAATCTCCGAGGGGGAGCTTGACAGGACCCTTCGGGCGCTGCTGAAGTTCAAGGCCGGAGAGAAAATCCCGGGGAAGTCGCTGACTCCTCCGTTTTCCTCGACGCTGGCCGTTCCGCAGGTGTAGATTCGTGCGCATAGCGCTTTTTTGTCGACTGCATATTTATTTATTTTGTTTGCTAACAAAGTCCCTTCTGGTTTTGCAGAGCTTCAAGGTGTCGGGCATGGTGCCGCCATTGCCCGAAAAGTATCCGAATGCCCCGGATAATGAAGTGGTGGAGTCCGTGTCCGAACTGCCGTCAGCGCGATCTCTGGCCGAAGATGCTGACGAGTCGAGTGAGGACCATACGCGCAAACGATCACGGAGCTCCAGCGAGTCTTCGGATGCCTCGACTCCTCTGACTCCCAGGAACCCTCTATGCCTTGATCGTCATAGTGACGGGCATGGAGGCTCTTCTTCTCCCATTCCTGCCATTCCTGTGCGGGCTGTGGCACCGCACCCGCCAGCGAAGCAGAAGAAGGAAGAAAAGAAGGAAGAGAAAAAGGAGGAGAAGAAAGAGGAGAAGAGAGCCCGAAGGACTCCTCCTGTCTTCGACCTGATCTCACTAGGCTCGTAAGTTTCTTGTTGTGCTATTGTCCTTTTCCTTCTTGATTTTGCACTTGTGCTGATTGCTTCATATGCAGGCATTCCTCCCGCGATTCCTCCAGCGATGGTGCACGGGAGATGATGGGGGAGTCGAAAATTGCGTCTCATCCTCCTCCTCAGACGGTGGCGACTTCGGGGGGCGCCGCTCCGGATCCTCCGTTGCAGGAGGTGCAGGTGATTGCGCCTCAGAATTTCGCCAGCGAGCCTTCGGAGTCGCCATCAGAGCATGTAAGTACCTCTTCTTCGTACCACAGGGGGAGCCCCCGAGTGTCTTTGCATTCGAGTGTGGCCTTTAATCCTTAATGTTGGGCGCAGCCCCCAAGTCCTTTTTCTTACTGGTGTTTCTTTTCCTGCAGCCTTTTGTGGAGGAGGCCAAGCGGCTGGTGCAGGAGCGCCTGGTGCTAGCGGCTAACCTCCGACAGCTTCAAGGTACTTATTTGTTGTTGGTGCATTTTTCATTGATTCTGGTCCTGCTTTCTTACATTTGCTTGTTTCGAATGCAGAGGAGCATAATAATTCTCTCCGTGAGGTCGAAGCTCTCAAGAAGAGCCTTGGTCAATCGGAGAAGAAGGCCGAGGCCGCCGTTGGTGCGAAGGAGCGCCTCGAGCTGGAGCTGACCAAGGCAGACGAAGCTAAGGAGCGTCTGCAGCAGGAGGCCGCGGATCGTGAGGAGCAGCTGGCCACTGTTGCGGCTGCGCGCGAGAGGGAGGTGGCAGACAAGCTCATGGCTGCTGCCAAGGCTGTTTCGGGTAAGTGTTGTGTTTGTGCTTGTTTCTTCATGTTTCTTATCTTCTTCTATGCTGCTTTTCTTCATGTTTTCCCCCTCTTTTTTTTGTTTCAGATGCCGCAGGCATCGAGTTTGACCGCAGTGCTCTAGAGCACGGTAGTGCTCTAGATGATGCTACTGCAGCGGTCGAAAATCGCTGCAGCACCGTTGTCAGCTCCCTTGCCAAGGCGAAGGAGGTCCTTGGCCGCTTCTACAGGGAGCTTGTCCCTAAGGGCGCGGCCCTTGATGATGTGGATGCCCTGGCGGAAGCTTTGTCAGCCGAAGCGCCTGCGGCGTACAAGCGCAAGCAGAAGGGCATCGGCGCGTCTGTCGGGCTGGCGATGGCCTTGGCGGCTGGAGCGGAGCTGGACTTGCCCCAGATCACCTCCCGGATGCCGACAACCGAAGATGGATCCGATGTAGCTTTTGCTGCCTACTCTGCTCGCTGCAAGCGATATGGGCCGAAGCTCATTGATTTGCTGTCTGAGTATGCACTGCGGCGGCAGGGGGGCAAAGCTAGGCAGTCTGGCTCCGAGGCGACTCAAAGTGCCGCGACTTAGGTGTTGTAGACGTAGGATAATTTGTAGTCTGCTTTTGCTGTAAATATTTTGATGAACACAATTCTTGTGCCACATAATGGCCTTTTATGTGCTGAATGGATTCGCCTAAGTTGTGCTCTACCACTGCCTGAATGTTTGTGTCCCTTTGATTTTCTGTTGTTCTAGGTTCCGTCGGGTGCTGACCATGTTGACACCTTGCCTGCGGCGCAGCCGCGGCCATCGTTGGATGATTCCTTGCAACTCGCTTTTCTTCGGGATCGTGTTCGTAGTCTTGAGAGGGAGTTGCTTGGATTGCGAGGTCACGCTGATGTTTGGAAGTCCAAGGCGGATCTCGGTGCAGACAGAGAGGAGTACTTGATGGCGGAACTGCTTCGGCTGTCCGAGCAGCTTCAGTGTAAGTTGTTCTTTGTTTCGGGCTGTAACTCAATTCTTCGGATGAGCCTGCTGGCCTTGCCTCTTATTTTGTGCAATTGTCGTAGGTGCTAACCTTGCTCTGAGGGAAGAGAAGGAGCGTGTCGCTGTTCGAGTCAATTGCTTGACTCAACAGGACATGGAGACCGGTGGCTTCTTTTGGATGGATCGTGACCGCGCCATGGCTCTGGCGACGGTGCAGGATCGTGTGCACCAGGTTTCGCGAGTGCTTCGCCAAGTGCAGACGTCGCTTGCCTCGGTGTTGCACGTCATGTTTCCTTTGGATGTCGTACCGACGAGCCTTGCGGGTCTTCTGTCGAAGTTTTGGAATGTGAGCAATGTCAAGGAGTTGGTGCGGAAACAGCTCGTCGCAGGAGTGAAGGCTGGTTTGTCTCTTGTGAGGCTGCACCGGCCTGATGTAGATTTGGCTGCTGTGGCAGCTAGGCCACCTCCTCGGCCGGACGGTGATGAGTGGGACATGCGTCCGCATTACGCGGCTATAAGGCAGTATGCCGAACAGGTCGTAGATTTGTTTGAGCAGCATGCTCAGGTTATTCTTCAGAATAGGTAGTACCTGTAAAATAGATAGATGTAAAATTTGTATATTTCGACTGGGCGTGCTGTGCCCTCTGTTGTAAAGGTTTATTTGATGTAAGCACGCAGTGCTTTGTTTGAGTACGTGTCCTTTTCGTTTGCCTAACGTTGTCAGCTACTCAGGTGTACACGCGTGATCCTCAGTCGACGAAATCGTGAGGTGGGGGGAGCCCCCGAGTGCGTTTGCAGCATAAAGTAAAGTTGTAGATAATGAACTAGAGTTTTGGGGCGAGACACTTAGCTTTATTGATATCGTAATGGAGGGAGTACACTGTTTGGCTGAATAGCCTTGGCTGAAAGCCTTATTGAAAGTAAAAGGGGGTAGGTAGCTAGGGGTAGAATCGTCGCAAGTGTGAGATGTTCCATGAGTTGGAGTATGCGACTCCAGACTCCACGTGCTTGAGGCGGTAGGCGCCACCTGGGATGACTTCGGTGATGACGTAGGGTCCTTCCCATGGTGACTCGAATTTTGTCGGTCGCTCTTGCTTGAGTCGCAAGACGAGGTCTCCTTCGACGAAGGACCTGGGGCGAAGCCGGCGGCTGTGGTAGTTGCGGAGACTCTGCTGGTACACCGCTGATCGAGCTGCTGATATGTCTCTTGCTTCGTCGAGTGTATCGACGGCATTTTCGAGTGCAGTCGTGGATTCGACTTCGCTGTAAGCAACGGCCCGGGTGGCCTGGTGGCGTACTTCGGCTGGTAGCACGGCTTCAGCTCCGTGCAGCATGAAGAACGGTGTGTAGCCTGTGGAGCTGTTTGGCGTGGTCCGTAAGCTCCATAGGACGGATGGTAGCTCTTTCATCCAGGCTCCTGCTTTCCGTTCGAGTGGACTCACGAGGCGCTTCTTGATGCCAGCGCCGATTAGGCCGTTGGCCTTTTCCACTTTCCCGTTCGTTTGCGGGTGTGCCACTGAGGCGTACGTGATGTTGATCCCAAGGCCTTCGCAGAAGTCCTGGAATTCCTTGGAGATAAAGTTCGATCCATTGTCGGTGATGATGCTATGCGGTACGCCGAACCTGTAGACAATGGACTCGAAGAACTTGACGACAATTTTGCCCTTTTGGTTGGTGACGGGCATGGCCTCGATCCACTTGGTGAATTTGTCGACTGCGACCAGGAGGTAAACGTGTCCCCCTTTCGAGGACTTTGGCAGTTTGCCGATCATGTCGAGGCCCCATTGAGCAAAAGGCCAAGCTATAGGTATGGGTCTGAGCTCTGACCCGGGTGCGTGCGGTTTGTCGGCGAACCGTTGGCATCCGCTGCATCTTCGGACGATGTCCTTTGCGTCGCTCATGGCCGTTGGCCAGTAGAATCCGGCCCGTAGAGCTTTGGCGACTAGGGAGCGGCTGCCTGCATGATGGCCGCAGATGCCCTCGTGGATGTCTTGGAGGATGGCTTTCCCGTCACCGATGGTGATGCACCTTTGTAGTACACCCGTAATACTGCGCTTGTACAGCTCGCCATTGATGGTGGTGAAGGCTTTTGACCGACGAGATATGCGTCGGGCATCTGTCGGGCTGTCAGGCAGTTCTCCATTTAACAAGAACTGGAGGTATGGTTGCGTCCAAGTTTCTTCGACTGCCATGACCTGCATTAGGTTTACCATGGTGACCTCTGTGTCCGGTTTCTCGGGTCCTTCATGTCCTTCGGGCAGCGTAGCCCCCGAATGTTCTGCTTCTTCGGGTGATCCCTTGGGGAATTTCCGCTTGATGGATGGTACACAGATCTGTTCGAGGAACACACCTGGTGGCACCTTTGCGCAGGTGGAGCCGATGTTGACTAGTCTATCGGCCTCCTTGTTGCTTTCTCTTCCGACGTGTCGAAGCTCACAGCCATCGAATTCTCCTTCGAGTGCGTTGTAGAGAGCGCGGTACGCAATCATGTTTTCAGCGTGTGCGTCGCACTCGTTCATCGTCTGCTGGACGACGAGGTTGGAGTCACCGTAGATGACCAGGCGTGTTGCGCCGCATATCTTTGCCATCCTCATGCCGTGGATGAGGGCTTCGTATTCGGCCTCGTTGTTGGAGGCGCGGAATTTCATCCGAAGGACGTACTTCATCTTGTCGCCTTGCGGGGAGGTCAGTATGACCCCTGCTCCTGCTCAAGCTTCGCGCTTGGAGCCATCGAAGTGCATCGTCCATGACTGCGACATATCTAGGGTGTCTGGCAGCTGCAGCTCCATCCAATGTACCAGGAAGTCCGGAAGGACTTGAGATTTGATTGCGAGTAGCTTCTCGTAGACAATGTCCAAGGGTGACAGCTCGATGCCCCACATGGCCACGCGTCCTGTGGCCTCTGGATTATTCAGGATGCTGTTCAGGGGTGCCTCGTTGACGACCATCACCTGGTGCTCCTGGAAGTAATGGCTCAGCCGTCGAGCCGTCATGAACATGCCGTAGGCGAGCTTCTGGTAGTGAGGGTACCTCTGCTTTGTTGGTGCCAGTACCTCGCTGAGGTAGTAGATTGGGCGCTGGACCCCGTGGGTCTTGCCTTCTTCGGGTCGTTCGACCACGAGCACGGTGCTGACCACTTGGTGTGTGGCTGCTATGTACAGCAGCAGAGGCTCGCGCTCCTTTGGCGTGACCAAGACGGGCGAGGTGGAGAGGAGCCGCTTGAGGCTTTCGAATGCATCGTTGGCTTCTGGCGTCCACTCAAACTTGTCTGCCTTGCGTAGCAGCTGGTAGAATGGTAGGGCATTCTCGCCCATGCGGCTGATGAATCTGCTTAGCGCCGTTATTCGTCCTGCGAGCTGCTGGATGCCTTTGAGGTTTTTCGGCTTCTCCATCGCCATGATGGCTCTGATTTTCTTCGGGTTCGCCTCGATCCCTCGCTAAGAGATGAAGTACCCAAGCAGTTGACCCGATGGGACGCCGAAGGCGCATTTTTCGGGGTTGAGCTTGATCCTGTAGCGATCAAGGTTGTCGAACGTCTCGCGGAGATCGTCGATAAGTGTCCTTGCCTCCCTGGTTTTTATGACTATGTCGTCAACGTAGATTTGGACGTTGCGACCGATCTGGCCCTTGAGGCAGGCCTGCATGCATCGCTGGTACGTGGCACCTGCGTTCTTTAGCCCGAAGGCATTGTGTTGTAGTAGAATACTCCGAACGGTGTGATAAATGCCGTTTTCTCCTGATCTTCGACCTTGAGTCGAATCTGGTTATAGCCGGAGTAGGCATCGAGGAAGGATAGTTTCTCACATCCTGCAGTCGAATCGATGATCTGATCGATCCGAGGAAGAGGGAAGTGGTCCTTTGGGAAATGCTTGTTTAGTGACGTGAAGTCCATGCACATCCGCATGATGTCCGTGTCCTTCTTTGGGACCATCACTGTATTTGCAAGCCACTCCCTTTCCTTGATTTCCCTGATGAAGTCTGCAGCGAGTAGTCTATTGATTTCCTTGCCGATGGCTTCGGCTCGCGGCTCGGACAGTCTCCGGATGGACTGCTTGACTGGCTTGGTGTCTGGAAAGACATTGAGTGCGTGCTCGACGAATTCCCTGGGAACTCCTGGCATGTCCGCAGGACACCATGCGAAGATTTCCCAGCGCTCACGGAGGAATTCGACGAGCGCGCCTTCCTATGCGGGGCTGAGGTCGTTGGCGATCAGCGCCGTCTTGGAGGCATCCGTCGGATGGACCTGCACCTTCTTTGTGTTGACGGTGGAGTCGAAAGACATGTCGGGTGCGTTTTGCCTTGTGACTGGGGGTGCCCCATTGTCCGTCACCTCACGGAGCCTTACGAGCTCGTCTTGCATGCCGAAAGACTGGGAGATTTTGTTGAAATCCCTGTCGCACTGGTCCGATCGAGTGAAGCTCCCGTGGAGTGTGATGACGCCCTTCGGCCCTGGCATCTTGAGTAGCAGGTATGCATAGTGTGGGACAGCCAGGAACCTTGCGAATGCTACACGCCCAAGTATGGTGTGGTATTGTGACGGCCAGTCCACCACTTCAAATTCGAGTCGCTCCTGCCGGAAATTGTCCGGCTTCCGAAGATGACGTCGAGTCCTATTTTGCCCAGGGGGAATATGCCCTTCCCTGGAACGATGCCGTGGGAACGTTGTGTCTGACTGTTCCAGGTTGCATTGCGGGATCCGCATTGCCGCTAGAGTGCTTGCGAACATTAGGTTGATGCCGCTGCCGCCGTCCATGAAGACGCGACTCATCTCGAAACCTCCGATCTGCGCTTCCAGCACCAGGGCAGCATGACCTGGGCGAGGGATCTGGCAAGGGTGATCTGCACGAGTGAATGTGATGCAGGACTCCGATCCGCTGAGGTACTCAGGGATGGCAGGTGGGGTTGCCACGGCCAGGTTGATTTGTCGGGTGATTTTCTTCTGCACCCTATTCGTGGGGCGTCCCTTCTGGATCATCATTAGTGCTCCTTTCGGTGGGGGGTATCCGTTCCCAGCGTTGTTCTGTGCGGGTGCGACTGGTTGGTTCGGGCCTCCGATGGGCGGCGGTGGAGGAGCTCCATGCGCTTATTCGCCTTGTGTAGGTGCGCTTCCGAATGCAGGGATTGGGGCTTGTTGCCTCATTTGCGCCATGCTTTCGCTGAGCTTCTGGAACTCGCAGCAGTCCTTGAGCATGTGGCTCGCCTTGTTTTTCCCATCTTGCTTGTCAATGTAGAAGTGGATGGTGCATGGTCCCGAAAGCTTTTCGTATGCTGAGGGTCCATTAACGCGGTCGCGGCGTTGCCACGACTGCGCTGGGCGTCCTCCATCGCGGAAGTTTCCTCCGCGGTATCCTCCGCTGTTGCGGCTGTTGTCGTTGCGACGGTCGGCGTAGCCAGCCGCGACCATGTCGGGTCCGTCGCGGTCCTCGTAGACGCGCGATATCCTCTTGATGCGGCGTTCCCATCTTCGGCCGTAGTCGTCCTCTTCATCCGATTGTGCTCGGTGAATGCAATCTTCGCCGTCGGCCCACCTGTTGGCGATGTCCATGAGGTGGTCGAGTGTTTTGGGCTTGACGCGCCCGAGTTCCTCCTTGAAGTCTGGGCGTTTGACGCCGTACCTGAAGGCGTCGATGGCCCTCTCTTCGGAGATGTGTGCTGTGGAGTTCTTGGTGTTAGACCAGCGTAGTATGTACGAGCGAATAGATTCGCCCATTTTTTGAGTGCATGCTCGCAACTCTTTGATTGAGGCGGGCCTCTTGCTGGTGCCCTTGAAATTTCGGATGAAGCTGTAAGTTAGCTCCTCCCAGCTTCGGATGGACCCTGATGATAGGCTGCTGAGCCAGACCCGCGGCGCGCCTGTCAGCTGCAGCTGAAGGCATTGCATGGCGGTTTCTTTGTTGCCGCCGTGCAGCTTGACGGATGACAGATGGTCACTGAGCCAGGCTTTTGGATCTTGCGTGCCGTTGAATTTCGGAGTATCCGAAGGAAGCTTGAAATTGCGTGGCATCTGTGTTCGCCGAACAGATCTGCTGAAGCATCGAGCTCCACAGAGTTCTCCTTCGTCTTCGTCCATCTCGGATTCAGACGAGCATGCACGTTTGGCTCGTGCTTTGTCGATTTTGCGCTGTGTAAGCGCGTCTCTGGCGTCGTAGTCGTGTTTATGGCGACGCGAGCTCTTCTTCCTTCGAGGAAGGTTGTGTTCCTCTTCCTCTTCGGAGGAAGGTGTGGGGGCTCCGGTCGCGCCTGGCCGAAGCTTTCTTCTTCGGCTCCATAGGAGCGTCTTCGTGGAGCGTGGCTCCGACAAGTCCGAGTCCGGTGAGTGCGGACTTATGCATGGCTCTTTTCGGGTCCCCTTCCGGAGGTTGGTGGGCCGCGAGATACGCAGTGGCTGCCATGATCGCAGCTTGTGGTGTCTTCGGGATGATGTTGTCGTCGGCATCCATCTCCATGAACGATGTGTGGAGAGTTCGGGTCACCTCACGTCGCTCCTTGGGATCCATGTTCTCCACCCGAGAGTGATGTTTGTTTCCTTGGTTTCCGTTCGTGCTAGAGCCGGGAGCCATGGCGGAGAGCGCAGCTCGTCGCGCGCTGGACTCAGAGGCTGCTTGCTTGCGTTTGTCAAGTGTTTCCTGCATCTTGACTTGCTTCTTATGCTCCTCGATGAGGAGGTAATGGTATGCCATCAGTATCTCACGTGGGGAGTCTACAGGCAGGACTATGTCGCCTGCTACGGCGCGGCGTGCCTGGACCCATCCTTCTTTGCTAAGTTGGATGACGTGGCCGTTGTTTTCCCCTTCGGGTGGGGGGGACTGGCTTCTTCTGTTCCCGCCGTTTCCGCCCTTTCTGTCCTGCGGGTTGGGGTTCGTGTTGGGCGACGGGTTAGGCGTTTGCTTCTCCTGGATGACTATGGCGCATTGGTAGCGCTTGTAGATCGGTATGCTGCTGTCGCAACTTTCAGATCCGGAACCGTAGGTCCCTGCGTCCGATGGCGGATCGCACAGATCGGAGTTGCAGTTGCTGCTGTCATAGGAATCATCTGCTGATGATGTTGTGCGTAGCACGGGGTGTGGGGCCCATGAAACGGGCCTGATTGATGGTAGGGGCACCCGTTCAGGGAGGCGGAGGGTGCCAGTTTGCCCCACCTGGAAGCAGAAGCTCCTGAACAGGATTTCGAGTCCGTCGCCTACGGGCTCGAAGTCCTTCATGGTGGCCGGCGAGTGCGCGGTGAAGTCGAAAGCGCCGAAGAGGAGGTGACTCTCCGTCGCCGCAGAGTTGTAGATCGATCGGGTCGGGACCGTCACGATCGCACAATCAGCAGCCCCGATTCCCACAGACGGCGCCAATTGACGAGGTTTGATCTCATCAATGCCCATTGTTATGGACTTGGGTTTTGGAGAAGATGGGGATGCTGGAGATCGTGGAACGGTTAACAGACAAGCAACCAGGGGACACGAGATTTACCCAGGTTCAGGCCCCCGGAGAGAAAACCCTACTCCTGCTTGTCTGCTCTTGATTATGGCGGAACCGAAGGTTACAGGGGTGCGCAGATTCGATCTGGCGTGGAGGTGTGTATGCGAAAGTATGAGTCGAGAGAGCTAGGTCGTGCCCTCCTGGCATTTATATAGACTTAGGCAGGTCCCGGGCATAGTCCTAGTCGGTTACAGGTTCTAGGGTTTTACCCCTTTGAATTTCCTATCTACTCTAGTCTTGTTCTCCAAGGATCCGAAGGTGTCATGGGCCTGGGCCACCCGAAAGTCTTCATGGGCCGGTGTACATCCGCCACGGGCCTTCCTTGGGCTGGACTAGGTATGCTGAGGTCACGCACCCGCAGGGTACAACCATGTCACCCGAGAACGTCTTAGTTTATTGAGTTCAACCATAATTCCATACGCGCTTGTTACTTGCTTTACTATTACGTGTTTTATTTACTTTCTTACATTTAAACAATAACCTTTTAAACACCCTTTACTTGAAATCAAAGGAAGATTACAAGTTTCTTCGGTAGATAGTGACGAGGGGCATAAAGACCCTAACCAACTAGCTTTCTGTGTGTTTGATACTTTTTTTGAAATTAGCTAAAATCGATCTGTGCACTTGCAGCCATCAGCGCCACCGCCGAACCCCATCCCGCCCACGTAGGTGAGGTGACGCAGGTGCGGGAGAAAACTCCGCACGCGCTGGCCAAATTCCGGCACGATGGGTTGGCCATGGGTAGTGTGTGTGTGGGGGGTGGTGATGTCTACGCTCTTCTATTATTATTAGACAGTTGTTGGGCCTCCAAGTGCAGAGGTTTGTAGAACAGCAGCAAGTTTCCCTTAAGTGGATTACCCAAGGTTTATCGAACTCAGAGAGGAAGTGGTCAAAGGTATCCCTCTCAAGCAACCCTACAATCAAGATACAAGAAGTCTCTTGTGTCCCCAACACACCCAATATAGGTGCACTAGTTCGGTGAAGAGATAGTGAAATACAAGTGGTAACGGTGCCATAAAAGAGCTTTTGACGGGGATGAAAGATCCCCTGCAACTGCCTCAGAAAATACTTTGGTGACGTGGAACAGACTAAAGACAAACTGAAAAAAGGTGGAAGAAAGCAAACATGTAACATATCTAGATGCAAACGATGTTTCAATATTTAGAAACAAGGCCTAGGGATCATACTTTCACTAGTGAACACTCTCAATAAATATATTCTCTTCATGATACTATCCTGAACTACTCTCCGCTTGGACACTCTAGTCCATGATAGGGCTATAATAGCACACCTCAAAGTCCGCCTTCCCCATCTAGATAAACCCACACTGTCACCTTGAGCGATAGATGGTTTCAACAAACACCACAATTTCATAGAGACAACCAACTTAAAATATACTCAAGATAAATATTTATGAACTCTCGCCTAAGTTCCACCACGGCGTGCACTCTGTCACTTTTAGACACGTGAGGAGATCAGAGATCCATTGAAGCACTTAGGTATTTATATAAACTCTAGCCTAAGTGCCACCACGATATGCACGCTGTCACTTTCACACACGTGGGGAGAGCCAGAGATCTATTAAAGCACTTGAGTAGCAAAGTAGATCTACTTGATTACAAAGCTCATGAATAATCACAATATGATCACACATAGAGAGAGATGAACACATAGCTACCGGTAGATCCCTTAGCCTCGAGGAAGAACTACTCCCTCCTTATTATGGAAATCAGCAACGGTGATGAAGATGGTGGTGGAGATCGATGGAGATGGCTCCGGGGGCAATTCCCCGTCCCGGCAGGGTGCCGGAACAGAGACTTCTGTCCCCCGAATCTTCCCTTTCGATGGTGGTGGCGCTGCAGACCTTTTTGTGGATTTTTGCCCCCATTAGGTTTTACGTCCCAAGGAAATGTATATATATAGGCAAAAGGCCAAGGTCGGTGGAGCCTCGAGGGGCCCACACCTAGGGCTGGCGTGGCCAGGGGGACCCGCGCCACCCCAGGGTGTGGCCACCTTCTGGCCCCCCCTTCGTCTGTCCTTCTGGCTCCGTGTTCGCTTCAGAAAAATAGTGACTTTGGCTTTTGTCCCGTACAATTTTGAGAATATTTATTTTTTAGGTTTTCTGAAACAAAACCAACAGAAAACAGGCAACTGGAACCGTGACATCTTGTCAATAGGTTAGTTCCAGAAAGTGTATAAAATACCTCAAAGTGTAGACAAAACATAAGACAAACGATATAAAACAAGCATGGAGCATAAAAAATTATGGATACGTTTACGACGTATCAGGGGGGCGACGGTGGGCGGTGGTGATTTGAAATCCGATGGCAGGCGCGGCGGAATCTACGGCAGGGAAGTGCGACGGCAGGGGTTTTGCGTGTGCGGAGGTGGAGGGAAATGGATGTGGTTTCCTGCATCCAGGCCCCTCCGCGCTTAATATATGTGGGATGGATAGGACTCGATGCGGAAAACCGTAAAAATAACTATGATATTTGCTCGTTTACGATATCTAGAAAGTTTATTTTGAAGGGTTTTGCAGCATAGTAAATCAAAAAAATTCTACGGATGCGAACGGGAAAGCCAAGATCTAATCTAGGAGATGCAATCAACGAGAGGGATAGATGAGATCTTCATACCTTTTAAGAAATCGCACAACGGAAACGTTCAACAGAACGTGGTTGATGTAGTCTTACTAGCCGTCTCCTCCTCGCGATCCGATCCGATCCTACGCCGCAAGTGGCGGCGCCTCCGAGAGATGCACACGTACGGTGCCGCGACGTCTCCTCCTTCCTCGGTTCAGCAAGTGGGGTGGATAGATAGATTGGATCTGCAGCACGACGGTGTGGTGCTATGGTGGAGAGTTTGTGCAGCAGGGCTTCGCCTACACGCAGCCGGAAGAGAGAGAGAGAGAGAGAGAGAGAGAGAGAGAGAGAGAGAGAGAGAGAGAGAGAGAGAGAGAGAGAGAGGAAGGGCAGCAGCTGGCGACTAGGGTTTGGGGTGAGGGGAGGATGCGCCCCCTGCCCACCTTATATAGGGGGCTGGCTGGCCCCTCCTCCAAGCCCTAGGGCGGCGTCCCCAAGGGTGGAGTGGGGGGCAAGTCTTCCCCCTTCTAGAAGGTTTTCCTAGGGTTTCCCCTAGGGATTGGCCGGCTGGGCCTATGGGGCCTTGTGCCCTTGGCCCAAAGCGGCCAGGGCACTCCCTCGTAGGCTCACGCACCCCTCCGACAAGTGGGGCCACGTTGGTCCCACTCCAGAATCTTCTAGAACCTTCCGGTACAATACCGAATACTCCGAAACGATTCCAAAATCTAAAAATTGCTTTCCTTTATATGAATCTTATTCTACGGACCATTCCGGAACTTCTCGTGATGTCCTGGATCTCACCCGAGACTTCGAACAAAAACTCATAAACCAATTATCCATTCTATCCTAGCGTCGAGGCACGTTAAGTGTGTGACCCTACGGGTTCGAGAATATGCAGACATGATCTTCTATCAATAATCAACAGCGGGATCTGGAAACCCATATTGACTCCCACATATTCATCGATGATCATATCAGATGAACCACGATGCCAGGATTCAATTAATCTCGTATATATATTCCCTTCGTCATGCGATATTTTACTTGCTCGAGATTCGATCGTTGGTATCGGTATACCTAGTTCAATCTCGTTCACAGCAAGTACTTTACTCGTTCCGTAATCCGATATCACTTTGTGATCAACTCCTTAACCAAGTGCTTGCAAGCGGTGTTGATATCGATTACCGAGTGGGCCCGAAGTATATCTCTCCGACTCGGGAGGGACAAATCCCATCTTGATACATACAACCCAACAAGTACTTTCCGATCACCTGAGAGACACCTTTATGATCACTCTCACATAGGATGACGTTTGATGACCTCAAATCTTTCTTCCGATACCAGGGAGTTGCATTATCTCATGGTCTAAGGAATACAATATTTGACATAGAAAAAGCTTCGCAAAGATGAACACGATTACACGATCTAATTGCTCTGCTTGATTTGGGTTTGTCCATCATATCATTCTCCTAATGACATGATCTCATTATTAATCGACAACTCATGTCTATGGTTAGGAAACCTTAACCATCATTAATCAATGAGCTAGTCCATAGAGGCGTACTAGGGACACGGTGTTGTTCATAAACCACAAAAGTATCAAAGTTTCCGCTTAATACAATTCTAGCATGGAATATAAACATTATCATGAACAAGAATTATAATAATAACATCTTTATTATTGCCTCTAGGGCATAATTCCAACAGTCTCCCACTTGCACTAGAGTTAATAATATAGTTTACATCTAGCAACAATCTAACACCCATGGCATTAAGGTGCTGATCATGTTATGCTCGTGGAAGAGGTTTACTCAACGGATCTGCGACATTCAGATCCGTATGTACTTTGCTAATCTTCAGATCTCCATCTGTTATATAATCTTGAATTATATGAAACCGGCGGTTGATGTGCTTGCTCTTTGGATGATATCTTGGTTCCTTAGCCAGTGCTATGGCGCCAGTGTTGTCGCACAATATCTCCAGTGGGTCCAAGGCACTTGGAACCACACCAAGCTCAGTGATGAAGTTCCTGATCCAAACTCCTTCACTTGACGCTTCTGCAGCAGCCATGTATTCCGATTCTACTGTAGATCCCGTGATCATGCTTTGATTGCAGCTTCTCCAGCTCACAGCTCCTCCATTCAAAATATAAACGTATCCTGTCTGAGATTTAGAATCATCCGGGTCGGTGTCAAAACTATCATCGACGTAACCTTTTACTACGAGCTGCTCATCACCTCCATAGACCAAGAACATTTCTTTAGTCCTATTTAAATACTTTAGGATGTTCTTTATGGCTGTCCAGTGTTCCACTCCTGGATCACTTTGGTATCTGCTCGTCAAACTAAGAGCATTGGACACATCCGGTCTAGTACACAGCATGGCATACATGATAGAACCTATGGCCGAGGCATATGGCACTTGGCTCATAGTTTCTCTATCCTTTACCGTAGCCGGACACTGAGCCTTGCTCAATATCTTACCTGAAAACATGGGCACTGAACCTTTCTTTGCCTTATCCATTCTGAACCTTTTCAGAACTTTGTCTAGGTATGTACTTTGGCTTAAAGCTATTAGGCGTCTTTGTCTATCTCTATAGATTTTGATGCCTAATATATAAGCAGCTTCTCCTAGGTCTTTCATTGAAAAACATTTATTCAAATAACTCTTCACATCGATAAACATACCAATGTCATTTCCAATAATCAATATGTCATCCACATATAGTACTAAAAATGTCACTGAGATCCCACTCACTTTCTTGTATATACAAGCTTCATAGCAATTTGGAATAAATCCAAAGCTCTTGATCACTTGATCAAAACGAAGGTTCCAACTCCGAGAAGCTTGCTTCTGTCCATAATTGGAACGCTGAAGTTTGCACACCTTATTAGCATCCTTAGGATCGACAAAACCTTCGGGCTGCATCATATACAACTCTTCATCAATGTTGCCATTGAGGAACGCAGTCTTGACATCCATCTGCCATATTTCATAATCATGAAACGCAGCAATTGCTAATAAAATCCGAATGGACTTAAACATCGCTATGGGAGAGAAAGTCTCATCGTAGTAAACACCTTGAACTTGCCGAAATCCTTTTGCGACAAGTCGTACTTTATAGACAGTAACATTACCATCCGCGTCCGTTTTCTTTTTGAAAATCCATTTGCACTCAACGGCCTTACGGTCGCTAGGAGGGTCCACCAAAGTCCATACTTGGTTTTCGCTCATGGATCCCAATTCGGATTCCATGGCCTCTAGCCATTTCTCAGAGTCTGGGCTCATCATTGCTTCCTCATAGTTCGCAGGTTCACTGTTGTCTACCAACAAGACAGTTAAGACAGGGTTGCCGTACCATTCAGGAGTTGCACGCGACCTTGTCGACCTGCGACGTTCAGCAGTAGCATTGTTCGAAGTTTCATGATCCTCGTCATTAGCTTCCTCTCTTGTTGGTGTAGACGACACTGGAACAATTTCAGGTGCTGCGCTACTCTCCAACTCGAGAGAAGGTTCAATAACCTCGTATAGCTCTACCTTCCTCCCACTCACTTCTTTCAAGCGAAACTCCTTCTCAAGAAAGGATCCGTTCTTTGTAACAAACACTTTGCCTTCGGATCTGTGGTAGAAGGTATACCCAATCGTTTCCTTAGGGTATCCTATGAAGACGCATTTCTCCGCTTTGGGTTCGAGCTTGTCCGGCATCAACTTCTTGACGTAAGCTTCGCATCCCCAAACTTTAAGAAACAACAACTTAGGTTTATCACCAAACCATAGTTCATATGGTGTCGTCTCAACGGATTTAGATGGTATCAGAGCTAGATCTATGCGTAGATGCGTTTCACGAGTAGAACGCAACATGCTTGTTGCGTGCGCTGATGTTTTCTGTTGCAAGCCTCTTGTTGTGTACTTCTTATGACGCGGGATAGTGAGATCGAAGCGGTCTAGGCCAACTTTACGCGACCTCGTTCGCGAGACCGGCTCCACACTTGACGTGTGGCTTGTTCCACACATGCGGCTGGTGGATGCCAGTTTCTCTCATTATAGTTGTCATGGGATTTACACCGGATCTTGGCAACCATAATATCACCGTTGTGGCTTTCTGTAGGTAAGAATCGTTCTTAGCTTGTTACTCCCATAAGCCACGTAAAACATGCAACAATAAAGTAGAGGCGTCTAACTTGTTCTTGCAGGGAGTGTTTTGTGATATGGTTATGGCCCAAGATATGATGTGTATGTTGTATGCAATGATCATGTTTTGTAATATTTCACGACTTGCATGTCGATGAGTACACAACCGGCAGGAGCCATATGGTTGTCTTTATAATTGTGTATGACATGTGTGTCAACTTCTTATACGCCATGTAATAGCTTTGCTTTATCGCTAAGTAGTTAGCAATAGTTGTAGTTGCTATTCGTGGTGGAGGCAATCATGGTGGAAGTGATGGAGATCATGCTGGCGCGCACAAGATGGAGATCATTGCGCGGAGATTGGCTATACCATGTCACATAAAATTGTATGCATGTGATGTTTATCCTTTTATGTATCTTATTATGCTTAGATCGCGACGGTAGCATTATAAGATGATTCCTCACTTAAAGATCAAGATAAAACTGTGTTCTCCCCATGTATGCACCATTGCGAAAGTTCGTCGTGTTTAAGAACCTCATGATGATCGGGTGCTATAAACTCTACGTTCACATACAACGGGTGCAAGCCAGTTTTGCACACGCGGAAATACTTGGGTTTGACTTGACGAGCCTAGCATGTACAGACATGACCTTGGAACACACGAACCGAAAGGTTAAACATGAGTCATATGAATGATATGATCGACACTTTGTTTTCCACCATTGAAACCACATCTCTTCTCGTGAAGATCGGATTAGGTGTGGTCAATTTGGATCGTGTTCACTAAACAACTTGAGGGATGTTGAATTTGGTGGGAGTTCATCTAGTAATTTGATTAAGTTGAACTAGTTATCATGAACATAGTCTAAATTGTACTTGCAAATTTTGTAGATCAAATGGCTAAGTCCAACTTCAACTCCAACTTCAACTTCAACTCTGATACCACTGAAGGGTTTCGCAGCATAGTAAATCAAAAAAATTCTACGGATGCGAACGGGAAAGCCAAGATCTAATCTAGGAGATGCAATCAACGAGAGGGATAGATGAGATCTTCATACCCTTGAAGAAATCACACAGCGGAAACGTTCAACAGAACGTGGTTGATGTATTCGTACTAGCCGTCTCCTCCTCGCGATCCGATCCGATCCTACGCCGCAAGTGGCGGCGCCTCCGAGAGATGCACACGTACGGTGCCGCGACGTCTCCTCCTTCCTCGGTCCAGCAAGTGTGGTGGAGAGATAGATTGGATCTGCAGTGCGACGGCGTGGTGCTATGGTGGAGAGTTTCTGCAGCAGGGCTTCGCCTACACACAGTCGGGAGAGAGAGAGGAAGGGCAGCAGCTGGCGGCTAGGGTTTGGGGTGAGGGGAGGGTGCGCCCCTGCCCACCTTATATAGGGGGCTGGCCGGCCCCCTTGGCCCCTCCTCCAAGCCCTATGGCGGCGGCCCCAAGGGTGGAGTGGGGGGCAAGTCTTCCCCCCTTCTGGAAGGTTTCCCTAGGGTTTCCCCTAGGGTTTGGCCGGCTGGGCCTATGGGGCCTTGTGCCCCTGGCCCAAAGCGGCCATGGCACTCCCTCGTAGGCCCACACACCTCTCCGACAAGTGAGGCCACGTTGGTCCCACTCCGGAAGCTTCTAGAACCTTCCGATACAATACCGAATACTCCGAAACGATTCCGAAATCCAAAAACTGCTTTCCTTTATATGAATCTTATTCTCCGGACCATTCTGGAACCTCTCGTGATGTCCTAGATCTCATCCGAGACTCTGAACAAAAACTCGTAAACCAATTATCCATTATATCCTAGCGTCGAGGCACGTTAAGTGTGTGACCCTACGGGTTCGAGAATATGCAGACATGATCTTCTATCAATAATCAACAACGGGATCTGGAAACCCATATTGACTCCCACATATTCATCGATGATCATATCGGGTGAACCACGATGCCAGGATTCAATTAATCCCATATATATATATTCCCTTCGTCACGCGATATTTTACTTGCCCGAGATTCGATCGTTGGTATCGTTATACCTAGTTCAATCTCGTTCACAGCAAGTACTTTACTCGTTCCGTAATCCGATATCACTTTGTGATTAACTCCTTAACCACGTGCTTGCAAGCGGTGTTGATATCGATTATCGAGTGGGCCCGAAGTATATCTCTCCGACTCGAGAGGGACAAATCCCATCTTGATACATACAACCCAACAAGTACTTTCCGATCACCTGAGAGACACCTTTATGATCACCCTCACATAGGATGACGTTTGATGACCTCAAAGCTTTCTTCCGATACCAGGGAGTTGTATTATCTCATGGTTTAAGGAATACAATATTTGACATAGAAAAAGCATCGCAAAGATGAACACGATTACACGATCTAATTGCTCTGCTTGATTTGGGTCTGTCCATCATATCATTCTCCTAATAACATGATCTCATTATTAATCGACAACTCATGTCTATGGTTAGGAAACCTTAACCATCATTAATCAATGAGCTAGTCCATAGAGGCGTACTAGGGACACGGTGTTGTTCATAAACCACACAAGTATCAAAGTTTCCGCTTAATACAATTCTAGCATGGAATATAAACATTATCATGAACAAGAATTATAATAATAACATCTTTATTATTGCCTCTAGGGCATAATTCCAACATATTTTTTGGTCTTAGTACTGTATATCGTGCCAAAATTTTATGAAACAGCCAATATGTGATATATGTTAGAGATGCTCTTATAACCAACACCCACGCTCTTCGCTTTTTCATATCACTCTTCTTTACATAGGCAAAAGTGACATGTAAACACGATATAAACCCACTGTTATATTGGCTTTTATATTTAAAAATATCATGCCCAATAAATATTCAAAGTACCTAACAACATTTCGACTAGTTATGTACTTATAGGGTTACCTAAACAGATCATAACCACTAAATCTCCGCAACCGTGCCAAACATGGGCGGAGCTAGTAGGGTGTAAGGGTGGGGCGTGGACCACCCTAAAATTTGGCCTGTTAGCCTAATACATATTGTCTAAACATAATGGGATAGGCCTGGCCCAGGCGTGGAAAGCAGACACACGTTTCTCAATTCGTCTAGTTCTGTTAAGCCGTAGACGACACAAACTGTGTTTCACGATTCCCCGAGCCGAGTCCAGAGTCCTGATCAATCTCGATTCAACCCTCCTTAAAATAAAATCTGTTGCGAGAGCTGCTTGATTGTTAGACTGTTGATTCCGTTCATAGAGAGTCTGCAGCCGGAGCTTCAACAATTTCCGATCCGCTAATCAATCGGTCGATCAGGTGAGGTTTCACACTGTTAGCTAAGCTACATGGTACATGCCTCTTTCTCTTCCCTAGTTGTACTTCCTTCGATCTAAATTAGTTGACTTGGTTTTGTCTAGATTCGAAGGTATCTAGTCTAAAATAAGACTAGATACATTTGAATCTAGACAAATCTAAGTCAACTAATTTGGGTCGGAGTATTTTAATTGTGAATAGTTTATTCAAAATAGAAGAGTAAAATTAGCGATAACTTTGAATCAGCTTTTATTTTTTATTCTGTGTCAATCCATTAGTAGAAAAATAAATTTGTCTCTTTCTCTTCTCTTCTCTAACTGTTCTATATTGATTGTGATACAGAAAACTGATTCACTGTAATTAGGGAATTGATAAATAGCTGTGTTTTTTGCATTGCAGACTGACGGAAACATGAAGAAGAGGAACTCGGACATTGCATCACTTTTTCAGAAGCATGAAGCAAAGAAGATCGCATCTTCTGCCTCGACGGCTGCCGAACGGCAAATTGTAGTTCCACCTAAAGATACAACATCGCCACCACCGCTCTCATCGTCGCCACCACCGCCACCGTCGCCACCACCACCGTCGCCGCCACCGCCGCCACCACCACAAGTGTATGATATTAATCGTCTTCCACATGATCCAGGAGAAAGATTACCCATTGCAAGCTATAATGTTAATGATCAGGATGCAGTTCGGAGATCATACATCCTTAAAGGTCCATGTCGACCATATGCACATCGGTTTGAATCAAGGAATATTGGAGGTAAAGATCGGCATTTTAGTATTCTTTGGTTTGAGAGGTATAATTGGCTTGAATATAGTATCAAGAAGGATGCTGCATTTTGCTTCTATGCTACTTGTTCAAAGAGAAAAAAAGCAAGGGAAAGGGTACCGGGGTTTTTGTTGATGGTGGTTGGAGAAATTGGAATAGGGATGATGCACTTGACAAACATGTGGGTGGTGTAACAAGTGTACACAATCATGCTCAGGAGAGATATAACTTATTTGTGAATCCCAATACGGCAGTTGATAATCTTATTGTCAAGGTAAACCACGAGGAACTACGTCTTTACAAGCTCAGGTTGCTTTATTCTCTTAGATGCTTGAGATTTCTCCTGGGTCAAGGATTGGCATTCCGTGGACATGATGAAAAGGATGATTCTCACAATAGAGGGAACTTTCTTGAGCTTCTGGAATGGCTTGCAGCAAATAATGAAGAAGTGAATAAATTGGTTTTGAAAAATGCTCCAGGTAATTGTACCTTGACTTCCCCTGAGATACAGAAGCAAATTATTGAATGTTGTGCCATACACACGAGGAAGGAAATTATAGAAGAACTTGGTGATGATAATTATGCAATTCTTGCTGATGAGAGTAGTGATATATCGCATAAGGAACAACTAGCTATTTGCTTGCGTTATGTAGATAAAGTGGGAAGGCCAAAGGAGCATTTTCTTGGAGTTGTTCATGTAGGTGATACTACTTCTTTGTCACTTAAGGATGCAATTTATGGTTAACTTAGTCATCACCATTTGAATCCCACTCAAATCCGTGGACAAGGTTATGACGGAGCTAGTAACATGAAAGGAGAGATTAAAGGACTGAAAACTTTGATCATGAAAGATTCACCTTCTGCTTATTATGTTCATTGCTTTGCACATCAACTCCAGCTAGTCCTAGTTGCTGTTGCTAAGGACAATACAGATTGTTCTTGGTTTTTTGCTCAAGTCTCTCTCTTGATGAGTATTGTGGGAGTCTCTTGTAAGCACCATGACTTGCTTCGGAATGTTAGAGCTATTAACCTCTTGAAATCTCTTGAAGTGGGTGAACTAGAAACTGGCAGCGGATTAAATCAAGAGATGGGGTTAGCTAGGCCAGGTGAGACTCGATGGGGCTCTCATTTTAAAACCATCATGCGCATCATTGGTATGTATGCCACAATTCGAGATGTGCTCATTATTCTTGGAGAAGATCCTGGGCAAAAGGGTGATTGGCCGAAAATACATGCTGTGCTTGGAGTGTTTGAATCATTTGATTTTGTTTTTAGTGCACAATTGATGGTTGTAATTCTTGGATACACAAATGATTTATCCGAGTGTTTACAAAGGAGAGAGCAAGATATTGTTAGTGCTATCTCACTTGTTGGTATGGCAAAGAGAAGAATGCAGGAGATGAGGTCTGATGGTTGGGATTCATTCTATGAAAAAGTGATTTCATTTTGTAATGAGCATGGCATCCAAGTTCCTTCACCGGATGGTAATTATGTTCCTTATGGGAGATCAACACGGTTTTCTTCAGATCAAACAAATGATGATCATTTCAGAAGAGAAGTATACATTGGTGTCATTGATAAAATTAGTCAAGAGCTTGACAGTCGATTTGATGAGGTCAACATGGAGTTACTTGGTTGTATGGTAGCCTTGAATCTTGTCAACTCATTTGCTTCTTTTGATGCAAAAAAGGTACGCAGACTTGCTGAATTTTATCCTACTAATATTTTCAAGGTTGATCTGATAAGACTTGAGACACAACTTGTTAACTACATTGATGACATGAGAAAAGATGAAAACTTCAAAGGTCTAAAGAATCTTATTGAGCTATCGGTCAAACTTGTTGAAACAAAGAGACATATTGTTCACGATCTGGTCTACTCTCTTCTCAAATTGGTACTGCTTCTACCGGTGGCGACGGCAAGTGTTGAAAGAGTGTTCTCTGCAATGAATTTAGTGAAGCATAAGTTGAGGAATAAGATGGGTGATGGTCTTCTCGATGATTGTCTGGTCACATTCATTGAGCGGGATACTTTTATCAAGATAAACGATGATGATATAGTTGAGACTTTCATGGCCATGAGAAAACGTTATCCTGAGAAGAATAAGAAAAAATAGTAGTATTGTAGTGGTCTTTAAAATAGCTATGGTATGTTATATTTCTATATGCAAATTTGACATATAATCATTGAATTTATGCTACTTGTGAGACTTTATAAATCTATTTCTGGCGTGCCTTTATATATAGTATGCTTAATACATGTACATTGTCCTTTGTTATATTTGTGATACTGGGAAAAAAATTAGTTGCCCCACCCTAGCGTAAAATCCTGGATCCGCCACTGGTGCCAAACGAACATGACCACTTGGTATTACTTAATTACTTAAGCGTGAACCTAGGGAGCCCTTTCAGCCATCCTGCCGTGTGTCTTGTTATTTTATTAGTTATATAATTGCAGCGTGGTGAGCTGTCGATGTGCCCACAAGCTTCCGTTCTAGGACGCTGCTTGTGGACCATAGTTTGTACCTAACACTAGGCGCAAGAACACGATATCTGTATCCAACCAAATGAGAGTTGGTATATCTTCACGTTTAATCTTGTGTTTCATAAATATATACTTTCTCCGATTCATATTAGTTGTCTTGAATTTATGTAGATTCGATTTTTTTAAATATATTTTAATACCAGATATATCCGAATCTAGAAAAATTTGAGTCAAGTAATATTGATCGAAGAGAATACCATAATTATGTAAAAATGATCGATTGCTTAGTACATATGTGCCCATAGTTATGGTAGGTTCGCTTAGACGATGAACTCAGGTTATATGCCCATAAAATAAGTGCAAACTCTCGGTATTTGACATCTACTCCTTATGTTAAAAATAGAAGATATTTTAGTACAATAAAAGATGTCTAGATACATTAAATTTATTAACCTAAAATATCTTATATTTCTAAACGAAGGGAGTAAAGCACACCAAAAAATTATTTCAAAAATCCAAACATGAACATGGACCTAATCAAAACGACCGTCAACATTTATCAATTAGGTCGACCTTTACGATATTGCACCGCAAATGATCGATTTTTCTTCGTGGTTTAACTCAGGCTATATGTAACGATAGGGGATACTACAACACAATATATCGGCTAGCAACCAATTGACCGTCGAGCTCTGGCAACATGGTTTTCATCTGCAATTGATTCAATATCGTAAACTAATGACACATTAAGAATCATGATCCAACCTTTAATTTAATGTACTACCTCGGGTCCATAATACATGTCGCCATGAACTAATCTCGGTTTAAAACCACGACACTTATTATAAATTGGAGAAAGTATGTAAAGATCTAAGATGTTGTAAAGATAACACAACATGTTGAACATATTGTTTCCATAAATAATATTCCTTCTGATTCATAATAAGTGTCATTGATTTTGTATAAACTTGTACTGAATCGGCAACATTATTAGCATAACATTTATACTAGCCGGAAAAAACATAGTTAACAATGTTTACCTCACAATTGTGTAGGAAAATTTGATTTTTTTTAAAACAATACTTCCTCCGTCCCCCAAAAAAGAAAGACATCTATTTTAGGACGGAGAAAAAAAACCAGATGAATACTAAGAGAGTGACAGATCAATTATTGTCAGTATTCGTTAGGAGATCATCGAGCTTAGAGGGTTTTTTGCTAGCTTTTAAATTACAACCGACAGGCTTGCTAACGAGGTTGTTTATCTCTGGGCTAAGAGAGCTAGTAGTGTTAGAAGAAGGTGTTTGCGGGTGAACTATATTCCACCGTTTCTAGAGAACATCCCATCGAAGGATTGCAATCCTGTTACTTGATTAATAAAGATCCATAATTTGAAGAAAAAACGTAAATAGTTTTCTCTTTTTAGGGCAAAAAAAAACACAAATAGTGAATCTTGAGTCCTGACGATGGAGAGACAGAAGGGACTTAAAAGGAATAAAGCCTAGAGGCCCAGCCTTCGTGGGTTGCGGTCGACTAGCCCATGTTTTCGAAGGCGACCACGCCTAAGTTGGGTCATGCATGGTGGTGGGCTCTCACGTCATACATAGTACCTGGAAAATCTAAATGGCCCCTACCTGGAAAATCTAAATGGCCCGTACTAATAGCAAATTCCGTCCTGCCATGGCCTGGAGGGATAGAAGCACATGGGCGGCCGTTCGGCGTGGGCATTTGCTCAAATGCATATAGTGCATCCGATAACACGTGAAACTCTAATACTGAATAATAAAGCCCAACCGTCAAATAGATATAAAATAATAAAAATAAAATAAGGAAAACCGAGCTTGCTACCGAAGACAGACGAGCGAGACCGAGGGGCTTCGCACTCCACGACGCCCCCTTAGGAGGATGATAGCGCAACACGCTGCTGATATCGAGATCGAGACAGTCAAGGGTTTTTACCCAGAAGCCAATTGTGGACCGGGTAACCACAACGGTGTATCCAAGAAGGGCACCACACACGCAGGCATTGTAGAACGGTTGGTGGAGGACAATTAGTCCTGGTTTTCATATTACGAATCGGGACAAAGTGAGCTCTGTCGGGGCATCTTTCTACGTGTTTTGGCGATAGCGTGTGGCTGTGCGACAGCAGGTTCTGCCGCGGCAGAGTTTTGGGACGGTTTTCTGCCGCGGTAGAGGAGGGATAGCGAGCGAGCTAGTTTGGCGTTTGTGATGTGCAATGAAGGAACCATTACAGAACATCATCATGAATATAGAGATCGAAGAGTGACATCTTTCTTCATGATCTAGTCGTACCTATTACATACAGTATATGTTCATGCATATACACAATATAATTTCTCTTACACGATCCCTATTGTATAAATACATATTCTCGATGGTATTCTCTGGTTGGATCTATGACCCCCTCAACTAAGAATTCCGCAAATTCCTCTTGAATAGCTCGTATGCGATCCTGCCCTAGGAGACCATCCTGAATCCGTTCGATCTAATTTAAAAAAAGGAATCAATATATATGAATAAAACTCAACACAACTAATGGTAATAAAATAAGATTGTGAATATTGTTGACGTACTTCAAGTTGTTGCCTAGCTCTGTTCTTCTCAAAGGTTGTCTGACGAATAAACTCGCAAACATAGTATCCACATATATTGTTCCCGTTTGGCTGCCTCAAACACCTCACAAGAATAGAGTTTAATCAAAATAATTATCAATCATGGTAATGGTATTGAAACAAGAATCAAAAAGATGAGCGGACATTCAGTCAATAGTAGTACTTACAGGGATTGTTCGAAATGTTACACCTCTTCCCGTTCACCCCTAGTAGCCTTGATAAACCATTTCCAAACCCTACTCGGCAAAGAAAATGAGTAAACGAGTTATTAAGTACTTGATATTAGGGAATGAACGAAAGATATCGATATAGTGCAATAATGATTGAAATTACCTCTGGAGCATATAAATCAGGTCCGACCATCTCTTAGGGTCTTTACATTTCAAGTCCATGACAAGTACTTTTCCAGTGTCAACTTGAATGATTAGCGGCAGATAGTGGAAGCTGGCATGCATAACTCATTAAATTATACTTTACATCGAGTAAACCAAATCTAATATGTAGAAGATAGTAACACTCACTTGAACTTGTTAGGAAATAGTATTTCTGTTTTGGCTTGTTGTTGCAGTAAAAACTTTAGCATGTAATCCTCTATTTCTTGGGGCTTATCTTTTACCGTATATTCACTATTGTTATTTGGATCAATGAACCCAAGATCATAGATTTGTCCTCTTTTCCATTCGAGAATCTTCAGTCTGCATAATAGCATACAAAAGAATATAGTGAGAATAATTATACATGTAATGAACAAGCTGAGTGTAACATCCCAGCACTAGAGCTTAGAAATAAGCTGAACTCAGATGTGTGCATTGCATTCATGCATAGAAAATCTGAATAATTTTTGCGCTTTTGAACAAAACTTGTCAAAGTGATTGGAGCTTCTCTTAACTTGATGGAATTGAAGTAGATCATCAAGTTGACTTCGATAAGTTTCAATATGACCTTTGTTAAAACCTTATTTTGGGTAAATATGATTTGATCTAAGGGTAGATCAAATGCAGTAAAACTAAACCACAACATTTTACTTAATGATTTATACATGATCTTTTAGAGATTATATCCTAGTATCCATTACACAACTCATGAATACCATGTTAATAATACAACTCAAGTAATCAGAATACAATAACCAAAATATTGATTTATCAAATGCTCACCCGTTCCTACCATGAGCATCATGGCAGTTCTTTAACACTAATTCCTTATCACTTGTTGAGTAGGAAGGAAATCAAGTCAATGCCATTCACCATATATTTTTCTTTCCATAACAATCTTTATCATCTCTATTGAACCACATCCTTGTTTCTGTTGTTAATCAGTGTTGAAGGATCAACTGTTGATTTATCAATCCTTGATCTATTAACTCATATCCTTATTATAGAATCCACTTAAGTCCTATAGAGAAAGAAGTAAGAAGGGATAGTGGTAATGCTAATTTTAGATATCATCTATAGGATGGGAGTGTCTGAAGAGAACCAAATCTATATGATAATTGATGGAGTTAACTCACTCCTGAATAGATAGAAGAGCTATCTAGAATATATATTTATATGGTGATAAAGAAGATTACAAGGATGAATTCTGAAGATAGTTACCATGAGTAATCATATTGGATCAAGTAGGTATAGTCAATGAATAATATCTCTTAGTCAGATAGATACACTGAGAAGATAATTATAATACAACTGTAATGTTGTATTGATGAGAGCCTTGATTAGCCAACTGGAAATCTAAGCCATAAATGATCAAAGGATTATAATGATCATACTCAAGTATCTAGAAGTGAATGATTATTTCATGTATAAGTGACATTGGTGGATGGAAACTGATTAAACCATAGTATAGATATGTTATCCTAGGTTAGTCATGATAAGTCATAATGGTATAATGAGAAGTTGGTATATGAGTTACTGGAGATTAGTAGGATAAGATAGTATGATTAAGCTGAAGCTAGAGTAGCATGGAGCTATTGAAGTAGTATTATTCCTCTTAAAGTATAGTAAGCTTTTGAGGAAAGTAGAATTGGATATATATAAATCTATTGGAGTAATATTAGTGATGGATAATGAAGGATTTCTAAGAATGGAATTAAAAATAACTGTTTAATGGATTAGAGGTTATCATTAGTAGAGTAGTGGATATAACCAAATATAGATATGAAAAGCTTCAGTGACAAGCTTATGAGATTTATAAGTGAGATTACAAAGTGAATTATGAAGTAGAGAGTGATCATTCAAATGTATTTGTATTCATTAAAAATATCCTAAAGATGAGTTATATCTATGAGGAGATTATGTAGAAGCTTTAGTGTCAAGATCATTGGATTTACAAATGGAATTATGAGTAGAAAGTATTAATAAGAATATTCTTATAAAGTAAAACTCATCATGTTAACACATGAAGATGGATATGAAGAAGTAGAATATCTAGGAAAGGAATTCCTTAATTAGAAGTCTAGATTATGAAGTATGGAGGAATTCTTGGTAAATACTAAACCCTAAATCTATAATCAAGATTAATATCCATCTCATATTTTTTGATCAATCATCTTATTTCCACAATGGCTTATAGGAATATTTTCCTATAGCAAATCACTTAAGCATGTCTTGCCACTACAAAAACATTAAAATTATATGTGTCCAGAAACTATAATTATCAATATCATCTCTTAAGCCATCCTAGTGAATAACCCCACTATTTTATCTTAGATGGTGATATCATTTATGATCACAAACATGAGGGCAATATGTTTTCACCCATAATGTTCATCCACATTTATAAAATAGTACAAGTATATTAAATTCCCTAAAGACTTATGGTAGATATTTATAGTTCAAAACCCTAACCCATGTTTCAATCCTAAATATCAATGTATATTTAATGTCATAACCAAGATTATTAAAACATTATTCACCACCAAATTAAGGCATTAACTACACATAATAATTATTATATTAAAAGTCTCTCCAATGATTTTATAGATATGTTAAAAACCACAATTATCCATATATAAATAAAAGCATAGCTTTAAAGAAAGTTTCTAAAAAAACAATATATTAATGTTCATAATAATGAGTTTCTTATCTTCATTTCACAGCTAAATAGGATCCATGATATATTAAATATATATATATAAACAACAAATCACAATAATTCTTGCAATATTTGATAAATTTACAAGAATTCTAGATATATTTAAACTTTAAGTAAAACAATTGAAAAGGATTTGTGAAAAAAGAAAATAGAAAAAGAAAACAGGAAAGAAAACAAAATAAGAAGACATACCTGGCCGACATAGCAGGCCGGCCCAGATCCTCTCCTTTGCTTACTTAGCGCTCACTTGCAGCTGTAGTAGCCCAGCTCACTTAGTTTCTTGCAGCCCAGCAACGGTCCAATAGCAGCCCAACCCAAGATATCTCTTCATTGTCTCACTGGCAAGCTGGACCCACAGAAAGGAGAACCATTGGCTTCGTCTTCCTCTGCCTGCTCGACACGCCGCCGGCGAGCCACGTCGCCGCCGCCATTCTGGACCGTCCGGACGCGGTTGACCGCCTCAGAGCCTCGTCCCAACTTATTTGGTGTCTGCCAAGTGGTTTCGCGCAGTGATTCGAGCCCACCTTAAGCTTCAGTAGTGCCACCGCATCTCGGCCGTCGTCGCCACCGTGCCACCGTGTCCGATCTCTCCTTACCGTATAAAAAGGCTAGATAAGGATCGCTTGAGGCTCGGCTACCTTCCTTTCTCCTCAATTTCCCCTCAAACTCTCTCTGTCTTCCCCAATAGAACCAATGCCGCCGCCGATGAGCTTCGGCTAGCCGTCGTTGTATTCTACCTCCACATGCATGGAGGGGTCAAGGAGAAGCGCCACCGCGTGTTGATCATCTGAGAGCAGCATGGAATCAAGTGGAGTTCGGAGACAAGTGAATTTCATCAATTTCCCCCATAGCTGTCGCTCGGAATCGGTGACCATGTACTCGCCTCCGGTCATCATTTACATCGTCGACCACTTCATCATGTCGGGGGTGGGTTTCCGCATCGAACAACCCTAACTACGCTTCCTAGCATAGCTTGTAGCTTGAGTTCGTCGAAGGGACGACGAGCGCCGCCGCAGTAGGTCGTCACTGGAGCAACTCTGGCGACTAAAACATGGCATTGACACCACCCCTAGGATCGCCTTACCCTCACGATTCTATTACAACCATCTGTAGTTACTGGGGCGCCTCGGTTCGCCGTCGGTGACCATTTTTCGGCGGTGGTGGCCGTGCTGATGTCACAACGACGTCATGCATGCATCAAGGTTGACCCGGTCTACTATTTGACCCGTCAAAGCTTAGGTGGTACCTAACTTAACCCTGAATCACAAGTCAGTGACTTGGGCTAGGTAGAGCCGCGATATGAAAAAATCTAGGGGCATTGCTGACATCAGCAGTGACGCCGTAAATCATTTACTTATTTATTTTTAATTCCAGAAAATGAATAAAACTTATAAAATCAATATCTTATGTTTTATAATTCAGAAAAATATGTTTAATATATGAAAATGTTTAGAAAAATAAAATCTACAACTTAAAACTAGTATCAAACATTATTATGTTAATTATTTAAATAAATATTATTTAGTAAAGATTTAATATGTAAAAATACTTTGATAATTCATATTTTTATATTGGTAAATGATAAAAATATAAATAGTATACCAAAATTCTTAGAAAAATAAGAACTATAATTTAATACTATAATCATGTATTATTATTTCACTTAATTAAATATCTATTATTTATTAAGTGATTATAAAGTAATAAAACTTATAGAAAGCATATCTTAATATTTATAAATCACAAAAATAAATGTAATATACCAAAATGATCCCAAAAATAATACCTACATGTTAAAAATATAATATTCCACTTTTGAGGTAAATAAAATTTTTAAACACTTTAATAACTTGAATTTAAACCTATTTACTTAATTGATAATTCATATTAGGGTAAATAAAAATTTGCTAATAATTCTAAAAATTATAAATCCAAGGCCTAATAATAGTATTTAACTTAAATATTGATAGTATGAAATTCATATAATCTAAAACATCTTAATTACAATTTTGAAGAGTTATCATTCATCTATAAGTAGTAAATAATCTTGTTTACTTATTCACAAACCATAACCACACCTTCACAAGGAGATAAGTGATTCTATTCCATTCTAATGTTAAGAAACCACTACTCAAATAGAAATATTACCGCTCTTAAGTAACTTTAAGGAAACAATATAAAGCAAACATAGTACGAATATAATAAGCATTATACCTTAAGTCCAACTATGTCCTTTAAGTTAAACTCTAGTCTACAAGATTGTAACACCATGTTAAAGGCTTCACTATATATTTTATATTTTACTTTAGTCTGATTTTGTTAAGACCTAATGCATCTCAAGACCAAACAAATTGATGAAACCCTAAAAGACATTAATCACATTCTATTAACAATAAAGATTGTTTAAACCTTAGAAACGAAATATTTTCTTCAAATGTTATTCTTTTTGCCACTTCAAACAACAAATTTTGTAACAATGTCTCTAACTCTTAACAACTAAAACCAAGGACTTTTATCATAGACATCAGATGACAATTAATCATAATCACATTATTCCACACACTACTTGTATATTTTAGATTGTTAATACTTAAAGTTTGAATGCTTTTGTATAATTAAGTAAACTTTTCTTCAAAAGTTACCCTTTTATGATACACTAAAAGTAAGTCTTAAGCATTCCAAAATTAATCGACTTAAGTAACCACATTCATATAAGGAGTCTTTAGAAACCATTTCACACTTGAATAGTTTATTTTTGTGTGTACTTGATTATACTTGCATGTTGTTACACACACAAGCCTTAATAAGAAGCACAAATGTGAAACTTATCTAAAAGTACAACACATTCTAAAGGAACCATTTCCAGCATCCAAACCCTAGATCAACGCTTATTCCGGGGATTCGAGTTTATCAAATTGCATTACATTACTATGCACAATAGCATCTTGCTTCCTTAAACATTATTCCTTACCGGACCAATGATGCTGATTTCAGATATTGGATCTTATATTGTCTTGAAGACCGTGAGTGCATAATCTTGCAATCACAACAGGCAAGTTCACACTTGCTCATGTCCTTTGATTATTTTCTATAAAGTATTTTGCAAATCCAGTGTTGTCATCATCTGCATTTCAAAAAGGCCATAAAACACTATTTTCATAATAATAGGATTATAGGTTATTTACCATGAGGTAATAACCTACTATGAAAGTTCAAGTGGTAAAGGAACATAATATCTAGGACTTAACAACCAATGTCGCTAGTGATTCTTGCGCCGTATATTACGCATTAACCATGAGATTTGGAATGGGACGGAGAAGTCAGATGTATCTTCTTCCTCTCGCATGTAGCCGGATGTGCAGGTCGTGGATGTTATCCTCGTAGCATGAATTAATTAGTAAATCGTAGGGAACCCTCAACGTCCCATGATAGTTCTGGCATCTAACGGTCTGTACAAACCATTGCCGTAATTCAATGGGTGGGCATGGTGTACACCAAGGAGACATGCGGGGTCCCGAAGGGGGCAGTGATTGGCTTGGATCATCTACTGGGCCCCACACCATAGGAAGTGTGGACGGAAAAGATCGCCCGGTTGTGCAACAATGATTTGATCTCTCATGGGTAAAGTAACGCACCTCTGCAGAGTGTAAGAACTGTAACTTTGTTCTTCCCTGTTCTGGGAAGGAGCTACGAACGCGGCAGGAAAGGAACTCCACGAAAGTTCTGGTAAACCTGTGAAGGCTGACGGACATAGCTTTTCAGAATAAAAGCAACCTTTGAAGAAATGTTGACGAAAACTTGCATTGCCTACGACCTATGGTCTGTGGCTATAGATATAGTACATCAAACACTCCTTTTCTAGCGAAATTGCTGAGTACGCTCGTACTCAACATATCTTCTTAACCCTTGCTAGATTCTGAAGCCAATACAGTCGATGTCTACATCAACTTATGATCTAGGAATCATCATCAAAAGCTAAAGCTCTTCAATAAAGTTAAGAAAGTCAACATATACATCTACTCCAGTGAAGACGAAGTTGCTGATTAGATAGGAATATAATATCTAGCCATATAACCTACTTCTGTAGAGTATTGTAATAGCAGCAATGCAAGCTCTAATAGTTCAGATGTTAGTCTATTAGTATGTTGGTTATGAGTTGATTATTTTTTATTCTTCTTTGTGAGAAGTTTCTTTCTCTCTCTTTAACCTAGAGTGTTCTCTAGATCTTTTGTAAAGAGTCGAGTTGTAACCTATAGTAATGTCTTGGACCTGCTGTGTTTCTGTTGTACCACTCTGAAGGATGTAATACTAGTGAACAATGTTTTATTGGTGTTATGTCAACGACTATAGTGTACTACATCATGCAGTGGTATGCTGGGTCACCGCACTGAGCTAGAGACTTAATTACAGAAATAAATCACTTACAGACAATAGCAACTAACGATAGATTTGTATAGGGAGTCTTGATTGAATAACTGAAATAATTCTTTGAAGTCAATGTGTATCTTGCTGTCGCCACGGAAGTAATGCTCAGCTCTAATTCCCATTGTGACCATGATCTGTCCTTCCTTATAGGCATAGAGATACTACTTATGCAATTTTCGCATTTGTGTTTGTAGATGCGGGACCTCCTCAGGTCTGACGAGAGGCTCCATGTACTTGTATTTTTAGGATAATTCAACCGTGGGAAAAGAATGATCACCTCTAGACATTATTGCGCATAGTCGTGCAACCTCTGGATCATAATTATCGGAAAACACTTTGAGCGGGTGACACGTTTGTTTTTTGTTCTCCGAGCTGGGGAATTATTTTCCCACTTGTACTACTACTGCAGCTTCGCTTTATGTGACTTCATAATAGAGCGCTCATAGTCTGATGGCGGATTATCTGGCCTTTTACTTTCAAGCATTTCCACAAAGTGTTTCACCATTTTTGGTGCTATAAAATGCTTTGGTGTGGCCCGTTTTGGTGTAAGCTGTTCTTTCACATATTCAGCCACAAACGCATTGTTTTCCTCATCAGTCATATCATAAGGTAACTTGGCAGGAGCCACCTTGGGTTTATTCCTTGCACCTATTGAGGGTTTTTTCGCGACTGTAGTACTAGCCGCCGGTGTTGGAGATATGCCCAAGAGGAAATAATAAAGTGGTTATTATCATATCTTCGTACTTATGATAAATGTTTACATACCATGCTATAATTGTATTAACCGGAAACATTAATACTTGTGTGGTTTGTAAAAATAAAAGAGTCCCTAGTAAAGCCTCTTGTTGAACTAGCTTGTTGGTTAATATATGATCATGGTTTTCTGATCATGAACATTGAGATGTTATTAACAATAATGTCATATCATTAGGAAAATGATGTGATGGACATACTCCTATAGTTAAGCGTAGCATAAGATCAAGTCATTCAAATAGTTCACTTGCTATAAGCTTTCTGATACATAGTAACCTAATTCATTCGACCATGAGATCATGCTAATCACCATCACCGGAAGGATTCTTTGATGACATCAAACACCACACCATAACTGGGTGGTTATAAAGGTGGCATTGAGTGTTTGGAAAGTATGTGTTGAGGCACATGGATCAAGAGTGGGATTTGTCCATCCATATGATGGATAGATATATTTTGGGCCCTCTCGATGAAATGTCATCCAATTAGCTTACAAGCATGTGACTGGCTCACAAGGGATCACATATCACGGTAACAAGAAAATAATACTTATCGGTAACGAGGTTGAACTAGGTATGCAGAGATACCGATGATCAGACCTCGGATAATTAAAATATCGCGAGACAAAGGGAAATTAGTTTCGTATGTAAATGGTTCATTCGATCGCAAAGTAATTGTAAAAATATGTGGGATCCATATGAATTTCTAGATTCCTCTATTGGTTATTGATCAGAGAAGAGTCTCGATCATGTCTTCATATTCACGAACCGTAGGGAGACACACTTAGGATTCAATGTTGTTTAGTAGATATGGAATGTGAGTAAAGAGACCGAATGTTGTTTGGAATCTCGGATGGGATCCAGGAAATCACGAGGAGATCCGGAATGGTTTGGAGAATAATATTCATATAAGGAAATTCCAATTTCGGAGTTCGGGAACGATTTCGGTGTTTTCACCGGAATGTTCTAGAAGGGTCTAGAAGGTTCACCGATCCGGAAGGGGAAGGGTACATGGCTATGTCATGACAAAGTGGAATGGTTGCATCATGTCCTAGGTCACTTGGCTGGACACTTGGAAGAGAGAAATCAAACTCTAATTTGAAAGTCAAAAAGGCAGTTTGAAAAAGTCAAATCCCAACATGGTTTCCGAGTTAGGGAGGGTTTCTGAGTTAGGGAGGGTTTCCACTTGGGTTGGGAACACCCTTGGACGCCCCCACCTATATAAGGAGGGGTAGGGGCGCACCTCAAGGTATCCCTCTTGCCCTAGGTGCCCAAGACCCAATCCCCAGGCCGCCGCTGCCCCCCAAGCCGCCGGCGCCCTAGATCCCCTCTAAACCGCCGCTGCCGTCTAGCCTAAACCCTAGCCGTCGACTGCCCTCTCCCCTCGGAATTTAAAACCTAGATCATCGAGGACCTCTTCTACTCCACCATACTCGCTCCGTCTTACGCGAATCCCTGCGGGATCTCCCCTCTACTTCCGACACCACGCCGTCGTGTTGCCGGAATCACGAGGAGAGAGCTACAACCTCCGTTGCCTGCTGGAACAAGGGAGAGGAAGGTCTTCATCGAGTACCGTACGTGTGACCGACTGTGGGAGCGCTGCCGGAACGCGGCACTGGAAGAATCGTGAATAACATGCATTGAAAAACGTTTGTTTGTTTTATATACAGAAAACATGGCATAGTGGCAATCAGCTTGTCCCTCATAGAGTAGCAAATAGATGCATAGGACACCTTCAAAGTTCATAAGAGTGACTAGATACAAATAGCACAAGAATAAGCAATATCACAATATGCATCAATCAATAAGTTTTGGGACAATGCACATAGAACTAAGAATGACAACTACGCTCTCTTAATGGTGCCTAAAGGTAGAAGGTGGAGACTCAATATAATAGTGGAAGAAAGGCCCTTCATAAAGGGAAGCAGGGATTTCCAGCTTCCAAAAATTATGGTACTTGCTAGATTTCAGCCCTCATTGCCCCGATCATAAGCATCTTGAAGTGATTAAGGTTAAAGTGAACAAACTATGGAGTATATGCTTGACAAAGTATAAGTTGGCAATCTCATGTCCCTTGAATATGAGGGCCACACCTCATGCTACTCAACTTCAGTCACCTGTAAGTTCTTGTCATAGTAAGTACATGTGTATCGTAAAGAACCGTCAACGGGGTACCCCTAGCACATGGTACAGGAGCTATCCCATAACCAAAATGACAAGGCAAGCAGACAATGAGCATCTCATCGATCTTTTTACTTACTATTGGCATAGATTTTTATTGGGGTTGCTTCACAGATAGCTCATTATGGTGATGCTGCAAGTTTCCACCATGATTAGGCATGGCTTAAGATAGCGTCCCAGGCGTTTCTCTAACACAAAATACATAACTCCATGGACTTACAAGATCCCTCTTTATTTCACACCGGTGGCATCCATAGACAAAAGAGCATGACATCAACTGTGTACAAAGTACAAGTGCAATGTTGAAAACGTTCCTCATGACAGCATGGTTCTGCTAATTCCAACGTACACGTGCAAACATATACAAAATAGATGACACAATGGTTCAAGTTTATTAGGGCAAGGAATATAAAGTGTGACATCAAGTTTGTGAGATCTTTAATCACTAATTTTTCACATAACAAAATACTTTTTAATTCGAAGATAGCTGAAAACAAGAATATACTTGGAATGGTGTAACACACCATGCAGAGGAATTTATAGTGGACACTTTGAAATAACTTGGTTTCTTGGGAGTTGGAAGCATGAGTAGAGCTTACTCATACAAGTGGAGGCTAGCAAAAGACTGGGAGCAACCAACTAAGAGAGCAATAATGGCCGTAATCATGCAGAGTGACAAAACATTACTAATCAAAGCATAGAGTGGCACTACAAGTTAAGGACTAAATGATCATAGAGGCTATGGTGTAACATCCCAGTTTTACTTCAATAGTACTTAGGATTTGTTTGTGCATCATGAGCATCATCCTCTAAAAATGCAACTAAGAAAAATTAAAGCTAAAACCCTAAACCCTAGTTTTCTCCCCTCTCTTTGAAGCAAATCAAAATAGTTTGAATATTCTGAAAAGCCAAAATGTTGTAGCCCAAATGGACTAAAAGGGCCGCTGAAATATTCTCATATATTTTACAAAGTCTCTAGTATTTTTGATTTATTCAAAAACAGAATTCAAATGATAATACAAAAGGGAAATGAGAAAAATAAAAAATGGTTCTTTAAAAAAAATAGAGCCAAAGCAAGCCAGGCTGCAGCCTAGCAACCTCCCTCCTCTCTCTCCCTGTCCCGCGGCCCACCTTGGCCCGTTCACGGCCCGCCACCATCCCGTACCAGTTTGACCTTCTCTGCCTCGTCTTCTTCCTCACCGACCGATCGACGAAGCTTCTCGGTGTCGAGCTTCGCCGCGCCGGCGTGCGCCAAGATTCCCGCCGCCGCCCACCGATGCCTATAAGTAACCGCCGCAACCAGACGAACCCTAGGCCCTATCCTTTCCCTCTACCTCGCTACCTCACGCCATGGACGAAACCCTAGCTCGCAGTAGCTCGGCGACGACTCCATTTCCATTCTAAAGGGATACGGGTAGGCTACACTAGCGCAAATCAAAATTTTCTACCGCGTAAATCAGGATTACTGTTGTCATAGATCACGGGATTACCACTAGACACGCAGTTGCGGAACTTGAAGAAGCGCGTCGATGCAGTGTAGACGTTCTACGTCTCCTCCTTGTCCTCGTCCCACGAGCAGCTCCCCTTGTGCGGCTCGTCCAAACGCTACAGATGTAGCGCCTCCGAGGTATCCACACGTACAGGGTGGAAGCGTCAGACGCCGGACTTCTAGGTTCGTGCGCGCGACACAGGCGTGAGGAGTGGTGGCTGGGTGGAGTGGTCTAACCCTGGTCAGCACACCCCACCCTCTCTTATATAGGCGTCCCTAGTGGGCTTCTACATTAGCAGCCCATTAGTAGCCTAAGTCTGGTCTAATTCAGATCCAATCCTCATTAGGCTTCTAGCCCCTTAAGTGTGTGACCCTATAGGTTCATATACGTATAGACATGACACGAATACACTTATTCTGTCAATAGTTGGTAGCGGCCTCTAGCAAGACGTGCCAACTCCTAAATGCATACAAAGATCATAACAGACGAACCATCACAAGGTTTAGTACATGTCTTTCCCTTTGCCTCACGATATTTGGTCTAGCTCCAAGCTGATCTCCCTTTCTCGATACTGTGATTCGAAATCCCTTTACTAGGTTAACTCTTAACCATATGTAGCACGGCCATGCATTTCTGGATCCGATCACTCGAGGGGCCCAGAGATATCTCTCTCAAGTAAAGAGGGGCAAATCCCATCTTGATTAACCATTCCTTGCAGCATGCTTCAGGACAAACCCGAAAGCTACCTTTATAACTACCCAGTTACGGTGCAGCATTTGATAGCTCCAAAGTAGGTCGATCCATATCTCAACTACATGCGACAATCTCAGGCCTAAGGACAAAACGTACATGATATGTAGAGAGAGAGAGCTGCAACTAATTGCCAGTCTCAAGTTGGATCAGTCCAACCCCATGTTCATAATATATGTCCACATCATTGGTTTGACATCTCCATGTGTATGACTTGCGAAACATAGTCATCAACCAATCGATGTGGTAGTCTAATATTCACATGTGTCCTCACATGAACTCCGACTAGGGACAACTATTAAATAACCATACAAGTAAAGAGTTTCACAAACAATTCACATAATTGCCAATCAATAAAAGTTGCCTGATATGGATATTCAAGGAATAATACAATAACTCATGGATACATAAGAAATATAATCATCTCTATGATTGCCTCTAGGGCATATTTCCTTCAGTCTCCCACTTTCACTAGAGTGAATATAGATTGTATCTAATACCTATTGCTCTTGCGTGCGCCTCATGCGCAGGCTATGGGAGTGACTTTGTAAAGGGATCAGCAACATTTGAGTCTGTATGTATTTTGCATATCATGACACTAACATCCTCAACGAACTCACAAATCTGATGGTAACGCATGCGAATATGTTTGTTCTTCTGGTGCTGTGTAGGTTCCTTGGCTTGTGCAATAGCACGATTGTTGTCACAATAAACGTCCATGGGATTGGACGCGCACTGAACCACACCAAGAGCGATCAGGAAATTCCTAATCCAAACAGCTTCCTTTGCAGCCTCCGAGGCGGCAATATATTTAGCTTCTGTTGAAGAGGAGGCCACCGTATCTTGCTTGGAACTTTTCCAACTCACAGCACCACCATTCATGACAAACACATAACCAGATTGCGATCTGGAATCATCTGAGTCGTTAAGGTAACTCGCATCTGTGTAAACCCTTACACTGAGTTCATCCTCACCTCCATAAACTAGGAACACATCCTTAGTCCTTATCAAGTACTTAAGGATATTCTTTTATAGTTGTCCAGTGACCTTCACCTGGATCAGCCTGATATCTGCTCGTAACACTTAGAGCATAGGAAACATCTGGGCGAGTACATATCATTGCATACATGATGGATCCAATAGCCGAAGCATATGGAACCCTACTCATGCGCTCACGCTCATCAATAGTCGAAGGACACTGAGTCTTGCTGAGTTTTATGCCGTGAGACATGGGCAAGAACCCCTTCTTAGCCACTTCCATGCCGAACCGTTTCAACACTTTGTCAATGTATGTACTCTGGCTTAATCCAATTAGCCTCCTTGATCTATCTCTATAGATCTTGATGCCCAGAATATATGCCGCTTCTCCTAAGTCCTTCATCGAAAAACTATTTTTCAACGAGGTCTTAACAGACTCGAGCATAGGAATGTCATTTCCAATCAGTAATATGTCATCTACATATAAGATTAGAAATACCAGCACTCTCCCACTTTCCTTCTTGTAAACACAAGGTTCTTGTTCGTTTTTGATGAAGCCAAACTCCTTTACAACTTCATCAAATCGAATGTTCCAACTCCGAGATGCTTGCTTCAGCCCATAAATGGACTTTAGAAGTTTGCATACCTTTCCAACATTGTTTGGATCAACAAAACCTTCGGGCTGCATCATATACACGTCCTCTGTTAGTATTCCATTTAGGAAAGCCGTCTTGACATCCATCTGCCATATTTCATAGTCGAAATGTGCAGCAATGGCTAGAATGATCCGTATAGATTTAAGCATCGCTACGGGCGAGAAAGTCTCGTCGTAGTCAACTCCTTGAACTTGTCGAAAACCTTTTGCAACAAGTCGAGCTTTATGGATGTGAACATTTCCATCCATATCAATCTTCTTCTTATAGATCCATTTGCACTCGATGGCTTTAAAACCATTAGGAAGGTCAACCAAGTTCCAAACTTGATTGTCTCCCATGGACTCTATCTCGGATCTCATGGCTATCAGCCATTTCTCAGAGTCTGGGTCCACCATCGCTTCTGCATAGGTCGCAGGCTCATTATTGTCTAACAATAATAATTACCGCGTTTCGCGGAGCCTCGCCGACCTTCGTGGTTGTGGTGCTTCTATTGCCACAGGTTCCTCAACTTGTTCTGCTACAATAGCATCACTTGTAGAAGCATCCCCAACTGTCTCATCTTGAACTTCTTCAAGTTGCACCGACCTTCCACTCGTTCCCTTTGTGAGAAACTCTTTCTCTAGGAAAACACCGCTGTGAGCGACAAACACTTTGCCCTCTTATCGGTTGTAGAAGTAATACCCTAAAGTTTCCCTCGGATATCCCACGAAAATGCACTTATCCGATTTGGGTGTTAGCTTGTCCGACTGAAGTCGCTTGACAAATGCATCACATCCCCAAATCTTTAGAAAAGACAAACTAGGATTCTTTCCAGTTCGCATCTCATATGGTGTATTGACTACGGATTTAGATGGTACCCTGTTAAGTGTGAAAGCTGTCGTTTCTAGAGCATAACCCCAAAATGATAATGGTAAATCCGACTAGCTCATCATCGATTGCGCCGTTCGGATACCACGTTTCTTTGAGGCGTTCCGGGCGGCGTGAGCCGTGGAACAATTCCGCAACTCTTAAGATGATTGCTAAATTCGTGACTCAAATATTCACCTCCGCGATCAGATCGCAAGTCCTTTATTTTCTTGCCACGTTGATTATCTACCTCATTCTGAAACTCCTTGAACTTTTCAAAAGTTTCAGACTTATGCTTCATCAAATAGACATAACCATATCTACTGAAATCATCAGTGAAAGTAATGATGTAGTGATATGCTCCTCTGGCTGTCGTGCTTATTGGTCCACACACATCAGTATGTATGAGTTCCCACAAGTCTGTCGCTCTCTCGGGTAAACCCGAAAAAGGCGATTTGGTCATCTTTCCAAGTAAACAAGCCTGACATGTTTCGTATGATTCAAAACCAAACGAAGTTAGAAGACCATCGCCATGGAGCTTCTTCATGCGCTTTTCACTTATATGCCCCAAACGACAATGTCATAAATAGGTAGGACTCAAATCATTAGGCCGAAGCCTTTTAGCACTAACATTGTAAACAGATGCATCATCAAGATTTAAAATAAATAACCCATTCACAGTGGGAGCATCAACCATAAACATATCATTCTTAGAGATTACACAACCATTGTTTGCACTCGCGAATGAATAACCATCCCTCATCAAACATGAAGGTGATAAAATGTTTCGACCCATACTAGGAATGTAATAACAATTATTCAACTCCATAATAAATCCTGACGGAAGGTGAAGTTGCATGACGCCGACGAACAATGCAGCAACCCTTGCTTTATTTCTGACGTGAAAATCCACTTTGCCTTTATGCACTTCTCTAGTCCTTATTAGCCCCTACATCAAATTGAAAATATGAGCAACCGATTTGGTATCAAATACCCAAGAGTTAACATAGGAATCAGCAAGAAGAATGTCCACAACATTTACAACAAGCGTACCTGAGTGGGAAGTACTCTTACTTCCACTCTTCTTCAAAGAAGCCTAGTACTTGCTGCAGTTTCTCTTCCAGTGGCCATGTTCATGACAAAAGAAGCACTCAGTGTGTTCTACAGGTCCAGCCTTTTGCTTGGGGTGCATGCTTAGGGATCATATCCTTAGCCTTGCCCTTCTTCTTCCAAGAAGTATCATTTTTCTTGAAGCTAGGCTTGTTCTGCAGAGCCATCACATGGCTATTGCCTGCACACTTCTTCATGTCACTTTCTGCTGTTTTTAGCATCCCGCATAACTCATTAAGGCCCTTCTCTACCCCATGCATATGGTAGTTCAAAATGAACTGCCCATAGCTGGATGGAAGAGACGCCAAAATGAAGTCAGTGGCCAACTCTTGGCCTAGTGGAAAACCAAGCTTTTCCAAAGTATGACTATAACCAACCATTTTGATCACATGGGGGCCTACAGCTGCTCCCTCTGCTAGCTTGCATTCAACAAAGGACTTGGCAACATTGTACCTCTCAGTCCTTGCATGGTCTCAGAACATGTCCTTAAGCGCCACGATCATATCGTATGCATCCTGATCCTCAAACTTCTTTTGGAGTTCAGGTTCCATGCATGCAAGCATAAGACAGCTAACCTCAAGAGAATCATCACATGCTCTCTTGTAGGCATTCTTTAGGGCAACCGATGCATTATCAGCAGGTTCATCGGGGATTGGGGTATTCAGAACCGTTTCCTTTTTATCAGACCTGAGAACAATTCTCAGGTTACGAACCCAGTCCGAATAGTTTGTTCCATTTAGTTTATCTTTGTCAAGAATCGAACACAAAGAAAAAGGTGATGTAGTGTTCGGTGCCATTGATCTACAACAGAAAACATGCAAAATACTAATCCATGTAACCATGAAAGAGTAAAACATATTAAAAAAATTAATAGCATATACTCCCACTTAAATCAATATCCCTTTATTGATACTAAGTGATTCAAGATCCACAATTAACAAGTCGACTAGTGAGCTTTAGCATCACTGTAAATCTCTAAGCAACACTTGCTAATCATATCACATATGACTCTTGTTGTTGGGTGACATCTCTATGTCAAAACTAGGCTCCCAACCTTTATGCCCCAAGGTCCTTAACTGTTAAGATGACCTTGTCAAGCTCACCAACCCTTATGCGTGTAGGTATCCGATACAAACCCATCTAGCCAAGGAAAACCGCGACACCCTAATTTTATAGGCCCACCAACGATTGTACATGGCATAGGATGGTGCAAGGTTTGGTTGGGAGGGCATGGTTTAACTTAAACTTTGTGAGGGATCGTTCTATTTCTATCATCTAAGCATGCATAGTAGTAAAACACATAAGAATATCATTCACATAGTTATGACATAGTATGGCCCATTTTCTCATGGTGATCTCTATGCCATAGAACCTGTCCACCATGATGATCTCCATCTTCATGTTCCATGCGAGCCATCCTCCAAGTGATGAGTCCTCCAAGAACTAATACAAGCTATTACCCCTAACAGCTAGTAATCAAAATTACATAGAATTGGGATCATCACAAGTTGGCACGCATGCCATTACAATAATTGACAACACATATGGCTCTAGCCGTGTTGCCCTACTCATGACACACAGGTCATGAGAAATTTCATACATGCATCACATACATATATGGGCCATACTGATCACATACATCCTGCAAAAACAAGTTATGCATAGAATTGCATTCTACCGGATCATGTGACCTCGCAGCACCTAGTTACCTTAACAAGATATAAAAATGTGCTACAACTAGGGGGGTCTAGGGGGTCTCCCCTGCGGGGTTTGAAGGGGTAGCGCCCCTCGCGGTCTGGAAAACTGTGAAAAATGAGAGATAGAATCTACACAATTTTATTTAAGAATTTTGATCGGCAAATCAAATTTACCATAAACCGACTCTTGTTCCGATTCAATCAAACTCCTTTGATCACGGTACATCGATTTTAGATCTAGGTTGCGATTCGATCAATCATATTGATCTTCGCGTGATTCAACAAGATTTATGTATCACTATCTACCCCGATGGCGGAAGCCGACCGATAGGGGTAAGTCGTTTGACGACCTCAGAATCACGATCACAGAAAGCAAGATCATAGATCAATCCCGAACCACCGCAATACAAACGATCACATCATTCATATCAATCTGCATATCACCATATGCAACCATCCTGAATCTATAACTGAACAACATCGGCTCTGATACCACTGAAGGGATACGAGTAGGCTACACTAGCGCAAATCAAAATTTTCTACCGTGTAAACTAGGATTACTGTTGTTATCATCACGGAATTACCACTAGACGTGCAGTTGCAGAACTTGATGAAGCGCGTCGATGCAGTGTAGACGTTCTATGTCTCCTCCTTGTCCTCGTCCCACGAGCAGCTCCCCTTGCGGGGCTCGTCCAAACGCTACAGATGCAGCGCCTCCGAGGTATCCACACGTACATGGTGGAAGCGTCAGACGCCGGACTGCTAGGTCCGCGCGCGCGACACAGGCATGAGGAGTGGCGGCTGGGTGGAGTGATCTAACCTTGGCCAGCACGCCCCACCCTCTCTTATATAGGCGTCCCTAGTGGTCTTCTACATTAGCAGCCCATTAGTAGCCTAAGCCTGGTCTAATTCGGATCCAATCCTCATTAGGCTTCCAGCCCCTTAAGTGTGTGACCCTATAGGTTCATATACGTATAGAGATGACACACATACATTTATTCTGTCAATAGTTGATAGCGGCCTCTAGCAAGACGTGCTAACTCTTAAACGCATACAAAGATCATATCAGACGAACCATCACAGGGTTTAGTACATGTCTTTCCATTTGCCTCACGATATTTGGTCTATCTCCAAGCTGACCTTCCTTTCTCGATACTGTGATTCAGAATCCTTTACTAGGTTAACTCTTAATCATATGTAGCACGGCCATGCATTTCTGGATCCGATCACTCGAGGGGCCCAGAGATATCTCTCTCAAGTAAAGAGGGACAAATCCCATCTTGATTGACCATGCCTTGCAGCATGCTTCAGGACAAACCCGAAAGCTACCTTTATAACTACCCAGTTACGGTGCAACGTTTGATAGCCCCAAAGTAGGTCGATCCACATCTCAAGTACATGCGACAATCTCAGGTCTAACGACAAAACGTACACGATCTGTAGAGAGAGAGCTGCAACTAATTGTCAGTCTCAAGTTGGGTCAGTCTAACCCCATGTTCATAATATGTGTCCACATCATTGATTTAACATCTCTATGTTTATGACTTGCGAAACATAGTCATCAACCAATCGATGTGCTAGTCTAATATTCACATGTGTCCTCACATGAAATCCGCCTAGGGGCAACTATTAAATAACCATACAAGTAAAGAGTTTCACAAACAATTTACATAATTGCCAATCAATACAAGTTGCCTGATATGGATATTCAAGGAACAATACAATAACTCATGGATACATAAGAAATATAATCATCTCTATGATTATGATTGCCTCTAGGGCATATTTCCGTCACGTTCACCCCTCACCTTTCCGAGCACGCCGTCGTGCTCCTTGTGTCTTCCTTGTTGTTTTGCCCCCGTCAGCGCAAGCGGGAGCGACCCCAGGAGCCTCAATCGACACCTCGTTTCCGAGCTCTGGCCATTGTCTTCGTCGCCTATTCCGGCCGTGTTCGAGCTCGCTTGACCTAGCCGACCCCTCCTTTGCACTCGTGGTGAGCCTCTGCACCTCCCAATGTCCTCCGTTTGGTCTCTCCCTCTCTGTGTCACTGTCCCCGTGACCACCTGCCGCCGCCGCCACTGCTGTCGTCGAGCCGCCGTCTCCGGCGACCAAAACAGAGCGGCGCTAGCACTAGCGAGTTCGCCATCCTCTGCTCATTCGAATCAGCCCAACACCGCTCCCTCTTGCGCCCCCAATCGCCCAATTCCCCCTTGACTGTGAGCATCTCCATTGCTGATGTCAGAATGACATCAGCATGACACAATATTCCTTTTTCTTTTAGTTTATTTGTTTATTAAAAATCATTTTTGGAAATATAAATAACCCCTACGGGCCCAGTCTATCAGGATTTTATTCTTTTTAAAAATTAATTTCTGGAATGAGTAAATATACGAAACGCCTACCTCTCAGGCGCTCGACCATCTCGTTACTCACGGTAGTTCTCGTGGATTATTGTCTTGGTCAAGTTTTCTGTCGTACAGCTGAACCTGGACCATGTCCGGCTATTTTTGGCCCGATGTGTGTTCCCTAATGGGCCGTTTGTTAGCAGCTTGCATGTGCACACTAATTTGCTATTTGGTTTTTGTACATGTAGCCCACGTGTGAACCTTAAATGAAATTAGATAGTATACCAGGTGAACTAACAAAAACCCGAGTGACAACCCATGTGTAATTAAAAAAATCTCAGTTGCAACTTACATGTACATAACTGGGAAAGTCGAGTTGCAACCCATGTGAAACTAAAAAACCGAGTGACAAGAAAATCTCAGTTACAGCTTATCTATAACCGGAAAAACACGAGTTACAACACATGTGCAACTGAGAAAAATCTAGGTTACAACTTACAACTCGCGTGCAACTGGACAAAACCCTACTTGCAACCAATATATGGCAAAGAAAATCTCAATTGCAACTTGCATGCAACTAGGAAAAACCCTAATTGCAACCAGTATGTAACTGATAATATCTTAATCTTAGATATAACTCATGTGCAGGAAAAAATCCACAACTGTAATTGACAAAATCTCACTTACAACTCACGTGCAACTCTGACAAATCCCAGTTGCAAATGCAAGTAGTCAAATCACAGTCGCAACATACATATACCACTCACTTGATAGCACGAATCACACAAAAAAATAACAATATAGATTTTCACCTCAATTACAACCCATGTGTAAGTCAAATGAAACTAATGGTTTAGACATTTTTGCTAGTTATAAGACACGCGCGACCTAGAAAATATAACACATGGATAACTCACGTGACAACATAAATCACCACTATAGCGTCTAGGATTTTTTTTATCTCGGTCACAACTTATGTGCAACTAGAAGGGAAAGAGTTACCTAATCACGAAAAAAAAACAAGGAACAGCCTATGTGTAGTTAGGATTATTTTGTCCCTAAATAATAAAAAGCAAAGAGACAAATTTTAAAAAGGCAGAAAAGAAAAGAAAAATGAACGATACGATAAAAAAAACTAAACATATAAATCGTTAGCGTACACACGTAAACGTTTGGCTCTGTTGAAAAAAAGGTCATGTATGTGCCTTAGGGCAACACGCTAAAAAGAATGGAAGGCATAAAAGCCCATGTTCACGGACGCTCGGCCGCTCCGGTAACAAACAAACTTGAACGTACAAAACAACTCCACGAACACGAATCTTGATGCTACATCCAACGGCTGCAAAGGTGACTGAGAAATAAGTCGAATGAGAAATAGCAAAACCGTTAAATATATGACATGTGGGTCCAAGTGAATAAATATTTATTATAATTCAAAAAATGTTTTATAATTTCCTAAAATGATTTAAAATGGATTTAAATTGAGAAGAATCATAACTAATTTATTTTATATCAGAAAAATACAAATAATATATCAAAATGTTCAAAAAATGAGAATAATCTATTTAAGCTATAATCATGGATTGTTCAATAACTTTCATGACAATTTCAATTAGAAAAACAAACCAACCCCTCTCATATACATTCGGAGTTTTCCCGAGTTAGGGTTTGTACCCCTCGGAACCCCGATTAAACTGACGAGCATGCTTTAGGGTTACATTTTGATACAATTTAACTTTGTCATATCATCATCCTTGCTTGAGCATTGCATCATTGCCATGTGTTGATTGTTTCACTTTCTTTCCGGTATTTGGTTCTTCTTCGGTAGAATACGAAATCGAGATCGAGATCAAGATCGAAGACCGAGGTCAACACCGTCAAAGTTTGAAGATCGACAAACAATACTTGACCAACTATAATCAAGTCAAGTACAAGGCTCCCAAAGATCTGCTTATCTGTTATCAACTGGCAAAAGCAAGCATAGCCTCACCATGATATAATCCTATGATTTCGAAAGCATTTCAATTCCTGCCATGATGCATACGATTCTACTGTGGTCTTTTATCGATTGATAGAGTATCCTATCTGTTGCATTACTCCCTTTGAGATTATATTACCCGATCCACTACTCCTAGCATAACTAGGTTTGGCTTGTGTGCACTGCTAAAGCTTATATCTGTGTCTTGCTTAGCCATGCATAGCTGTCAGTACTGGTTCATCCAAATGATGTATCACATGCAGATAATCTAGTATGACAGGAGAACATGATGAGATGAGATCAGAGGTGATATGAGATTAAACATGCTAAGGCTTGTATGGGAGGCCACGGTGGGATGTGGTTTTTATAGTCCCATGCTCGCCACCCTTAGAACCCGAGGTTCTTTCCTCCTGAACCAAGACGAGCGTACAACCACACGGGGTTTATGGGGGCCCCTCGATTCACTAACTTACCTAGTTTGATCCATGAGTCTGTAGTTAGCTATTTGGCATCTGCATATTTGGATGGGTTGAAGATGGTGCATCATATAGGGCGTGACCAAGGAGGAAGGAGGCTCTAGGAGTACTCCCGATCCTTGGACACAAAGATATGGGCTGATAGAACCCTTTCTTGGAGACTCATGGATTTAGGCGAAAGTAAGGTAAAGGTCGTGGTCAACCACCCTCTGCCAGCACACCAAGGAAGTGTGTCAAGTGGCATTAAGAGTCAGTTGGTACGTGTGGATAAAGTTGTACACCCCTGCAGGGTAATAATCTTTCGGAAATCCGTGTCCACGGTTATGGATGACTTGGGAATGGGTGTGATGATCATAGAGAACTATAACCTAATCATAAAATTTTGCAGATCAACGTGTGCTTAAGGATGTTTCCTCATGGGTACGAGGGGGTGATCCAAGTAGAGGTGCGATGATGACTCGGTGGATATCAAAAGATGATCAATACTTTGGAGACGTCGCTCTCTTATCCCTTTTAAAATACTCTTACTAGACGAGCTTCTTCTCTCTCTCTCTCTCTCTCTCTCTCTTGTTTTATAAACAAAAATGGCTTTATGCAAAACAACTCCACCAGCCATAAGTCTTGCAGAGTACACCCTGTACTCACCCTTGCTTTGTTGATAATTTTGGCAGAGTAAGTGTTCCCTGAAGATCAGTTTGGTACTACATCGACACTGACGAGTAGCTTGGGGTTTCTGGTCGACAACCTGGAATCTATGGAATGGGACGTCATCGTTATGCTTTAGGCCTCTTAGGCCATTTGTTAAGTTTTTTATACTTAATAGCATAATTTGCCTTCCGTTGTTTGATGTTTGTGGTTAGTGACCTCTGCTTATAATAATTTGTCTCTTCACTCAGTTATGATCTTGCTGTAATAATTTTTGTGTCGTAGGATCACTGATGTGTTACCGATTCTTCACTGGATATCCTTGAGCTCAAGGTTAAGCTTATGTCAGACGAAGGTCTGGTATTTGTTTAGCCCTGATCCCGGGGGTGTCACAGGTTTTGGTATCAGAGCAGTACCGACCGTAGGAAAACCTTGTTATTGGTTGATGTTGAGTCTAGTGTTTGTGAAAACTATTTAAAAAGCTGAAAAGTATTTGCAAAAACTCCGGTATGCTTCTTTTATCCTTATCCAGTTTTTCTCTAATTCTGGGTCATCTTATTGTGTTGAATTTGAAAAGTTTTTATCTCTTCTGGTCTTTCAAAGCTTGGGTGCCTTCTGGGCATGTCGTTTCTCAGCCAGTTGACCTAGTGTTGAGTTCTCTAGAGTTTTGTGTGTTGTGAATTCCTTGTTCCCTTTGCTCTTGTTCACATAAGAGATTCCTTTCCATCATGATCTCTCTGTTTTATGGATCCTACAATATAATGAACCACAATGTTCTGTTCTAGGTTTTGAAGTTTCCTTTCGCCTTGTGTGTCTCCTTTTTGTTTGTTTGGGTACTTCAGAAGTTGTTTCTTCTTTTGAAGCTACCTTGTGATTATTACCTTGTAGTGTAAGCTATGTCACTCAAGTAGTAGTTATTCCTTTCTCGGGTTTTAACCCTTGGATTTGAATCGAAGATCCATGATTGTGCTGGATTCTAGTGTTGTAAATCTTGTACATGAAGCTGACCTTTAATCCAAGATCCAATCCTTTGACCCCTGTCGTTAATGTTCACACATTACCTCAAGATGGCTGGTACTAAAATTCTACTCTTCAAGCTTGTGGTTTTTGTAACAATTGAATTGTGACAACTAAGGACTTCCCCTACCACTAGCTATGGAAGATGATCTTTAATGGTACCAAATAGATCACGACAAGAGTACTCTTTGAGAGTCCCGCATCTATATTCGTGAATCTGCCACACCTTACCCCTTCTTATGCATTGGTTTTCGGAAGATTGTTAATCTATGCATCCACATCTCGGGATTCTATCCTGAGTATGTTCCCTTTTCCCTTGTTGTTTTCCGACCTGTGTCTACCAGCTGGTAGCCAAGTAGTAATGCGCATTGGTGTCTTCCGATGCAAGATACTCTTGTGGTCTGTCATGACAAACCATTTCGGGATGTCAGGAGAAACTAACTCCAGTACCTCATCATACCTAGGACCTGGTCAAAGTGTTGTAATCCACAGATTAAGAGGCATTGATTGTCTTCCATTTGTTCTACCTTAAAGTATCACACACTTTTATACTAAGAGGTCGTGCTGATTTTTATGATCACTTAATAAAGTGATGCTTTTACACATATGTACCCACCCTTCCTCGAGCTCTTGTGCTCATGAATGATGCATGTGCGTAATAATGTGGTCATCTAAGATTCTTAGCAATTCCTGTTGCTTTGAAGTTCAAGGACATTTGTGTCATTTTTATCGTGATGGTTAACCATATAACTAAGCAAAGTTTGATTGTGCTACCAAGTCCAATATTCTGGTACACCTTCTTTAGTTAAAGAGTTAGGCTCATGCCAAAGCTCCGAGACTATGTGTTCTTGCCTTACCAAGCAAGTTTCCTCTCGAACCAAGTGACATATTGGTGGTTCGTGATATTTTAGATGTCTACTAGAAGTGTTGCCATGTTGCCACATGACCGTGTTGTCAAGTTCTTGAGCAAGACAGTTCTCTGAACTTCTCCTTTCCCCAAGGATCTGTACTGGATACCCTTGAACTAGTTGGTTGAGCTTAAACAACAACTTGGAGAGTTGTAAGACAAATGTTCTATCCGACTCAGTTCCTTCTTTAAGGGATGTCTAGCTTTTTTTGTGCTGAAGAAAGATAGTATTTCCTTCATGGATATGTTATCTTCCCCCACCTTTGATTTGATTTGGGTTATCGTCGAATCAAACTCAGTTCCAAGGACTACCTTGATGATGTTGCTACTTGTGGTGTTTCACTTGGGTACATCTTCATATCTTTGGTTTGACCAATAGTTTGCCTTGTTCATATGACAAATGAGTCCATATTCTTGGAGTGTCCTAGTAAGTTTGTTGTTGAGCCCATCAATGACATCCTTATCTTCTCCATGCCAGATTTGATTCATATGAAACATTTGGCATTAATGTTGGAAACTTTCGAGAACCGTCTTTGAGTCATCTCGAAGTAAGTGTTCTAGATGTTAGAAGTAGCCTTCTATGGTTCACGTAAAAATGTTGAAAGATGTCGTCGTGAACTCGAGCAGAGTTAACTCCGTTCCTTAAGGATACATGTGTGTTTTATTGTTAGTACTTTATGTGTATGCAGTTGTCTTTCGACAAGATTCTAAATACATGGGTCTAGAAATCTAGCTCAGTTGTTTGGAGCCTTACATTGTAGTCCCTATCTTGAGAATCTAGTGAATTTACCTTTGCGGTAAATGTTGCAAACTTTCTATTCGGACATGCTGAGTCTGAAATATCATACCACCTAACCAAGCTGAATCTCAAGCAGCTATGATGGTTGGTGTTTTTCAAGGTTTTGACATAGGTCTCTTTGTAAATCTGGATAGATTGATGTAATGGTTGACACACTTAGCCAGAAAGACCCTTCATCACAATCTTGATTCAGCAATATCAACCACTCTTCATGAGGCATCTTATACCATTTAATATAGGAGTTGTTCTTATGGTTTCCTCTATATATGAAGTCTGACCTTTACCTGATGTCTTCTTTCTCGAACATCAAGGAGAACATTTAAAGTAGTGTTGCTAAATGTCTTTCGGTCGATCCTCCAGACCCTTTATGTTGGCAAGTGTATGGTTGTGCCAAATAATTGAAGTCTGAGAATGAAGTTTCTTTCTTCTCGTGTCATCAGGAATCTTCTTACCTATTCATCCTAGTGGTGTAAAGTGATATCATGATCTTTGGAAAAGATCTTGATAGTCCTGGACGAATAAAGAATTTCCCCTCGTTTTCTTAGCCATGTATTAAGAGCGACTATGATTTTGTTAATCTTTAGTTTCTCTCGATACATATTCCTTGTGACTCTGATGAGTCCTCTCCACAAAACACCTTTCCGTCTTAATCCTTCTATTGAATGAAAGAGTCACCCTTCTGTGTCAAAGGAAGTTCAACAGCTCGGTTTTGTCGATCCATGTGTCTGCAACCCGAAATCTCTACTTAAGTCGTTTAGTAGAGGTTCCTTACCGAAGTCTGTAGTCATGTTCTCCCTAATGTAAGCTCTCTTTTGCAGAAGCTTAAACTCTTTTGTAAGCTCCGTGGTCTCAATCCTTATGAAGACCATCGATCTAACAACTTGAAACCATCTCCTCTTGTTTCCTCCGTTACCTTGGCGTGTTTCATGTTCGTCATCTCAGAGTTGTTCCCAAACACTCCATCCATGAGTTGACCATGAGATACTCTGTGTTGTTTAGTGTGTTTCCCTCTTATCCTTAGTGCAACCCTGTTTCTTTCTATCACCATCTCTCTTCCTACCTTTGGAATCTCGGGTCGAGATTCTCGTAAGGGGGATAGAGCTGTAACATCCCAGTTGATTTATTCAAAAACATAATTCAAATGAAAATACAAAAGGGAAATGAGAAAAAGAAAAATAAAAATAAAAAGGTTTCTTTAAAAAAAATAGAGCCAGAGCAAGCCAGGCCGTAGCCCAGCAACCTCCCTCCCCTCTCTCCCTCTCTCGTGGCCAACCTTGGCCCGTCACAGCCCGCCACTAGCCCGTACCGGTTTGACCTTCTCTGCCTCGTCTTCCTCCTCGCCGATCGATCGACAAAGCTGCTCGGTGTCGAGCTCCACTGCGCCGGCGTGCGCCAAGATTCATGCCGCCGCCCGCCGATGCCTATAAGTAACCGCCTCAACCGCCAGACGAACCCTAGGCCCTATCCTTTCCCTCTACCTCGCTTCCTCACGCCATGGACGAAACCCTAGCTCGCAATAGCTCGGCAACGACGCTGTTTCCATTCACCCTTCACTTTTCCGAGCATGCCGTCGTGCTCCTCGTGTCTTCCTTGTTGTTTTGACCCCATCAGCGCAAGAGGGAGCGACCCCAGGAGCCTCAATCGACACCTCGTTTCAGAGCTCTGGCCACTGTCTTCGTCGCCGATTCCGGTCGCATCCGAGCTCGCCCGACCTCGCCGACCCCTCCTCTGCACTCGCGGTGAGCCTCTACACCTCCCAGTGCTCTCTGTTTGGTCTCTCCCTCTCTGTATCGCCGTCCCCGTGACCACCTGCCGCCGCCACTGCCATCGTCGAGCCACCGTCTCCGGCGACCAAAACAGAGCGGCGCTAGCACTAGCGAGTTCGCCATCCTCTGCTCGTTGGAATCAGCCCAACACCGCTCCCTCTCGCGCCCCCAATCGCCCAATTCCCCTTTGACTGTGAGCATCTCCATTTCTGATGTTAGGATGACATCAGCATGACGTAGTATTCCTTTTTCTTTTAGTTTAATTGTTTATTAAAAATCATTTCTAGAAATATAAATAACCCCTATGGGCCCAGTCTGTTAGGATTTTATTCTTTTTGGAAATTAATTTCTGGAATGATTAAATATATGACATGTGGGTCCAAGTGAATAAATATTTATTATAATCCAAAAATGTTTTAATTTCCTAAAATGATTTAAAATGGATTTAAATTGAGAAAAATCATAACTAATTCATTTTAAATCAGAAAAATACAAATAATATATCAAAATGTTTAGAAAAATGAGAACAATCTATTTAAGCTACAATCATGCATTGTTCAATAACTTTCATGAAAACTTTAGGGTTACATTTCAATACAATTTAACTGTCATATCATCATCCTTGCTTGAGCATTGCATCGATGCCATGTGTTATTTGTTTCCCTTTCTTTCTGGTATTTGGTTCTTCTTCGGTAGAATACAAAATAGAGATCGAGATCAAGATCAAAGACCGAGGTCAACACCGTTGAAGTTTGAAGATCGACAAACAATACTTGACCAACTATAATCAAGTCAAGTACAAGGCTCCCGAAGATCTGCTTATCTGTTATCAACTGGCAAAGGCAAGCATAGCCCCACCATGATATAATCCTATGATTTCGAAAGCATTTCAATTCCTGCCATGATGCGTACGATTCTACTGTGGTCTTTTATCGATAGATAGAGTATCCTATCTGTTGCATTACTCCCTTTGAGCTTATATTACCCGATCCACTACTCCTAGCATAACTAGATTTGGCTTATGTGCACTGCTAAAGCTTATATCTGTGTCTTGCTTAGCCATGCATAAATGTCAGTACTGGTTCATCCAAATGATGTATCAGATGCAGAGAATCTAGTATGACAGGAGAACATGATGAGATGAGATCAGAGGTGATATGAGATTAAACATGCCAAGGCTTGTTGGGAGGACACGATGGGATGTGGTTTTTGTAGTCCCATGCTCGCCACCCTTAGGACCCGAGGTTCTTGCCTCGTGAACCAAGACGAGCGTACAACCACACGGGGTTTATGTGGACCCCTTGATTCACTAACTTACCTAGTCTGATCGATGAGTCCGTAGTTAGCTATTTGGCATCTGCATATTTGGATGGGTTGAAGATGGTGCATCATATAGGGCGTGACCAAGGAGGAAGGAGGCTCCGGGAGTACTCCCGATCCTTGGACATAGCGATATGGGCTGATGGAACCCTTTCTTGGAGACTCATGGATTTAGGCGAAAGTAAGGTAAAGGTCGTGGCCAACCACCATCTACCAGCACACCAAGGAAGTGTGTCAAGTGGCATTAAGAGTCGGTTGATACATGTGGGTAAATTTGTACACCCCTGCAAGGTAATAATCTTTCGGAAAGCCGTGTCCACGGTTATGGATGACTTGGAAATGGACGTGATGATCATAGAGAACTATAACCTAATCGTAAAACTTGGAAGATCAACGTGTGCTTAAGGATGCTTCCTCATGGGTACGAGGGGGTGATCCAAGTAGAGGTGCAATGATGACTCGGTGGATATCAAAAGATGATCAATACTTTGGAGACGTCGCTCTCTTATCCCCTTTTAAAATACTCTGACTAGACGAGCTTCTTATCTCTCTCTTGTTTTATAAACAAAGATGGCTTTATGCAAAACAACTCCACCAGCCATAAGTCTTGCGGAGTACACCCTGTACTCACCCTTGCTTTGTTCATACTTTTGGCAGAGTAAGTTTTCCCTGAAGATCAGTTTGGTACTACATCGACACCGACGAGTACCTTGGGGTTCCCGGTCGGCAGCCTGAAATCTATGGAATGGGACGTCATCGTTATGCTTCAGGCCTCTTTGGACATTTGTTAAGTTTGCTATACTTAATAGCATAATTTGCCTTCCGTTGTATGATGTTTGTGGTCAGTGACCTCTTCTTGTAGTAATTTGGCTCTTCGCTCAGTTATGAGCTTGCTGTAATAATTTTTGTGTCGTAGGGTCACTGATGTGTTACCGATTCTTCACTGGATATCCTCGAACTCAAGGTTAAGCTTATGTCCGACGGAGGTCTGGGATTTGTTTAGCCCTGATCCCGGGGGTGTCACATATGGCTACTTGTTCATAGTCATAACATTGTGTGAGCATGTGCCAAGTCAACCCAAATAAAGCATCAAAGGAGAATACCGAAATACTATGCTTTTGTATGCTAAAACAACACATGATTCTTTCAAGGCACACTAAGCAATCCCAGTTGTTTGGAACAAGTCATGCTACAACAATAATCACTAAGCATAATGTCAAAACAACACCTAGCATGACATGATAAAGACTAAGTCACAGTCAAAGCAAGTTCCTCTTGCACTTTTCAAGCAAGAACTTTCTACTCCTTTCCAACACCAATCAACTTATTTGAAATAAGACAGCGAGAAACGGGGGTCCAAACTACTTTATTCAAGCAAACTAAACAACTAAGCGAAGCAAACGAAAATTAAGACGCTCCAAGAACAACACAATAGTGCATGAAACAATAAAAACGAAGTGTCTAGACAGACCTGAGCTTTTTTATTGATGAAGAAGGGGATACCTTGGGCATCCCCAAGCTTTGATGCTTGTACCTATTGGATATTTCTTGGGGTGACACCGGGGTGGCATCCCCAAGCTTGAGCTTTTGTCCATTCTTCATCTCATTACATCATTCTCTCTCTACACCTGAAATTTTTCCTTCATACAAAACTTCACACAATCTTCATTAGCAACATTAGTGTATTCAAAAGATAATAGACCCTTAGGTTTAGCTTTAGAACATCAAAACTTTCACTAAAAACACAAGATACTGTAGCAACTTCCTCAAAAAGCTCAATTCCCCAAAAGAGAACTCAAAAAGGAATCAATAAGAAGCAAATGCAAATAATGGCAGAAATCTATCAAAATAGACCAGCAGGTAGAAACCGATTTTTTCAAAGACCTTCTGTTGCTCAAATCAAAATGTGTTGAACTAATGAAAGTTAGCTAACATACTGGGATATTTATTCATAAATGTTCAGCTCAATTAGAGTTACAGAGACTCCTGACGAGTTTTTATGGTGGAGCACAAAAATCTGTTTTGGGACAGCAACTCCCCAAATCTTACTTCCCTCTCATTAGAGATCATTCTTGGCATAAAAAGCAAACAAAAAGGATAACGAGAGGTCATTACTGAAGTAATAACTTCCAAGACTTAAGAAAACTCTTGGGTTATCTCCCAACAAGTACTTTTCTTTAATGCCTTTAAGTTAGGCATGATAGTTTGAGAAGATGCTCACATAAGAAATATGAATCGAAGTAAAAGAGAGCATCAAGAAGCAAATTCAGAACACATTTAAGTATAACCCACTTCCTATGCATAGGAATCTTGTAAGAAAATAAATCAAAGAAGCACAAAGCAACAAGCATAGGAAAGCAAAACCAGTGCAACTTCAATATTTTCAACATAAAGAGGGGAAACTTAATATTGTTGAGATACATAAGAACATGTTTCCCTCTCTCATAATAAATTTCAGTAGAATCATGAATAAACTCAACAATATAACTATCACATAAAGATGCTTTTCATGATCTACAAACACATAATTTTTATCAAGCTAAAAATTGTGGGATTAAAACCTTCAAACCTACTTTTAGCAATTTTATAATAATGTAACTGATCATTCAACATAGGACCATCATCTAGAGATTTATCATAAACATTTTCTAAGAAAAACTCCTTAGTACCATGAATTTCAAAGTTAGGCACAAATATAGGATTATCATAGATAACAGGAGCATAACTATTATCACAAGTTTTACCCATAGCATATATTTCAAAATAATCCACATGAACATAACATTCATGCTCCTTTGGTAAACATGGGGGACAATTAAATAATGTAAGAGGTAAAGAGTTACTATCATTAGAAGGTAGACATGGGTAGATCCATTCTTCCTCCTCTTGGCCATCACTCTCCTCCTCTTTTTCATCTAATGAGCTTTTAGTTTCAGCAATTTTTTCTTCCATAGGCTCCTGCAAGGCATTAGTCTCTTCCATTTGTGGAAAGCACCTATTAAAATATTCAAGAATATAGCCATTTTCTTCCTTGTAATTATCAAAGCAAAATTTAAGTATCTCATAAACGTCATATTCATAAGGTGAATCATCAATATTTTCAAGCAAACTAGCAAGTTCAAATGCACCCTTGAAAGCAATAAATTCTTCAATTTGTTCCACATCATAAAAGTCATAATTTACTGTAACATAATAAGGTATGGTAACATTATCATTATACTCACATTGAAAAGGCAGGTGTTTATACCTCCTATAGCAACAAGATTTATCAAATCAATAAGTAACATTATATGTAGAGCACACCTCTCTAGCAATAATATTCAATTTATCAATTTGTTCCTATAAGGGTTTCCCTTTTTGTGACAAACGGTGTTCCTTATAATAATACTTTTCTTCTTCCATGAACCGACCTTGCCAATAAAAACTAGTTTCAAAGAAACCATCGATTGATAGAAAGCATGACAAAGCAAGGCAATAACAGACCAACAACTAGAGTATGGACTAATTTTTTGTGTTTTTGATAAGAGAAAGCAAACCAAACTAAACTATTTTTTTTTGGAATTTTTGAGAAAAAGAGGCAAACAAAACCAAGCAAAAGAAACTAAGCAAACTAAAATCAAAGTAAAGAGAAAGGTTGAGGAGGACTCCCCTTGTGAAGAAGTCCTTAGCCTCCCTGGCAACGGCGCCAGAAAACTTCTTGATGGCGCCTAGAAGCGTTTTGTCGGGAAACCCCAAGAGGAAGGTGTGCAGCAGCACAACAGCAAGTCGTCCCTCAGTAAGAAACCGAGGTTATCGAACCAATAGGAGGAAGGAAACGTCTCAAAGGTGTTGCAAGCAACATGGAAACCTGCACAACACAAACTCAAGACTTTGCCCCAACTAACAGTGAGGTTGTCAATCTCACCGGTTGCTGTAACAAAGGATTAACTGTATGGTGTGGAAGGTGATGATGGTTTGCAGCAAGTAAATAGTGGAAGATGTATCAATGGTAAAGATTGGATCGGGGTCCATAGTGCACTAGAGGTGTTCTCCTTAGATAAACAAACATGCCATGCTGGGTAAATAAATTACAGCAGAGCAATTGACAGGAACTAAGCAAGGCACAACAATGCAATACTAGACAAAAAGATCCTATGAGATTCGATTGGGCAATACAACAATATACATAGACCGCCATCCAACTACATCTATGACTAGAAGTCCACCTTCAGGTTATCATCCGAACCCCCTACAGTATTAAGTTGCAAGCAATAGACAACTGCTTTAAGCAAAGTGTATAAGGTAAAAAATCTACTTGCTCCATGAACAAGAGACCGTTGTTTTCTCCCTAGTAGAAACAAAACATCTACCATCGTAGACATTTCTGTCACTTCCCTTGATAGGTACAGGCATGAACCCACTATCGAGCATAAATACCCCCTCTTGGAGTCACTAGCAACTACTTGGCCAAGATAGCTACTAACAACGGAGATCATGCAAGATCACAAACAACACAAACATGATAGAATCAAATAGACAAAACCATTAATCAATCTGACATAGTAATCTCAATATCCATCGGATCCCCGCAAACACAACATGCATGATTACAAATAGATTAGATCTTGATCATGAGCAGAGCTCACAAGATCTATACAAGAAATCACAAAGGAGGAGATACAACCATCTAGCTACTACATGGGCCCGTAGTTCAAGGTGGAACTACTCACGCTTCATACAGGAGAAGAAGGCCTCTAGGATCATCTCCCTTCCTGCAGGGTGCCTGGAAGAACTTTAGATCCCCCCGATCTAGGGACGATGGTGGTGGCGGCTACAGACGGTTTCATGGAATATTGATCGGGTACTTAGGGTTTTGGCATCGGGGGGACTTTATAGGCGAAGAGGCGAGGCAGGGGGCCACCAGGGCGGCTACACCCCCCAGGCGTGCCCAGCCCTTGGCCGCGCTGCCAGGGGGTGTGCCCCCCTGGTAAGCCTCCTCCGTCTCGTATTATGGCTTCGTGTTGCCCACGGTAAATATTGACTTTGGCTTTTCTCCCTTCCAATTCCGAGAATATTGATTTTTTGCCTTTCTAAAACCAAAAATAGAAGAAAACAGGCAACTGGCACTGTGGCAACTTGTGAATAGGTTAGTTCCAGAAAACATATAAAAACACCTCAAAGTATAGACAAAGCAAAGAAAAGTAGATACGAAACAAGCATGGAACATCAAAAATTATAGATACGTTTCCGACGTATCAGGCCCCTTGGTGGCCCTCCTCCGTCTTGTATTCAGGCTTCGTGTTCCCCACGGTAAAATATTGACTTTGGATTTTGTACTGTACAATTCCGAGAACATTGATTTTTTGCCTTTCTGGAACCAAAAAACAGAAGAAAATACGCAACTGGCACTGTGGCATCTTGTTAATAGGTTAGTACCAGAAAACATATAAAAACACCTCAAAGTGTAGACAAAGCAAAGCAAAGTAGATACTAAACAAGCATGGAACATAAAAAATTATAGATACGTTTCTGACGTATCAAGCATCCCCAAGCTTAACTCCTGCTCGTCCTCGAGTAGGTAAGTGATAAAAAGAATAATTTTTGAGGTAACATGCACCATCAAAATCAATATCAAACCATTTGCAAGCATTGAAAGCTGGGATTAAAGAACTCTAAACTTGAGCATGAAAGATGGAGTTCTAATAGTAATACAAAGTAACTATGCATGCAACATGAAAGGCTACAAACAAAGATCATGAATAACGTGCATTGAAAAATGTTTGTTTGTTTCACATACAGAAAACATAGCATAGTGGCAATCAGCTTGTCCCTCATGGAGTAGAAAATAGATGCATATGACACCTTCAAAGTTCATAATAGTGACTATATACAAATAGCACAAGAACAAGTAATATCAACAATATGCATCAATCAATAAGTTTTGGGACAATGCACATAGAACTAAGAATGGCAACTATGCTCTCTTAAATGGTGCCTAAAGGTAGAAGGTGGAGACTCAATATAACAGTGAAAGAAAGACTCTTCATATAGGGAACCAGGGATTTGAAGTCTCAAAAAGAGCTTCCAAAAATTATGGTACTTGTTAGCTTTCAGCTCTCATTACCCCTATCATAAACATCTTGAAGTGATTAAGGTTAAAGTGAACAAACTATGGAGTATATGCTTGACAAAGTATAAGTTGGCAATCTCAAGTCACTTGAATACGAGGGCCGCTCCTCGTGCTACTCAACTTTAGTCACCTGTAAGTTCTTGTCATAGTAAGTACATGTGTATCATAGAGAACCGCCAACGGGGTACCCCTTGCACATGGTACAGGAGCTATCCCATAACCAAAATGATAAGGCAAGCAGAAAATGAGCATATCATCAATCTTCTTATTTACCATTGGAATATGGTGCTTTTTTATCTCTTTCCTCTTTTCAACATCTCTCTCTTTTTTATAAGAAGAATGCTTTTTAATTGGAAGATAGATTAGGGGCAAGAAATATAAATTGTGCCATCAAGTTTGTGAGAGCTTTAATCACTAAGTTTTCACATAACAAAATACTTTTTAATTGGAAGATAGATAAAAACAAGAATATAATTGTAATGGTGTAACACACTATACATAGGAATTTATAGTGGATACTTTGGAATAACTTGGTTTCTTGGGAGTTGGAAGGATGAGTAGAGATTACTCATATAAGTGGAGGCTAGCAAAATACTGGGAGCGACCAACTATGAGAGCAATAATGGCCATAATCATGCAGAGCGACAAAACATTACTAATTAAAGCATAGAGTGGTACTACAAGTCAAGGACTAAATTATCATAGAGGCTATGATGACTTGTTCATAATCATAACATGGTGTGAGCATGTGCCAAGTCAACCCAAACAAAACATCAAAGGAGAATACCACAATACTATACTTTTGCATGCTAAAACAACGCATGATTCTTTCAAGGCACACTAAGCAATCCCAATTGTTTGGAACAAGTCATGCTACAGCAATAATAACTAAGCATAAGGTCAAAACAACATCTAGCATAACATGCTAAAATCTAAGTAACAGTCAAAGCAAGCTCCTCTTGCACTATTCAAGCAAGAACTTTCTACTCCTCTCCAACACCAATCAACTTATTTGAAACAACACAGCGAGAATGGGGGTCCAAACTACTTTATTCAAGCAAACTAAGAAAACCAAACGAAAACTAAGACGCTCCAAGAACAACACAACAGTGCATGAAACAATAATAACGAAGTGTCTAGAAAGACCTGAGCTTTTTATTGATGAAGAAGGGGATGCCTTGGGCATCCCCAAGCTTTGACAGTTGTACCTCTTGAATATTTCTTGGGGTGACACGGGGTGGCATCCCCAAGATTGAGCTTTTGTCCATTCTTCATCTCATTACTTTATTCTTTCTCTACACCTGAAAATTTTCCTTCATACAAAACTTTACACAATCTTCATTAGCAACATTTTTTTTGGCGAATGTTCATTTTTTTTCATTAGCAACATTAGTGTATTCAAAAGATAATAGACCCTTGGGTTTAGCTTTAGAAAAGCAAAACTTTCACTAAAAACACAAGCTACTGTAGAAATTCCCTCAAAAAGCTCAATTTCCCAAAAAGAACCCAAAAAGGAATCAATAATAAGCAAATGCAAATAACGACAGAAATTTGTCAAAACAGACCAGAAGGTATTAACCGATTTTTTAGAAGACCTTCTGTTGCTCAAATAAATAAGTGTTGAACTAAAAAAAGTTAGCTAACATACTGGGGAATTTATTCATAAAATATCAGATCAATCCGACTTACAGAAACTCCTCAAGTTAGGCAAAATAAGCAAGAATCAAGTGTTTTCAAACGAAGAAGCATTAACATCAAACCTTGCTTTCAAAGGAGGAGCAAAAAGCAACTTCTCCTTATGATAGGGAAGTGTTCAATACCTTTTTTGAATGGAAATTGATATTTAATGGTGCCTACTTTCATATTAATGATGGAACCAACAGTTCTAAGAAAAGGTCTTCCCAAAGTAATAGGACAAGAAGCATTGTATTCAACATCCAAAACATAGAAATCAATAGGGACATAAGCATTGTTAACCATAATAAGAACATCATTAACACTCCCCATGATTTTCGTCTTAGCATTATCATTAAGTGGGACATCCAAATAACAATCTTCCAAAGGAGGCAAATCAAGCATTTCATAAATCTTCCTAGCCATAATATGGACACTAGAACCAAGGTCACATGAAGCTTTGAGATCAAAGTCATTCACTTGCATATGAATAATGGGTTCTCAACTATCTTCTACTTTCCTAGGAATATAGGCTTTGTGTTTCAACTTCTCTTCCTTAATTTTAATAAGAGCATCTGTAATATGTTTGGTGAAAGCTACATGCATATCACTAGCATCAGGACATCTAGCAAGCTTTTGTAGGAACATAATCACTTTAGAAATATTGCATCCATCAAGATCAAAATCAAACTTAGCATCACTAGTAGTAGTCTCATTGGGTTTAGGCATTATGGTAGGAGGAATAGGGACTTCTTGTGGTTTAGTGACATCCATATTGGTGGTGGTAATAGTGCACACACTATTGTTTCTAGCAATTTCAGCTTCTCTTTCCCACTTAGCATGAAGTTGGGCTAACAGTCTAACATTTTCATCAATAGTAACTTGTATGGCATGAGTAGCAGCAAAGGTACTTTCCATGGTTTTAGGTTTAGCAACCATTTTATTAATCAAATAGGACTGTTCTTCAGACAAAGAGGAAATATTTTTCTCAGTACTCAAAATTTTTGACTGTAAACTAGGAATTTCTCTATTCAAATTCTCAAGTTGATGACTAATATTTTTCAAGATAGAAGATTGTTCCTCCATAGCTTTAGTGAATATCTTGTTTTGCTCATATTGCATTTACATAAAAAATTTAGTATCTTTCAACTTCTAGAATCCTATCTTCACTAGGCATTCCAGATCTACCATGATAAGTATTGCCATTATTTGGAGGATAAGGCCTATAATTATTACCATAAGTATTGTTGCCAAAATTATTATTCCTAATGATGTTCACATCAACTTGCTCTTGTTGAGCAACCAAAGAGGCGAAGGGAACATTATTTGGATCTAAAGGAGCTTTCTCATTAACAAGCATAGCCATGATAACATCAATCTTATCACGCAAAGAGGAGGTTTCTTCAACATAATTTACCTTCTTACCATGTGGGGTTCTCTCAGTGTGCCATTCAGAAGAATCCAACAGGTTTCTTGAAGAGAAGTTCAAACCTACATAAAAAGTCTGGATAATCATCCAAGCAGTAAGTCCATGAGTGGGACAATTCTTAACCAAAGATTTCATTCTTTCCCAAGCTTGAGCAACATGTTCATTATCAAGTTGTTTAAATTTCATAATATCACTTCTCATAGATATAATCTTAGCAGGAGGGTATTACTTTCCAATAAAAGCATCTTTGCACTTAATCCAAGAATCAATACTATTTCTAGGCAAGGATAGCAACCATTCTTTAGCTTTTCCTCCCAAGGAGAAAGGAAACAAATTGAGCTTAATAATATCTCCATCTACATCCTTATACTTTTTCATCTCACAAAGTTCAATAAAGTTATTGAGGTGGGCAACAACATCATCAGAACTACCACTAGAAAATTGCTCTCTCATCACAAGATTCAACAAAGAAGGCTTAATTTCATAAAAGGTAGCATCGGGAGCAGGTGGAGCAAGAGGAGTGCTAAGGAAATCATTGTTGTTTGTGCTAGTAAAGTCACACAACTTGGTGTTCTCAGCAGAGTTCATTTTGACAAAAGTGGAGCAAGCCAACAACAACAGCAACTAGAGCAGGAACTAATTTTTTTTTGTTTTTGATAACAGAAAGCAAACCAAACTAAACTAATTTTTTTGATTTATTGATAAAAAGAGGCAAACAAAACCAAGCAAAACAAAAACAAAGTAAAGTGAAAGGTTGAGAAGGACTCCCGTTGTGAAGACGTCGTTAGCTTCCTCAGCAACGGCGCCAGAAAAAGGCTTGAATGGGAGGAAGAGACTAAAGGCCTTATGGTTCCCCGGAAACGGCGCCAGAAAAAGGCTTGATGAGTGCGTGAACACTTCTTTGGGAGACACCAAGAGGAAGGTATGATGAGAACAACAACAAGTTTTCCCTCAATAAGAAACCGAGGTTATGGAACCAGTAGGAGGAAGGAAACGACTCAAAGGTATTGCTAGCAACTTGGAGACCCGCACAACACAAACTGAAGACTTTGCCCCAACGAACAGTGAGGTTGTCAATCTCACCGGTTGCTGTAACAAAGGATTAACTATATGGTGTGGAAGATGATTATGGTTTGCAGCAAGTAAACAGTAACAGTGGAAGATGTATCAATGGTAAAGATTGGACCGGGTCCATAGATCACTAGAGGTGTTCTCCTTAGATAAATAAACATGGCATGCTGGGGAAAACAAATTACAGCAGGGCAATTGACAGGACTGAGCAAGGCATAACAATGCAATACTAGACATAAAGATCCTATGAGATCCGATTGGGAAATAAACCAAGATACATAGACCGCCATCCAACTGCATCTATGACTAGAAGTCCACCTTTGGGTTATCATCTGAACCCCCTCTAGTATTAAGTTGCAAGCAACAGACAACTTCTTTAAGCAAAGTGTGTAAGGTAAATAATCCACTTATTCCATGGACAAGAGACTGTTGTTTTCTCCCTAGTGGCAACATCACATCTACAACCTTAGAGATTTGTATCACTTCCCTTAGATTAAATAGATGCATGAACCCACTATCGAGCATAAATACCCCCTCTTGGAGTCACTAGCAACTACTTGGCCAAGATAGCTACTAATAACGAAGAGAATCCAAGATCACAAACAAAACAGACATGATAGAATCAATAAGAGAAAACCATTAATCAATCTGACATAGTAATCTTAATATCCATCGGATCCCCTCAAACACAACATGCATGATTACAAATAGATGATATCTTGATCATGAACCGAGCTCACAAGATCTAAACAAGAAATCATAAAGGAGGAGATACAACCATCTAGCTACTACATAGACCCGTAGTCCAAGGTGGAACTACTCACGCTTCATACCGAAGGCTGGCATGATGAAGAACAAGGCCTCCGGGATGATCTCCCCTATGGCAGGGTGCCGGGAAGAGCTTTAGATCCCCCTGATCTAGGGATGATGGTGGCGGCAACTACATACGGTTTCATGGAATATTGATCGGGTACTTAGGGTTTACGCATCGGGGGCTTCTTATAGGCGAAGAGGCGAGGCAGGGGGGTCGCCAGGGGGGCTGCACCCCCCAGGCGCGGGCCCACCTTGGCCGTGCAGTCAGGGGGTGCGGCCCCCTGGTGGCCCTCCTCCGTCTCGTATTCAGGGTTCGTGTTCCCCACGATAAAATATTGACTTTGACTTTTGTCCCGTCCAATTCCGAGAATATTGATTTTCTGCCTTTCTGGAACCAAAAATATAAGAAAACAGGAAACTGGCACTGTGGATCTTGTTAATAGGTTAGTACTAGAAAACATATAAAAACACCTTAAAGTGTAGACAAAGCAAAGCAAAGTAGATACTAAACAAGCATGAACATAAAAAATTATAGATACGTTTCCGACGTATCCGAAACCATCGTCAGATTATCAGCCGGGTGCTCTGTGGAATGCATGCTGCTTTTCCGCCGAGATGGTGGTCCGATAGCATCTTCGTCCTGCCGCTGAGATGGGACGGTAGCTTGCTGGCTAACTATGTTTATTTGCTCCTGCCGCCTCCTTAGTATTTCTTCTATCTGCTGCATCCGGTCTGCTTCCCTATCCTTTCTTCTCCGATGGCTTCTATCGGGATATTTCTTCCTTTCGATGGAAACCTGAGCTTCCATTGAATGGAGCCTTTAGTGCCTCTTGTTCGCCCTTTTTGTTCTTTATTCTCAAGGGCACGTGTCAGCTCGTCGTTCTCTCTATCTGGCTGTAACGTCCCCTCCCGCACGTCCTCCATTGCAGTTTTAAGGGCTTCGTAAGGTGTTGCAAGATGTTTTTTTTGTTAAAAACACACTTCCCTGTTTCTGGGTCCAACTTTTCCCCATGCCCACAGAATAAAAACATTGCCCGTTCGGTCCACTCCAATGTCCCTAGGGGGATCTCTGTAGCAATCAGTTCTTTCTTAGCTTTATCCCACTTAGGCTTGGCACCCTTGTAGCCACCTGTCCCAAAACATAGTGATATTTCTTCAGCGCAACTTTTGCCTTGTTTATTTCTGACTTTTTCTTAGCTTCATTTGATTCCTTGTACATAACAAATTCTTTCCAGTGATCCCTTAGCTTTTCATTCGCTCCTTCGAACTCGAGAGGCTTTTTATCCACGACATACTGCTTGTACAATCTTTTCTTGTGGTCTTTGAGTTGGCCCACCATCTTCTTAAGAGCCCACTTCTTGACTTTTGGCTCTATAACTTTGTTTCGTGGATCCACCTGCAATAGGGTGAAATTTTTCATGAGTGTAGTCCAAAGCATATCTTTGCATCTATCATCGACATATCTAACTCCACCCTCCTTTGGCTTATTCCATTTTCGGATGGTGATCGGGACGATGTCCCTCACAACAACTCCATATTGATGTACAAATGTTCTGACATTGTTCTCGGGAGAAATCGGGGCGCCATCTTCACCGACTTCTTCGATCGCGAACCTATCATCGGGCCACCTTTCTGTCGGGCCTCGTTTGGTGTTAGAAGATTGTTTCGATCCGGAAGGCTAAAAGAAGAAAGAATCGTAAATACATATACAAATAAGTTAATGCATCTAGTAAGAAGTGGCTTAACCTATATACCTTGCCGGAATTTGTAGTCAAGGTTCCTTCACCGGAGCCGTTTGTTTGCTCACCGGTGTCTTGTCTTACCTCACATGAGCCGTCTCTTAGCTCATTGGCGTCTTCTCTTTCCTCACCGAAGTCGACTCTTTGCTCACCGAAGTCGTCTCTTCGCTCGAGATCTCCCTCACCGGAGTCATTCAGATAAACCAAGGGGCCATCACCGACTATCATACCCTCCATTATCCCTTCTTGAACTTAGTCACTCTCCATAGTTTCTGCAAACACTTATTGATCGTTATTTCAATGCGATAAACACACCAAAACGCTAATGAATGGTGCGCGTTGCCGAGCCTGTCCATCGTCCATATATGGTGCGCGTTTCCGCGCCCGTACATCGTTCATACGCTATATAATAACTAGTTGAATACTCATGCGTTGCCACGGCTCTTATGTTTCTATTCTTGTTGCATATTCTAACATCACAACATATGAAAATTGAAAAGATAACTACATAATATTACTCCTACACTTGTAAGAAGACAAAATTATTTTTTCTCCTTCTCCAACTATATACACAATAAATATATATAGACTATATACATAATAAAAATATATACTATATATTACACTATATACACAATAAAAATATATACACTATATATTACACTAATAATAATATGTACATATACACAATAAAAATAATTTACTTCCTTTTGTATGAGCTACACTAATAATAATAAATACATATACACAAATAGTTTCTAATTTTTTTACTAGAAAACATATACATATACAATAATATATACATATACACTAAATATTTTTTTTGTATCCGATCGATCTCCCATGCGCACGCGCCCTGCTAGCTCATCCCCACATGCCAGCGCCGCCCCGTCCTGCTCGCCCGTAGTGGCTCCCGCCACCATCGACGTGTCTCATCGGCCCGTAGCGGCGCCGCCAATGTCGCCGTTGATGCCCCGTATCCGCCCCTAACCCTAATCTCTATCGAACAGGGGAGAAATCGAGATGTACCTGGCGGGGAAGACGCGCGACGGCTAGAGATGGGGACGATGCGCAGCGGATAGAGAGGGGGAGGAGCGCGCGGATGCAGAGGGGGAGGAGCGCGCGGTGGCCAGAGGGCATCCTGCTACGACGCAGACAACGACAGAATCGGGCAGCCTGCCGGCATTGCTCGCGTCGTAATCGAGGCGCTCCCCTGCAGTAAGTCAAAGAGAGAAATGAGATGGGGAATTTGGGAGGAGGCTTCCCACATTATAAGGGGGATATAAAAATTTTCCCGGGTCGTGGCCTGACATAGGACTAAAGGACCTTTAGTCCTGGGTCGCGTCACCAACCGGGACTAAATAGGGACCTTTAGCTCCGGGTCATGCCACGACCCGGGATCCCCGGGTTTTCGACAGCAGCCAGGGGGCACGCGCTAAACGCACCCGTTTAGTCCCGGATCGTCTCATGACCCGGGGCTAAAGGGCCTTTTGAAAAAAAACTAATTTTTTTGCCTACAAACAATGGTTCCCGCCTCATTGCATACTACGATGTTATTAAATAAAAGAATATCTATCTAATAAAAGTATATATTAATATGTGTATTATATCTCTATCATATTCAAATGTGGATTCTAACTATTAACCGTTTTGCCATTTTGAATTAAAAATAGATTAAATCATATCTTTTGCATATTTTTGAATCTGATAAAACTTTTAACATAAAAAGTGTTTAAATTTAATTGACTAATCCAAAACCACTTTTTGTTTTCTAAAATATTTAGTCTAACTATTAAAACTAGTAACTGGGACAAAATATTTTCTTGCCATTCTTAGAGCCATCAAGCCACGCGTCATACTTTTCCGCTATTTCCCTCCGCTTTTCGCCATGTTTTCCCGCTCTTTCCCTCGAACCGGGGCTTTGTTGGGGATATGCTATATGGGTATCCTCATAGCATGTCTCCTATCCGGATAACCCGGGTGGCCCACAGTTGGTAGCATGGCCTATGGCCTGCTGGGCGGCCCAGTTAGATGGATCCAGAAGGGAGGCCCATGCCGTATAAAGGAAGGCTACGGTTGGAGTCACCGACGTACCCGGAGCCTTGGAGTGCAAGATACACAAGACTAGTAATGGACGGTGTAGGACTCTGTGACCTGTCCGACTAGGACTTTTTCCCTGTAATCCTAGGACCTGGTGACTATATAAGTCGGGCCTATGGGGCCTTTAGGGCACGATAACTTACAATCTCAGACAACTTCGCACATCGAACCTATCTCTGTAACTCGGCGTATTGCCCTTCTAGTGATTTATAGCAGGAGTATGATTCCGCCACCGTCGTGGGATCTGAACCTGGGTAAGCTGTGTTACCTCGTACCCGTCAACCATCCGCCTTCCCCCACGTCTCTAAACACGCACTGTGAGGACCCCTCCATGGCGTACTCGTCGGCAATACCACCACAGTTGGCGCCCACCGTGGGGCAAGAGGCGCTTCAGGCTCTTCAGCGGGCGAGGACCAAGATCTTCACGGGAATCGGCGAAACCGTAGCCATCGGTCGCCTTCTCTTCTCCGGCAACGTTCCGATCGTCCCTCCCGACGAGTTATGGATCCCGACGAAGACGAACCCTATGCGGTGTTCGATCGTTCCTATCGGAGACATCCACCTCTTCATTGGCGAAACTGTCTCGGGCACTAGTTCCCTGGGAGTCGGAGGAGCATCAAGGCCCGCACGGACCGCCTACGGGCAGGATACGTTCGCGGAAGGATCGATGTCGGATCTCTCTTTGGAGTTTGCCGGCAAAGATCGGAAAAATTCAAGGCCCGCACGGACCGCCTACGGGCATGATACGTTCGCGGAAGGATCGATGTCGGATCTCTCTTCGGAGTTTGCTGGCAAAGATCGAGAAAATTCAAGGCCCACCCAAACCGCCCCTGTGCAGGATATAAATGTGGAAGATCGCTGCAAATCCGCCGGCTTCGCTCATGCGTCTGAACAACAGAGATCCAAGTTCGTCGGAGTGGTTACCATCTTCGATCAGGCGTGTTGCATTCAGAGAGAGGGAGAAAACCCCCGCGATTACCTGGCCAGGTGGCTTCGTATACGAGCCGATCTGGCCCACTACCCCGATGATAATGCTTTGTATCACTTCGTGGAAGGACTGGACCGCGGCACGCTTCTCCGGCATTCTCTAAGATGGCAGCAGGCAACAGGACGCCTTACCCTTGAAGAGATGGTGAGCACCGTCAACAACTACGCGGAGGATGACGCAGCAGCCCAGAAAGCGCTTGCGCTCATTGACCGAGATCCTAAGATTCAGCCACCACCACCACCACCTCCAGTCATCGTCACTGCTGTTGCACCTCCACCGCCCGTCATCTAGGAAGTCCTGGCACCCTCCGACTCTGTTATCGACGCGCTTTATGATGACTTCAGTGCAGATTCAGAGGAGATAGATTTCAGTCCAGAAGAGCTAGACTCCGCCATGCAGGAGATGGATGAGGAGTACACGCGCGACGAGCAAGCCAACAATGCCGTCACGTCTCGAGGGGTGTTCGTCACCATTGGGACGACGATGGATGAAGATCAACCCGGACGAGCTCCGCCTACAATGCTGGAGAAGGGAAAGGGGCCACTTATTGCTGCTGACGATGATCGCGCAAAGGTCATGCCTCCTCCGGCTAACCCAGTGCAGCAGCCACAGGAACTCGGCACCGGCCCGAGCAACAACAACACCGCAAACTTGCCGCCTCCGGCATCTACATCTGCAGCAGCCCATGTTACTCCAGCTGATAGAGTGATGTACGATAATCTCCTTGTCGAGCCACTGACCGTTGCTCATATCTGGAACGTGACCCAGCTTGATGAGAAGCGCCAATAACTGCTAGAGGAAGCGCATGCCATCGTGGAGAAAGGCGCTAAGCTAGATCGAGATCTGGTCAACACGCAGAAGTCCATAGAGAAGGCTAGAACAATGGAGGCCGAGTATAAGACTTTGCTGCAGCAGCAGAAGGCCAAGAAATCCCCGGCTCACGTCATCAACGATCCTGGTGTACGGCGCAACCTAGGATGGACTCCCTCGAAGCCGACACAATCCAAGCCATACATTGATAGTGAAGGCAAGCAGGTGATGCCCACCCCGCTCCTTAACCTCGCCGTCGCCAAGACCCTTCTGGAGCAGGATAGATCGCCCGAGGCAGTGGAACAGGTCTATGACCTAGTATCCAAGGCGGTGAAGCAGCAGGAAAAGGCCACCTCTTAGAGGCTTGAGTCCGACCCAGCGCTTTGCCAGTCTAGCCAGTATAAGCCGCCAAGGGAGAGATCTCCTCTTGATGTCGGGTCCCAGATGGGTTCATCAGAACGAAGACGGAGAGATGCGCGCAACAGGAAGGATGCTATCCCCATATCCTCCGACCACGGAGAAAAGGCCCAACCTCGTCGCCCATCGCCACCGCTCCGATCCCCCCGACATCGCGAAGATTACAAGGCTCACCATCATACGGATATGCCCCCACCAAAGCAGTGCGACATCGTCATCCGCGACAACACGGAGCAGACCCGTCATGACGGAGAGCGCAACCAAGGACATAGGAGCAGGTCACACCATGACCCTCCGCGTCCGACAAGCAACCGTGACAAGCGTGAGGCGTCCCAGGAGGGTAACAACAAGAAGGCTAACCCACCGCCACCTCTGCCTCCGTCACCACCAAGCAGTCACCATGGCGGAGGAGGCCCGCGTAGTTCACGCAGCTGTAAGACCCCTCCTTTGTAAAGGAAAGGATCCCTGTGATTGCAATGCTAGTCCCTGGATCAATGCTAGCATCCACAGTTTAATATGAAGTACACAGATACAAAGGTCGTTTATTACATTCATTCCAGAGATAAAACATAGTCTTTTACAACTCAGGGCCAAAGGCCTAATACAAGAGTTTATGGAATAAGTAAATAAACACAAGTCCTCATCTTCATGTGCCACAGGCAAGCATGTTGAGTGTAGACTCATGACTCCTACTCATCATCGGAGTAACCTGCAACATCACACGTTACAGCCACAGTGGGTCAATACTTTGGAATAGTATTGGCAAGTGATACCTTAGTAAATTTTAAGTGGACTATATTTCCATATGCATTTTGGCTAAGTGTAGCTTGGCTTGCTTTGCTTGAAAATAGGTTTTTCCTATTAGTTGAAATTGCTAAGTTTTTCTTTGTCAAAAACTTTCCCAAGAACCCACCAATAGACATTGGGGTCCTTCACCCTTGTTCACCCACAAGTTTTAGTTAGAAGTTGGAGTGATGAGATTCTTGTAGCTTCCATGTCTTGATGCTCAAGTTGTCCATTGCCAAGGAATTGGCTAAGTACTTAGATTTTCCATCTGCAGAGGTTGCGCACTTTCCCCACCAGACTTGGTTTCCCAAGACAGGACCATTCAGAAGCCTTTCCTTAGTCAAATGGACGCGCTCCAACCTATCATTCCCACTACCACCAACTGTCCAAGTGACTAAGTTCTAGCAACCTATATGATCAAGGCAGAGCCCATATTGCCAAGTGGTTGCACTGTAAGCTTTCTCAACACTAGGCCTCCAAATCCCTTTGTGCCTGGGTGGCATACCACAAGTGAGATACACAAGCCAAATCCATGGCCTTGTGTAACCACTCAACCAAAAACCACCATTCAAGTCCCATTCCACCCAGGAAGTTCATTGACTTAGTTGTTTTATTAAGAAAAGCATGAGTCCCAAAGGACTTAGAATTATTTCACCATAGCATGTACATACTTTACCAACCCTTGTTTTCTACTAGCTAGGCTAAGCATGGCATAGTAACTTAACTTAGGAAAATTCCCTAGCAATTCTACAATTCTACACTACATAGGATTTCCCAACATAGCATTTGGCAAAAGTAGCATGCAAGACTTAGCAAAAATAATTCTAATGCTTATTCAAAATAAAGGGTGGAAATATCATGAAGTATCACTTGCCTTGGTAATGGGGAGAGTAGCACTCTTCACAATCACAGTCACTAGCAAAATCTACACAAAAATTTGTAACATACAATTACACTCAATTTATATACAATCAAAAATATGAATGCATGCATGCAAGAAATTACTAAGTGATGATTTTGAAAACTCTACCAAGCAAGTGCATGATACAGAAACATAACAAGTCCCAAAGTTTGCTAACTAAACTTATTTAGCCCTAAAACTATTTGTTAAACAAAAACTATACTCAAAATGGACCTAAACATCTTTCTGCATACAAAGTCATTTTAACAGATACTATTTGTTAAACACATTGCATATTCAGAAAGGCCTTGATTCACTGATTCCAACGGTATAAAATTTGCAAAAATCTAACGTGGGAATCAAAAGTTATAGCCATTTGAAAATTGGATCTAAATCTGATTTGAATTCTGTTTTTGATTCAAACCCTAGCCACGCGTCGTGTTTCTATTGGCGCGTACCGGTTCGGCCGGATCGAGCTCTGCGGCCGTAGGATCTAAGTAAAACACACGGTCCAAATCTAGCAAAAACGTTTCGTTAAGTGATCTAAATCTACGCGTTGGATCCAGATCTGACGGTCCTGGATCAAACGACCAAACTCGAGCGGCGCTAGCGGCGGCGGCTGGCGGCGGCGCGTCGGTCAGTGGCGGTGCCGGCGTTCTAGGTCGTGCCTGAGAGGGAGAAAGGTCATACCAGATCCGCAGCGGCGTGCTGAAGCTCGACGTGGCGTTGGTTTGCGAAGGGGCGCGCGGGAACGGTCTCAGGAGCTCGTCGGAGTAACGGGCGGCGTCGATAGCTTGCAGTCGTGGTCCTTTCCGAGGTTTGTCGTCGCCCTAGCACGAACCAGAGGCATCAGGAGTTGCGCAATACATAGGCGAACAAGCTCGCGTGAAGGAGGGGGAAAGGGGCGCTCGGGTTTTACCTTAATTGGTCACCGGAGTTTATCGACGGCGCAGGTGGTTTTGGTCGTGGACGGAGACGACAACCTGGGTCACGAGCAGGAAAAGGAAAGGTGTCAGCAGGTGCGCAAGGTCATGCTGAGCATCCTCGTTTGAATCGGAGAGAGGGGGGTGGTCGAGGCTCACCGGAATCGATCGCTGAAGTCGTCGGTACAGCGGGGCTTCGTGAGCTAATGCGCGCAGCCTGGTGGCGGAGTGAGCGAGGAGAGTGGGGGGGAAATCTCGCGGTGCAGAGGGGATTAAATAGGCCCAGGCGCGACAGGAAACGCCTGCGGCATAAAGGCCCATTACGCCGCGCCATTACCGGCTTCACTGCAGCGGCGGCGTGGTCGCGGGCGCGATTTGGGGAAGACGAGGGCGACGTGGAGAGGGCCCGCTCGTCAGCGAAGCGCGCGAAGGGGAGGTGGGGTCTGGCTGTCAGCGGCTGTGTGGGTGCGGTGGCGCGTGCGAGAGAGAAAGATATGCCCCGGGTGGGCTAGCTGGGCCAGTTCTTTTGTTGGGCTGGAATCCTGGCGCCGGCCCTTTTCTAATTTTTCTCTTTTTTCTTTTTCTGTTTCCAATTTTTGAATTGATTTTCAAATGAATTCAAGTTTCATTTGAATTCAAAACTTCTTGGGATTTTTGTAGTGAGCAGTAGTCTCAAATATGGGCACAAAATCATGTGGTTGCTTTGCAAAGGTTTGGTCAAACTTGGTGAACAAAATATCAGAGGCTTGGCACTTGGTTTGCAAAATTTGAGAAATGGTTTTTGAAACATTCCCAAATTGTAAATCTTGGTCCAAAACCACACTCAATCCTTTCTATAGGAAAGACAGACAAGCTAGGTTTAACATCAATCAAACTTCTCAAATGGGGATGGCCATTTGATTTTAAATCTGCTCACATAAAATCATAGCACTTTGTGCTTCTGTTTTTCTAAAATGAGTTTGAAATTTCTCTCAAATCTATATGCATGCATGAATGATATGCAAACTTTGAAATTATGTTTTTTAGGTATGTTACAAATCTAAACCCCTTAAGGTGAATCTCGCCCTCGAGATTCAGATTGGCTAGCAAATAGGTGAGGGTGGTCTTTCCGAAGATCATCTTCTCTTTCCTATGTTGCTTCCTCTTCGGAATGATGATTCCATTGCACTTTGCAAAACTTGATAGTCTTTGTTCTCGTGACTCTTTCTGCAGTCTCAAGAATCTTGATAGGATTTTCTTCATAAGTGAGATCACTTTCTAGTTGAACTTCTTCCAAAGGTATGGTATCCTTCAAAGAAGATTCTTCCATTTCTGGGTGACATTTCTTAAGCTGACTCACATGAAATACATTATGGACTGTTGATAGAGATGCTGGCAGTTCAATTTCATAGGCAACTTCTCCTTTGCGACTCAGAATCTTGGATGGCCCAACATACCTTGGTGCCAACTTTCCTTTGACTCCGAATCTTTTCACTCCACGGAGTGGTGATACTGTAAGATAAGCCCTATCACCAACCTCGTAGGTGACTTCTCTACGCTTAGGATCTGCGTAGCTTTTCTGTCGGGACTGTGCTATCTTTAATCTGTCCTTAACTAATTTGACTTTCTCTTCGGCTTCTTTGATAAGATCTGGCCCGAATAAACTTCTTTCTCCCACACCATTCCATAACAATGGGGTGGTACATTTTCTTCCGTAGAGAAACTCAAACGGTGCCATCTCAATGCTGGCTTGATAGCTGTTGTTATAAGAAAATTCTGCATAAGGCAGACTTTCATCCCAACTCGCTCCATAATCTAGGGCACATGCCCTCAACATGTCTTCCAGAATTTGATTAGTCCTTTCTGTTTGTCCATCGGTTTGAGGATGAAAAGCAGTATTGAATTCCAACCTCGTTCCCAATGACTCATGTAGCTGTCTCCAAAAATGGGAAGTGAATTGGGTTCCCCTATCGGACACAATACTCTTAGGCACACCGTGAAGGCATACAATTCTACTCATGTAGATTTTGGCTAACTTGGCACTTGTATAGGTTGTCTTCACGGGTATGAAATGTGCCACTTTAGTTAAGCGATCCACGACTACCCATATGGAATCATATCCTGATCTGGTCCTTGGTAATCCGGTGATGAAATCCATACCAATTTTGTCCCATTTCCAATCAGGAATAGGTAGTGGTTGAAGCAACCCTGCTGGTTTCTGATGCTCCGCTTTTACCCTACTACACACATCACACAAAGCAATATGTTCGGCGATGTCTCTCTTGAGATTGTTCCACCAAAATCTTTCCTTCATGTCCATGTACATTTTGGTGTTACCCGGATGAATAGAATACGGAGAGTTGTGCGCTTCTTGCAAAATCAGTTTTTGTAACTCCGGATCTTGTGGAACACAGATACGTTTCCCATGCCATAATGTACCCTGTTCGTCTTCGTGGAAATTCTTAGCTTTCCCTAGACCAATATTTTTCTTAATCTCTTCAATTTCCTTATCGGATTTCTAAGCTTCTCGAATCTTGTCCAACAAAGTGGGTTGAACATCCAAAGACATGAGATGTCCTTCAGGCACAATTTCCAATCTGAGTTCTTTGAATTGATTACACAAATCATCTGGCAATTCTCCTTTGGTAAGGCCATTTACAAACACCTTACGACTTAGAGCATTTGCTACCACGTTTGCTTTACCGGGGTGGTATTGCAAACTCAAGTCATAATCCTTGATAAGCTCTAACCATCTTCTTTGTCTCATATTGATTTCCTTTTGGGTGAAGATATACTTCAAACTTTTGTGGTCCGTGAACACTTCACAACGCTTTCCCAAAAGGTAATGTCTCCATGTTTTGAGTGCGTGGACGACAGAGGCTAACTCTAAATCATGAGTAGGATAGTTTACTTCATGAGTTTTGAGTTGTCTCGAGGCATAGGCCACAACTTTACCGTCTTGCATAAGTACGGCACCCAAACCTTGATGAGACGCATCACAATATACTTGGAAATCCTTTTCCAAATCTGGCAGACATAGAACTGGTGCTGTCACAAGTCTCTTCTTCAATTCTTGAAAACTAACTTCACAACCTTCAGACCAAGCAAACTTCTTGTCTTTCTTTAACAATTCAGTCATTGTCTTAGCAACCTTTGAGAAATTCTCAATGAACCTTCTGTAGTAACCTGCTAAGCCGAGGAAACTACGAACTTCTTTCACATTCTTGGGAGATTCCCAGTCTGTCACAGCTGAAACCTTAGCAGGATCAACTGCCACACCATCCTTTGTCATAACATGACCAAGAAAACCAACTTCCTCTAACCAAAACTCACACTTGCTGAATTTGGCATAAAGTTTATGCTCTCTTAACTTTTCAAGTATCAAACGTAAGTGTCCCTCATGTTCTTCTTTGCTCTTAGAGTAGACTAAGATGTCATCGATGAAAACGACAACAAACTTGTCAAGGAATTCCATGAACACCTTGTTCATCATATTCATGAAGTATGCTGGAGCATTGGTTAAGCCAAAAGGCATTACGGTATACTCGTATAATCCATACCTTGTGGTGAATGCTGTTTTAGGTATGTCTTGATCTCTTATCTTGAGTTGAAAATAGCCTGACCGGAGATCAATTTTTGAGAACACACATGCTCCTTCTAGCTGATCAAATAAGTCATTGATTCTTGGCAAAGGATATTTGTTCTTGATAGTTACCTCGTTGAGTGAACGGTAATCTATGCATAACCTTTGACTTCTATCCTTCTTCTCCACAAACAAGACTGGGGCTCCCCAAGATGAAGAACTTGGTTGAATAAATCATTTCTGCAACTGTTCTCCTAGTTGCTTTTTGAGTTCCTTCAGTTCATCAACTGACATTTTGTACGGTCTTTTTGCTATTGGTCCAGAACCTGGTACCAAATCTATCAGAAATTCCACATCTCTATCTGGTGGCATTCCTGGCAACTCTTCCGGAAACACATCCGGATACTCACATACAATTGGCACACTGTTCATGCTAACCCCCTTAAGAGAATTTAGCTTACTTCCTTTGGATTCAAAGTTTGACCTGAATTTTATTCTTTTTCCTTCCGGGGTTGTGAGTGCAATAGTACGATTAGCACAATCTAGTACTCCTTCATACTTAGCCATCCAATCCATCCCCAATATTACGTCTAGTCCTTGGGAATCTAGGATTATCAGGCTCACTGGAAACTTATGCTTTCCAAACTCTATGACAAGATCCCGGCATCCAAGACTTACTATCATATCTCCACCCGGAGAACTAACTTTTATTGGCACCCAATGTTTTCAGATGCAAACCCATTTCTATCAACAAATGCTTTTGATATGAATGAATGAGATGCACCAGTGTCAAAGAGTACAAATGCTGGAATGGAATTGAGTCTGAACTTACTAGCAACAACATCAGGCTCCTCATAGACCTCCTCTGTGGCATCCCGCAATTACCACTACTAGAAAATCGCCTTGTTTTTGTGCATTGCATCATCGTGACCGCATGCTCATGCCATCATGCCACATTGCATTTGAGCATCGTCATCATCATGAATGGTTTTTGTCTAAACTATTTTCGAAACGCCTAGTTTTTTTTTCTAAATACTCCCGTCTTTATTCAAATTAAAACCCGGGTCTCCGGAATGTTTTGTTTTGTCTGCCAACGGTTTAAAAACGCCTCGTTTTTAATAAATAAAATATTTAAATTATTTTAGGAGGCAGCCGTCCAGGCCCGAAAGCCCAGCCGGCCACCTCCAGACAAAAGCCCTACCTACCCCAGAACACCCAAAACCTAAGCTACCAAATAACCTACCCAACCTAATCTACCCACCCTTCAGCCACCTCACTCCCTCCAATCCCATGCCGCCACCTCACCACTTCCCCACACCCTCCACATCACCTCCACCAATCCTGGGTCGCCACCTCCCCTCTCTCTCTCTCCTAGACCTACCCACCCACACACGCACTCACACACACGCGCACGTGCAGCCAGCCGCTCCCAGGCGCCCACCCCAATCCGCCTGGCCCACCTTGCCTCCACCCAGCCGCCCGTCCCACGTTCCCCGGCCCCACCCCGCGTCCCCGCTCGCCCCGTTCCTCGCCCTCGCTCACGGGATCCCCCTCTGTCGCTCGCTCACTTCCGCACCAACGCGTCCCCGCCGGCCTCGCCTCCTTCCTCTGGCTGATCCCCGCCCTGGCCGTCTTCCGGCTCGTCGCCGGCCCGCGCCTCCTCGTCGCCGGTCGCCCCCACCGCTTTCTCGGCTCCCGCACCGACCGCGGCCGTCCTCCTCCTCCTCTCGCCGCCCCATCGGCATGGTCTCCACCCCGTCGGCCGCCGCCCCGTCAGCCTCCTCGCACCGCCGGTCGCCTCCTCCCTCGCCGCCGGCCCACGCCCTCCGTCGCGCCCTCGACCTCGGCCCCGTCGAGCGAGACCTCGCCCGACCTTCCCCTCCCCTGCAGCGCGTCCTCTCCGCCAGGAGCCGGGACCCGTCGCTGGACCGCGCCCCTGTCCCCGAGCGACTCCCTCGCCTCTACCTGCTGGCCCTCGTCTGCAGGTTCGCCGCTGGCCAGTACCTCCGCGCCTTCGCATCCTCCGGAGTGCGTCATCGCGTCGCCTCTCTCCGTTCACCTCACCCGGCTCTGTCCTAGCCAGCACCGGCTGTGGCCGCCCCTGTCGAGCTCTCCAGCGCGCATTGCCATCATATGCCGCCGCGCGCGTCCCCGACATCGCCAGGCCCTCCGCCGTCGATCCCGGCCCCGTGCGCCCTGGCCGCGCCATTCTCGGCCTGTGGCGCCACCGTCTCCTCCTACGCCCACTGCCGCCGCGAAACCCCTTCATCGGCCACCTCCTCCGCCATGGAAGCCGCGTTCTGCTCGCCTCTTCCTGGTATTTTGTTCCCTGTCAGACACGTCAAGCCTTCCCAAGGCTCCTGTTGCCCGCACGCGCTACTCCAGTTCGGTGTTTTTCCTCAGCGTGTATGTGTCCTTGATGAATACCATCTTATCTCGCCAATGTGTGAATGTGCCTATCGCATGTCCTAGCGTGGTACCTCTTAGTTGAAATCCCTGATGAGAAATTGATCGTGTTGCGAAAACCCAACCTCGACACGCCAAGTTCGCCGAGACCCCCGTACCCGAAGGCCGTCGACGCGGAACCCCAAGATCTTCTCCTGGAGCGACGAGGTCTTCTTCCCGGAACGCCAAGACCAGCTACCCGAAGACCACGGACCCAGAGAATCCCCGGACGACGAGCTCTTCTACCTGAACCCGAAGACCACATGTGCGACAAGTACTCCTTCCCGGATGCGATGCTCGAGAACACGGACAGTAAGGACACCGACGCAGAACGCCAAGTTCTTCTTCTCGGACGCCAAGACAACCCGATACGCGGGCATGACAAGATCGACACCGACTAGGGCAAATCCAATGCGCCCCGACGCCAAGCCAAGTCCTTCTTCCCGGATGCGACAAGATCTACTTCCATTATCCGAGACCGATCCTGTCGAGCCGTTTCCGCCCCTGTCGAACCCCTCAGAGCCCAAGTTCGCCGAACCCTAATGTGTGACCCCTTTCTCGAGCCCTATTTTATAAATGTAATATCAAATTGTTGCATATTAAATTGTTCATCTTGCATGCATACTTGTCTGTGGTTTGGGGGCATTATGCCAATTCATCTCATAATTAAACATGGAGTCTATATGCGGGATATCTTTGTCTTATTCCGGACCCCATTTAAATTGGCATAGCGAACCGAAGCCATGTTTTGTCTTGCTAATCCAACATTTAATTTGCGGGGTAGATAAATAACTTGAACCTATTAATTGGTTGTCGGGACCCCGGTTCCACTTAATATTGCCTAATTGCATCGCATCTTGCCATGTCATACATCATACATGCATCATGCCCGATCTTCTGCCGTAGTATTAAATAGTGCATCCGGTGTTTCTTCTAGTGCTTTGCTTCTTCACGGATTAGGCCGATGAGTTGATGCGAGTGTCGACCCGATCTTCGGATGAACCTTCGGCAATGTTTTCAGGCGAGCATCTCCCCCTTTCCACCTATCTTACTTTTATAGTATTTATTCCCTCCTATTGATCTATTGCTATCTATGTTGCGATGCTCTAGTTTTCGGGCCCGTGATATCCCTTACAGCCTTATATTGCCTTGGACACATCCTATTACCTGTTGTTTGGTAGATAGTTGGACTTGCGCGTCGTAGTCGCTTGCTCAAGTGCTGTTGCGTGTCGTCTAGTACCACAGTTGTTGGAGTATTGCCGCATGTTTAATGTTGAAGATGATTATAACTTTAATTACTGTTTAATAACTAAAATTGAAAGTAGGTAAATGCAGAGGCACCGGTGGGTAATAGACAATATTTGGATTTTAACCGCTCACTGGGGTCCCGTAGGACCCCGAGTTCTTGACACCTTTTCCGAGATCGAGCGCGCTAACCACGGGTGGGGTGTATGGGCACCCCCATCGATTTAGTACCTGATTCCAAGTACTGTACTGGGGGCCACAATTAGTTTGGGGCTTTATTACTATCATGTACTTATGCCATGCTTTACTGCTTAATTTAAGATTGTGCGAGGAATGCACCTGTACTGTTTAGGTAAGCGGAGTGTTTTCGCGGTATCGACAAGCCCAGTCTCATTTTCGGGTTCCCAGTCGTTTACAGCCATTGACGCAAACCCTGGGTCCGTTTCGGAGCCGGCCAACTTCGTTACGGGTAGCTTAGTGGGGTGGCCCCCCGTGCTTGCTTTGGGTCTGGGAAACGTCGTGTCCGAAACCCCGTCGACATACCGTTGGGTGTATGTTTTGTGATCTTGTACCTACCTGATCTGACAACAAGGGTGTAGGTGCGTGTGGGAACTTTGGTGCACCCCTACAGGGTTAAATATTTTCGAGAAGCCGTGTCCGCGGTTATGGACGACTTGGAGCACAGTTCTCGATCATAGACAACTATAACTAAAGTTTACTGCTATAATTTGACTTGTATCCGATATGACTAGTAATCAGATCCACTACAACGGAATGGCTAAATAAAAGTACCAACAACTGCTGGGTTTGGGGATATCTCATGCTATTTGTATCTGACTATTAAGTGTTGCAACTACAACGGAATGGTTAACTAAAACTGCCCACTACTTATTATATCAGGATGACTCATGCCATCTTTATTTGACTAGTAATTGCCGCAACTATAACGGAATGGATAAAACTGCCAAGGGTGTGAGTTCCTCGGTTGACTTCCTCGTTTGGTCTCGAGGGGGAAACACCAGGATGGGTATGTTTGGTGGTAGTATCAGGTTGGTTCCGAATAGGTCTTTCTTACCCCTCTCTAATAGCCGCTAGTTGTATCGAGTCTCTATAGGTTGTTTAGTGCATGCCGCGCTGCCGCTTCAGTCCACCATACCTATGTAGGCGAGGACCGCCGAATTCTTGCCTCGCCGTGTACTAGCCTCAGTACTGACCACTCTCTCTTTTTCCTTTGCCCTTTGTCGGCACCCCTTTTGTTTAAGCAGGTTTTGAGATCGACGTCGTTAGCAGGGTTACCCTTCCGGCTTGGCCTGGGCAGGGTTATGGACGCCATTGGTTATTCTTCAGGTCTCTTAGCCCCATTTACATCTTGTCCGTAGTCGGACGCGGTATCATTTTCAAGGTGATT